>OY756978.1:12764675-14258425 GCA_963580505.1 Ennomos erosarius
CAAATGAATACACTTGACACTAACTAGTAACTCTGTAGACACGATTACTAAATTTTTTTCATGTTCGGGCTATTTGTCGTTTGTGCCTGATGGGACCCCATGATAATACTTAATACCTAACTCATAGTCTTTTGTCTATTTTCATCAGTTTCGATCAATTTTGTCGGGTGGCTCCCAACTTATCCCATTAAAAAGAAGTATAATGCAATCCTAATTTGAAATATAATATATCTAAAGATCATTAATTTATGCCCCTTAAGAATCTTCAATCACAGCTAGCTTTTAAGAGACAGATTTAATAATCACTTGATAAAGGTTATCCGACTAATAAATTACAAACTGAGTAAAACACAAAACAAAACATTTTTGCATTACGCATCTGTTCGGTTTACAAAATTGACTTTAGGTACACTGTGTTTTATGAATAACCTTTATCTGAATGAATGAACTTACTATGAAATACCAGAATTGAATAAATAAAAAAGAAATGCCATGTCGATCACCCTAATAATTCATGTTTGAACAAAGACATTGGCATCAAGTTTTAATACTATAAGTATCATATACCGCTCCATTCAGAAGCCCATGTCGTCGCCATTACTCATTTATTATTTAAGAGTTAGGAACACGACCAGCGCAATATCTATTTCCAGTTATCCATAGAATAAAGAAGGGGAAGGTATTTTTGTTTGTCTGCATAATACACACACAAATTCTCCATCTTGCTAATAAGTTCTATAGATAATGCCATTAATTAACCGAGCCTGTACAATCCCCTTATCTAATAGAGCTATTTATAGCCAAATTCCCAAGTAATCGACGCAAACCCGGGCGCAGCGACACGTGGCCTGGGGTGGATCGCGGGTGGTGCGAATGAAGGGGTGTGAGGGTGAGCTGTGACCTACTTTTCCCGTGTCGCTGACCTCGCGCGACCTTCGCTTGCAGCGATCGAACACAGTCATAGCGATCATCCGAAATAAAAGAGTTGCTGATTGCGTAACGAACGTTATTGTTGTCTGCCGCACCGAAGGCTTTTATGCTAAACAGAGCTCGATTTCTTGAATAGAAAATGAGCAATATGTGCTCTTTTAATGCACTTTATAATTGTATCAGTATGTTTGGCCCGAGTCGAGTTTTATCCACCTTTTTAGGATCATAACAATACGCATAAGTTGGTATTGCTCTTAAGTGTGTTTATTGAAATCTACTATTAAATTCATTTCAATTTCATATAATAATGATTGCTTGACTTCAAACTGTAACTTAGTTAATTTGATATTAGCAACATAACAACGAGCAATCAACGTTATCTAGCCGCGAGTGTGCCTAGAACCTCTGACGATTGCATCACGTGGCTAGAAAGATCGGTCCCCTCCAATGATGTGGCAAAGGACGCCGAGTGAAATAGAGATGGTCCTCGAAGCGAGAGCGGTGCACGCGTGGATAGTTGCAGGCGTAAGCGGTGCTAGCAAGCGTTGCACATTGCACTAGTCATTGTGCGATTGCAGTTCGCACGCACGGCCGCCGACTGACCTAATAGTCGCTGGAGGGAGGGACCGGGAAGCGCCGAGTGGCGCGGGGAGCACCGCGCCGAGTGCGGTAGGTCGGGCTCACTGCGCGGCCCGCCGCTCGACAAGTCCGCCAGTGGAAAACTTTCTTCGCGGCTTTTCCTCGCGTAAACCAAACTGCGCAAATATTACAACCGCGCGAACTTTCCCAGTGCATCCACCAATGACGCGGACTACAACAGCTCTGAACTTTTATACAGTTATCAAATATGGACAAATATGTGTTTAACCCTTTGAATCTGGAGCCAATGTACCTTTGTGTTGGCGATGTAAGCCAAATCACGTGAGGGTAACGACGCCTATGGATCTAGTAATAAAAAGTCGGTAATTTTTTTGATCTATTGATTTTGTTTAGTGCTGCTTTGTAACTATTATTATTTTAGCTCAATTTAACTGCGATGGAAGAAATCCTTCCCCGATGCGATGAAAATCCTTAGTTATTTATAATATTATGCATATAATTATATCAATGTGGATATTAAAAGGAAATTCCATTATTTTCCGAATTATAACTGCAGTTAGTCTACGTAGTTGATTAGATGTACTCCATTTATCTACAAAACGCCGGAATGGAAATTAATATTTGATTTTTTATTCCATTAAAAAATTATCAAAAAATTTTATAATATACTGCTTACTTATATTATTTGTAACAATTTATCATGGATTCATAAAATGAAAATAAAATAAGAAAACAGTAAAGCGTGATGTGACGTAGTAGAGCCCTTTGTGAAGTTTGCGCGGGCTCGCTTCCGGGGGCGCCGCTCTGCATCTGCGCTCGCGCCGCGCCGCTTTCACTTTCTCTTTGCGAGTGCTCCGCATCTCGCGCCCACAGCCGCCCGCAAACTTCCTACATTTTCCAACTTTATTCCGGATATTTACATAAATCTGATACGTTTTTTTCTAAACTCTCATACATACATTTCAACTAGTCTAAAGCTGCATCGTATAGGTATATTGAGCATAATTAAAAATATCATCCATCAATATTATAGATTATAAGTTTTTGTATGAGTGTCCGGGGCCACGGCACCGCTCACGTCGTGACGCAACCGGCTAATCTAGTCGGCGGCGTCGTCGGGAAGTGCAGTGTCGCGTTCCCGCGTCGCGCCCCGCGAGTTCTAACTACGATCGCGTCGCGCGGTCGTTGACATTTCACCTAGTTTCTATTCGCCGCGCTTCTAAAACTCTATGGTGTTCTTTTTGTTTGCCGGCGATCGTGCATTGCGTTGTCAGTGTCGCTGATCGTGTGTTGTGTCCACAGGCGAGTCGGCTGCCGACACCAGCACGTCGTCGCCGGACCCAGGCCCGCCATCGCCGCGTATGGCCGAGGCAGGGTGCAGTACGCCGCCGCACCCGCCACCTGTGTTCGATGGCGGCGGCTCACCCTCGCCCTCACCGGGGGCATGCCATCCCACTGTCATCCGCTCTTCGCAGCCGTATCCCGTCATCAAGTTCGAGGGAACACCTGCTCCCATCAAATCGGAGTGTTCCCTAATCGTCAAACATGACTCCATGTCCTCGGTGAAGCTGGAGACTACGCAGCCGGAGCAGCAGCTTTATAGACCACGTAACATCATCTCCCCGCCTCAAAGCTCACATTCGTCGATGTCGCCCGGACCCTGGCCGTCTCAAGCATGTATCAACGGAGTAAAGCCGGAACTCATCGGCGGACATTTCCCACCTCAGGCGCTCGAACCCAAGCCGGGAGTGCGGGGCCCGACGCAATGGCGAGGTGCGCCTGCAGTTATCATGGGAGAATCGGGAGGAGTGCGAACGATGTTCTGGACATTACCAGCACCCACCGCTGGAGGAGACGCGGGAGCGAGTGCATCGCACACACCAACCCCACCGACGCCCGACCCCTCAACATGCTCGGAGGAGTCTGCTGCACGACTTTTATTAAACCTAGGAGGAGATTTGAGAAGGCCAAGAGGCCCACCCTTAAATATGGAGTTGCTGTGGGCGGGCGATGTTTCGCAGCTTCCAGCACACCAGCAGCTTAAACTTCACACACAGCAACATGCGTTAAACTTGACTGCGGGCAGCGTGACGGGTGGGTCGCCGGTCCCGGGAGCGAGCTCTCTGGGCTTGTCGCACTCTGAACTGCGCACTTACGCACCGGAAGCGGAACGAGACGAAGATGAACAACCAATGATCTGCATGATCTGTGAGGACAAGGCGACGGGACTGCACTACGGCATTATTACTTGTGAAGGGTGTAAAGGTTTCTTCAAACGGACTGTTCAAAATCGACGCGTGTACACTTGTGTCGCTGACGGTGGCTGTGAAATAACAAAAGCGCAAAGAAATAGATGCCAGTATTGCCGGTTTAAAAAATGTATTGAACAAGGAATGGTTTTACAAGGTGGGCATTCAAAACATTGACTTTGCAATTTATATATTTTCCCATAACAGCCTGCACTTATGACATTTTTATTTTTGTAGCGGTACGAGAGGACCGGATGCCTGGAGGAAGAAATAGTGGAGCCGTCTATAACCTGTATAAAGTAAAATATAAGAAGCACAAGAAAGCTAACAAAGCAGCGACGACGAGTCGAGCGTCACCGCCGGAAAAGCCAAAGGAACCGTTACCCCCTCTCCCACCGCATCTCGTCAACGGAACTATACTTAAGACTGCATTAACTAACCCCAGTGAGGTAAGAACTACAACATTCTAGGTTCCACAAAAATCTTTACTTGACAACGCGATCGTGGTGATTAATTGAACAATCTATGCTATTTCTTCCAGGTGGGACATTTAAGAGCTCGGCTAGAGAGCGCAGTCTCATCCTCACGAGACCGCGCACTGTCTTTTGACAGAGCGATGCACATGATTCGAGCGCTGATGGAATGTGACGCCATGGAAGATATTGCGACCGTGCGGCACCTACCAGATCTCTTACACGACACCTCAGAAATAGGCGACAAACTGTGTAAAATAGGCGACTCAATAGTACATAAGATGGTTGCGTGGACAAAAAAGTTACCCTTCATTATGGAAATACCTATGGAAATCCACTCAAAGTTATTAATGGAAAAGTGGCATGAGATCTCAGTGCTGACGACGGCGGCGTACCAGGCGATTCACGGGAAGCATGCGCAATCACCGCCCTCATCAGACCACGAACAAGACTTTATGCAAGAGGTAAGCAGCTCATTCTAATCTAGGAAATTGAAAGTGGCGTCGCAATCAGTGTTTTTATGGGCAATTTCTGGTTAACGAGCCCTAGATATAGTGTATGAGCGCACTCCAGGTCACATTCGCTCCAGAGACTTCCGCCACATGCGTCGGAGTGCAGTTACGTGATCTGCATCGGCGCTTGCGCAACCCGCGGTAGAAAGTCATCCGCCAGAGGCCGGCTGCATTCGGACGCTTGCACATTCACCGCATAACCTGCTAGTATTAGAATCGTAAAATAATGCAACGTGCTTAATGCTAAGCGTTTCTATTGTCTATTGATGGTCGGTGGATGGTCGCGCGCATTGAAATCACCCATACCACTAAACTTGAAAGTTTGTTTAAAACTACTTGCATCGCGTTCGATATTTCTTCCTTTGCTTTTATTATTGTTGTTTAATCAGTTAAATCAATGATTTGTGAAGAATACAATATTGTAATAAATTATTTATCTACATTTTCACGAAAGAAAATGCTTCTACACGATCACGATCAGTAAATTGCACGTATTACATAAACTCAGCGGTGCGGTAACTACGGCAGTTACTTGGTTACATACAGAAAGTATTTTTCATTGTCTAGAGCATTTCCTCTTCGGTTACATATTCGATGTTACATAAATATAACAAGTTTGATGGTAGCTTCTTGGAATATTATTTTAGCGATTCATCGCGCTAATTTGATTGCGTGGAAATATGAATATACAATACATTGTATAGTGCTATAGTTTATATGCATAGAACTTCAATATATTTGCATTTTCAATTTTGAAGTACTCCATTTGGAGATTGAATATTTTGTTGTAACGCTGATGAATAGAGCGATGACCTTCTCATACCAGACTTTTATACTAGCTATTTTATTAAAGTATCAAAATTTCTCAGAAAATATTATACCTTCACACTTACGTCTGTAAAGTATCACAATATTGGACCATAGATAACCATAGTAACAAAAGTATTCTAGGTTTATATATATTGGACTATTTTTTCATTTGTTTTTCCTTACCAGGTGAACGCCAACCTGCGAACGCTTCAGAGCTGTCTAACATCCTTGATGGGGCGGCCTATAACGCTGGAACAGCTGCGATTAGACGTCGGACTGGTAGTGGAGAAAATGACGCAGATCACCTGCGTCTTTAGGCGTATTCAACTACGGATGGAAGAATACGTCTGCCTAAAAGTCTACATCCTGCTGAATCAGGGTGAGTAAATGTTTTATTATTTATTCATTCTAAAATCAAATTAGTTGTAATTTGTATGGGAATTTAATTTCAATGCAACACAAAATGATTTTATAATTTAAATTAAACATTAGGTCCCTGCCTACTGTTTGATTTGATAACAGAGTAAAAGATTTTTTGGTTTTTGGGGTTTGTCATTTTGTGTACTGCTTAGGTACGTCACTTTAAGATTATGGTTGCTCGATTTTTTGCCTAATACTATAATATGGGTTTTGCAATGGTTACATGACACAATAATTTTGTTTTCATCCCTTAATAAATAAACAATCGAACGTTGAAATACGGACAATATTGGATTTATTATTCAAAGCACACACAAACTGCACATCACGGCGTACCTCCGATGTAGTATAAAAAACAGATTTATTAGAACTATTATTAAAAAACAACCAGCTGTAACTTTATTTTTACAAACGTCAACTTGTTTGGTCACAAGGATTACATAACAAAATATTAGGATTTACAGTTTTACATTGCATAAAAGGTGCAAGTAATTGTTATAAAAATGCCCATTATAGCATCCTTCTTTATTTTGTCGGTTAAAAGTGGTTGTTTTTATTAACGTCAATGGTAATTAAACTAGGTAGCCCCCAATTTTGTTTTTAAATTCTTGTTAATTGCTAATGGATAACCTTTCACCGCGAGGCCGCGCGGGCGGATAAATTTAGGCTATGTAAACAGTATATAACAGTGAAACGTTACATTTCCTTGTTTGTAAATGAAAATAGTTTGTAAATACTACTATGAACATTTATATGAATGGTTTGCCTTAAGATTAAAAGAGGTTTATAAAAAACCAGTAAAATTGTTAATATAGAGCTCAGTAAGTTTCGTGATTCGACAATAGTTTAATAGGTTTACTGTGTATATTGTACGAAAAAGGATGAAAATAATCTTGAAATAATCTAAAAGCCTTACCTAGCACGTAGCGTACAAAGCGTCTCCATTTTAAATAAATAATAAATATTTTAAAACATTTCACACAGCGCTATTTTAGCCCTAAACTAAGAAAATCTTGTACTATGGAAAGCAGATAGTTGTTTGATAGTATACTTATATATTTTATAAGAACATATCTATTGTTTAAAAATATACCTATAATACAATATAACACTACACAGAACATACATCTATGTTCATCACATGTTTGACCTGAGTAGAAATCGAACCTTACATCGCACAGCGCAGAAGGTTAAGCTACTACCAACTGAGTAGTGATGCCAAAAAATCTTTGTTATAAAATACTTACTCTCTACTCTCTAAATAAAGATATTTGCTGCGCAACTAAAGCATATAATATAAGCCATAGATGGTTCAATAAAATGTTCCGAAGGTCTCAAGGCATCGGTCCATTACATTACACTGTCAAAGCACGCAGGATTTAATCCCATTATAGTCCGCCGTTAAGGGTGCATTGAACATCATGTAAGCTAGCCATAAGCTCCAGTTAGCTATCTAACATGTTTATATTTTTAACTAAATTAAAATGAAGTTATGATTAAATGGATCCATTTAACCTTTGTTATCATAAATATGATTTTCGGTTTTTCTGGTACGTACTTATTAAGTACAATCCATCCAACTTTCCCAATATAGCCATTATACACAAACAATGCTAGTACGTAATAGGGGCTAAATATAATCTCATTGTTTACTTTTTCCTGAAGTTGAGGCTGGTTAGGGATACCAAACATAAATATAAATCATTGCACAACATTTCTGTTGCATTCTTTGTTTTATAATTAATCTTTTGACAACAGTGGAATTGTTGTGCGAATTAAATTTAGGTAGGAGTACTTCGTGTCACTTCTTCTTCTCGTGTGGGTCAGAATTTTTAGGCCACCCAAAAGCTTCTAAACATTCCTTAATGACTAGACAACAGCCCGTACTGACAACCTAACGTGCCCTCCGAAGCACGGTAGCGCGTTTGAGCTCATTGGCTAAAATGGAAGATTTAAAGAGCATTTTGCCGATAACGCGAATTGACTAAGAAGTAAATTGCCTAGCCGTCAATGCCTAAACTTTGTAATTGCCTAAATATGTGATCGTCTACAAATTGAAATGCCTAAACAGTACTTTGACGCCGATGCCTAACATGATCGGCTGGTGGACTATAGTTCCAAAGAACGTGGAGCTTAAGGACCGAACAAGAAAGATTATTACCCTCAACAATCAGAAATCAAATTGTATCATTAGCCATTTTTCCAGCTGTATCCAAATAATTTAAAGTCAACTGTCGCCGATCCAAATAACAATGGTCGAATAAAACCTCATCTTGATGTGACAGCGATACGCTTCGGTGCGAAGAGCTCTAATAAATTATGATTTATGACACAAGTGCCCCAGATTCAAACGAGAGTCGACTCGATGTATCGATTAGGAAAGCTTCGGGAGTCTGATTATAATTCTAAAATAAGTAGACTTCTACTCTGGGATAGCAATTTAAAATGAGTAACTATTGTGGAATTATATCTAATATAGGTATCAACGTCGTCAATATTACAAGGAATAGGAAAGATTGTTAGGCTAAGGGCTTCGTTCTCTATATTCGAGTAAACTTCCGAGTTGGCTAATCACCGCGTAATGTCATTTGTAAGTGCAGTAACGAATTTCAGAATGTCCGAGTAGCGCTAACCGACCCGTAAACCAGGGCGTAACTTACAGGTCACATCAGCTGCCGATTAGTATGGTTATCCGACGGCTATAGCAAAACTGGTCGCAAGCTCACATGTGTGTTGTCATTTATTATTATAGTTTGCATGCCACAAAAATTGAGATCTACGGAACAGAAAACTACCAATCCTGTTGAATAAGCTAAGCAGGCGATACTGCTATAAAAACATCGACAACCATTCCGGTTTCTATTTCGAGATCAGACACTATGAGTATGAATATAGATTGTTTTAGTGAGCGGACTGTTTTAGTAATTAAAGTCATCATTGCATTTAGTTACTAAAACAGTCCGCTCAGGACTGTGGGGAGCCGATGGATGCAAGAAGCTAGCAGCCGCTCAAAGTCTTTGGAGGAGGCCTATGTTCAGCGTCTTCAGGCTGATGATTATGATGATGATGACGACAAAAAAAGTTTTTGAACAATTATGTTTTTTTTTTACGAGAATGAACGACGTGACGAGCCAGTCGTTCACCTAATGTTAAGCAACACGGCCGCCCATAACAATTGCAGTGTCACTCGGAACTATAAAATAATAAATATGTTAAATACCTATAGATATTTTATGATATTTTTATTTTGTGTCGTTTTAATTTTGATTGTTGTGTTGAGATAAAACCATATTTCAGGTACCTATAGGTGATACTTATTACATTTCCCGTTGAACTAAACAATGTAATCTAAATTCGTATTAGATTCCTCATTACATTAATTTCATTAGTTGATACCCATTTTTTGTAAAGGTAAATCCTTACCTACTTACTGTTTTTAGGTAGGGAATAAAAACTCTTTGAAGGACAGCTACCGCACCGCAGCACATAGCTGACACATAAAAATGTCAAAATAAATAAAAAGCGAACCCAAAATGACGTCACTGACAGCTGTGAGAGTGCCTATTGAACGAACATAATGAACATTTGACGTTGCTACAGACCATCCTAAATTTTTACTCACTGAGTAGTTGATCGAAACTCTATTTTCATTCGTGAAACTGAAAAGAACTATACTCGCCGCCTTTACGTCCCGATCAGTATTACTAACTGGCTAGGTAATCGTAACTTTAATCGCATATAGAGAACGAAGCCCTAAAACTTATTAACTTATTATAAGAACCCAATGATTTAGGTTAAGCGTAAAAGTAACCGTTAAAGTAACGTTTATCGCAACTTTAATTTTCGATAAACAACGTCGATGGTATCGATAATAAAAGAAATTAGACTGGCTGTAATCAACAAAACGAAATTGGTTTAGCCGTTCGGGTCTGAATGCAATCAAAGAAGAACGAGACTACGTTTTACTTTTATAACTCAAAAAATATTTTTTAATAATTATAAAGGAAAATTTTTACTAAAGAATAAATCTTTAATTAAAATAAGTAGGTAAATAAAGTTAAGCCTGCCCTACGTCTTTCTAAGAACCCAGATCCTAATTTGGCAATGATTAAAGAAAAATATATATACACAGCGCATCCCAAGCCTATTTAGTCAATGTATAATAATAAATAATGACATCATTTAAAGAAAAATCAGTGTCCAGTTTCACATATTTAGATAAGTTAAGCAATCTAGAACGTGGCTTTTACTAGGTAGTTGAAAGTTCGTCTAAGTAGCCACCGCTTTGCCAGTTATTCTGCCGCCAAGTAGTAGTGTGCAAGCACTACTGTGTTCCGGTTTGAAGGGTATTGTAAGTAGCTTGTGAAATTACTGGACAAATGAGTCATCCTAGTGATCTTAGTACTAGACTGTATGCGGTCACAGTATGACGTGTGAACTGTTATAAGCGGTCGTGTGGCTTAACATCAGGTGAGCGGGTCACGTCATTTATTCCCATTAAGAAAAAGCTTAGCCTAGAACGAACATTCTCTAGCCTCTAGCTAGAGGCTAGAGAATGTTCGTGGCTCTAGCTTAATCAGCCAGTAGGAAAACTATGACATCCTGTGTTATCGCCTTGCAGTAACTAGGTCGAATGCACGCGCTTGTGCCATGCTAGGCCAGGGAATTATTTTCACTACGACTAGGGCTTACTGTTTATCAAACTGTTGAAGTACCTGCCTCTTTGCTAGCTTGAATTTGTACCGTAACAGATAACGTTACGTTCCAAAATTGAATGTAACCTCTGAGGAGTGATTTCAATTATCAAAAATCCATATATTTTTAAAGGCTTTGCCCTGAGTGAATGACAGACTGACTTAAATCCAAACCGAAAACTTATAAGAATTGTTTGGAGGGTGTCTTCATTTTACGGTGTAAGGGCCTAAAGGGGTATTAAGGTGAAGGGCAAAAAAGGTGTTTTAGGCAAGTTTCCTGCCTAAATTAGAGCATGTGGAGCTTTGAATTAAATATATCATGTAATTCGGTTCATTCACTTATTTTTGATGACGGCAATACAAGGTAAATAAATTCAGTTCTATAGAAAAAAATTGCAACCATACCTCAATAAATTTGGTTGTTCCTATTTTATACAGTTTCCATCGAATATATTTTTACAAATAAAATAATAGTGTATGCCCAACAAACATTCACAAAATGTGAAGAATTGAAAATTTTGAAAAATACTATACGACCATAGATATTAATTAAAAACCTCTAAAATCAGTCATTTCGTGCGTTGTTTTTGAAGTAAGCGCCACGCGGAAGTTCAGATGAATTTATATTTAAGTCTACGACGTTAAGGTCGATGTTTCTTTGAACTAATTTCGACCTGCTTATCTGGCTCTACCCTTCGTCTTAAAGAAACACTTTACACTAGGCTTTACGATCTGTCCAGGCCAGTGCGGCTTGGCAACCATATGTTATTGTATCACTACCAAGTAAAACCACAGAATACATAATAGCATTCCGCAGTAATACTAAGCGAGTTCCAATCCTACACAACGTATACTATTATTAAGCTTACGCAGAAGGCCATGATGAAGGCGTTCAAACTCTAGTAGTAGGCCATTTCAATTTATTAAAGTTAACTAGCAGTGAGAACAATTCGTAGAGAATTGACATCAAATTGATACTACAGATAACCTATTTATGGACTTACGGACAAATGGACTCACCCGTTTCGTCGATGAAAGTAGGTAGTATAATATATCAGGTCAAGTACTAACGCTTGGCATCTACGTATCTATGATACTTTACAATTATATGCTGAGCTGAACGCCCTTTCATCCCCACCCTAGGACGTTTTAAAAATCATTATTTTAAACAACATATTCTCTACTTTTTAAATAAAGAAACGTGCCTCTATATTTATTGCCAGTGCTATTTATTATATTTTAACCTTTCGGCTTAGCATCGTTACTTTGGAATTTTTAATAGCACATTTGAATCAAAAGCTACATATTTTGACTGGTATGATTATTACCTAACAGCGATCACATTTTAACTGTAGCATTAAAATAATATGCTGTTATAAAATCTAAGCGAAAGTTAAATTATTTTTCTATCGGTTGATGGGGTTTCCTATTTATTTCCTTTTAGACCACCCCTGTATTAAAAAGAACAAAAAATAAATCGTTCACGCCGTTTTTGGTTGAAAGATTTAAGATATAATTATCGTCCAACCATTGAGTGCGTTCGAGTGCTTCAAGTACTTCAAGTTCGGAAACTAGCAACTTAGGTGTCAATATAAAAACTTTTAACCGAGTGAAGTCAAGTAAAGCAAGTGCAAACCGCCAGTGAAATGGAAAGCGATTGCGTAACGTACCTACCTATCTATATAAGTAGACTGTTATAACGCGCATATTATGTTCGTGAACCGTATAGGTATACCTACAGCTGATATCTGTAGTGTTGGGCAATAGGAATTTAAGCTACTCGTATTGAAGAGTAAGAACACATTACTTAAGACTTCGGTTACGTAACTTTATACAGGTGTTAAGAAATGATCTTCTATGTCACCAGTGCTAAGTAACGATTTCTGCTACTGGTCTTCATATCAGGCGTGCTCCTATTCATGGTGCGGTACTACAAGAAAACTACGATTCACGAACACAAATAAATATATAATTGAACTGATACATAGGTACTGATATAACTAAATAATATAAACTATTACATGACGCGGTAGTGGTGGAGAGACGATTGCCTAAATTACATCGTGCGCCCTTTATATAGGTCGGCGCCGGCGTCGTCAATATTATAAACAAATGTGTCCCTACACAGGTACCGCGATACCGAAGGGCTATTATAGGAGGATAGGTTTAAAGCCAAGAAGCTAATTTTAAACCACTGGAGAATGCAGCGAACCACGCTTGAAGCAAGCAAGTGTGGCCTCCAGTATTGATAAATAATAAGCTTTTTGGTTTAGGCATGGTGATAGGAAGGTTACAACACAAGCCATTTATATTTAGATACTCCACTCCAGGCGAGCCGATGGATGCAGGAGACAAGCAGCCGCTCAAACTGGCGCTCTTTGGGGGAAGCCTATGTTCAGCAGTGGTCGTCTTTAGGATGATGATGATGAACGCCATATACAAAGCTTGATTGTTTTCAAACGCAGTTTGACGCACTTAAAATACAATAAAATATTAATGAAAAAGGTGTAGGCTGAGGAACGACGCGCGACGCGCGGAGATTATGAGAATTAATTTATAACCGGAAAATAAAAGTGAATTGAAACAAAATGCTCTCTCACAACGCGTAATAGTGATAGCGTTACGTCAGCTACATAATTATAACGGGACAGCATTTCACTCTCGGGCGGGAAACACGACGCGGAAGGCGCACTTTCTCTTTTGCGATCCGAGCGCCTGAGCACAAGCGGAGCGCACTGCCGCTGAGTCTAGCGCATTTACGTAATTTACATACTTATCAATGATGGAAAAAAGTTACTTACCTACTATAAAAGCAATTTTTGTTAGTTTTCTTGTAAATAAATTCGTATACAAGAGAAACAACAAAATGTATTGGACTTACTTATAATATTTTTTTTCTCACAAGTCTTTTTTCGTTTTATGTTTGGCGATAAAAATGAGTCATAGAGCCGTGCAATAAAAATGAAGGTACAAAAAAATATATAAGATTAAAAAAACGCCATTACATCATAATCATCACATAAAATATTATTCTTCAATATCATTCCGCTTAGTTAACGTAAAACAAACATCAATTAAAACGGAGTTGCAATAAAACGACGCGCAAAGCATCGCGCGTAAAGTATCGTTGAAAGGCGCGCGCTAGAGTGAGATAGGTATAGTAAGGACGCGAGCAACCGAGCGGAGGTCAACGGCTAGCCGCGGTCGTTGCCCCGCTATCGGAGTGACCTACTGAGCGCGTGACGTCACCGCCGCACCGCGCGGCCGTGCCACCACAGTTCACCGCGGCCGCATACCGCCATCTAGCGGCGAGTAGTTAAACTAATCTTGTAACTGTGGGAAACTGAATCAATAGAGTCCAATGCCATCTTGCTATTTTTATCCAATAACTGCATCATTAGATATGCTGCTAATAAAAAGTAGGTAATGACTTAATGCAACTACTAACTGAGGCTATTAGCGATTGTGTACTTTATTATTCAAGTTATACGGAGCCACCGTGGTCTAACAACCTGGGAAATATAGTTACTTCTGCGAACGACTCAGATTATTTCTTTATAATAACAAAAAAATAAAAATTATAATAACACCCAACGATCACATTAATGTGATTCACATAGTTCATTCATTCATTCATTCGTGTATTAATTTTTTTTCGTTTGATTCCTGAACCCTAACTAGGAAGACCCCAAGAACTACAAGACCATGACCTGTGAACCATGGTCCCACAACACCCAGACATAGAACAAGTATTACTTTTTTCCCTGTACAAAAGTACTTGTCCTGTCGCGGGAATTGAACCCGCTTTCCGGGTTATGAGCCCACCTCCTCAACCCACACCAAAGAGCAGGTTCATTTATATTCTCAATTTTTTAAAGGCCCTTTTCCTTGTAATGCTACATGTATGTATATATCATAATATATTACCTGGTTTCTATTATTCATTCACAACTTTCACATCACAGCACTTGACAGTCCTTTTCACAGTAATTTAAGCACAAAAAAACTTGATTTTTCTCAAAAATTTTACATCACTTTATCGATTTTGCGCGCGGGTCACGGGCCCGATTTCTAGACACGACTGCTCGGATGGCAGTTGTTTTGAAACTGTTTTTTTTGTTTCGAATTTAGTTTCTCTTCAAATTCATATTTTTCTTTTTCTACTGTCAATTTCAGTGAGGTATTTTATAGTTTGGCCATGATTGTATGTATTTTGACTCTAGATTTATTTTTTTTACTATTCTGTATTCAAAATTTTGAAAACTGCAAAAATCTAGAACCTTGGAATGCTAGCGAGGTTTCTTTAGAAAAGCTGTCGCTATGGAATGGCAGTCTCAATTTACTCCTCGAACGAGGAACACTAAATTGATATAAGGCCATTCCCGGGCCAGGCAAGGCCCGGGAACTCAAGAACGCCTTCAAAAACCATCTTTGGCTATCCAACACCAAAATTGTGAAGTGAATCTCCATCTACGTCAATCGCTGCGCCACGACATATCCATTGTCAAATCGCCGATCGCCGAGCTACATCTGTTGTCACCGTCGGCCGCCGTATCTACCACGACGAATCTATCGCCGAGCGTCAACCAGTGAGACGACCGGCTTGCCTTTTTCAAACATTGAGTGGCAATATAACTTCATCACCATGTTCCGGCCCGTCGTCCGTCAAAGCTTTGACGACTAATACCTGCGTGTCTCCTGCTCCTGCATCTTGAATCTGAGCTGCGTAATAATACTTCATCGACAGTGGAAGGACGAGAATCTTCTTCTGGATCCAGAAGCTAATAACTGAATGAGCTAGCCGCTGAACTCTGGAAGTCGGACAAACTAAAGGCAACGAATTCCTCAGTCTCTATAACGACAGTGGGCCTTGTTTGAATAAAGACCCGGAAGTGGGCCTTGTTTGTTTGAAGACCCGGAAGTGGGCCTCGTTTGAAGACCCGGAAGTGGGCCTCGTTGAAGACCGGAAGCGGGCTTTGTTTATCTGAAGACCCAGAAGTGGGCCTTGTTTGGATCCAATAACATTCTAATTCTACCGTGATAACTTGTAGGCCGTAAACAACTTGAATTTCGCGTACTTCCGCATCATCTAGAGACTCTTTTTTTTTGCTTTCTACAAAGCTTGTAAAATTTACGAAAATAAATATCTGTTACCAATTCCTTTTTTTTTCTCTTCAGCTCTTAGGATCCTGTCAACCTAGGCACTGTTTAGGTAGGGGAGGAGCTGCTCATTAACTTGTAGCGTTCCATTCTACCTTTTTCACGAAAGGAACGGATGTAACGTGATATCCTTTATTCACAGAGGTGGAGCTTGAAAGCATCCAGGATCGGTATGTGCAAGTGCTGCGCAGTTTCCTCGAGCACGCAGCACCGCACCATCCTGGCAGACTGCAGGAGCTGTTCGCGAGGATACCAGAGGTAAGAAAAATTCTAAAACTTAAAAAAGAACATAAAAATTGAACATGTTTAACATAAATTAATCTATAATTAGGATTGTTGTTGGTGTTCTATACGTCTATTTTATACAATAAGCTACAGGTAGAGTCAAGAGCCGCCCGCGGCTTTACCAATCTACCGTTTTTGCCGTAAGGAAATTTCATTTTCCGTTGTCTTAAAAACCGGCAAAATAGCCAATAGATAGTCTAATGTCTTTTATTATTTATGTTTAACAATAAGCATTCAAATTAGGTTAAAGCCTATAATCTATAGATCTCTTACATTCCTCGTCGTTCGATCTGTGGGTTCATTCGTGAATAAAACCTCGTTCTAATGGTGAAACTTTGTTTGTTTGTTATCAAAGTGATTTATATAATTTTGACATCAGATTTATCGCCCAGTCGCATTGTACCTACTGGTTTGTTCGTTACATTTGCAATAGAAAGTAGTTACCTTCGTTGCAATCTGAGCTTTCCAACGCTGCGGCGGTTTCACTTCTACACCAACCAACTATGATATTTGTACTTTACTGAACTTCAGTAACAGCCAAGACAGATGGCTGCATTTGAACTGCACGCCAGGTACAAAATTGCAGTTATGAATCAGTTTTTGCAATTGATATAGGATTGAAATTAAATAACTGTTATATAAAGATGTGAAGTAAACCTATGGATACTTGACCAACTGCGATACTTATACTATACTGAAACTGAACTTCAGTAAAGGCTGAGATAGACGGGCTGCAGTTACCAGCTGCAAAATTGCAGTTCAGTTCGGATGCAGTTGACATAGCCACACTGAAACTGCCAATATACAAAATAACTGCTATGTAAAAATGTAAAAACGTAGAAGCACGTTTTTACATTTTGTACTTCTTCACATGAAAATAATGCTTATTGTTGCTGCTGTAGTAGGTATATTGTGTTAACAGTTTTGAATTGTTTCAGATCCAAGCAGCGGCGAACTTGCTACTTGAGAGCAAGATGTTCTACGTGCCCTTCGTGCTGAACTCTGCGGAGATCAGATAGTACATGGCTCAGCAGGGCGTCTAGTTCTCGATGTACGATGTCGAGCTAGGTCCCGGCCCCGCGTCCCCCTCGCACGATCACCGCGCACCACCCTGTGTTCAG
Organism: Ennomos erosarius; assembly: GCA_963580505.1. Classification (NCBI taxonomy): domain Eukaryota; kingdom Metazoa; phylum Arthropoda; class Insecta; order Lepidoptera; family Geometridae; genus Ennomos; species Ennomos erosarius. The sequence continues at coordinate 12,781,930 of OY756978.1, forward strand.
AGCACCGTCAATTCAGCACAAGTGTTCGTACAAACGCGCTCCACCTGACTGTGAGCCAGGCTGGCTCTCCCGTCTCCGGAGCTCCCACCTGGTGCCAGACAGTGATAGACAATGCAAGGACAGTGCGTCACGTTGACTCGATGTGTGTTATGATTGGTTAATGTTTAGTAGAGGAATTAAAACGTCCCAATTGACAGACTGATTTATTATTATGAAAAACATAGCATCGTAAGGTACCAGGGACTTGATTGCGTGTTTTATACGTGGTAGTGTACACTACATAGTGTTATATAGATTAAAAAAATTATATTAATATGTTATTATTTAATTTACGTCAGTTTAAAAATCGCATAATATATTATTTCTGTAAATATAGCGTAATTGTAAAATTAAGACGTTGTTTTAGACAGAATTGTTTCTTGTAAATGAAATATTGCTGTTTTAGTTTGCATTTTATATTTAGGATTAACATGTAGACTTTAAAGTATTGGGTGTGTAATATTGAGGAATTTTAATTTAATTTTATATGAATTGTTGTTAACGTAAGTAGCACTAAGTACCTACTCTCAGTGTTTTCCAAGACTGCTTGTATACAACTCTAATGTTACACTAACATAGTAGCGATGGAGTCGCGCATCTCTTATAGTCACAACTTATGCATTTTTATCGTCAATATTTCGCATAACACTATTTTGTACATGTCTTTCGTTTTAAATGTTTCATTATCCTACTCTTGTCTTACTACAATGAAAGCTGCCGGTAGAAGACAGTCAACTGTTGAAGACGTAGACCGTATTCTGTTGAAGACGGTCATCTTTACTTACCCTGTGTTGTTTGTTGTTTGCTCGTACGGTTGCACTATGCCATTGCGTTATTTTAGGTGCTTGAAAGATTAAAATGAATCTTATACTTTGCTTCCTTTGATGTGTTCAATTGTAAATTGTGCTCAATGTTCTGTATCGATGTTCGGATACTCAAATTTTTACTAACGTCGTTCGTGAATACGTTTTAATATTTTTATTTCCTACTCTGCATTTTGCTTACTAGATTCTTGCTTTATTAATTTGTATATTAATTAAGCAATATATTCTAGTTATTTAAATTAATTTTGAACATCATCATGAATACATTAGAGGTACATGCATAATCCGCATTCATTTCATTTCATTGCATTCAGCCCTCGAAGAAATCGTTTAAAAATAACAGCTATATTATGACTTCTCTTTCAAAAATACGTTGCAAGTGCAACAACTTTGCACCTTGGTTGCACAATCATTATTCAGTCGTTATAAATCATCATTATACTTAATCATTTATCATTATCATTATTAGCCATCACTAATCTTCTAATTAATATAAACTAGGCATCTAACTACATTTAAAGAAAAATCATATAATCACAAAAAAATCATGTCTCATGTTATAGTTAATTATATCTAACAAACAATGTCGGTTAATCACTGCCTTCACAATAACCGTTATTTGCCGTTATCGTTATAACTATCGTATTAATTGTTAATGTTAAAATTGTAATAAACGTTCCATCAACGGTGAACAGTTACCAATAGGTAGGGGGCGCTGTACGCCATCTTTAAAATTAAGTAATTACAACCAAAAAGTTCGTTCTAAGGACTTAGGTTCTAGGTAATTAGGTTTTTACTAAGAAACGTCACGATTGACTTCGACATCAAACGTTATAATCTAGTTTCGCACATCAATCACAGTTATGGCTGGGGTACACAGGCAATAGCAGAGAAGTACTATTAAAGTAGCAGTTGCTATTTAACTGCTACTATGTTATAACATCTCTGTTATCATTTAGGAAAAGCATGCTAAGTTACTTCATAAAAGTAGCATACGTGCGAATCCGATGTTTAGTTAGGGTTTTAAATTATACTTATCGTTAAACAATAACAGTTTTTTCTTAAACATCGATCTAAGTACTGACTTGGCTCGATGTTTAAAAAGCTGTAGTCAAAAATTCGCCTTAAATACAGGAGTAAATCTTTCAATAAACAGTCTGTTCAGTCGTACAAGAACGACTACATTAATTTATAGATTCCTGTTACCTGATTGAGCGACAGACGTGCGTTCCTCATCGTGTTACCATTAGTTAAGGGTTAGTTATGTATTTTTGTACATTGTAATTAGTTTGATAACAACCAGTTACGATACTGCCATTAAATGCCTAATTAGTTTTTCAACTAATTTTGTTATAATTTACTTATTAATTAAGTTAACTTCGTCAGTGAAATTATTAGTTAATTGTGATAGTACAGTGATAGTATATTGGGATACACGTTCCAGATTAAATCATATGATCGTTTCGTAGGCCACACTCGAGCAGGCGATTCGGTCTCACTACGTGTGAAATACACGCCAATTCGGTAACTATATTTATTTATTCATTTCGTAACTTAACTATAACTAAAGTAGTATAATAGCAACACCATCAGAACGACGGCGGTGTTAAATCTAAAGTCTGAGGTAAAGATGCCTTTATAGATTTTTAAACATGTAAAGATGAATAAAACGTAACTATTAATCGCGGATCGTGCATCGTTCTACTAACTTATGTGGATAATAATATGGATAAGTAATATTGACATTTATTTTGTTAGTATCATAGCGTTATTATTAAGATGAAACTTACTAACGGCATTGTATCAAAATGGGAAATAGGTTTGTAATAATGTTATTGGCATTGTACAAAGGATAGTATTGTTAGTAAATAAACAATAATTGGCGCATTACTGGCGAGTACCTAATTAGATTAGTAAACGGAAAGCCCGCTGAGGCTATACATTCATAGTATGTAAATACAATATAATAATGCTTCTACACGAAGGCCACTCGCTTTTCGTTGCTCTTCGAAATTATTTGCTGAAACTATCTACGTTACGGCTTTTTTTGCATCTTCACGTAATGTAATGAAACTTAAGTATTTTAATATAAACTTTTTATCAAAATTGACTGACCAAAACAGTGAAAATGTTGTACTTTAGTTTGCTTGGCTTGCTGTTTTGATTTTATTGTAATCGAATAAAGCCGTGGATCTCGGTAGCTCATAGCTTATCCGAGATGTGAAGCGGTCGCGACCGACCACGAGCAGATCTGCGGGTTCTAACAAGACCAATATTTCAGTACTTTTATCAAAAAGAGGGCTAACATAATTATTATAATAAAAAAACTACATTTATTAACACTATTAATTTTTGCGGGTTTGTTCTAATTTTGTTAATATAGTTTAGGTTTTCTTACTTATTATGTACATCACATTTTTCATTTAGCTAATGCTCGTGATCAAACAGAAACAGTTATAGTTGCTGTGGTATCACTTACTGAAATATTGTGTGGTATGGTTATAATCGATTATATACCGTGAAGCCTTCACACCCCGCAAGTCTGACAGGCGGTCGGTTCGTAGTTAATATCGCAAAAATATTTTGACTGATATAGTAATGTAAACATAATAATGTTAATATATTTATAAGGGTGTAACAAAAACTTAATGCATTTCACAATTTCTTTACAGTCCATAAGAAAATAATTAATTAATGTCTAAGATATTGTGACGAAATATTTTCACATTTTGATAGTGTAAGGTTTGTTGTGTATAAAAATAGTGTTTCAAGTTGTTTCTGGTGAAAAGAGGAAGGATAATGTTCGTGTACATTAGACATGTATTAAAATAGTTACGAAGTCGAGTAATGCAGTAAGAGAATTATATATTTGGAAACGTTGAAGAGTGTTTGTTGTAATAAGTTACATGTCACAGATGGATATTTTGAACTCTAAGTGCATATAGATATCTGTTAATTAATCAAGATTTAATTACAGTTTCGTTACAATACATAAACAGACACGTTTCGCTTTTCTACATATTATAAATTTATAGATTTTGTATTCACATTTTTCAAGATAGCTGTCAAGTTTCACTGATATCACGCGGTAGTTATCACAGGAAGTGCCTCAGTAAATAGATTTTCATAGTCAAGTCTTTAAGAGTTCAATGTTGGTTGAGTGTGCTGTTATTCGCGTGTTTAGTTGGGTTCGCTCAATATCAAGACTTATCGCTTTCAGACCTAGCATATACGTTTAAGTATTATACCTTAAATAAGGTTCTATGTTTAGAAAGTCACTTTAGTACAGATTCCTGTAATGTTCTTTATGGTAAAAGGCTGTTATTTATGTTGTTATCAATGGTTGAAGTGATCACAGATAGGTTGATTTTGCAAGGTGAAAAAATAGGAGTAGTTACCAAGAAGCTTAGGTAAAACACTAGAGAATGCAAAGGGAAAAACGCTTTGAAGCAAAGATGACGTTTTTTATGCTTTTCATCCCTTTCTTACGGGTGGATCACAGACCACTGAAACAAATTACCCTTTTTTTATGCTCTTTGGAGTGGATACTCTATGTAATAAGCTTTTAAGCAGGTTACGACAACCGATAATTTTTTGACTTATATAATGTTTACGTGGAAAATTAATTATTAAATTCTGTTTAAAATAAGTAGCTTACTTATAGCATTTTAATTAACATTGTCAATTTTTTGTAATGATGTACGATTGAATGAAAAAAATTACCATTAAAGTAGGTATGGATCACTTCGACTTTTGTTGGCAGCACTCGACCAAGTTTAGGCATGCAGTGATTGTATACACAGAGTACAAAATTCGTGAGACGCATCATTTTCTCAGTGCTCTGTTGTTATATTCATTACCGATTCTGTTTGTTTCCTCGTACGAGTGGTGCGCCTTGTGTAGTCAAAAATTGTGTACTGGTTTGCCAAGAGAAGTTACCTACAGTTGTGTTAAGTTAGCGATGCATAACATGTTTGTACTTTAATTTTTGTTTTTTAGTTGTACTCTTGGAATTCGATGGTTAATAATTTAAGAAAATAAAATGTATGTGAAATATGTTTTGATTTTATACTGAATTCCTTATTGAGGCAGGTACCTATTACAATATGATGGAGTATGGAGTATGGAGTCATTTAACCCTTCAGTAATAATTATATAAATTTTAAACTACAGAACTCAAAATAATATGTACCTATTTACAGTCGCCTGCAATTAAAATTTCATACTTTTCAAAATATCGTTACAGTAGGAAAATTGGCTAGGTAGGTAAAGTAGAATGTTGAGATATAGAGATTATGTTATTTTGATATAATAAAAATATTACATTTTATTTTCTTCTAGCTGCACGCTAAACGCACGGGTAAATTAGTTTTAAGTCCTAACTCTGTTTATGGGTAAGAGATAAGGGAAAGGTAAAAAAATAGGGGAAAAGGAGGAATAGATGGAACGGCAGATTCTAGTTTTCCAACTCTACTTACGTTATTAATAACAGTGCCATCTAGTGGCAATGTATTTGTTCCTTTAAGGTATGTGCGTCATCTATTGTCGAGTAGCTATACCAGACTTGTTTTAATGAACATGGTTGCCAGTTAAAAAAATGAAATGCAATTATTATTTATCTGTGATCTATGCGTATATATTATCTGTATTCTGATCTCCTCATGACAATGATAATTTCTGACATTTCTCTTCGTCAAACAAACAAATGTCATTGTTGTTTGTCATGTCATGGTCATGTCATTTCAAAATTATCTGCCGCTTGCCACATGTCAGATTGTAAATAATTTCAATTTTACTTATTTTTATCGTAAAAAACTCATCAAAAATGGTAAGTACTACTTTCTATTCAATAAAGCCTTCACCCAGTACCTAATATTTACTATTAGACGTCGTAGTATAAAAAAAATCAAGCAAACAAAACATGATTGTTAGGTTGTGTTGTCATGAACTGAACTCATGAATTTTTCAGAAACCCCTGATGCTGCAAGGGCACGAGCGTGCCATTACTCAGATCAAATATAATCGAGAGGGAGATTTGCTGTTCTCGGCGGCTAAGGACGCGAAGCCAAATGTTTGGTGGTCCTTGAACGGGGAGCGATTAGGCACCTTCAACGGCCACGGTGGTGTGGTTTGGTGCCTGGATGTGGATTGGCAAAGCATTAATCTCATTACTGGCGGTGGTGACAGCTCGTGCAGGTTAGAAACAAAAGCTCATGATATTGTTTTTCTAGGCATTGCTTTTGACTTCAATCGCAAACCTGATTTGCTTAGAAGCAAGGAACCTGTATAGACTCACATTCAAATATTTATTGTGTTACATTGCTACACCACTGCTACTAGTTGCATTATAAATATATCTAGATTGAAGGTTCTATCTACTATTATACTATTTTTTGAAATGCTTCAAACAGCAATAGGTTAATGGATTTCAATGAAATTTAAAATGAAAATAGCTTGTATGCTGGATAAATACAGAAAACATATGATTCACAGGTGAAACCATGTGTGGCTAGTAGCGGTATATAAAATCTTTGAACTACATCTTGCACCATAATAATTTTAATACAAAACAGGATAATGAACCATAGTAATTGTGACTTGTGATTTAATCTTATTAATTAAATTTGACTAATTTACAATAGTGCAAGTTGTTTGTAACACTCTTAAGCTAAATAGCCATTCTCACACTATCATACTAATACCACAATGTTTCATACGGTGTGTCGATTATTTTTACTAATCAGTCAAAATATTATTTTTCAGATTGTGGGATTTGGAAACAGGTAGAAACATAGCTACGGTCAAGACAAATTCCTCAGTGAGGACATGTAACTTCAGTTTTAGCGCCTACCAGGCTGCTTACACCACTGACAAAGCTATGGGCCATCCCTGTGAGGTAAGCCAAAATTTTGATTTAACCCCTGCCAGCTCGATATCAAACTGGCATACATTCTATTGTAATGGAAAATGCTGGTATTCCAGAAGTCAATGATAATAGCAATATTACTAAGAACAAATGAACCATGGAAAAAGTGACAGACTGAAACTGATAAGATGACAAAATGCTATCTGAAGTGCTTTTTGAAGTTTTTTAGAACCTTCTAGCCTACTTGGCCATTGGACACACTCTTAGTCACCTATGGTATGAACCATAGGCTATAAAACATAAAAGGAACTTGTAGCTTTAAAATCACAGCTGCATTCTTTTTTCTTATTTATTTATTTATTATTTTCATCAATGTTTTTGGTATAATATCCAAAAAATTTGATGATTTGAAATATGTTGGGTATTTTTATTCAAACAATGTCTCACTTGTGTGTCTCTACCACTTTTATGTGTGCCAACCTCTTTAACACCAATAAGTTGACAACGTTCTTATTGAATTTTGTTAATGTACCACTGACAATACTGACATGCAAGAACCGCTAGGGCAGAGCATGTATGTAGCAGGCATAGGTGGCATCCCATACCTACTCTGTCAATTTTCATGCTCACTGCTGCAGAAGTTCTAAATGTCACGGCATTATTTATATTATTATTCAAAAACTTTATTTTGCAGGTATTCATTATTGACACAAGAACTGTTGATGACTCACTCTCGGGTCAAGCACCTATTTTAAAATGGGAGATCACAGACACCAAGGTCACTTCGATGGTGTGGGGCAACTTGGATGAAACCATTATCACAGGTCACGAAGCTGGTGACATCATCCAGTGGGATCTCAGGGTCAGTATGATCTAATGAACTTTTATGGTCATTTGCTTGTTTTGTACCTTCGTTGCAAAAATTTGTGTGACTACTGACTGGTGACCAACCAATATTTCCTCACATTGATTACCTACTTCAGTTTAGTTCTTTGATGATATTTTTCGAGATAAATGTCAAGTATTTCATCTACTATATGTAATCATGTCCTATTAGTATGTCTTATTAGTATTTTTAGTCTCATTTTGTTTGATACACCTGTTGACAAAACTTGATCCTGTGGCAATAATTATATTGGCCAAAGCGGGTGAAGCCCGATTGCAGCTGTTTTGTAATAATTTTATGAAACTAAGTAAGGAAATATAAATTATTTTTATCATCCAGTAATAATTTTAGTGATTCTCTCTCATTTACAGACTGGCAAGAAAATTCACTCAATCAAAGAGCACACTCACCAAATCAACGACATGCAACTCTCCCGCGACGGAACAATGTTTATCACCGCCTCGAAGGACCAAACCGCCAAACTCTTTGACGTAAATTCGTTAGAACTTCTCAAAGAGTACAAAACTGAGCGTCCCGTCAACTCGGCCGCGCTCAGTCCAATCCTTGACCACGTAGTCATTGGTGGTGGTCAAGATGCTATGGAAGTAACAACTACATCAACGAGGCACGGTAAATTCGATGCTCGATTCTTCCACTTGGTGTTTGAAGAGGAATTCGGCAGAGTGAAGGGTCACTTCGGTCCTATCAACAGTTTGGCATTCCATCCCGATGGAAAGAGCTACGCTTCAGGTGGTGAAGATGGTTATGTGCGTGTACAGAGTTTTGATCAGTCCTACTTTGATTATACTTTTGATTACAACAGGGATTGAACAGGTCGACATTTGTAAGTATTAATGAGTAATTGAGTATGAAAATAAAGATCGAATTTTTATTCTGTACCAAGGTTTTTCAATTTAATCCATACTCTACTAATCAAAACAATTTCGGCGACAGTGCAGATTTATTGCATTACCCATACCCCAGATAATATAATAACTACAGCCCATATCAACATAGGATACTTTTTTATCTCGGAAAATAAATCCAGCGGGAAAAGGGAAAGTTGTGTAACTCAGGGTACCTCATCACATGTTCTGTACCATAGTTTAAGCAAGTATTGAATAAATGTTATTCTATTCTATTCTCATTCATCAACCTTATTGAAAATGTCCACTGCTGAACATATAAAGCGCCACTTTAATCGGCTGCATGCCTTTATGCATTCATCAGGTCTCCGCAGTTTTGACCTTCGTGGTCGCCACTCGAGAGCCTTTCCATCTTTCTTCTCATCACTTGTTGGTACTGCGAGCGATGTGGCCTGCCGAGCCGACCGCCATCACGGGACTCCTCTAGTAATTCTCTAATAATCGTAACTTACGATTTGTAAGTCACAGTTATCTGTCTACATTCATATTTAATTAACATTTTTCGATTATAAAAGGAGCCCAAAATAAAAATCTATCTTATAATAATATGCAATAATATATATCAAAACTTGGAACTATCACTTGAGCTTATAAGAAATAAGGTGTTGTGTGCTGTGGTGGGACTTCTCTCTCGCTGTCTGGCACTGCATGGAATATCTTGGCTGTCCTATCATTGACAGTGTTGAACTCCAAAATGGATGCTACATTGCCGCAACGGTAGCAGTAGTTGGGAGCCGACCACACTGTCACTAACCGCTTGTCAAACATGTATTTATAACCTGTAATAAAGATGATTTAATTAGGGAGATAGGCTCTCAGTGGTGACAGAATACTGGGAATCTTCTAAAACACTATCAGTGTTATGAAATTAGTCACAAATTTTTTGTTATAATGTTGCTTGTTGCTTGCATAGTCATAACACGAGTGTTTGTTCGCAAATTGTAACTTCAGGATGTCTTTTTCATTTTATTTTAATAGATCAAATTCATTTTAGGTAAAATTGGCCTATTAACGAATACCTACTCAGTTGGCCTACATTACATTTTTATTATACTTAAACAATCATTTATTATTACAATTAACTTCCAAATACTTATTATTTATTCAATAAATATACTTAAGTAATATTATAATTCAATACGGATAATTAAACATACGAGTTGCTGACGACTCCACAGGCTTAGACTACAATTTAATATCACAACATTATTATACTTATTAAAAAAAAAGCTATTTTGTATGTACAAACCTTCATTCACGAGTTGATGTGCTCTGCAGATAAGATTCAAATTGTTATAGGTCATAAACAATTCTGTGACATAGCTGCCAAATAACCAGCCTGCACCTCGAGGGCTCACTGACCTGAAAAAGATATATGGGTACAAATAAAAGGTATTATAGAGGTAAAATATATATTGGTAATCCAAGGAATGTTCAACATTGATTCTTTCTTTCTTTTTCTTCTACTAGTATGAATTTAATTGTTCGCAGATAAGATATTTAGCTTACCATTTGTCTACATCTGCGGGGTCTGACCAAAGTAGATCACAAAAGGCACCTTTGTGTGGTATTTGTTGGTTTCTGTCAATACATCTTATTTGGTCTAGCATTGATATTTCTGGGGATAATCCTCCATGCACACAAAGTACTGTTTCGTCTATTAACTGCAAAAGTAAATACCATATTAGAGACAGACAGAACAACAGATAACACCGTGCATTGTACTAAGCTTTGTAATGTTTAAGGGTTCCGCACCTAAAGGGTAAAGCGAACCCTATTACTATGACTCCACTGTCCATCTGTTTGTCTGTTCATCTGTCACCAAGGTGTATCTCAAGAACCGTGATCGTGATAGTAAGACAGTTGAAATTTTCACAGATAATGTATTTTTGTTGCCGCTATAAGAACAAATACTAAAAAATAGAATAAAATAATTATGTAAGGGCTCCCATACGACAAACGTGATTTTTTGCTTGATTTTTTAGATAATAGTATGGAACCCTTGCGCGAATCGACTCGCACTTGGCCGGTTATTTGTTATTGTCAATTATTTTGGTGTGCAATAAACAGTTCTTTTGTCCTTACCGCTGCGACAGTGAGAAGATCAAATACTTTACAGCAGTCTTTCCATGCATTCGCATTTCCATATTTGTTTAAGCACTCATCATAGAACCCATATACTTTTGTGATTTGACATGTTTCATGATTTCCTCTAAGCAGTACAATTCTGTAAAAGTAATAGAAATGTGATAATTATACTATTGATGTGGTCAAATCACAAGGTCAAGGCACACTGCGCACATCAAAATTTTAAACTGCACAACGTTTTGCTCCGACTTTACAGCCTCCATTGAGTTCAGCGCACATTCTAACTCATATAAAGTTTTAGAAGTAATAGATATTCCTGTATGATTTTGTATTTAAGATGAACTTCAACACTCAGTCACACCCAAGTCAATTGAATTTGGTGAAATATATTCCTATGGCACCTTTCTATAGATACCAGTACAAATTAATTCAAATTATCAGTTATTTATAAAATAAAATCATAATAGGTACCAATAGTTGTGCTATGGAAAATAAGGTATGTTCGTAGATTTCAAATAATACTAAACCCCGGTAAACATCAAATAGCCCATCCCAATAGACAATAGTTGTATCTCTTACCTATCTGGATACCTAGCCTTCAGTGCCATCAGTAAAGTTAGAGTTTCTAAGCTATAATATCCTCGGTCAACATAATCACCCATGAATATGTATTTTGTGTTTGGGATCTGTCCTCCTCTTTGAAATAGTTCTTCTAAATCATAAAACTGCAAAAAAATTTCATCATTTATGAAATTGTTATAATTTATATTAGGTAGGTACCTGCTTAGCCAGGGTGGCAAGCTGAAAACATTGTGCAGATTTCTACGTAAAATGAAAAGTGACTATATAGGTTTATATTATATATTTTAGATTATACAGTCTACATATTGGCAGACTAGCATGTGGCATAATTGGGCCAATAACTACAATTATTGAGGTTTTATTTTATTAAATATTGCAAAATTCCAGCAAACAGGAGCTCAAGCTCATCGAGTGAAATAAGATTGTCTAGAAATCACTTTTCAATTAATTATACATGGTACCCAAAACAAAGTAACTACTACAAACAAAGGATTTATATTGTGTTGTTCATAGAGACCTGGCCATGTATATCTCCACAGACGGTTACGGGCGTCTGAACTGGCTGTACGTTAGGTTCTTCTAAAAGCAAGTCGCACACAATATTGCATAGTTCCCTCAGGTCATCCTCTGGTAGATATTTGCACCTCTTCGCGATCTCTATCCATTTGTCCACGTCAGTCATCTTGTGCTATCTTGATTTACTACTTTACTTTATTATAGCAAAATGGGCGTTATATGCGCAACTTTTTGAGTTGTTTGATATAATAAAATGTAATGATATTTCAATTCAATTCAAACTTGCGAAACGAGAGAAGAAATTGGGATGTTAAGATGTTAAGAAAACGATTATTATGTATCGATTTTTATTAGTCAAAAATCGATTATCTAAAATCAGTTTAGTTATTTGGATTTGTTTTTTTTTCTACTAGGATCTAGCATAATAGAAAAGGAGGTGTTAACATTCTAATCCGCAAACAATATTTTCTCCCATTTTTTATGGGGGACGAGGTAAACACGCGTAGCACACGCTCAAATCAAAAACTTATCCATGTAAACGCACACTATAACCATTCCCGCATACCATTTTAAAATAAGCACATAGTTATCTAATACAGCGTGGTTACGCGTATCTTTACACTCACACCATGGTAATCTCTAGTGATGGGCATTCACCTAGAAGAAAAATGAACGAATGAAATCAACGTGCACCTACGGGCTAATTAATAAATGCCTAGTTGCCGACCAACTATTGTCTCTATTTTTTTTTGGTCATTGGAATATCGAATTCGATCGAAAAAGATAAAATCCGGGTAGGTACACTAATCCAAAACTACTACACGCTTATTAATAAGACCGTTAGGGTTTTTGGCGAACTTTTTTTACCTTACCAATTTTTGAAAATATGGGACAAATTCTAAAATTTAAGATTATGGTCTGTAAGAATTAGTTAAGTTTGTCGTTGTCTCAAAGTAAGTAGTAACTTTATTTCTTGAGTTCCCAGTGATCCTGCAATCCGTGGCGCTTAATATCAGATGAAGCTGGTCACGTCACGTTATTTATAATCTCTAATATTTATACTCTCAAAGTGCACCTCACAAACATCCGTGGGCTGCACTCTAATCTGCAAGCGGTCCATCATCATCTGGAGACCAATAAACCGCACTTGTTCTTCTTGACTGAGACGCAAACAGGATGTCCTTCAGACACGGCTTATCTGGACTATCCTGGTTACATCCTGGAAAAACGCTTCCATCCGCGCGCTGGTATCTGCGTATTTGCCCGTGATAACATTTGCTGTTTGCGCCTCCGAAACCTTGAACACCCCCATTTTTCGGTGATTTGGGTGCTTATGGATACCGGCATCGAGAAGATTCTTTATGCCGGTGTGTACAGATCACATAGCGGTGACCGGGAGACAACTCTTATCATGAAATATCTCAGTGAAACAGCAGATGTGGCTCAGCAGCGCTATCCTTCGGCTCAGCTTGTTGTTCTGGGGGACTTTAATGCTCACCACCAGGAGTGGTTAGTCCCACACCGGATCACCGACCATGCTGGGAGAGAGACGCGTAAACTAGCTTTAGCGCTCAATCTAACGCAGATGGTTCAAGAACCTACGCGTGTGCCCGACGTTGACAGCCACACTGCTAACTGCCTCGACCTTCTGCTCACGACTGAACCAGACCGATACTCTGTGGCGGTATCCTCACCCATTGGTAGCTCCTACCACTGTTTGGTAAAGTCCGTGTCAGTATACTCTCCGCCTGATCCAAGCCCAAAGGGTAATAGGCGGGTTTGGAGATACAGATCAGCAGACTGGGACGAGATGCGACATTTCTTCGCATCTTATCCTTGGCGGCAAACGTGTTTTTCTTCTCGAGATCCGACAGACTGCGCGAATGCGGTTACTGAGGTGGTATGTCAGGCTATGGAATATTTTATTCCGTTTTCTGACAAGCCTATGACCAGCAAAGCCAGCCCATGGTTTGGAGCCGACTGTGCACGCGCTGAAGCGCAGAAGCACGCGGCATATCTGGCCTGGGCTGATGCTTTAAAACGCAAAGCCTCGGACACTCGGGCTAAGAAGAAAGCCTTTAACGTTGCCGCCAAGACTTGTAAGAAGGAATTAAGAAAAGCTCGTTTCAATCATATTGGCCGAATAGGGACTAAACTTGCCTCCTATCCAGCTGGTAGCAAAGCTTTTTGGTCCCTAGCCAAATTGGTTGAAGCGAACTTCTGTCGATCCTCACTGCCTCCGTTGATAAAACCCGACGGATCGCTGGCTCACACTGCAAAAGAAAAAGCAAATTTGTTTGCCAGTCTATTTGCTGAAGCTTCACGTTTAGATACTGCGGATGAGGTACCTCCCTGCCTACCACATTGCAGGGTTTTGATGCCGGAAATACGTATACGCCAGAAAGAAGTACTAAAAACATTACGCAGTCTGGACGTGAACAAAGCCAGTGGTCCCGATGGTATACCTGCGATCGTGCTTAAGAGCTGTGCACCAGAGTTGTCTCCCATTCTAACACGTCTGATTCGCCTCTCTCTAGACACAGGTATAGTCCCTATGAGTTGGAAGCTAGCCAACGTACAACCAGTACCAAAGAAGGGTAGTCGTGCTGATCCCGGAAATTATCGACCCATCTCAATCACCTCCCTACTTTGTAAAAGTATGGAGCGCATAATCAACAGCAGGCTCTTGGCATACCTCGAAGACAATGATCTCCTCAGTGACCGGCAATATGGATTTCGCCGAAACCGGTCAACTGGGGATCTTCATGCGTATGCCACTCACATATTGAGTGGAGCAATAGAGATGCACGGAGAGGCACTTGCTGTATCTTTAGACGTTTCTAAGGCATTTGATCGGGTCTGGCACGACGGTCTTCTGAATAAGCTATTAATGCTGGTGTACCTCAGGGGTCTGTTCTTTCAGCAACGCTGTTCTTACTCCACATCAACAAGCACAACTCTAATGGCTTTCTATCGACTTCGTACTCTATGATCCATTCAACTGAATTCGACTTTTCCTTGTACTCCGTGGTTTGAAACTACGACCATGTTTAAAATACGTCATTATCGTTACTACGCCATCTAGTAACAGAAGCGGAACTAGTTTTTTTTTGGTCCAAAAAAATAATGAATATAGAAAAATCGATTTTTCTTCTCTTAGGTCACATCCTTAGAAGAAATGTATAGGATGGATTGACGTCAGTGTCAAAGTCAATGCCATCCTATACGATTTTTTTTTCTTATATTTTGGCTCCACACATAGTGTATTTAGCCAGTGTCAAGTATTATATTTTCATCGTATTATAAAATATTTCACGCAAAGTCATGTCCTAGTCATAGTCATAGTCCAGTCTAAGTCAGGTAGTTATAGTCCAGTCTAAGTCATGCTCCAGCAAAGTGGTGGCAACTTTACTTGAGTTTTGGAAGCAACACGAAAAATCACGTTTAACCACATTATATCACTTGCCCTCACTCATGCTCGTAATTCAGCACTTAATGCGTAAAACGCCACCAATTTTAAATATTAACACTGGAAAAAGCACAAGTTTTGAGAAATAATACAATGACACGACGTGAACATTTCCGCGTTCCCGCCAAAACTCCACCTATACGATTGACTTCAACTTCAACTCTTGGTTAATGGCCTTTGTGGAGAGGTGACCACAATTTTGCCAGTGTCACGAAGATAGAACATCAAACGAAGATTGTTCAGCGGGAGGGCTTTGAAGAAAATCCGACAATGGCGGTTGTGAATTTTAAATTAATTTTTTAAAACTAGTGTATCTTGAACTTTAATGTGTAATAAGGGTGGATTATTATCCGTTAAGTGTTCGTGAACGTGCATGAGTGTTGAAAAATGGTTTTAAGATTATAGAAACATGCATTTTCGTTTTTGCTTCAACGGCCTTTTTTAGAGCCTTCAGTAAAATATCCTCCATTTTACTGTTGGCGTTTTGACTGACAAAATATGACTTTGACTTGACGTAACCGTACAAATTTTACTCACTTGTCATTGGCAGAATTATTGCAAACAAGCGATAGAAAGCCATTAAAGAAGAAGAAGAAGAAGATTGTTCAGTGAGAAATTTTGGCACATGTAGGTAATGAGCAGTGTTGCCAACCCTACTGTTTTAACAGTAGATTTGCTGTTTTTTCATTAGTAACCCTGTTTTCTGTTTTAGGCACAAATTCTACTGTTTTTCTATAATTTTAGAGCCGTCTGATACAAATTGCAATAAACATTCAACATAGCGCATACAAAAGTTGCTACTACTTAATTACTAAACATTATTATAGGGTAAAGTCCTGTAAATCATTATTTTCAGTTCTCTGTTTTCGTCAAGTTGAAACAAGATCAATTATTTTGTTTATTACGTATTTTCGAAAGTCATTTTAAAACAATGAATAGGTAGTGATTTATTATATGAACAAACTCCCTCTAAAAAGAAAA
The DNA here is from genome assembly GCA_963580505.1 of Ennomos erosarius. Lineage (NCBI taxonomy): Eukaryota > Metazoa > Arthropoda > Insecta > Lepidoptera > Geometridae > Ennomos > Ennomos erosarius. Next base: position 12,798,107 of record OY756978.1, read on the forward strand.
AAGTGATTGATTAGGAATAAAAGTCCAAAAATCATAAGGTCCAAAACAAATAGCAAAAGAAAGTAAAGTCAGAATGGATTGCATAATCTATCTTTGAATATCACGGCTCACTTTTGGAAGAAGATTAAAAATATAATTAATTTCTTTGAGCACTACTTAAATTTTCTTTGGAATTAAATTAATGTATGTATATTAAACACCGTTTCTATGAATGTGTTTTATTAAACCAGCAGATTTATTGTTTTAAAATAACAATTCTACTGTTCTTTACTGTTTTTTTAAGGCTGTCGTACTGTTTTTTAGGTTGTCTGGGTTGGCAACTCTAGTAATGAGTTGCCATCCTATACGATTGACATTTCCAAAGCGAACGCTGAATGCTGAATGTGATCAGTTTTCTGTGGCTATCCATGGGCTATCCGAACGGGCCTATGACTATTGAGTATTGAATATGACCGGCAGTGGGGAACTTGCCTTGCCACCTTTTATAAATGCTGTATCTAAGGCCACAATGGCCTTAGAATTTTCAGGTTTGCACCATACACTTTGCTATACATCGTTTTTAACTTCTTCCTATAATATTCCTCGCTAGTTCCCTGTGGCTCTAGCGCATCTATGGCGTGGCCCACATTCACAGCCTCTACGAAACCCAGACATTCTTTGTTGACTGCATCAAAAACCTATTTTGGGCATGTAAATAAAAATGTTAATATTTTACTCAAGTGTTTATTTTATTTAGTGAAAACAATCGTGCAAGTACATTTTTATAAGGTTACATTATACTGATACGATGTTGTGCTGACTTCAGAAACTGGGTTATAAAATCTGTTAATGTAATTGGCTACTAACTAATTGCTAAAAGCGTAATGGATCCTGAAATAGCTGTATTGGGCCTACAATAGTAGTTTCATGTAGGACGGAATTCATAAAGACAAAAAAATGCACTAGCAAGCTTAGTTTTTTCAAAGAAATTTTTTGCGTCAATACAGAAATTTGAAATACTTAACTAAGTAATTTGTTAAGCAACCCTTTTAAAAGGATTTTTGTAACAATTTTACGTATTAAAGAAACTCAGTTCTGATTGGTTAATATCACTAATGTTTGGAGTTGCCAAGGCATCAAAATCACAGAACAATATATCTGAAAAGTTCCCTACAACATAAGTACCAAAAGGGCTGAAAAGAAAGGGCTGAGAAAAATTAACATAACATTATCTGTAAACCACAGAATTGTATAATTATTATTGTTTTACATCATCATTCTGCTCGTGAACAACCTATAGACTCAACAGTTGGACAGAACAACACTATGATGTATATGAAAAAGCATGTTCAGCAATTTCGACTTTCATACATTGTTTTACAAAATTTCTATATTTTCAGATATAAAAAATACTTAAACCCGAGAGAGTACCAAGTGATCACAGATTTTGAAAATTCCGCTCATATTATTAGTACAAAAAGTAACCAACACTGAAACGGATTTTACCTATCACTACATAACTATGAAAGCTGATCCATGCCCAATAAAATCTATTCAAGACCTGAAATACCGATGAAAATTACTAGAAGGTACCAAATGTTCAGGAGGTATTTGCAGAACTTTCCCCAACACAACAGAGGCGTTTAGAAATCATGAGCATGTCCCTGTTTTCATTCATCCTATATTAAAGACAGATATGCTATTCATATTTTCTACTGCTAACAACATTGAATTTGAACTCCAGCATATTATCGAAACAATAAATTTACAAAATGCACTTTGACTTTGGCAACTAATAAAATTTATTTATTAGAAACAACCTTTCCAACGTCTATTAGTGTACAGTCAAAAAGTAATAAATACAGTTTGATTACAACAATTAATACAATGCTGGGGTTCAAATGAGAGGTGAAACAGGACAGTCAGAGTGCGAAATACGTTCTTTTATAGGATCCTTAATAAAAGAGATATCCCGTCGCAAATTTTACCGCTAATGATACCCGATGAACACAGCAGTAAATGAGCCAGGTGCCAAATTTTTGAATAACCAAAAAGACCCTGTCACAAATGGTTTAAGCTACATACTAAGCTTAACATTAGGGTACACATCATACTAACAAGCGATTAGAAAGAACTCAACGCAATCATAAACAGCTAATTTGCATAGAACTCATTAGTACTTAGGAATTAAGTCATAAAAGAGTAAGTAACAAACAAGCTTAAACATAATGTTTGTTAGCAAATAAAGTGCATACCTTGTGAATAAAAAAAATTAACTTAACATTTCTAACTAGTCAAAAAAGCTAACAAATTCTTAGGAACGTGGTCTGTACTTTTCGCGTGTGAACCAAAGCACTAAACTAGAACAAAATAAATTACTGTATCAATTGTAATCAGGAATGATTCAATTGTTTCGATGCGAAGCCTAAAGTTGTTGATAATCAATTTACAATTTATTTAACTTAACTTAAACTGGTGCTCTTACAATTATTTGTATAGCAGAGATCCGAAACCAAGGTTAATGTGGACAGCTAAAATACAATTAACTGTCCAAAAACTACTAAAAGCGATTACAATTAAAAAAAAACTAGAAACAGCAATTAAGATCTGTAGGACTATGTCCGAGTGGTTTTAAAAATCGGTTCCGTTTTGAACGTTACAAACGGGGTACGGAACACATTACGGTTAGATTTCATCTAAAAACAATTTAATTGTAAATACTGAGGTAAAAGAAGGTCGTTTTAGAATGAATAATGACTACATAAGAGGCTAAACCGCTACAGAAGATCATGCCATGAGTGTCGATTGCAACTTTTAAAATATTATAAGCATCCCTTACTAATCATCATAATATTGCTCTATTATAAAATCTTTTTTTTTTTTAAAATGATTCTCGTGCAGTATTGCCAGATGACCCTGTGAAGTTACCCCAACTTTCTTCCAAAACCCTCCAAAAATTCGCTTTAATAAAACCTAAATTTTTTATTTCAGTTTTATGGAGTTACGAGACCAATCAAGCACGATTACTTTTGCGTAATGAATTAACCCAAACCTAGTATAGGCTTTGACGCGTTTCGGTGGTTGTTATTTGATATCTCAATATATAGTTAGATAGTTATGAATTCATGTGATCTTATTCAGTCATGGTAAGAATATTATAAATCAGAAGCAAACTTATTGGTACTTCATATTTACTAGCTCATTAGGAGACCAATTTTTAAATCTAAGCTTGAAAAATTTCATCAAATATAAATACCTATCTACGACACGTTTGGACAACGTTGGTGAACTTTTTGTTTTCTTGTCACAGAATCTCCCATGGCATTTACAACTGTAACGCCTAAGCCTCAGGTCGCAAAATTGAATGAACAACGCGAAGCAATGAATGGGGGCGATAGGTTCACTTGAACTGTCCGAGTGCGAACGCGTCCATGACCTTGGGAACAAACTCGTCGACGCCAACGATGTCGAGGACGCCCTCGTGAGTGCCGTCGGTCGTTGATACGCGGTGTGATGCCAGGTTCATTACGATCATTCTGAAAGTAAATTCATATGATAATACAGTCATGTAGAATTAGAATTTTAAGGAAACCCCTCCAGGTAAGCGTCGCATTAAGACACGTCTATGTTACAGATATCCATAGGCTATGGTGATCTCTTCCCATCAATTACCATATCCTAAACGACCTCTCTCAAAATGAGGTGAAACTTTAGAATTGGGATCTGTAACTGTAATACACAATAGGCTAGAGTCATGTTATTAAAAATGAACCAGATAATATTATTTACATAAAGTAGCTTAAAAATGAATGCAATAATTGAAAAAATGAGTAAAATCGATAAAAAATCGCAGAGTAATAAGCTTCTAAAGATTCTGGATCGCCTGTCCCTTTCTTGCAAAACAGAGCTTCCCCACAGTTACTATGAAAACGTATGTTGTCACGTCGTAAAAGAGATTGTATGTAAAGCTACCACAGCTTAGTAATAAGGTACTATGAAGGAGCAAAAACTGACGTCACCACCTGTTTGAACTGTCTCTTTCTGTTCCTGTATTTTAAAACGCTTAAAACTTTACTTACTTAGCGTTATTAACGCCAACTGCAGTCCTGTACCGTTGAAGGGCCCTCACCGGGCAGTGGTCAACTAGAAGCACGTTTTTCTTGGGTTGCGGTGGGGGCCCAAATCGGGCGCCATTCCCACGGCCTCCACGCGCCGAATGATCGAGCTCCATGTATCGAGTGGAACGATCGATCATGTTTATGAAGACGTCAAACTTCTGCTTGCTCTTGGTGGCCCATTCGATTGGCGCGTCCAGTTGTACGCGACCGAGGTTCATTTTCTGTAAAGTGAAGATTTTATTCAACCACTTTCGAGCCAATTAAAGATAAACTTTCACTACATTTTAATATTAGTTTCGGGATGTTTACCGTGATTAGAATCATTTCCGAGTTCAGTCTACCTGTGAACATGGTGCAAGTAAAACTGTGTCAAAATATCGGGATCTCACAAATGTTTCTTATCACGGTAAAGATCCCAAGTACTATTAAACATGCAATTAAAGATAGTAACATAATGGTGCAAGGTTTCAGCTTCTTGTGCATGAATTTCTTAGGTTCTTGCGATAAAATTTACTTTATAGTTTAGCTTCCACCTTAACAATTTAAACTGCCAAATAATTGAATATCCTACAAATTATCAATTTTCAGTAGTTTGCAATATGTACTTATTAAATATTTTTACTATTCCAGTTAGTAAGTACATAGTAGTTTAGTCAGGTTAACTCACTCTTAGTTGGAACTCTGCTTCTTCAATGTTGGTAAAGTTGCGTTCGAGGGTGACCATTTGTATGCCCTCTTCCGTGAACACTGCTAACTTTACGTTCTTCTCGCGTTTCAGGAGCTGAAGGGCCAATATTATAGCTGAAAGAATAATTACACTTGTAAACACGTTTGAAAGATTTTCTAACCACTAAGGTACATTTACATTGTACACCACAAGCCTTAACTGGGATGGATGGATAGATGAGGTAACATTTCAAACCTTATTAGAGATTCAATTTTTTTTTTCTTTACAACAATATTTATCAGAGTGTAAGGCAGTACTGCTGCAATCAATAAGAATAAAATGTATTTCCATAAAAAAATATTAAGTATCATTATAACAAAAACATAAGTGGTACGCCCTGGTATCAGAATTTGTAGGCCGCCCCAAGGCTCCTGACTTGGCTTAACATCTATTTTTTCGACAACAGCCTAGACCGACGGCTTAAAGTCCCTCCAAAACACGGTGGCGCTCATTTATAAAAACTACTTTTTTCAATAGCAATCACCCACCCTGTCACCCGACAAAGTAGTGGCGAGAGTTGCTTAATTTACCGATCGATCGGTAAATGGATGAGCAAAATGTAATATTCATACCAGCATGTCCAGGGGTGATACTGCAGCTATAGAAGCATTCTGCTTGCAGGTGTTTCTTGCTTTCCTTCTTGGTCTCAGCGTCGCCAGCGGCCGCCGGAGCCGCATTGGTTGCAGGCGCGGGCGCGGGCGCGGGCGCTGTTACACCCTTCTTGTCTTTCTTCGGCACCGCGTAGCGTTTGCAGAAGTGACGCCCTGTACGAAACAAATTTTTCTTTTTTACTTTTATTTCTTTATCTTGTTTATTCCTATCATCAACTAGAAAAGAACTGTTAATCTTCAAATGGTTGGACAGATTTACTTAAATAAATAAATTCTTTATTTCAAAAAGATACAGGACACTTGACTAAGGCCAAAAGATATACAGTTACAATTTTTGTTGGGTATCTGCTGCCGAACTAGACTCATCGTCTGTGTTTCAGCGTACAGTGCCCTCCCCCGAGAAGTTGATAGATAACTAGCCTTATTATTATAGATATAGGTACAGTTTACTTACTTAATGATGTTATGGTAGAAACAAAGAAGAATAATATGGGTAGGTATACAAAGTAGGCATAAATAAAAACGATATAACACGAAGGCCTTCATTCGCTATATTCGAGTATAAAGTTCCGAGTTGGCTAGTCACCGCGTAATGTCACTTGTAACTGCAGTAACTAATTTCAGAATGTCCGAGTAGCGCTAGCCGACCCGTAAACCAGGCTGCAACTTACAGGTCACATCAGCTGCCGATTAGTACGGTTAACCGACGGCTATAGCAAAACTTGTTGCAAGCTCGCATGTGTTTGTAATTTATTATTATATTTTGCATAATATGAATACTGAGATCCACGGAACAGAAAACTACCAACCCTGTTGAATACGCTAAGCAGGCGATACTGCTACTGCTATGCGACTGCCATTTCTGTTTATATTTTGAGATCAGATTAGTTATGAATATAGAAATCATTCTATTTAATTACTAAAACAGTCCGCTCAGAACCGCGGGGAGCCGATGGAAGCAAGAAGCGAGCAGCCTCTCAAAGTGGCGCTCTTTGGAGGAGGCCTATGTTCAGCAGTAGACGCCTTCAGGCTGATGATGATGATGATGATGATGATGATTAAAACAGTTTTTGAACAGTAATATGGTAAATACCTATAATATGATATATGTTGCTTCGATAGGTCATTGGTTTATACTGGGTGTAATTGAATTCATTAGCATCCTTTGAAACTAAGTACCTTCTCCTGATACCGGTTACGTCTGGACCAAAATTTTTGAATTCTAACATATTGGTTTAGTAATAATAATAACTCCAAAAAAATGGAATAACTTACTTAATCAAATGCTACAATACAAAATTTAATTAAAATAATGTAGTACTGTTTTTAATTATTACATACAAGGTATAAAAACGTTTAGATGTATCAAAATCATCCGTGCCAACTGCGTTAGGCGCCGCGGCAATCTTCACAATTTTCAATAAAAATATTTTCATTTACACACTTTTACTCTTTAATAATCATCTATAAATGATGTACTATCATGGGCTCAATTTATGCTAATGAATTAAATTACACCTGTATAATTAGACGATAAAACAGTTTGTATTTCCCCGAAAACTTGGCCACTCACCGCCTGTCGCTCCAGCTCCCAGACAGTCTTTTTGCACCCACATATGCACTAAACGGAGGTATTGACACTTAGTTTTGTATTTAGTTTCACTTAGAGAAAGTTTTAGGTCTTTTGATAGCTTCTTTATTATTTCACAAAGAAAAAACAAGGGCTTGTATCGATGCTTCGCGCTTACAAGCAGTCCTGTCATTAGTTCTGTCGCGCACGTTTGGAGTCGCGCGCGTCGTCGAATCGCGGGTATGGCGGGTTTTTTAAATTGATATGGGCCAAGGTCCCTACAATATCTTTGGTTTCTGTCGTTTTCATTTTGATTATTGTCTCGAGATAAAACTATATTTCTTCAGGTACCTATAGATATTAGTATTTATTACATTTTCCGTTGAACTAAACAATGTTATCTAAATTCGTATTACATTAATTTATTTAGTTGATACCCCTTTTTGTAAAGGCAAATCTTTACTTAATGTTCTTAAGGAAATAATAAATACTCCTTGAAGGGCACCTACCTCACCGCAGCTGACACATTGAAATGTAAAAAAAACAAAAAACGAACCTAAAATGGCGTCACTGACTACTATTAAAAATGAACAAGTAAATATTACTTTCATAAAGAAGATTAAAAATGAATGCAATAATTGAAAAAATAAGCAAAATCGGTAGATAAATCACGGAGTAATAAGCTTTTAAGTTTCTACAGGAGGTATCTCCTGTCCCTTTCTCGCGAAACAGAGCGCCCCCATAGTTACTATGAAAAATCTACTCGTGACGTCACATGCCAAAGAGATTGTATGAAAAGCTATCACAGCTCAGTAATGAGGTACTATGAACGACCTTCCTCTGACGTCACTGGCCGTTTGAGCTATCTCTTTCTATTACGGTTTTTAAAATGCTTGTAACTTGGTAATTTTTTGAGATATGTAATTTTTGTATTCACAAATGTTTATCTTTTGAGGAATATAATTAATTTATCCAAAAAAAAAATTTTGTCATCATGCCTATTGACGTTGCTACAGACCATCATAAACTTTTACTCACTGAGTAGTTGATCGAAACTCTGTTTTCGTTTGTGAAACTGGGATGAACTACTCGGCGTCTTTACGTCCCGATCAGTATTACTCACTGGCTAGGTAATCGTAACTTTAATCGCATATAGAGAACGAAGCCCTAAATATAATATGGTGTAAGATGCTTGGCTATTATGTAAAATAATTATGAGGAATAACCCGGCTGGTGCGTGTCGGACTCGCGCACGAAGGGTTCCGTACCGTTATCTATAAAAGCGAGCAAAATAATTACGTTTCAGCTCACTTCAATATTTATTTTGTTCTGGTTTTTAGTATTTGTTGTTATAGCGGCAACAGAAATACATCATCTGTGAAAATTTTACCTGTCTAGCTATCGCGGCTCATGAGATACAGCCTGGTGACAGACGGGCAGACAGAAAGACGGTCAGCGGAGCCTTAGTAATAGGGTTCGCTTTGGGTACAAAACCCTAAAAATGGAGTTATACCAATTTGAAACTCCTTAAGAAAATAAATTAAAACATATTTTACAAGGTGACCTTGAATTGGTATGTTATCCCGAAAGGGGGTAAATCTACACCCCAAGGTAGACAATGTTTCTTCTACGACTTTACTAAATTAATAGTTTCCATTGAAGAAATGCCATGTAAAGTTTACGTTCGAAAATAGCCTTAGCGCAGCCGGGTGGTTGAACTTCGTCCTTGACCGAGTGCACATAATAAACTCTCGTAGAGGTCGCACGTGCGTTTTTGCGAGTGGATTTATTTTTTACCATGGAGGTTTTGAATCACCCAGTTTCAAATAAGGCTCACAACTCGTGAGGTATCATGGTCCCAGTCCCCCCATTTCGGAATAAGATACTAATTCAAGGTCACCTTGTATTGGCATTTGGCATACTGAGAAATATTTGGATATTATTGTCTACTTACATATTTTATCCCGTGATTCTGATTTTAAAAACAAACGTTAACCTACGCAACTAATTTTGATATAAGTAATTTTTTTATAATATCATTTACAACAAAAACTATTAGACGGTCGCGAAACCGGCAACTGTATTACGTAAAAATAGCAACAGCAGTAGCAATGCGACACCACTAGCGCCACTAGCAACAGAACAGTAATAGATGGAAACAAAATAATGTAATTTTAGTTCATCGATTGTCCGACAGTCGGAAATCTAGCGCTCGATATCTTTCTGCTCTGTCAAAGTGACGTTTGACAGCAATAATTGCGCAATTTGCGCCTGTTGCAAACTGATTGCAAGTTACGTAATAACCCCGCCGGGGTAGATTAGAAAATCTACACCCTTATTTTATTTGAGTACCATCAGTATTTACCTTTGAACATGTGATGCCTCATATCCATGGTGATCAAATAACGTACATTTGTCGGTTTAGTCACGAGCCAGGATTGGTCGATCAATTTGTTCAGTGCTGTGATGATGGCTTGGCTCGGCGGCTTCTCAATACCTGAATAAAAAGAAAAAAGTTTATTTTTAAGTTTCAAGTTGTGTGAGTTTGGTTGGTTCTCAGTTTTCAGTTCTGCGCAAGTTAGTCATCTCAGCAGTAGACGTTTTTAGGCTTGTGATGATGATGATGGTAGGACTTTTCTGCAAAGTTCGTCTAGGTAGGTACCACCGCTTTGCCAGTTATTCTGCCGCCAAGCAGTAGTGTGCAAGCACTACTGTGTTCTGGTTTGAAGGGCATTGTAGCTAGTGAAATTACTGGGCAAATGAGACTTTATGACCTGATTACACAGTGTAGTAATCTGATTACTAGACAGTGTGATGTCTCAGGATGACATGCACAGTGCAGTGTCACGCAAAACTTTATTATTTTAAAGTTCCGAGTGACACTGCAACTGTTATGGGCGGCCGTATTGCTTTACATCAGGTGAACGACCAGCTCGTCACGTCATTCATTCTCATAAAAAAAAAAAAGTTACCCTCTGTCAATTTAATTATCTCACTGGGAGACTTATTAAAAGCCAAGAAGGTGAGATGGCGTATCTAAATTGCATTCCCAGTTCACATGTAAGATCGAGACAATGTCATGATCAACAAGAGTTTAATGGGTAAAGTGTGCTACCCCAGTTTTTGACTTCTTTAGGATGCCTCTTGGTGGACGACCACTCCCACAGTCCAGTTTTGGGATCGAAGATCTGGCGCGAACGACGGCGTTCTTCCTTTTCATGTGCTATTTTCTTCTTCTCCGCCTTTAGTGGCCTGTAACAACGATGTCATGACACAGCGTTACTATTTTTATTATCGAAATAAATAAAATTAAATAAAAAATAAAAAAGCGTAAGTTCTGCAAAAGTATGGGGTAAGAACTAAACTTCTTGGAGATGGTTTTGACCTTTGACAGGCCTAGCGCACAGGGTGGTGTAAGTCATCTAAAGCCGCGAGAGTCGATGAATGCAGGAGGCTAGTAGCCGTTTAAGTGGCACTCTCTGGGGGAGGCCTATGTTAAGGAGTGGAGGTTGTTGATGATGATGATGGTGATGAAGTCACCTATGAAGGTACTTACCTAGTTTTAAGTTTATAATTATTCAGTGTGATGTAGACCTCAATAGGCGTTACTTCGGATTTGTTGATGAAATCTTGGTTATTCATAAGGGAGATCAGGATTGCTGTGGTCGTGGAGTCGCCGGTCAAAAAGCCCATGTTGTGGATGCGTTGGATACTGAATAGTATTTCTCGCAAGCTCATCTGAGGTAGCACAGCGTCCCATACCTGTGAAACAAACACTTATCAACAACATAACGGGCCCGATAGCTCAGTTGGTAGTATCCCTGACTTCTGAACTGAGGGCTGTGGGTTCGATTCCTACCCAGGGCAAACATTTGTGTTATGAACATAGATGTTTGTTCTGCGTCTGGGTGTTATATTGTATTCTATGTATGTATTTACAAACAAAAAACGTATCTAAGTATTGTATCAGTTATCTGGGTCCCATAGTACAAGCTATGCTTAGTTTGGGGCTAGATGGCGCTGTATGAAATGTCCACACATATTTATTTATTATAATTATTGCATACAAAACACAAACCATTCTACCATGTACATTATCAATAGTTTTGTATACTTTAAAAAGAGGTAAACTGGGGGTCTAGCAAATATACCTTTCCATTAGCGCTACGCCAAACGATAACCCAAAATGTATGGGATAAACACTACAGCTTATTTTATTATGGCAGAACTTAAACACAACACAGTAGTAAGTTGATATGGCCTGTGACCTGATTAAAATCATTGATCATCATATTATTTCAGATTTTCTTGACTGAGAAACATATTTAACGTTCATGTGATTTAAGCGACACATGCATACAAAAATTATTCCAAAAACCTTCCCTAAATGTCAGCCAATACATATTGGTATTAACAGCAATAACAAAATTAATGAGTCGGTGCTTTACATAAACAGCAGAGCCCTAGTAACAGGGTCCATTTTACCCTAAAAAAGCTCGCTCTCAGTCCAATACGTTCCCACTGCTAGGCCTTCTCTTACATGGAGAGAGCATAGGCCATAATCCACCAGTCTGGAATAAACCTGGTAGATGACACTTGTTCTCCAAGTTTATAATTCTCGAACGTGCCGTTTACCCCACGGTAGTTTATTTTATTAATGTAAGACCGAGCGCAAATTCCGCACAATACTTTTGAAGTCATTGGTGCAGGACCGAGCAGAATTTGAACATTGGTGTATCGGTTTAAAAGTCGCACGAGCTACCGCCGAGTCACACACACTGTAAAAAAACTTAAGCACCTAAAATTAAGTATACAGAAGAACACATACATCCTGTGAAGTCAGCAAATGTCCAGGCACGTGGTCCAGCGTGAACTGGTTCGCGGTAACCATGGCAGCCGCCGCGACCGGATCCTCGCAGTGCTTAAAGTCGTCCACTTTCTGAAGGTAGTCGAAAATCTCCTTGGTCCCTGGCTTGTCGCCAATCAATTGTTTCGCTCGCTTGAGCCCGTATATTGTGTATTTGACTATCGCATCGCGTGCTACAGGAAAAAATATAAAAGAACAACATTTATATTAAGTTAAAAATTTCTTTCGATTACTTAAAACCACATATGCGTATTGTTTGCAACATAAAAGGACCGCACACGTGCGCGTGTGCAACTTATTCTTAGGAAATCCAGCTAAAACCCTGATTGAATAACAAGACTCCCCTAACTATAACTTCAACAAAACAATATATAAAAAATGCTCAAGGCCAACGTAACATAGACAGCAAAACTCTTCATAATAACTATTGAATATCAAAAGAATATTGCAATAATCCATAAGTTGTATTCAATTACAATGGTGAGAGTTTAATCAGTCTGTCATGGGTTACATGAAATAAACACTTGCACGAACTTGGACGCGACGATATTATTATGTTTACGAACATACACTGCATGTTGAATAGCGAAGTATTTTGAGTATTCTATTATTTTATCTTCACCAATTTCAAACGCTACAGAGAAAAAGAAAACACAAAATAACTATTCTTCCACTACACAATGTCTAGATAAAGCAGGGAATTCACTAGACGGACCGATTAGCATGTCTGTATGACTCACCATAATCTTCAGCATCAACTTTCATGTGAGATTTTCGAATGAGCGTCTTATGAGATCTGCCGTGACGCCCACGCATACGGCCTATCTCTTTGGCGAGCTCCATCGGTTCCTTGTTCATGTACCATTCCCGTACACTCTTACACCAGCCTTGGCCATTGCCTGATATAAGCAAAAAGGCGATTTGAAAACTAGTACTATAATGGGGTCTCAAGCGGCGACCAAGCACTAGGTTTTTTTTTATTTTTATAATTTATAGGCATAGCATTTGACCACTGTCTCACTGTGGACCGACGATCTGGTGAAAGCCGCGAGGAGCCGATGGATGCCGGAGGCGAGCAGCCGCTCAAACTGGCCCTCCTTGGGGGAGGCCTATGCTCAGCAGTGGACGTCTTCAGGCTGTTAATGATGATGAAGTTGATGACTATAATAGAAATAGACAACTAAGCCTACAGTGTTGCAGCGCTGGCAGAGTGTGGTAGAGCAGGCAAAGCTCAAAAATAAAGCTTCAGTTTAGAAATGGAGAGTGAGCGATGTCCTGACAACATGAGGTATCAGTCTGACTGACCCTTTATCCAGTCAACATTATTGGCACAAATGTTTCTACTAGCATCACCTTATATATATTGTATGGTACTACTATATGGTGACCACAAACCCAATAGAGTAATGCGGCCGTTCTACTATAGTGGACAGTGGAGAGTTCTCCACTAGATGGACTGACAATCTAGTCAGGACTGCAGGGAGCCAATGAATGCAGGAGGCAAGCAGCTGCTGCAAGTGACATTCTATGGGGAAAGCCTATGTTCAGCAGGAGACATATTCAGGCTAATGATGCACAAACTATAATAATATCATTATAATGCAAACCTGTTTTCAATAGTCTAGTATGTTTGTTGAATAACATCAACTGCTCTGGAGTTACACATACTTCTAACGCTCCTTTGTAAACAGCTTCTCTCACAGGCTCCGAGCCAATCAGGAGACATTTTGCTAAACCAAAAGCTATCGGCTCAAATCTAGTGTACCAGCCATCTTTGGCAGCCTGAAAGTCATTTATCATGAGAAAGAAACAGCTTCACAGCCCGGCTAGCATGGACGGTAGACAAAATTGACTTTCCCTGTTTTATGTAATTTTCTTCATACTTGCTTACTTGTCAAGTAGAATTTTCAAGCAGGGGAAAGACAAATTTGTCTACCATCCATGCTAATCCGACTGAAATAGGAATTTGCGCAGGCAAATATTCTTGCAAAAATAAATAATGCTATCCAAGATACTATACATTCACATTTTTCAAAACAGAACCCTTGTAGAATCACTTTTTTATAAATCTATTAGTCAGAACAATGAAATGATATTTTTTATTGAGCATAATACTATTTATATACGTATGATATGATATCCACCTATTATTTAAATTAATATGTAAGTATACTTGTATAGGTTGTACAGTACCTATATGCAAGAACATAAATATGTGATAGTTGAACTGTAAAACATGAAACTACCTACGTTTTGTAACTAAACTTATAGTAAACCATCAGTGGGTATGTTCTTTAGCAATCTGCACTTCAGGATTAAGATGAAATGTGATAATTAGCTCTCTAACTCCCAGCAACCCGATATAGCACACATATGCATTGTTATTCAATTGTCATCTTATTGCTGGGATTCCAAAGGTTAAGAGACTTACTGGGGTCTTAGAATAACATTATAAGATAGGTACTTTTTCCCCTGTATTCCAAAACATTTCTACAAAAATCCTTCACTTGACTTCTACTTAACATTGAGGGTAACTCAAAATACATCGCGACATACCTTGAGTTGACAGTTGCTTCGCTTCTCTCGTTACAGAAAAATTGACGCAGTAATGTCAAGTTGATTATTTATTGTCAACAAATAATACCAAAACACAAAAATGAGGTTAATTCGAGGTTGAGTCGAGTGGAGTAATCTCGAGGTAACGTCTTAGAATGTGGGGGTATATCTCGGAGTATTGTACAGTTCATCCATGAGATAGTGAAAATGTGGGGTGCAAGTAATACCCACTAATCATTATTTGGTAGAGATGCTTACCTGGATGATTATTCTGACAATTTGGACTCCATCAATAGGTCTTTCCTGAATTGCTTCATTAATAACTGGAAATTTGTCAGCCTCAAAGTATTTATGAGTGGACCAGCAGCCAGGGTAGTACTTAGGGATTTCAACACCGGTGTGAATGAACCTCTTTATCCGGTTCTGGAGATTCGAATCAAGTATCGGTTCCGTCATCTTGAGTAGAAAGTACTAGTTTACGCTCCTCAATCACAAAGTGTTGCATGAACAGTATGAATTGATCTTGAATAATTTTACCATTCGAGTGCCCGCAAAAAATTTCGACAGCGTCTCAAACCTGCAAATAACACAGTATCTAAAGGTAAATGCACTGAGCAACGAGACTATACATTTTTTGTCGTTATTCGAGCGAAACATGTGCCACAATAAAATGAGGATGTGGCCAGAAAAAATGCACAATGGAGGTTCATTTTAATTCTTACCAAAATACCTTCCATTAAAATAAACATTTATTACTACTAACAGTAAGTCACTAGTGCAAGAAGAATTATGATTACCATCAAAATATGATTGTAGAAAAGGCAAAACTCGTAAATAAATAGAAATTACAATTATCACCAGCCTTTACCTCACCTCTCTACGTAGTAAGTAAATTATATACTCTTTGCTGAGCAACGAGTATATAATTTTAAAGTAAGTTGCTCACCTCGAACGTCAGTAGTAAATTATATACTCTTTGTCGATCGTTTCTCTTTCTCTCTTTCTCTCCAAAGAGAATATAATCACTTGTTTCTCTCGTTTTCTCACAGATTAGAGAAAAAAATCTACTATAATATGGCCGCTCTCGCTCGCCCGCTCGCCTCCCGCTTAAAACAGTGTTGCCAGATGACTATCACTATCCCCCTAATCTTATCCAATATCCATAGTATATTTAAAACTCCCTTGCCTAAGCTAAGATATAAACAATTACTATAATATTATTTAAATAAAAAATATCGTAAGTTATAATACCGTTAGTTATAATAGTATCTAACTAAAGACATCTTATAGGCATCTTATCAGCATGTTTTCATGAAATTAGCAGAGATGAAATTGCTGGACACTCGCGGAGTGCAAGACTGGTAGTAGTCGTGGCACGGTAAGCCAGAGTAGCTTAAACTCTCCCTGTTTGTTTTGGCGGGAGTACAACATGATCTGATTGTACGATCTCCTAAGAAAAGCCATTCTATGGCCATTCAATCGTAATTTGTTAACAGAATCACCCTCCAGCGGCCGGGCGCTACGCCCGACCGCTACACTTTTCCCTTACCTAGGCGGTAAAAGTTCCGCCCTAGCCGGCGAATACCGCGCGGAATGTTCCCCCACTCACAAAGACTTTTTATCCAGACCACTAATACGAAATTAAAGCAGGGCAAAACCGTACACACCACTTTGGGTGTGATTGATTCTCAGCTGTCAAAATCAAAATCAGTCGTTACTTGGGTGTGCTTCTGAATACATACCAAAAAAATGCCGTCTTGCGTGATAAAACTGTGCCGAAATCACTCGAGGCACGAATCACAGAAGCACACGATCACAATTCACTTGTAAGTGGCCTTAATCATGTATTTTTATAAGATTATTTTAATTATTTCTATTTGACGAAGAGTATTTCACATTTCACAATAAAAAGTTGACATGTCAAAATCAGTATTGCCACACGACATCTGAATAATTACCCGATTTCTTTTGTATAGATTTCCAACAGATCCACCCATGTCTAGCTGGGCCCTTATTCCGTATCGATTCCTTACTTCGAAACCACGCGAATTCCTTGTCTTACAAAAGAAATCTGCAAAACTCTCTATGAAACGGAAACAAAACCACGCTAAATGAATTTGGAATTGGCGCGAATTGAACTGTCAAAAATCATATGTTTTATCGAGACGCGTTCCGAAATATCAACACATCATAAGATTATGACCACTTATGTCAATATATTTTATTCAAAATAAAGATAACTTTAATGTAAAGCGAAGGTACATCTAACGCTGTGACACGATTTGAACAAGACACGATAACGACGTGGTTTCATATCGTGTGGAATCTATGTTTCCATAGAGAATAACCGCCCTGATCGTTGGATAAAAGTAGTTCGAAAAAGTCGAAATGAAGATTGGTGGAAACCTAATACTCGCTCAACAATATGTTTAGCGCATTTCTATAGTAAAGAACACACAGAACACAGAAGTGCAATTACTGATAATAGTTTTATTGTCAACTATAGGCGTTCCACGCGCCCACTGTTTTCCCATTTTTAAGGTTATTTTTTTTTTACTTAAAATATGAAACATTATTTTGGTTGAGGCCCAGGGGGTCTAGCAAAGATCACAATCGCTAACGCTAACGCCACACGCTAACTCCAAAAATGTATCGAAATGACATTCGCTACGGAAAAGTTAGCGATTTCCGAAATGTCATTTCAGTACATTTTGGAGTTAGCGTTTGGCGTTAGCGTTAGTGGTTGGTATCTTTGCTAGACCCCTGTACCTACATAACTGTTGTTCTTTAATCCCTTTAACTTGGTAATATTGAAAAACTCGTGAGTTATTAAAAGAAATGTTGAATAAACTGCTGGTTATACTTAATTTGAATCCTTTTTATTAAAAGATTGCATGAGCTATCTATAGACCTTTTTCTTGTCTATAGATAGTAGTATGATGGTAATTCTTCTTCTTCTTTTCGTGTAGGCAAGTGGTCAGCCCTGGTGTCAGAACTTTTAGGCCGCCCAAAGGCTTCTGACTTGGCTTAACGACTATTGTCTTACGACAACAGCCGGGACCGATGGCTTAACGTGCCCTCCGAAGCACAGTAGCGCTCAGTTCTAAATACCAACTTTTTGCTGTAGCGGTCACCCATCATAGTAGTGACCGCAGCGAACGTTGCTTAACTTTACCGATCGGTTAGGAACGGCTAGTCGTGCTTCGCTATGAGCGTTACATGATGGTAATTAATTTTATTATTTTATATTTTTTTAATGTAGGCGTTATATAATTTTTATTGTTTACATTTTACATCTAGCTAGATTTTTATTTAGGTACCCGACTAAATCGGGTATTACTATTTATATGGTATGTTGAAAGAGGAACTGACATTAGAAGAAAAAAAAAATGTGCTCTATGGTTTGATTCATGTTCAAACAAGGTTAAGTATGGAGACTTCGGTTCTGTAATAGGGGGAATTCTGTGCCCACTCACTATCACAAACTTGCTACGTATAAGTAATCTATGATCACAAACTGGAAACTGCACCACAGAGAACTTTGTTATATCTGCACTATTCAAAAAAGAAGAGAAGAGAAGAGCTTTGTTTTGATTTTTGTCTTTTGATGAGTTTGGTTGTATGCGTAGTAAATTTTGTATTTTGTACTAACTATTAGATTGCAAATGTTGCAAAAAGCAAGTCAGTCTTTAGTATCAGCAAGATAACTATTGTCATAACATAACTTATGAGTTTGCATTTAGAAGAAGCTAACGAAACTCAACAACTCATGCAGAATGAGGGCGAAGAAGATGAACAGAAGGCGCCGCAGCCGGCCACATCTCCTGTCACCAGCAACAAAATGTCCAGTGGAGCAGCCAGTCTCACATCCAAGAATCACGGACCGACTCTAACAAGCACTGGTAATAATAGTATCAATGAGTCCACAAAGATCTCATACGTTAGTGAGAGACGCCTACATCGTGACCTAATGCGTTCAAACTACACCAATAAACCTAAACAAATGCCTAAAGAAACACCAGATGTTAAACACATGGAAAAAGATCTACTTGCACTTTTAGATGATTTCCATACAGGCAAATTGAGTGCTTTTGGTGTTGGAGGCAATATGGAGCAAATGATTAATATTAGAGATCAGCAGGAGCATTTAGCGAGGTTACACTTCCGGCTCTGTGCTGATGTAGAGACTCCAGCTGAGGATAACTTTGAAAATTCTTCTTCAAGGGACAAAATGGCGCAACTTGTACAGAGCTTAGCGCAACTATCTGCATCTATAGAGCACTTACATTCTGATACTAGTTTAAATTGTAGCAGTAATAATGAACCTAACAGTAGTGATAAGTAAGGTTTCAC
The DNA here is from genome assembly GCA_963580505.1 of Ennomos erosarius. NCBI lineage: Eukaryota > Metazoa > Arthropoda > Insecta > Lepidoptera > Geometridae > Ennomos > Ennomos erosarius. The sequence continues at coordinate 12,816,888 of OY756978.1, forward strand.
TTATTTGGTTGATGTTTCTTTCCGGCCTAAAAGTTATTACTATAGTTTGTTTATTTAAGAAATCACATATTATAATAATTATCAATAAAACAGTATCCAGCATCCATTAGAAAATTATTTTATCTGGTTTTAGATAGTCTGCATCTGCACAAATAAAATAAGCTTAGTTGCTTAGTTGTTTAATAAAAATTTTCTTGCCTTCCTTTATAGTCAGTGGGTGGTGGTTGTTTAAAAAAATGATTAAGAGTGCTGAGTAGGTATTCAGATTATCTTTAGAATGAGTTCTCAATAAACAAATAATCATTTTGAGAGTAGGTAAAGGGAATTATTTAATAAAATGTTCGGTTATTATTCAGCACTTAAGCCATATACACACCTGAATACTGAACATGAAAAACATACCGAATATGCTGAATATGATTGATTACTATATTCGGTGATCCCTATTAAATTTTCCTGAGGCACCCGCCTCAGAAAAATTTAGTTTTTAAAGTCTAGGTAACTAGGTATCTAAACCATCATCGTCATCATCATCATCATCATCATCAAGAACCTGAAGATGTCCACTGCTGAACATAGGCTTCCCAGTGTACAACACTGAGCGGGTGCTTGCCTCCTGCATCCATGGGCTCCCCAAGGCTTTCACCACTTCGTTTCCCGGTTTGTGGTCTCCCACCGCTCGAGAACGTTTCTACCCCATTGGTTGTCAGTTCTAATGCGCGATGTGGCCTGCCCACCACTCACCACCGGTTGGTGTGGTTGGTCCACCTATATTTTAGCACATTTTAAAAAATCGGCATATATGTAGGTACCTATATATTAATATTAAACCCAATTTCTGGAAGCATATTTAGGGTATTTAAATAAGATAAGAACCTCAGAAAACAGGCACTTAATTCTCGCGCCCGGGGCCAAGCCGAGAAAATGACAACGATATTAAAGGTAATGGTAAAGGTCGCCACTTCCGAAAGTAATCTACGATTAGCTGTGACAAAACACGCACATGATAGTGCTTCTGAAAATAATAGCACAATTGTGTATAAATTCAAAATTGTATATTTTTTAATTTTTTTTTTATTTTGTATTTTTAATTTTAATTGTGTATTTTTGTATAAATCTATTGGTCTAATTATACTGATGCAGGCCTGTGGCTTATCTATGTAAACCGTAGGTGCCTACCTACGTGATCAAACAGTACCTACCTATTCATTTTCTCTAGGTGTGGGCCCTAGGGGAATTAATACTTCCTGGCAGGTCTATGATAGATTGATGGTTTTATATTTATTAAGTAGGTACACATACATACATAGGTACCTATTAGGTATCTTTTGAAGTTGCAGCCAACCTGTGAGCCAACTATAGAGGTATATAAAGCTCACTCGGAATTATTGTCGTTTAGTAGGTACCATGGCGGTCTAAGGCTAAGGCTTAAGGGCAGGATACTTTTACCTCTAGGTACCTACATAGAGTACGTAGTACCAACCTACCTAGATAGAAAGAAATAGACTGAAAAAAACGCCTAGGTACTTATTCTTATTACGTTTTACTCTACTACCCACACTAGAGTGGATTACGAGTATCAGTAGTTCAATTATAATATTTCAATGAACTAATGAGAATTAAAAATAGAGAAGTAGGTAGGTACATACCTATTTACCTATCCACGTTGTTCGATTATTTTAGTACAGATAGATACCTACCTATCTTCTCATTGGACAATATAGCCAAAAGAACTAAACAGAGTCTAAGCTTATAATATAAAAAAAAAACAAAACCATCAGGTACAAACGAAAAATAGCCCGAACTTGAAAAAAATTTAGTAATCGTGTCTAGAGAGTTACTAGTTAGTGTCCAGTGTATTCATTTGGCACAATACTTCGCCAACACACAATAAATGTCGCATGATAATCTTACGTTATGCAGAAATAAAATAATTCGTAATTAGTTTAATAATTTGTCACTACTTATTTATTGTATATATATAATATTTAATGTATTCTTCTGTAGTATTTATCCCACTTTGGTATTTTCTGTTTTTGTATTTATGATATAATATAATAGTATATATCATATAATAGGTATTTATTAATATTAATATTTAGAAAATTGTAATAAGTAATGGTTTTTTTTTTGTTTGTACAAATTGTTCATACTAATTTTGATGCACGCCTACATCCCTATTTCTTAAACTATGTGTGGAATGACTGGTAGAAAATGCTTTAGCATTAAGTCCTCCTTTTGTACTTTTTGTGCAATAAAGAATTAAATAAATAAATAAATAAATGGCCCGCGTTATTCCGTTGTACGGGATGAGGCATCTGTACTGTAGGTATTATATTATCTGGGAACAAAACAAACCACTTTTAATAATATGAACTTGATTGAATATGAACTTATAATAAATATGGAATAATGATTTTATTAATGATCCAGTAGGCACTCCCAAAGAGAATACTATACATATAATGCTACGCTAGGCACTCCTACTTAAATACACAACCGAGTAGGTTACATACATTAGGCGCACCAATTGTTTGTGTTTATTTGAGGCAAATGGGTTGAGTACGCAGCAGTGATTTACAAATGTTACGTTATCGTGCGTTATCATTCACCGCGGCACCGCTCTCTGGTTTTGTAACGCGTTTTGTTTATGGAGGCACTGTGATGGTGTGCTGCCTACCTTATCTCCCGCGCTGGGTATATACCTATATTACACCCTTTAAACGAATGTTGTAGGCATATCTGTAGGTAGGCAGGCATTTATATTGTAGACAGGAAGATACATTTTACGGTGGTGCAGTTTTAGGTATATAGGTTATCATCATCATCATCAACAGCCTGAAGACATCCACTGCAGAACAGAGGCCTCCCCCAGAGAGCGCCACTTTGAGCGGCTGCTCGCCTCCTGCATCCATCGGCTCCCCGCGGCTTTCAACAGATCGTCGGTCCGCCTAGTGGGGGGCCGGCCCACGTTGTCTTTCGGTCCCTGGTTGCCACTCGAGACCCTTTAAACCTTCTAACTAAAACCACCTGAGAATTTGGGTGGGTAATATATTTCAGTGTTTAAGTAGCATTTTATAGTTATTTGTCCATTTGGGATCCGTGACATCTGCGGACTACACCCCTGGAGGTACCACGGGAACTTATGCAAGCCTGCAAAGTTGGTTTTTGGCATCAGTAGATACTTGTCTTGTGTGTATTGAAATGAAGAAGCGAAGGATTCGCGCGCGAAGGGTTCTGTACCATTATCTATAAAAACGAGCAAAAAAATCACGTTTGTTGAAGGCATGGGAGCCCGGCCCTTAAATATTTGTTTTATCCTTAACCCTTATTATTTCTTGGAAATAAAATATTCTTATTCTATTCTATTTCGTTTTTTAGTATTTGTTGTTATAGCGGCAGTAGAAGTACACCAACTGTCAAAATTTCAACTGACTATCACAATTGAGTGATAGACAGACGGACTGCGGAGCCCTAGTAACAGGATCCGTTTTACCCTTTGGGTGCGGAACGACAATTTTTTTACAGGGTTTACTTTGGTTTTAGCAAAGTAAACCCTGTAAAAAAATTGTCGCCGTACCCTCGATCAGGTTGTATACTTGATCGAAGCTCCGTATCAACATCCAAATTCGGTATCTACCTACTCTCCAACTCTCGAAACTCGAGATAATGCACTACATCATTTTAAAAGGCGCGCATCTGTAACTCTTCAACAGGCTAAAACTTTGATGCGTACCATCGTCGATACTTCACGCTTATATAAGCTGGGATCTGCCGAAGCCATGACCAACCATCCAACCAGTAGCGCGTGGTCGCTAGTCGCAGTCAGTCTCGGTTCGGTTCGCGAGCGGAATAACCGTTTGAACGTAAACGCGCCTAAAAAACCCTCACCGCCTAACTTCAACAACCTTACCAACACTTATTTTAAATCAGTACACAGAGATAACAATACTAATTTGTCTCAACAAATAAATATAAATTCAGTTATTCATTCGTCCGTCAGCGCTATCGGAAAAAAGTTTTGAATATTGCATGAAGCGCGAAAGCCAGTCGTGGGAAATGCTATAAGTAGGTAATGTTAAGATTTTCTAGCCTTCGTATGCGGGCTAAACATCCCTCAATAGATAAACCAAGGTAATTAATCTTGATCTCATTGTTTTTAAGTTGTAGCGTGTAAGCAATATAGAGATAGGGAGTTAGGTACCTTCAATGCAAGATTACCTACTTTGTAACAGATTGGTTTATCTAGGTAGTTTTATGTTACCTTTTAAGTTTAATTCAGTGTAATGCTTACGTTTACTCACTTCTCATCACTCTATCTGTGACAAAAAGATTGTTCTTTTTTCTTTCTTTTGTTTACAAAAAAAATCTTTATTTATTTAGTCTACATTCTATACGTAATCACTATCATGATTATAGCACTGTAGCAAAACGTAGTGATGTGACGTTTGTCGTAATTAAAAACGACTGTCGGTTTTCAATGCGTCCAAATTATAAAATAGTTAAGTCTTTACCATTTCTTTATTACTTCAATATCATTCCCATAAAGGTCATTCCTTTTAAGAGAATTATGTGAGACCTGCCTTGAATTAAAGAAGCGAATCCAAACGGCCGCTCCAGGTGGCGGATCACATAAAATCTTTATGGGAGACGGATGATATTGTCTTTTTAGGGCCCACGTAGTATACCCCCGGGATTAGATGTTATGTCGGTGTAAATAACGCCGAACACTTTGTTTTACTTAAAATATATAAGCACCTACCTTATACATAGATAAATATATAAAAACCAACTTTTTAACTACCATATTTCTATAATGGAATTAAAGTATATCCTGTGAGTTGGAAGGCGCAGCTTCGAATCTCGCTGGTTGCAAAAAAAGGACTATAATATCTTTATCATAATTATTTCTATGTATCGGTATGAAGTATATCTTCTAAAGCATGAATTAATGCTTTTTATAATGCATTAACAGTCCGAAGACGTCCACTGCTGAACATAGGCCTCCCCCAAAGAGCGCTACCTTGAGCGGTGAGTGCACCTCCTACATCCATCAGCTCCACGCGGTTTTCACCAAATCGGCGGTCCACCGAGTGGGGGGCCGGCCTACGCTGTCTTCCAGTAATGAAATGGTCGTAGGTAAAGTCATGTTTTGTTAAAAGAACTATAAGCAAGTGAAACCGTATGGTACCTCTATAAATCTCTGCAACATCAGCATTTGAGATAATTATAGAATAACACACGCGTGTTCGATATCGAGTTGCTGCGAGCTTAAGAGTCAAATATTTAGTACCATATAAACAAAAAAGTAAATAAGCAAAGTAACACTGGCTATAGTAGTTCCAGGTTACAGTATAGGACGTGAGATAAGCTTTTATGTATCGTACCGAGATAAAATGCGCAATAGTAAGGATAACGCTCTTAGAATAGAAACGTTTTGTATTCTATTTTGTGAATCTACTTTAGAATAGAACAGAAGAACACCTAAGAACTTCAGGTTGTTTTGTATCAAAAAATATTATTCTTTCATCTATTGTATGTGTTTCTTTATCTAAAACGTTTCAGGGGGCTTACCACAACGTCTTATAGCATTGTTACTACAACCATACATTGAAAAATGACATAAAAGTAACAATACTTTAATGTTGAAGTAGCAGAGCAGTTTTGATGACGTCACGTTAAATCGTTCACTCAAATACAACTGTCATGTCATACCTTTACATCATGTTGACACTGACCTGCGACAGTGATAACGCCATATAAAATGAAGACGTTTCCACACAGGAATACTTTATAAGTTTATGGTACGAATTCGAACAATATTATTGTAACCTTGAAGCATTACTGTCAAGAACCATGATGGTTTTGTACTAGTTTGTGGTAAGGCCAGATCTTTCGACTCAAATGTTATTTTACCGCTCGGTTAACTTATCAAAACTATTTGTCATAGACAGTGTCTATTTTTTTAACTTCATGCTCAGTTAAAAGCAATTGTTTTCATAAATGTTTACAACTACATAACTTGTGATGCGGTCTAGTAGCCGTGGTGGTCGCCATAAATAACCAGCTGGGCTACCACAAGCTAATACAAAACCATCATGTTTCATGGCATTATTATTTCAAGCTTACAATAATATTGTTAGAATTCGTACCATGAACTTATAAAGTATTCCTGCGTGTGAACGAGACGTCTACATTTTTATATGGCGTTATCACTGTCGCACGTCAGTGTCAACATGATGTAAAGGTATGACATGACAGTTGTATTTGAGTGAACGATTTAACGTGACGTCATCAAAACTGCTCTGGCTCTGCAACATTAAAGTATTCTTAATTTTATGTCATTTGTCAATGTATGATTGAAGTAATATTGAAATAATAATGCTATAAGACGTTATGGTGACCCCGCAGATATGGAAAATAAACTAATATCTACTTTTCTTAACCATATATTAAAAAAGAATACTGAAAATGTTTTGAACATTTGTATTAAACACATTCTAATTTCAAAGTTGATGACGTCAAGTTAAATCCTTCACTCAAATACAACTGTCATGTCATACCAATAATCATGTTAACACCGACGTGCGACAGTGATAACGCTATATAAAAATGTAGACGTCTCGTTCTCGCGCCGGAATACTTTATAAGTTCATGGTACGAATTCGAACAATATTATTGTAACCTTGAAAGCATTACTGTCACGAACCATGATGGTTTTGTATTAGTTTGTGTTGAAGAGGTTGTATATGAGCTTCTCATCATCATCATCATCATTAACAGCCTGAAGACGTCCACTGCTGAACATAGGCCTCCCCCAGGGAGCGCCACTTAGAGCGGCTGCTCGCCTCCTGCATCCATCGGCTCCCCGCGGCTTTCACCAGGTCGTCGGTCCACCTAGTGGGGGGCCGGCCTACGCTGCGTCTTCCAGTTCGTGGTCGCCACTCGAGAACCTTTCTTCCCCATCGGTTGTCAGTTCTACGAGCGATGTGGCCTGCCCATTGCCATTTCAACTTGCCAATCCTAAGAGCTACATCGGTCACTTTAGTTCTCCTGCGGATCTCCTCATTTCGGATCCTATCTCGCAGGGAAACACCGAGCATTGCTCTCTCCATAGCTCGTTGCGCGACTTTGAGCTTAGTAAAGAGGCCAACAGTTAGAGACCACGTCTCAGTTCCATAAGTCATCACTGGCAACACACATTGATTGAAAACTTTTGTTTTCAGGCTTTGTGGTATTTTGGACGAAAAGATAGGTCGAAGCTTCCCGAACGCTGCCCAGCCGAGTTGGATTCTTCGGGCGACCTCTTTGTCGAAGTTGGACCTACCCAATTGGACAGTCTGCCCTAGATAGACGTATTTGTCGACAACTTCGAGAGTATCGTTCCCGACAATTACCGGTATAGGTGGAACATGGGCATTTGACATGATTTTCGTCTTGTCCATGTTCATCTTAAGACCAACCTGTCGGGAGACTCTACTGAGGTCGTTGAGCATGGTGCTGAGATCATCGAGCGACTCCGCCATTATGACTATATCATCGGCAAAACGAAGGTTAGTGATATACTTGCCATTTATGTTGATGCCACATCTTTTCCACTCCAAGAGCTTGAAAACATCCTCCAATGCGTTTGTGAACAGTTTCGGAGAAATAACGTCTCCCTGTCTCACGCCTCTCTGCAATGGGATCTGTTCCGTACTATGGTCTTGTAGTCGGACTGACATAGTGGCCTTACTGTACAAACACTTCAACACTTCGATATACCTATAGTCAATTTGGCATCGCTGTAAGGACTGCAGCACCGCCCAAGTCTCGATTGAATCGAAGGCTTTCTCATAGTCCACAAACGCTAGGCATAGCGGCCGATTATACTCTTCGGTCTTCTGTATAATCTGGCGTAGCGTATGGATGTGGTCTATGGTGCTAAAGCCTTTTCGGAAACCGGCTTGTTCGGGAGGCTGGAATTCATCAAACCTGCGTGCGAGACGATTCGTAATGACCCTCGAAAACAGCTTATACACATGACTCAAGAGCGAGATGGGCCTATAGTTCTTCAATAAGGTGTTATCACCTTTTTTGAAGAAGAGCACCACCACGCTCTTGTGCCATGCCTCCGGCGTTGTACCTTCAAGGATGACAGAATTGAATAACTTCTGGAGGACTATAAGTACCGGTCTACCACCCGCTCTCAGAAGTTCGGTCGTAATTCCATCCTCACCTGGCGCCTTGTTGTTTTTAAGCTGTTTGAGGGCCATTCTAATCTCGTACAGGCTGACGTCCGGGATATCTTCGGTATAGTGTCGGACTAACTTGGCTCTGGTGTCCTTAGCTGTGTTAGTAGCGGGCTCACGTGTCGATGTGTATAACTGTCCATAGAAGTTCTCAATCTCTCTCAGGATCTCAGGCTTGGATGAAATGACACTACCATTCTCGGTCTTCAGTTTTGTCATTTGGCTTTGCCCAATAGACGAATCTTTTGCGAACACCTTAGAGCCTTGGTTCCGCTCAATTGCGGCCTCAATACGTGAAGTACTAAAAGCACGCAAGTCGTGTCGCATGGAACTCCAGATACGTCTATTGAGTTCACCGTAGGCTGACATATCAACTGAAGACTGTAGTTTCATTTCGCTCCGGTCTGCCATTAATTTAAGAGTGTTTCCTGAGAGTTTCTGAGTCCTCTTTCGGCGTTGGGTCTTGAAGAACTCAGCTCCAACAGCTTGGACAGTTTCCACCAACCCGTTGTTCAACTCGTCCACTGTGTTGCAATCGGCAAGGCACTGGAAGCGATTTTGGAGTTCCAGCTGAAAGCCTTCGGGGTTTTGGATTTGGACAGGGTTTGGACGGAGCGTAGACCTCACCAGACGCGACCTTTCAAGCTTGACATTGATATTCAATGTGCCTCTTACAATACGGTGATCGCTACCGATTTTCACCTTGCTGATCACAGAGACATCATCGAATATTCGCTTCTTGGTCGTCATCATGAAGTCTATCTCATTTTTCGTGGAACCGTCGGGGCTTATCCACGTCCACTTCCTGGATGGCCGCTTCTTGTAGAAGGAGTTCATCATAAAGAGGCCCTCCTTCTCCATGAAGTCAGCCAGCCTTTGTCCCCGAGGGTTCCGCTGCCCGTACCCAAATGGCCCCACTCTCAGCTCATCGCCATTCCTTGTGCCCAACTTCGCATTAAAATCTCCCATCACAACGCTATGAGCTTCTAGGTAGTTAAAACTCTTTATGTATTTCTTTAGTAGATGTTCTATGTCATTGCTGTAAATTTAGAATCTCTTGATTTTTCGTCTGTCACTTACCAATGTACTCTGTGAAGGAACTAAACTGTTCTTTAATATACATTTTACATTATACTTAATTTACCAGTTTTATTGGCTAAAACAATCTAGAACGGACCTCGTCTTCAATATCTATCAGTTTGTGGTAGGGCTGCAGCTACGCTTTCTTATTGTCATCATCATCATCATCATTAACAGCCTGAAGACGTCCACTGCTGAACATAGGCCTCCCCCTGGGAGCGCCACTTAGAGCGGCTGCTCGCCTCCTGCATCCATCGGCTCCCCGCGGCTTTCACCAGGTCGTAACCTTGAAATAATAATGCCATGAAACATGATCGTTTTGTATTAGCTTGTGGTAGCCCAGCAGCTACGATTTTGTTGTACGGCTACGCCGTCGCTGTCTACGCTTTCGTAGTACTAGCTACGTTTCCGTAGTACTAGCTACGTTTCCGTAGTACTAGCTACGTTTCCGTAGTACTAGCTACGTTTCCGTAGTACTAGCTACGTTTCCGTAGTACTAGCTACGTTTCCGTAGTACTAGCTACGTTTCCGTAGTACAGCTACGGTGACGTATAATATTCATCATAGGTTGTACACAATTCAGTAAGCAGTATTCTATTGCGATGCTTTTTGCACATTTTTTTACGAATTCATAATACAGATATTATAGTAAAACATTTATATTATTTTTTTTACAAAATAACTGCTATCCAAGTTCTCATTGATAAAGTTTTTGCTTGATAATTTAGCGATGTTAATAACAAGGATAATATAATAAAAGATAATATTAATTTAAAGTACCTACTGTAGAGTGCTAATTAAAAAACCCACCCGAAACTGTCATCATAATAATTACAAAGTTAGAATGGTCCACACATTCTCAAAGCAAACTACGGCGTAGCAATTTTCGTAGTAAACGCTACGAAGCTTATTTGGGTTATAAAAATAATTTGAATATACGAGCGGGTTTAGTGGCTATGCGATTGTTTTATGGACTATATCGGGAAGTGAATGTTGGGTACTCATGAAAATATGTCATTATAATAATCATATTGAAACAGATACGGGTAGCATTATAGCAGACTATTAAATTAATTCGTTTTATTACTGGATAAATTGATATTCATATTATTTGTATACTATTCACACAGCACCATATATGAGATCTACATAGCTAGACCACAGATATTAAAAGCTAGATAGAAAAATAATATGATTTTTAGTTTGTAAATACAACCGCGGGGAACCGTTTAATGGAAGAGGCTAGTAGCCGCTCAAAATGGTGCGGCCTGTGTTCAGCAGTAGACGTCTAGCGACTGATGCGATGATGATGATGATGATGATGATTTAGAATAAACATCGATATTCATTTGAGGTTTTCACTTGCAATATAAGAAAAAGAAGGCATAGCTATATAATAGCTAGTGATGTCAGTCACATTTACGCCAAAATGCAAATTACACCAAAGTAATTATTTTACGATTTTTTTCTAGAATATCAAATGAACTTATGTACAGATAAAAATAACATTCCAAAAAGAACTGTTATTTTCTTTGCCAATAAAGTTAGTTACTTTTCAGGGTAGAAATAATCGCGCTTCGACATTACCGGCCGTTGCTCGCTGTTCCCGGAAATATAAAAGCCTCTCGGGGGATGGTAAATATTTTCATTTGTTATATCAACGGTACGATAGGAACTGGTTGGATAAATACGTGAATATTTTGAATTTACTCTTTGTGATAAGTTTTATACTTTATTTTTTCATAGGCAATCGTGCTTCACCTTAGCCAACTTCGTCATTTATCATCAGGTGAGTTGTTGTCTAACGTATGCCGATTTTAGCATGAAGAAAACTGTATTCGTATTAAGTTAAATATTAGATCTACGTTGCAAATAACAATTGCAAGTAATACGCTCGTCTCGCTCGCTCATGTGCATTAGTGTATTTTACCTCTTGCTTCTTACAAAATTCTAATTGATGGCCAACAAGATTAGCAAGTCTGGCTGCTAAAGCTAAACAATAAAACTATTGAAACGGGTCGTTAACATAATTCTTAGATATGCTGGTTACTGCAGCTTTGAATAACATCATGCTTATACTAATTTTAGTTACAGTGTTCTCCCATCTTGAATGCTCATTGCACTTTACTGGAATGTTTTCGAGAAAGCCGCAATTAAGTTACAATGTAGTATTTCCCAAATTCTTGCCATTAAACTAGAATTACGTTTTAGCGCGATTAAGTCCTGTGTAAACAAATAACTTAAAATAAATACATATACATAGAAGATAACAGTTTTGGAGTACATATATTGAAGTAGTTTCTTTTCCTTTTCCTAGAGTGCCTTTAAGATAGGCGATCTAATAATATTACAATCTAGCCATACCGTTTGGCTAATAATCAATTTTAATTTGACTTAAACTTCAAAAAACCTAATTTTTCCTAAACCTAGTTTTTAAGACACGTTTATAAAACACCACACCATGGCAATGATTGGACTTTACCAACTATGCAGGAGTGGATAACGACTTTTGTCCAGTAGTTGGCCAAACTTCAGGAAACAGTACTTGTGAGTAATGTGCACGTATTATCCCAAAACTTTCGTTTCAAACGGCAGGTAACAAAGTTAGCTATAGTTTCTAAAACAATAATTGTGGAGATTGAGTGAGTGTGTGAGACTAAGGTGAGACTGTGTTTTGGCATTTAGCGCAGATGACTCCAAACCCTAATATATTTACGTAAGCACCGTCATTTTGAATCATATAAGAAAGAAAATTTGCTTGCACAAAGTTTAATTAAAATATTACTCTTTTGCAACGATAATAATGCAAACACTGTATACTGACGAAAACAATAACTATACTCCGAATTAATACTATCAAGAACCTATCTAACCAATAGGCAAATTTTGAATTTTTTAACCATTGGTCACATTAACTACGGACCAAAAAAACCCTCAGGTAAAAATGCATCAGACTTAGTTGAGATTAATTGAATTCATAAAAGTGTTGTTATCTCATAAAATCAGTAACTAAAATAAGCAATTTATAGCTTAGCTGCTCGCGCCAAATCGAACGAAACTAACATAACTGTCGATTAGTAGTAATATCCATCGAATAATTGAATCAAATAGTTTCATTGTGCTCCATGGCTTTGTAGAAATGTAACGTGAAGTGATATCGATTGTGAGATGGAGAGGCGGACGGATGAAAGCAGAGTTAAAGCAGCCGGGTCTCAAGAACAAGGTATGTAACTTAGTTTGAATTTAGAATTTAGTTAACATGGAACCAAGGAACTTATACGTATACCATGGAACATAAGACACCAATAAACGTGAAACATAAGACGATCAAACTCCGCATTCAAAATGAAGTTCTATCTTAAAGAAAATATTATGAGAAGCAATAAAATTAATTTTTATTATGTTAGAAGAAAATCTTAAGGAATTTTCAGAGCTACTTTATCTAAATGGCTATGATTGTCCGGTATCTTTTAATTAATTACTTGTTACACTTTTAAACAGGGGGTAGGTTAAAGTTCATGGTTACAGAATTAGTAATCGACGAAACCAACATTTGATTAGATTAAATTGTACTTTATGTTACGGCTTTAGGATATAAGTGTATAAGGGATAAGTATCGTAAAATTTAATAAGGGATAGCAGACCTACTCATACAACCTTTAAGGTAACAATTACCTTTAGGTACAGCTACCGCTTGCAAACTCCAACAAGATAGTCTATTTCGAAAATTAACTCGCGAACCTTATCAATTTATTGCTGGAGCGTTTTAAACCGTAATTCAACTTATTCCATAAAATTGCCTCAATAATTAAACTTTATGGTACTTAATGGTCTTCAAACTGATAGACAAATCATTTGGACATTCACTCAAAATATTTGTTATAAATATCTCAGTAAAACCTTATTTGTTTGTGTGGATTTCATGCACAGAGTTTTTTTTTTCTCTAATCTGTGATTTCATGCCAAGGCGACTGAAGCGATTCGGATGAAATGTTGTTGTTGTTGTTGTTTATTCTGACAAGATAGCCTACCTATTTTTATCCCTGAAAAACTTTCGCTAGGAAGAGGGGTAAGTGAAAATGAAAACATAGGGTGCCTCTTAATATCTACCATTATTTTTGTACATAGATAATTATTTTTCACGCGAGTAAGGTAAGGGTACCTATTAGTACGCGTTTGTAAAATACATCGAGAAATAATCTTTGAGAAGTTTCCATTAACAGTTACCTACCAGCTATTATGTGTTTGCAAAACTCAATACCTTTCTCACTTGCACACAACGGAACAAATTCTATTTCTTAATGGGTAGCAGTAATTTTCGATAATTCAGCTAACTTACAGCCTGTACTGTATATAGAGTTCTTCAATTTCCCATTCTCAAACAATTTAATGCCACGATGTCTTTATTGCTCACGCATGCCTTTCCTTTATGTAACTTGGGAAGGCGGAGAAAAGCGCTCGCAGTGTGCCTAATTTTGGAATGATGTACGCTTCTATTGTCTGGTTTTATGCGAGCCAAGATTAGATTATGGGTCCTCCCCAAGTTACGAAAGGCATTGATAAACAGAAATGATAAAAAAATGTGGTTTGGTTTATTTTATTTTTTACACGCTAAAGAGCTGTTATGATGAACATAAATGCAAATGTGAAGTCTACTGAAGCCTATAATTCCTCACTGTTCCTTCTGTTTGAAGAAGACCTTTTGCAATTAAAGCTAGAGCTTATGAATGCAAAAGGAAAATTCAGTGGATTAAGAATAATTTATTTTCAGAGAAAATAAGTATTTGTCATTATTACAATAACTTTAGAGTATATTTATTTTTACACTATAGGTAGGCAACAGCCTGTATCTTGGGTAGGTACCGTAGATTCTATAGGATACCTCGTAGATACGCTGGCTAGTCTCGTCATTGAATATAATTAAAAAAACAGTTGGCACAGGAATTGAGTACGCCTTGCTTAGAACCGCTACCTTAATTTCACCAGATAGCACTAAAGCTTAAGTAGGATTCAAGATGCTCTACGTCCGCTGAAGCAGTGAGGGAACTCTCGGAAGTATTCTTAAAATAGAATTACATAACTAGATTTTAAATTGCGATTCATATCGGTTTCTTTACGGTGTTCTTCGTTGGCGTTGTTAGAGCTAATAAAAATAATAAATAGGTAGCTTAGAAATTAAAAAAAAAAATTGCTAGAGTTTTCGAACCATGAAGTGTAGGATTAAATATCGCAAAGCTACTCCAAGCCAGACTGCTTTACTTATCACCTTGCTTAGCTTTAATTGAAGAATGCACGACTCAAATATTCTGATACATTCTTTTGTCTACTGTTGGTACTATACTGGGGTTCTGGCCCTGGATTCAGTCGTATTTCCGTAATGAGAGCCGGCAAGTGGGAGGGAACCCAAGACAATAACAGAGATTTGCGCCAGGCCTATCTAATGAATCTTGTTAATGAACTATGTAGTGTAATTGTTGGTGTGAACGGCGGTTGCGTAGAGCCTCTTACTACTTTACTTCATTTACAGGCATGAGCTATACTGCCACGGGTTCAGAAAAATAATAATAGAGAATCTAATTAAATTACTTAAAAGGAAAACATACATTATACTGAATGGCACGAGTTACGACCCTGTGTTTCGAAAATATCCCACCAAATCATTGGCGGTCGAAGTCGCGTAGGCCTCCTTTTTAAAACAATATTATCACAGATTGCACCGCGATGCTGGTATATGAATAATGAGTGAATGATGTGGCAATGCTTCGCGGCAGACCCGACTGTTCAGATCAACGAATTATTAAAATTCAAAGCTATACAAAACAAACAATAATAATGTTATCTCAAATTGCAGCACCATATCCCTGTGTGTTTCACGAGTATTAAACATGTATTTATTGCCTTGGCTTAGCATCATGTAAGCATATACGCGTGAAATTGAACGGAGCGGCTTTGATCACTAAATTATTTAAAACTAGCTGCACCCCGCGGTTTCACCCGCGGATCAAAAGTAGCCCATGCATAGCATACCTATGTGTTAAACCGAATTTAATATTTAATTGAAATCTGTTTTATGTTTAGGGTTGCACCGTCAAGCAGAACCAAATTATACGCAACACCTTTTGCATTGATTGCCGTATTCTATTTTAAAAACACACGTGGCTAGTTAAACATGAATTACATGGCAATCAGTAGGTACAAACGCGCTTGCTATATTACAAACAAAATTTAGTAGAACTACAAGCGCAAGCGATCGCAAGCTTGAAACATTTTTTAATTGCTTATTGTAATTCAAAATACACATGTGGCTATTCAAACATGAATTACATGTCAGTCTGTAGGTACAAACGCGCTTGCTATATTACAAACAAAATATGGTAGAAGCACCAAAAGCGCTAGCGGCAGCGAGCGAGAAACATTTTTTAATTGCTTATTGTAATTTAAAATACACGTGTGGCTATTCAAACATGAATTACATGTCAGTCTGTAGGTACAAACGCGCTTGCTATATTACAAACAAAATATAGTAGAAGTACCTAAAGCGCGAGTGATAGCGAGCGCGAAAAATTTTTTGATTGCCGTATTGTATTTCCAAAAACACGTGTGGCTATTCAAACATGAATAACATGTCAGTCAGTAGGAGCAAACGCGCTTGATATATTACACACAAAATATAGTAGAAAACCCAAAAGCGCGAGTGACAAAGAGCACGAAAAATTTTTTGAATGCCGCATTGTATTTCAAAAAACACGTGTGGCTATTCAAACATGAATTACATGTCAGTCAGTAGGTACAAACGCGCTTGCTATATTACAAACAAAATATAGTAGAAGTACCTAAAGCGCGAGTGACAGCGGGCACGAAAAATTTTTTGATTGCCGTATTGTATTTCCAAAAACACGTGTAGCTATTCATACATGAATTACATGTCAGTGAGTAGGTACAAACGCGCTGGCTATATTGCAAACAAAATATAGTAGAAGTACCAAAAGCGCGTGCGAGAGCGAGCTCAAAAGATTTTTTGACTATTGACAATACAACAGTCAAACAATTTTTTTTGACTGTTGTATTGTCAACATTTTTATTGTATTTTTCAGAAAACACGTGTGGCTATTCAAACATAAATTACATGTCAGTGAGTAGGTACAAACGCGCTGGCTATATTGCAAACAAAATATAGTAGAAGTACCAAAAGCGCGTGCGAGAGCGAGCTCAAAAAATTTTTTGACTGTTGACAATACAACAGTCAAACAATTTTTTTGTCTGTTGTTTTGTCAACATTTTTATTGTATTTTTCAGAAAACACGTGTGGCTATTCAAACATAAATTACATGTCAGTCAGTAGGTCCAGACGCGCTTGCTATATTGCAAACAAAATATAGTAGAAATTCCAAAAGCGCGAGCGTAATGTCGAAGTTAAGTGATAATGCTTTCCCACAGGATCTCTTTTAGTGTCCTGGATAATAAATTATGTCTGTCAGTACATATTTAAATTAATGTAATGAAAATTTATTGACAAAGTTAAGTTTGTAAGGCTTTCCCGCGGGAACAGGTTTGTTTTCCGGGATAAAAAGTATCCTATGTGTTAATCCAGTATATTAGCTATCTCTATTACAAATTTCATCCAAATCCGTCCAGCCGTTACGACGTGAAGAGGGAACAAACACACACACACACACACACCCACACAAACTTTCGCCTTTATAATATTAGTGTGATTAGTGTGATTATTACAAAGGCTACTTATAAATTTTATATTATGTAGTTACGGTACGCAGGAAGTCGTGTTTATCCATCTATAATTACCGCATAAGTACTTATATACTTACTTTAATAACTCGCAAAGAAAATATATAACCAACTCCACAGTTTGAATAAGGAAATTGTTGGAATAGCCAACAACTATTTACAAATAATTACTGGAACGCCTTGGAATGCGACAACATCCTGAAACTTGTGGGAATTATTAGACTGGTAACATTTTAATCAAGTTTAAGACTTAGGACAAAGCTCTGTGCGGCTGTTATTATTTTTGTCTTTAGACAAGCTGTCCTTTCCACAAACTAAGTAGAGGATACCACGGTTCCTTTTTCTATTACGGGAGACGAGAGCAGAAACACATTTAGGTACGTCATGGAATACAAAGAAGAACAGGAATTCATAGTCAAGGTCTGAATAACATCTAAAAATCTATCATTCAGCTTTCACCTTTCACATAGAGGTTGAATGTTGAATCATTCTTCTTTCAGTTTCATAAAAAAACCGCTGGAGCAACCTCTCACTGAACAGCAATATGACACCCTTGAGCCTTTAGGCCCGTTCGGATAGCCTTCCGGTGGCAGTTAAAAATGACAAAAATGATCACATGCAGCATTTGGGCAATGTGTTCGGATACTTCAAAAACAGCCAAAAATGCCACCGTGAACTGCCAATTTTGACTTATCCCGTAAAGTAGATGCCTATACCAAGGAAGTTATACGTATATGCCTATACTTTCTGTTTTTTTTCGTATTCCACTACGAATGAACTGTAATGATGGTAGTGATATAAAAAAATGTCTTTAACTATCCTAAAATTAATATTGACCTTCAGGAATGAAAGGACTTATCTTAGACTGAAATAAAGATTTCCGAAATATAAATTAAAACATCTTATCATGCTGAGTGAATTGGGATACTTACAGAATTTTCCTATAGACATAGTCGTCCAATCCACCAGAGTTGTTTGTCATTTTGATTAAATTTATCCTGGATAAATGGCTCAACGTCGCCTGTGATGAATTTTCGCCAAATATTTTACCCTAAAAGCGTTTGGACTAATAGAGCATTCACATAAACGAAGCGCGATACGAGACGATCTTTACGCAATTTTTTGCTTATATTTTCATGTCGTTCGTGTTTACTCGATGAACGCATGATATCTTTTATATTACGGAGTTTATCAGGTGCATGATGGTTTTTACCAGACTTTGAATAACATCAGATGTTTACATAATAGGTTTCAAAAAGGTTTGTATTGACTCCAATTGCCTTATTTTCATACTGCGATGATCGTCTATATTTTAATTTCAGTTACTTATATTGATTTAAAAAATTAGAATTGAGAATTGAAAATAAAACAAGGACCAACACCTAATCATTAGAACGGAGTTACATTGAATTCTAATAAAGATTTGCTCATCGCTTCATTTTGTATACCTCCTTCCGCAAAGTCACGCCAGTTAGTCGATTCTTTCCGTCTGTCACCAAGCTGTAGACTCCGTCTCACGTAAGATGTCCCGCGGCCGCGTCGCTACTTTCGCGCTAAGGAATGTTGCCGACCTCTATATTTTAGACTCCCTAAAATTTCAATATAATTTATGAATATCGATTTTAATTAGTAAATAAAGCACTGTATACGTGCATATACTATGTAGCAACGTAAATTACTTACTTTTAAAATTACTTATTACCGCGGGACAACTTACGTGAGACGGAGTTTATCTAATGAACCGTGATAGTTAAACAGTTGAAAGTTTCACAGATGATGTATTTCTGTTGCTGCTATAACAACAAATACAAAAAACAGAATAAAATAAAGGCTTCCATACAACAAACGTGATTTTTTGCTTGTTCTATGGATAATGGTGCGGAATCCTTCGTGCGCGAGTCCGACTTGCACTTGTCCGGTTATTTATTGGATGTATAATTGTTCCATGGGTTTCACCGTGCGTGGGTGGGTGTGAGAATATTAGTACCACCCTATCTTTTCCCGCACCCATTGAATTAGCCGGCTAAGGGATTAGGCAGCAGCATTTTTCTTGCTACGTTAAATCCTTCTGTGATCACCAATATGCCTGCAAAGTGTGGTGATTATGGGAAGTCTCCCCGATGCCTCAGTACTCAGACTTCGCGCGGCTATTGGGAGGCGTAGTGGTTTGGTATGAAAATTATAGCGCTTTCAGATGTAGAGTATATAGATATATGATGTCTAGCTTGTGATTTAACAGTTAGTTTATAACAGTGTAACGTACTTCGCTATGTTTGCGTTAGAATAACAAACGTATGTACATTATGTTAAGTTTATTAAAACATCAACTTAAAACAGAGGTATTCGAGTGAAAACTATATTGACGTTTTAGTCCGAAACTATCCGCTTTAGCTTTACACCCATTTATCACGAGCTTCCAGAGTGGAGATTGCCAATTACATTGTGCGCTGCTCACTTGTACGGGTTTGTTACTTGATATAGGTCTTATTATGTTATCGCTTGTTTTTTGACACCCAAACTTGATGTATGAGTTTCGGAACTGACTATTATAGAATTTGACCTAAACTTTTGTTGTACCTATTTACTTTGTCAAGCTGGTTGAAACTTTAGTAAATTTTGTAACTTTCTTGACTTCAACCATGTTTGACGAAGTTATAAACATAAAATAATTTGCTTAAACTTATTTGTACCTACCTACATAAAATCTAAAACACTCGTGGAACATCAAAAAGTTTAAAATTATGTTGCCTTTTTTACGAAGAAAGTTCATGCTGTAACACCAAATTTTAAAATTTTACAAGGCATTTGGCATATGAATACCTACACGAGATTCATCTATGACATTAGCCACCTGCTGGTTTCCAGAACAATTTATCGTTGCTTTCTACAGACAAACAATGTCATCAGTTATAGAACGTTCCAGCTTCCCAAGAATATGAATACTCAGGTCTCCCAGACTTTATATTTCATAAGTCTATGTCATAGTCTTCTGTGTATAGTATACAATTGCCCGAAAAAATATATGGAATTATGGAAGAGGCTTATTTTTTAATCAAATATTTCTTTTGTATACTTTCACTGAGACAAACTAAGTTATTTGTAATTGGTTTTTACTTTTTATCTACCTGATAAATATATAATAATTCCGTGATCAATCAAAACTGGGTAGATTTTGAAGTACTTACTTTTATTAATATTACGACAATAGTGTGAATAATTCACAGATTATTATAAGTTTAGATAGTTAGTTTTAGTTTTAGATAACTTAGTTAGATACTTGGTACTTAGTTTAGATTTAATTTAGTTTTTAGTAATTGTATTGTATTTCATAGACATCTAATACTAGTAGAATAATTGGAGTCTTTTAAACCACGAACGCTACTGAAATAATCTCACGTTGTTTTTGGCGCTCTCTGCATTACACCGGAATTTCTCATTTCATATTTATCTGAGGGAGAGTAACATCTGTCTGCATTTATTAGATAACTTTACAACCTCGAGACTTTTGGGTCAAGGTTACCGCTTTATTAACTTGCAGGTAAAATAAAAACAATAAGCTATATAAATAAATGTGACCAAAATGCTGGCCTCTATATGGCGCAAAGACTAAGCATTGCCATACAACGGGACAATGCCGCCAGCATTTTGGGCACATTGCCCACTGGTAGCGGCTTCTTAGATTAAGTTTATTTACTTTTAGTTTTAGATAGATCATTTTAGTTTAGATTTAATTTGGTTTTAGTATAAATATTCGTTTCTTTGAAATATGACTGTAATATAGCAGTGGATGAGCGGAATAAATTATGTTCCCGTTGGTTCCACATGGAGCACAAAAGACGTGGAGATAAGCGTGAATAACCCTTATTTAGCTTGTTTTAAGATACATAAAATTGTTCAAAACACAAGCAATAAATTACTTTCGTAATACACAACTATTTAAACTCTGTTGTGTGCCTTTGTCTGCTGGAAAATACCCAAGTTTTAACTATGTACCATGGTTGGATTTTAAAGTTTAGTTGGACAAAGCTATTTTACACACAGTGTAGGCATCCATGCCGGCGTTGTTTACTGCTTATATGCAATTACGAGGACTAAACTTCAGTCCCAAATATAAGTATGTAGTAGCTCCGACTTCTGTGTTCAGGGGGTCTAGCAAAGATACCAACCACTAACGCTAACACCAAACGCTAACTCCAAAATGTACTGAAATCACATTTCGGAAATCGCTAACTTTTCCGCAGCGAATGTCACTTCAATACATTTTGGAGTTAGCGTTTGGCGATAGCGTTAGCATTTGTGATCTTTGCTAGACCCCCAGTTCAGACTCACCAGCGGGTCTGCGAAGCGAGATCGTCCACAATGCGGAACTTGCAGTACCCATCGCTGCCCGCGGCGATCACAATGCGGCCGTCCACAAGCCTGGGCAGCGATGGGTGCAGAACACCTCCGGTTTCGCTGACGCCAGTTGACGCGGAAGTAGGTAGGGCTGAAACTTAAGAACTTTTTAACCGACTTAAAAAAAGGAAGACGTTTTCGATTAGTTTTTTTGTGTTTTCTCATAGTTCTATCACTTAGGTATAACCGATATGAAAAATTCTTTCATCAAGAGCTTTCAGATTCGGTCCCGTAATAATTTGTTTTTAATTCAAAATGACTGGAAAAAATATGTCATCTAAGTAAGAAATAGAAATGAGTATGAAATTAAGTCTCGGAACACAAGTCGACATTACTACTCGTATTAACTGAGCTAAGTTCATTCAAAAATCTTCCATAACAGAGGTAACATTAAGTTGCTTCGCGCATGACGATAATAACACGTATGCCGAAATTCTTAACACAAACCCATCGAAATAATGCGATGCATACCTAAAGTTTTATTTACATGAAAATTAAAATAACATGAAACCATTTTTGGTAAACTAAAACTATACCTAAAAACTAAAACTAAATACTAAAACTAAACTGAGAACATTATAAAATAAAATAGAATAGAAAATCACAAATTATCAAAAAGACCCATGGTGGAGGGGAATGTTCCCAGAACGCTGGCGGCATTGCCACGCTGAATGGCAATGCTAATTCTTTGGGCTAAATAACAGCCAGCGTTCTGGTCACTTGCCGCCTCCACCAAAAGTTTTGCCAAGTCCCTGAAAATTTCAAAAGCACCTGGTCCCCACGGTCCCATTGTTTCGACCCCAAACGGCAAAAACATGTATTATTACTAAATTAAACTACACTAAAAACTAAAGTTATATCTTATTGTTTGTTAATGTTTGAAGGTCAATTTAAATCACTCGATAGTAAAAAGACAAGCGTTTCATTTATCATTATGCCAAAAAGTTCGTTCGTCTTTTGAAAACGTCCGAGAATTCAAATAAGTTCCTAAAAGTTTCAGTGAAACGAAACGACAAACAACATCGAAATTTTGAATTCTCTGCTTTTAAACATTTCTTGTCGAAAGTAAAATTTGCATAGTTCTATTTCGTTTGAAATCTACTATAAAGGATATATATTTGAACGAGCCCGAACGGGTCGACACTTTTCCATAATTGGCTATACCTAACTTTAGTTAATTCACTACCTTCGAAGATTGGCTCAAAGTGGCCCTCTGTGGACTTTTCAGTTGTTTATGATGACTGTTGTTAATGATAAAGGTCGGACACTTATTTGGATTTAACTCCTTCCTTACACAATTATATAAAACTATTTGATAATTTTTAGTCGTGTACAGATGCGCTCAGTACACAGACATTTAATACTCTTACTGTATTAGTATTAGATGTCTGTGGCCAGTACCATTTCTGTGCTTTGAAGCTGCTTGTCCTTTGAATACTTTTGTAAATTTTCTTTTATGCCTCACAGGATAGATACCCAGATTTAAGTTTGACAGTAATTTCACTGGTAGCTTTTAATATTTCTATTAAATTATTTCTTATTAGGTATCTTTTTTTTTTTAAGCGGGCAATATGCCTTTATTACTCAAGCTAACTATTACAATAATAAAAACTAAACTAAACTAGCTACACTACCTACTACAAAGAACATAAATGGACCGTATAATAGCCGCGATGGCCTATAGACAGTCCAAATGCTTCAGCCATGCGTTAGGTATCTTGTTATTCCAGAATCAATAATAATTTAAAAAAAAATTGAAAATTGCTATATATTATTGATAGTTTAAAATTATATAACACAAAATTATACAGAAATACGCAGTAAAAAAAGGTTTTGGTAGTACTTACCAGCCAAATAAAATATTTTTTATTGTTTTTAGCGGATTTGCAAGATATTTCTATATCATTTTGTTAAAATTAGCTTAAGCCCAGTTTTCCTTGTAACCAACCTCACAACACTGCTCAAGTGTAATTATTTGGAACGGCTCGTGTTATTGTCCTGTGCTATACACAGCGTATCATTACGATGTCAGCAGCAAGAGCCAGGTCACATTGTGTGAAGAGAGTTGTTCACATAAGTGCAGAGGCTCTTCCGCGCCGCTCCACATCCGGCGTTTTATCTCACAACGGACGTCGCGAGTCGTTTGACGCATATTGTGCTCTAGGCATTATGCGGTCTCTTGGTAGTATTTCATGTTTAATCTACCCAGGTCTTTCACCTATTCCATTTATAGATAAAAATTAATTTACGAATATAGCATGAAGTACAAAGTAAGTAGGTGCTTTTTAATTGAATCTGAAAAATATTACCGAATTGGCCATAGAAACGAACTTGGATTTCCCCTCTTTTTTTCTAATTTTGCGTGTCTATTATTTCAAGGCGGCATTGGCAAGTGAGTGGCAGCGGGCAGCCAGAATTTGCGCTCGTGGCGACTTTTTATAATGAAATTTAGATCCAATTTAAATCATTGAAACCGCGGGATGCAGATGCGATTATATATAGCGACTCGTTGGAACTTTGACATGTGGAAAGAGTCGAATGCTATGTGAGCAAAATTATCTGAATACCTATAGTTTAACTCGTTGGAATAACGTAATAGTATCATCGCCTGCAGCGTAGAAACTACCCATCTTGAATTCAACTCATTTCCGAAAAAAAAACTGAATTTTCCTCGCTTTAACAAGGCCGTCCTTTGCTTGAAATTCACAGAGGATATGTAAAGCGTACAATTTCAAATTATCTTATCTCGGCGCCCGCCCGAAAAAGTTCCTTTGCATTTTCTTTTTGCGGGATTTTGCTGTTATTTACGACTTTTGCCAGTGATAACTCTGTGTAATACCAATGTTTTGGTGGCAAAATATAGTGCGGCCTTTCATGTAGCTAAAGCCTATTTTTTAACTAACATAAACAGTTGCAAATAAAAGTTGGAATAAGTACCTATGTAATATAAAAACATTAGTGAATGGTTAAAACAAACCCCATCGTGTTAGGAAAAAGACGGCAGTGGCAGAATTCTAGCATTTCAAATATATTGATGTTTTTCCTCTATTTAATATCGCGATGTTATTTTAACGGCTTATAAGATTGTGTGCCAAACATATTTCATTATTAGCGTAGAACAGAGATAAATATTTTCAACCTTTTTACTTATACGACTAAATTATTTTTCTGGTTCATTTCACACATGCATAATATACCTTTCACAAACCTAAGCCTCAGACGGGCTTAATTAGAAAATGACCCTAATCCATCAATGGTCTACCAGAATTAGGTAGACTTGGAAATATACCCATTTGCAATCTGTAGCTAATCTAGTTTTCCCACGCACAAAATTATACAGCTATCCTTAAACCGAATAATTATAATAAATAAATTGTATCATTAATCCATAGCTGGAATGTCGTTGAACTGCGCTGAAACATTTATTGATAAAATAACCAAATGTTGTAAAATTTAACGTCCTTCAGTAGAGGGTGAAAATGATTTGCATTTTAAGTGGGGTAATTCGGGTCAGCCAATACAAAGAGCGTGATGTTTGCTCAGTTCTCGTCGCGACGGTCTCGGTTTTGCTGCTGCAGCATTGTTCTATCGTAGGTAGGTACTATAAGTATAGAACGGTAGAATTATTTTTTTCAAATAAGTTCATGTTATATCGTAATTAAATTCGCGCGTCAAGAGATTTAAA
Source organism: Ennomos erosarius (assembly GCA_963580505.1). Taxonomy (NCBI): domain Eukaryota; kingdom Metazoa; phylum Arthropoda; class Insecta; order Lepidoptera; family Geometridae; genus Ennomos; species Ennomos erosarius. Next base: position 12,842,025 of record OY756978.1, read on the forward strand.
TACTTAGACAAGATTAGGAGTTTTTATGAGGGCTTTTTACTACTTAGGTCACAAACATCTAATACTATTAAGACTTAGGTAGACCAACGATCAGGGCGGTTATTCTCTATGGAAACACAGATTCCACACGATACGAAACCACATCGTTATCGTGTCTTGTTCAAATCGTGTCACAGCGTTAGTATACCTTCACTTTACATTAAAGTTATCTTTAGTTTTTTTTTCTTTCATATATTTTGGCTCCACACATAGTGTGTTTAGCCAGTGTCAAGTATTGTAATTTTTCATCATGTTAGAAGAATATTTCACGTAAAGTCAAGTCATAGTCATAGTCCAGTCTAAGTCAGGTAGTCATATTCCAGTCTAACTCATGCTCCAGTAAAGTGGTGGCAACTTTACTAGAAGCTTTATGGAATTTTGGAAGCAACACGGAAAATCACGTTTCACCACATTATATCACTTGCCCATGAGTGATGCTCGTAATTCAGCAGTTAATGCGTAAAACGCCACCAATTTTAAACGTTAACACTGGATAAAGCACAAGTTTTGAGAAATAATACAATGCAAAGGCGTGAACTTTTCCGCGTTCCCGCCAAAACTCCTTATCTTTAGTTAGTATAAAATACATTGACATAAGTGGTCATATCTCTTGATGTGTTGATGTTTCGGAACGCGTCTCGATAAAACATACGATTTTTGACAGTTCAAATCGCGCCCAATTCCAAATTCATTTCGCGCGGTTTTGTTTTCATTTCATAGAGAATAGAGTTTCGCAGATTTCTGATGTAAGACAAAGAATTGGCGTGGTTTCGAAGTAAGGAATCGATACGGAATAATGGCCCTGGTGAAGACCACGGGGAGCCAATGGATGCAGGAGGCGAGCAGCCGCTCGAACCCTATGTTCAGCAGTAGACGTCTTCAGGCTGTTGATGATGATGAGGGTTATAAACAATTTACTAATTATTAAGACTACATTACTAGAGACATAAGAATAAGGTAATCTAACAATAAAAAAAAATTAATTAAATATTATGTCCACACACATATTAATCAGTTGCTGAAACTAACTTATGAGTTGGTGGTTATTGTGTAGCTCGTTAGTGTGTAGTATAGTTAGTTTTAGTTTAGTTTTTATTATTGTAGTAGTTAGCTTGAGTAATAAAGGCATATTGCCCATTGAAAAAAACTTATGAGTTTTAGGGCTTCGTTCTCTATATCCGAGTAAAGTTCCGAGTTGGCTGGCCAGTGAGTAATACTGATCGGGACGTAAAGGCGTCGAGTAGTTCTTCCCAGTTTCACGAACGAAAACAGAGTTTCGATCAGCTACTCAGTGGGTAAAAATTTAGGGTGATCTGTAGCAACGTCAACTGTTCATTTCGTTCGTTCAATAGTCACCCTGACTGCTGTCAGTGACGCCATTTTGGGTTCGTTTTTTATTTTTTTGACATGTTTATGTGCCAGCTATATGCTGCGGTGCGGTAGATGCCCTTCATAGAGTATTTTCCCTACCTAAAAACAGTAAGTAGGTAAGGATTTACCTTTACAAAAAAGGGTATCAACTAATTAAATTAATGTAATGAGGAATGTAATAAGCAATACCTATAGGTACCTGAAATATGGTTTTATCTTGACGCAATAATAATAATTAAAACAACACAAAAAAAAATATCATAATTCATAATATTATATAAGTATTTAACATATTATAATTGACAAAAACTTTTTAGTAGTCATCATCATCATAATCATCAGCCTGAAGACGTCCACTGCTGAACATAGGCCTCCTCCAAAGAGCATCACTTTGAGCGGCTGCTAGCCTCGAGTATCCATCGGCTTTCCACGGTTCTGAGCGGACTGTTTTACTAATTAAATACAATGATTTCTATATTCATAACTATCTGATCTCGAAATAGAAACAGGAATAGTCGATGTTTTTATAGCAGTAGTGTAATCAACAGGGTTGGTAGTTTACAGTTCCGTAGATCTCAGTATTTGTGGCATGCAAACTATAATAATAAATTACAAACACATGCGAGATTGCAACAAGTTTTGCTATAGCCGTCGGTTAACCGTACTAATCGGCAGCTGATGTGTCCTGTAAGTAGCAGCCTGGTTTACGGGTCGGCTAGCGCTACTCGGATATTCTGAAATTCGTTACTGCAGTTAAAAGTGACATTACGTGGTGGCTAGCCAACTCGGAACTTTACTCGAATATAGAGAACGAAGGCCTAAACCTATGCACTTCTTTAGTTAGAGAGTTCAAGTGAATGTGTTTATTCCTTCTGGCAGTTTTCGCATTTTTATTTTATGTGACGTTATCAAAAATCGTGCCATCAATCCTCACACCATTAAACTTTACACATCATAAAAACGTGTTAACGGGTCAAGCTCATATTGCGAACATTAAATTGTTATTATAGTGGCCTTTTAAAATATAATACCATAGCCGTGACTTGTGTTTGGCCGATAAGTTTCATAAGAACACAGTAGTAAATGTATAGTGTGTATTTTCCTGTAGCAAGCTTTAACATGGAAGGAAGACTATTAAGCAGTCTTTGAAATTACTGCATATGCTAATTCATATAAGAAACATCAGAAATACTTAATCAAAATTATTTCCTATTCGAAAAGGTATGACAACAAGAAACAAACTGTTAGTTTGCTCGCTAGGTTGATTCTTTTTGACTGTGTAGCTGTGTTACTTGGTTGATGTATAGTCATGAATTTTACTATATAATATATCGTGTATTTTTACACAAAAAGTTAAACAAATCCCTTTAAAAACTTGAGGGGTCATGCCTTCATAAAGTTAAGAGGATTTTCCTCTGATACGCAATCAAAAAGTGCTTTGGCGTGATATTATGGAGTAAATAAGAATGAAAAGGCCATAATGGAGTTGTTTCAGCGTTAGATTACGTCGATGGATAAATCTTAGCGTTAGCGATCTCGTAATCGTATGGGGTGAAAACTAATTGAAGCATGATTAGGAGCACTAAGCAAGAATCTCGAGCTACGTATCCACGTGTAAATTCTAGATTTATTCAATCGCATCCGCACCCTCGATTGGTTAGTTCATAGCTTAAACACATGAATCAAGTATTCCAAATGCAAAGTCGGCTATGTGCGAGTTAAATCGACTGGGCCAATATTGACCGGTGTTCAATTTGCATGCAAATTAGATGGCGGCGGAACCAAAACGGTTAACCTCCTGATATCATTACATTACCTGGTTTCAAGAGAATTGAAAGAAAATCTTTTGTGATTCTATTTTTCATTATGAGACATTTAGATTCAGTTTTCAACGCAAATCGTAATACTCATCCGCTAGATGGTCTTTGCTAGTGATCGTAAAATAAAGAGCACTAAATTGCTAGCATTTGCAAATTTAGTTTTATTGCGTGACGTGAGCCCAATTAAGCATAAAAAAAAGTTAGGTATCTACAACAATACTCAATTAATTATTGTATCTTGGTATAATTATGTATGTTTGGAAGAAGGCGACAATAATGTCTTTTTCTTCTCAGTAATATATCATACAGGTACATACATACAGAAAAATAAAGTTCACTCAATTAATGTTTCACTAATTTTACCGATTCAATTTGAGAACCACCAGTTTAAAAGAAATAATTTTAATTTACCTAAGTTCTCATTTTCAAGCTTTTCTTTAATTTCAATGATTTTGCAGTAAAAATTATATATACCTGCGTGGGGTGGGGTGGCGAGAGTTAACAATCAAAATGCCTTTATGTAGCTTTGAATAATAAAATTCAAATTAAATCTCGAATATGCCTCTAATGTGTTCTCGGAGAACATTGTAGATGGAATGATAAATGGTTTTTTGATCGAAGAATAGCGAATAATGTTGTATTAAATTAGTATTACTTAGTTTTCCCGCATGAAAGGTAAGATAATATATTGTCTTTGTAACCTTTTATCCCCGTTAGAATACCAAGTTTATCAAGAAAACTAATTTTGGGTCGATAGTCCTAGATCTTGAGCTTGCTGACTGGGCTCGCCTATACGCTGAAACTGACGTGTCTCTGGCTACACAAATATTTATTGATGTTCTTATGGACTGTCTGCATACCAACACTCATTGTGTCAAACTCCGTAGTGCTGAATTTCTCTGTAAGCCATGGATGACACAGAGCTTGTTAAAGTGTGTTCGGAGGAGGGAAGCCTTACACTCCGAGTCCAAAAGAAACCCAGCTGACACAATACTTAAAACCAAATATGTAGCCTACCGCAACCATTGCGACAGCCTCCTAAAATCACTAAAAACTCAGTATGAGCGGAATACAATCCATGACGCCAGTGGAAATAGCAAGACCCTTTGGAAAACAGTCAAAAAAGTTTGCAGTATTAACACTCATACTCGAGAGCCTTCTAATTTGCTAAATTCAAAACCTACCGCACTAGACTCTGATAATCATGCAAACAACTACTTTTCGTGTATAGGCAAAGAACTAGCGGACAACATTTTAACACGGTTAAACACTACGGAAGACCACCTGAGCAGCAAAATTCATAATAGTGGCACTCCGCCCCATTCTCTTTATCTAACACCAACGGATATTTCTGAAGTAAGCAGGATCCTGTCTAGTCTTAAATCATTATCCGCCCCCGGTTGGGATGGGATAACAAATGATCTATTAAAACTTGCTAGACATGTACTCACTGCACCAATTGCGCACATTTGTAACCTAAGCATGCTCACTGGTTTGGTCCCTGATTGTCTTAAAATAGCGGACGTCAGTCCCATCCACAAAGCTGGAGACCAGACTGCTGTAGCAAATTATAAGCCCATCTCTCTGCTTCCCACCATATCCAAGGTGCTGGAAAGGGTCATAAATAAGAGACTTCTGAGTTTCCTGGAAAATAATTCCCTATTTTCTCCAAACCAATTCGGTTTTCGTTCCTGTAGGTCAACTGAGGATGGAGTGGTTACGTTGGTGGACACCGTCATCAATAACATTGATGCTGGCAATAAATGCATTGGTGTTTTTTTGGACTTGGCATTCGATACGGTGTCGCGGCCAATTCTACTGAAGAAGCTGGAACTGCTCGGTGTACGTGGTTTACCACTGGAGTGGTTCCGCTCTTACTTGAGTGGTCGGAAGCAGAGAGTTCGGATGGGTGACATGTTCAGCGATTTTGCAAGTGTTGATTACGGTGTACCACAGGGCCTACCCTCTTTTTGGCCTATATCAATGACCTGTGCAATCTTAATGTGAGTCAGTCCAGAATTGTAGCATTTGCTGATGACACCGCATTGATTTTCTATGGGAAAGACTGGGAAAAGGTTACTGATGTGGCTCAAAGGGGATTAACCACTGTTGCTTGTTGGCTACAAAACCACCTCCTTACCCTGAACACCAGCAAAACTAAGGTTATAGCATTCCGTATTTCGGAACGTAGTAAACCTGGCGTGCCCATTCAACTCCGCCTACATTACTGTGCCTCATCTTCATCCAAGGGATCGCCTTGCACCTGCCCGGAGATTGCGGAGGTCAGCAGAATTAGATATCTGGGAGTCATAATAGACCAACATCTTACATGGAATAATCAAATAGACGCTCTTTACAATCGCCTAAGAAAAATGCTGCACATTTTTAAAAGACTTGGAGCCGTCTCCGATGGCGAAACTGTGAGAATTGTCTACCTAGCTCTTTGCCAATCCATTCTCACATATGGCATTGTCTGTTGGGGAGCTGCCGCCAAGACCCTGCTACTAAAACTCGAGCGAGCCCAGCGAGCAGTACTAAAAGTAGCATATCGAAAGCCATACAGATACTCTACTGACAAATTATACTCGGAGAGTGGACATCTGAGAGTAAGACAACTTTTTATTAAGGCCACAAATTCCATAAAACAGCGCTTAACTCCGTCACCGAACCGCTAAAATCATCGCGACGCAATAAATGGAAGACTCCTCGAGTCAGAACCGTGTTTGCTCAGCGGGCTTTCGCATTTAAGGGTGCATACGTATATGAAAACCTTGATAGGTCATTGCACATCGTTAATGATTCTCGAAGTACCTGCAAACGAAAAATCTGCGACTTTCTCAGAACTCTGGGGTATGAGGAAACCGAGAATCTCATAAAAATACTAAAATGACAACGCGGGCCTGGTTCGCCTACCACCAGGCTGGTTGTAACCGCTTACCGGACACGGTAGCCATTTGCTTTGCTTTGCTTTGTTTTAGGCGTAAGGGCGACCCAGGCCCGTAACAGTAACAATAACCTTCTCACCAATGTCACTTTAGCACGTTCCGAACGGCGAATAAAGTGCATTTTTATTTATTTATTTATTTATTTATTTAATTCTTTATGCACAAAATGTGTACAAAGGTGGACTTAATGCTAACAGCATTTTCTACCAGTCAACCAACCAGTTTATCTTGGATCCTTTTCATTCACGTACTAGTTACCTTTTGTTTAGCTCTTAACTCAGAACCTATATATAATGTAGTGATCATACTCACATTTTGAAATTGATCGGAGTAACATTAGGTACCTAATATCGGCAGGCTGTGACATTCTTGAACCTATATCTGATTAGAATTCCCCGTTAATACCAATCCGTAAGCGAAGCTTCATCACAATCGGTTCACGCATATCCTCTCGTCTACACAAACACAATACAAAATACACAAAAAAAAAACCCGTCTGACACTCATCTACCCTCACTTCCATACCAAAATCAAACACACTTGCACAGAATACCTATCTCATAAGGAACGTAAGAGGCTAGATCCTGCGACACAGGCACGCCTAGTGCGGGATCTAAGGCTCCATAATAATTATGTTATACTTACATAAGTTGTACCTACCTTGTAATTTGTAATACACATTTTATATACTTATACTTAGCCATACTATATCTTGTAAGTGTACCTACTTGTGCTAAATAAATAAATAAACTGGTTGTTAACCTATAGTATTAGGGCCTTGCTTATAAACGTTGTTTAAATTTAATTAGTGTAGTTAGTTTTATTTTAGTTTTTGTTATTGTAGTAGTTAGCTTGAGTAATATAGGCATATTGCCCATTATTGACAGAATGACACTGACTATTAGTGTTTAAAATGCGCCATCTATTGAGAAATTCTTGAGAATCATCCCAAACAGCACGGTCAAGTTTCTTTACAAATTAATCCGTAGATAACGCTGAGCAAGCGATACTGCTATAAAAATCATAGATATTAAAACAAGGTAGGTAGGAAGGTAACTAAATGTTCACTAACTAAAAACGTCATTTCTAGACAACTTTCCTAGTTCAGTTCAAACATTTATCGTGAATGTCACGATATAAATATCAACACTCAAAATCATATATTATTGTGGCATCACTTTGTTATAGGCATCAAAGGAGATTTTCACACAAATAGAAGGCAATTTTCTACGTCACTCATAGAGTTGCCGAGGGCATGAACGTTTGTTATTTAGCTTCCATCTAACTGGTTTCAAATATAATATACATAAACTGGTTAAACACGTGCATCAAGTTCCAGAAAAAGCATCTAGTGTAGTGTAAACTTAATACACATTTACAGCACCATTAATACACATCTATTGTAAAGAGCTTCACAAGACTTCTGAGGACTGTGGTATCTAACTTCGAGCTGTTTACCAATGGCTCATGGCTCAGTCATAATAAGACTGTGGTGGAGGTCTGGTGGTGTTCTCCACTCCGCTGCTCCATCAAAAGTGAAGTTTCAGTCCAGCCTCTGCCGTTTTTAAAGGCCCCAGAACAATGACAACCCAAAGAGTATATAATTTACCAGAGTATGACAGTCAGCAATAGCGCCACCAAGCGGCGATTCCACAGACAAACCTCCACAACAGTCCAAAGAGTACATAAGTCAATTACACTTCTATTTAGTGTAATATTTGTTTTGATAAAATAATTCTATATCGTTTACACTAGGTTGTAAGAATCCCTTGTCGTTTAAGGATTTAACTATATTTTACATCAAGTACCTACCCAATAAAAGTATCGATCCACTTGCAAAAGTTATCTTTCCTATAGAACGTTTAACGATAACGAACTGAGGGCCTAGCACGAACATTTACGCGGGAGTAAGTGTAACGTTAACGTAAGCAATTTGTATGGCATTTGATCAGCGCCCCATACAACTAACTTACGTTAACGTTACACTTACTCCCGCGTAAATGTTCGTGCTAGGCCTACTGAAGATTCTAAAGTTCTTACGAGTACGAGTTGGATACCTATTCATCTCACTGCTATTCAGTATGGTTATCACGTAACCGAATCTGTGAATAGGCCGGATGGGATACTATCTCTTCTAGGATAGGATACTATAGATCCGTCTCTCATACAAACACATAGATAACTCCATTTAAATGGGGCTTAAATCTAAAGATGACACTTTGTGAGTTTCTCTATGGACCTTATAAACCTACCTATAAATTATACGTGTTCATAACAAATACGGTCTTTTATTATTGACCAATGGCCGTGAGTATGTTAACAGGATAGTACACTAATAACATTTATGTAACCTTTTGACCATTGTTTATTTTAACTAGTGGATCGAAAAATTTACCCTTAACTACCTATTTAACCTTAGAATAAGAACACTGAAGTTCGGAAAGTTCGTAGATTTCTGAAAGGTACCTATCGTTGACTTTTATTGATATTTGAGACGCTTCAAGCACTTTTCTGCCTTGTCTGTGCCTACCACTTCTCTAATTTTACATTCAAGATTAATAGAGACAGTACTTCCAATAAGCAATATTAGTTATCAGACCTTTTAATACTGTTAAACTCAGAAAAAACACATTTCAAATAGTTTTGGCTAGAAACTACAAAGATTCTAATAGTTATTCAGGCCTGAGGGTAGACCAAGTTCCATTTCAATTATGTAAATAGTTTTATTTATTTAGGCATTCAATTTCGAGGATGGCAAATGGTATCTATAAAAAATAGAACCGGGAAATGGGTGATATATTATGAATAAAATATTGCGTAAGAGATACGATTGAAACCTTTATAGTGTAGTATGTTAATATACAGGATGAAATAGTTCATATATAAAGCTATATAGGTCATCATCATCATCATCATTAACAGCCTGAAGACGTCCACTGCTGAACATAGGCTTTCCCCAGGGAGCGCCACTTAGAGCGGCTGCTCGCCTCCTGCATCCATCGGCTCCCCGCGGCTTTCACCAGGTCGTCGGTCCACCTAGTGGGGGGCCGGCCTACGCTGCGTCTTCCAGTTCGTGGTCGCCACTCGAGAACCTTTCTTCCCCATCGGTTGTCAGTTCTACGAGCGATGTGGCGAGCTATATAGGTAAGTATAGAAAACGTAAAGCATCTAAGTATTTATTTATAGTCGTTCGTTTGCCATAGACGTTTTGCTTAGGCAAAGAGTCCTATGTATAAATATTTCGATAAACAGTTTGTTTCATTACACATCACATCATCAGGAAGACGTACACTACTGAACTGAATATAGAACTCCGCCATAAAATGCCTCTTTGGACGCTTACCATCATGAATTACCACGCAGGCAGGCGGCTTGGTGATCGCAGAAGATTTTAATGTACCGAAGAATACGCTGCTGTCATTCCCTGGATATTTCCTCAGGTGGCTCTTATGGCACCCACGGGAAGAGATGGGGTGACCCTACTCTCAAACCCGGACCAAATGGCGGTTGTTTTCTTAGATTATCATCATCATCATCATCATCATCAGCCTGAAGACGTCCAATGCTGAACATAGGCCTCCCAAAGAGCGCCACTTTGAGCGGCTGCTTGCCTCTTGCATCCATCGGCTCCCCACGGTTCTGACCAGGTCGTCGGTCCACCTAGTGGGAGGCCGGCCTACGCTGCGTCTTCCAGTTCGTGGTCGCCACCCCTTTCTGCCCCAACGGTTGTCAGTTGTACGAGCGATGTGGCCCGCCTACTGCCACTTCAATTTGCTGATTCTGAAAGCTATATCGGTTACTTTAGTTCTCTGGCGGATCTCCTCATTTCGGATCTTGTCCCGCAAGGAAACACCGAGCATAGCTTATACTTATTAGATATTGAAGAAAACAGGGACGTATTTTTTGATAGCATACATACTTACTGACTATAATGTTTCTTCCTATATACTACCTAAAACCCTGACAAGTAAGGTTTACAGTATTTTTTCACTCGCCTTTACTTGTTTAACAGTGGTTTTACACAAACAAAAGAAAACCGTCTCGTTGTAAGTGCTCAGAAAATTAAAAATGCTGCAGTGAAGAGGGAGTTTGTTCACTTGTACAAAGAATGTAAAGAAATCAATTAAATTTAATTACTTTTACTCTAGACGCCATAAAAAGTAATTGCAAGAGGTTAAGAAACTGTTACTGATATAATGTTAACAGCTGAATATAAAATCATTTGAAAACTTTTTATGGTATTCATAATCAGCATCCCTGAGACGTCCACTGCTAAATATAGGCCTCTCCCATAGAGTGCCCCTTTGAGCACTTATTAGAATAGAATAGAATAACATTTATTCAATACTTGCTTAAACTATGGTACAGGGGCCGTACTGTGAGCTCTTAGTGCGATCCAAAACAGAGCGTATATTGGATAGTTTGTCAAAATCTTCAACTTCAAACAAAAAAAACAAAGCGATCCAATATAGGCTCTGTTTTGGATCGCGCTAAGAGCTCACAGTACGGCCTCAGAACATGTTATATTAATGTTACATAATATGAACTAAAAATAAGAAACAAACACAAAACAAGTATTGAATGGGCGTCGGCTCAACATGTGCTGGTTGTCGTTCGACAACCAGCACATTGCTGGTTTTCAGCTGGTTTTCAGCCTAGACCCAGAGGGGGTGGAAACAATGCACAATCCGAAAAAGAAAAAACAAAATAATGAATCTTAAAAAGGTAAACTTAAGGATTAAACTTAAAAATCGAAAATACCAGAATACTTACATATAAACAAACTTACATACATAATTATATAACTAAATAGACACTACACACTATACACAAACATTATCATATCTTGTTATATTTCATACATAAATAAACATATCAACCATACAATACATATCATAGGCACACAAAATAATACAGGAAATTAAATTACGCATGTAAAAATTGAATTTATTGAATTATCGCCTCAAAAGTTTCAAAAATATGCCTACTACAAAATGCCGTTATAATATCAAAAAGCTAGACAGGTTTAATGGATCTTCGTTACGTTTTCTATCACCCTAATTTATCATTCTACGCGAAAAACAAGTTCATAAAAAAATCCGTACCTGCTGCATAATTTCAAGCAGACTCCGTGCTGAAATTTCAGGAGCGTATGTAGCACAAAGGGGGTATTTAAACCGACCGACCGGAAGTCACCTTCCGGTCTCGTCAAGGGCTAACAATACCATTCCACAGTATACTGTGTTTTACTGTAGCTAATTTCACACTATGTGTATATGGCAGACATAGGTATTTTTTATTTATTTGTATTCACTGTATGATAACTGTTTGCTAAGTAAAAGGGAAATGCGCATCTTCATAAGTTTTGAATGAAAGCTATGTGATAATACCATTTGGGATTGCCATGTTGACCGTGTAGCCCCGGTGTGCGAATAGGACCACCCCATCTCTTCCCGTGGGTACCGTAAGAGCTATACGGAATATACAGGGAATGGGAAACAGCATTTCCTCGGTATATTAAAGTCTTCTGTGATTACCAAGCTGCTCAACGTGGTGTTTTTGGCCAATCTCCTATAGTTGGCGTCCGAAATGGCTTATGTCCAGCAGTTGACGTTTTCTCCTGTGGTTTTTTTTTTAAATATGTGTGGACATTTTCACACAGCGCCATCTAGCCCCAAACTAAGCATAGCTTGTACTATGGGAACCAGATAACGGATATAATACTTAGATACTTTTTTGTTTATAAATACATACATAGAATACAATATAACACTCAGACACAGAACAAACATCTATGTTCATCACACAAATGTTTGTCCTGGGTAGGAATCGAACCCACAGCCCTCAGTTCAGAAGGCAGGGTTACTACCAACTGAGCTATCGGGCCCGTCAGTCAGTCATGATGTGTGTGATGATGTGAGGTACCTCTACTATCTAAATATGATCCACTGAAATTAAAATAATATCATATTATGAAATATTATATTACACAAAATAATGTTAACGCCACAGAATTCGCCCTATTACATCAAGGTGGCATTTTCTGGTATCTTTTCACAAGTACGTCCAAGCAACGACTGATTTTGAGTTTGACAGCTGAGATCTAATCTCACCCAAAGTGGTGTGTACGGTTTTGCCTTACTTTTTTTTCGTATTAGGGGTCTGGATACAAAGTCTTTGGTTAACACAGTAAGAATTACAGTTGAAAATATAATGAATGAACCAGTTAATAAATGATGAAGAAGCGAGCTAAACCTCGCTTGATTTATGGGAGAGGTAACTTATGAAAACGAGCTCTACCGCTCATTGTTTGAATTTGGCGAGAAGTAAACTGGCGTTGGATTTTTATTTTTATAACTGTTGCAATCTCTTTGGGTTTTATACTGAAACTGTAATAATCTAAGTACTTTATTCAAAATTTAAAACAAACTGATTCTGTTCTTTGGCATTTAGATTGACTGTTGCATTGCTTTGATTTTTCTCCCACGAATTTATATAATTTTCTGTTTAATATATTCCTATCATTTAACAGTTCATTCATGTTTTGTTTAGCCACATCAGCATCAGGATATTGCAGTCCACATTAGTTCACTTCAATAACCATCATTGTCAATTTCTAATATTATTAGTGTACAAGTTAGAAAACAAGAAGAGGCTAAAAGTATTTATTTAGTCATTAAATAAAAGTTATTCATATGTTAGTTGTGATAATTTTGTAGTACCTACCTAGATGACTTAAATTTTTCTTAACATAGTATAAATTAATGTACGTGTTATTTAAATGTCCGTTAGAAAACATTAAGAAACGATGACAAAGTTTTGTGATTGCTTGGGACTGGCATTTTCGGAATCTCGACAGAACCCATCAATTACTGGTTGTCTAAGAATGGTAACGTTTTGTCGTTTTATTGATGACGGTATCGGTATGCTTCGGTAATTTACGAACCTTTTGTATTTTGATATTAAATGTTTGTACTTTAAAATGCTTTGTATTAAAGGACCTTTATTGACAAAGGGTAGGTATATTTATCACATTTATTCCTAGGACGCCCCACGGTTTCAAGCGGTTTCAATCGTTTGGATAGATTATAATCTATGCTTGTACGTCTTGATTTTATTGAAAGTACGTTTCATGTTTGAGTTACAACTACTTTTATTCTTAATAATTTAGACGACAAAAATTCGTAAGTTTCGGTTTAGGCTTTCAGTTTTTGCCAATGTACTCTGTGGTTTAGGTTTTAACCACTCAGGCGCGGCGCGGCGGGCGTAGGTAGGTCCCAAAGCGATCCAAAGTAATTAGAATTTACTAACCTCAAATTGCGCGGTATGGTTTTGCATATTTACGGTTTATACAAAAAACTAAGCAGTGTTTTAAAATTTCAAAACTAGTTTTGGTAAGTAGCATTACTTGGCTTTCTAAACAAATGCATTTTTACGTGTGTTGTGGTATAAAAAACATACACAATAACAATACACATAATAATTGACGCTCCGCCTTACCTAAAGGAAATAGCACTGTCAACGGCGCGCGCCGGCTCGGCGCGAGTTGCAATTTAAACTGAGGCATTTTTTTCCCTCCTGAACCATAGAGACTTTTACTTTATTCGATAGTGATGTTCAACTAGTTTCGATTTTAGTCGATTTATAACGAGTGACACCTCTAAAAATTGAATAGTCGATGTTTTGACATCCCTAGTATTGCAATCAGCTGTGAGCCACTATTGTGGCCTGTATGCACTTTAGGTTTTTCGAAGCGGGCTACAAATGTGGCAGAAGCGCCTGAGTGGCTAAATACGAAAGTATAGTAAAAACTTAAAAAAGGCAGTGTAAAAAGTGCGAAAATAGATTTTTAGTTGGTAGACAACATATAAAAAAATCATAAAATTCGGATAACATTTATAGGTGGTAAAGCGATGACACTTTTTATGGACAAGAAGAGGGGTATACGCTTCTCTTAAAATACGTGTAATGTAAAGCTAGCTTAATTATGTCAATTTAGGCAGACGACACCAACAAAAAATTCTTTAATTTTAACTAGGAAGGGTTTTATTTTATATATTGGCTGCGCCTTTTTCAATTAATTAATCGAGTGTGTTTGATTTGGTAGATAAATTGCGACTGTACTTATGTATATTTTTATTTCAATTACAATCGTTTGATCAAGCGTTAGATAAACTTTTTAGGTGTTCAATAAATCATCAACTTTGTTTGAAAAAATAAAATTATAGGTAAACTTAAAAATTGATGCACATAATGTATTAACCATAAAACTTTACGGTCATATGCACCTTACAGATACCTACTACACAGCTTACACTACACCATACTTAGAATACTACCAAATAGTCGTCGTTGTGTTTTGACTCCGATTTCTACTACTCACAACTACTCTATACATAGATAACGAGGTCTCAACGAAAATATAGTACGAGAACTTAGTGATACATGTTAAATTACGCTAAAAAACAAAACTAAAAAAGAGAAGGTAGACATGGATAACGCAGATTTACTCTATCCTCTACCACGATTCTTCTTCTTTTTTACCAGATATTGATTATTTTCTGCCTTCATCAGCGGTACAATATAACTCAAAATCTAGAACGTTTCATTTGCTATCGCTAAATGTGGGTCAGACCTGTTGCAATGATTACAACTGCAAATAAAAAGAAAGATTTTTCCCTCTTGTTCTCAACCGTTGCTGCGGAAATAGACTTTCTAGGTTTGTTTGTAGTAGATGGCTTTAGTTGGGGCTTTTAGGATTTCTTTTGTTCGCATTTATATTGTTTTGTTATTGATACAAAAACTGAAGCTCTTGCGTTTCAGAAGAGTATGTGACTTTCTTTTATGATTATTAGTGGTTGGTAGAGAGATATGGTTGTTGATAAATTAATTTCACTATCAATTATTTTCAGTATTTTTAGTGAAAGGGTTAAGTCACGCTACTGTCAGAGAAAAACATGTTGGTTTGTTTGTCTAGACATTATAACAGATTCTGAACCTTTTGGCTAGAATTCTGTAACAGCGAAGGCTACCATGAGCCATGGTTTATTATGAACCATGGTCCATGCATCCAACTCATCACAGATAATTATATATTATCTTTCTTCAAGTTTTCCTTTTACATGCTTTCAGTTTAATTTCAAACGCTTCCTCAAAGGAAGTTTGCTGGGATCAAATCTTGCTAGTATGTATATCCACATCCGTTTGAGCCGTTTTACTTTGTGCATACGATAGAGGGTATGGCAGAGTACAAACACAATACAATGTTATTATTAGAACATGCATAATAGAAGCCAAAATTATGTACACATGAAGCCAAAATTTCTCCTCTTTATTTAACCATGGTAAGCATGTGCACTCGTCTGCGTATGATGCGGATTGAAACTATACAATGCGTAACCAAGTTTACTAGGTGGTAGGACTTTTCTGCAAAGTTCGTCTAGGTAGGTACCACCGCTTTGCCAGTTATTCTGCCGCCAAGCAGTAGTGTGCAAGCACTACTGTGTTCCGGTTTGAAGGGTATTGTAGCTAGACTACTGGGCAAATGAGACTTTACTACCTGATCACACGGTCTAGTAATCTGATTACTAGACTGTGTGATGTCTCAGGATGACGTGCGCAGTGCAGTGTCACGCAAAACTTTATTATTTCAAAGTTCCGAGTGACACTGCAACTGTTATGGGCGGCCATGTCACTTAACATCAGGTGAACGACTAGCTCTCCACGTCATGCATTCTCATAAAAAAAAGAAAAAAGTTACGTAACTAATCACCTATATTATACAAAGAAATGCGATTAAAGATATAAAAAGAGAGTAAGTACAAATTGAGTTTAAAATTAAATCTTAAAATGATAATATAAATTATTTCGGTTGCATTGCAATTAAAGTTTTGTAATAACCCTGCAGAGGTATATCTAGGTACTTCAAAGTTAAATCACTTTATATTAGCTGGAATCCTCAGGACCTTCTTGGTACTTTGGAATTCTTAGAGCTAAATGTCATTTGTTATTGATTCAAAATAAAGTGGTTTGTGCCTGGCTCTTGACTTCCTCGAGTAAACAATTACTTATCTAATTACGTCAAACGGCACGTAATTTGTTCGTTCAGCCAGTTAGTATTTCTACAAGTTCTTAGAATCTTGATAACTGTAATATACATTAACCTATACAGGATGTAATTTAATTCATTAGCATAAATTGAGCCCATGATAGTACATCATTTATAGATGATTATTAAAGACTAAAGAAGGTAAATGAAATAATTTTTATTGAAAATTATGAAGATTGCCGCGGCGCCTAACGCAGTTGGCACGGATGATTTTGATACATTTAAACGTTTTTAGACATTGTATATACTTATTAAAAACTGTAATCCATTATTTTAATTAAATTTTGTATTGTAGCATTTGATTAAGTAAGTTATTCCATTTTTTGGAGTTATTATTTTTACCAAACCAATGTGTTAGAATTCAAAAATAATGGTCCACACGTGACCGGTATCAGGAGTAGGTATCTAGCTTCAAAGGATGCTAATGAATTCAATTACACCAAGTATAGAAACCTAGTTATTAATAATGTAGTTTTTATGTATTTTCTTCCAAAAGTTGGTAGAGAGACCGATTACGTACCTTGATTGGAACCAATTGAACTGTATAGTTTTTTAATTTGAAATAACACCCATTTGATTGCTATCAATGTTTCGTGATCGACCACACTCCAATAATTAAGTGTCACCTATATCATGCGTCCGTCTATTCAAGTTACAAGTTCAGGCGACAGAAGCTTTAACATCGATGTTATTTTAGTAAGAACAAATTCAAAGACCAAAACAACTCTAATATAATTATTGAACTGCGCAAGACCATGCCTAAATGAATTGCATTTGCCTTTCAAATAAAGCTCTCTTCCCAAATTACGAGTTCTGTTCATTGATTGTCTGATGAATTTCTTGAGGCTACAAACTGAACGGTTTCTCCACAAAGAGAATAAACCTCTATACTTAAAACGTTATAGCTTTCAGAGTTAACAAATTGATGTGGCAGTGGGTGGACTACATCGCTCGTAGAACTGACAACCGTTGGGGAAGAAAGGTTCTCGAGTGGCGACTACGAACTGAAAGACGCAGCGTAGGCCGGCCCCCCACTAGGTAGACCGACGACCTGGTCAGAACCGTGAAGAGCCGATGGATGCAGGAAGCAAGCAGCCGCTCGAAGTGGCGCTCTTTGGGGGAGGCCTATGTTCAGCAGGGGACGTCTTCAGGCTGATGATGAAGTGATGATTTAAAACGTTAGGTGCTATAAGTTGATCCTCGACACAGATCGAAGTTTTTGCTTTTTTAACACAGAGCAAAAAAAACGCTTCGTATTTTTCTAAGCTCTGTGTTTTTTAACTTCACGTTCTTTTATTGTAGGGTGGTTGTGGAGTTTATTTTCTTGGGACAATATTTTGTTGTTGCTAAAGGCTGGAATTTTAAACCTTCATGTTACATGCATGAAATGAATTATTAATGAACAATGAAATGTCTTTACTGTTATTTATTGATACGATACGTACTGATAGCCTTAAAATAATACGCAACAAACAACACGCACTAATAAATAAATTATCAGTAAAATAACCCACAAATTTCTATTAGGGTATCTCAGTCATGTTTGTTCGCCGTTTGCCGTTTTTGATTTTGTCCTATATTTGTGCCACTCATACAAATTGTGTAGTTTTGACCCCTTTTCAAACCCATCTACTTTTATTAATTAATGCAATAAAAAACTAAAAATAAGTAATTAGTGAAGGTACAAATAATATAGTAGATACCAATCAAATAGACTGGAAAAATTCCAATAAAAGTGGAATCTGGTGGACGTGTCATTCAAATCAGTCCACTTTTATTAGTTCGGAGCTGACTTTTCAAACTTTTGTCATAAATATTATGTCCTCTTTTTGGGTCATATTTCAGATTTGCCCTATTCTGTACAGTCGGAACGAAAAATAACTATTGAAAGCCAAAAAAACATCGCAAACACTATACTATAAGCGATTAAAGAATAAATAATATGATCTAAAATATCAGAAGGTTTTGGTAAATTTTGTATGACCAAATTCAATGACCATTACGTTATGACCAATAATTTTTGATTGATTGATTGACTCTCTCACTACAAATCAAATTCATTCCGCTATTATCAAAATATTGGGCTAGATTAGGTAGATGCTACAATCACAGCATTGCAGATTATACTTAAAACACTTAAAAGAATGAAATGACGGCATTACCAATAAAAACAATTATTATCCTAATATTTACAAAGTGTTTGTGGCCCTAACGTTATATCAAGCAAAAATATTTGATTTCTACTAAACTTTAGTTAAAGTTGCCATCTCGTGTGGAATTTTACAGAGGAAATGGGATTGGCAGTGGCGCGTTCCAGGTAAAAGCTTACGATAGGCATTTTATTTCGTTGAGGTGTTCAAACGGCTAAAGAAATCATCCCCGGAAAAGGTTTATAAGAGAGAAATATTTTTCAGTTTGAAAGAATATCTTTTATTGCTTTCTTTATGTGAGAGAATGCAACACTGACAAAGCACCTAGATAGAGTAAGCAGTGGCAAACTCAATGACAGCTGTGAAGTGCGTTGCGGGGTGCGTTGCAGTTTTTCTGCTATTGAGTTTAAACACAAGCTGCGCTATCTAATTTTTGTAACTGCGCATCGTTTCGTGCCGACTTCATATATACTCTTCATAGTCGCCAGTGAATATCGCGCTCTACCTACCCATATAATTTGACCTAGACTAATGAGATTGAGTACCTTCATTAAAGTTGTACGGCGTTTGGAAGTTTAATTTTACCTGGATTAGTTAGCTTTAATGTATATCTAGATAATACCGCAGACCTATAGGTACCCTAAGTTCATGGATAAGAGGTTCCTCTAGAGGTTTCTTTGCTGGGGAAGTTTAGTCGAAGCAATTAATAATTACGGTTTGAAAATGATTTCCAAAGACTACTTGAAAGCATTCAAAAATTAAGCTTCATATTTTTCATGCTTGGTGATAATAATATTCATCATCATCTTCATCGTCAGCCCGCTATTATTCACTGACTGAGCATAGGGCTCTCTTTGCCTTGCCATTTGCCTATAAAAATATAAATTAAATGATAATAATAATTATCAAAGTAATCAAAATCAAAGGAATGGCATGGTTACGGTTATTTATACAATCTTTCATAACTTTTAATCTTCAGGAGCAAAGTTTGTGAATAACAAAGTAGTAAACCTATCATAAAATATGTAAAGTATACCATAAAAACCCCGCTTTAGCAAACTTCTAAAAGTGGTAATGGCAATATCTATTGTGCCGCGCTACTCAATGTAACTTTTTTATGGATCATTGGATGTTTTAAACACCATAGCGGGAATTCGACGTGGAAGAGTTCCACTTCAGAGGAATCGACGTTCTGGGAAGTCGACGTCAACCGTAGAGATAGGATGTAAACGAAATCTCTGTGACGTCAACTGAACCAGTGGGCCCAGCACGAACATTTACGCGGGAGTAAGTGTAACGTTAACGTAAGTCTGTTGTATGGGGCGTTGATCAAATGCCATACAACTGACTTACGTTACGTTACTGTAATCAAGACTTATAATTAAAAAACTGTATATATATCGTAAGTGTGTGAGCACATGCTTGCTCCATTTCTTCTTTCCTAGGCAAATAGTTATCCCTGGAGAATGTTTAAGCCACCTAAACGCTTATGGTTTGACTTAACTACAACTGGGATCGATGACCCTTCGAAGCCTCGTTACGTAGCACGTAGCTACTCGTTTAGTAAAGGGATATTCACTGTAATTTACTTCGCATGACGAATATCCCGTTAGTAAATAATATTTTACAAATGTTAGTGATCATGGACCATTTATAATCTTATACCGTAGCACTATTATAAATATCACTGTTTATAGCCATCACTCTTCCAAGTGATGACCAAAATGAACTTTGCCGATCGAACAGATTCGCTATGTAAGTATACTAGCCTCTTAGATATAGTTATATAAACTATGAATACACCAAAATACAACTTACTGAAATGAACTTCGCAAGATAGTAGTGTAAGCGACGTCGGATAATGGTTCAGGGATTCTACTAAAGCGAGGAAATTAAAAAAACTGTAGCTGAAAGTCTTCAGAGATGTATATTTTTCTCAAAAACGATTGACAGAGTATGTTAAGTCATTAAGTCATATTGGTAATTTGGTACATATTCGATTCCAATTTAAACTTTATTTTTTTTATAAGAGATTGAAGGAGGCGCGTCGTCTACAAGTAGGTTATAAGTACCTAAGCATTATAGTCTTAAGTGGCTAGTCGGAGAAATACTCGTATGAAGGACCCACTGAAACTAAACTCCTTGACCTATTAAACTAGGGAACTGGCTATCTGACACAAGGTTCCAGCGCGCTGCACCTTGAATAGGGGTTAGCAGGTGCATAAAATAAAATGAAAACTACGTTTCTCTTTCCTTCCTTTTTGTGCAGGCAAGTGGTTAGTAGTGGTATGACAACTTTTAAAGATTTAAGCCGCCTGAAGGCTTCTGACTGGTTTTATTTCTTAAGAGGACCATCCTGGTACCTATTTGAAAATTTTCGTCGCTCTGAGACAATACAGCCAGTCAGTACATTTTAGCGTAATGGCGGAAAATAGACTCTCTAATTGTTAACAAAACCTTTTGTTCGTGGAGACAATCCCTTGAAAATAAGGTTTGTATTTTAATCAAAACTATTCTTCGTCATAATTATGATGCCACTAATTCATCTCTTTAGGTGGCTATTAACCCGAATATAATATTACAAGAATTAAAAAATTAGACCTTAGTTTCAGCGTTTTTTTTTGGGTAGACCATATATAAAAACTCATCTAATTCGGATGTGTATTTAAATCGGATATTTATTTAAACGTAGAAAAATGATTGTATGGAAACTATGGTAGTAAGTACCTTCTTTGTATTAAAACTTATGACAATAACAGCTGTATACATACATATAAAAACTAGCTACAAAAAGCTTCCAAACAACTGCTAAGTACCTGTTGGCCTACCTCTAAGCTATCGCCAGATAGGATTTACAAATGAACAAAATAATCTTAATAAAAAATACAATCTCTATACTTAATACGGTTTTAAGTACCTACAGCGCAAAAAGTACTTATAGAAAAAAACTCTAACTCTAGTAAAACTCTTTCTTTACTTTCAGCACAAAATCTTATATATTTAAAAGCAAACGCTGAAGTTTTACCAACAGCCCAAACGATTTACGAGCAATCAGAGTAATTGATCACAGTTCTTGTTAAAGCAGATCTAATCGTTGCCTACGTAGGTACTACGCCTGGCAACTTGATAAGTGAATAAAATACTTACAGTGTCTTCATACGTAAGCGAACACTATTCGGACGCGGTGCGATGCTATAAATATTTATTCTATGAGGCCATGGTGCCTACTAACCCTGCCATATTTTCATGGGCGTACAGTGACGTTTGTTGCACCATTGCAGTTGATTTATCTGTACAGATCGATGTTTCACCAACTCTTTCTTATAGTTTTCTTATTACTGAATACCATTTCACCACGGTCTCATCTGGAGTTGGACGACATGGTCTACGTTGGTAAGCACATGCTTGCCTAGACCATATTAATAGTTCACTTGAAGAGCTCCAGATTTTACTGAGCGGGAAACAAAGAAGTGTTCCATTCCTTTGCTGCTCGGACTATAGTGCAGTAATGCCTCACTAAAAAAGACAAAGTTAGCACTGTAGCTATACTTATATAGCTTACTTATATATATACTATTAGCCACCGCATTGGCAACACCGAAGATGGCGTCCGAGGAGAGAGGGCACAGCCTATATAAGAAGCAGCTAAATGGGCGCTCGTTCTCTTACTTTATCTGACATCGTGCTAAACGGACGTAGTTGTGCTCGTGTGGCATTTCTATGGTACCTTTGGGCGTATTTTCGGTCAATATTTGAAATAATGTCTAACTGTTATAACTAACTGTTATATTAAAGATCTTAAATGTTAAAAAGTTGTTGATTTCACTTTTGATTCCTATTAATACTTATTTAGACATAGTAAAAATCGCTTGAGTTCATAAAGTTCACACTATTCGTTATCTTTAGTGACCTCTGTTTTTTCCAATACCACTTTGTTCCATTTCAGCGAAATCCGATCAGTGGTATGTTAGTTTGGCAGTTGGCTCTACGCCAGCGTGCGCTGTACTTTTAAGTTATTTTTCTAACAAGTTCGGCCCTTTGAACGTCAGACGGCGGGGCTACGTGACATATGTTTCATATTTTTTGCTCCTGTATAATCAATATTTTTCTGGACTTGTACGTTGAAAGCTTGACCGTGTGCGACACTGCTACGTGCCACTTCCCCAAGAGATAGTGCCAACAAATTATTGTTTATTCTTAGATAAAAGCTCATATGGAAGAATAAGTTATAAAAGCCCTACGTTTATACAGTATATTATAATAGATGCCATCAAGTCATACGTATATTTTTTTTTTTTTTTTTTTTTTTTAATTATGTGTGGACAATTCACACAGCGCCATCTAGCCCCAAACTAAGCATAGCTTGTACTATGGGAACCAGATAACTGATACAATACTTATATACTTTTTTGTTTGTAAATACATACATAGAATACAATATAACACCCAGACGCAGAACAAACATTTGTTATTCAGATTAATTATTTTTACTAACCTAAACAAAACTCTTGTTAGAAGTTGGCTTCTGCGAATAGGTTCCAACTGAGTTCGATGTTTCTAATACCCTAACAATACTTATAACCAAAACTACGTGATGCTCATTAAATAAATCCTTTAAACCATATTATCGTTTTAATGGACGGCCCGATAGCTCAGTTGGTAGTATCCCTGCCTTCTGAACTGAGGGCTGTGGGTTCGATTCCTACCCAGGACAAACATTTCTGTGATGAACATCGATGTTTGTTCTGCGTCTGGGTGTTATATTGTATTCTATGTATGTATTTACAAACAAAAAGTATCTGGTTCCCACAGTACAAGCTATGCTTAGTTTGGGGCTAGATGGCGCAGTGTGAAATGTCCACATATATTTATTATTATTATTATTTTATATTTATTATTTTTTTATTTTTATAAATGCCAGAAATTATTCGTACTATACAATCTAATCACAAGATGGTGCAAGGCGGTACCTTAAAGCTATAGAATTATGTGTGATGTGTGGAGAGGAATGTTTCATAACGATTTTAATAAGTATTATGTGTATATCTATGTTCCTTTTAACAGTGTTCCCAGCTATCTACGGACTTTGAAATAAACAGACACATCCAGTTTCAATTGCAGCACTGTTAACTGTAATTATACGGTCTGGGCAAAGCAATGCTGCTTAACAATCCCACTGACCGCAACAGCAAATTAGAACTGCAAAGAAAGGCTTAAAATATTTTTATTTAATGGCTCTAAACACAAATTCAGTTCACAATAAACCAATTTTTAGTTTTTAAGTAGGTTTGTTCCAACCAAGTGTTTTTATTTGACGTATATTTGATTTAGCATAGCACCTAGCTGTAAATAAGTCCAACCCCAAATAAAAAGAACATTAAAAGCGAGCGTTCTAAATGCTGTAATTAACAAAATTTTACGTCACATCGTAAAACAATTCAGTTTAAACTTCAATTTGGCCGTGCCGTTTCTCGTCTGCTACAGTTGGTATCTCTGGAGACCTCTGACCTCTAGACCAGTTTTTGCTGACCGTAACCCAACTAGGGTGTACATTGTACATACATCATTTTAGTTGCTAGTTATATTGTAGTTACGCATGCTATAAAACTCGGGTAAGGGTTGCCTCTGAGTAATTACTTCCTTCCCAGTATACGGTCCAAGAATTTATAGTTTTGTTTAAGTAATAACGGGTACGCTGCTAAGTAGATACGTAGCTTGTTCTAGGGTTTTATAATAATTATGTTTGCTTTACTCAAATACGTTTTGATCATAGATTAGAAGTTCTTGTAATATGGTGTTGGTTTGAGTAATTCGTGAGGTTATATGCCTATTAGGCTGTTAAATGTTAAATTAGATCAAACGTCCTAAAAATTATAAAATTATAAAATTAGTAAAATATGTATTGAAAAGAATAATTTAATGCATACTTAAAAGATAACATAATTAACTAGCGATTTTAAGCAGGTAATCGACAGATAAATATCATCATCATCAACAGCCTGAAGACGTCCACTGTTGAACATAGGCCTCCCCCAGGGAACGCCACTTAGAGCGGCTGCTCGCCTCCTGCATCCATCGGCTCCCCGCGGCTTTCACCAGGTCGTCGGTCCACCTTGTGGGGGGCCGGCCTACGCTGCGTCTTCCAGTTCGTGGTCGCCACTCGAGAACCTTTCTTCCCCATCGGTTGTCAGTTCTACGAGCGATGTGACCTGCCCATTGCCATTTCAACTTGCTAATCCTAAGAGCTACATCGGTCACTTTAGTTCTCCTGCGGATCTCCTCATTTCGGATCCTATCTCGCAGGGAAACACCGAGCATTGCTCTCTCCATAGCTCGTTGCGCGACTTTGAGCTTAGTAATGAGGCCAACAGTTAGAGACCACGTCTCAGTTCCATAAGTCATCACTGGCAACACACATTGATTGAAAACTTTTGTTTTCAGGCTTTGTGGTATTTTGGACGAAAAGATAGGTCGAAGCTTCCCGAACGCTGCCCAGCCGAGTTGGATTCTTCGGGCGACCTCTTTGTCGAAGTTGGACCTACCCAATTGGACAGTCTGCCCTAGATAGACGTATTTGTCGACAACTTCGAGAGTATCGTTCCCAACAATTACCGGTATAGGTGGAACATGGGCATTTGACATGATTTTCGTCTTGTCCATGTTCATCTTAAGACCAACCTGTCGGGAGACTCTACTGAGGTCGTTGAGCATGGTGCTGAGATCATCGAGCGACTCCGCCATTATGACTATATCATCGGCAAAACGAAGGTTAGTGATATACTCGCCATTTATGTTGATGCCACATCTTTTCCACTCCAAGAGCTTGAAAACATCCTCCAATGCGTTTGTGAACAGTTTCGGAGAAATAACGTCTCCCTGTCTCACGCCCCTCTGCAATGGGATCTAATCCGTACTCTGGTCCTGTAGTCGGACTGACATAGTGGCCTTACTGTACAAACACTTCAACACTTCGATATACCTATAGTCAATTTGGCATCGCTGTAAGGACTGCAGCACCGCCCAAGTCTCGATTGAATCGAAGGCTTTTTCATAATCCACAAACGCCAGGCATAGCGGCCGATTATACTCTTCGGTCTTCTGTATAATCTGGCGTAGCGTATGGATGTGGTCTATGGTGCTAAAGCCTTTTCGGAAACCGGCTTGTTCGGGAGGCTGGAATTCATCAAACCTGCGTGCGAGACGATTCGTAATGACCCTCGAAAACAGCTTATACACATGACTCAAGAGCGAGATGGGCCTATAGTTCTTCAATACGGTGATATCACCTTTTTTGAAGAAGAGCACCACCACGCTCTTGTGCCACGCCTCCGGCGTTGTACCTTCAAGGATGACAGAATTAAATAACTTCTGGAGGACTATAAGTACCGGTCTACCACCCGCTCTCAGAAGTTCGGTCGTAATTCCATCCTCACCTGGCGCCTTGTTGTTTTTAAGCTGTTTGAGGGCCATTCTAATCTCGTAGAGGCTGACGTCCGGGATATCTTCGGTATAGTGTCGGACTAACTTGGCTCTGGTGTCCTGAGCTGTGTTAGTAGCGGGCTCACGTGTCGAGGTGTATAACTGTCCATAGAAGTTCTCAATCTCTCTCAGAATCTCAGGCTTGGATGAAATGACACTACCATTCTCGGTCTTCAGTTTTGTTATTTGGCTTTGCCCAATAGACGAATCTTTTGCGAACACCTTTGAGCCTTGGTTCCGCTCAATTGCGGCCTCAATACGTGAAGTACTAAAAGCACGCAAGTCGTGTCGCATGGAACTCCAGATACGTCTATTGAGTTCACCGTAGGCTGACATATCAACTGAAGACTGTAGTTTCATTTCGTTCCGGTCTGCCATTAATTTAAGAGTGTTTCCTGAGAGTTTCTGAGTCCTCTTTCGGCGTTGGGTCTTGAAGAACTCAGCTCCAACAGCTTGGACAGTTTCCACCAACCCGTTGTTCAACTCGTCCACTGTGTTGCAATCGGCAAGGCACTGGAAGCGATTTTCGAGTTCCAGCTGAAAGCCTTCGGGGTTTTGGATTTGGACAGGATTTGGACGGAGCGTAGACCTCACCAGACGCGACCTTTCAAGCTTGACATTGATATTCAATGTGCCTCTTACAATACGGTGATCGCTACCGGTTTTCACCTTGCTGATCACTGAGACATCATCGAATATTCGCTTCTTGGTCGTCATCATGAAGTCTATCTCATTTTTCGTGGAACCGTCGGGGCTTATCCACGTCCACTTCCTGGATGGCCGCTTCTTGTAGAAGGAGTTCATCATAAAGAGGCCCTCCTTCTCCATGAAGTCAGCCAGCCTTTGTCCCCGAGGGTTCCGCTGCCCGTATCCAAATGGCCCCACTCTCAGCTCATCGCCATTCCTTGTGCCCAACTTCGCATTAAAGTCTCCCATCACAACAGTGAAGTATGTTTCGGAAGTATGCATGGCTTTGGATATATCCTCATACATAGCTTCTACTTCATCGTCGGAGTGTGCCGAGGTCGGAGCGTATACCTGGATGACCTTCAACGAATAGCGTTTGGTTATTCTGAGTATCAGGTACGCTACCCTGGTCGACACACTGTCGACTTTGACCACGTTGTTGACGAGAGACTTGCGGACGAGGAACCCGACACCACCTTGGGACAGTTGGTCTCCCTCCCGGTAGAAGAGTAAGTTACCGGAATTTAGGATTATCGTGTCCTGTCCCTGTCTTCGGACTTCTGACAATCCCATTACATCCCAGCGTAACCTACTCATCTCCTCCTCCAATTCGACCATCCTTTCGTCAGCCCTCAATGTGCGCACGTTATATGTTGCCAGGGCCAGGGGTCGTGTTTGGTGGGGTTGGTAGCCGGGCGTCTGCCGGGGATTCTTCGCACCCCCTGCCCTGCCGTTACCGTGACCGCTACCGGAGCCACGGAATAGCAGAGCCGCCGGGGACTGGGGGCCGTCTCTATTTGTGCTTGTCATTAGGGGGGGGGGGGGGGGTTTGCCATAATCACCACGCTTGGCAGGCGGCTTGGTGATCGCAGTAGATTATGATGGTGAAGACCGACTTTTACGGCACCCACGGGAAGAGATGGGGTGGTCCTATTCGTAACCGGGACCACACGGCAAAAAAAAAAAAAAAAAAAATATATATAGATAAAAGATAAATATAGCGCATCAATTTTGGTTACAAACTGTGGACATTAATTCTGCGGCGTAAAACTAAAATAAAAAGACGAAATACACAAACAAAAGAGAAAAAACACTTTCATAAGATTTATAACCCCAACCTGCTAACAATTGACAGTCTAAAAAGAAATGGGACGCGTTTGTAAAGGCAAATCTGGGAAGATCACGTCTTACGACGGATGAGGCGTCGCGTCGAAGATTGTTTCGCTCTAAAGCGTGATAAGGTTTTGGTTGAAGCGGCGTTATTATTAAATATAATAATATTATTAAAAGATATCACTGCACGATAAGCATCATCAGGTGGAAGATGTCCACTGCTGAATACATATACGCCTCCCCCTAAAAGGCCTCTTTGGGCGCTTATTATAGTGCAATTTTCAAGTCAAAATTGAACTTAAGTATTGACTGAAAATTGAACTTCACCAGGATTGTGTAGACTTTGAAAATAAGTAGACCATGTTTTAACTAGAATCTAATGGAGAAATAAAAAGAAAGAGAATAAGAGAATAAGAATATATGTTATTTTCATGGAAAACTCACGAACTATATAACAATCTATAATGCAATTTCTTCATCAGATTTGAATTTTCCCATTTGTTTCAATTAAAAAACACTATAAATAATTACGAGTTAAGAAGGTAGGTAATCGGATAGGTGGCCACGCGATCCCAAAGCGTAGACACATTCTTCTACGTTTCGGGATCGTGTGGTCGTCTGTTATGTAGCTGTGGGTAGTGAACCAATAATTCCTGTTTGTGAGACTGTGGGTTTCATTATGATACGGGCGGGCGCTGTTATTTACGCTTCACAATTGGACGGAGCGATCGTGGTTCCGTCGTGCCAATGTTGGCTCGTTTTGAAATCCGTATGCGTTATTTTTTGCTTTGTTGTGGTTTTTAATAATCATTTTATATTTCGCTGCAGCTCTCATTCCGGTGTTTATTTACCTACTTGCCTAGTTTTTGTCACGTATTTATGGTGTTTTTTTACTGAGACAGATAAGGGAAATCCACATCCGCATATACCTAACCTAGGAGAAACTGGAAAAGTGGCATTACAAATTGTTTGGTCAAGCGTGAATTTTCTATGATAGCAAAATTAAATTATCCGTCTTTCACCATGTACTGAATCCAAAATGCATTTAATGACATCATAATCATCCCGCATAATCTCAATGAGATCCGAAAAAGCACTTTCATTGAAGCTAATCCAGATTATAGAAAATGGTAAACAGGGATCTCAGCGGGAAATTCACATTTCCTACTTTCATTATGTTAAAGCGAAGCCCCCTGTGGTTATCCATTGATGGAGATGACAAAATTAGATTAATTAGGTCAGTAATTTTAGTGCACTCTCTTCATATACCTAACCAATTATGAACCTACAATGTAGGGACGATATTTCACTACTGCTTACCTATAACGATAGCAGAGTCAATCCCTAATTGCCTTTAAAATTACCCTATTATTATCGAGTCAAAATAGCCTATTTTCTGTTTCATACCTATATGTTTACTTATGCCAAGTTTTAGATACGATTATATAAAGTCAGGACTGTCTAAAATAAATCTTTTATACCTACAGCCCATAGATCTATATATCAGGATATGCCCGAAGGAACATTCTATTTACTCAAAATGGTGTGGGGGGGAAAGTCAGCGCCATCTCTTAGATTACTCAGGAACTACGATGAGTTGGGAAATTAAACGCTGCCATTATGTCCGTCAATGTTTGTTTACAAAGATTATCCCAAATATAAATTCGATTATTTTCGTACAAAACAGAGTGTAATATTGAAAATATTGACTTACTTGTGGTAAGAAACTTTGTATTTCTTTTTATTGCACTTTAGAGTGTAGTTTGTGCAACCCTGCACAACACAACTTGGCATATTTTCTTTGAGACACACGACCGATATCTTCTCACTTCCAACACAGACTGGGCGCTAGTGGATGTCAATCTGTGAACTTGACTCCCTCTTTGAAGCGACGGTTTAATCTGTCATTAGGCCTGTCCTTATATATATGTCTATGCTACAGCCATAGGCCTACAGCCGTACGGAGACTGCAAAGTCAGGGTTATTAAATAATAAATACGAACATAGTAATATACAACAACAAGTACACAAGTACAAGTAAATATGAGTACGTCAAGATGAAGGGTCGCGTCATGGTATGGCCCTATTGTTATCCCTGTCATATTCAGCATTCTTAGGTAGGCGTCGTTCTTTAATATAATATTTCCCTCCTGTGCTCATATGTTGGGATGACAAGGTATCATTTTGAGTAGCATCAGGATACGAATATTGTTATTAGTCCCGTGACTTTGGTCATAATGCTACTATAGAAATTATACTGGGGTTTTTTTACTGACACCCATGCTGCCAGTAGAGAGCGGGTGTGGCTTAGCGATAGAGCTACTCTCAAACCAACCCACTCCTGATTTTAGTCGTGCTCGGCTTTATAGCAATGACTTTTCAAGTTATGTGCGGAACTCTCAGTTTCTCTTACAATGGTGAAGGAGAAGTGAGAAAATCGGTAAATTGAAGAATTATAAAAGTGAGGATGTTTTTGACGTCTACCAACTTAACTTGGCCATCGTGGGTGATTATGGCCATTCATTCTCTCATTCTGAGAGAAGGCCAGCGTCCCGTGAGCGAGGAACGTATATTCGCTTATAATATTACAATCTTTACTCCAGCCGAGACAAAGTAAGCGAAACGTGGGCCGTTCAACAACTAGATAGCGAGTCAAACATGGATCCGATTGGGACAGGACCGACGTGAATGGCGTGTGCAAAGGGATGCCAAAAATGAGTATTATGTGCCCAGATAACATAATACCTACAGTACAGATGCCTCATCCCATACAACGGAATAACGCGGGCTATTTTACGAATTATTTTATTTCTGCCTAACGCAAGATTATCAAGCGACATTTATTGCGTGTTGGCGAAGTATTAGGCCATATGAACACTGGATACTAACTAGTAACTCTCTAGACACGATTACAACATTTTTTCAAGTTCGGGCTATTTTACGTTTGTACCTGCTGGGACCCCATGATTATGCGATTTCTGTGACCACGAGCATAATAAGTATTGAATACATATTAAATCATAACATTTTAAGATCAAGATCAAGCCGTTGATTAGATATTTGTATCGTTTATCACGTTATATGGTAAAAATGAAAAATATAGCAAAGCAATTATATTCATAAACTTATTTAGGTTTAATCTTGCAAACCCAATGTTGGGACCTAAAGTTAAATAAATAAATACAATTTGCATTTGAATCACATTAAATTTGGTTGAGAACGCACCCCAATTCCAGCACACTGATTGCGAAAAATATAAGTAACCCTAAAAATTGAATTTGTGGATATTTAAGCGCGAACTTGACCCATTTTTACAATTCGGTCAACAACTGTGAAATGGCGTGACTTTTTAATGACTCATTCTATTTTTAATGGAACTTTGACCGAGTTCAAGGTGCAAATCTACCTATCTAGGTAGGTACCTACTTTATTGTTAGTAAATAATAAAATATACAAGTTAGAAACGAAACAATTTTTGAATGTTTTTAGAACCATCAAAATAAAACAAGAATCAGCACCGTGACATCGTTTTTATCTTGGAGAAATTTTCTAACTTTAGTCCTTACCCTAGAAAAATAAAAACGTTGTCTTTATTATTCCTGCTGGGAGCCAACGTCTGTTGAATATCAACAACTTCCCGGAACAAAAAACAAATGAGAGTTGACGTTAACCATGCGTAACTACGATTATACTTTTTAATCTCTTATTTATTTTTGGTTTAATAAAAATTGCACTCATAGTAGAGGTAAGTACATAGAGCAGCAGCAGCGGTTCCATGTTAGTTTAACCCCAGATAATAAGTAAGTTTAACCAAAAAATATATGTACACTGTGCTAAGATGAACTAAACCATTGTTAAATTATCTAAGCCACAATGCACTACGCAAAGTATTAAGAAGGTAGGACCAATAAGGTACACGTAGGTAGGTTGAGTTAGGTATTATATATTCTTTGGGTTGAGTAGAAGCCCCAATCAATTTCTGAAGAGGCAGAATTCTAGAAATCTGGGTTAGCCATTGGGTCTTGGTGAAAAACGTTTCTGACCCAAGTAAGTGATAAATGGCTACAATCCTAGTCTAGTCCGTATAAATGAAGGTCCCAAGGTAAACGTTTTAAAAGATTACCACAAAAACACAAAAAACAAAAAAAAAGTCACTACTAAAAATAAATAAAAAAAACTAAAAATAAATAAAAAAAAAGCCAAAACAAAAACAAAACACAAACAAAGACAAAAAAAAATACTACTGGTGGTACAGCCGGTAGTGTCTTTTCCAAGAAACGGTCTTATAGCTTGTTAAAATAATAGAGCTCACTTACTTAGGTGACTGTTGAAACGATTTGAACATTTTACCTCAAGAAATATTAACTCCTTTAAGTTTAAACTGATCTTAGATGAAGCTGTCTAGTTTCTAGAGTTTCAAAAACAGCGATCTTCTACTTCCACCAGCCGTTCAGTTTGCAACATAGAGCAAACTCATAACTCAAATTAGTCCTAAACAAACAAGTCAACACCAATACACGTTTTGCTGCGCAGTTTAGTTCCTAAAGCAGAATTAATCGTGCGACGAATCTACTACGAGGTACCAAGAGTACCAACTACTGTTATGTGTTTCCACTTTCAAGCTTGATATATATATTATGTCATGCAAAATGTGTAGGAATGGTAGGTTCTTACAATTGTACCTATTTATTTATTTAAAGATTCCACTGCAGAAATTTTCCTATAACGCGAATGAACTATAAAAAGCAGACTTATAACCATAAATGCCTAAGCTTTTTGTACAAATAGAGCATTTTTTCTTCTTTCTTTCTTTGTAACTGCCTAAATCTGTGATCATCTACAAATGTCTAAACAGCACTTTGACGCCGATGCCTAACATTATGCTCATTTGGACGGAAACTCTTGGTCCGTCTATCCATCCGAATCCTTTACACCTTTGTAACATCTACATTTCTGAATGTAGAAACTTGTACCTACAGTTAGATCGTATAACATACAAAAGCACTTTTACTAGGTGGTAGGACTTTTCTGCAAAGTTCGTCTAGGTAGGTACCACCGCTTTGCAAGTTATTCTGCCGCCAAGGAGTAGTGTACAAGCACTACTGTGTTCCAGTTTGAAGGGCGTTGTAGCTAATGAAATTACTGGGCAAATGAGACTTGGTGACCTGATTACACAGTGTAATAATTTGATTATTTGACTGTGTGATATCTCAGGATGACGTGCGCAGTGCAGTGTCATGCGAAACTTTATTATTTCAAAGTTTCGAATGACACTACAACTGTTATGGGCAGCTGTGCCACTTAACATCAGGTGAACAACTAGCTCGTCACGTTATTCAATCTCATAAAAAAAAATAAAAAAAGCAAGATACTCTAAGGTGTAAATTATATAAATCACACACAATTTTCTAAGTTTTATCTCATTCCAGCTATATTTGTACTATCTAAATAAAGTGTCATCTAACGTTTGTTGCAGTGTTGAATAACAGATTGATTAATCCTTCGCTCTACAATACACAAGGCTTTTCCAGATATGAGTGCCAACAACGCCAATGGCTTGCATTCCAAATCTATGAATTTTGTATGTCGAATTTATTTTGCACCTAAAACTCGTATATTCGTGTTTGCAATATTTTATAAATCTTCTTATTCCAATATAATACTGAATTTATAACGTCGAATATGTACGAACTTTGCAAAAAAGTCCTACCACCTAAAAAAAACTTCACTTCAGTAGCACTTTCCAAAAACGTATGTCCCTTCCCTACATCCCTATCCCTACATATATCCCTATCCCTTCCCTATCCCTATATCCCTACATATAATAAATGTGTAATTCTGATGCGCTACGGAACACACATAATGATGTCAAATCTAATTTATCCCATAGGTTCTATTGTTCAAAAAATATCGTAACCGTGATGCAGGACTACAAGGCTTTTTTCCCTTCTCCATACATTTTCTAATTTATCGTGTCTAACGCCATCTAGGGACAATAATTTGTAGCTGTTTGTTTGTTTGTTATTGAACAAATCCCTAGATACTGAACTGATTTTCATGCGAGTTGCACTAATATGCTTAGAAATAACCAGCGCACAACATAGGATATATTAAAATACGAATATCATTAAAAATTTTTGGTCATAATTATTAAATATCATTACGAAACCGGACGGAATTTTATACAACATGGCCGCTTCATGGTGAATTCTTTTTTGGCTACTGACGGTTAGTTTGTGTCACAGTAATTTTGCCACACATAGTGTATTTAGCCAGTGTTAAGTATAGTAATTTTTCGTCGTGTTGTTATTGAATATTTCACATGTTTCACGTAAAGTCCATCTGGAGGCACAGATTAAAGAAAAAAAAACGTGTGTAAGGCCATGAACAAAGAGTAATAGGAGTTAATTTCGGTAGTAAATATGCATTAAACAGTGGAATGAAATTTTACAATTTATTAGATTTGATTAACCATTATTAGTTTTTCTATTTAAGCCCTTGCAGGTTGTTTGGGGGTTTTGGAGTAAAATAGATATACCATCAAATAATATGTAAGTAGTATGAATCGATTGCATTCAAGATACAAACATGTTAATTATACTTAAGTGCCCGCAGATTAGAGAAATAACCGGCCAAGTGCGAGTTGGGCTCGCGCACGAAGGGTTCCGTATCATTATCTATAAAAACTAGCAAAAAAACGTTTAATGTATGAGAGAGAAAAAATACTAAAATACAGAATACAATAAGTATTTAAGGGGTTAAATACTTATTTTATTCTGTATTTTTTGTAATAGCGGCAACAAAAATATATTTATCATCTGTGAAGATTTCAGCTGTCTAACTATCACGGTTCATGAGATACAGCCTGATGGTGACAGACGGACAGACGGACAGCGAAGCCTTAGTAATAGGGTTCCGTACCCAAAACGGACTGACGACGTCTGTCAGGCTGTCTGTCCGTCTGTCACCAGGCTGTATCTCATGAACCGTGATAGTTAGAGCTTTACCCTTGGGAGTATCATCTTGACTCTTGCTACGCCTATTTTTGGTATTACATGACGTTTATGTTTGGCCCACAGGTCTGAAGGCCAATGCATACTATTACCACCATAGGCTAATGCAGTGGGCCAATGATATACTCTTACGTTACGTATAAATTATATCCTCTTTGAATGATACAGAAGTATAATAATACTCTTTGGAAGGATACGAAGTAGATTTTTTTTCTCTAATCTGTGTACGAAACATGTTATGTAAAATTCCCTGGGGGTCTAGCAAAGATCACAATCACTAACGCTAACGCCTCACGCTAACTCCAAAAATGTATCAAAATGACATTTGCTACAGATAAGTTAGCGATTTCCGAAACGTCATTTCAGTACATTTTGGAGTTAGCGTTTGGCGTTAGCGTAAGCGGTTGGTATCTTTGCTAGACCCGCAGACTTTGCCCTATTGTAAAAATGTTTTGAAAGCCTAGATTTTAATATAATATAGGTTTTAATTAATCATGAGTTCGATGATACTTATCGAAATATCATCGAAAATTTTTCTATAGTTAAGTAGCCATGAGTGGAGATTTCATCAAAATTGGTCCAGGAATATCAAGGATAATAATTAGCGTACCTACGCTGTTTTGGGAAATATTATTATTAATTATTTCATCCATGATTAAGACATGTCATTTTTACTTCGTAGAAGTGATTATACGAGCAGAAAACTCAGTGTAGCTGATAGAAAATCAGTTTTTAAAAATAAAGCCATTACCCAAACCGAAACCTGAAAAGTAATGTAATCCACGCGTGGCAACGCCGCGGGCAGTAGCTAGTATACAATAAATTCCTTGGACTGCGAAGTTTGAACCAACATAAATAAAACTGAGTTTGTTTTTTACATTAATATGTTACATGAGTAGAACCAGAATTACTATTACAAGATGTTGTTTTAATAAAAGAACCAATTTTAGTTAATCTGTACCTACATCGCGGTTAAACCAATGTGAATTGATGATGTAATCGGATTAAGTAAACTGCCCTAAACCTGAAACGTTGTTATTAAATTAATTAAAAGAGTAATTTCACTGTTTCAAAGAATTGGCCACCAATTTATTTCACCGAGTTGAATTTATGGTCCTTTATTACAAATAGAACAAAGTAAAGCGTGATAAACGATTGTTGTTTAAGTTAAACACAAAATTAATAACGTAGTAGATGCTTTAATGTTTACACTTAGATAAGGTATTTTAATCAGTTTGAATTAGCTTATGTGCACAAAACCTCATTGACAAAATTGTATTCAAATTTCTGTATTTAGGTTGTTTGCACTAAGCATTTTCTACGCGCCAGTACAAGAGTCCAAAACGTAAAATATTTTGTTTTCTTTCGATAGTCCCAAATCTAAATAAATACGTAGGCGGTTCACACCGTGGTGTGAATCGATCTAGTTTTATAATACCAGAGGTCGATTCACACCGCGGTGCGAAAGAGCCTATTCATTTAGGGCAATTGGGCGATTCACACCGCGGTGCGAACCACTTGTGGTGTTAAACGCCCCATTACCCAAAAATGCCCAGTTCAAAAAAGTTATAGCAACATTTTCTTTATAAATTAATATGAATGTATTACATATCCGACTGTTAATCACACTCACAGATGTATATAATGATTTAAGAATATATATAGTATGATTTAAGATAATTTGAAAATTGTAATAGCATGCATTGAGCTTAGTTAATAATAATTTTCAGAAGTCACGCAAGGGCTAAATGGAAGAAGTACTCACTTAAAAACCTAAGATCTTCATGTACTTACTCGATTTATGTGAATACGATTTCTTTTCATTTCGTTTCGTTTCATTTAATTTCTTAAATAGTCAATGTAAAAACAGAAGTAATCCTAGTTGAATACTTATTCTCTGTTTTCAATTCTTACATGTAGGTATATTTACTTGGGTAAACTGCCGTAGGTAACATCTTAAGGAATGCCTTACCTGGCTGGCTGCCTTAATTGATCGCTCAGTTGTCCTACGACTATTTAAAACATGGCTTATAATAATCATCGTTGTATTTCTTATTTGTAGGTACCTACATACTTAGTTTTCACTCATTCATATTATTCTTATAGCTTGGGTATCTACTTTATTCTACATTTGTAATTTCATTGACTTTGTTCTCCATAGATACATTAACTAGGTAGATGCTTACTTGTACTACCGCAATTTAGTTAAGTCTGGTTCAATGTCTTATCTAAGATGTGATTACATTCAACTACTTACTTGGACATACCTACCCATTTTGTAGTCCTGAGGAGAAATCTTAGTGGCTGTAACACAGGGTATCCTAGTACGGCCGCTAACGACACTCCTAGGTATGGTTGTTAAAAAGCATTATTTCTATTGATAATTAATGATGTATCAGGTAATATAGCTAACCAACTTAGGTTAAGAATGTTAATATGTATATTTGGAAATAAATACATTTATTATTATTATTATTATTATTACTTATTTTATCGTTTTTATCATGATTGTATTATTATGGGAACATATTATTATGATATCCTTATGACAATGTCGGGTAGAGGCAATGTTTTTTCATCAGAGTAGAATGTTCGAGGAATAAATCGCCTCAAGCAGACGGTGAACATATATTTTTATCATTGATATTATGTTACCCGGCTACGCATCTAGAAAAGTAAAATATTTCCTATCGGCCAACAAAAATAAACCAGCTCATGTTCGTATTTCGACTTGAAAACACTCTTGTTTTTTTAGTTGCTGTCTGTACCAGGTTTCAAATTTGGTCAAGTGTGAGGTGATCTTAGTCTATTCTTCTTCTTTTGTATAAAAGGCTTTTATATCCAGACTGGGTAACAGACAATGTACAACCCAAACTGCTAGATGTAAAAATTGAAGGTAAATAAATTTGAAGGGAAATATAGCTTCCTTTTATGATGTAGGCGTAGAATGATTTTCGAAAATTCAATCCCTAAGTGGGTCTAAAAATTAAAAAATGTTTATAAATATGAAGGACTCGAAAGCTGTCTACGCGTGGACATTGAGTGGATCACTCTGTGACTCGCTTTGATCCCGCGACGTTCACAAGTAACAACGCGCCGTGCACCCGTGGACCACCTTTCGACGCGCGAGCGAACGAGTCGGGTGCCGGGTTGGTATAATAAGCTGTGACCTTAAGTCGTAGTATAGTCAAAGGGTAGGTGTTATAATAAAAAATTATAACGCGCTCCTGAAAACTAGAAGGACTTTCTAGAAGGCCGCATCACCCCCCGGAGACGCTCGTTGATGTCATATTCTAAGTTACTTTTTAAGAATAAAATATGCATACCACATCACAGAACAAAAGCAATGTCTTTGAATTAAAAATTCACGACAGACGTTATACTTGTAACTTTGTTCTATATTTTAATACAATTCTTGTTGCTTTGTTCTTTCTTTTAATATAATTCTTTTTGTGAGAAGAATAATTTTCTACATATACACACATTATTATGTACATTTTTATGCGTAATACGTAAGCATTAAACGCTTGATTATAATATGTCAGGGTAACGGAGGAGGATAATGGTGTAGGAAAACATCATTATGAAACCCAACATATTAAAGTATCACAGAATTTCGAAGACAATCATGGTGTCAATGTCATCCACTCTAACAATTCGCATTTAGCCAGCGTGGATTACGGCCAAAACTCTTCCGGTGAGGCCTGAGTCCCACTATAGGAATGTATTAAGCGGATGATGCATCACCCCTGGTTTTCGTATGTAGTGTAAACAGTATTGCCAACCCTAACAGCCTAAAAAACAGTACGACAGCCTAAAAAAACAGTAAATAAAACAATAAATCTACTGTTTGAGTAAATCACGTAAAAATTCATAAAAACGGTGGTTAATGTACAATGTTATAAACAATCTACATTGTACATACATTATTTTTATTCTAAAGAAAATTTAAAAAGTGCTCAAAGAAATTAATCACTTTTTTAATCTTCTTCGGAAAGTGAGCAGTGATAGGTATCATAGATATATTATGTTCACCTATACAGCAAGCCATTTTACCTTCAATTTGTTTTGGATTTTATGATTTTTTGACTTTAGGTCGTATTTAATCCCTTTATTTCTGTTTAGGGGGAATTAGTCACAAGATAAATTCCTACTCATTGTTTTAAAATGGTACCACTTTCGAAAATACGCAATAAACAAAATATTTGATCCCTCAGAATCTTCCCGTATAATAATGTAGAGTAAGTAATTAAGTAGCAGCAACTCTTCTATGCGCTATGGTGTATGTTTATTGCAATTTGTATCAGATGGCCCTAAAATTATAGAAAAACAGTAGAATTTGTACCTAAAACAGAAAACAGGGCTGCCAATCAAAAAACAGCAAATCTACTGTTAAAACAGTAGGGTTGGCAACACTGAGTGTAAACGATATAGAATTATTTTATCAAAACAAATATTAAACTTGTTTTTTGGCGGGAACGCGGAAAGAGTTCACGTCGTTGCATTTTATTATTTTTCAAAACTTTTGCTTGTTCCAGTGTTAATGTTTAAAATTGGTGGCGTTTTACGCATTAAGTGCTGAATTACGAGCAGGAGTGAGGGGAAGTGATATAATGTGGTGAAACGTGACTTTTCGTGTTGCTTCCAAAACTCCATAGAAGCTTCTAGTAAAGTTGCCACCACTTTGCTGGAGCATGACTTAGACTGGACTATGACTACCTGACTTAGACTGGACTATGACTATGACTAGGACATGACTTTACGTGAAATATTTTATAACACGATGAAAATATAATACTTGACACTGGCTAAATAAAAGAAAAAAAAATATATTAAACTAAATAGAAGTGTAATTGACTTATATACTCTTTGGACTGTTGTGGAGGTTTGTCTGTGGAATCGCCGCTTGGTGGCGCTATTGTTGACTGTCATACTCTGGTAAATTATATACTCTTTGAGTTGTCATTGTTCTGGGGCCTTTAAAAACGGCAGAGGCTGGAGTGAAACTTCACTTTTGATCGAGCAGCGGAGTGGAGAACACCACCAGACCTCCACCACAGTCTTATTATGACTGAGCCATGAGCCATTGGTAAACTGCTCGAATTTGGATACCACAGTCCTCAGAAGTCTTGTGAAGCTCTTTACAGTAGTTGCTTTTTAATGGTGCTGTAAATGTGTATTAAGTTTACAGTTGGTATTAATCTTTTTAGCTCTACTTCATAAACTTATAGAGTAATTAATGTTCTGTGAACTCTACCAAATGGAAAAGAATAATAAAAGAGAAGATCATTACATGAGTAATTACGACCCCCAGTATTGGGGAATCGACAAAGAAGGTTTGGGGGGAAGTCTACCAGATATAGAAATATCTTAGTTCTTAATATAAGTATTATATAGGTATTGCATAGAATTGTAACGTCATCAATTGATATTTTTCAAAAATTTAGTACTAATTACCTAATAGAATATTATCAAGGCAGGGCACAATCACTCGCCGCAAAACTTTGCGGTTCCTGGCGGTATGCAACGTATATGTATATACGACGTCGTAGTAACGGTGACCACACGCCACCGCTTCAGGGTTTGTGGTGCCTGCCCTGGTAACCACCTAGATGAAATTGCTTTAAATTATAATCCGGCAACTAAGTACCTAAACACATAGACCTAAACAGCTTCAACCTATATGTTTTAGTAAACTGAAGCGACATAAAAAAAACATTTCGCTAATTTTTTTATATTTGTTATATGGATGATTTATAAAGTGTATGTAACATCTTCTTTTTATATTTTGTGTGATTTTTTTAAGCCAATAAGGAGGCACGAACCGAATGTGCTTCTTTATTTCACATGAACGTTGAGAGAGGAGAGCGCGATGAAATACATTAATGCTATCATAAAAAGTTTTGTTAATTAAAAAAGTTCTGCACCATTTTTCATAGCTTGCCTATATTAAAAGCACGGAATTTAGTAAGTAAACACTTCGTTAATAATCTTCAAGTCAATAATAGGTACCTACAAACTTGGAACGTTTCTGGTTTTAATCAGCAGCTAACTAAACATTTGTGTTGTTGATTGTGTTAGTAGAACATTGCTTTATTTGGAGAACTTCGGTAACAATAATCAAAATATTGTGGTTCGTAGAATTAATTAAAACAGGATTCTAACAGAGAAAGCAGCCTTCAGCGGTATTTATTATAAAAACAATTGGATAACCTTTTTTACTTTGTACAAGGAAAATAATTATATTTTCGGCTTGTTTGAAATCTGATGAGAGCATGTTTTTACTTTTTTAGGTTATGGTGCCTATGGTGCCTGTTATTAACCTAAATACCTGTTACACTGCTTTAATTTAAAATACCTACTTTATTTTGCAATATAAAATACACATAATACAATGGAGTGCTTATAAAATATATGGGTAGGTAATTATAGGCTTTCCTTTTATATAAGTGTTTATAAAGAGTCAAAAAACTACTACTATACTTAGTTTATATTAATTTATTAATAATATTATTTGGAAGCCTTACTTTCGATTACACTAATATAAATTAAAACATTGTGCGGTTATCACTTTGTAGTCCGTTGTATATCGTCTGGTAAAAGCCTTTTCTACGAAACAGCTGAAGGTATTAAACTAAAATTCAGCACTGCGGAACGATTTCTTGAAATTTGAAGTCAATTTTATACTAATTCAAAAACTATGGAATTATCAAATGATTATCTTGCAAATGGAGTCATTTTTAAACAATTTATGTGACGTTCTGTCAGTAGTATTTTTGACTTGTACCATTGATGGCACAAGATACAGAAAAATATATAGTTAAAAAATTTAATACCGTTTTAAACGTGGCATATAATGAGAGAAATTGAATTACTCGCTGGTCGTTAGGACGCTCGATATGCAAATTTCTACGCAAAAGGCGAAACGGTAGAGCACTATGGAACTTTGGCTATAGGAGCCGAAAACTCAATTAGTTTCAAAATTGTTCGGATCATTGCCGAGCGTTCGAGCAATGGTAGGTCAAGGACTGCATCTGGAAACCTGATTTCGTCGGTAGGAAATTAGCCTTCGCAATGCATACACTAAACTCACGTACGTGAAGACAGGATTACTTAGATGAACATACCAAGTAATCATCTGCACAACTACGAAGCTCAACTGAAGCATCATAACAGGAAATTCTCGTACCCGGTACGACAATCTGTATGAATAATAATACATGTCAAATACAAACTTTAGGCTGAGTTACACCATCATCATCATCATCATTAACAGCCTGAAGACGCCCACTGCTAAACATAGGCCTCCCCCCGGGAGCGCCACTTAGAGCGGCTGCTCGCCTCCTGCATCCATCGGCTCCCCGCGGCTTTCACCAGGTCGTCGGTCCACCTAATGGGGGACCGACGCTGCGTCTTCCAGTTTGTGGTCGCCACTCGAGAACCTACACCATAATCACAGTTAAAGCATTAAATTAGTAGTTACCGTTAAAGTTACTATCAGATTTTAATATTACCCTGCCCGGCGAAGCGTGGACGGTTACAGTTAGCAGTTAAAGTTAGCGTTAAAGTAAGCTGGTGCAACTCAACCTTAACCTTTAAAACCTTTCTACTTAGAAACACTGCAAAGAATACTAGAACAAAAAGCTTTACTTTTAGTCAAAGAGTTGAAACTATTGAACGCAATGATATCCGGCTTGCTGGTGGTAAGGTTATGTCATGTTTACCCAAAGAATGTAATAAACATGCTCGGTGCCATCGTTGATCTTCAAATAGCGATAAAGAAAACTTGTG
The DNA here is from genome assembly GCA_963580505.1 of Ennomos erosarius. NCBI lineage: Eukaryota > Metazoa > Arthropoda > Insecta > Lepidoptera > Geometridae > Ennomos > Ennomos erosarius. The sequence goes on from OY756978.1 coordinate 12,884,541, forward strand.
TACTACCTAAGAATATTGAAGATAATATTTTTATAAGAGACTAGCTACTGCCCGCGGCGTTGCCACGCGTGCACTACATTACTTTTCAGGTTTCGGTTTGGGTAATGGCTTTATTTTTAAAAACTTCTAACTTGATTTTCTATCATCCACACTAAGTTTTTTGCTCGTATAATCACTTCCACGAAGTAAAAATGACATGTCTTAATCATGGATGAAATAATTAATTATAATATTTTCCAAAACAGCGTAGGTACGCTAATTATTATCCTTGATATTCCTGGACCAATTTTGATGAAATCTCCACTCATAGCTACTTAACTATAGAAAAATTTTCGATGATATTTCGATAAGTATCATCGAACTCATGATTAATTAAAACCTATATTATATTAAAATCTAGGCTTTCAAAACATTTTTACAATAGGGCAAAGTCTGGGGGTCTAGCAAAGATACCAACCGCTAACGCTAACGCCAAACGCTAACTCCAAAATGTACTGAAATGACATTTCGGAAATCGCTAACTTTTCCGTAGCGAATGTCATTTCGATACATTTTTGGAGTTAGCGTGAGGCGTTAGCGTTATTGATTGTGATCTTTGCTAGACCCCCAGAGCATTTTACATAACATGTTTCGTACACAGATTAGAGAAAAAAATCTACTTCGTATCATTCCAAAGAGTATATAATTTATTACGTAACGTAAGAGTATCATTGGCCCACTGCATTAGCCTATGGTGGTAATAGTATGCATTGGCCCTCAGACCTGTGGGCCAAACATAAACGTCATGTAATGCCAAAAATAGGCGTAGCAAGGGTCAGGATTATACTCCCAAGGGTTAAGCTCTAACTATCACGGTTCATAAGATACAGCCTGGTGACAGACGGACAGAAGGACAGACAGCCTGACAGACGTCGTCAGTCCGTTTTGGGTACGGAACCCTATTACTAAGGCTCCGCTGTCCGTCTGTCCGTCTGTCACCATCGGGCTGTATCTCATGAACCGTGATAGTTAGACAGCTGAAATCTTCACAGATGATAAATATATTTTTGTTGCCGCTATTACAAAAAATACAGAATAAAATAAGTATTTAATCCCTTAAATACTTATTTTATTCCGTATTTTAGTATTTTTTCTCTCTCATACATCAAACGTTTTTTGCTAGTTTTTATAGATAATGATACGGAACCTTTCGTGCGCGAGCCCAACTCGCACTTGGCCGGTTATTTCTCTAATCTGCGGGCACTTAAGTATAATTAACATGTTTGTATCTTGAATGCAATCGATTCATACTACTTACATATTATTTGATGGTATATCTATTTTACTCCAAAAACCCCAAACAACCTGCAAGGGCTTAAATAGAAAAACTAATAATTGTTAAACAAATCTAATAAATTGTAAAATTTCATTCCACTGTTTAATGCATATTTACTACCGAAATTAACTCCTATTACTCTTTGTTCATGGCCTTACACACGTTTTTTTCTTTAATCTGTGCCTCCAGATGGACTTTACGTGAAACATGTGAAATATTCAATAACAACACGATGAAAAATTACTTTGCTTAACACTGGCTAAATACACTATGTGTGGAGCCATAATACAACATAAAAAAAATACTGTGACATAAACTAACCGTCAGTAGCCAATAAAAATTCAACATGAAGCGGCCATGTTGTATAAAATTCCGTCCGGTTTCATAATGATATTTTAATAATTTTGACCAAAATTTTTAGTGATATTTGTATTTTAATATATCCTATGTTGTGCGCCGGTTATTTCTAAGTATATTAGTGCAACCTGCATGAAAATCAGTTCAGTATCTAGGGTTTTGTTCAATAACAAACAAACAAACAAACAGCTACAAATTATTGTCCCTAGATGGCGTTAGATACGATAAATTAGAAAATGTATGGAGAAGGCCAAAAAGCCTTGTAGTCCTGCATCGCGGTAACGATATTTTTTGAACAATAGAACCTATGAGATAAATTAGATTTGACATCATTATGTGTGTGTTCCGTAGCGCGCCAGAATTACACATTTATTGAGATTATTATTATTATTATTATTATATTATATATTATTATTATATTATATTATTATTATTATTATTATTATTAAGATAGAGAAGATAGAGATAGAGAAGAGATAGAGATAGAGAAGAGACAACTGGCTTAGACAGTTCACCGAATTTATTTATCTTCGGCCAGTTAGTTACAAGGTTGATCATGTATAGTTTACGTTAACATCTATACATATAATAAAACTGTAGAGATAAAAATATCTGTAAATGCAAGATATCGAAAAAAAAATTACACAGGTTGGCTTGAAATTTTTTGCTGATCACGTTAAGCTACTTTTTAGACATTTTGTCTGTTTGTTTGTTTGTTTGTTTGTTTGTTTGTTTGTTTGTTTGTTTGTTTGTTACGGCACAACTCCGAAGATACTGAACGGATTTTCATGCGGTTTTCACTAATAAGCTTAGAAAAATCCGGCGCACAACATAGGATATATTAAATTTTAAATAATGTAATTTTTTTTTGGTGAAAATGATTAAGATTTCAGTATGAAACGGAACGGGATTTTAACAAGATGGCCGCTTCAAGGTCCAAGGTAAGTTTTTTTTCTTATATTTTGGTCCACACATAGTATAGGTATTTAGCCAGTGTCAAAAGGTAAGTTTTATTTTAGGTACTAATAATAGATGAAAGAAAAAAAATGTGCTCTGTGCTACTGACGGTAATTTTATTTCGGGTTTATCCGGATGCACAGATTAAAGAAACAAAACTCTGTTACTATTATGGCGCGGCTTCATATACGCCCCAACCTTCGCTGTTGAGTTGGCGCTCAAAAACATCTCTGTTGACTATCCTCGATGTTTTTGTAGCGCCCCAACCCGGACACACAGTCAATTTGTTTGCCTGCTGCGCGACCGACGTGGGCTAAATAAAATGGAGGAAGCAGTAGCGTTATATTGCATGTCGGCGAATAAATATGTTTTACTAACTGTGAGAATATAATTTGCAATTACAAAAATAAGTTTTGATAGTTTTAATTTATAATTCCTTATCAATATGAAGTAAAACCAATTTTTTTTTTATTTGTCTGTTTATCTGTTCCTTTGAATACGGATCACGGTTGTTATAGTGGCAACAGAAATATATCATCTGTGAAAAATTCAACTGTCTAACTATCACGATTCATGAGTACATCCTGGTGTCTGATAGACAGACAGACAGACAGACGGACAGCGGAGGTTTAGTAATAAGGATTTACACTTTGAGTACGGAACCCCAATCATTTTTATTTCATTCTGAACAATCCCCACTGCACTAAGCAATAAGGAAGTAATGTAATGCATGTTTGTATATATAACATAAAAAACAAAAAACAGTAAATAACAACTGGCGCGCCTGCATTACCGGCAGTGTATCACGAGTGCATCACACTTTTCGGGCTACGGCGAAATACATCGCGCGATAACTTCGTCTGCGCTCGATGCAATGCAGATTAGAGAAAAACAATGTGTTCATTATGTAAGTCCCTATACCCAAGGAAGTCATAATTATGTATTGCATATAGATAAGTTTTTCGTTAATCTGTGGTCCAAACTAAAAAAGAGGATAGGTATGAGAACCTTCTTGAATATGAACACGACCCAGAGAACAAAGAATTTCGATAACTAAAAACTTCTTAGTCTTTTTATTATAAGTTAAGGCTTCACGCGATATTATATTTAGCCAATATTGAAACATAACTAAAATTATTATTCATGTTTTCGATTTAACGGGTTCTGGCGAGGGCAAAATTCTTTATTGGCGATCTGGTAATATTATGTATTAGTTTTCAAAAATCTACTACGCGTTACCATTCGAAATAAGTATTTAAAATTGTATTGTATGGTACCTATAGTTTAACCTATAGTAGTAACATATTCAGTAATCTGTGCCTATAGGTTCTTCATTTATTGACCCTAGCTTTTGCTACGCATTGTAAATCCTTTTTTATTTTGGCATTAGACAAAATTTGTATTTAGCCAATGATAGGAAGTATTTTATGAAAAATGTATAAAAGGGTAGGTTCTTAGACTTTTTATAATTATTCATAAGGCTTCACGCGATTATCATACTTAGCCAATATTGAAGCTTACTTAATTAACATTTTTATTCAAGTTTTCGATTTATAAGGTTTTGGCGGGAGCAATTTTCTTTATTGGCGATCTGGTCAAATGTATTATTTACATAAACTACACACTACACGTTACCATTCTAATTAGGTAGATAAAATTATTATTGCGCTACTGCTATATTCTTGATCGACCCCAAGGAAGTTTTAAGGTACCAGGGGTCTAGCAAAGATACCAACCACTAACGTTAACGCCAAACGCTAACTCCAAAATGTACTGCGATGATATTTCGGAAATCGCTTACTTTTCCACAGCTAATGTCATTTCAATACAGTTTTGGAGTTAGCGTTAGGCATTAGCGTTAGTGGTTGGTATCTTAGCTAGACCCCTTGTAGTACTTATAGCTACTTAAGTTATAGACCCTTACCATTGCTACGCATTTTAAAACCTTTTTTATTTTACATTAAAGTAAGCCGGAGTGCGATTTTTGTATTTAGCCAATGATACGAAATATTTTATGAAAAATGTTTATGGGTAGGTACTTAGATATAATAATATGTAGGTATTCATTATGGCAATTGTATCCTCGAATTAACAACAAAATGGCGCGTAACGTTCGTTTTTGACTGTTTTTTTTCATTTGTTCTTCTTCTTCTTCTTCTTGCATGTTGAAATAAGTTTTTAATAGTTAAAATATTTTAGATCTGTGGGCTTTTAAATACAGCACGGGGCGGGAGCAAAAAATGATTGATTACTCGGTTATTTCAAGAAGGTTATAGTTATAGTAGGTAAGTAACTATCTTTGTAATGACGATTTTACCTACTTCCTCACTTTCATCACTAGGTAGGTATGTTAAAAGTGCAGTGGGAATGAGACAGCGTGGAAAATAGTGGACATAATAATAATTATAACTGTCGATTCTTTGAGGAGTGGTGGTTTAGTATTAGTAATTCCTAATTAGTATTAAGAAAATTAATTATGTACGCATCGTACAGGTAAATGCATATCTCCAGCAATTTATAAACTTATTTTGGACACTGGCTAAGTGTAGGTACTCAATTTGAATGGAGCCAAACTTAATCATCGTGTGTGATTCTTCCATATTTTTATAAACGGTACCTGACTGCTTAGGTAACTACTACCTAAACAAAATTTACTGAAACTTCTGTTAAAGACCTGAGTGAAGTGATGATGATTTCTTTTTGTTGTAATATGAAGAGGTACTTATAAAATTGTAGTTTTTTGTTTGAAACTTCTTTTATTGTTATGAATCTATATTAGACTCAAAACATTTAAATTTAGGTAATGGCTTAACCCTTTCCCCCCGGGGTAGTGATTTTTAACGAATTTCCGCTTTTGAACTTTATTTTCATAATAAGGTAGGTAAAATTAAAAACACAGATTTTTTTTAGATTTTTATTATAGTTAGAAGTACTATTTCCAAGACCTAGACTTATAAGTACCGTCAGGAACTTCGTGTTAACAGAGTGGTAGGAACTTTGATTGAAACTACAAAAATAATGAGATCCACTATTGACTTAGCAGTAATTAAATTAATGACTTAAGTAGTAGTAATAAAAAAAAAAAATTACAGGTTAACCTCGTGGTATTCAATAAAACAATTTTTCTTTTCGTTTACACACAAAAACACGTTGCAATGCGAACATTTACTATGAGGTTTCGACTGAATCTTCTTCAAACTACAAACCTCACACCTTCCCCTGTTCTCTACAAACGTAGGCCAATGGATGCCTCTGTTACCTAAGCGTACGTCTTTTATAGTGGAGTAGTCAGATTTGCGTCTTTTGGAAGGGCCGCCTTTTGCAGTATTGTCAGTAGAAGTCTTCCTTTTCTGACTAGCATCTTTCATTGTCATCAAGCCTTGAGTAACAGAACGTCTAAAATCTTTTACGGTAGTCTGTTCCATTATAAGTCCATGAATGACATATGCATTGACAAATACGATGTCCAGAAGACCCCAAAACAATCTGTGCCACCATTTCGGAGATTTGCGATCTATACAGTAAAGGGCTCTCAAACGATCAGCTGTATCTACGCCGCCCATATACATATTGTAATCTTTGACAGCTATAGGGCATGTAATGGCTGACTTGGTTCCATTTTTTTCTTTACGTGACACAGTTGCCTCTTCGTTCCCGTGAAAATTAGACACTAAATGAACCATTTTATTATCCTTCCATTTCCAATATCCAATGTCTAAATTTGAAAATCGATGATCACTATCGCCCCTTTTCAATTGAGAATCAGCGAGCATATTTCCGGGCAGTCCTTTTCTGTTACTTCGGATAGTTCCACATGCGTAGGTGTTTTCAGTTTTCAGTTTCTCAAGTAAAGCCACAGACGTGAAAAAATTATCAAAGTAAACTACCTTCCCCTTACTCCAATCTTGTTCCGTTAACTCCAAAACTACTTTCTCTCCTAATCCATAGCCGGTAAATTTTGTGTTCAGTTCTTCGTCTTTCCCTTGGTAAATTTGAAACTTCTTTATATACCCCCTCTGGTCAGCAAGACACCACAGTTTGTACCCCCTTTTTATGGGCTTCATAGGTAGATACTGTTTTAACACAGACCTACCTTTGAATTTAATCATGGACTCATCTACACTCAGTTCGCGAGTACCATGATAAACCATTTCAAATTTTTTATTGAGTGCATCAATCATTGGTCTAATTTTATATAATTTATCTTTGCAGCCTGAAGGCATTTTGGAGCTATCATTGCAATGCAGATGAGATAAAATAATAGCGAACCTGTCTCTAGGCAAAGTCTTGCAAATAAGCGCGTTGTTGAGATCAGGTGCCGAAGAGTAGTGGTCTCTCCACGCCGGACGAGTATTGTAACCCATAAAAAAATTAATACCTATAAATGTTAGGAGTTCCTCTTTTTTTAGGTTCAATACTTTGCTTTTCTGAGTAGCATAAAGGTTACTTTGGTATACAATATTGTCAACAATGTCATCAATCAATACTAAAAATATATCAGTCGGTGTGGTACAGTGAGCAAACCAGTCATCTACTACTCCAGTATCCGCAATGTATTCCGGTAAAGATGTACTTAGGTCCCTCTTTTTCCATTTACGGTTTGGTTCGGGTAATCGCTGGTTAGTTCGGTGTGAAGAGTTATTTGCAGATGGTAGATCAGGCTGAACACTAGGTGCAGGTAATGAAGATGTGGGTACCTGATTTATTGGGTACTCCAATACATCTTCATTTGACGGCGACGACGGCGGAACTTCGGCCAAAACATCTTCTATAGCTCTTTCAAAAATTTCATCGAAACCTCTTGGCGAGGGTAGTTGAACATTTTCCACTTCATCATCGGACACACCTGCATCAGACGCTTCGTCGCAGTCCGGAAGCTCTTCTAATAACAGGGCTTCAATTAGAGCCGTATTGTTTTTAATATCCATCTCAATTCCTAAAACAATAAAAACCTTGATTAGAACAATAATAAAAAAAAAATAACATGGGTTTATAAAAATAATAATAAAATAAAATAACCACTTCATCGTATACATGTATTATAAAAAATCATAATATTTGAGACTAGAATCACCTGACGGTACTTTTAAGTCCGCAGTAGTTTTTATCAAATATTCGTATGAAATATCGTGATAATACATTATAACAGCTTTTAGAAATATAGCCAATGATATAAACAACGTAAATAGTAAAAAAAATAGCACTTACCTGTGATATTCTACTTATAAAACTTTTTTTATTTCACTGCACAACGAAATGAAAAAACGTTCGACAAGTTGTGACAAGAATTTCAATTTTTACGCCAATGTCGCGCGGTAATTCAATTAACGCGCTGTGATTGGCTGACGGAAACGGTACTCTAAAGAATCGTCAGTTGCCGTTCACGTAAAGTGTTTTCGTACTAAAGATATTAGACGAAAAATGTGGTGGTACTTCTAAGTACCGTAAGGAGGGAAAGGGTTAAATAGCATCCACTCACGGCTACGCTTGCGTTATACCTATACCTATGCTAATACAGGTTACTGTGCTCAGCTTCGAAAATATTTAGTGGATTTTTTGTTTGGTACGAAATGCATGATCTATTATTAGACTATAACGTAAAAATAACATAACACAAGCGTGCGAAGCCGCGGGCAAAAGCTAGTTTAAGATAAAAAGAAAAACGTTTGATTAAAAATATTCAACTAACACGCATAGTCATCACCATCAATGCAAAAAAGCAAAGAATATACCTATAGGATATCTTTTTGTCTAGTTGTCTTGTACTGGCTTCTTACCAGTCGTGGTAGAGTGTGATTCAAACTTAACGCGGCTGTGAAGTCAGCGCGAAACGCTGTGCAGTAGCAAAAACTAGATGCGAAATATGAAAATGATGGCCAGCGGAAAGCAGTGAGCACAGCGCACTTCACAGCCGCCATTAAGTTTGAAACACACTTTACTTATAATCCATGGTGCTACTAGTTGGTTGGCTGTTCACAAACGCATTGGAGGATGTTTTCAAGCTCTTGGAGTGGAAAAGATTTGGCATCAACATAAATGGCGAGTATATCACTAACCTTCGTTTTGCCGATGATATAGTCATAATGGCGGAGTCGCTCGATGATCTCAGCACCATGCTCAACGACCTGGAACTGAAACGTGGTCTCTAACTGTTGGCCTCATTACTAATCTCAGAGTCGCACAACGGGCTATGGAGAGAGCAATGCTCGGTGTTTCCCTGCGAGATAAGATCCGTAATGAGGAGATCCGCAGGAGAACTAAAGTGATGTAGCTCTTAGGATTAGCAAGTTGAAATGGCAATGGGCAGGCCACATCGCTCGTAGAACTGACAACCGATGGGGAAGAAAGGTTCTCGAGTGGCGACCACGAACTGGAAGACGCAGCGTAGGCCGGCCCCCCACTAGGTGGACCGACGACCTGGTGAAAGCCGCGGGGAGCCGATGGATGCAGGAGGCGAGCAGTCGCTCTAAGTGGCGCTCCCGGGGGGAGGCCTATGTTCAGCAGTGGACGTCTTCAGGCTGTTAATGATGATGATGATGATGATGACTAGTTGGTCAATGTTTAGTCTGAGTACTTGTGCAGCCCACAGTGTCACTAAATTTCTTCATACAATCTTTACCTTATTTGAAACCTTACAGACTAAACACGCTGGTACACTGTAGGTAAAAGAAATGCGCCTTCCAAATATCGTGGATAAAACCTTTTATTAAAAATTCTAAAAGGTTAAAGACATTGAAAGTATAAGTATAAAAGGTATACCCCACTTATATGGATATTTATCTTGGTTACAGGAAGTTCGTCGTCGTGGGAGCAGTTTGTGCGAGAGTCACTAGTGCAGGCAGCCTGGCCTGTAGCGCTGGTCGCGCCGCCCCGACGAGCCCTCACCGTGGATCACCAGTACGTACTCTCTACCACTTTAAACTTTAGTAAAATAAATTATAAACCTACTCAAAAGTAAACAACGATATAGACAATTGAACAACGTCTCAGGGGTTGCGATGTTCAGTCATTGTTTATCACCATTTCATGCGGACTCTGACAACTTATTATTCGTTATCATACAATTAGTAGTGGACTCTTCAAGTTTGGAGGACGTTCTGTGATTAAAGCATAGAAAACATAAACCTAGTGATGAGCCGGACATAAAAAAATTATATTATGGTAATATAAAGAAATAAACATATTCTGAAAAAATATTTGACAATTATGTCAATGATTCGATTCATGACAAAATAAATAATAACGCCCAACGATCACATCATCAGTCATACATATAGATCTAAGTTTCCTTGTCCTTGTGATGCAAGTACAGTTTATGTTAATAGGCATGATGCTACTATTAAAAATGAACAAGTAAATATTACTTTCATAAAGAAGATTAAAAATTAATGCAATTATGAAAAAATTAGCAAAATGGGTAAATAAACCACGGAGTAATAAGCTTTTAAAGTTTCTACAGGAGGCATCTCCTGTCCCTTTCTCGCGAAACAGAGCGCCCGCAGTTATTATGAAAAATCTACTCCTGACGTCACATGCCAACGAGATTGAATGAAAAGCTACCACAGCTTAGTAATAAGGTACTATAACGACCTTCCACTGACAACACTGGCCGTTTGAGCTATCTCTTTCTATTCCGGTTTTTAAAATGCTTGTAGCTTGATCATTTTTTGAGATATTTAATTTTTGTTATCACAAATTTTTGAGGAATATAATTAGTTTAACCAATAAAGAAATTTTAGTCATAATGCCTATTATAGCACAAGTACTATATAATATCTATTCTGTGGCACAGCCAAAAGCACGGGTTCTATTGGAAATAAAAAGAAATGAACGGTAAAATCATAAGAAAACTTTTATACGCTGAAAATTCGGTGATTAGTTTACAAAATTACGTAACTTTTGGTCTAATTCTCTACAATGTGAGAAACTTTTACACTTTGGTGATTTTTCACCAACGCTGCGGTACGTGCGTAGGCATTGTAAAAGTTCCTTATTGAAACATGCTCTCGCTAGATGATTGCGAATATTCTTGAATGTAAAGCTAAAAGTAGCAATGTCAGCGTCATTTCGCTTGGAAAAGGTTCGTCTATTCACTATTCTATTGTAATAAAGTTCTCTCACATACTTCGTATGGTATGCTTGGATACAAGGGTAGGCATGTGTGTATGTACTTATGTAGTAGGCATGAACGGTCCCTTTGTGGCTGAACTTAAGTAGGTTACGGTCTTCAATGGAAATTTAGTGCTTGTATTAAAACGTTGAGTATTTGGAGAATTTCTACGATAACAGCATGATTTATTCAAGCAATAAAACAGTATTTCATCGAGTTACTTTTACTTAACAACAGCCGAACTATTTTTAGAATAATAGTTGCGGTATAGTTACCGTTTTGTTAAAAAAGCTTAATTTAATAAATCAGGGGTCAACACAACGTCTTATAGCATTATTACTTCAATAATATTTTGAAAAATGACATAAATGTAAGAATATTGTAATGTTGTTGACGCAGAGCAGTTTTGATGACGTCACGTTAAATCGTTCACTCAAATACAACTGTCATGTCATACCGTTAATCATGTTTACACCGACGTTCGACAGTGATACCGCTATATAATAATGTAGACGTCTCGTTCTCGCGCAGGAATACTTTTTAAGTTCATGGTATGAATTCTAACAATATTATTGTAACCTTTAAGCATTACTGTCACGAACCATGATGGTTTTGTATTAGTTTGTGGTAGGGCTGCAGGATTTAAATGACGTTTTGAATTATTTTAGCATTTAATTTTTTTTCGTACTTATTAATATCACCTTTCAGTTTTCCCATTATACTGGTATTATAAAATAGCGTTGGCCATTCAAATAACACCTCAACATAATTAAAAATTAATTAATCAATTGGCCATATACCTAATGCCTATGTGACAATCAAAAATAAAGTAGTTACTTATAACATCTGCTCCGTTAGCATTTTATTTGTTGTTTGTTGTTGGTCCTACGGGAAAAATGTTAGAGTGAAAAATATGTTTTTGTTATCGTGTAGTTCAATGTGAATGTGAATCCTACTTTGTGAAAGCTTAGCAAAAATGCGAGAGTAACATAACATGCTTATCTCTTCACTTATCAGACATCTCGGACAGTATTTCAGCTGGGAAAAGAACGCATTTGTGTGATAAGTAAAGAATGGACATCACAAATCTAAATAGTGGGCTACCCCCGTTTCGTCTGTAGACCTTTTCAGGCTGTACAAATAAGATACCGTCAATACTTATTTAGAATGCATTAAACACACAAAGTATTATACAATAGCCAAAAGGAGCGACGGGGTAAATCATGAATATGCACAGTATGCCAAATAATCTTTTAACCAGAATAACTGTGTGCATGCTAAAACAGTTTCGAATCAAGATGCAAGCGAAGCGAGCGCAATTATTTTATCAATTTAGAAGGAACACTTAACAGTAAACTATTTTTTAAATTAGAACTCCCAACCCAATTTTAATGACATAAAAACGCATGCGAAGCTAGTGCAGAACTTCAGTATAGTTCATTTATTTACCAAGAAAAAACACCTAAAACTTCAAATATTTTAACTTTGGTGTAAAACTATCCATAAAAAATATTGGTGTACTGCGTAATTAAATTGAATATAAAAAACCTTTCATTTATAAAACTTGATTTTAATATTTTAATATCTGTGATTTTAACATATTCCTACCATGTAAGTTAATTGAGTATTTTCTACAAGCCCTTTTTTGTAATCCATCTATGTCATCACCCAATAACGTCTTACCTATCTATAGTATCTAGTATATAGCAGTCGTGTCAGTAACAGTAGGTAAGGCACTTGTCTTACCGGTGGCGATTAACTATTAAATATTTTAAGAAACGAACAAAAGATATAGATTCGGTGTCAATAAAAGAGACGCGTATATAAATAGTTGATCTCTGTCCGTTCACACTGGCCGATGAGAACACTCTCTCCACTATTTCGTCGCAGCTACAACAACTATCAAAGATACAAGTCGCTCAGCGAAACTCGCTCGGCGATGCTCACTTGTCTGTCGAGAGATGCACCAGCGGTTATTTCTGTACCAAGTACTTGCCCCCCGCACTCATATAGCCCTGCGAGACAACTATAGAAACTACACACTCGCTTTTCGCTGCTCGTCAATTCGTTTCTAGCTTCTACCTCTACTCGCTTCTCGCTCATCGTCGGGTGGTGGGACAAGTGTCTAATAAATGGAAAGTGAAAGTGACAGTGTGACACGTACCGTGTCACTAACATATCTATTGAAATAGTGAAACAATATTATGTAAAGTCACCGCTCAAGCTACGCTTGCTACGCATACGGTTAGCCATAACGTTTCTTACTTCCATTCTAATATACTTATGACACAGATTTTCAACTTGTATGCTTATCAAAATTATCATTAAAACTATTGAATAGAAACTTTTATACTTTTTACCGACCGTAGTTGACCTACTACATTCGACCACGAACCGGACGACGCATCGTAGCCCGGCCTCCACTAGGTGGACGGACGATCTGGTGAAAACCGGAGAGCCGATAGATGCATGAGGCAAGAAGCCGCTCGAAGTGGCGCGCTGTGGTGTAGGCCTATGTTCAGCAGCGGACGTCTTCAAGCTGTTGATGATGCAGCTCCATTATATTTACTAATTATAATTTAAACTTTTTTGAAAAAATGGTACCTACGGCATTTGTGAGAGCAAAGCAAAAAGGTATTAAAATGAAGATGCTACATGGCATGTCTACGTCGTAGTACGACGCCGGCGCTACGAAATTGTCTCGTAGCAAATCGTAGCAAGAAGCGAGAACCGAGTTACAATTTTATAGTCGCATCGCATATTCCGTTGCAATGTCTGTCATACAGTCGGGTACAGCCAACGGCAGGAAATTAGGTGTCTCACTAAGAGAGCTCAACATGACCACAACATCCACATATGTACCTACATTATACTATAGTATAGCAGAGAATTGTGCATTGCAACTAACCAGCGACCGGCGACCACGTCATAAACACTGGCTCGACTGGACAATGCACGGTCATTAAGCATTCACTATCCGCTTCGAACATAAAGTTACATTTACTGGCCTTTGATATCTTTTATGTCAATTTATCTCCGTTTTAAAAACAAAAAGCTATAAACAACAAAGTTGTGTTCCCCGGCGCTGTATAAAGTTTCTAACAAATGTTTCGATGAAATGCGAATAACTGTACGTGTTGCTTTTACTAATGTTTAGTTTATACTTATGTTGTGTCTTTGTTTCAGTTTTTAAAGTGAAATTTCATAGGGACATTTTCCCAGCGTTTGAACTGAGATAAACTAATGGATAAATGCCCTAAGAAGGATAATCTCAAAGAATATTGCTTTAAGATTTGCGAAGCAACGACGTGCCGTAAATATTTTCAGATAATACATAGTTGAAAGAGGGTTTTTGTTAGCTTTTGCGTAAGACCCGATTTGTATTCTAAATAGTTTCGTAAATTGTACTTTTTATCGCATACAGCTTATGTCCTAGAATGATGGACAAAAACATCCAAAAATAAAGGTTGGGTCTTGATTAATATGTGTTTGCCTAATATTTAGTATTCAAATATGGTAGATTGTCTAAATGTTATTTTGTTACTATTTATTAATTTTCTCGTATAAATTATTTACTTAGCCTCTTAATGAAAATATAAAATTGAGTAATACAAGACTTTTTATAACACTTAGATACAGTTCGGCCGCTAAAAGAATGAGTATGAAAGCTAAATAAAAATATTATTTACAATTTTAGTTTAGTTTGGAAATACTTTATTATGAAAATAACTATATATATACACTAAACTAAACAACTTAAATATACTTTAAAACTATCTTAATAAATATATACACCTAACTAAAAACGAAAACCCTATCAAAAAAAAAAGCTATGCCGTTTAGTTTTAGTTTAGTATATTTTTTATTTTATTTTTTTATTTACGCGTTAACCATTTAGCAAGAAAACGAGGTTTCCATTAATTTTAGTATTCAAATATGATAGATTATCTATGTTATTTTAGTACAACTTTTTACTTATTTTCTCGTATAAATAAAAAAATAATGGTTTTTCATAAATTATAACTTTATTTTGCTTTTGGTTCAATAGATGTTATATATATTAGTTAAAATATTTTAATGTATTCTTACAGTTGTAAGGTACCAAAAGATGCGAGCAATAAGGGTTAAGGGAACCTTTCATAAATCAACGCTTACAAAACTCCAGCAAAACGGTATCCAGTGTTCCCGGTCCAATCTCGTTTCTATAAAACTTTGCGGGAATCCATATCAATCATGGTGTATTGTCTGACGGAAATAAATATGCCGATGAACGGCGCCGAGGTCTTTGTTTTAAGCCTTACTGCCATGATGACAATAAGCCGACGGTATTTTATGATCTGTCCCAAGCCATAGGGATCAATAGAAGTGGCAATTTGCATGTTCAAAGCCTTTTTTGAATATAGATTACAATACTAGTATTTTTGTAAGATGTAAGATACTTTATATTGACGCTCGTTGTGAACTAATCATGATAATGCTCAGTTGCTATTTTATAAACATTCAAAATTCAATCATTTAGATTGTCCAGTAATTTGGTGGCAATGTAATGGTGACAACACTTCTCTTTACAGAGCTTCAAGATCAGAAGATTCTGGAGCCAGATCTATAATGAATCTAGTGAGGATTTTTTTTCATTGGATCTATTTTAAATAACATTGCAGCGACACGCATGTGATTGGTTATTTTGATCCATTTATAAAGTATTATAATTATATTAAATTTAGTGAGATTCGTCTTTCATATAGTCTTTCAAACTATGGATCCATGCATTTTGATCTGTTGTCTTCATTGTCTCTCTGCTTGGTAAAGCCCGATAATCAATAAGAATCACATAATAGGTAAATTTGATCGTATCCGTAAGCTGCTATCTGCGTTAAGCCATGTATATGAGCAAATTTTAAAAACGTCGACTCGTTCCTTGTTTCCGGTTTAATTAATAGAGGATTAACACGATGCTCTTTTCTTTCATTATAAGTAACCGTATATATGTAAAAAAATCATCATCAACAGCCTAAAGACGTCCACTGCTGAAATTATACAGTAATTAACAAAATATTTTCATGTAACTATTAAAGTGTTTATAGAATACAAAATTAGCGTCGTCCTTTATTTCTCTAAATAAATAGATACGAAAAGTACGTTTAGAGTGTAAATGTTCACACTCGAGCACAAATGACATTACTCGACCCTGAGGGAGGCCGTGGCCCGTGTCTGGGATCATGTGTTCCGCGTGCATAATGGAGGAAAACGATCGAACGCCTAATATTATTTAACGCTAGCTCCTAAAGTGCTTTGACACAAAATAATATAAAGTACTAAGGACAGAAAAAGTGCGGTATTTTAGATAAGTGAGTAACTAGTAATAACGCCTATCAAATACGGTATACTTAGCATTTAATGTACGGAGAGGCAATAGTAAATAACTAGTTTTAGTCCAGTATAAAATGAAACCTTAATACTATTATTTCAATTTCATGCACGTTCGGTTGCAAAATTTAACAATTAATAACGCTTCTGACTAACCAGTGACATCGTTGTTCTATTTTGCCGAAACCGTGTCATGTTAAGAGGTTTTTAAGATTTCACAGCAAGAATAAACACGTTGTTTATTTCGAAATTCAGACACGTTATTCTGTAGCAATGGATAATGTATGTATGCTTCACTATAATGTATCAGAGCCTCCAAGGAGATTGCCAATCTAAAGGAGCATCGGACACGGTCCAGATACGGCACGGATAAGGAAAAACGAAATCTTAAGACATGGATGAAATAATGGAAAATAGTCTGGTAATGGTCTTGAAAGTAATTAAGAACTCTCATCATAATCATCGCCCACTGCTAAATATATAGGCCTCTCACAGAGCGCCATTTTGATCAGTTGATCGGCTATATGCCTCTTGCATCCAACGGCTTCCCGCGGTTTTGATCAGGGGCGCTTGTCAAAATGTTCATACAAAAAAAACAAAGCGATCCAATATAGACTCTGTTGAATCGCGCTAAGAGCTCACAGTACGGCCCCTGATCGTCGGTCCGCCTATTTGTGGGGGTTGACCCGCGCTTCGTCTCCCAGTTCGTGGTCGCCCCCGGGAACCTGTATTCTTCATCAGTTGTCGGTTCTGCGAGCCAAGTATCCTGCCCATTGCCATTTCAGCATTTTAATTTTGAAAGGTGTCAGGGATTTTCGTTCTCCTGCCATTTCGGATGTTATCACGCAAGAAAACCCAGAGCATAGTCCTAGTTCAACGAGTGACTTTGAGCTTACTAATGAGGCCAACAGTAAGAGGCTACGTCTCAGTCACGTCTTGGTAACTCTAATATACTTAATGTAAAGCTTTCAATTTTAATCTTCAACTAAGAGAGGACTTTTGGATTCAAATGATTGAATAAGATTATTAACATAAATTTCAGAATAAGTGCCTGTTTTACATAAAGATATTAACAAAAAATTTCAAAATGTATATTACTTATAACTAGATTATTTAAGTTTGTAGAGCGTTGTATCTTCTATTTATTATCATATAATTTTAAATAAAATGTCTGCATAGATCTTTGACTGGATTCAAAGGCTTATATTAATTATTGAAATGCGTCATCTATATCAATAAGTACATTACTATGTATTCAATAGTTATAGCTTTATAATAATTATCTTTATACTTATTATGCAAGATTATACCATCAGCGCCAAAAAATTTAAAAAAATTTAATGCCATATAAAAATGTAGACGTCTCATTCACACGCAGGAATACTTTATAAGTTCATGGTACGAATTTGAACAATATTATTGTAAGCTTGAAATAATAATGGCATGAAACATGATGGTTTTGTATTAGCTTGTGGTAGCCCAGCAGCACATATAAACATGCACATTTTGGATGGTTAACATTAACTTGACTTTAACGCTTTAACGATCAACGAAGTTATATATAACTTTTGGATTGACTGCGGATCACCTATTATGGCTGATAGAAACGCCCAGAGTTGTACGTAAGCAAGTGGAATATTATACTGGACTGATAATGAAAGAAGATGACACTGTCACATATTTTAGGATCCACTGTAAACGCGCGGGTTAACTTAGGTAACTACAATTTGAAAATTAGAAGATTCAGAAAAAGGTCTCGCAAAGTTTTTATACATTTTTGAGTTTAATTGATCTACCGGGCGCTACCGATTGCCCTACTGGTGCATAACATCAATAAATAATATTTTGCTTATATAGAAATATGAAATAATATTTCGATATGATGCGTGAAGAAATTGCATATTTTCCGTGGCCATGAAATATAGAAGATAGCTTTACTCCATACTTTGTTTCTAAACTAGAGGTAGTGCTCGATTCAATCCTCGATTCATCATAATATAGGGTTCCAAAATCAAAGAAACTCTCTTAAACCTAGATATAGAACAAAGCCTTTTATATTAAAATGCCCTCTCTCGTTTTTGCCCCTACATTTTACGTCAGCGAGAATTTGACGAGATTGAAGCATTGATTAAAAACTGAAGTTTATAAGTAAGTGTATTTTAGATAACATTCATTTAACCTGAATAGTCCTTCCGGAGTTTATATCTCATTTTATTTTTATGTCTTCACATAAAACGTAGGTAGAGCAACAGCAGCCATCTGACAACCGTCCCGCCGCAGATTTAGTGCTTCGCTCATAAATATTTTACACTGAAAAGGACTTTGCTCCCTGATCACGTGACATATTTTATATTCCATCGTTCGATATTTGTGAATTGGCGGATTCCTATAGACGTGAAGAGAGTAACATATTCTATAACCATATACTTAGGTAACCAATGCCACGGCTGCATTTTGATATTGAAACAACTCAGAGCTTTGACATGCGAAGTTTACTGCAAAGTGTATTACGTTATAACCGTCGTTACACGTTTTAATAATCTTTTATAATATATCTAGTATTTTACTATACCTTAAAAAGAGACTGAAGCGTTTTCCCCTCAAAAAAAACTGTAGATGGCATGCAATAAACAGGGCCTGAAGTCTGCTTTTTCAATTATCATAATGATTCATGAATGGTACCGTATAATGACAGATTTTGACACTAGTGGTAGCCTACTTATGGTTTTTAGACTAACATTAGTGTCAAAATCTATCGTTATGGCACGAAACATGGACCAATATGACACAATTGAAATTGCAGACTTCATGCCCTGGCTCAGGCTGTGACGGCACGGTACGCGGTCACCACAGCTACGCGATAACACTGTTCGAAAAAATTATAAGTTTTGTAGGGTTACCTCTATTCCTCAGTCCTTTTGCATTGTATTTTAGGCATCTGGCTGTTGACGTCGCCTCATCTTCCATGAAGAGTACGCCGGACAATTCATCTAAAAACACTCGTAATCGAGTGAAAAGCGTAGAGAAACGACACGAAAGGTGATCCCACGATCTGTACCTATCGCTCCACTGCCAAAGTAACACATACCAAAGCCTTTAACCACAATTTTAGAACATAAAGTTTATTAAAGAATATAACAACCTAACATGAAAACGTATGTAACGTCTATAATAGAGTATTACAAGCTTTTAAATCATTCCAGGAGCCTGCACGTGTTGTCCGGCGTACTCTTCATGGAAGATGAGGCGACGTCAACAGCCAGATGCCTAAAATACAATGCAAAAAGACTAACCTACAGTTACAGGGTAACCCTACAGTTTTTAAGGTCAAGAAACCACAAATTGATTAACAACTACAAATAAATATAAAATCGATACTCCGGTGAGTAATATCACAATATTATGTAAATGTAGTCAAGACTCGTCGAGCTCTCTTTGGCTGAATTAATGAGGCGGAAGCAATGTACTGCTTCTGCTGCCCCACCTTTCTTACCAATTTCAGTATATATTAGCATCGAGAGTTGAGATTCGAGGTTAAAAGACTTTGGGGACGTTTTATTATTGTGGTTAAAATTGGTCCCAAAGTAAAAAATTCACACACCTATTGTGGATTTTTCACTTAGCTGTTCACCTTCGTTTTATTTAGTCAAACTGACCCATACTCTAAATATTAAAAACATGGGAAAATGGGCGGTCTTATCGCATAAAGTGATCTCTTCCAGCCAACCCAATGAGATGTCTAAAATGATATCAGTTCAAGCGTAATCAATGCGTACGCTGGAAATCGCTTTGAGAAATATTAACAAAGCATTTATAAGTGTAACGCCTATTGTTATATTTTTTTTCATGAAAGATTTTGAGCTGTTACTGAGAAAGAACTATATTGAGGAGGGATGTAATATCATTGCCTCCGCAGGCCACTACAGCGAATACACACAAACACTTAGATTGTTATGGATCCATCAAGTAGCACATTGGCGCGAAATGATTTGACCCTCACTAGCTGGAAGCCACTGCCAGATTTTATTACCGTACAATATATAAACAAAACACAGGTTGTGGAAAACTGATCACGTTGCGGATTTTTGTCCGGTCGTATATATGTCTGTCTCATAGACCTAGAACTTTTTCGTTACAATAATTGATTGAATAAGGCGTGACCTCGCGGAAGTTCATCTTAAATACAAAATATCTAGTGTAATTCCGCTAAAATAAAACTATAAGATTATCTATATTGGGAAAGCTGTAAGGGATTGTTGCTATATGTGACAAAGAATTAGAAAAATATTTGTTATGACAGTTTTATTACAACAATCTGGGAAGGCTAAAATTGGTCCAACATTTGTTGCGCAGGATTAGGAAAAATCCAGAAAAACCTGATCAGACCAATGACAAATCGGTACGCTTATAAGAAATTAAATAAAAGTAAAATAATTTAACTTATAAATAGTCTTAATATAAATGACAGTAAAAAATTTACAAAACATCGATTCTAAATAATAATTTAACCGCATAATCAACTGAAAATAATAACAATTTTTAAGTACTATGTTTGGAATCTGGAATATAATTTTAAATACTTAAAACATTAAAATTAACATATATAAATAATTAAAATATTAAAACAATTATATAACAATTTTAAGTACACTGTACTCATAAATCTATAGTCTGTCTGCAGTCGGAACGTCTGTCGGAAATTGAAAAAGGTATAAAATATGGTTCACGGCCTCATTATGCATCCATCCTGACAAAAATAAATAAGAAAAGTATTTTAATTATTATGAACAGGCAATAGGTTAAACGAATATAACACTTGCACACTGTACAGTGTGTACACTCTTAATATAACTTTGGCTACAGTATTTAATAAATAATCTAAAATACAATACTTACTTATGCCATAAATAAATAAGTTACCTAACCTGTGACCAGAACATCTAAAGGTAATAACACTAGGCAATAACTCTCAACATAAAACTTGGTTCTAGAGCAACAGATGGTGCCGCAATTTTCTTCGCACTGGATATGAGCAGCCGAATTTCTTTTCGATGGAGAGACTTGTCAGCTGCGTGACCCGGAACATAAAAAGAAATATCAACATTTTGTGGGATATGTGACGCGTTCGCCTCCCTTGGCTACATCCCAACTTATTCGGCAGAAACTTGTGATTGTATAAAACTGCGTGCATCTTCATTTTGCTTTATCAGCAAATAAATGTTCTATAATATTATGTCTGTTTGTGATTTGGAATCCATGAATTTGGGATGGATCATGGTCGTCGTTATAGTTTTAATTACTTCAAGATATAGGTATGTAACTTATTTATGTAATCAATAGGTACCTATGGGTATTTCATTTTACCTATGCTCAAACCATATGCAATATTCTATCCAAATCTGTAAAGCTTTGTGTTTTCACAATAATAGTAAGTAGGTATTAGAAAATTCCATAAATCGTTAAAACACAAGGCCTTGGTAAGGTAGTTTGTAAACCTATTTGAAAAATATCATTTTCCTTCTTTTATTAAAACACAACTATGAAAGCCTCTTTATGTCCCAATTGAGCCTAAGATATACTTACATGTTAATATCATAACCGATTATGATAGATCTTGTATTTCCAAGGTTTTCTATTATGAATGAAATGGTGTAACTGATGGCATTCAGCTGCTCAATCATTATTCTATAGGCTTTTGTGTGAAAAAAGCGATACAAATCGTCAATGAAAGCACCAGACAGACAGAGATCGGCTTAGCAATGTTAGTTTTAGTTATAATAGGTAGGTATACAAAGAGTAAAGATAGTAATAGATCGATGTAAAGAGTTGAGGGAATATATAATTTAATTATGTTAAAAAAAGTCTCATTTTGGTTTTAACAACCCGGTGCATTTGGTCTCACTATCCTTTAGAAAATAATCAGTTATCGCATCAAATTGAATGTTTAATATGTCATGCCATCAGGGGCAGTGCTGCCAGTAGGTAGAATTTTTGGACACGTTACCTATTGGTATATGTCTATAGTTTTTGCAGTACCTCGTACTAGTAGTCGTTTTTGTGCGAATAAAGGCATTTATGTTTGATAAATATAATTTTTTTATAGTGATTGATTATCTGTGCCTACCTAAATCATCAGCCGGAAAACTTCCACTAGCCTCCCCCACAAAACGCCTCTTTAGATACTTATCATGGTTTGCCATAATCATGCTTGGCAGGGTCTCAGGTCATCGCAAGATTTCAATCTATTTCTATACATATAATAAAACTGTAGAGATAAAAAAATCTGTAAATGCAAGATATCGAAAAAAAAATGACACAGGTTGGCTTGAAATTTTTCGCTGATCACGTTAAGCTACTTTTTAAACATTTTGTCTGTCTGTTTGTTTGTTTGTTTGTTTGTTTGTTTGTTACGGCACAACTCCGAAGATACTGAACGGATTTTCATACGGTTTTCACTAATGAAGTAAAAACACCGAGAACCTCTTCAACTCGTGTATATTCAGTACACATTCAGTACACAATAAACGAACAGGAGCATTAATACATCTTGACGCTTCGGCTGCTCAATCAGAATTGACTGCTTTTTGGACCTTGTCGTCCCTCCAAAACTTCCCTCCTAAACCTCAATATTATTTTACCGGAACTACCAAGGCAGCCATCGTAATTGGCTGATGGCTCAGCGGACGCTCCTTCCGCCAGTGTAGCCAACCAAAATGGTATTTTTAAACAGTCTACCAACCTCTTTAATATTAAAAAGTGAGAATAAATTATAAAATTCACGACATTCGGCCATCCGACACAGAGCTGCCTCCTGGCGCTCGTACACTTAGCAGTAAGTTCTCATTGTAGCTATACAATTTCTTATTTAAGCACATATTTCATTAGTATAGCTAAGAATCATTATATTTTATACATCATTATTTTATACTACATGTACACGTAGCTAAAGCAAAACTAAAATCCCTTGCGTAATATAAGTAGATATTGACTGTGATCACAACATAAATACTACAATATTCGAGCACAACTATAATTACAGGCCTGCACAATCTAAGTCAACACTAAAAATCAAACAAGTCATAGTAATTAAATACCTAACTACATATAAAGTCAATAACTTTGATGTCAACCGCGTATTATTGTACCAATACTATAAAAATATGAACTAAACAAAGCTATTTATAATATACAATATTAAATATATCTGCAATTCCTTGAATAATAGCAGGTATTGTTATTCATCAGTTATAATGTAATGATTAACTTATATTATTCTTAACAGTCCTATTCTAGTTTACTTTTGTAACTCAACTTCACGACATTCGGTTTACTTACACTTAAACGCTACAAATTCTTTAAGATATTTCATGGAATTAACCTATTGCGTTTTATATTACTGCAGGATATTTACGATATTTACATAATCCTCAAGAATTAAAAGTCTTAAGTATTCGTAGTCAAAGTTACTATAAATTTACGCATGATCGTAACCTGTCAGCTAATCGCCAAAATGAATCTTCGTTTCTTGCCTCAGTCTGCAATTAACCCTTCATTATGTTCTTCGTGGTGTCGCTGTAGGAAACGCGATGTACACGCATTCTTTTCTCTAGTAGCATTCCTTCAGTAAATTTTCCATAGTGCTGCTGGATGCAGGATACGCTTTGTGCACCTTTAAATGTTTTGGGTCCTTGGTAGAGGAGACTTCCAGCTTCATCAGAGTTCATGTCCTCGCAAAAATAAAACTTGCATTAGCACAATCATAATTTACGTAAGTGAACATAAAACTAGCTGAGTAGCTCTCGGTATATCAGTTACTAAATATCAGACAAGCCAGTTTAGATGCTGGCAGTCATCGCGTCTTAAGTCGACATTATAAAATAAGATTTATTTAAAGTTGTTTCAAGATAAGATTACTATGACAATACAATACAAACAACATCAACAGATAACAACATTTAAACTGCTATGCAGACTAAAAACAGCATTAGTTAAAACGGCGCACTGGGCCACCAGCATTTATATTTTATAATACTTTCATAGCAAAATTAGTCAATACACCTTGATAAGTGCATCCCACCATTACTAATCATCCTACTTAGCCTGTGGCACACATAACCACTATACATTAGCACATTTACCCTGTGGCACACATAACCACTATACATTAGCACATATACCCTGTGGCACACATAACCACTATACATTAGCGCATTTACCCTGTGGCACACCACTATTCCTCGGCACATGGCTGGTGGCACACATAACCACTATTCCTCGGCATACATAGCCGGTGGCACACATAACCACTATTCCTCGGCATACATAGCCGGCGGTACACATGACCACTATAACTGTTTCAACTACCTCAACTGCTTCAACTATCCCAAACTGTTTCTACTGTCACAAATTGTTTCAACCATCTAAATGTTTTAACTATCACAGACTGTTTCAACTGTCTCAACTGTATCGCCAGTCTCAACTGTTGTTACTGTTTCAACTATCTCAACTGTCCCGTCTTAACCGTCTCGACCGCTTCGACTATCCCGACTTACTCGACTGACAACAGTTTGGACTGTCTCAACTGTTTCGATGGTTTCAACGGTTTAGACTGTATCAACAGTTTCAGTTGTATCAAATGATTTGACTCATAGCCTTTATTACCTACATCAACTTATCAAACCATAGACTATTATGTATATTAAAACAAACTGTATTAAACCTGTAACGGGGTGCCCTTTCGGCTAGCTCATCTGGGCACCTTATTATAATGGTGATCGAGCCCTTGGCCTACGAAACGCGCGATGAGGGTTGGATCCAGAGAAACACGAATATACACGGGTTACAATAAATAGTTCTGTATTTCTGTTTCTACAACGGGTTCCTTATCATAACAATTATTTTCTATGAGCACTATCTATGAGCACTATAATCTATGCACCAGAAACGCAACAGGAATCTGGACTAACGGGAGTGACGGCACGGTCGCGGAGTGTTCTCGAGCAGTCAAACGGCAGCCTGCGAGAACTACGGTACGCGGCGGCGGGACGCGATATGACGCGGCGAGTACGGTTAGTGCATGCAGGGGTCCAAGGGTCGTGCGCAAAAGCCACGCGACAACAGATAGCCCTTGAAAGCGGATGGGGCTGATACAGGTTTCCAGGAGTGAGGGTCGTGCGCATCAGCTCAGAGCCACGCGACAACAGATGGCCCTCGGAGCGGGGAAGGGTGCGGGTAGCGGAGAGAGATGGTCGTGCGCATAAGCTCAGAGCCACGCGCGACAGATGGCCGCCTCTCACCGTGTTAGTAGGGAACACGGGTTAGGAGCGATTTGCTAGAGACTCTGCAGAGTGGAGGACTCGTCTGTTCGCCGCGGGAGCGCCGAGCAAATGCTCCCGTTGCAGTTTTTTTTTTTTTTTTTTTGAACGGGCTAATGCTGTTGGTCTCTAACGACCTTTACAGCGTCACCGGGCGGGGGGGGAGGGGGGGGGGGGGCTCTCGTTGCAGCGGGCAGCACGGCCTTATAAAGTATCGGCGTGGCGCGGCGCATGCTTGTGTGCAAGTGGAGACGGGCTTGTAGGTCCGTTACAAACCATAAAATCTATCTAACAAAAAACTATCAAACCATAAACTATTTCAATCTCAAATTGTATCAAATCCTTAAGCTGTATCAAACTTTAGACTGTATCAAAACGAACTGTATCCAACCATAAATTATACTGTACCAAAACCAAATCACACTAATACCTTATATCTCTGGAACTACGAAACCAAATCAAACCATCGACTGTATCAAACTAAACTATCACGTGCCTTAAATATTCGTCTACAAAATAGCTGTTCATATTTTATAATTATATCGAAATTAATCCAAATCTAAATACCCAGTTGTCATATATACTTACTAAACGACGGATAAGTATGGTGATAGCGCAATACATTAAACAAAACCTATATATCAAACCATACATTTCAAATACCCGTACATAAATCAGTGCATTAAAAATCTTCATATCAAATAGCAGCTTATTCCAGATAGCTGTATCTCAAATAGCTTAATAATTAGCTGTATATCAATTAACTTTATATTAAACTGATCAAATTTCACATTCTAAACCGAATTTTACAGAGTAACCCAGCTCGAAGCCCAGCTGCATCTTGAACCGTATAGTCTAACTATAGTCCAAACTATAATATCGAATTGAAGCCCATACTATATCTCTATAGCAGTACAAATTATTTGAAACGATAGCCTCAATGTGTGCAAAACTTTCACGACTAAAATCTTTAAACTATAATCCAAGGTGAAGGTAATCAGCTCAGTTTGTAACTATTTAAATTTAGTAGGCGAATGTGGTGATGGTGTGTAGGTGTGATAGTGGTGATATGGTGGTGTTCGGTTACAACTTGATCATAAACTGCACCTTAGGTGTATAAAAATTGCAAACCATATTCAAAAGCCGTACATAGAATCTTTTGGAAACCGCATAAATCCGTTAAAAGCTGTATCAAGAGCTGTATCATGAGCTGTGTCAAGAGCTGTATCAAAAGCTGTGTCAAGAGCTGTGTCAAGAGCTGTGTCAAGAGCTGTATCAAGAGCTGTATCAAGAGCTGTATCAAGAGCTGTATCAAGAGCTGTATCAAGAGCTGTATCAAGAGCTGTATCAAGAGCTGTATCAAGAGCTGTATCAAGAGCTGTATCAAGAGCTGTATCGAGAGCTGTATCGAGAGCTGTATCGAGAGCTGTATCGAAAGCTGTATCAAGATAGTATCAAATTATTAACTAGCCTATCCCCTCACTTTTCCTTTCATCTAATACGGTCCTACCCATGGAATGTCGGCACACTGCATATCACTGGAAATGAAACTGTGCACCCGACACCTCGGTAATCAACCAGTAGGCGCATTCTGATTGTCATAAAATAATCTGTATTAAACCTGGGTACTATATTGAAATACTAGTCTTTAATTTAAATCTGTGACAAGTTTAACAAGGCAAACAACGTAGTGGCGTAAATATCAAATATGATTTTTCTGTTAAACCATGAGCGCTATTATAATATACATAGGATTGCAAACCTGATCTACTGTTAACATAAGTACCTACTGTAAGTATTATATTATCTATGACATAATAATTAAGCTATATCTGATTGGAGTAGGTGGTAACTGGCACGTTAAAATTATGGCACTAGTGTGAGTTTACTCCATTTCGAAATAGGTAGTGAATTAGTCAACGGGTAGACTTCACATATTTTTGGCACATAAATACAAATAAATGAATATAAATACGAAATAATACTCGCACTAAAACATTTCATACTACAGTGTGACTTTACACTGGCAAAACAAGTAGTGGGAAAGTGGCATGACGCACTTCTTATTGGTGTTAGCACTACCTTCTTATACGCTTAACCGCTAGCACCTTCTACTAACTGGTCTGATGATGGCGTTGGAGGCAGGATTTCATGAATAGTTAATTGTTTTACAGCCACTTGAAATAAACGCAAACGTAAATTCTACAGACAGCGACTAAAACTTAGGATGATCAGATTTAAAAAAAAAACAGTATAGTTGTTTTAATCATTTACGGTTGTTCATTGCATTATCATAATATACCAAATACTGGAATATCGGGAACTGAAATGATTCTAATCGCGGTATGGATTCAGTAAATATAAAAATGTAATTCAAGATAATGTAATCAAATCAAACTCAACAGGGAACTTTCTATCATTTTAGTTGTATAATTTATAAATGACAAATATGAAAATTAAAAAATATTTATCAATACCTTCTCAATAAAATGGACAGAACAATGTTAAATGCTAATAAACTAAATTAAAAATAGCAACAAATTATTGATGCCTATCTACCTGGGTAAAATAAAATAACTACTCATATGAAATAAAATAAAAGTTTAAAACAAAATACTCCAATTTGGTAACTGTTAGGTAAACTTCGTTCACTAATATTTTGTCGAACATACAAGTTTCCTCCCAGTGATTCTGAGGCTTATAAATCTACAAACGAATAGATCACTGGACAACAGGTTTATTTCATTTTAAAATAATGCAATAACCATAAATCATATCTATCGCTCTCTCTTTCTGCAATGCTCAAATAACATTTGAGAATAACAATACTTAATTGTGTAATAATTGTATGTGTGGATGGTGTGTTGTGTATTGTGTGCGAGCGATATTACGGGGGCCAATATACAATGCTAGTAGACCATACACAAAATTATTTAAAACAATGCTGACCACCCGTCATTACACCAAATTCACTCCAAAGATGCTAACTATTATTGGTTTAAGTACACTAAAATATTAGACTCCTGAGACATTATCGTCACTTTTCTATTTTGTGCTTTCGTAAACGAATTCTTTTGACTCAGTATACCTGTTATGCGTGTGTGATATAGATACCTACATTTGAAATCAAAATCTTATAGACACTACATTAGTCCATGTGGTAGAAAGTAATTGGAATGGTCGCCGTTGTCAACAGCCGACAAGAAAAACACAGTTATCATCGTAGTCATCACCATTAAACTGTCTACGTTACGGCGTTACGCCGAGAAAGGCCATGTCAACAAGTCAATGATTAAAATATTCGTCTACTATTCTTACTTCTCAGGAATTTCTACTTAATACTCACTATTAAATATATTTTTTTAATAATCTTCGGGTACCCTCAATTGAGATTAATCGTGTAGGCATTAAAATTAAAATCTTAAATGCAAGCCCAATCGTATTGGAGAAAGACAATATTTTACAGTCTAAGCACCATTTCACAATCATTACCATCAATGCAATTTAACAGCTGTGCCCAGTCAGCAGTTCCCTCATCGTTGTCAGAGTGTGGCCCTGACCAAACGAGTATGAAACTCCTGACACGACACAGTACACTTTATCAGGTTCAATTAGCACGGGCGGGAAGTCTCCGTCAATGCAGACCGCCCATGCTTCTCAAACATCAAGTGTCAAATTCAAATGATGATATATGTTATCCAGTGTTTCATAATTGCACAATCTCAATAAATAAAATCAAGTTTATGTTTCGATTAAGTTAACACAACCGGATTGTCTCAGTCTAGCTGACCGGCCGCGCTGACATAATCTCACTATTTTATCAATATTGCAGTATAGCTTAAATTACGGGCGTTGGTAAAAATTACAGTTACAAATCAAAATCAATCGTGGGCATCGTCATAAATTCACAGGTTCTCAGAAAAAAATTACGGTACCTTGTTTCATGTGGGTTCATCTCCTCTTCTGAATTGAAGTAAAAACACCGAGAACCTCTTCAACTCGTGTATATTCAGTACACATTCAGTACACAATAAACGAACAGGAGCATTAATACATCTTGACGCTTCGGCTGCTCAATCAGAATTGACTGCTTTTTGGACCTTGTCGTCCCTCCAAAACTTCCCTCCTAAACCTCAATATTATTTTACCGGAACTACCAAGGCAGCCATCGTAATTGGCTGATGGCTCAGCGGACGCTCCTTCCGCCAGTGTAGCCAACCAAAATGGTATTTTTAAACAGTCTACCAACCTCTTTAATATTAAAAAGTGAGAATAAATTATAAAATTCACGACACTAATAAGCTTAGAAAAACCCGGCGCACAACATAGGATATATTAAATTTTATATATCGTTAATTTTTTTTTGGTGAAAATGTGTAAGATTTCATTATGAAACGGAACGGGATTTTAACAAGATGGCCGCTTCAATGGGTTCAACGTAAATTTTTTTTCTTACATTTTGGCTCCACACATAGTGTAGGTATTTAGCCAGTGTCAAAAGGTAAGTTTTATTTTGGCTACTAATCATAGATGAGAGAAAAAAATTTACTCTGTGCTTATTTGACGGCAATTTTATTTCGGGTTTATGTGGAGGCACAGGTTAAAGAAAAAAAATTCTGTTAGAATTTTGGCGCCGTTTCATATACGCCCGAACCTTCGCTGTTGAGTTGGCGCGCAAAAACATCTCTGTTGACTATCCTCGAAGTTTTTATAGCGCCACAACCCGGACACACAGTCAATTTGTTTGCCTGCTGCGCAACCGACGTGGGCTAAATAAAATGGAGGAAGCAGTAGCGTTATATTGCATGTCGGCGAATAAATATGTTTTACAAACTGTGAGAGTATTATTTGCGATGACAAAAATAAATTTTAATAGTTTTAATTTATAATTCCTTATCATCATCATCATCATCATCATTAACAGCCTGAAAACGTCCACTGCTGAACATAGGCCTCCCCCAGGGAGCGCCACTTAGAGCGGCTGCTCGCCTCCTGCATCCATCGGCTCCCCGCGGCTTTCACCAGGTCGTCGGTCCACCTAGTGGGGGGCCGGCCTACGCTGCGTCTTCCAGTTCGTGGTCGCCACTCGAGAACCTTTCTTCCCCATCGGTTGTCAGTTCTACGAGCGATGTGGCCTGCCCATTGCCATTTCAACTTGCCAATCCTAAGAACTACATCGGTCACTTTAGTTCTCCTGCGGATCTCCTCATTTCGGATCCTATCTCACAGGGAAACACCGAGCATTGCTCTCTCCATAGCTCGTTGCGCGACTTTGAGCTTAGTAATGAGGCCAACAGTTAGAGACCACGTCTCAGTTCCATAAGTCATCAATGGCAACACACATTGATTGAAAACTTTTGTTTTCAGGCTTTGTAGTATTTTGGACGAAAAGATAGGTCGAAGCTTCCCGAACGCTGCCCAGCCGAGTTGGATTCTTCGGGCGACCTCTTTGTCGAAGTTGGACCTACCCAATTGGACAGTCTGCCCTAGATAGACGTATTTGTCGACAACTTCGAGAGTATCGTTCCCAACAATTACCGGTATAGGTGGAACATGGGCATTTGACATGATTTTCGTCTTGTCCATGTTCATCTTAAGACCAACCTGTCGGGAGACTCTACTGAGGTCGTTGAGCATGGTGCTGAGATCATCGAGCGACTCCGCCATTATGACTATATCATCGGCAAAACGAAGGTTAGTGATATACTCGCCATTTATTTTGATGCCACATCTTTTCCACTCCAAGAGCTTGAAAACATCCTCCAATGCGTTTGTGAACAGTTTCGGAGAAATAACGTCTCCCTGTCTCACGCCTCTCTGCAATGGGATCTGTTCCGTACTCTGGTCCTGTAGTCGGACTGACATAGTGGCCTTACTGTACAAACACTTCAACACTTCGATATACCTATAGTCAATTTGGCATCGCTGTAAGGACTGCAGCACCGCCCAAGTCTCGATTGAATCGAAGGTTTTCTCATAGTCCACAAACGCTAGGCATAGCGGCCGATTATACTCTTCGGTCTTCTGTATAATCTGGCGTAGCGTATGGATGTGGTCTATGGTGCTAAAGCCTTTTCGGAAACCGGCTTGTTCGGGAGGCTGGAATTCATCAAACCTGCGTGCGAGACGATTCGTAATGACCCTCGAAAACAACTTATACACATGACTCAAGAGCGAGATGGGCCGAGGTGATAACACCTTATTGAAGAACTATAGTTCTTCAATAAGGTGTTATCACCTTTTTTGAAGAAGAGCACCACCACGCTCTTGTGCCATGCCTCCGGCGTTGTACCTTCAAGGGTGACAGAATTGAATAACTTCTGGAGGACTATAAGTACCGTTCTACCACCCGCTCTCAGAAGTTCGGTCGTAATTCCATCCTCACCTGGCGCTGTAACGTTATTTATAAATTATAAATTAACGATTATAAAAGAATCGATTTTAGTATTCGATCCTCGAGCGCGCACACGCAGCCCGTCACTCGCCGGCCCAGCGGCGACGGGCCGCGCGATCAATTGACAGCTGACACCCCAATAGACTACGGAGCCGAGAGCACGCCACTTTGTTGCGCGATCTCAGCCTGCCGCTCTCGAGTCCAATTCAGTTTTTACATTCGAATAATTTAAGAAATAATCACCATTTACTTGATATCAGTGAGTGTACGCTTGAACCCCCCCTATTGGGTAAGTGTGAACATCATTATATGGAATTCTGTAGCCGTAATAATGTTTCTTTTGTGAATGTTTTGAGTGAGCCGCTAATTACACAAAATGGCGCAAAGCAATTGCGTAGTCATTGTATCTAATGGTTACACGATGTAGCTATAAATCGGCTGATTACTGTTTAGCATAAATTGCCTATAAAAATGTATTACTCGAGCTTCGTCATCAGACCCAACTTATTCCTACTACTTTCCATTTATCACTGTTGCTAAAAATTGCTTACGCTTCTAAGTAATATTGTAAACAGAAGTTAGGAATTGCAATTTGCAGCAAGCTAACTGTTAAGTGCCGATGTGCGTGATGGCCCACCTGCTTAAGGGTGATGTCCACCAATGTATCAATAGTTATAATTATAAGTACCTAAATTATTCTAACATCACCAATAATAAGTATTAAGTTTTTCTCACTGTTCCGATTTCCCTGTACCGCCACACAGACAAACATCACGGTCCCAGTATCTACTGAACTGATTGTACCTACATTACTAGAACTGTTCTGGTGGCTACAGGGAACCGTCTACTTACGTAATCCAGGATGAGTCCTAACGGAACCGAAAATAATTCCAGGGTTCATCGTACGAGCTTGAAGTGCCTGGACCAGCCTGCCGATTGAAGGCCCTCTTTCCTTCCGCACAGCAAACAGCCAACCACCAGGATAGTACCTATCCTACGATACGACGATCCAACCTTCACAGTACTTAGGCCTGCTCACGTACCCGTATTCCTAAGGCTCTGTTGTGTATAACGGAATAAACTGTACTTTGTATGATTATCCTTATTGGAGTTTTGTATCTCAGGCACTGCCCTGGTCACCTGCGGTTACAGCGCCTTGTTGTTTTTAAGCTGTTTGAGGGCCATTCTAATCTCGTACAGGCTGACGTCCGGGATATCTTCGGTATAGTGTCGGACTAACTTGGCTCTGGTGTCCTTAGCTGTGTTAGTAGCGGGCTCACGTGTCGAGGTGTATAACTGTCCATAGAAGTTCTCAATCTCTCTCAGGATCTCAGGCTTCAATGAAATGACACTACCATTCTCGGTCTTCAGTTTTGTCATTTGTCTTTGCCCAATAGACGAATCTTTTGCGAACACCTTAGAGCCTTGGTTCCGCTCAATTGCGGCCTCAATACGTGAAGTACTAAAAGCACGCAAGTCGTGTCGCATGGAACTCCAGATACGTCTATTGAGTTCACCGTAGGCTGACATATCAACTGAAGACTGTAGTTTCATTTCGCTCCGGTCTGCCATTAATTTAAGAGTGTTGCCTGAGAGTTTCTGAGTCCTCTTTCGGCGTTGGGTCTTGAAGAACTCAGCTCCAACAGCTTGGACAGTTTCCACCAACCCGTTGTTCAACTCGTCCACTGTGTTGCAATCGGCAAGGCACTGGAAGCGATTTTGGAGTTCCAGCTGAAAGCCTTCGGGGTTTTGGATTTGGACAGGGTTTGGACGGAGCGTAGACCTCACCAGACGCGACCTTTCAAGCTTGACATTGATATTCAATGTGCCTCTTACAATACGGTGATCGCTACCGGTTTTCACCTTGCTGATCACAGAGACATCATCGAATATTCGCTTCTTGGTCGTCATCATGAAATCTATCTCATTTTTCGTGGAACCGTCGGGGCTTATCCACGTCCACTTCCTGGATGGCCGCTTCTTGTAGAAGGAGTTCATCATAAAGAGGCCCTCCTTCTCCATGAAGTCAGCCAGCCTTTGTCCCCGAGGGTTCCGCTGCCCGTATCCAAATGGCCCCATTCTCAGCTCATCGCCATTCCTTGTGCCCAACTTCGCATTAAAGTCTCCCATCACAACGGTGAAGTATGTTTCGGAAGTATGCATGGCTTCGGATATATCCTCATACATAGCTTCTACTTCATCGTCGGAGTGTGCCGAGGTCGGTGCGTATACCTGGATGACCTTCAACGAATACCGTTTGGTTATTCTGAGTATCAGGTACGCTACCCTGGTTGACACACTGTCGACTTTGATCACGTTGTTGACGAGAGACTTGCGGACGAGGAACCCGACACCACCTTGGGAAAGTTGGTCTGCCTCCCGGTAGAAGAATAAGTTACCGGAATTTAGGATTATCGTGTCCTGTCCCTGTCTTCGGACTTCTGACAATCCCATTACATCCCAGCGTAACTTACTCATCTCCTCCTACAATTCGACCATCCTTTCGACAGCCCTCAACGTGCGCACGTTATAAGTTGCCAGGGCCAGGGGTCGTGTTTGGTGGGGTTGGTAGCCGAGCGTCTTCCGGTGATTCGCACCCCCTGCCCTGCCGTTACCGTGACCGCTACCGGAGCCACGGGATAGCAGAGCCGCCGGGGACTGGGGGCCGTTATTGTTTGTGCTTGTCATTAGGGGGGGGGGGGGGGGGGTTTGCCATAATCACCACGCTTGGCAGGCGGCTTGGTGATTCCTTATCAATATGAAGTAAAACCAATTTTTTTTTGTTGTCCATTTATGTGACCTTTTGAATACGGATCACGGTTGTTATAGTGGCAACAGAAATATATCATCTGTGAAAAATTCAACTGTCTTAACTATCACGATTCATCCTGGTGACAAATGGACAGACAGACGGACAGCGGAGGTTTAGTAATAAGAATTTACCCGTTCAGGACGGAACCCCAATCATTTTTACAATCCCCACTGGACTAAGCAATAATAAAGTAATTTAATGCACGTTTTTATTAATAACTTAAAAAAAAAACAGTAAATACCAATTGGCGCGCCTGCATTACCGGCAGTGTATCACACTTTTAGGGCTACGGCGAAATACATCGCGCGATAACTTCGTCTGCGCTCGATGCAATGCAGATTAGAGAATAACAATCTGTTATTATGTAATTACCCAAGGAAGTCATATGTATTCCTTAAAGATTAGTTTTTTCATTAATCTGTGGTCCAAACTAAAAAAGAGGATAGGTATGAGAACCTTCTTGAATACGAGCACGACACAGAGAACAAGGAATTTCGAAAACTAAAAACTTCTTAGACTTTTTTTTATAAGTTTTAAGGCTTCACGCGATATCATATTTAGCCAAAATTTAAACATAACTAAAATTTTTATTCATGTTTTCGATTTATTGGGTTCTGGCGAGAGCAAAATTCTTTATTGGCGATCTGTTATTATGTATTAGTATTCAAAAATCTACCACGCGTTACCATTCGAAATAAGTATTTAAAATTGTATTTATAGTACCTATAGCTTAACCTATAGTAGTAACATATTCAGTAATCTGTGCCTATAGGTAATTAATTTATTGACCCTTTTTTTTGTTCCTCGCTTGAGGATTGGCGTCGCACGTCTTGTGCTTTTTCAGCTTCATGTTTACTTTTCATCGTCTTATATTCTATTGCTTCTGCTTCTTCCCAATATTTTCAGAAGTGAAGATTTTCAGACTCCTCTTTTGAGGAATTTATGTATATACATGTTTTACAGTTGTTTAAAACGGGGAAACCATTGGCTACGCATTGTAAAACCTTTTTTTATTTTGGCATTGGACAAAACATGTATTTAGCCAATGATACGAAGTATTTTATGAAAACTGTTTAAAGGGGAGATTCTTAGACTTTTTATAATCATTCATAAGGCTTCACGCGATTATCATACTTAGCCAATATTGATGCTTACTTAATTAACATTTTTATTGAAGTTTTCAATTTAAGTTATAGTCCCTTAACATTGCTACACATTTTAAAACCTTTTTTATTTTGGCATTAAAGTAAGACGGAGCGCGTGCTATTATTTGTATTTAGCCAATGATACGGAATATTTTATGAAAAATGTTAAAAAGGGTAGGTACTTAGATATAATAATATGTAGGTATTCATTATGGCAATAGTATCCTCGAATTAACAACAACATGGCGCGTAAGGTTCGTTTTTGACTGTTTTTGATTTGTTCTTCTTCTTCTTCTAGCATGTTGATAATAGTTAAAATATTTTAGATCTGTGGGCTATTAAAAAAAACACGGGTAAAAATGATTAGATTACTCGGTTACTCCAAGAAGGTTAAAGTTTTAGTAAGTAACTATCTTTGGGTGTAACTAATAATTATGTAATGACGATTTAACCTACTTCCTCACTTTCATCACTAGGTACTTAGGTATGTTGAAAGTGCAGTGGGAATGAGACAGCGTAGAAAATAGTGGACATAATAATAATTATAACGGCCGATTCTTTAAGGAGTGGTGGTTTAGTATTTGTAATTCCTAATTAGTATTAAGAAAAATTGATTATTTATTTTATTTATTTATTTTTATATACACTTATTTTTATATATCTATTGACACTGGCTAAGTGTAGGTACCAATTCGTATGGAGCCAAACTTAAGAAGATAAAAACAGTGTGGTAAATGGAACAAAAAGCGCGTGGATATGTAAAACTGAGCAAAGCAGCATCATCGTGCGTGTGTGTCATTCTTTCATATTTTTCTAAACTGTACCTGCCTGCTTGGGTAACTACTGCCTAAACAAAATTTACTGAAACTTCTGTGAAAGACCTGAGTGAAGTGGTGATGATTTCTTTTTGTTGTAATATGAAGAGGTACTGATAAAATAGTAGTTTTTTGTTTGAAACTTCTTTTCTTTTACTGTTTTATAAATCTATATTTGACTCAAAACATTGAATTTTAGGTAATGGCTTAAATAGCTTCCACTCACGGCTATGCTTGCGTTATACCTATATATATGCTAATACAGGTTACTGTGCTCAGCTTCGAAAAGATTTGGTGCATATTGTTGTTTGGTACGAAATGAATGATCTATTATTAGACTACTTATAACGTAGAAATAACATAACACAAGCGTGCGAAGCCGCGGGCAAAAGCTAGTGATCAATAAAAATAGCTAACAATTTTAATTTTAATTGTAACGTTTGATGGAAAACTGAAACAAATACAATCTACCTACGAATAATCGAATAAATCAGGCAAAAAAAAAAACCGTGGCGAATAACCAAAACCCAACTATAGGTAGGTAAGCCTTTTCTCCGACCATTCATCTCCCTCGACAAACAGCATTACCTTGAGCTAAAAGAGAAGATTTATGTAACAGTCATAGTAGCTATAGGTGTACAAAACCTACCAAAGGCTAACACTGAGACACTGAGGTAGGTATTTAGAGTAATTTCGTAAAACCGGAATTCCAGGATTCCAGGCTTTGTCTTGCAGAAAAAGCGGCACGGACAACGGAATTGGGAGGATGTCCCTGTAAGTAGTTCGGATCCAACATGCCAATCTTCGTTTGTTTTTTGCAACACACTTATGGGCTACGCTACTACTCAAAAGTATGCTATGAAAAGTGCGTAGCTAGTGGGGTGATTGCCACCCGGGGGAAATCATGTAGAAGCAACTGGGAATTTTACCATTACTTATTCCAAAACTTATTTGTAATAGGTAGTACTTATAAGATTTTAGAAAGCAAATATCTAAACAAACGGAAGTTGTTTCCTTTTTTTATTAGTAAATAGAGATTCATGTACCTATAGGGTTGACTCATTTTTCATTTCCTCTAATGAGTTTAGTCTGAACCATACGGGCAGAACCGCGCTAATTGGAGACACCTGATACCTTGATGGACACTGTAACCTTTACACATATTAACGTACAGACAGAATTCGTCCATTTTTGTGTTAGCAGATAGCCCTTTGTGTCAGGGTCATATGCAGGAAAACGAGACTGGTGGAGAACGTGTTGCTATATTAATCTACAGAGAAGAGAAAAAGGTTACATCTTCCATTATAAGCAAACAAGGACAAAGGCATCGGCTGCAATTAGACTTACAAACCACTAATACCACCAAATGAATGTTTCATTTCACTGAAACAGCTGTGCCAGCGATCCAAGTCCTGGAAAACTCTAATTTCTCCGACCTAAATGAGCTGGGCTGGCTTAGGTAGATGCTAGCACATGGATAATGCATATGTCTATGTGCTAGCAGGAGAAATACATAATCACTCTATTTGCATTGCATGCAGTCCTTATACCGCCCCCCAAATAGAATAATACCAAGAATTTTAGATAGAT
Source organism: Ennomos erosarius (assembly GCA_963580505.1). Classification (NCBI taxonomy): domain Eukaryota; kingdom Metazoa; phylum Arthropoda; class Insecta; order Lepidoptera; family Geometridae; genus Ennomos; species Ennomos erosarius. The sequence continues at coordinate 12,922,717 of OY756978.1, forward strand.
AGATAGAAAATGCTTTATTGCACAAGAGTAATAATAGGTACTATAACCAACACCAATTTGCATGACACGGTTTTGAAGTACCTACTTACTGTTAGGTACCATCTATTTATTGGGTTGAATTCCGAAAATCCTTTCATAAAGCTTTCAAAAGTTAAGCCACAAAAGGTTTTCCAATTTACTGGTTTCAGTGTTTTTGGCTCTGCATTGATAATCAAATTGATTAGTCAGTGTCTCACAGAGTATAGAATTATATTTACTACCTACGCTGAAATCCCATCGGATTGATGACGCTTTGAAGACGATGCGCCCGTACCTAGTATAATTAAATAAACAGGCACCCTCACAGTACGTGAGGATAGGTAACTCTTTTTACTTTTTCTCTAATGAGTTTAGCCGGGGCGGGCTGTGAGCGGTAATTGGCTACACCTGACACCCCTGACGGACACCAATAACGAGTGTATATTGCAAAGGACCAAATTACACAAAACTCTTTTTATACTATTGTTGGCAAACAAGCAAACGGCCTATACCTACTTGACATGTATGTATGTATATGGATCAGTATCTTTTCATTATCAAAGTGATAACTTAGAAACAAACATTTTTTATCTTTGCACATAGAGTTGTTCATTACACTTTCAGATTTTTGTACTTGAAGGTTTAAGTACGCACTCGTCATTTGCAATAGTTTTCGGTCATTTTAAATTAAACAAGAATATTTTAAAATAATACAGACTGCTTACACCATTGACTATGAAACCAGGCTTACACGAACGAAATCAACACAGAATGGGTATTGGCTACTTTATATACGGGAGCTCGATAAAACCAGAATCCTACCACAGTTATTAAAATAGTAGTGTCTGTGAAAGTAATCAACGAAAATTTATATTTTCATGTTATGTACTAACATTTTAAAATATGGTACGGATTGTATTTTATTCTGTTTGGGGTATGGGGCAACCGACGAACGAGGTATAATAACTATTTCGATACAAATGAAAAACTAACCGCAGGGGCTTCAATTGGAACAGAAAATTATTGAGGGATCAACCAGGTATAGACCGTTCTAATGGATGTAGGATTACTGTTGGTAAAGACACGATTAAAACAAGAGCTTCTCATTTGTTTTAAACCTTGCATCTACCCATATCATGCTATGTACAAAAGAACACCTGCGAATTAAATTCATCAAGGTGTCCCTCGGTGTTTTACCCTCGTTTCGGTAAACACAAAGTGGCCATAGATGAGAGACATTGCTACCCCTCAGGGGGCCAGTAATTTTCGCATGGTTCTAATTATTTCCAGAGCTCTTGTAAAATTAGCCAAAATAAAGAAATTAGGAAAATGACTCGCTCAGCATGTTGTTTACTTTGGAATTTTTCATCTAACAAAGTAATGTAGAATCAAAAACAATCTACTAATAAAAAGAAACACAAAGAAAGTATAACATTCTCTAGACTCTACACTTGCTTTGTTTATATTTTGTCTTCGTCTGTTGTAAGTAGATAAGTTATAAGTAAAAATCCCAATGACAGCTTATCTAACAAATCACAGGCAATGCTTCTGTCTGTAAAACTCAGTGAAAAGCTTTGCTGAAATTTCCTCGTCATCAGCAAAGGATAGAGATAAGATTTCCAATTAGCTTGACGAGTTTTATGAGACAATAGGCATGACATAAGGATGTGCTAAGGCGGCGACGTTATAAGCTACCGAGTCCTCATTGTAGAGAGTGCACTAGTAGAAATTGAAAAAAACTTGAGAGATCGATTGTACATTTAGCTTGCTTATGTATACTCTAAGGGCTGTACCTATACCTACTGTGTGAGCACAGCGATGATATGACTATTTATATCTAACTACATTGTATACCTACTCATATGTAGGTACTAGGTTGCGCCCCGCGGTTTCGTAGGATAGGTACTATTTTTTTAATATATGTGCTTTCACATAGAGGCACTTTTGAAAAATGTTGGACTTTGTTCCGTGCTTATAAATTCTGTTTTGTTAAGCCTCGGCTAACTGTGTAGGTACTTGTTTTACTTATGTCGTCACCTTAATTAGTTCTGGTTTGATCTTTTCAGCCAGTATTTTGACGATGTCATATTTTATTCATTAAAAGTTAAACGTTAATATTATACATCACGCAACAGCCAAGTGAAAGCTTATATAGAAAGATCATTAGTCGAACATAATTGAAGGTCTGAGTAAGTATAATTCATCATTTGAGGGCGTTCACTTGGGCCTTGAATGCTTGCGCCCGGAAAACTTGTTCTGAATCAAAAGGGTGAACGCAATCTGCGAACGATACGTACGTGTTTTCGGAATTCACTAATTAGTTTGTTCATATTAAACATGTTGTAGATCGTAAGAAAGTACTTAATAATAACAAAATTAAAATGAGTTTTAATTTTCTACATAATTGTACATATGAAACAAGTAAATAGGACATCCTGTTTGTTTCATTTATCATACCTTTCATTTTTAAACCACATTTTTTTAAATTACTTACTTACATGATAATATTATAATCTAATATTTAGTATGGATACATTTAATAAGAACACTCCGCTGTTTTATCGAGGGTTAAAGATGATATAAACATTATTGTCTTGTATATTGTTAATGTAACGGGTACCTAGTAGTTTAAGAACTACTCATCATCAACAGTTTGAAGACGTCCACTGCTGAACACAGGCCATAACCATAAGGCATAGTTTATTGCGAATACTATTCAAAGTACCTATTCTTTGATACCTACTATATTGGATGTGTGTGATTGAGTTGAGCGCGGTCAAGCGAGACGGAACTATCTCCCGTTCTAATAGTCCGTTCATTTAACGATAGAGACGCAATTTGCCGGGAAACAAAGGGCTTTGAGTGGACGGGGATTGAATGTTTATTTTTTGCTTGTGTTGTATTGAGTTGGTACCTATATACGCACTTGTAACTGTTACCTACAGCATTCACTTATTTACGGTACATAAATTGTCAGGACATTAAATAATAGCAGGTATAATTACTATAATATACCTGCGCACTGGATTAATTGCTAACTTGTATTATTTTTCAGTGAATCAAATCAAAAGCGGACCTAGGTGAGTTTAAAGCCATGTAGTGCACGCTTAGCACGCTTGATGTCAAGGCAGTTTTTGAAGATCGCGTATAAACAAAATTCAAAATTCAAGTCCAAACGACATTCAAAGTACTCGAACAGATACTGTGTAGGTAAGATAAGCATTATCACAAAAACTGCGTAGAGCCGCTATGCCGTTGAAGTTTTGCTTGAGTTTTCGGGGAAACCCAATGAGTCCATTGGCATTACTCCTACCTATCTGCATGTAAATAGGGTGTATTCATTTCAAGAAATCTACGTTATACCAACTTAGTTCTCTACCAGCCCAGCACAGAGAAATTAAAATATATTAACTTTATTCAATTAGACGAAATTGCTGGAAGAAAAGCACATAGTACATTGGGTAAAAACTGAAAAAGAAAAGCGACGAATATCCACATTATTCGCTACTAAAAAGAACGACATTGCATCTATTGGTAGGCATACATATAGTAGGTGCCTACTTTTAAAAGAAAGAAAGTTTGATTCGAACCGCAATATCTTCCTGCTTCGACAGATTTCCAATCCCTCGATGAAAATGATAATGTGACGTCATAGATATGTAATAGTGATCGAGTTGGAAAGCTGATATGAACCTGGGTGTGGTGACGTCACCATCATGTGAGCTTACATTTCTTTAGTCTGAGGCTTCGAGTATTTACAAATGAGGCCCCTGTAGGTATAAGGTACCTATAGGCATAAATTTATAATCGTGTACCTAGACAATGAATAACTTGGCTTTCGCCTCCTAGTATAATTTTTAATAAGTATAGTGTTATTTATTACGTATTCATGCTATTTAGGTCTATAGACATTCAGAATATAGATAAGCACACATAAGCACTAGTATATATCTACCTACTAAGTAGGTACTACGTATTACAATAGCACAGAATATATAAATTGATACCTACTACGCAATATAGTTAGGTCTACGACTCTACGCATAGTCGCATAGACCTAGGGTGGGATTTTTTATCCGTAGTTAAGTAAGGGACCGAATAGTTGTTTTAGTATACCCACTCAAAGTAATCAATGATTAACACGCCTTACCAGTTCAAACCCATGGTCAAAAATTCAGCGAATGTCTTAGAATTTTTAACCATTGGTTACCTAACTACGGATCCAAAATCTCATCCATAGCAGTGAAAATATTATGTATAAATTGTGTATAAATAAATTGAACCTAATAGATAGACAAGGTTGTGGTCAAAGCTGCAGCTGGAAACCTACCAAATATTTGTATTATCTAGTTGATTGATATCCGATCAAGCGTTACGATTTACGACTTACGTCTGGTTTAAATTGAAAAGTCCCTTTCGTTTAGATAACACTTTTTGAACCTGAGAGCCTAGTCCGAGTTGGTGATGTGTTCCCTGCACCAGTTGCGACCCGCAATGCACAGAAGTGAAAGCTTTTATCCGCTACACGATGAAATTTATAGCGCTATACGAAAACTAGAACCGATGTTGATTTCGGTTACAAGCCAAATCGGGCAACTATGATTGAAAATCCATTTGATGGGTTGGTATTTATATGTCTCACTTTAGTAAAGGAAGACGAGATCCTGGTATTTATGTAAGTAGGATATCGATATCTAACCTGATATTTCACTTTAAAAGTGTGAATTGACCCTAAAACATCGTGCGCGCACAGGGGGTCTAGCAAAGATCCCAAACGCTAACGCTGTCGTCAAACGCTAAATCCAAAATGTATTGGAATGACATTTCGGAAATCGCTTGCTGTTCCGCAGCTTATGTCATTTCAATACATTTTTGGAGTTAGTGTTTGGCGTTAGCGTTTGGGATCTTTGCTAGACCCTCAGATACGCCTACCCATCAAAAGTCTTACATAAACATCGCCTTGCGTGGCATAGCTTCATGTGACAAAATACCTAGCTATTAGGGCTTGGGGTAAGCCGTGTTCAGTGTTCCAAGCCACTGGCTCATCAGTCGGCGGCTACGATAGTCGCAGCCTGAAACTTGCCCATAGCGGCCGTAATTATAAAAGCGTGGACTGTTAAAAATAGATTTTCTCGAAATATGGTACTAAAGTAGACAGTTGTGCTTAAAATGTACCTTAATTTGAGCTAGAATAAAATGTGGTGTTGTACTGGTTTGGTGACACTAATAGAATAAGCTGGCAAGTTTAAAAAAATCGTAATTACGTTCATTTTAAAAGTTAAAGTTGAGACGTAAGTTATAATTAAAACTATCAACAGTGTGTAAAATATTGTGTCTATTGTCTTTGATAAAATTCATTTGTGAAGTGTTGGGAACTGTTCGTGGAAAGATCTGTTTAACTATATTTAAACATAAAAATAATTTTAATAAAGGTGCCATTTAAAAGTTTAGAACTTAGTGACAATAGTACTAGTAAAAAATATTGCGATTTAAATGCATACCTACAATACATATTATGTAAAATGTTGTGCCTATTATTTGATAAAATAAATAACTCATGGATGTTAGAGGACTGCAAATGTAACCAACACAAACAAGTGCCCATTAAATCATCATCATCATCATCATCATCGATATCCTGAAGATGTCCACTGCTGAACATAGGCCTCCCTAGTAGAGTGTGCCACCTTGAGCGGCTGCTCGCCTCCAGCATGCATCGGCTCCCCACGGTTGTTCATCCACCTAGTGAGGGGCCAGCCTACTCTGTGTCTTCTGGCCATTAAATAGCTAGCAAATATTATAGTTTTATTTGCCTGCATCAATTTTGTTCTTGGATAAATGCCTTATGTACATTAAAAGTTGTATTTTAGAATTATGTAAAAGTGAAATAAAAAAAAGAAACAAGCATGTAAACTGAGAAGGAATCTATGTATGTACAATGTATATTAAGTAGATGTATATTTTCACATCACAGTGTGTTTCAAAATCAAAATCACCAGCAAAAAATGCAAGTAAACAATAAATAGAAATGCTATTTTAGTATTTAAAATAGAAATGCTAGTTATTTCACATTGGTTGTCGCACTGGTATTAGTCTTTCTCCAGGCAGGAGCTTCACAACACAATCTGTGCAATAATCAGTACCAGAATTATCTGTCCACCTCGCTCCGAGGAATCCAGTCTTCTGACACCCAACACACATAGTCTTAGCCTGGTATACAGGAGCAGTCTCATCAAGCACCCTCTGCTCTTTAGCAGTTTTAAGTAGTTCTAGCATGTTATACTTAGCACTCTTCGTTTCTAACGATGACATACTATCATGGGCTTCATTACTATCGTAAGGCTCATCCATAGTCACTGGAACATGTAGCATAGGGAAAAATGTAGACTTTTTATAATAAATAGATTTGTTTTTTTCCCTTCCCAATCTTTTTGGTATCCTACCAGGTATAGGTAGGCCGGCTTTTGCTAGTTTTGCAAAATACTTCTGTATTCTACTCATGACCTGAATAGGAGTCCTGGTTCCTAATGCTTCTGCTATTTTCTTGTACCGCCTAGCTTCGATGGGCTCCTCAGGGTAAATTTCCAATAATTCTTCCAATCGTTTCTGCTCTTCACATGACCACAGCTGGTTAAATGTCTCAGGCTTACTATCAGTGAACTTTCTTCCCCTGACTTTCATTCCAGAATCTAATTCCTCTTTGATAGGCTTTACATCCTTAATATCTTCACTGTCAATGGACACATCAATGCCATAATTACTCCAGTTAACATTTGGGAGTTCTGCTATATTTTGATGTGCAGGAAAACTCACATTACCTGATTTTAATCTTTCTATGAATGCTATAGGGTCATCTAATGCGTTTTTCTGTGCCTCAGCCACATTTTCTATGTCTTTCAAAGCCTGTACTTTTTGTGCTTCTAATTTAACGATATACTTCAGCAAATTACAGTAATCTTTGTTCCCCCGCAGTGCTAAATGGTCGGTTTCAAAAGCAAATTCATCCTCAGATTCTGGGTTCTCAGATTGCTCATCCTCCGTCATTTTATCTGCAAATGAAATAGGTAACATTTAAATACATAATGAACATAGCAACCGGATTAAAACTACCGACTAGCCCTAGGAAATTGAGTGTAAAAATTAAGAACAAACTGAGCAGTGTCCAGCACAAGAAATGCAAACCTGAATACAGAAGCTCTTCACTAGAAAGTTGGTCTACTAGGTGAGTACAATTTGCTGTTTTTAATTAACGAATATGTGGTTTTATTTCCAGAATAACAGAAGTAGAAATATTAAGTAAAGATATTAAGAGGGAAAAAATATGAAAAACACCAACCACTGCAACCACAATAAAAATAAAATAAACATCAAAATAAAAAAGTCAAGTCAATGCTATCAATCAACGACATCAGTATTGTCAACGTCAAACACGATGTAAAAAAGTAAAAATATGTCATTGTCAAGCTATAAAAAAATTGCGCAGTTATAGAATTTAATATCAAAACATAAATAAATAAATAAACCTATATAACACAAAACAAAAAACTACCTACTAACTACTACTATTATATATTATAGAATTTACATTCACGCCATCTACCAAACTTCATTAGAACTGCGTGGTAGTGAGGTTCTTCAACAGAAGCTAGCCGCCGCCGTAGTGGTTTTACAAAAAGCTCATAGATGGCATTATACACAATTTCAGAAGTTCACTTATGAAGAACTAGATGTCACTTAAGTCAATAAATAAGATTTCAGTTTTTTAGCCCCACCAATAATAGATGGACCGTATATGAGTAAAAATTCGAAATACTGCCTGATTTTTTTTTAGGACTGTTGACTACGAAACTTGGTGACTATGTATATAAAATGAAGTACCTAAATGAAAATAAATATCTTGTACCTAAAAATTCAGGCCTACGGTGCCCTACTTCAGCCCCATACTTAACTCAAAAAGTTTTACACGGTACCCGAAATATTTCCCACCATGGCCTATTTACACGGGTAATTACAACTTTCTAGGTCAAAGAAACAGTTATAAACTATGAGAGAGACACCATATTGTTCAGGACTTAAAGCCGAAGAAAAGAAGTAAAGCCATACCTACCTATATTTTACAATGTACTAGTTATTAACTTAGGACAAAACCTTGTTTTTATTAGAATTACCTATTAAATATATACCTACCTGGTATGTAAAACAGATACAATTAGGTATTAAATGTTACCTAATTGTAACGTAAGGGAGAATACCGTACGGGATTCAAACCCGCATCCATCCGTTCCGCAAGAAATCCGATGATACCACAGACATCTAACACTAAAGTTATTACTGTATAGTAATTAGATGTATGTGGATGATACCTACGCATAAATCTTTATTGTGTAAAATGGTACTACAAAAAATAGCTAGGTTGTTACTTAGTAGGTTTATAGTTATAGGTAGTACTATACCTAACTACCTAAATGCAACTAGGTCAGTAGGTATATTACATTACAAATATTTCATTAGACACGTTGAAACGAACAATTTTTGAAATGCTCCTACTATAATGGATATCTTTCTTAACATAAAGTCTCAAAATAAACTTATTACTTATAGGAAAATAAATTTGCGGATATATAATAAACTACTTACTACCCTAAAATTTTTGTAAACTTTTTAAACTAAGTATACCTAGTTAATCTGACTTAACTCTATTAGCAATATAGAGGCAAGTACCTTAGGTAGTTTACGCTCATTTAATACCTATGTGGACTATAAAAGTTAATACCTCACTTCCCATAAATTAGAAGCTCCATTCTAATACAGGGAGAAAGTTTCGAACGCTAAATCAATTAGCCAAGAACAATAGTTAATGCTAAGTGCGCTAAATAGCGTAATGAAAGAGCTAACTACCTATCTATGGGTTGTATAAACGTAGAACTTATACATGATGTGCAATAAAAATAATCAGGCTTATCATTTCAAATAAAAGAAACCTGCCAAGCGCGAGTCGGACTTGCGCACGAAGGGTTCCGTAACAATATTTATAAAAACGAGCAAAAATATCACGTTTGTTGAAAGAGTCCCCTTAAATATTTATTTTATTCTGTTTTTTTAGTATTTGTTGTTATAGCGGCCACAGAAATACATCATCTGTGAAAATTTGATTACGGTTCATGAGATACATCCTGTTGACAGACGGAGTGGCAGACATACAGATGTACAGCGGACCCTTAATACCTACCTAATAGGGTTCGCTTTACACTTTGGGTACGGAACTCTAAAAACGATGACTGGAACTTTATTAAGACTAAAGGTCACAGCTCATTAGAACGACCCGGCACCCACTCCGCACCGCCTCGCCTCCTGCGGCTAGTATTTTGTATATGGACTTGTTATGGATATGCGCTCACTATATCAAGGGCTTACGACCGACGCGATCCGATGACGCTACGGAGTTGATACAGTGAGCGCATATCCATACAAGTCCATATAAAGAATACTAGGCGAGGCGACGCGTGGTGGGTGCCGGGTGGTTCTCTGTGACCTTAAGTAAGGCCACTCGCTGTTCTCTGTCTAGACAAGAAGTGTCTTAGCTTCAATACATACAATTAAAACAAACACGTATTTTAGACATCACTAAAATCACGCACTGTTTAAGCAAAGACAATCATTTTAAATTTTACTAGAATGTGCCTCTACTTACTTTGCTCCGCATTATAATACGGGTGCCCAGCCCACAGCCTTGAAGTTTTTGCAGGGGTTCTGTTGCCGTTTGAATTATAATAATATTACACATAAATCGAGGAAAACATCCCCAAAAAGTACACTAAGGCCGACTTGCGCGTTCACTCTAACCTCGTGTTACCTGAATAAATGCCTAACTCGGATTATTTCTGTATTTTATCTTGCACGTTAGAAAATTTACCACTTATCCCGTTATATATTTAACCCGGGGGTAATTTGACATGTTGATCCTTAAGCGGCTTTCACATACTTGGCAAACAGCGAACATCAAATAGCAAACACGAACTTGAGGATGGGTGTGTGTATTTTTATTTTGGTGTTTGCCTGTTTGCAAACACACATGTATCACTGGCAAACACCATTGATCGGTATCAGTGTCGGAATTGTGCATAGTTCTAAGGATTTGACAAATACGTTTGTCGAATGACAAAGCTGTTTGTGATGTATTCAAACGTTTGACAGTAGTACGCGCGTAGGGTTGCTAACCATACATTAATATATAGAACTGCACTATATTTCAAGGCTGTGTGCTAAACGCTGTGCGCAACTAGTAGGTTCTATATATCTCTTCGAATACTGCCCGCGAATAATTGAGATTATTCGCTGCGGCTTAAATAAAAGAGGTAATCAGTATCCTATGTGTTCCAGTATCCAGCATAAAATATAAGCTATAGCTAGCATGCTACTCCTTCGATCGCATCCTCACTTTCAAGTTGCCTGTTGCCAAGTTTCAACATGCGGTTAGTAGCGATGCCAATATAACCTTCTTCATTTAGGGCCTCACTTATAAACGCCGCTTAAAGTTAGCCATTGCTTAAAACCTTCTGTCAACTTTTGACTGATTTGAAATGTCACGCGGGAAAACACTGACTAACTTTAAGCGGCATTTATAAGTAAGACCCTTAAAGTAATGTCGTTCCTGCTTTCTATTCCCGCCATATTCACACGAAGGAAATTCCGATATGAATTTAAAATCGCGGAGAACAAAGAAACAGATAGTAATAAATATCCCTTTTGATTTTACTTAATGCATATTTTATGATACTTTTAATTTAAAAAAAGACATTAGATAGTGTTTATAAAAATGAATATTTGATAAATAATATATTTGTTTATCTTTTGTTTTTTATTATATTAAAAAGATGCTATATATTTCTCCGAAAAAAAATGTTGGCAGCCCTAACACGCTCGTCGCCTGCCATTTTTGCCCATCCATACCTAGCACTTTTGACTATCCTGTCGATGCAGTGTATGTGTTGAGTAATTTGTGGTCGGTGTTTGGGGTACTAGGTGTTTGTGGCAAACATCAAGCATGTAGAGGCGGCTTTAGGTATGTACGTTTTATAAGTTTTAAATTGACACTGGCTGAAAATGTTCTATTGATACCTCTCCAAGAAGTTCTATAATAGTACTTATATTCCATACTAACTGGAACAAGCACTTCGAACAGAAACGATAAGTTTTTCGAGAAGTTTTTTTTTGTGTCTCGAGTTGTGAATGAGTTTAAAATAAAGTAGTAGGCCCGCAGTTTCATCTCTTCAATCACATAAGAACCGTGTGTAGCATAGGATGCTTAAACAGCATGTGCTATGAATACAAACAACAAAGGTACATTACATACATAGACTGCTAAAGGCATGCCTAGCTCTTCCTCCGGTAGGTGGTATATTCCCAGTTTAGTACATACATGCTACAGCTTCTAATTTTACTAAATCTGATAAAATTTAGTTGATTAATTTACGAAGTAACGGTATTATGCTATCCCATAGAAAGTATGATTTCTATGCGATTGACTACTGTATTGTTTTTAGTACAGTTTTAGTAAAAGTAAGTAGGTAAGTCAATTTTACCTAATTTCATTATTTTACATTCATCGAGAATTTACGAAGTTGAGTTTATTATGCATGTAGAATCTGGTTGGTGCTCGTGAAAATGAAACGATGGGGGGCTTGAGGCAGCAAAGTCTTCTATATTTTCCGACAAAACTATTTTTAATTATTAACACCGCAGAAAAAAACTCTCACGTCTTCCATTCACATCTTGCATGTCTCTCTTTCTTCCTTCGTTCATAAACTCTCACACCTTTTTTACATTTAGATTGTCCGTTCATAAACTTTATCAGATTTTTAATCCTACATGTATTCCCATGAAAACAGGTTAACTACCTCCGATAATAAGGCATAAGAAAAAGACAGACTACTCCATGGGTACACAACGTACTATCTTCCTCAGACCACGTTTCTCTCCAAACACGATAGTCTAATGTAAATTTTACGGCATTAAAATTAAAGTTTAGTTTTGTATAATTTACGATGCTATGAGCTTATTCCAGTTAGTATAGAATATGTATACCTTGTACCTTTCAACTTCAAACACATAAGTCAGGTGTAATTTTGTTTTACTCTGTGCATTGAGCCGGAGGTTTACCAACTTAAAGCCCGTCACACACGTAGCTATAATATATATTAATATATTTATAGCTAGACATATTATCTTATGTTTTCTATACAAATTCTCGAGGGACCACACGCAGCTATAATATATATTTCTGTGACCAACCTATACCGTAATATATATTATGGTATATTTTTATATTATTGTATATTAATATATATTATAGTATAGCGAGACATATTTTGAATGTACAGCATGTTTCAACATATCCGACGCGCTCCTCGGACGCTTCTCCCTTCTTACCATTCCTGCCGCTTTGCCTGGGGGTCTAGCAAAGATCCCAAATGCTAAAACTATCTCCAAAAATGTATTGAAATGACATTAATCGCTTACTTTTCCACAAAAGTAAGCGATTTCCGAAATGTCATTCCAGTACATTTTGGGGTTAGCCCGAAGCTTTTGGGATCCCGAACGATCCCAAAAGCAAAATTTGGCGATAGCGTTAGCGTTTGGAATCTTAGCTAGACCCCCTGGGCCGCCTCCGCCCGACCAGTGTGGTCAATTTAGGCGATATATCGCCATTTAGTCTATTCGGGACTAGGCATCGGCGATGTAAAAATCTGATTGGCGACTGGTCACTTTTTATACTACCTCAGGTACAAGTCATTTAAATTAGCCAAATTATAGATAAACTACTTTTCATAAAAACTATATCCACCTTATTAGGAGTGTGTGATATTAATCGGAATGGTCGTCTGAAGAACTATCAAGTAAATCCAAAAACAATGCACTTCTTGTTGAATTCATAATTACCTACTGTGTTTTGAAATCAACCTTTATTACAAAACAGTAGGGCGATTATGTAACTTTTATTTCAATCAGTTTCATTAAGAAATATGTATTTATTATAGTTTTGCGATTATGTACGATATTCTGTATCAATCAAAGTCAATAAAAGTTCGATTGCAACAAGTTTGCTACAGAAAAGGATTTGACAGAACAAAAATTTCATCGATATGAACATTTGCGATTACGTACATAGATTTCAGCCGAAATGACGCAGAAATTACATTCTCCATAGAAACAGGCTAGAGGTTGTTTCTTGCGACCTTTTATTGTTGTTTTTCTTCACATTGAGCATCTTCAAGCAATATAAACGCATAAGTAGTAAATCATAAAATACTTACTTACTATATCCAGTGTGACCATCTAAATTGCAGATTCTGCCCTAAATAGGCTAGAAATCTTCCTCAACAAAGAAATATGCCTCAAGTCTTTTATAATATATTGCTAGTTGACCCAACCCGGCTTGCGCGGGTTAATAATTTTTACGTCTTACCTAACCCTGTTTAAGCGACTTCAATATTGATCGATTGTTCGTGTTACGTTGGCGCGCAAAAACGTCGTTGGCTGTACGCGATTATCAATAGTTATGTATCCTCCTCTCTTCTAATTTTTGCGTGCCCGACAGGGCCCATGACGTTTATGTTTATGTTTCAGCCCTTTGGGGGCTGACCAATGAATAAAAAAGTAATCATATGCAATTTTTATTTATATCTTAAAAGACAAATAACAGTCAATTAGCGCGCCAGTTTACCGGCAGTAGGATATTGATCGGATGAAAACTATCTTAGTTACATGGTTGCTAGTGAGGCGCTCCCTCTAGTCCGCACGGCAGGTATGGTATTTAGTTTCTTCTAGTTTCAGTGAGGAAGTCTGATGAATGAATTACAAATTAACATTATTAAGTTATTAAAACTAATAAAGAGCTGCAGCTATGAGACCTCCGATTTTTACTTCAAAATATCAATAACCCCCATATCTGCCGAAAGATGCCACGTTTTTAAAATAGTAAACTTGAGAGCTAGTTCTGCCAAATAGCAGAAATCTGCCAAATGGTCACAATTATTATAACTCTATTTTTTCATTGACAATGACAATGACATTTTTCCTGTTTCAACAAAAACATAGGCCAAAGAACCGTATAATGCAGCCAAATAAAAATGATTAGTCATTTCAACACGTTTTCTATATAAACCTTGCTTTTTGAATTGGTCGGGTTGGCTGCAACTTCACTTTGGTTGTTATCGATAAAACCCGATTGAAATAGAAATAAAAACCCTTACGTAATCGCAAATTATCGATACACACATGTAGCTATTTCAAATGTGTTTCAATCAACCCAGTGTTTGTAACAGCTTTACATAATCGCTCTACAGGTGTAAACGCTAGGCCGACCATCAATGAAATGAAGGAAAATATATATATAATAGCATCGTCTCCGTGTGTGGTAGCTTGCTATAATATATATTATAGTACGGTATATTAATATATATTATTGCTACGTGTGTGACGGGCTTAACCTCTGTCAATATTCCGAACGTGCAAGAGAAAATGTCTGCATATTTCTGTTTACCAACTTAACTCGAATTACTAGCTCTGGATTAGGTATTCAGTTATAATTTTAAACCGAGAACGTGCAAGAGGGCCTAAGGCACTAACTAAGTGCACTGCCAGTTTTTAGACTAAGCGCTTCGTTCTCTATATTCGAGTAAAGTTCCGAGTTGGCTAGCCACCACGTAATGTCACTTGTAACTGCAGTAATGAATTTCAGAATGTCCGAGTAGCGCTAGCCGACCCGTAAACCAGGCTGCTACTTACAGGACACATCAGCTGCCGATTAGTACGGTTAATCGACGGCTATAGCAAAACTTGTTGCAACCTCGCATGTGTTTGTAATTTATTATTATAGTTTACATGCCAAAAATACTGAGATCTACGGAACTGAAAACTACCAACCCTGTTGATTACGCTACTGCTATAAAAACATCGACTATTCCTGTTTCTATTTTGAGATCAGATAGTTATGAATATAGAAATCATTGTATTTAATTAGTAAAACAGTCCGCTCAGAACCATGGAAAGCCGATGGATACTGGAGACTAGCAGCCGCTCAAAGTGGTGCTCTTTGGAGGAGGCCTATGTTCAGCAGTGGACGTCTTCAGGCTGATGATTATGATGATGATGATTACTAAAAAGTTTTTGTTCAATTATAATATGTTAAATACTTATATAATATTATGATATTTTTGTTTTGTGTTGTTTTAATTATTATTATTGCGTCAAGATAAAACCATATTTCAGGTACCTATAGGTATTACTTATTACATTTCCCGTTGAACTAAACAATGTAATCTAAATTCGTATTACATTCCTCATTACATTAATTTAATTAGTTGATACCCTTTTTTGTAGAGGTAAATCCTTACCTACTTACTGTTTTTAGGTAGGGAATAAATACTCTTTGAAGGGCATCTACCGAACCGCGGCATATAGCTGGCACATAAACATGTCAAAACAAAAAAAAAACGAACCCAAAATGGCGTCACTGACAGCAGTCAGAGTGACTATTGAACGAACGAAATGAACAGTTGACGTTGCTACAGATCACCCTAAATTTTTACCCACTGAGTAGCTGATCGAAACTCAGTTTTCGTTCGTGAAACTGGGAAGAACTACTCGACGCCTTTACGTCCCGATCAGTATTACTCACTGGCCAGCCAACTCGGAACTTTACTCGGATATAGAGAACGAAGGCCTTAGGCTGAGTTGCACCATAAGTAATCACAGTTAAAGTTACTGTCAAATTTTGACATTAGCCCGCCCTGCGAAGCGTGGACGGTTACAGCGTGGCTTTTCATAAGCGATCTAACGAAGGCTAAATTATATAAGTAATTTTTCATTAATGGTCTAACGCTTTTGGTCTCTATCTCTGCTGATGATCTTCATCTCATTGGTGGCACAGAATAGATACACAATAGTACCCGGGTTAGTCCATATCTATGGCAAGAGGTCTTTGATCTAAGGCACCCCAATGTCTTAACTTGGGCCATTGCCGGATGAAGATAATCATCAAGACTTCTTAATTCGTCTACTGGAGAAGTAGACTATATTATAGGATTAACTCTGTTTATCGCAAACACGGTGCATTGGCTGCCCCAAGTGGTTCATTAAAACTATTAGCCTCATCACGATTCATGGCATCGAAGTAGGTACCTACTATAAAGACATTATAGTCCTCAAAATTTACCTGTTTAACATAGGTACTATAGGTGTCGCCACGACGCGGCGACGGCTTAGTTGGTAAACACATAGTTCTTAAGATTTTCGTTGCTAGCGGTCGAGTGACCATAGCTTAGTTGGTAGAGCGTCCAATCCGATGAGTTGGAGGGCGCAGGTTCAAATCCCGCTGGTTGCTAAATTTTTGAGGACTACAATATCTTTGTACATATACCTAAAACTGTGGTTTACACTTTAAAAAATCATTCCTAGGTACCTACTCATAAATACTTAGATAGGTACTCTTATTATAACGCGATGAAAGAAATTAAAGTACCTAACATCTAACTATAAGTTTTAGCGCGATTAAGTCCTGTGTGAAACATAAAACTATGTGTTCAAATCGCGAAAATCTAAGAAATATTATCTAACTATAAGGTTAGGGTAGACATCTTCAGTAGAGTAGAGAGAGTAACACACAATTCGTGAAATAGTTATGAATTATTAGGGTCCTTCCCCAGGATGCGTCACGCTTACAGTCTCTTTCGCAAGGTGTCTACATAAATCATAATTTTCACATGATTTAGTTCAAGGCCAGGAAACTAAAGGAAGTTGATTTATAAGGCTCGACACACAATAAAGGGGGAGTGTGCGAGTTAACGTGCAGGTAAAAATGGGTCAGTCGTTGACTCGACCGAATTCTTTTCTAATACTTTTACGGTCTTCGTTTAGGTATTTAGGCTAGATTCAGACTTACTCATAGTTCAAAATATCATGACATTTTCTTGTGATCCATTAACGAGGAAAGCAAATAGCTTAACATCGCATAATGCCAGACCGACATAAGGATTTTAGGATAGTCATCCTACACATCCTCACTCGACAAGAAAATTAAATAACAAGTTTGTTGTCTGTTATCTGATTTTCGACATCAAAAGCTGACCCAAAGAAAATGTCACCACAAAGTAACTCATATATCGTGAATCAAAACATGTTATTTTCATTCTCGCGTTATGTTATCGAGTCTCAATCAGTCCAATATCAGCCGAAACTGATGTGAGTCGGAAAGCGCGGCACACATCAAAGCGTACTCAGTATAGTATACTGCCAGTCTTTAAACCCTTATTTGAATATTGAAAGGAAACTACATTTAGAACAATGACCTTCCTTTTATGCCTACAGGTAACTATAATATTTGTATATTTGAGATAAAAGGTACCCATTGTTTTTTTTATCTCGCCCATGAATCTGTAAAACCACAGAGCAAAAAAAAGAAGCGCTTCCCATAGGCGTCATTTGTTTCCTAGCTCTGTGTGTAAAACCTCCTCTAATACAATCACCGATAAAGAAAACCGGCCAAGTGCGAGTCGGACTCGCGCATGAAGAATTCCGTACCATTCATTATCTATAAAAACGAGCAAAAAATCACGCTTGTTGAATGGCAGAGTTTTAAGTGATATAGAAATACGATTAGCAGATATAATTATGGCACAGAAGACTTGGTTCCATCGACCCCCATGCCTCTGGCTTGGTAGCAAAGTAGGTAGCGTTGGTAACGTTCCAAAACTGGCTCCATTTGAACTCCAATAACTTCCAATGAATAAATAGGTACTGGATAAAAAAAATTGCAATGGTCAGATTTATTGAAATCGTTTCCTTTATAGCACTGCCTTTAGTGTCAGGTGGGTGTGTTCGTCGTTACTATTTCTTTGGGGCAGGTGTTATTTTTTTAATCGTTATTTCAGCCAAGGAAGTTATATGTATACTGTTCGATCTTTGCAAGCAATTGGAGGGTATTTAGGAAATAAACTCCATCAATTTTTGTTTCTACTACCGTCGACCGGTGGTAGGCATTGTGTCAATGCGAGTCGCGCCGAGTGCACGTTGCACGATTACCTGCCCAATTTCCTTGGCCAATCATCGTCACGAGACAAGTGGAACCACCCTTTCTTGAAGTGCAGTGTCAATTTTGTTCAAATTTGGAGTTAAGTGATACCGACTGCGCAGTGCGGGCCGTGCCTGGACTGTGACCGAAGCTGCTGCCCTAGGCGGGCGTGGATCAAAGGTTGGTGGAGTAAACTCAATTCTCTCTAAAGCTTGCAAGGGTAGATCATCAGTTCCTTACCTAACTCTCAAGACGCACCTTATACAGTCCATTCGAAATACCTCCCTCTGAGATTGTGTCTGTACCGAACAATCTTTTTTTTGGCCCAGTCGAGCCGGATGGTTATGTGAACCATATTATCTTAGATATCTAGTGAATTCGTAATTCGTAGGTACCTAATTTATAGTGCAGACGTTCTGTAGCTATATTTCTCTGACCGTGTCAGAACACCTCTTATGTAATTGTCGCTACGACGTAATTACATTGTTTAGTTTTCACCCTAATCTGCACTGGTATTTATATATTTTTACACATAAAACTTATAATCTTGTCGTACAAGTATTTATCTACGTATTGTGTAATTTATTTGCATTATAATTAACGTAAATTAGTAAAAATATTCGTATTTATTTTTATTTGTCAACCGCCGCCCTTGTGTAGTTTACAAAATGGAGACGGCTACGCCTACGTTGCCAGCAATGGCTACTAGAAGTAAAGATAAAATTGATAAAAGTGCTAATTCTGATACTGAATTAACCGTGTTAATTCACCGTAAGCAACGTATGTTTCAACAAATGCAAATGGTTTATGATATGTCCCGTGATTTATCTGATTCCGATGTCAAGCAGTTATTTTATTTACACGTACATGAGATTAGTGAATTACGTAGTACATTTGAAAAATTAATATTTCAAATATTTGAAAAAGAGCTTGAATTTGATCCAAAATCAATTGTTAGAAGTCATGAATTAAAAAGTTTTGATGATCTTTACTTCCGAGTGAAGATGTGTGCATCCAAACATAGCCCGACCGCGGAAAGCGTTAAGAGCGATAATCCTTCGCACTCTGTGGAGTCCAGACCTCGTTTACCTAAACTTGAGTTGTTTATGTTCGATTCCAATGTTGAGAATTTTAATACATTTTACGAGACGTTCTGTTCTTTGGTTCATAATCAAAAACATATTCCGAAAATAGACAAATTCCATTACTTGTTGTCATGCACAAAGGGTTCCGCATTAAACATCGTAAAGAGTGTTCCGATTTCCGCCAATAACTACGACTTAGTTTGGCAGAGCTTAATTGATAAATTTCAAGATCATAGGTTGTTGGTAGGTAGGTACCTAGACAAAATGTTGAACTTTTCTCCGCTGCAAAAGGAGTCTTCTACCCACTTGAATATGTTTATTGAGAACTTTGAGCATTCATATAAAGCGATTCAAGCGATTGATGTTCCGGATTTAAATAGTTACGTAATGTGTCATATTGCGTTAAGGGCTTTGGATCCACAAACACGAAAGTGCTTCGAGCAAAAATTGGATCAAAAAACTATACCTACGTTCGATGAACTTATGTCTTTTGTTCACAATCAGATAAAAATTTTAGATCATTCTGTATCATATTCTACTTCGAATGTGCAACCTAATAAACGTCAACAAGGCGATCAGCGACAAAGTAATCCCAGAAATTACTCGCATTCTTCTACATGCTCTAAGGTGCTATGTGTGCATTGTGGAGAAGATCATATGATTTTCCGTTGTGATCAATTTCGTAAATTGTCAAACGTTCAACGCATTAGCCGTGCTAATGAATTAAAGTTGTGCCACAATTGTCTTAAATCGAATCATATTGCAAAGACGTGTAAAAGTAACTTTAAATGCCTAATCTGTAAATTGCCTCATCATGTATTGTTGCACCGCGAAGTTAGCGTCCATGATAACAACAGCCAGGCGACAGGTCAAAGTACCTACCCTGTACCTACGCCGCCGCCGCTGTCGCTGGTACAAAGTCCAGCCGCGCTCATGCCGGTGTCTAGCAAGGTGGATGGGCCAGCTGTTATTAACACTTGCCATGTGACGTCATCGCATGCGAATTATGCAGTTATCTTAGGGACAGCCGTTGTGCATGTTTTGGATTCGTTTAACAATTATCAGGCGTGCCGAGTGCTGATTGACTCGGGCGCACAATCAAGTTTTATTTCGATTGATTGTTTTCAACGTTTGGGACTGACTGCAAATAAATGTCCGTATAATATATTCGGACTTGGTGGCGAATATGTAAAAAATTACGGGATGGTTTCGTGTGCGATTCAACCGCGTCATTGCTCGACGCCGAGTTTTAATATCGATGCCGTAATTTTACCTAAAATTACCTCTGATTTGCCGACCGTACCTATTCCTGACAAGTTGGTTAATGAATATAAACATTTGCAGTTAGCCGACCCGAGCTTTTATAAAAGGTCTCCGATTGATATTATTTTATCTGGGGACTTGTTTCCGTATATTTATGACGGAAAGAAGGTTATATTAAATAGTGATGTGCCAGTTGCATTAGGAAGTGTTTTTGGGTTCGTTATAACCGGAAGACTAGAGACCTGTTATTCCTCTAGCAACCTCAATGTTGTACCGTGTGCAACATCGTTAGTGTCGTACACTACTGAAAGTACCTCATTAAATGATACTCTCAAACGGTTTTGGGAGACGGAAGCTTTGCCGAGCGAAGTTCCGATTGATCCGTTAGACGAGTTAGCGGAAAAATTATATAACGAAAAACATTATCGCGACGAAACCGGTCGTTACGTTTCTCCTATTTTATTGAATCCTGACCACGCACCTATAGGTGATTCAAGTGAAGTAGCATTAAAGCGACTCAACCAAGTCGAGCGCCGCCTCGCTCGTTCTCCAGACCTTCGTGAGGCCTATGTTGAGTTTATGAGAGAATATGAGTCCCTCGGGCATATGGAGTTGTACAAGGGTTCCGAACCCTCAGCGTACGTCATCCCGCACCACTGTGTTTTGCGTCCTTCCTCAACCAGCACACCACTTCGCGTCGTCTTCGATGGATCGGCTAAGCCAACTCATGATGGAGTGTCCCTTAATGAAGCTCTTCTGACTGGCAGAAAATTACACAAGGACTTATTAAAAATTATTATTAATTTTCGTCTTTATGAAGTGTGTTTTACTGCGGATGTGTCGAAGATGTACAGGGCGGTTCTGATTGATCCAGCTGACAGGAAGTACCAGCACATTCTGTGGCGTGAGACGCCGACAGAACCAGTGCGTGTTTACGAACTTAAAACTAATACTTACGGTCTCCGTAGTGCGCCGTACGTAGCTGTACGCACGTTGCATCAGCTAGCCGAAGACGAGTTGACTCACGTTGAGAAGCCGCGTTCTGAGGCTGCAAGGGTACTCACTCAAGGTTTTTATGTTGATGACGTTTTGTGGTCATGTCAATCTGAAGAAGAAGCTTGCACGTTGCAAGACGATTTGACATCACTACTTAAAAGTGGTGGGTTTGATTTAAGAAAGTGGGCGAGTAACTATCCTGGTTTACTGGATCGAATGCAATCAGACCAGGTTTCATCAATTGACTTCCAAGACGATACGTTATCGTCTTCGTTAAAGGTTTTAGGTTTGACATGGTTACCTCCCTGTGATAGTTTCGCTTTTAATTACAACATGACTGACGCCAAACAAACCAAACGATCCGTTTTAAAATTGCTCGCGAGCATTTTCGACCCAGTAGGTTTTATTTCCCCATGCGTGTTTGTCGCGAAGTGTATCATGCAGGATCTCTGGAAACTAGGCATAGGATGGGATGATCAGTTGCCGCCAGAGCCGTGCTCTCAGTGGAATCAGTTCATCTCTGACTTACCACTCCTGTCTGAACTGCGCTTCGAGCGTCATGTTTTAATACCTAACTTCCGTGAAGTGCAGTTAATTGCGTTTTGTGATGCGTCATCGCGAGGCTTTGCAAGTTGCCTATACCTACGCAGCGTAGATAACGCCGGGAATGTTAAGGTTAGGTTGTTGACTAGTAAGTCGAAAGTCGCGCCTTTAAATCCTCTCCTGTCAATACCTAGACTTGAACTTGAAGCAGCCGTGCTGCTAAGTAAACTTGTAAGTTTTGTCGAACAAAACTTAACCGATTTCAAATATTCAGTAGTCGCCCTCAGCGACTCAAAGAACGTGTTAGCGTGGATACAGACGCAACCGTATATGTTAAAAACATTTGTGGCTAACCGTGTTAGTCAAATAACTGCTGTGGTTCCCCCCAGCTGTTGGCATCACGTGAGGAGTGAGAACAATAGCGCTGATATTTGTTCCCGTGGCGCGCTGCCCGCTCGCTTCGTTGAGGAAGCAACAGAGTGGACTCACGGTCCTGCGTGGTTGTATGATGACCGACAGGCCTGGCCTATCGAGGCATTTTATGTAAAGAAAGAATTTAAGATTCCCGAGCTTAAATCAAATAACGCAACGTTTGCATTTAATTCGTGTGAAGACAGAAACGTTTTCAGCAATGACCTCGAAGAAACTTTTAATAAGTTTTCTTCATTTAGTAGATTACAGCGCGTAATCTCTTGGTGTCACAGGTTTGTAAACAACCTGCGATGTAAAAAATCAGAGCGGTCAGTCGGACCTCTGACAACCTCTGAGCTTAAAGAAGCTCATAACACTGTCGTTCGTGTGTTGCAAACGAATCATTATGGTTCAGAGATTACGTCCTTGAATAAAGGCAAATATGTTGCCTCTTTACGAAAGTTGTCACCTTTTGTAGACTCTCATAATTTCCTCAGGGTGGGGGGTCGCATTTTGCAAGGCGACCTACCCTATAATGTGAAGCACCCGGTGTTGCTTCCTAAATGTTATACGAGCAATATTTTAATTGAATATTTACATAAGATATACTTACATGTGGGTCCTCGTACGTTACAAGGAATCCTATGTAAAAACTATTGGCTCGTCGGTGCTCGTAGCATCATTAGATCAGTTTTGTCTAAATGTAAAACATGTTTTAAATGTCGACCTACTGCGTTACAACCTCAGATGGGTACGTTACCCGCACCTCGACTCTTACCGGAAAAGGTCTTCAATCACGTAGGTTGCGACTTAGGTGGTCCATTTATCGTGAAAGAAAGTACACGGCGTAACGCCAAGTTGTACAAGGCATACTTATGCCTATTTGTGTGCTTTTCGACGAAGGCAGTACACTGCGAAGTATTGACCGACTTATCATGTGACTGTTTTTTGGCTGCCTTTGATCGTTTTGTAGCGCGCCGAGGATTAAGTTCCTGTTTATATTCTGATTGCGGTACAAACTTCGTCGCAGCAGCTAAGCACCTAAAAGAAGTTGTAAGCTTCTTATCTAATAAGAAGAATCAAGATGATATTCTTAGTGGATTGACTATTCGTCAAGTCGAATGGCGAACTAATCCTCCAAATGCAGCCTCCATGGGTGGACTCTGGGAGGCCGGAATTAAATCCGCTAAACATCTTCTTCTTCGTTCTGTCGGCGACAGAAGTTTAACTTTTGAAGAGTTGACAACCGTGTTCTGTAGAGTCGAAGCGGTTTTAAACTCCCGACCTTTATGTTCGTTGTCTGACAACCCTAACGAGTTTGATGTGTTGACCGCTGGTCATTTTTTAATAGGTCAAAGTCTTGTGGCTGTCCCGGAATATGAGTTTGAGGACGTTCCTCAGAATAGATTGTCACGTTGGCAATCAATTCAGAAGGTTTCGCAGTCATTTTGGAGACGTTGGTCTGATGAATACCTTCACACTCTTCAACAGAGAGCGAAGTGGTTTTCTTCACCTCCTAACTTAAAAGTTGGAGATTTAGTTTTGTTAAAATCTAACTTGTCCCGACCATTGCAGTGGCCGCTAGGTAGGATAGAAACAACACATCAAGGCGTTGACAAAATCGTTCGTGTTGTCACTCTCAGAACAAAAAATGGTCTGATAAAGAGACCTGTGAATAAAATTTGCCCTTTGCCTTATGCAAATTAATTACCTCAATATGTAAAATACTTTATTATTATAAATTAAATCCCCTTTATGTTAGTTATGATACTCCTCTACCTTAAGTTTTTGTTATCTTTTATGTATTTTACCTATACACTGAACACAGAGATATAGGTTCACCTCGCTAAGAGGCTTCGTAAGCTTCTTTAGTATTTATGTTTTTATTAATTTTTAAATTTTTGTGGATTGTTATATCCCTCATTCTCTACCTGTATAAAATAGTTGGGGAATTCACTTATTATGAATTCGGTGAGGGGTATGTTCGATCTTTGCAAGCAATTGGAGGGTATTTAGGAAATAAACTCCATCAATTTTTGTTTCTACTACCGTCGACCGGTGGTAGGCATTGTGTCAATGCGAGTCGCGCCGAGTGCACGTTGCACGATTACCTGCCCAATTTCCTTGGCCAATCATCGTCACGAGACAAGTGGAACCACCCTTTCTTGAAGTGCAGTGTCAATTTTGTTCAAATTTGGAGTTAAGTGATACCGACTGCGCAGTGCGGGCCGTGCCTGGACTGTGACCGAAGCTGCTGCCCTAGGCGGGCGTGGATCAAAGGTTGGTGGAGTAAACTCAATTCTCTCTAAAGCTTGCAAGGGTAGATCATCAGTTCCTTACCTAACTCTCAAGACGCACCTTATACAGTCCATTCGAAATACCTCCCTCTGAGATTGTGTCTGTACCGAACATATACTATGGTAAAACTTCTTTGATTTCAACATCTTTTAAGGACCATTGGATTTACAAAGTAATCTTACTAACTACTATAGCATCTTATTATGGTTTTCATTTTATGTAGTTTCACCAATGACGATCTAAGATAGCAAAGGTAGGTAGGCAGGTAAGGTAGGTAAGGCAGCGTAGGCAGACCCCCCACTAAGTGGACCGACGACCTGGTGAAAACCGCGGGGAGCCGATGGAGGCAGGAGGCGAGCAGCCACTCAAAGTGGCGCTCTCTGGGGGAGGCCTATGTTCAACAGTGGACATCTATGGGATGATGATGATGATGATGATCATCTAAGGTATTTTCACATAACCAAGTAGGTATATCACGACACGAGTAGAGTAACAGTTGAATTTTTAAGCGATAAGTTCATAACAAGTATCTACATATTTTAAAATACTATTAATAGATCTGTTTTAAAATCTTGCTGCTCCATTGAAATATTTTATTTTTATATTAAGTAAGTACTTTTTCGAAAACACCCCAATATTAAATCTGAAATGCACAAATCGGTGCCAAGTGAAAGATAAATTAGAA
Organism: Ennomos erosarius; assembly: GCA_963580505.1. NCBI lineage: Eukaryota > Metazoa > Arthropoda > Insecta > Lepidoptera > Geometridae > Ennomos > Ennomos erosarius. The sequence goes on from OY756978.1 coordinate 12,948,086, forward strand.
CGCGCATTGATTCCCGAAAATCATGGTTTAGTTTCGGCACTGACCTTAATGTTAACATCTTTAGTTCCCCTCAAGATATTAGAAATAATATTGCTATAGGAAAATAAATACAAAATTTAAATTCTGTTTGAGTCCGTGTGGGTCTATTCTAAGCGATTCTGTGTGGTTCTATGTTGTTCTCGGTGATTCTGTGTAGTTCTAAGTACTTATGTGTAGTTCCAGCCAAATATAAGGTGACTTTCTTTATTAATTTCAGTGGAATCGCAACAATAACTTCTGTATCATTTTGTATTCAAGATGAACATCCGCGAGGTCTCGCCCTAGTCAATTGGATTACTAGGAATGTTCTAGAATGTTGTGAAATATGAAACAAAGTAACGTAGAAACACGACACGCAGTTGAACCACAGAATAAGAATCACGATCAAACTAAAGTTAAGTATATAGGTAAAAAGCCTGCTTATACCAGCAAGCGAAATTGAAGCTTATCGTGCGGCACGAGGGTTCATATTCCGTTGAGCACAACTAACCGGTCTAGCTGCGGAACACACAGTTGCGACGGTATAAATATTAATAAAACGAGAAAGATAACAATGTGTATTTCAATAAAGTACCTCTTTATTTGCCTATTTGTCTATCTGCCTCTACTGATCTGTGTATTGGCGATACATGGCTGTCTCTAATATTGTTTTGTTTCTAACCAATACATTTTACGCAAGAGAATTTATCGTTATCTGAAAAATGAACAAAGAGCTGAGGAACAGACCCAAAATAGTTTCGTTACTAATTAGTCAATGATTTGACCATCTTTTAATATGGAAAATTTAGAATTTCCCCTATAAAATGGGTAAATTTCGGGTAAAACCACGCCTGTAGCAATCCATATAAATCCGAGATAAACCACTACTATACATATAAATCACTATACCCAAAGTAGTTTCTAATTTGCTACAGACTGCCGACACAGGCATGCTGAATATCAACGTTCGTTAGCATTCCTATCAATATCAGTGTTGGCAAATATGCTATGTATTGTACAAATAGCTATTTACTTCATCACGCAAACCTTACCGAGCTACATACTTGTATATTATGGGCTATTTATAAATTCATTCCGTTAACAGCCAATTAAATACAAACCAATGCAGCCCAAAGCTGAAAACAGAAAAGGTTTATGATACAGTAACTTTCTAAACAAAAGAAAGTCAAGCGTATAGTAGATACCGCGGTATGATGCGGCTTTGTATGGTTTATGAGCGTAGGGACTACGTAGCTACGCGAATCCGAGCCCGTAGACCTAGAGGCTACGGCTCGTAGCACGGCGTAGAGATTCCGTAATCTACGTTCAGTCGCAGAGAAGCGCTCGGTGCGGTCACGTCTCAACGCGATGCGCGGTCACGATCGGCGGGAAACTTCTAAATAAACAATTTCGCGTTCCAGTTCCGAAACCGCTGTTACAAACTTGCTTCATCCTAGAGCGCTTGTTCCGCCACTTTCGGGACCTACATAATACGCGGTAGGCTAGTGATGTAACGAGTTTGGCCTATTTACAAATTCGATTGTTTCTCACGCAAAATAACTCCTGAGAACCGGTAATTTAATTTGCAAATCGTATACACATACTGTGGTTTATCTTAAAATCATAAATTGTTTAATAATCGATCTAAAATAACCGTGTCTTAGCGTGGTAAACAATACTACGTACTGCAAAGTTAAAATTGACTGCAGTAATATATCCGAGTGCTTCCCGGTAACTTACGAACGTATTTCGCAAAGTTTTGCATTTCAAATAAACATTGCGGGAGTTGAGTTAAGCTGATGCTAGAGCGGGATAGGTGCCGCGGCCGCGTGGGTTACGTAAAGTCGGTAGCGCAAGTGAGCGCGGATGGTGTGCGATGGTGGCGCCATGCTGTGCTTGGAGTCGCTGATGGCGCGGTGGCGCGAACGCAGCGAGCGCGCGGGCGAAAGGCGCGCCCGCTCGCGCAGCCTCTGCTCCTCCACCGGAGACGGCAGCCTGCTGCAGCTGCTCCATCGACGTGCCAGCAGTGCCATGTAAGGATATACTGAACTGGGGATGGCGTATTGACCCAAAATGAGTCCTTGGCCTCCGGCAATAAGAGCCACCACTTTGACATATCCTGAGCTAGCTCGCGCCAGCTTTTGGAGCTTACGCAGGTTCTTCTCCACTTCAATATTCGGACGGCCAGTTGAACGTCAGCCACTTGGCTGTCCCACGTACGCTCTCCATTCGTTCAAGATGGCTCTAAGCCAGCAAAGTCGGTGAGCCTTTGTTTCACTGGTGATGTTTGGCTTAGCCACCAGTTATTCGAGCTCTCTGATGTACACATTTCGGTAGAAATGTATGTCCGATTCGGGTTCTTTTCCGGCATGCTACTATTACTATAATATGTTATCGGCGTCAATAGCGCTGGTGTATTTGTCACGGGTTTAAGTCACTGCTCCGTCCAAACATTATCTAAAAGAAAAGTTTTGTTACACTTGTGCTACCTTAATTCGGATGCGATACGGTGGTATATCCCTATCCCTATCCTCCCTCCCTATCCCTACATATAATAAATGTGTAATTTTGATGCACTACGGAATACACACATAATGATGTCAAATCTAATTTATCCCATAGGTTCTCTTGTTCAAAAAATATCGTAACCGCGATGCAGGACTACAAGGCTTTTTGCCCTTCTCCATACATTTTCTAATTTATCGTATCTAACGCCATCTAGGGACAATAATTTATAGCTGTTTGTTTGTTTGTTTGTTTGTTTGTTATTGAACAAATCCCTAGATACTGAACTGATCTTCATGCGGGTTGCACTAATATGCTTAGAAATAACCAGCGCACAACATAGGATATATTAAAATACAAATATCATTAAAAAAATTTGGTCAAATTTATTAAATATCATTACGAAACCGGACGGAATTTTATACAACATGGCCGCTTCATGGTGAATTTTTTTTGGCTACTGACGGTTAGTTTGTGTTACAGTAATTTTTTTTATGTTGTATTATGGCTCCATATTTAGTGTATTTAGCCAGTGTTAAGTATAGTAATTTTTCGTCGTGTTGTTATTGAATATTTCACATGTTTCACGTAAAGTCCATCTGGAGGCACACATTAAAGAAAAAAAACGTGTGTAAGGCCATGAACAAAGAGTAATAGGAGTTAATTTCGGTAGTAAATATGCATTAAACAGTGGAATGAAATTTTACAATTTATTAGATTTGATTAACCATTATTAGTTTTTCTATTTAAGCCCTTGCAGGTTGTTTGGGGTTTTTGGAGTAAAATAGATATACCATCAAATAATATGTAAGTAGTATGAATCGATTGCATTCAAGATACAAACATGTTAATTATACTTAAGTGCCCGCAGATTAGAGAAATAACCGCCCAAGTGCGAGTTGGGCTCGCGCACGAAGGGTTCCGTATCATTATCTATAAAAACTAGCAAAAAAACGTTTGATGTATGAAAAAATACTAAAATACAGAATAAAATAAGTATTTAAGGGGTTAAATACTTATTTTATTCTGTATTTTTTGTAATAGCGGCAACAAAAATATATTTATCATCTGTGAAGATTTCAGCTGTCTAACTATCATGGTTCATGAGATACAGCCTGATGGTGACAGACGGACAGACGGACAGCGAAGCCTTAGTAATAGGGTTCCGTACCCAAAACGGACTGACGACGTCTGTCAGGCTGTTTGTCCGTCTGTCACCAGGCTGTATCTCATGAACCCTGATAGTCAGAGCTTTACCCTTGGGAGTATAATCTTGACCTATTTTTGGCATTACATGACGTTTATGTTTGGCCCACAGGTCTGAGGGCCAATGCATACTATTACCACCATAGGCTAATGCAGTGGGCCAATGATACTCTTACGTTACGTATAAATTATATACTCTTTGAATGATACAGAAGTATAATAATACTCTTTGGAATGATACGAAGTAGATTTTTTTCTCTAATCTGTGTACGAAACATGTTATGTAAAATGCCCTGGGGGTCTATCAAAGATACCAACCGCTAACGCTAACGCCAAACGCTAACTTCAAAAATGTATCGAAATGACATTCGCTACGGAAAAGTTAGCGATTGAGGTCGTTGAAGAAAATCCGAACATGGCGGTTGTGAATTTTGAATTTATTTTTCAAAACTAGTGTATCTTGAACTTTAATGTGTAATAAGGGTGGATTATTTTCCGTTAAGTGTTCGTGAATGTGCACGAGTGTTGGCAAATAGTTTCAAGATCATAAAACCATTTTCGTTTTTGCTTCAACGGCCTTTTTTAGAGCCTTCAGTAAAATATCCACCATTTTACTGTTGGCGTTTTGACTGACAAAATATGACTTTGACTTGACATAACCGTACAAATCTTTACTCACTTGACATTGGCAGAATTATTGCTAAACAGCGATAGAAAGCCATTAACGAAGAAGAAGAAGAAGAAGTTAGCGATTTCCGAAACGTCATTTCAGTACATTTTGGAGTTAGCGTTTGGCGTTAGCGTTAGCGATTGGTATCTTTGCTAGACCCCAGACTTTGCCCTATTGTAAAAATGGTTTGAAAGCCTAGATTTTAATATAATATAGGTTTTAATTAATCATGAGTTCGATGATACTTATCGAAATATCATCGAAAATTTTTCTAGGTATAGTTAAGTAGCCATGAGTGGAGATTTCATCAAAATTGGTCCAGGAATATCAAGAATAATAATTAGCGTACCTACGCTGTTTTGGGAAATATTATAATTAATTATTTCATCCATGATTAAGACATGTCATTTTTACTTCGTGGAAGTGATTATACGAGCAGAAAACTCAGTGTGACTGATAGAAAATCGCAAATAGAAAATTTAAAAATAAAGCCATTACCCAAACCGAAACCTGAAAAGTAATGTAGTCCACGCGTGGCAACGCCGCGGGCAGTATCTAGTAGACTATAAGAACATAATTCTAGTATGAACGTGGTATATCGACTGTACAATACTCCTTTTAACGAAATCTGTATAAGACAAATCTGTCATATCCAGAATATTGGTATGAATAAGTGTTTTCGTATGTATTTAATGTAGCATCAATTACCTAACGGTGTCCAACGCCACATGAATGTGGGTTTTATAGTCATTTCATTTCATTTCTAAGGCCCGATTTTACCAAAGTAGAATAACGTTATTCCAAGTATAACGTTCCGAGAATAACCGAGTTACACGAATATAACTATTATACCAATAATTTTGAAGCTCTTTCCTTGGATACAATCAGGATAGGGTCCTTTTAATTTTCATTTCATTTGTCAATCAGCTGTATCCAAGGCGAGGGTAACAATTAGCGTTATACTTGGAATAAAACTTATTCTACTTTGGTAAAATCCAGCCTAAATGGCTTGGATATAGTGTACCATGGTTTAGAATAACGGGCGTACCCATAAGATGGACACCCATGCAGTTAAGTGGCTCAGTTAGTTAGCTAATGGAGTCAATGACGTTTCGATTATAGCGATTCTTAATCTTTTATTTATAAGCGTATCCTTTCACACAATTTCAAATCAGCATATCGTATATATCATTGCAACTATAACCTTTTTTGGGATGCTTATCTAACACGTAGAATTGCATGGCAGGTGGTAATGTAGATAAATATCCAAAATGTGCCACCTGGACTAGACATTCGCGTGCTGTAAAGGTCAGACACACGCACAGAAAGGGTTGATGAGTATCTCAACACGCGGCGTGGCAAAATCCTATATTGTCTGGAGAATCATAAAATACATACGTGAAATAGATAGTTTCTAAATACTTATGTTAAACTTAATGATGTTAATAAAGGGATGATGAATTTTCTTCTATTGCTTAAACAAAAACAAGACCTCCAGCGTCACTCAAGAATACGTAGGCAAATCACATATGCTATCTTTTTCTATCAAATGCAAATTGCGTGTCACTATTAAAAGAGAGAGCCTTGCCACCTCCCTTTTGTTTGCTATCTATGTAGGAATAGGAACACCTTTTTGTGTCAAAATATAATAGCCAAATTAATCTACCCATTGAAGCATTTCATAGCGATATTATGTGGGTTGTACATTGTATATCACCGCACCCAGGTGTCATTAATATCTTGTAACCGTACGCAACAGCCTACAATTAATACCGGTTTCATCATTCACTTGTGAGCCTTCTGATCTCGCTGTAATTAATACAATTCAGCTAAAATTCCACCCACATCGCTCGCAGAACTGACAACCGATGGGGGAAAAAAGGTTCTCGACTCGCGACCACGAACCGGAAGGCGCTGCGTAGGCAGACCTCTCACTGGGCGGACCGACGACAGCTCAATAGGGGAGGCCTATGTTCAGCAGTAGACGTGTACAGGCTGTTGATGATGATGGTGATAATGGGAGCTAAAATTTGTTTTTACAAACACAAAAACATAGGAGGATGACGGGTTAGAAGTGGTACAATGGCGACCTACTTCCCGATGAAAATTGGGTCATCACATAAAGAGATCGGAAATGAGATGCAACGAGCTCCAAACTTCCTTATTGGCGTATTAAAGACAAGATTTTCCTCAACAGTAGTTCGTGGATCTCGCAAATTACCATATAAAAGTTACTGTAATATACGGCTTTAAGTTTAAAGCTTAGGATCAAGTCATAATTTTAACAGCTTAATGTAGGTACGCTGTGCTTGGTGGTGTGAATTCAAATGGCTACTTCTTAAGTAACAGATTGTAGGTTTCAGGTGTCAAAAACCTGCTTTATCATGATAAATAGACAGCGGCAGCGTTACGGTTGTAACTTACATGTAATATTCTAATTTATTATTCTAAAACCGTGTTCAGAATACAACCAAGAAAAAACTATTTCCTTTGTGTTCGCGAAGTACTTAGCTGTATACCGCTCCTAATTGAAGTCTCCTAATTGACTAAAACAGCAATAAAGTGCTAAGACGTAGCTTAATTAAAAACTTGTCACTCTCAAGCTCTTTTTAATAACTAGCTTATCCCAAAGTTTTTAATAAGTTCACCTCATTAGTATTAAGTACGCGCGCTGTGCGCTTCATTATGTTGGGATGTCCAAAATGTTATAATGAATAACATTCTACCTAAATATAATTCGGTGTATATATGAACACTGTATAACTATTGTCGGTCATATCGTTTTCGGGTATTCACAATGCAATAATGCAATGCTTAGTGTGGGATGATTAGTAGAAAATGCTTTTCATGTCCTCCTTTTGTACTCTTTTCGTGCAACAAAGAATTAAATAAATAATGTTAGCACTGAATTCGTAGGTACTGTTTAAAATGCGATTTATTTGATGTTTAATATAACGTAGTTTGTTTATTTTATTAACAAAATATACTAAAGTTAAATATCTATAGGAACAAGTATTGTTATTAAAACCAAGATACCGTCACCATTTTTCGATTTCATTTTAAACCCAATCAGGCTCTGGGCATAATTGGTTTCTAAGCATAAGTTAACTAGTCGCGTTAAAAGCTGTTTATTACAGAAATCACAAGCATTTAATATTACGCGTAAATACTGTAAGTACATTCTTTTGTAATACTATTATTATTAACTATCCTCTACTTAGTCTAGGTATAGTTCAACGTTCGTGAATTGCAAATTTGCCTTGCTACAAACGTGTTTTATGTGTTGTTAAAGAATGGATACAACCCGCAGCACGCTACAGGGGTCTATGACTTCTTTATTTTGGACTAAATGTGGGGAAAACATTTTTCATCAATGACGCCCATCATCATCATCATTAACAGCCTGAAGACGTCCACTGCTGAACATAGGCCTCCCCCAGGGAGCGCCACTTAGAGCGGCTGCTCGCCTCCTGCATCCATCGGCTCCCCGCAGCTTTCACCAAGTCGTCGGTCCACCTAGTGGGGGGCCGGCCTACGCTGCGTCTTCCAGTTCGTGGTCGCCACTCGAGAACCTTTCTTCCCTATCGGTTGTCAGTTCTACGAGCGATGTGGCCTGCCCATTGCCATTTCAACTTGCCAATCCTAAGAGCTACATCGGTCACTTTAGTTCTCCTGCGGATCTCCTCATTTCGGATCCTATCTCGCAGGGAAACACCGAGCATTGCTCTCTCCATAGCTCGTTGCGCGACTTTGAGCTTAGTAATGAGGCCCATAAATCTGTCCAAATCTCGCCTCCACGTGTTCTCTCAACTAAAAGTGCTGTTTTATTTCGCCTTTGTTGGATTGAAATAAGGTATATTTTAAGATACTTTGAAGACAGAGGAATTTCTCTAAAATGCGTAAACTTTGATTTTCGCTCTCATCTATTTGCATAAACTTATGTCTTCTCTCTTGGTGATTTCTTTCTTTTTGTTTTAAAATGAAGCCATGATTGAAGTTTATTAACTTAATCTCCCGATTTAAGGGATTTAGTTTTTCTATTCTAATTCTCTTTTTGAGATGCTCCTCAAACCGTGTGTCACGCGTATGCGGGACATTAATGTCAGTAATTTTGTTGTCAGTCGACTGTAGTAAAGACAGTAGATATTGATTGCAACTAATACTAACTTTGTAAGTTTATTGCGTGAGATACACAACACTTCTAAAATACTTACTGAAAATGTAGGTCATATTGTTGGAACAACAGTCTCTTCATATTTAGATTTATGAATCTTTACTTTGTCGTTTCATAAGAATATTGTCTCTCTTTTTATCACAAATGCGTTATCTTTTTTTTGTTGTAATATGATCAGTAGTAGAGCATAGCGAAGCAAGAATAGGTTTGAAAGTAGCAAGGGGCTACCGATGAGGCTCCACTCACTCTCTGAACTTACTAGCCTTTACATCTCTACCGGCTTCTTAAAGACTATCAGTGTTACTTTTTATAATAAGTGGGCTACGTCTACCTTCCTGCCAATAATCTTAGCACCAAACATTACCATACCTAAAATCTAATTTCGATAGCATTATTCGAAATCGAAATTGCATATAGATAACTAGGTATACTTCAGCAGAAGCTACTCGACTTTCAAAGCCGCTCAAGTTTTTACGATATTACTCAACAATCTACATCCTCGATGTAAATGTGACGCATCATTAGCGAGTCAAATGAAATACTTTCTGAAGAATGAAAAAACGATGAAAGAGCTTTGTACCGTAGACGGTCCGTAGCATCGCGAAGCACGTACGAGTATCACGAATGGTTTGGACGCTTTGCAATTCATAAATAAAAATAACCGTGCCCGCTAACTAGTAGTAGTTTCGTCTAACTTTGCTCGATTCAGTTTTAAGGGTTACGTACCCAATGGTAAAGCGAACCCCATTACTAAGGCTCCACTGTCTGTCTGCATCTCCGTTTATCACCAGGCTGTATCTCATGAACCGTGACATTTGAAATTTTTACAGATGATGTATTTCTGTTGTCGCTATAACAACAAATACTAAAAACTGAACAAAATAAATATTTAAGGGGGCTCGCATACAACAAACGTGATTTTTTACTCGTTTTATAGTTAATGGTATGGAACCCGTCGTGCGCGATTCTGGCTCGCACTTGGCCGGTTATTAATGAGAATAATTATTATACTATATATTTTGACTTTGGCAATTAAAGCAATCTGTGAAAGCAAATTTTCTTCCAAATCGGCTCAGTAGTTTTGGCGTCGAAGCCAACAAACAAATAAACAGACAACGTTTCACCACAGATTTTCCCCTGAAAGGATCATCCGAGCCATCCCAACTCCTTAAGATAACGGAGTGTGGCTCTAGGTTGCTGGCACAGTTGCTTTAGTGGCACTGATATTGGGTGTTGGAGTAACGATGATGAGGCACTTGAAATTTCTTGGGGAAAATCTTGTGCGTTGATTCGCTTTAAGATGTATAGCTAAGACCTTAAATATTAATAATATTATCCATTCTAATAGGTCCTTGGATCACATACACTTATGGCATAATGTAATTCTTATAAAAAGCCTATTTGTTGAGGCAAGAGCCATATCCCAAGTGAAGTATCAATCAGCACAGCCACGAGAGACAGGCGACGTGATTCGTACGTGCTCAGATTCCGAACAATTCCACTTTTCTCGTTATTCGAGCACAATACCTAAAACTGGGCATGATAAAAATGTTATAAGATTTTTGGGCGCCATTTCTGCAAAACCCGAACAGGTGATATCATACCACAGACCTAGAATTTTTTCGTCGATGTAGTATATGATATACCCATAGTATATGAAATAAAATATTTTCAGTATAAAAAACAATTTCTTAAAATGTCAGGCACCCAGATCGCCAATAAGTATTGTAGTAATACCTGTAATCATTTGCATATTTCAAACAGGATTTATAGCTACAACAGTAATGTCAAAATAGTTAACAATATGTTTTAACACAAACTCAACCAAAATGACAACATCTTAGGTTTCAAATTCAGTTGACACAATTTGCTCTACGGTAGTACGTTTATTTTATTCTGTGCTTATACCTCAAATTATTACAGCTTAAGGGTATCTTTGTGGTATTAAAAAAAAGAACAGACACAATGAAGATACAACTTCTCCTAATTTGTTGGTAATTTATTCCTGTTTGTGGTTGGCTAAAGCTATACATACTTATAAACAAACACGTTAGCGGTTTGTAGGCCAATCTAATTACTGCAACTGGTTCATTGCTGTAGTAAAGACCCGGCAAAAGCATTTTATTTGATGCTGTTTTAGTATAGCGCAAAGTATTAGGCTTGGGGATTTTATATTAATGTTCGTATGTTACCATCAATAATATTATTCATCAATAATATTTGACGGGCCCGATAGCTCAGTTGGTAGTATCCCTGCCTTCTGAACTGAGGGCTGTGGGTTCGATTCCTGCCCGGGACAAACATTTGTGTGATGAACATAGATGTTTGTTCTGCGTCTGGGTGTTATACTATATTCTATGTATGTATTTACAAACAAAAAAGTATATAAGTATTGTATCAGTTATTTGGTTCCCATAGTACAAGCTATGCTTAGTTTGGGGCTAGATGGCGCTATGTGAAATGTCCACACATATTTATTTATTATTTATTTATTTATTTATTATAGCTTGCAACATTCTTATGGGATTCCGAATTCAAGGTTTAGAATGTAATTGTATCTAATTACATATAATCATTATTTAATTTTACGTACTTTTATTACCCCTGCCTACGCCCATTCGTCTTTCCTATAACCTTTTCCCTCTTTCACCTGCTCTTTATTTTCCCTACTTTCGTTTCTCTTCCATCGGACCAAAATTCATCCTGTAATTTTGGCGTCATAGTTTTTAATAATACAAGCAGAGAGATAGGTCGAGAAAGATTTTGAAAGTTATTGCATTTGCGTTTAATATCTATACAATTGTACGTACCCCAATTTTGATTCGAAATTATTATGTTTTGTTATACTTACCTTGGTTGCACTTTTACTATAAGTTTCTATTATAATAGAAGAATTTATTTATGTGTTAATTTGTGAAAGGACCAATTCCATAAGTATACTTACATAGTAAATGGCTACCTATGCTGATATTTATGAGCACATGGGATAATTGACCCATCGCTCTCGAAATAATCCATTCATCAGCCATGACCTTTGGTAATTTAATTATAGAAAAGATTTTAAATGACGGAGTCATAATTATAAATATTGCGTAGGATCCTTTAGGAAGGTATTTTAGATGCCAGTCACCGCAGTCAATGAGGAAAATAGATTGAGGGAAACGCCCTGCGTGTCCCGAAATACTGCAGCGCTTCGGTTATGAGATACCGAACTTCGATCCGCATATTGATTAAGGCAGGAATTGAATATGGATGCTAATTAGATAATGCTCCATGCATTAACTAATTAAAAAACTATCTGGAGCTACTTGGTAAATATCCCGTTAATAAACAATACGTGAGTAATGTTAGTGACCATGGAAGTTTAAAATCTTATATCAGGAGCTAGACAGTTTGCTGGGAGGGTTGTGTAAATAAATCCCAATAATTATCTCAAAGCATGGTAGAGCTCATTGCAGTTTTGTACCTTCCACTTTTTTATTGGGTAATACCCATCCAAATAGTGACTGCAGTGGACGACCGAGTTTTACTATGAGCGCTACGAACAATAAAGATAAAACAAAAACATGTTTGATGATTGTAAGATATTCTCGAATATCTCGTACCTATTAATTATTGACTGAAGGTCTCTATGCCGAATCACACAGTTTTTCATTAACATAGATCAATTGAAAAGAACCAATAAATGGCTGGCGAGGGTAAGTCATTGCCACTCATGCCCAGCTAGACAATGATTGATTGAGCCAACACGAAAATAAATGCGTTCAACCGTACAGCCTCACAGCCTTACAGCTGGGACCATTGTCACGACAATTTTTGAATAGTATTTGGTACTTTTGCTAGACTAATCTGAGGATCTACGTTACCTACATGCAGAGCTGCTATGATAAAGTTCTACCCGTTTCTTTTATGTATTTTACTAAAGATTTGAGGAATGTTTTAGGGTTCCGTACCCAAAGGGTAAAGCGAACCCTATAATATGGCTCCGCTGGACCTGTGTCTGCATGTCTGTCTGTCTGCCTGTCTGTCTGTCTATCCGACTGCCAAAAGGCTATATATACTATATCAAGAAGCGTGATAGTTAGACAGTTGAAATTTCCACAGATGATGTATTTCTGTGGCCGCTATAACAACAAATACTAAACAACAGAATAAAATAAATATTAAAGGGGGCGCCCATACTAAAACCTTATAACTCATTTTTATAGACAATGGTACGGAGCTTCGAGCGCCAGTCCAACTCGCACTTGGCCGGTTATTTCTTTAATTCTTCATTCTTACGTTCGCAGTGAGGTCAAGGGAGTTCATGGTGAATAAGTGGCAATAGCTGCGTGCAAAAGACTAATTTTTCACTGTAATAGTTCACAGAAGAGATGTTAATTTGGTTCACCATATCAACGTGATAATGGTAATCAATCGTGGATTCATTAGGTTCACGTCCACTTGACATTTATCGGTACATCCTCGACTTTTTAATTAAGTACCGACTTTCCTACATTATTAAGTACCTATGGTAGGTACGCTTATCTATTTTGGGCAACAATTGTATAGTTTTGTAATAATCTAGCACTTTTTGGGTCTGTTGAGGACTTTAAAAGGCAAAAGTCACCTTTTACTGTAGGTAAATTCCATGTTCTTAAAATAGTTCCACCTACATACGATTGCCAGTGGCGATTGTGAACTCAGTCACGGCTCTGTCATCAAGGCAGATCCCCACTGATTTCCGAAGGGGAAATTCGTTCTGCTGTCAGGTGAAACAACACCTATAAGTCTAATATTAGATGGAAGGTATTATTGTATTCGGGGTGGCAGATCTAATCACTTTGAATCCAACGTGACTGTTCGAAGGACGATCGCTATCGGTTTTGTTTATTCTATTCTTAGTATTTAGCTAAGCTAGTACCTCAAATAGAGAGAGAACCGCAGGACAACTGAAGTGACCCATATAGCTCTCAGATCACTCGTAGAATTTACAACTGGTAGGGAAGAAAGCATCTCGGCTGGCATCCATGAACTGGAAGATGCAGCGTAGGCTGGTCTCCCGACGCAACCTCGAGGATCCGATGGATGCAAAAGGCAAGCAGCTGCTCAAGCTCTGGGGGAGGCCATGTTCAGAAGCCATGCCATACATGTCAGGCAGGCTGTTGATAATGATGATGATGATGATGATAATGATAATGATGATGATGACCTCGATAAGACGGGGCTGGCAGGCCGATTTGGTCACTTAACAACTAGTGAGGTGTAACTCAAGATATAGTAACGAAGGATACCTTTACCTGAACGGATTTCTTCAAAAAATACCGTTTGTTACACTAGTAACATATTCAGTAATCTGTGGTTACACCAACATTAGTAATAGTTTTATCTGATACTACCTTCATTGCAATTGAACTTGATATGGGATAGGACGCCGCTTGATAATGAATCACTACGCCTATAAGAAGACTAATTGCAGAATACATAGCTTTATATTACACATTCGTGTAAGTATTTAAAGTTGAGACAAGAATTCAGCTTCATGTTTTCACAGATAAATAGATCTAGCAACTTGGATAAGATGTAAATACTTAACCACCTAAAAAGTCGACCTATATTTAACGGGCTTTAAATTTTCTACAAAAGATTGATGACCGCTGTTCGTTCCGTTACCACGTTACACGTCCGACCTCGTTCTATCAACCTTGAATAATTTCTACACCTTAGGGTGAGAGTTGAGACGGCCGCGTCGTAAAATATTTGCATGTAGATTTGTCGCGTAATTACGTAGGTACATACCTAAATTGTTAAAATAATTGAACCTATCGATCAGGTCATGTACACAAACACTGACTAATTAATGACCATTTCCATATGCCTTATACACACATACTTATAACACCAGTCGGAAAACGTCCACATAGAGGCCCCTTACATTAGGATACCAAGGTTATAATGCAGGTCGAGGACAATGCTGCTGCTCTTTCCCTTAGATATTCTCTTAGTTGGTTCTTACGACACCCGACTAATTTAATTAATCGAAACTTAATTTAACAATTGTCACTTTGATTGTTCCAACACATTTTTAAAATTATATATTCAAAAGAAACCATAAGTAACTATAGGACCTATCTTTGAATCTTGATTGTTCTTACGACACCCATGGGAATCAATGGAGTGTCCTTGACTTACGCCAGGACCACACGGCAATTACACTGATTTTAAACTAAGTAATTTGCCTAATTATGTGGTTTTTGCTGGCATCACGTAAATAGTGATCGACACGGAACGAATAGATGCGCAATTTTCCTTGCAGACGTGATAGGAACTGAAATTCTTATTTATATGAAGCTGAAATATGCATAGGTTCAATTTCATACTTTCAAACCGAAATACATCGTACTCATGTAGGTACCTAGCTACTTTAGATATTATAGCAAACATTGCAATTTTATGCTTTGAAATTCAGTATTTGAGTATCTTTAGAAGACTCCAACCTTGCCGTCTACTTACTGTAAAATTAACGAATTTAGAGTAGATGTTAAATTTTTGTTGTTTAACTTTAACCACAACAAAAGTGAGAAAATTAAATGTCGTGTTATAATACCTATTTCAGCATAGTTCAATCTCTGCCCCAGTAAAACTCAATGGGATGAAGTTTGACTACTCTTTGTAAATAACGTACGTAACCTAACATAATACATAGTTATACGTTGAATCTGCAAGCTCGCACGTCACAGCATCAATGGAGAGTGATTTAGTGCTTGTTTATCGCGCATCCGACTTTATGATGTGACGAGCTACAATGTTTACCATACAAAAGGGTGTCGCAGATCATTTGTGGTGACTCCGCCCCTGGCGGCGGCAATTTGACGCCGTTCGCTGCCAAAATGACAAATATCACCGACCCAGTTATCTCGGGGACCTAGTGACGCACAAAGCGATGCAACTATACGCGAAGTTGGGTTATGCCGGTCTACAGTTCCAGTTGTAACGAGGAGAACGATGCCCACCCGGGAGTTGAAGCAAATATCGTCTGCATCAATTTTGTAAACAATACGTGGATCTAGGACAGGGCTGGAACGTAATCTACAAAGTAACAAAATATTATCAATGACTTCAAAATATTGATATTGTTTGCTTCGCTCGCCGTTTACTTAGGTAACGTTGACTATTTTATTAGTCATAATTATAAGTAACTCAGTTTTTTTTTTAATTTAGGGAAAAAATACTAAATCTAGGCAGTGACAAACTTAAATAGTTATGTAAAGTCCGTTCATAAAACTTAAGTAACTTGGTTTAATGAATTTTCTAATAAGTAAAATAATATAAAAAGCACTGTATTCGCTCGGAATACTTAAATACCTCGCTAAATTGCATAATATGCAAAGTTTTCTAATCTACAATAAGACACAGTAGAGAAATAAAATTGCGTACATCTTGCTCGTGTCTTCTAGCGTCCAATTCGTCGTGAGCTTAATCATTTATTAATAAATGAAGTAGGTAGTTAGGTAGTAGGTACATTGTAAAATATTACAATGTACCTACTACCTAACTACCTACTACTAAAAAAAAACTACATAAATTATACCAGAATGGTATATTTCTCGGATATAAGTATCAGAAATAAATTGCGCTTGCTTCACTTGCACTTTATGGTGGATTTTTCCAGATTTTAGCCTTTCAGCCTCCGTCCCGCCTCCACTCGTGACCAAAATGTGAACAAACAAACCATGTTAGGGTGCTGCATTGTGCTCCCTCCTCCAGAAACTAATCCTTGATCCGCCTATGCCTGTAAGTGACCTAATTGCCGTAAGATCACGTAAAACGCAACCCAAGTGAGTAATTGGACATTTCGCTGAACATCGGCGTCGGTTTACAACGTTTTGTCACGCACAGTATGATAAAAGCCGCCGTGGGAGTTGATATAGAGCTAGCACTCGTTTGATTTGACTATAAACGACTTGTATACGATAGGGCGGCAAGTTAGGGTCAATTGGTGTAATAAACGACGTTACCAACAAAGGAAATATGGAATCAAAACAATTCTTTGTTGCTTTGTTTACCGATCGCCAAGTCAGTCTTGCGAAGAGCGAACTTCGACAACAAGAACTTGTTTACGGAGGCGCCTATATATAACATCCTTCACTATATTAGTTTACCTATTTGCACAGACTTCAATCTACAAGACGTATTACTAAATGATATTATTGCTACTACCTACAAAGTAGGTTCATAGCATGGCAGCCAATGATGGGTATCGAACAGCATAATATAACCTTCTGATTATACACCCATGATATAACCACATCGTTTTAGGAAATACAGCCTGCATGCTTCAGAAATATAAGCTCTTGATTATAAATTGTAGCTCTCGTAGCTCTCTCTCTCTCTCGCTGTCTCTTTCTCTCTCTCTCTCTCTTTCTAACCACAAACTCTCATGGAGCTAGGCAATGGAACTATTGGGACCAAGCAAATATCAAAGAGCCTATAATACTTATACCTTCATTTATCGTTATCTATTCACTAATCAAAATACTATAGGTACCTAAGCTGTAAACACAGACCAAAAAAAAACGAAGCGTCATTTGTTTCATAGCTCTGTGGCTGTAAACCTCATTCAGAAGGGTCAAGCTGCAGGGTTAGCACGGACGGTAGACAATATTATCTTTCCCCTGTTTTACTCCACCTGACATGTAAATTGTATGAAGAATTTGACATAAAACAGGGAAAGACAATTTTGTCTACCGTCCGTGCTAGCCCGGCTGATATAGGTTAGGTCTATTCTATCATGCATGGGACTGTACCGACATTGTAACGGATTGTAACATGTATAGGTTTTCAACGATGATCAAACATTCTTATCACGTTGGCAAGGAGTATATATAATTCTTATGTAGAAATCTGAATGTACTTACATGTTCATAAATCCTGGGAAAATAAAACAGACACCGTTTTCTCGATTACCAATATTTCAAACATAGTTGGAGATCACAGAGCCGTTTGTATGCCAGGCACGTCTATCATGCGGGCAGGTTGCGTAGATTTAGGCCACAGTCACGCTGCTTGACATAAAGCGTTTGTAAAAAAATTACAATCGAACTGAATAAGTAAATCTATACGCACTGAATCTAATTTTCTCGTAACACCTTTAAAAGTGAAGCGCCCATCTTCCTGTCCGTAATTTAATGAATTCATTTCACAGAAGAAAAAGCTCACAAAAATGGCTCAATCATTATCAGCCTGCAGATGTGCACTGCTATACGTACCTAATGGTAGGCCTCCTTTAGAGTGCTACTCGTCTTCTTCTTCTTCTTCTCGTGTAGGCAAGTGGTCAGCCCTGGTGTCAGAATTTTTAGGCCGCCCGAAGGCTTCAGACTTGGCTTAACGACTATTGTCTTACGACAGCAGCCGGGACCGACGGCTTAACGTGCCCTCTAAAGCACGGTAGCGCTCAGTTATAAATACCAACTTTTTGCTGTAGCGGCATAGATCTATATATCAGGATATGCCCGAAGGAATATTTTATTTACTCAAAATGGTGTGGGGAAAAGTCAGCGCCATCTCTTAGATTACTCAGGAACTACGATAAGAACGGCCCTATCGCTGCCATTATGTCCGTCAATGTTTATGTTTACAATGATTATCCCAAATATAAATTCGATTATTTTCGCACAAAACGGAGTGTAATATTGAAAATATTGACTTACTTGTGGTAAGAAACTTTGTATTTCTTTTTATTGCACTTTAGAGTGTAGTTTGTGCAACCCTTCACAACACAACTTGGCATATTTTCTTTGAGACACTCGACCGATATCTTCTCACTTCCAACACAGACTGGGCGCTAGTGGATGTCAATCTGTGAAATTGACACCCTCTTTGAAGCGACGGTTTAATCTGTCATTAGGCCTGTCCTTATATATATGTCTATGTGTAGCGGTCACCCATCATAGTAGTGACCGCAGCGAACGTTGCTTAACTTTACTGATCGGTTAGGAACGGCTAGTCGTGCTTCGCTATGAGCGCTACTATGAGTGCCACTCTGAGCGGCTGATTGCCTCTTCAAATCATAAAATGGCTTTTCTCGGTTTTCACCCAAAACTTTGACCAGGTCAAGGACTCAAAACTGGCATAATGCATAAATAATAATACTTACGTAAGTACGTACATAATATCATTTATTAATATATTTTTGTTTATATTTACGTAAGGTATTCTAAAAAAAACTACAGTATCTCAGAGTAATGTAATACAAAAAAGATTTCGAGGTCTAAGCGTTTAAATAGCTACATACCTTTACAACTAGAAATATATGTTACCCACAAACATCTAATACTGTATGTAATTAATACCTACCTAAGTACTAGGTACATGTATATCGTGAATATCAACCACTTTCTCAACTTGGTAGTGAAATGACAAACAATGCTCTCTAGGCTATATGATGAAAATCCTTGTAAAACTTTATTAAACTGGCTTTACTCTCTCATATAAATTTAATTTAATTGGAGCATCAAGAAACAACCAATACGTAAAGTTTATTTGAAGGGGCCATAAGTAAAAGAGCCAATTATTATGCCTTCAATATCAAACCAATAGTCATTGAATTTGTTAACATATTTTGGTCTTTTAATATACATAATTTAAAGAAGCTCTATTATGCGGGCTAAGGTTATGAACATTGGCATTTTGATTAAAAGTGTTCTGTGGCGCTGCAAAGGATTCTTTCGTAGTCTCACACGTTCTCCGTATCATATTTTAAATTGAAAAGAAATAAATATCGACTTGAGATATATTAAAAATATTCTTAAATATATATAGGTAAGTACTTAAGTCCATTTATTTAGTAAGTATTCTTTGTTATGAGTAAGCTGTGGAGTAGTAAGTAGGTATTAATCATAGAATGAATAAGAAAACTAAGCAAATAGCTGTTGATTGAAGAAAAGAGATGGAAATAAGCTATTTGGGTAAACATTATAAGACAAAAACATTGACTTAGTTAGTTTCAGTTTTTACCAATGTACTCTGTGTTAGTTAGTATCTATGTACCTACCTATGCAAACAGGTGCAATTTCTGTAGAAATAATTGCACAGGCATAGGTTTATAATCTGGGGGTTTTTAAGGCTAGAGTGAACCGTTATTTTCTAGGTAAGCATGCTCCACCGGTGGTATCAATTCAGTGATACAAAGTCAAAACAGCATTGAAGTTTTGGCAGTTCTTACCTTTATTATGTTTTCTTTGAAACAGCCTAATATCAACATGCTCCACCAGTGGAGCATGCTTGCGGTAAGTGATGACGCGGTTAACGGCTGTCGACCGCGTCATCACTTACTATCAGGTGAGACCGTGGTCAAATGTTGATAAAACCCATATAATAATAATACCTACAGATAAAAAAATATCTAAAAATATCTTATCCTATCCTAGCTTATCGTCGATAAGGCTGGACATTGAGATTTATGACTTAGGTAGGTAATGCCTGCTTGGCGTAATCAAATCAATCAATTACTACCTAATTCAATATTTTCCTTTTCATTAAAATGTATCTTAAAAAATTAAAATTCTTATCTTCTCTAAAATACTAATTAATTAATTATTAAAACAAAACGTGATCGAAACGAGACCGCGAAGCCGATACATATAAAGACCTTTTGATGAATAATTATAAGAGGCAAGCTGTCAGCGGCAACAACTTTTAATTAGGTACAGCTTTTTATAAATTGGCTGAATATTCATGACAGTAAATTAATTTGGCCACACTTATTTAGAGTTAACACAGGGAAACTTTGTGATAGATGGATGATAATTCTATGAAGTTACGGAGAAACTCGTCAATGAACTTAAAACACAAGTAACTTAATTTAAATTCACCCTGAAAGTTTTCAAAAACCATCAAAATTCATTGTGTACAGATGGGTTTTCGAAAATATTAATGCCGTCCTGCGATCAAATATTAAGTTGCCGGCCCTCGACGCTACCAGCCGTCGTTCTGCATGACGTGCTATAGAGACTGCCTTATACTAATGCCCATCTATACTAATATTTGACACCTTCTAAGTTTGCACTTATTCCTCAGTGACATACCCGAACTCATTGCAATAGGAAGTAAATAATGCAAAATTACCACACAAAACAAATCAAACACATTTACATATTACAAAACTTGAAAATAAATATGGAAATGGGGGGTAAAAGGAGTAGTCGATATTTGGTACCCAAATTCCACAGTAAAAAAAACTAACTCCCTACACATTGGCGAACTGGCGGCATTTACAGCCAAACTGGCAGAAAGACTCGGCTTGAAGGAATAATAATTCATCCTCCCCTGTGACCTACTTATGTGATAGATTGAGAGCTGCTGGCCATTGTTGGCGAGGTGTTTAGATTAAGTATTTGAAGTAAAACTTCATTGTTATTATTAATCGAATTATTTCTGAATATTATTATCTAACTACGTTACAAAAATACTCCTTTGAACACAAGTAAATAACAACGCAAATAGACAAAAAACAAAATAAAGAGAATAAGAGATTATACAGGTACCTATACTAAAAGCACTGTCTGCATTTTTCTAATGTTTTCAAGATAGTTCCGATTATTTTCTGATAAATAGGCTATATTCGTTCAAAAACCACAGATCACCTATACCATTATAAACACGAGTGTTTTTTGCAGTCTGTGCGATTTAAAACTGGCGGAGGTTGGCTAAGCCTGTCCTCCACTCGTCAGCTGTGCCTAAAACCGAAAAAAGATGTGATACTTTAACGTTTTCTGCTAATAAAATTGTTTTAAACCTACCCGACACAATTTTTTCACTCATGCGAAGACCGTGACATAAGAACAAAATTATTACAGTAAAAGTATAATCTTAAAAAAGTTAATAATTTATGGAGCCTAAGCCTTATTGAACATCGGCTCTCGACTCTTAAAATCTTTGTTGGGCTGTCGGCTAAACGGTATTTCCAGGTTAAAACATACCTACTTATAATAACAAGCCAAATAATTAAATTCCTGAGTCAGCTAAATGACGGTTCAACGAGTTTTGCGGACAGGAAAATAACGTAGGAAAACCTGTTTTGTTTTCATTTTAAGCTCGATTTTGCTTTAATCGCAAAGTTGTTTTTAGACTAAACACATAACTAGCTACGGCCTATATGTAAACGGTCAGGCGGATCTAAATTTGATAGCCAGTCGGTCGTTAAGTATATGCAATTTGAAATTAATATGTACTTAAGTAACATTATGTTAACCATAGATAAAGTAACACTCGCGTTTATATGTAAGCTGCATTAATTGTTTTTGTCCGCACCGAACATATAAATCTGTATATTAAAATTGATATAATTTTGATATCTTATCTTTTTGTTATCTTTTCTAAATCTAGATAGAGAAAGAAAATGAGTTGAGACCGTTTATGTAGCCATAGCTGAATAGGTATTTAGTTTAGGTAACCTATTTTAGACAAAGCAATGTCAAAACAAATAGACATTTAAATATTTTAGTAACAGAATTAAAATACAGAGTATATCTAGTCACGCCATTTAGACTTTTTGAAAGGCGCGCAAACCCACTTGGATACGAAAAACGTTCTTTATTCTACCTCGGCAAGCTCCTATAATTGGCATTTAGCCATAACATGGCGTTCTTTCACCTTTTGAACCCAAACAGTCAAACGTAATAGCATTGTTGTGATAATTTGTGTAAATACAAATCAGTTTGTAATTTATAGAAACCGATTTTTGTGATTGAGAAATTGGATTTCATTATTTGAAAACCAGTGATTGAAGGTACCTATTTATGAAAGCAAACATACCTATTCTATTTATAACAAAGCGTTGGTCTAAGTACATTTCATGCCCTTTGTAATGGAGTATGTGAATTGGTTCTGAAATCAAAAGAGTAGGTACATCAATAAAATCATCAGAAAATTCAGTGTCGGCAAAATAAAATAAACTTCATTATCACGTTCAAATAAAAAACCTAGCTTCTGAATTTCACTCCAGATGTATTATAAACGGAATCACATAGATTTTTACCTAATTATTCAGCTAAGCTATTCCAGAAACTTTGCAGTAATCGCTCTGACAGAGAGCCTCGAAGTATTAATTAAAACGACATTGAGTTAAGAGGTTGAGACCCTTTCATTTTCACGCAGACATTAGATATTTCAATAAGATTTACGATTTAGAATTGAAATAAAGAGAGTGGCAGTTTTGTTTTGAGAGCTGAGGTTTTGGTATCAAAAGAATGTTTGGATGATCGATTCGTCCAAGGTGTGCAGTCACCGTGTTCCGTTTATGCGGCACGGTTTGACGTATAGGTATACAGGATCTGAGAATTGGGACATTGAAACCTTTAGTCAACTTCATCAACAGCCTGTGAAGACGTCCACTGCTGAACGTAGGCCTCACCCAGAGAGCGCCACCTCGAGCGGCTGCTCACCTTCTGCATCCATCGGCTCCCCGCGGTTTTCACAAGATCGTCGGTCCACCTATTAGGGGGCCGGCCTACGCTGCGTGTTCCAGTTTGTGGTCACCACTCGAGAACCTTTCTTCTCCATCGGTTGTCAGTTCTGCGAGTGATAGTAGCGATGCGAGTTCTGCGTCAACTTGCATCTATAAAATTTCATTTTATGTACCTACTTACATTTTATTCAGAAGCTACTCTAAACAATTACTTGATCCCATTATATTTCCTCCATTTTGCCAATGCAGGAAGTATACAGTAAATTGAGTTGGTAACCAAATATATATTATACCGAGTTCCATCCATTGTATACGTAATTAAGCACAAATTGTTTAAGTGACGACCGCGAAAGTCGACATTTGGGTCTCTAAAATATTCTTTTAAGAAATTGCAAACGTAACATAATATAATCAATTAAGTTTCCGAGACAAACTTCATCAGCTCTTATAAAGATTCTTTTGTAAGTATTATATTCAAACCTATGATGTATTGCCGGTAAACTATCTGTAGAAATTGCAGACCCATAAAATATGATTTAACTATATACAAAATGCCTGAAAAGTTCTATATTGCAATGTCAGTTCATAAGACGTTACTTCTCTAGCAGCCATAGTCAAATGTTAGTCCCAAACTGTGCGGATGCTGACACTAGAACTACTTTAGGTATGAATCTCATGAACATGGATGAGGTTGGTTGATAAGGAGATTAGTTGGAAGCACGTTGGAAGCGTTTTCTGCTCGAATAGCTTTCGTGATTAGATTATTTGCATATAACGCGGACAAAGTGATGACCGACAGTGGTTATACCTACCTAATACCTGTAGGCTATACGGATAGATAACGCCTACGATGCATAATATTGATTAAGAAGAGTATATGAGGGTCGAAACGCATCGTATAAGAGACACATTTTGAATCTTTTTTTCCAACTTGTAACAATCTGTTCAATCTTTCTGCGAAAGTTTCAATTGGAAATGTGCTTTTATGTCTGGGATATAGATAACTTTTCCGTATATTGGACAGTCTCAAATTGAATAGCTTTGTTTACTTTACTTATCACGTACATTACGTGGTAGAGATTGATCACTGCGCCAAGTTGCTCTAGCGTAGTAACATATTCAGTCATCTGTGGCTCTAGTAACAATATTTGTGCCATTTGAACCACAGTTAATGTGGAAAACCATGAAAAAATGACGGCAACGTACAGCTGATTCGACTGTCTAACTCTTAAGTTTTAAATACCTACTCACCCTTTTCTATTTTCGACAGTACATTGGAAATCTATTACGTAAAGTGAACTAAAATTATAATCCGGGGTTGTTGTGTTCTGGAATGCTAATAATTTAAAAAAGATATGATTACCAAATATGTAATTTTTTTGGTTTAATTTGGTTCTTTTTGGATATGATCAATTATTTCGCCATAAATGTTTAGTTTTTGTGAAGATTGTCAATTTATTTTTATGTTCTACCAACAAAAATGAAACTTGATTATGTTCTGTTATCGTTATACGCCTCGTGGTCTCGTTTTACTGAATAACAATTTTATGAATGAATTTATATGTACGAGACACGCGTATGGTATAAAACAATTCTGCAAGAAACTTAAGTACCTAAATCTGTGATACACAAGCCTTGGATTTATTACAAAAGACAAGGCACGATCTTCAAGTCAAGGTCATGGTTAAGATTCAAGCCTGGGGCCTGCTCATGAATTTTCCTTTTACGGAAACGTTGGACAATGGAGTCCATTGCGTTACATTATCCACTCTGACTTTAACAATGAATGTTAGTAATGGGAACTCTGAAGTAAGTATAGTAGATGAAACTCTTAAGTGACAAGGAAAAATGTTTATTCGCCAATTATCGTCGTATACTTTAATATTTATTTAAATAGATTACTATAGAATATTATACAAGGTTATACGTTATCATTTGGTAGATAGCAAGTAGTAGAGAATAGGGTGTATAGCCATACTAAAAGGTACCTTCATTTTTTTTTTCAATTTATCCTAGTATATAACTCAAAACAATTTACTGTCTAGCAATTCAAAATTCAATTACCGGCTGTTATCGTCTAAAATTCATAATTTAAAATTCAAACATTTATATAAGTTTCACAACTCTCAACAACAAAATATTAACTGAAAACTTTTGCAAATAGCATCCGCCTGTTTCTGATCTCTCTCTTTGCATATTAAATCCCCGTTCAAAAGTCTTTGATAAAGTTTGGTAATGCGTTTACGCCGAATTTTCTTTATGAAAAGCTAAATAGTATAGTGCTCGATGTAAGCATTACGTCAAGTAATCCACTTTGCAGTCGCGCTAGTCGTGTATGCGTGCAAAGTGAATTAGGTATTGCGTGCAATGATTCGGCTTTAGGCGACTGAAAAAAATTGGTGAGAAACTCTGCGCAGTAGCAAAAATTAAAGTGTAGAAAATTCAATATATTTATTTATAGCTGGATGCGATAGGAAACCCGTATAGCCTCTGTAATAGAAAGAAAGAAAGAAAGCCGGCGTATCGTTAAGATCATAAAATATTTGAAAACCACTCGATAAATATTATTTATAAAAAAAGTTAAAATAAAACTGCAGACCATTTTCGTTTCACATGTGTCAATCTGACTACGTCATATTTATTTCTTTTTAATTCAGAACATCCTCTACTGGTCGCACAGGTTTGACTGAAACTTATCTAGAAACAGGAAAATTCTATTAAGTATCGTTGTCGTTTGAACCGTGTTATGCTCGGGGAAGCGTGGAAATGCCATTTAACTCCAATGTTGCTCCCACTTCATAACATATTTATGGCATTTATATTACAAAGGGAAAGTTCTCTAGGATTACAGAATTAGTAAGTTGGCGACTTTTAAATTGATGACGTGATTATAATGTGGGGGTAGAACAGGTTATGTTGCTGGGAAAGTATGTTTAGTTTGCCAGCAGAAGCACAAATCTTCAGAATATTTATAGTAAGATATTGTTAATTGGGAGAGGTAAGTCAATGATGTGCATTAGAAACACACGCACACACACACAACCCCGCACAAAATGGTAACTTATTATAGAATAACACATAGTTAATTACAAATAATTTAAAATTACAGTTGTGAAGTATGACAAAGTATAGTTTGATCACATTGTTCATTTATTTGATGTCAAGACGTGATGGCTGAAGGTGGCGTTACGAAACTTAGCTCTCAATTTTATATTGGAACAAAACGCGCTGGACAAAGCAAGAAAAAAAGAAGAAAAAAATCTGATTCTTACTATACGTATCATCATCATCATCATTAACAGCCTGAAGACGTCCACTGCTGAACATAGGCCTCCCCCAGGGAGCGCCACTTAGAGCGGCTGCTCGCCTCCTGCATCCATCGGCTCCCCGCGGCTTTCACCGGGTCGTCGGTCCACCTAGTGGGGGGCCGGCCTACGCTGCGTCTTCCAGTTCGTGGTCGCCACTCGAGAACCTTTCTTCCCCATCGGTTGTCAGTTCTACGAGCGATGTGGCCTGCCCATTGCCATTTCAACTTGCTAATCCTAAGAGCTACATCGGTCACTTTAGTTCTCCTGCGGATTTCCTCGTTTCGGATCTTATCTGGCAGGGAAACACCGAGCATTGCTCTCTCCATAGCTCGTTGCGCGACTTTGAGCTTAGTAATGAGGCCAACAGTTAGAGACCACGTCTCAGTTCCATAAGTCATCACTGGCAACACACATTGATTGAAAACTTTTGTTTTCAGGCTTTGTGGTACTTTGGACGAAAAGATAGGTCGAAGCTTCCCGAACGCTATTTTACTATACGTATAATGAATATAAATTTATAGTTTTACGTACTATAACTGCGTATTTTTTGGTTTTAGCAGAGAACTTATCAACGTAGTGGTAGGTCAGGCATTTATCTGATGGCGGGCCAAAAATTGGAATGAAAGTACGCTGCGCAAGTATCGCAACTATATCTTTGAATAAGCTAAATTCGTTTAATAAATAGGATTTACTGATAGTGATACCTTTTCAGTAAATAAAAGGTACGGTACCTTAAAAAGGGTTAGTGGAAAATAGTAAACAATTTATCGAGTAAACCACACTATTTCCCACAAATCTGCCCATTATCCCTCAGGATGACTTCGACCCTTACAAATTCCTCCCAGGTAATATTACTTAGTACTGTGTCATAGTACCTAAGTTTACTACCACTCTTTCTAATCTTAAACAAAATAACAAGTTTTAGTATAGCGACAAGGTGCTATTGAAGGCAATTTCATATAAATAACTGAATGTAGCTTTTTAGGTGCGGTTTCAGGTTTCCATTCCTTCACAAAAAGCCTTGCCCGTGGTTTCACATATTGTGATTGATAGGAAGAGCCGAGGGTTTTGTATCCGAAGGTAATAAGGTGTGGGATTGTCATATTCATTCCACGCGATATTTTACGTGGACCTTTCCAAAAAAAAGGATAGAGGACACAGTTATCCATAGTAATAAGCAGCAACATTTTACCCGCTATTTCCTATACGAAAATCAGAGGGACCCCAATTTCAAGCAAGGCAGACGAGAGGCAAAAATGACACTAAAGATTTTAATCAACGACTAAAGGGCTCGAGATATTGTTATTAGCCTTACCTATAAGCCCGATGGTCGACAAGGTGGCGACGAGTGGCTGCGCTGTGAGGGAGCCAAGTGGAGGGAGCGAAGTAAGCGATATTTTCAATGGCCTCCCGCGACCCAGCCTCATAGAAGACTGGCACTCCAAATTATTGGATATTTTATACGGCAGTTGAGACAGAAGCACTCTTAATGCCTTTTCAAAAAACTGCTGACCCTTTAATTGCTATGAGACTTGAGGAAGCGGAGTACCTATCGCACAGTGATACTAACCATATAGAAGAACAACTCATAAATATACTTTATGCATAATGCACCCAGGTACATAGGTAGGTACTAATTATAACTATTCTATGCCCAGGTGCAGAAGTTAAACTACACCAGTTTAATTATTTCAACAAGGTTTATTTGATAATTTAATATTCGCTTTATTTTCGGGTAAAGGTAATATTAGGGTAGTTTTTCTGTGCCGTGCCTAAAGATTTACGAACATTTTTCTTCATTGATAGAGTGACGTATCCAGGTTAAATAGAATAGGCACAATAGCTTCTTTGGACCTGTTATCTTTTAAGGTTAAATATGTTTTTAGTTCTCAAAAGTGTACATACTTACAAAATATCGTGTCACTGTAACCGTTGTATCACGTTCTCACTGTAATCGTTTAGGTACGTAATTATTTTCCTTTCATAATAATTAAATAATAACATTATAATAATAATTTAATATCATAAACTTGCATTAGCTAAGTACGTGCATTACTTTAAGCTGCGCAGTCCCTGAGCTCTAGTTAAACCTATATACTATTATAAGAAAGTGCTCGCTGAACCCAAAATATTAAAACGAAGAAAATAAATAGGAACGTTGAACTTTATTAAAAAATAAATGGTTAGAGTAAGCTCGTCAAATATTAAACTTGGATTTTTCGCCAGTTTTTAAAAGGTTTGTTTTTAGAATCTTTATATTAAACTGAAACTTTTTAAATAAAATTAAATTAGGTTATAAAACTTTCCAAATCCAGGTTTAATGGGTAGGGACAAAACAATTGAAAATATTTAGGTATCTAAGCTTAGGTCTCATGAAAAGTACGCTTATCTCTACCATCTACTCTACATTTAGATATACAGGGATCGGATCGAATTTAGTCACTTTTCTACAAATTGTTGCTAACATTATCCATAACTAGTGTATATCTAGTCCATATCTAGTCAAAGGTATAATACCTACAAAGTGCACTGGGTAAAAAGTACTTAAGTTATGTAAAAAATTACTGTAGTAACTTTGGTTAGGTTTAAACGGGAGTTTGTCTAATTCCTTCTAGCTCTTAATTTCGAATAATACAATATCGCCGAAAGATCGTATAATAGGTATCAAAATACCAAAACCACGGATGATTCTTACAGTCCATAGATTAATAAATACTCCAATGAGGAACATATCAATAGATTATCCTCCATACCTGTTTTCCTGAGAGGCATAGATAGGTATGCGCTCAAGTCACGTCACGTCTCGGCTGTCACGTAAGCTTCTTCAATTCAATCGAGAGAAATTATTCCTTTAGCGACAGAATTTCCGCCCTTAGTCAGATTAGAAACGGACACGTTCTGCTATTGTTCTAGAGATAAGATCGAAGGCGAGATAAGACAACACTAGTCTGTAGATGAGTTATTAGTACGATTAGACCTACCGACCATTTTCAGTGTCTCTAAGCGCTTCGTTCTCTATATTTGATTAAAGTTACGATTACCTTAGCCAGTGAGTGATACTGATCGGGACGTAAAGGCGGCGAGTAGTTCTTCCCAGTTTCACGAACGAAAACAGAGTTTCGATCAGCTACTCAGTGGGTAAAAATTTAGGGTGACCTGTAGCAACGTCAACTGTTCATTTCGTTCGTTCAATAGTCACCCTGACTGCTGTCAGTGACGCCATATTGGGTTCGTTTTTTATTTTTTTTGACATGTTTATGTGCCAGCTATATGCTGCGGTGCGGTAGATGCCCTTCAAAGAGTATTTATTCCCTACCTAAAAACAGTAAGTAGGTAAGGATTTACCTTTACAAAATAGGGTATTAACTAATTAAATTAATGTAATGAGGAATGTAATACGAATTTAGATTACATACCTATAGGTACCTGAAATATGGTTTTATCTTGACGCAATAATAAAAATTAAAACAATACAAAACAAAAATATCATAATATTATATAATTACTTAAACATATTATAATTGAACAAAAACTTTTTTAGTAGTCATCATCATCATAATCATCAGCCTGAAGACGTCTACTGCTGAACATAGGCCTCCTCCAAAGAGCAGCACTTTGAGCGGCTGCTAGCTTCCAGTATCCATTGGCTTCCCACGGTTCTGAGCGGACTGTTTTAGTAATTAAATACAATGATTTCTATATTCATAAGAATCTGATCTGGAAATAGAAACGAATAGTCGATGTTTTTATAGCAGTAGCGTAATCAACAGGGTTGGTACTTTTTAGTTCCGTAGATCTCAGTATTTGTGGCATGCAAACTATAATAATAAATTACAAACACATGCGAGCTTGCAACAAGTTTTGCTATAGCCGTCGGTTAACCGTACTAATCGGCAGCTGATGTGTCCTGTAAGTAGCAGCCTGGTTTACGGGTCGGCTAGCGCTACTCGGACATTCTGAAATTCATTACTGCAATTAAAAGTGACATTACGTGGTGGCTAGCCAACTCGGAACTTTACTCGAATATAGAGAACGAAGGCCTTAGCCTAGTATAGATGGAGTCGCATTGGTTACAACTACAATTAGGTAGGTATTTAGCTGGTACCTACTTATCTAATATAAAATAAAGTCACAATCGTATAGCGAGGTTGCTTATAATTTTTATTACTTTCCTTTTATTTTTTTCATTAGGGACTTTTTTTTAATGTTGACGACTAACCTTTTCTAAACCTTAACTCTTATCTTAGGCATTTTAATAAGGGTTTTAGATATCGTCCCTTCAGCCGCGTACGAAACCGGAGGTTCGTAACCAGTTACGTAATATTAGCAAAAGTGGCAAATGCTAATGGAATTCACATCTAATAAAAGTATTTAATACCTACCATCTAGGTATGACTTCTACATTAGCATATAAGAAATGAGTTAAAATAATCTTGTGTCCGTAGAAAGGGATATTTTTACTTTTATATGCCTTTCTTTCTTCCCCCGCCTGTGCACGCCACGGTTATAGAACAATCATATATCTATGTCTTCAAAAATCGTTTTTTATAGTCTTTATAGCACTAATCAGGAACATATATCTTTGAGAGGAATCAAATGATTATTACCGTTATCGTAACCCCCTCGAAAAGTAGGAAATTCTAAGTAGGTATAATTAATATTATAGGTGCATGAATGACAGTAAAAATGTAGAAATTAGAATAGTAGTTAGGTATAGCAGTCACATGCACATAAGCTATCGCTTTTTTTGAGGCAAAGATTTGGTGGTATGTCTTTCTGCTCTCGCAAACATTATGGTCAATCGATAAATGAAAGGGACAAAATTAGGAGACCTTTCATCTGCATCACAAATTATCTGCTAGGCGATTATGTAACTTGATTGCAACCAATAGAAACACAAAAATGTATGGATTTGACAGTTTCAATACGCAGTTTATGTGCATAGTTACTATGAAAATTTTCATATTCGGAATGAAATTTCTCCTGTTGCATTCCTGTCAAAGTTACGTAATCACCCCACTGATTAGAACCGAAGTGTAGGTTAGGTGGTTGACCTTTCGCTAAATCAGTTAGGAGTAGGCATGGAATCACAGAGCTATGAAACAAATGACGCTTCGCCTCGGTTTTTTTTATTGCTCTGTGCAATTGTGCATGGAATAGATACCTCCTCAATCGAGTCAAGTACGAGTCAATAACGCGCCTTTGTCAGTAATAAATATAATCGAGAATGTATTATAGATTAAACATAAAATTGTTATTGCTCCAGACAGACTCGTTATTATATTCAAGGATAGCAATTTTATAATTTCATAACATTACTGATTATTAATGTTATGAAATTATAAAGTTGCTAATTTTTTAGTTTTGGCGGGAACGCGGAAAAGTTCACGTCGTTGCATTGTGTTATTTTTCAAAACTTTTGCTTTTTCCAGTGTTAATGTTTAAAATTGGTGGCGTTTTACGCATTAAGTGCTGAATTACGAGCATGAGTGAGAGCAAGTGATATAATGTGGTGAAACGTGATTTTTCGTGTTACTTCCAAAACTCCATAGAAGCTTCTAGTAAAGTTGCCACCACTTTGCTGGAGCATTACTTAGACTGGACTATGACTATGACTAGGACATGACATTGCGTGAAATATTTTATAATACGATGAAAATATAATACTTGACACTGGCTAAATACACTATGTGTGAAGCCAAAATATAAGAAAAAAAAAGTTGCTAATTTATTTGACAGTTTATCCTTTTTTTTTATATAATTTCGCTCCACACAGTGTATTTAGCCAGTGTCAAGTATTATATTTTCATCGTGTTATAAAATGTTTCACGCAAAGTCATGTCCTAGTCATAGTCCAGTCTAAGTCAGGCAGTCATAGTCCAGCCTAAGTCATGCTCCAGCAAAGTGGTGGCAACTTTACTAAAAGCTTCTATGGAGTTTTGTAAGCAAAAAATCACGTTTCACCACATTATATCACTTGCCCTCACTCATGCTCGTAACTCAGCACTTAATGCGTAAAATGCCACCAATTTTAAACATTAATACTGGAAAAGCAAAAGTTTTCAAAAATAATACAATGCAACGACGCGAACCTTTCCGCGTTCCCGCCAAAACTCCAGTTTATCCTTCATCAAGGGTTATCCTATACCTAAGCGATTTTACATATCATTTTTAAATAATTATTATTATGATTGACTTTTCCACTACCCCTTTCTGCAAGTGTAAAGCGGGACAGAATAATAAAAATCTTTTGTGCGAGTAACAGATATTTCAAAAAGGAATAAACTCGTACTTATACGATCCACAATTTCTGTGTGCCAGACACGCCACTTACGCCAAAAATAATCACCCTATCATTATTTTGACTGAATTACTGTTTTGATACGCTGCCTGCGCACTTCTAGTACCTATTTGCGGCGGTTCGCGTCAACTCATAGCCGCCATTAATTTTGATTCACACTCTAGTAGGTACTCATTTTGTAGGTAGCTTTTGACAATGCATATTTTCTTTGTTTCAGTTCATCAGCCAGCGAGCTAATATCAAGACGAGGAGTCTTCTCGCGGCGGCAGTATGGATCTGTTGAACAGGTAGGTATCTAAATATTTAAGTTAGTACCTATAGAAATAAGCCCTTAAACGTAATTTGGCCGAAATCTTTTAAAATAGATTAATAGAGTTTAGGAAAGGAAATAAATATCTTATCGTAACAGCAAAGTCTGGACGGGAGTATATACGGACATATAGTATAATAGACGAAATATCGTCGTGTTTTCAAAACAAGGTTTTTCATCCTCACGGAAATCTAGGTAGGTAACTAAGTAGGTATGTATGTAGTAGATACCTAGTTATGATCATCTAAGGAGGTACAATGTTTAGTCATTGCGGTATTGTTTACCGAGACTGTAGCGTGGGTAATATCGATAACATTATAATGCTCATTTGCAAAGCTCGTTCCTGGCTCCGTATGAATTTGACTTTCATATTGACAAAATTGGCAAAAATAAACAAAGAGTAACTATGCAAAAGGGAGAGATGTAAATTCCCGTCACCGTATTTGTAGAATACATACCTATATATCTACACAATCACACATTATAAACTTAATTTCCTGAAATATTTTATACGGTTCAATCAAGGTTTCAACGAGAAATTCGAGTTAACTCGTATACTAGACCCCTAGTGAACTGAAATGAAGTGATGAAAGTGGTGAATAAGGTGAGGTATTATATTATCTGGGATAATACTAAGATTTTCTGCAATGGTGCACTACCGTTCAGGTTGATTAAGTCAACAACAAAAGTGGTACCGTCGGTGCCTGCTGGAAGACATAAAATTATCTTATCATTTCTCACAAAGGACATCTTGACTTTTATGACGGTGCTGAATTCAAATACAACTTATATTAGAACATGCAAGGTTAAAGTACCTATATTTAAATAGTGGCTTGGTAAATTCAAAGACTGGCAGGTTCTTTAATCAGCGGGTGCAAAAAATCAACACCATCTGCTGCTCTAGATATTATACTCGGACTGACACCACTGCACTTACACATTCAACAAGAGGCGATGGCGTCGGCTCTGAGAATAAAATCAACGAATCAGTGGAAGGGTGCCGGAGCCACTACAAAACACTGCAAAATTATTGATAAAGCAATGAGGATCGTTCCAGATGCTTTCCAAGGCACGGAAAAAATAGCTAGCACGCACCTTGATAGCAAGAGGTACGAGTAGGATGGTGCCGTGGAGGATCCCTCGAAAGTGAACGTGTATAACGTGTTCACGGACGGCGCAAAAAACAATTCAGGATCAGGATGTGGTTTCTACTCTCCGGAATTGGAGATCATGGAATCGAGAGCCCTAAATAACACAACCACAGTTCTGCAGGCAGAGGCGATGGGCCTACTGCTTGCGGCTAGAGCTGTCCTAAACAAAAATGTACCGACTGCAATTTTGGCGGATGAGCATAAGGAGGTAATGGTTTTATTCACAACAGACAGTGCGGCCATAATCTACGCACTCAGAAAACCTACAACCAGGTCCAGAGTCGTAGCAGAATGCCACACGACCTTACAGAACTTGTCAGACAGATATAAAACCAGAGTAAAATGGACAAAAGGCCACAGCCAATGTCCAGGAAACACCAAGGCTGACCTCTTGGCGAAAGAGGGAGCCAAGAAGCAAATTGGTGAAGATACTGCGAAACTTTGCAAACCGACTGTGATGGAAGTACGAAACTTACTTTCTAAAAACACAGAAAAGGAACAACAAAAACTATGGCATAATAATACGGATTGCAGACATGCGAAACTTACGTTTCCGTCCCTAAACAGAAAGGTTACTAACAACCTACTTAGGTTATCAAGACAGGATCTTCGCTTGATAGTCAGTATAATTACAGGTCATTGCGACCTGAACTATCATCTGCATAAAATTGGTGCAACGGACAGTCCCCTGTGCCGAGGCTGCATGCAGGAACAAGAAACCGTGGAGCACGTGCTGGTGCACTGTACGGCTACGGAAGACATAAGAATTAAAACGGGTCTACGCAATGTGCCGTCTGATCTTAAAGATCATAGAGAGAGCCCATCGTCATCATTATCATCATCATTGCCATGCTCTGGCACATTCATTTATGCACCACCTGCTTTGGCATCATCTTCATCATCATTATCACTGGAACAGCTGTGCCAGCGACCCAAGGCCGTTCTCCGCTACTTCAAGGAGTTGGGATGGCTAGGGGGATAGGCTGGCGGGGGGTAAATGCACAAAACACCCCATGCGGGACGTCAGTGCAGGCCTTTATCGCCCCCACTTAGAATAAGAATAAGAATAAGTGGCTTGGTCACAGATTAAAATAGTATATGCAAACAATAAATGGGCAAAAAGACCTACATTACTACTCCGCACTGCCGTTACATATACACTTCATAAAGGGACTTTATTTAGAGGATTTTCTGTTTTTTAAGGGTTCATTCTCAGTAGATCCATGGGCCAGATCCATGATGGATCTAGTGAGAATTTATTTTCTCATTGGACAGCTGAGCACAAGAACTGGATCTTTAATAATGAATAGAAGTAAAGGTTTTATTTAAGTAATTAGAAAGATTTGGAAACCACTTTGTTTTATATATAAATAATAATAATATAATAAATATGTGTGGACATTTCACACAGCGCCATCTAGCCCCAAACTAAGCATAGCTTGTATTATGGGAACCAGATAACTGATATAATACATATATACTTTTTTGTTTGTAAATACATACATAGAATACAATATAACAACCAGACGCAGAACAAACATCTATGTTCATCACACAAATGTTTGTCCCGGGTAGGAATCGAACCCACGGCCCTCAGTTCAGAAGGCAGGGATACTGCCAACTGAGCTATCGGGCCCGTCACGTATATTATGTAATGGTGTTGATTTAAATAGCCTAATTCACCAGCTTCATCACGTCCACATATTAAGTTTGCTCAGTGACTCAGCAAAGCTGTATCAATTTAACCAAACTACCCTTTGTGCAGGAACAATAGGGCTTAGGCAATGGATGCATTGTGTTGTAGTATGCCACTTATCCTGTATGAACCGGCACGTATAATGAATAATTCTTTGTGATTGATCATAACGTTGCTTCGTTTGGGAAATGTGCTTGCGTAAAATGAGAGTCAATTTTAATGACCAGTCATATAATATACTCTGTGGAAGAACAGCTAGAAGACTGCCCCCCTATTACGAAGGAGCTAGCAGCGCTGCTGACGGGCGTCTGCCGATCAACTTCTGTCAAAATTGTATGAAAATTGACAGCAGTTGCTCGGCAGACTCGTAATAGGGGAGCTGTTCTGCACTAAATTCAGAGTGTACAATAATCTAGAGTCCAGTGAGCTCAACGGTCAGCTCAAATAATGATGCAGGCACAATAGGCATGATGACTACTATTTTTTTTTCATAAATCAATAATACTCCTCAAAAGATAAACATTCGTGGAAACATAAATAAAGTATCTCAAAAAATGACAAAGTTACAAGGAATATTTATGATTTTTATAGCAGTATCGCCTGCTCTGCGTAATCTACAGATTATTTATAAAGAAAAATTAGAATCACGAGAATGTACCCCCTCCAGAAACTTTAAAAGCTTATTACTCCGTGATTGATTTACCATTTTTACTTATTTTTTTCAATTATTGCATTCATTTTTAATCTTCTTTATGAAAATAATATTTACTTGTTCATTTTTAATAGTAGTCATTATTTCTATTGCACATGCACAAGGAGTGCATTATACTCCATGCAATCTTGATTTTTCCGTTGTATTTTTTTTTGGGTGTATTATATACATAGGTACATGTTTTTAATGAAAACAAAGCTGTGCCATTTTAGGATTCTGAGAAATCTAACTTATTTTAAATATGAACCGTAACTTGAGTGTTAAAAAGGGCCCATTCTCAAGAGATGTTTTCAACACGGTATGGTGTTTTAACATTCTAAAAATATTTTAATTTTTTTTGTTTATTTGTTTTTATGAGAATGAATCACGTGACGAGCTAGTCGTTCGCCTGGTTGGTAATCAGCCGCTGAATGGACATGGACGCTGAATGGTCGTGGTATGTCATTTAATTCACAATACCTAATTATTAATATTGTGTTTAATTACAATGTTGTGTTGTACTACTACTAATCTACTGTTAGCTGGTACCTAATAAGTACTACTATCTAACACTACTGACTTAAATGCATAAAACATTTGTGAATATAGGTATTAATAAGTATTTAAACAAAAGTGATTTTTTTCAATTGTTTTTCATAATAAAATATACGTCATAAACTTTCATTTCTGTGTAATTTATTTAATGATTTTTTTTTATTAATGATAATAGCTAACCCATGCGTAAAGTCTTTACGATATTCAAATGATACGAGACATTTTCTTCTTTGCGGTAAAGAAGAAAATATATCGTACCATTGGAGTTATTCAGCTTAGATCTAGATAGTAACGTTAGAACCCTTTTTTACTAGTGAAAATTTATGTTTGGTTTTTAACGATTCAGCCAGATAGGCACGAGTTCTTCTCTAAAAACATTTGTTTGCGTATTCAAACACCTTTTCTGAATACCAAATAAACGTTTCTTATGTGTACAAGTCAGCATTAAAGTAGGAATTCCAGACGCGTTTATGTGATACCCCTTTTTCTTAGGGTTAAGGGCTCTACACCCTTGTTTGATATCTTCACATGCGTCTATATTGTGCTGCCTTTAATCATCGCTATTCATTTATTCGTTTAGGAATTTAGGATATGATTAGAAAAGGCAAGTAAAAGGGATAGAAAACTTCATCCACAAAGATAAAAAAGTAGTATTTAATGACTTATTTTTAGAGAAAGAACAAACAAGAAACGTACCCAAAATACAGACTTAGCCTAGTTTAGGACCCGCTGTAACGCCCACTAAATTACAGTAACATTCAATCTTTTCATTGATATAATGTATGTACCTTTAATTATTACGCTAAAGTAGGTAGAGAATTAGTAGAATTCTTTCGATATAAAACTTGCCGGAATGATGATGATGACACCAATACACCATACAGTTATATATGTTGCTGTAGATATTTTAATAAGTATATGATCATTTTCAAGTTTGCCACATTTTTTTTTATGAGAATGAATGACGTGACGAGCTGGTCGTTCACCTGATGTTATGCAATACGGCCGCCCATAACAGTTGCAGTGTCACTCGGAAATTTAAAATAATAAAAAAAAATTCGCGTGACACTGCACTGCGCACGTCACCCTGAGACATCACACAGTCTAGTAATCAGGTCATAAATCATTACTACACTGTGTAATCAGGTCATAAAGTTTCATTTGCCCAGTAATTTCACTAGCTACAATGCCCTTCAAACCGGAACACAGTAGTGCTTGCACACTACTACTTGGCGGCAGAATAAGTGGCAAAGCGGTGGTACCTACCTAGACGAACTTTGCAGAAAAGGAGATATTTGGGTGTTTCCGATTTTGCGATACGATCTAAACAAAAAATATCAGCTAGGCGATTATGTAATTTGATTGCAACCAATAGAAACAGTAAAATGTACGGATTTGATAGTTTCAGTAAGCAGTTTATGTGCAATAGCATAGTTTCTGTGAAAATGTTCAAAATTGAAATGAAATTTACCCTGTTCCATTGCTGTGAAATTTACGTGATCATCCCGCTGTTCTTCTTATGTTCTGGGATCTACTTGCGTATACAAAAATATGCTGGGTGGTTACTCTCTATGGAAACACAGATTCCACACGATTCGAAACCACGGCGTTATCGTGTCTTGTTCAAATCGTGTCACAGCTTTAGATATACCTTCACTTTACATTAAAGTTATCTTTATTTTGAATTAAATATATTGACACAAGTGGTCATATCTTTTGATCTGTTTATGTTTCGGAACGCGTCTCGGTAAAACATATGATTTTTGACAGTTCAAATCGCGCCATTTCCAAATTCATTTCGCGTGGTTTCGTTTTCGTTTCATAGAGAATAGACTTTTGCAGATTTCTTATGTAAGACAAGGAATTCGCGTGATTTTGAAGTAAGGAATCGTTACGGAATAATGGCCCAGGTCTGCTAAAAATTGTGCGATGTATCTTATTAAAGTACTGAGAATGAGTTTCAATGCCGCCCAACAATATACAAGGTGACCTTAAATTGGTATGTTATCCCCAAAGGGGGTAAATGTACACCCCAAGGTAGACAATGTTTCTTCTACTACTTTACTTAATTTATAGTTTTTCATTGAAGAAATACCATGTAAAGTTTACGTTCGATAAGACTTAACGTAGCTGGGTGGTTGAACTTCGTCCTTGCCCGAGTGCGCACAAATGAGTTTAACGACCTGTGTTTAGAAATGAATTTATAATATCTTGTTAACTCTCGTAGCGATCGCATGTGCAATTATGCGAGTGGATTTATTTTTTACCGTGGAAGTTTGGAAACACCCAGTTTCAAGTAAGACTCTCACAACTAGTAGGGTATCATGGTCCCAGTCCCCCCATTTCGGGATAACATACCAATTCAAGGTCACCTTGTATACCTACTTAGGTACCTATTGTATAAATGTATAGGCTTCTCATGATATAGGTACTAAACTGAGGCCTACATTATGATTAGGTTCTTTTATCATACAACCGTAAAATTATCCAATATTTTGAAGATACGTACAAAAAGGGACGGCTCAGCGAAAGCCCTCAGTCTCTTCTTAGCTAAAATGCGAAAAAATCCCTTTGTCGGTTTCATCATAAAGGGAAGCTAATTAAGGAACTTCTCAGGATGAAAAATTGTGTTGTTATATTTTGCTGGAGCTACATATTGCCAAATGACTTAAAAGAGACTTGAATCAAATAAGACTTGGACATACTAATACTTAGACAGAGATTCTCGTTTTTTTTTATGAGACTTTGTTGGGTGTATATAGGTCGGATTCAGAGGGTATACCATATTTTTTGTTACTTTTGATTTTATAATTATATGAAAACATTCAATACCTACTTTTAATACTCAAAGAAGCAAAATAATGGACTCAAGACGGAAAACGACCAAATTGCGTTTTTTAACACAGGTAAATAACAAAAATAAATGCATGATAACTTAGGACCTAAAAGGTCTTAGGTGAATTAAAAATAGCTACCTACTTATATGTAAATGGGTCTAATAATTAAGTATACGGATCGGATATCTGAAATATATTTAATAGGTACCTTATAGTTATGTTTGAACCATAAGATGCCGTGCCGGTGCCGTTGCCGGTCTTGCCTGTATTATGAAGGGTTGATATTCATTGACCTTTACAACTTAGTTCAACCCCAGGCAAGTTTGCGGGTGAGTTAATCTATTCCTTGAATTAGAGTTTTAGTTCGGCGGTTTCAGGCACGTGAAATAATGCGGTAAATCGTTGATCCCCTTGTGGAAGCCGCTGTCATAGACTTGTTCTTGATAGAGTTTCTGAGCTTGATATTGACGTGAAGCAATTTGAAGAAAGTTTCCAAGATCGGCTTTGATGTAGTGTGTGTGTATTTCTAGTGAATCTCAGGAATGGTAGTTAGCCTAATAAAAAGATTTATGATCTATAGCAAGTTTTTCTTGCTAAGCGTAATCAACAGATAGGTTTGACATTGAACAAAACATTGAACGAAAAATATGAATACCGCGATTTCATATTTTTCCTTTACTGGAAGTTTATGGGAACGATATAGGTACGTACGTACGGGCTTACTTAAATGGTTTACCTCTCATTACACTAAAGGTGCATTATGAACGCAAATGAAGTCATTTGCGAGTCAAATCGGGCGCTATACTATTTATATTCTCAAGTCGTTTAAGAGATAAAATACTTATAAATACTGAAGAACTCGTATAAATAAAGGGTAATCCCGTGTGAGAAGTGTTTGTCCTTACCATACACACTTATCTCCCGCTACCACAAAAACGCTGCCCGTTACAATTTTATTTGTTTATCCCCTTAATCTTCTATTATATATATATATTTCTATTATACCCTCGCTTAATCTTATATCAAAGAAAGGAAAGTATTGCGGAAAATATTTATTGCGAAACACAAAATCTTTATTAATTTTTCCTTTACTGGCGGAGGTAAACAGACGGTGCTCTCTAAACCTTCTTAATATTTCATATAGATCTTTACGACTGCCATCCGTTGCTGTATTAATATATTTTGAAGTACGTACTCAACTGCCAGATTGTCGTTACATCGGGGTATATGGGGTGTATGATTGAGAAAATTTTATTAGTTATATAGACGGTAAATCGCCGAAATTGGCTATTAACGGCCGTAATCCTTTTATACCATAGGTACCTACACCGACGGTACGCGCCCTCGTCGTTCTATTATATTTTCTACTGAATCACCTCCTCACATCATATTTTTTGAAGCGAACTATTCAAAAGCTCTACTTTTTTATCGTTTGTTAGCCAAGATTTGTGATTCATTTCCATTCTACCGAAATGAAAGCCAAACAGTAATAAAACACAGTAAATTAATTTCAAATGTTTCAATGTATTAATTTTAAAAACTGGCTAAAAGTTGTATATGATATATAGTTGCTAGGTACTTCCTACTACAATCATAATGAATCGTCACCAACTTACACTATACACTTAGTACAAAAACATTGGACTGTATACCTAATACTGGCCGCGTTGACCTATTATGAATGTCAACATATATGAATACGGCTAACCTTAACTTATTTTAAATTTGCGTTTGTTTATCCAAAACTGTTGTAACAAATCCAAAATTATGTTTCTATGACCAAGAAAAACAAAAAAAACATCGAAATATTCAGCATAAATGTATCTATGATATTTTGATACATACAATAAATACACACCATTAGTATGATTCATGCTTAAATTAACTATAAACTTAACTACACTTAACTATATGTACTTCCTCTATTCTTTACCCACCACATCTCACAAAATGCTGCAAAAAATTCGAACATCACATAGTTTATGACATAAACAACTATCTTTTATATATCTTTAACACTTAAAGATGTCACATCTCCGTTTATACCAATAATCTAGAACTGTTACAGCAAAAAAAGAGAGCTCCATAACAATAAAGATATAAAGAAGTTTCGTGAAAACATTTTCCTTTTCCGCTCCTAGTGCCAGTGATATAAACACGATCATTCTCATAAGAAAATACTTCTCGCTGCCTCACAACTCTCAAAGAATTCTTACCGATTTGTCTAGACATTACATAATAGTATTAATATTATATTACGAAGTGACATATTCAGTAATCTGTGGTAAAGACATTACATACCTACTATATACTTACTTAATAGCAGTCAAGAAATCTTGCAAATGACTTATAAGAGATTTCATGAAGGAAATTCCATGCAACATGTTTCTATGATTATAACTTCCCTAGAGCATTTAGCAACAGTTCCAAAGAGTTTATACCTATTCTGCATAGTTCTTTCGAGGTTGATAATGATAAAACTTTACCCATGCGTAGACAATAATCGATATCTATCACATACGAACTCCAATTTTCTAGGATAAAAGTGCCCTACGTATATAATAGCTATATACCAACAGAATTTTATTCAAAACCGTTCATTCCAGTTATGCTTAGTCCAAATCACCACTTTGGACTATGCTAACGAACCCGCGTGATTCAGCGCATAGCTGACCCCCGTATTTGGGCCATCTTTTTTGACCCGACAAGCAAAATACAACTTTCGGATTACCTCGTGAAATTCATAGGCGTAACCATGCTGGGCTATCATCTTTGCTGTGTCCATAGCGTTGCGACGGACGGTGTTTCTTTTATATTACATTTGAACTTACAGGTAACGTTGTTTCGCTTTTTCGATATCTATTCATAAAATATCTGGTTCTTTTTTCCTAAGAAAAATTATAACGATAATACAGTTATATATTACACAACTACATACACATACGTACTAAAATAAACTACTTAAGCTGAATATATAATTTAGAACATTTCATTTAAATTCTTACACAACATTTTTATTTCACTAGTTATATTATGAGGTTAAGCATTTATCTAAAACTATTTAAGTATCTACTATTTTGTATGACATAATATATGTGAAACATATTATAAGGGGAGAAGCCATGGCTCTTGAAACACAGTGTTAAATTAGTTCAGGAGTCTATGGACTCATTTATTACACACTGTAAAACCTTTATGTCAATAAGATATTATATGATTTTTTGATTTTAATTTGAACTCCATTTAACGGATTTCTTTGAGTTACTTACACAAAACGGCAAATTGTAATTAAGGAACCTATTAACCTAATTCACATACCTACCTACCTAATTACTCACTAAACAG
The DNA here is from genome assembly GCA_963580505.1 of Ennomos erosarius. Lineage (NCBI taxonomy): Eukaryota > Metazoa > Arthropoda > Insecta > Lepidoptera > Geometridae > Ennomos > Ennomos erosarius. The sequence continues at coordinate 12,991,299 of OY756978.1, forward strand.
CAATTAACAAGTTCGTGTACAATTTTAAGCGTAATTCTCTCTAAGTTACATAAGTAATTTCCGAAACAAATCCATTAATTACACGTGCGAAGTAATCTTCATCGATCAAAGTTACGGCATCGAAAGCTAATTTGGCGTTTCGAGTGACGGAATGACCGACTTTTATTGCCTAGATCCAAACAAAATCGTCTTGGTACCTACATATAGAGCCATTTTGGGGACAAAAACTGCCGCTGTTGATTAAATAAAACATCAGACAACTATTGAATATTTTTTTAATAGAAATTTAAGAATGCAATGGAGGTCACAGAAAAACTTTACTCTAACGGCAACTCTAGCTCCAACTCTATTTAATATTTTTACTTATTTACACAATATTAGTCCTATTCCTGTTCTGTATACAAACGCAAAGCATATTTTACTTTATTTTTATTATTAAATAAATTACGAGATCTTTTCTTTTAAATAATAGTACAAAATATTGTGGTCTAATAAAAATGTATCTATCTACTATCCTCTAAAATCACTGTTCACGTTTTTCATCAGCAAATTACTAAAATTAATGTTATAACAATAGGTTGGCATTGGGACGTCAACAAAATTGAAACCATAATTAAAAGGTAGTCGCCCTTGTAACGCTCTGAGTGGGACAAAAACGGGTTTATCCCAAGTATAGGGATTATATAGGTACGTATTAGATTTTATGTTCCAATCGTTCGTTTACTTCTGTCCTCATTATTCTACGTTGTCACCTAAGTGCAAACAGTAAGTACGTTGTGTTACACGATAATATTATATGGAAATGTGATTATCTAAATCACTGTTATCATCATCATCATCCCGTATATGTCCACTGCTGAACATTGGCCTGTTATAATAATCAGAAAATTCTTACTACCTACCTAGGTGGCGACTGAGATGAACGTTCGCTCGATGTGAGCATGTTACAAGTTGAATATTCGGTATATCCAGTACAGCGCTGATGGATGGAAAACTATTATGTTCACATCGAATATATGCGAATATTCACATTGAGCAAGTGTTCGTGTAATTCGCCACCTTTTGTCAATCTATTCGATTTACAAAATCCCTAATAATGACTAGTCTTTGTTTCAGTTGTCGGCTACCAGCGAACTAGGGGGAACGGTGGATGCGGTGGCTCGGAGGTACCGTCTTGAAAATGGAAGCTCATTGGGAGAAAAGGATGAGGTAAGATAAAACCAATCATCAGTGGTAGCCATATGTAATCATCATCATCATCATCCTGGAGACGTCTACTGTTGAACATAACGTTCCCCATAAATCATCATTGAATTGCGAATCATAACGGTTCGAAATCATGCTACATTAACGCACCATAGAATCATAGATACTAATTTACATATTATAGAGGAAATAAAAAGTGAAAAGTAAAATCTAATTCAATCCTCTATTTTATTAAATGCTCCCTAAAAGATAAACCTGCGCAAAAAATAACTACATATAACATAAAAATAGTTCTTGAAACATAAATATTTCCATAAAAGAACCTAAAAATTCAGCAGAATGATTATACGAAAATACAATAAAAAACACGCAACCACAGTTCCCTATTCTAAAGCCTTGATGGATCTGTCCGCGTTGGATCGGAACGAGAGTTGAAAGCATGTTGAAAAAGCGAATTTCATTTAACAAGATGTCCAGAACAGGTTTATTAATTTTAAAATTTTACTCTTAACATTTTCTAATTATAAATGTGTTAAATTAATACAAATAAAGGATTTATCTGAAACACGGCCACTAAAAGAATTTGTAATATTTCTTAGGCTTCGTGACTTTCATGTGTAATTCAAGTGTACCTATAGTGTCTATAGAACTGCCCCTCTATTACGAAGGACTTAGCAGCGCTGCTGACGCGCGTCTGCCGCTCAACTGCTGTCACTTTTCATACAATTTTGACAGCAGTTGAGCGGCAGACGCACGTCAGCAGCGCTGCTAACTCCTTCGTAATAGGAGGGCTGAGGGGTCACCACAACGCCTTATAGCATTATTACTTTAATCATACTTTGAAACATGACATAAAAGTAAGAATGGTTTTTTTGGCGGGAACGTGAAAAAGTTCACGTCGTTGCATTGTATTATTTCTCAAAACTTGTGCTTTTTTCAGTGTTAATGTTTAAAATTGGTGGCGTTTTACGCATTAAGTGCTGAATTACGAGCATGAGTGTGGTCAAGTGATATAATGTGGTGTAACGTGGTTTTTCGTGTTGCTTCCAAAATTCCATAGAAGCTTCTTGTAAAGTTGCCACCACTTTACTTGAGCATGACTTAGACTGGACTATGACCTGACTTAGACTGGACTATGACTATGACTAAGACTTGACTACGTAAAATATTCTAAAACTCGATGAAAATATACAATACTTGACACTGGCTAAATACACTATGTGTGGAGCCAATATATATATAAAAAAAAAAAAAAAAAAAAAAAAGTAAGAATATTGTAGTGTTGTTGACGCAGAGCACTTTTGATGACGTCACGTTAAATTGTTCACTCAAATACAACTGTCATGTCATACCGTTAATCATGTTGACACCGATATGCAACAGTGATAACGCTATATAAAAATGTAGACGTCTCGTTCTCGCGCCGGAATACTTTATAAATGCTCTATGTGTATAATGATATGCGGAGTGACACCTTCCGGAGTAAACTATAGGTGTAAGTAGGAACCTACTTTGTAAGGTGAAGTATTCTAAAAGAAATTCCCAAACGAGTTTTGGCGGGAACGCGGAAAATTTCACGTCGTTGCATTGTATTATTTCTCAAAACTTGTGCTTTTTCCAGTGTTAATTTTTAAAACTGGTGGCGTTTTACGCATTAAGTGCTGACCTTTGAGCATGAGTGTGGGCAAGTGATATAATGTGGTGAAACGTGAGCTTTCGTGTTGCTTCCAAAATTCCATAGAAGCTTCTAGTAAAGTTGCCACCTCACCGCTCCAGAGCATGACTTAGTCTGGACTACGACTACCTGACTTAGACTGGACTATGACTATGACTAAGACTTGACTTTACGTGATATATTCTTTGACGATGAAAAATAACTATACTTGACACTGGCTAAATACACTATGTGTGGAGCCAAAATATAAGAAAAAAAAATCCCAAAACATTGTTTCTAAGCATTATTCATTTTTGCAGTTGTTTGGACCGCCAAGTGCGCCCGTGCTCGAGAACCCTGAGTTCCAGACGAGATGGTACTTCAAATACTTCCTCGGCAAAAGTGAGTATCCTACATACCTACATATCTTCAGCTTGTTCTCACGTTTTTTGCCTTTTATTACAACAAAATTGAGAGAGTGGTGAGACACAAAAGCTCTGGAGAATGTGGCAAACGCCAAGAGGAAAGATAACAGACATAGGTATCCACCCAGGCGCGGTGCGGCGGGCGTAGGTAGGTCCCAAAGCGCTCCTCAAATAGCGTGGTATGGTTTTGCATATTTACGGTTTATACGAATAAACTATGCAGTATTTTAAAATTTCAAAACTAGTTATGATAAGTAGCATTACTTGGCTTTCTAAACAAATGCATTTTTACGTGTGTTGTAGTATAAAAAACACACACAATAACACTACACATAATAATTGACGCTCCGCCGTGCCTAAAGGAAATTACTCCGTCGCCGGCGCGCGCCGACTCGGCGCGAGATGCAATTTAGACTGAAGCGTTTTTTTTTTCTCCTGAACTACATATATATACTTTTACTTTATTCGATAGTGACGTTCAACTAGTTTCAAATTTAAGCGATTTATAACCAGTGGCACCTCTAAAAATTGATTGCCATCCCTAGTAGCGCAATCAGCAGTAAGCCACAAATGTGGTGGGGAGCGGTCCACGTTGCGCGATGCCGGCCGCACATGTGGTTGAAGCGCCTGAGCGGGTATAAGCACAGATAATATAATACCTACAGTAGTATAAGTAAGAAGATCTCCAAGTGATTATAATCAGTCTAAATTTGATTATTATCTATGTGTATGTGTAGCCATATTAAACTGGTTCTATCATACCAAAGTTATTACCACACAATCGCGCCTTGAAATTGATATATAGTTACTAAAACCGGAAGAGATGATTGTAGTCAAGTGATATTGTTTGTCTTATTATTAGACATCTTTCACTGAACGATTTACTACATCAGATAATCAAGGTCTTAACATTGCAATAAAGTAAAATTTATTATCTGTAACACGTCAGCCCATTACTACAGTTTCTTCCTTCAAAACAGATGTACCTACCTCATATTAATACTTACCTACTCAGTAGTAGTTGTAGTATAAAATATGTGGTAGAAAGTAGGCGTTAATATCAAATGAACTAGGTAATATCCATCTAGACTATTCGAGATAAATACAAGATAAACATATCAAATAGAGACGCTACAGCTTCTACGAATCGTTCACCCAAGGGAATGCATAAAGAGCAAATAAGAAAACAATTCTCATTTCCGTTTCGTATGAAGACGGTAACTGCTTATATTAGAGTAAGTAATAATAAGTATATGCATAGAATATAAGGAAAATCTTTATTTCATGATTTTCTTACAAATTCATACCTATTAGACTCTCCTATGTACCTTTATTTAGATGCCACTTAAATCATAATTATTTCATTCATAGATGAAAAATCACTAACTTAAATCAGAAGTTGAAGTTGATGAAATCGCTAAATCAGTTATTCCGTAATTTTCAATCTGTACATTTTATTACTCGATATGAAAGAAACATTTTTACCTTGTAACACCTTTTTATGGACTTTGATATTTGTCTTTACACTCATACCCTCTCGCATTATTTTCACTGCTGGTTAAATATCATCATATCACCTTTGTCATTTAAATTAGCAATTACTTTGTTGTCCTACACAACTAACGTCTAATAACTTAAGCGATATTAATTGAAGTTACGTCAGCGAATCTGCATAAGTTAACTAGTTGTGAGATAGGGCTGAGACAAGAGGACGGCTCGCGTGAGGCGTCTAAAGGCTCAAGCCATCAAACAATAATAATTACTTATATTTAAAGTTATTCGTGAAATTAAAAATATAAAGTCAATATAACCACTTCTTTTAAAAAGGGAAATGTGCCTTAATCACTCAAACTAACTACTATACTAATTATAACTACACTATCAACTACAAATAACATTTCAACTGTAAACTAGCCTGGATGGCTTATAGACAGTCCAAATGCTCCAGTCCACTACCGGTAGGTAGTGTACCCAACATGCTGGCAGCATCGTCTCTTTAAATTTCAATGCTATAACCACTACTCAGTATCTTTTACATTTTACTTAATGAGGGATGCTAAAGCGAAGTCAGAAGTAAGAGTGCTATTGAAGTGTTTCTGGTGTAACAACTTGAGACTGTTACTACAGCTGTACCCAGTATAAAACCCCAAGCTCTATAGGTAAGGGTTCCAGCAAGAATAGGGGCTGGAGGACAATGAGATGCTTAACAAAGACGCCCCTTAAGATACCGCTAAGGGACTTGAGAGAATAAAAAATCAGCTTAAACTTGTAACACGAAGTGTTTGTCTTGTTAATAAGTGCTAAAACGACCTGCGTCTATCAGAATTTTAATTCTACCTAGTTTAGAAACCTTTCATCAAAGAAGTCTGTACCAAACCTATTATGTGAAAATTATGTTCTTTCAAAGACGATTCCATGTAAAGTGTATAAAAAAAGTATCGTGCACGATTCGTTTAGAAAAAAAAATACTGTATTTTACCAAAAATTAGCATTTGGCAGAAAAACAAGCTTATTTTGAAATATATTAAAAATATATAACATTTTTATTGTATATAATATTAGTATATAATATTTTATGTTATTTAAGATTTTAAAATAAAACAATTAAACAATAATTAGTTGAACCGTCCGACTTCGCACGATAACTCTTCGCTACAGATAGACCATGTGCAGTTTTTTTTCATTTGTAACTTATGGTTTTTGAAGCACCACGGTCAATTTCCCTTAATTGAATAATGTTTACGCTATCACAGCTGCTAACAAAAAACGCCCACTTAAAACCAGCTTCCCAAAAAAAAAAAGAACGATCATTACGGTGAGAACGGCACTAGGTACTAACCTTTTACGCCATTGAAATGAATTCTATATTTTCTCGACACGTATGTGTACTCAGTCCATGCTATAAATTGTTTCGTACCTCTTTTGCATTAGGGTTTTAACCCCATAAAATGTGTCTGGGCCGTTTATGTAAAGAGGAAGCCCATTTCCCAATCAAGCTTTGTCAAAATAAAGGCTCTCATTTACCCAGCTGTATCAGTAAACAAATCGCCGGATTCACTCGGGCACGGTTTGTAACTTGATTAAAGCTTTGACGGGCCCGATAGCTCAGTTGGTAGTATCCCTGCCTTCTGAACTGAGGGCTGTGGGTTCGATTCCTACCCAGGACAAACATTTGTGTGATGAACATAGATGTTTGTTCTGCGTCTGGGTGTTATATAGTATTCTATGTATGTATTTACAAACAAAAAAGTATATAAGTATTGTATCAGTTATCTGGTTCCCATAATACAAGCTATGCTTAGTTTGGGGCAAGATGGCGATGTGTGAATTGTCCACACATATTTATTTATTTATTTTATTCATCTGTTTGGATCCACTGGATTTATCGATGGCCTTTCTTTTTATATTAGCACTATTTAATGGTAATAATATAGAAAAAAAATTTAGGTCTGTGGGTGGTATGTGGTATAGTGATTATACCGCAGTGGAATTATAAGGAATTCCCATTCAAACAGTCACATAGTTTTACTGAAGTGCAGTAAAGTGACGTGCCTAGATGTTCGTAGAAGGTCTACTGGAACGTAGACGCTCGTAAGGGCTCTACGAGACTAACAATACGGCGCGGGCGGAAGGTATCATTACTACGAGGCGAAATACGTAAAAATCAGATCGATCGACCTAATTTTAAAGGCATTACCCGAACGTAGCACCCAGCGGATAGTTCTGTTCAGACGTTCCTAACATTCGCTAAGAATTCGATACGCGCCACCTTTATAGTCTGTGCGTGACGTAATCAAGTTTCGTGCACAACTTGTGCCGTTTGCCATCTTTACGGCTTTATTATCTCCGCATAGTATCTCTGTCGGATCGAAGAATTCGCGAAACACGTACTGACTTCACCACAAATATTGAGGTCAGAAACAAATACCGATTTCTGGAAACAACTTATACCCCGTGATCCCACTGCGGGATAACTTTCTCATCGTGTATGCCGTACCGGATAAGGTACAGTTTATAGGGACAATCTCTAACAATGGCTTTTATGAGGACCAGGAAGTGCAACGTATTTCGTAAATGCGTACAGTCGTGCACACGTAAATGTGTAACTACCCGCCTCTTCTATCCTTGTAAGAAACAAAATACAATCTTTTGAAATCATTCTATGTATTTGCAATCGTGGGGTTGGTACCGTTTACTATAGCTCTAACTTATATGAACAGTTAACTTTTATTCGGAACCTAAGATTTTTTTATAGATTGACACCACGCATCTATAAAAAGATTCCAATCTCTGAAAACCTTCCCTATTATTGTGTACTGTGTACAGAACATCCAAAGCTTGCTTGATTCCAATTCATGTATGCTAGCGAGGGCAAATTGAGGTCACAAACGATACTAGTGCTTTGTAGTTCACCGAGGCGGACCTATTTACCTAATCTAGATGTAAAGTATGGTCGGCAAGTTAACCCGCAAACTGCTTTAACCGCAGTTACCTTCTACAAAATCAGGTTACTGCATAAATAAGCTAATTTGAAATAGGTTAATTTCGGTAACCTCTTAAAATGAGTAGTTAATGGATTATGTAAGAAGTAATTATCGTAGTGGTCAAACGTGCCTAATTATTGATAAAAAAAAATACTGCAGACATTATAGATTACACGCAGGTCTTCAGCAAACATATTATTAGCATTTTTTAGGTGATTTTGAAACTCTGTTAAGTAAAAATTATTGTTTCTTGAAGAAATAGTTTGAGAATTGAAGCAAATGCAACATTGCTATAAATTGTGAGCAACATCGGTGTTCTATATTATTTAGATTAAGATCTGGATATTTATAAATGAAAACCAAGTCTCTACAATACCTACAAAATATCAACAAATAGATTTTATCCTCTCCGAACGGTATCCAAGCCGCCACAAACACTCAAGGCATATACGGACGATCCTTTCATCTGAAAAGGAATAGGTACAAGTTGTTTACCAATATCTCTATACCCATCAACAGGTAAACAAGCCACTCACGTTACATGCGTCCGAACGAATAAGATCTAACAAAATGTTTATTCACTTGTTTACTGTTTTCCCAATCCTTAACAGAATTCAGTAGTCTCGGCCCCACTGGCGCGTCTGCAAAGCGACAGCGTTAGCGACGCAGAACTATTCAATACCCATCGCTGCCTACTAATCGCAGTGCGGCCGTCTGCGAACACGGCCAGCCATGGTAGACGATTCACTGACGCCACTTGACGCGCCGATGTGGCCGAAGTTTTATACTGTGTCCGTATTTGCTATTGACCCAGTCCCAGTGAATATCCGCCAAGGCTTAAACAATGTGGCGTCCGCAGACCGAGCCAGCGCGGCATTTAGTTGCAACTGGACGCAGTGAATAAGTTACAGACAAATAAATATGTATATCTTTTTTTTTTTACTGTTAATGGGTTTACGTTTGGCAACATCTCACCTGATGGTAAGTGTAGATGAAGCAGAATAGCAAATTGTATGGCGTTACCGCAAATATTGAACTCAAGAAGGTTCCTTCCTGAAAGACCTTTCACCTAAACAATACCAATGGGAATCTATTTTAATTGTTGCTGAATGGTTTAAGAAAATAAGAAAGTACCATTGGTTAAGAGTAGATGCTTACAGGCTACAAATGACGGACCAAAAACTGAGATAATGATGTCGTTTCTATACGCTAGTTCATATATGTATTTCTATCGCCTATCTCATAAATGGAGACTATAATAAAACCTATCTTCTGCGTGACAGTCGCCCAACTCGCCCAGCCGTGAAATCGGCCCTACACTACACTTGAATTTACCTCTATAGCCTATTCAGTTTATTTCCGCTGTAAAATCGCAAGGCTGCAATCGTAAAACACTGGATAGGCGAGCCGGGATAAGTAGGTTAATTATTTAGTCCAACACCAGGTAAACCTAAACTCAGACTAATTTGAATGGTTAGTAGATCGATCATCCAAACCGTAAAACCTTAATAAAGCAGGAAAACTTACTCTACTTTCAATTTCCCTAACATTGACGACGAAGTCAGTCATTTCCGCCCTATAAAATTTCTTATTTTCCGAAGTGCTCGATAAATTGGCTAAACATTTCGGAGAAGGATCGGTAGTAGTTTATCTTTAAGAGATAGAAAGGTTACAGGCTAAACCTCGGCTTTACATAATTGTACTCTAAACTTTGGCAGTCTCAAAAAGATTTAAAATTCTCAAGTACTTATAATTTTAATTAAATCAGTAATCGCGTTAGCTAAAGCCTTTAAAGTTTTAAGGGTTTTACTCTGGTTTAATACCGCCTTGTTAAGTTTGATGCCCTGTCGGGGAAGGATATTTATGATGCCGCATATTATGTTTGCGACAAAGAAACAAGACAATAGGAGCTTTATTTTCTAATTATTGGGGACATCTGAACAAATAATTTAGAAGCTACTGGTTATAGTTCCAGGTAATCTAGACAAGGTTCTATTAAAAAACATATCCATGGTATACATATACATTATCGATTTCCTATTAGATACGTAAAACGGCGGGTATTTAGCAATGCCACTACGACGGTAACGATGAAGGAAGAGATGGATAAAAGTCAGAAAGGACAAATAGAGTGGGATGGAGGAGACAGGCAGAAGAGGCGCTAAATTAATTTAGTCTGTGCACAAAAAGTATACATAAGTAAATCATTTGCTACGTTAGACCTGTGCAAAGCAGGAGAGGGATGAGCAGGGCCATTATTCCGTATCGATTCCTTACTTCGAAACCACGCCAATTCCTTGTCTTACATAAGAAATCTGCAAAACTCTATTCTCTATGAAACAAAAACAAAACCGCGTGAAATGAATTTGGAATTGGCGCGATTTGAACTGTCAAAAATCATATGTTTTACCGAGACGCGTTCCGAAACATCAACACATCAAAAGATATGACCACTTATGTCAATATATTTTATTCAAAATAAAGATAACTTTAATGTAAAGTGAAGGTATATCTGCTGACGCTGTGACACGAGTTGAACAAGACACGATAACGACGTGGTTTCTTATCGTGTGGAATCTGTGTTTCCATAGAGAATAACCGCCCTGGTATGAAATAAAAACCGTTTTTCTAAGAATTTCTACAGGTTCGTAAACAACTTTAAGGAAATATCAAGATTAAGTAGATCCTAGTAGGGATTACATATTTTTGCTGTTCGGAAAACAGTTGCTATGAAATATCACTGCCATAGAAAATTATACCAAATAATAATTAGAACATTTGGAAATTGCGTTAAAATTTAAAAGCACATTGATGAGGCTTCGGGTTTTCGGTTACCACCACGAGTATAACTCTTACTTAAAGCCAAACTTATTGGACTTGTCGGGCTTTGTTTGCCTACATTTATTGCCGGATACTCTTATACCTAAGACCACCGATTTTTATGCTTAGGGCCCATAAAATAAAACTGCTATTAGGTCTGTGCGTTACAGTTAATTGAATCATAAATTGTTTGTTCGGACCAAACAGACTGAAAAGAGCTTGATTATGTAACGGGTTAGGAGTATTATGTTTAGTGGTCCGTAAGGCACACCACTCTCCTAAATTGTTTACCCAGTCCTAGGTAAAGTTTGTTTTGTTGATAGAATTTAGTCGTATCAGGCGGCTGTTAAATCAAGCGTTTGTAAGTTGTTGGTCTTATGGAGTGCCGTGCGGTAGCTTCGCCTATCACTTTAATATACAGGATGTAATTTAATTCATTAGCATAAATTGAGCCCATAATAGTACATCATTTATAGATGATTATTAAAGAGTAATGAGTGTAAATGAAAATATTTTTATTGAAAATTATGAAGATTGCTGCGGCGCCTAACGCAGTTGGCACGGATGATTTTGATACATTTAAACGTTTTTATACCTTGTATGTACTAATTAAAAACAGTACTTCATTATTTTAATTAAATTTTGTATTGTAGCATTTGATTAAGTAAGTTATTCCATTTTTTGGAGTTATTATTATTACTAAACCAATGTGTTAGAATTCAAAAATTTTGGTCCACACGTGACCGGTATCAGGAGTAGATACCTAGTTTCAAAGGATGCTAATGAATTATTACACCCAGTATATACGATCTTCATTTTGGACAAAACCTTTGTTATACTTATTAGTTTTTTGTTTTTTGTTTATTTGTCTAAATATTACCTTTTTTACTCCCTACGCAACAAGCTAGATTGGTAACCTGACTTGAACGTAGCACCTAAGGCATTGCCTATATTTTTACGGGCCTTGCACAATATGTTACTTTGCTTAAAAAATTAGATAAGCTTATATTGTACAAGCGACTCAAAATAGTTCAATATACTTACTAATTTAAATTCTAGTGAAATTATTCAGTTATTAATTGGACTCTTAATTTCAGTGCACCAAAATTACATAGGAGTGGATGGTTTAAGAGAGCCTTATCTTCTGAGTGTCGTACAAGAGGGCGGTGCGGGCCTGCTCCGGGCAATACTCTTCAACAAAATGGTGAGCGCATCTGCAACTAATTGGAAAATAAATTGCCTCCAACAACCATTTCGTCTCTCGTCCCACTGCTTATGGAAGCAAAATTTTAATCTCTGAAAGTTGAGGGACATTATTTCCATACTTTGAAAATTTTATTTGGGCGTCGTCTTTGGAGAAAATCTTTTTTATGTCCCAAGGTTCATGTTTCTTATTATTGAAATGTTTTGATGGTAAGAAGCGCTTAGTTACAGGTGTATTTCAATTCTTTCATATATTTTTTATGATATTATCGTTTCATTAAATACTCACGTCTGTTTACTGTAGCATTCACAAGCTCTTTACAAATAATAACTTATATGTGCAGCCGAGCGAAATATGAATTACGTTTTGTACCTCGCAGGAATTTATAATGTTAAAATATTTCAGGGTGCTCACAAAATATATTTGCCACCCAGCGCTTGGAACGTCAGCGGAGGACAAACAGCGACGAGACCTACCATCAAACAGATATTAACGCAGTTCTCATCCATAGATAGGGTCGACAAAATGCCACGAGAGGTGAGGATCCAATAAATTTACGAGGCTTACAGTACAGTGAAATCACTGTTATAAGTATTTCACCCGTCTAATGTCCGTATTTAATAGTGTTCGCAAAATCTTGAAAGCTGAAACGTTCTGGTATGCGTAACTTTTCTCTGCTTTTACGATAACTTGCGACCGTATCCATTTAATATCCGTTTCTATGATAATTCCTTCGTTCAGATCACGTGTGCTGAATTACAAAAAGACATTTTGCTGCTGGAAGAGCAAGAAGGCTCCGTTAACTTCAAGATAGGAGTAATGCTAATGAACCCCGGCCAGAAGACTGACGATGAAATGCTCTCGAACGGTAAAGTTTTCCTAAGTACCCCGGTGTACTGCTTAATTGCTTAGCCTTTTCTTTTCATCGCTTGAAATATAAATATTATCGTGGCAGCTAAATCGATTGAGTTTGAAATAATATTTTCGATTCTAAACTGTGCCTACTTGCAATTTTACCATATGTAGGTATAGATAGGGTGAAATTTGCAAATAAGTAGGTACGTACCTACTGTTTAATTGTTTATAGTAAGTAAGTTTTTTAGCTTTTGTCATTTGGATAAGTAGCAAAACTGTAGGTTCTTGTATTGCCTAGCTTTAGTAGAAATAAAATGTAGTGATATATTTTTATTGAGGATCATTTTAAACGTCTGAAAATCTTTCAGAAAACGGCGACGAGAAATGGGACCGATTTATTTCGCTCCTGGGAGATAAAATTCGATTACGAGGCTGGAACCGTTTCAGAGGGGGCCTCGATGTCAAAGGTAACATCCATTAATATAAACGGTTCAAGGAAACGCGATATTTCATAAACGTAAACAAAAGATCTTTTAGAATAGCATGATATCTGAGTGATCTAAATAGCACTTGTACCCATCAGGTGACATGACTGGCAGCCATTCCATCTACACGATGCACCAAGGGCACGAGATTATGTTCCACGTTTCGACAATGCTGCCATTTTCCAAAGACAATAAGCAACAGGTGAATATAACCTCGTCGATAACGACATTAATTTTAACGACATGACGACTATTCTGAGAAGCATTCGTGAAATGAAAATGACAAAAGTTACTCCATTAAACTTTAGGAACGCTCACAAAGAAATCGTCGTAAATAGTTCTATTTTTTCAACGTCGCTCGTCGCTCGAGAATGGCTTATCGATCCCAGACTTTGGGCATTAAGTGCTTTCCTTTTTTTGTTGTAGAACGCGACAACAGTTTTGCTAGCGAATTTAAATTTTCTCTGCGGATTTTCTAGAGTTTTCTGAAGTTTGAACATTGAAATTGTTATGAGCGACATTCCTAACGTGTATAAAATTCTAAAACTATTTTCAATTTTGCATGCAGACAATATCAAGATCTTTCAAGACCATTGCAAAATAAAAAGTAACGTGATATCGTATTGTGGTAACGTAAGTTAGGGTCGGGTTGGGTCTGGTGGGTAAGTACTTAACCGACCTTAACTTACGTTCAACTTTTTTAAAAAGTATGTATACGAAGGTATCTACTTGGTTTCTTTCCTTCAATTTTTCGTTTTCACTTTATTTATTAACATCGTTTCCAGTTAACCAACCATCGGAAAAATCTAAGCAATTCTTTATTAGATATCGTGTCAGCATGATCTGTTCTTTCATAGGGTCTACCTAGTAGACTGAATCCAAGAACATTCCGCCGTAGATTTTTTTATTGACCGATTTTATAGTCATCATCATCATCATCATCATTAACAGCCTGAAGACGTCCACTGCTGAACATAGGCCTCCCCCCGGGAGCGCCACTTAGAGCGGCTGCTGGCCTCCTGCATCCATCGGCTCCCCGCGGCTTCCACCAGGTCGTCGGTCCACCTAGTGGGGGGCCGGCCTACGCTGCGATTTTATAGTAGTAGAGGGCAACTCCCATTTACGTTTTGTTTTTCTAGTCCTCTTATTTATTCTTCTGTCTTTTCTTCAGCTGGAGAGGAAGCGGCACATCGGTAACGACATCGTGAACATTGTGTTCACCGATGATTCTGCCCACAACACGTTTAACCCACAGTGCGTCAAGAGCCACTTCACGCGTATCCTTTTATTTGAACTTGTATAATATGCCTACAGTCTTCAGCGGTATTGATCTGTTTTGTAAACTAGATAACATAACTAGTTACTTATAAAAGCATTTTGACCAGTTACCTACTTACCTAGTTAGATAATATACCCAACCTACTTTACCACATTATATGTAATAAACATAATGTTATCAAGATAGCTAAGTATGTTTTCTTACTTAGGACTATAGTAAAAAAAAATGTACTGTTGTTGATTGTACTTAGTTATTATACTCATGGACGTTATACATAAGTAATGTTTGAGATGATTGTGTTATCTAAATACTAAACTGAGAAATAGGTAAACAGTTTGCTTTTAATTTTAATTCATTTTAGATAATGAAATAAACACGTAAGTAATGAAATTAATGAAAAGCGCTTTATAATTCAAATTCATCCCGAACTTCATTCGTCTTTTCATTCAATGTTGAAGAAAGCATAATCCTTATCTAGGTACTAATAATACCTATTCGTAGGCGCACAGTAATTCCTCAAAAGTAAATCAAGCGAACTTTTCCCCGAAACTCAAAAGCTTTTTGTTATCAACCGGCTGAGAATATCATTTTCTCTCTAAGATTTTAATAGGTATTAAACGAATCTCTAAAAGCAATGAAAATGTCTCCTGGATATCCAATTTACGATATTTCACTTAATTTTTGGTAAATAAGCTCATGAAAATAAAATAGAAGATCCCTATAAGTCTAATTAATTTTATACGGACATAAAATGGGCAATTAACATAAACTAAACTACATGAGCCTTCCACAAGTGAGTTATAAAGGTACTAACCAACCTACCCAAAGGTGAAATTCCCATTTAACCGTAATACGTACTGAACGACCTGCATCGTTTAGAATTTACTGTGTGAAATACAATGTATTTTTTCTTACTTTCGGTAGTTATCAATGCCAATTTTGATTACGATTGTTTCCTTAAAAAGCCTCAGATATATTCGCGGTAATCTCCGAAGTGGAAGGCGAGGGTTACCGGTTGAGTGTATACAGCGATGACACGGTCCCGCCCTTCGGACCGTCGCTGCCATCTCCAGCGGTCTTCAGCGATCCGCAGCTGTTTAGAGAGTTTCTTTTGGTAAGTCAACACATAACGGGTATCATATCATTTCAGATCTTAATAAGTGCATGCTAAAACCATGCAAAGATAATGTTCTTCTTCTCGAGTCCTCTATCCAGCCCTGCAGCCCTACCGTGTAAGCATTCTGGTAATGAACATCGCCTGCCATCCTGCTTACGCCAATGTACAAGCCCTTGAGTGCGAGCAAGAGAGCACACGATTACGATTGCCACCGGGCTTACGCGGTAAGGCTACAGGTGTCAGAATTAGGGTGCGCAAATCTAATGACTTAGCTAAAGGACAATTATCTTACGACAACAGCCGAAAACGTTGGCTTACTGTGCCCTCCGAATCACGGCATAGCTATGTTAAGATATTGTTAAAAAATGATCTTAGTATTGTATTTTGAAAGTATTTACAAATTAATCGTAAAACTACAAAATATTTAATTACAGGCTGCAATTTATTCCCATTAGCTTCTCACGTATTAATAATTTTGGCTTATAGCTCTGCTATAGGTAACTGAATTGTTGTGTATTCCCTAAGTTATAAATACCATTCTATACAGCTGCAGTTGGTAAAGTAAATTGCTTTAAAGTTTGAATTAACATTGTTCACGGCCAAATTCGTGTCAGTTAAAGCTTAGAATTAACAGTATTCCCTTGCTATCCTAGGTAAAACTGATGAACGGCGAGAAAGCAGCGTTCCAGACGCCCACATTCGCACTCAAACGTCAAAGGACCCTTGACACTCTCATACGGGACATATACGCAGAGCACTGCTCCGACCACAAAGTGGTGAGTTCCTGACACATCACGGAAATGCTTTTGATGTTCACGGAAATTTCAAATGCCACTCCGCAAAGCTAGCACTCAGAAATGGGATGAAGTATTTCTAATTAAGTAGTTGCTAACTGCATATTGCGATAGTTGCCGTATACACACTAAGTCAGGATGGTTTTCATAATATAGTTATTATACTATACTTAGATAGGTACAAGTACTTTTCAAGTCAGGTTAGTTTACATCTATAAAATTGTCATTGCTTTCGAAATAAAACAATAGAATGTCGATTATACCAATAACACCGGGTTTCATTTATAAAGGAATTTGGCACAGTTTATGCCTGTTGTGTTATTCTAATTTACCCATGTACAAACTCGAACCCATTTATTTATATTGCCCCCAGAAGAGCCATTTTCACGGGCTTTATATCGACCATGCCTTTTCAAAAATTCCAAATAAATCCTCCAGTTGTCACATAATATCTTGAGCTACAGAGAAAAAATAATGATTTCCTGTAGCCCTACATGAATTTTAAGTGCAGAATGAACACACGGTCGCAATATTGAATTAAGTACATTAATATCGTTACTGGAGCAAATAGCGAAACATTAAAAAAGTGCAACATTTCAGTATCCTATTGCTTTTGATTTATTACTGTCCTGCGGGAATCGCTATAGCAAAATGCGAATTGAATTCAAACTTTCCTCACTTCAAAGGGAACGCAGCTCGGTCAATATTGCACTTGCACTATGAGTTACCTATCCATACCAGCTCGTTACTACTGACAAATTAGCAGTCGCTTCATGGGTTCATGATAAATTTCAGAGCGGATGAAACAACTTGGAACTAGAATATTGAATTTCATTTGAGGTTATTGAAACCTTCCCGTTTAATGGTTTGAACTTAAAAACAACAATAAAAAGGGGGATGTTTATAACAATTTAAAGTAAATTCAGCACGATGTAAATAACTTTAAAATAAATTAGTTTTAGTTCGGTTTGTGTATAATATTCATCAGTATCATAATCACTATCAGTCTTAGAGATAGCCTTTTTTTAAAGTAACTAAAGTTCAAAGTTTTATGTTATACCCATGGATGAGATTTTGGTTCTTTATATTTAGGTACTTACATTATCCTTACACTACAAAACAGAGTATAGAACGGAGATGTTTAGGTTTAGGTATCCTCTGAGCCCACGCGAAGCAAGCAGTGGAACGTCCTCTTGCTAGGCGTTTACAAGACGCTGTAGTAGACGGTTTGCTGGCTTGTGATCACTCCTGGGGCATATCAAAGAAATAAACTGAAATAAATTTGAATTGTTTCCAATCCGCACTGTGGATCCAAATGGAGGGCGCCTTCCTTATTCACCCGACGATATGGCACTTAAACATCAAAATATTCATTATTAAGGTACTATTACATATTCTATGGTAATGTGTGGTAATAAAGGTCATTCTCCCCCAGCCAATGCTGTCTCGACGGGCTCTGTCGGACGTGTGGTCAGGCGGAGCGGGCGCGGCAGGCGCGGGCGCAGCGCGCACCGAGAGGTTCCTGCATGTCGGACAGGCGCTGAAGCTAGACGCAGTGTTGAGAGGAGATGCTCCTACTAGCTTGGTGTCCATGGGTAAGCTGCTAGGTCAAACCACAAACAAACAGACAAATACAAATAAATCTGTAGGTCAAACCTTTTTGCAGAACGCACTAAATATAATCACTCGCAGTTATCAAATCCGAGGCATGCCGTCCAGCTGCTATCCCAGATAGGCGGATAGAAGGTTTCAAATATTTGTGCTAACAATGCGATATTTGTAGCTACTTCCACGAGATTGAAAAGTTGGATACTGTTGATTATGAACACCAGTTAGCCATCATTATAATTATTGTCATAGCCATATCATATTATTTGTCACCATAAAACTGATTCCAAGGATGCGGTGGCTCCCGACGAGCTCCATGGGAGGGTCGCGTGTGGCGCTCGGCTCCGTTGCCAGCGACGCCCGTCTGCGCTGAACAGATGTCTGAAGGAAGGCTTTTATTGTCTACCACCTCCAACACTTATATTTTAGAGGGTAAGGATATTTTGAATTTTTAGTGGCCTCAGCATGCCCAGATTCGAGGATCGCACATTCAACAGAACATACTTAACTAGCAAAAGGGGGCACTTTTGCCAACACAAAAAATGCCAACGCTTGTCTACCTCTAAATGTTATTTGGTTGTGATGATTTTTTTCTATTTTACATTAAAAAAACTGTGCTCGTACGTCTTTCTTTTTTAAAATGTCTAATCGCAAATAATTTTTATTAGTACAAAAACTTAAATAACAATATATACAGGGTTACAGGAAAAATTGTGCTAGATCCGCTAAGGGCGTGGAGTTCCCACCATTTCTAATTTATTTCACTATGAAACACCCTAGCCTAAACTTATAATATTATTTTTAGATATCCGTTAGAAAAAAATACAGATTCAAATATTTTTTTATTTCTTAACTTTCACTTGTCTACTATAGTCTATTAAATATTATATTATGTACTATTTTATTGATTGACGTCCCAAAGCATCTTATTACACATGTAAAAATGCAATAATAATAATAATAAGACACACAAAATATTTAAAAAAAAAAAATTAAAAGTCGAATATTTCGAAAAGGGTTAAGTTTAGGCTAGGGTGTTTCATAGTGAAATAAGTCAGAAATAATGGGTACTCCACGCCCTTAACGGATCTAGCACGATTTTTCCTGTAACCCTGTATACACTAAACTAAACAACTTAAATATACTTTAAACCTATCTTAATAAATATATACACCTAACTAAAAACGAAAACCCTATCAAAAAAAAGCTATGCCGCAAACAAAAAAAAATACTATAAATAAAACACAGAATTTAGGTTGCTTTCTGCGGGGAGCGTGCCCAAAAAGCTGGCGACATTCCCTCGTTGTATTGCCAAGCTGATTCGTTGGCCGAGGTATGCGCCAGCCCTTTGGTCACGTGTTAGGTCGACCAACAGTCTGGACAGCTCCTTAACAAGAAGCCGCGCCTGTGGGCCCCAGGTACCCATTGTTTCAACCCCAAACGGAGCAAATATGTATCCATCGCCTATGGATTCATACTTCCTCCGTTTGAGGTCTTCTGCAGCTTCAGCCACTGCACATGCCGCCCGAGCTGAGTTGTTAACGTGGGAAGGCGCTAGCTTGTCAACGCAGGTAGCATCCCACACCAGCGGCCTTCCACGGCTCCACGGGATTAACGTCATACCATCAGGCCTCTTACCATCGTCACGTGAAATACCGTTCGGCTCTAAGATAGCCGGCACGTTGACGGTGGCAAGGGCCCGACGGATGACGTCATTTAAGGCGGCATGGCGCGACAGCCGTCCGAAAAAATGTTAAAATCATTTATCACGAATGAAAGTTATTCGATTATCTTAACGTTTAGACACTCTTACATGTCATCTCAAGTTTTCACTACACTGCTCCTTGGCTTTCTGGTCTAATGAGTCAGGCTGTCTGCAAAGTAAAGTGCACTTTACAGAGAGCGGCACAACCCGAGTGGTGCTAAGATGGGAAGGTTGCGTGAGAGCGGCGCGAGTGAGCGAACGAGCGGGACTGTTCCGCGTGGGGGCGCGCGTCACTCTCGGCGGGGGCTCCACGACCGGGGGCGCGGGGGGCGCGGGGCTGTATGCTTTGCCAATTCAGGAGCTCTGCGCGGGGGCCTGGGCCATGCGCCCGCTACAGGACTGCAAGCACGCTAGACTGCCACGGACTAAGACTGCGCACTACTTCGATATACTTGAAACTGGTGAGTATCACGATGTGCAGTAAGACAATGGTGAGGTTTCATAACGGGGGTATGGGAGGTGCGGTACCAGTAGATCTGTGCTTGGGGCCAGGCCCATGCACTAGATATAGGACTGCCACGCACCAAGACTGCGCACTACTTCGATAACTACTTGAAACTTAAACTGGTGTGGTACCAGTACCACTCTGTAGTCTGCACTCTTGGAGAACGATTGGTAGGAATGATAGATAGTCCAGTCAACAAATTGCCAAAGGGGGGGGGTGTAGAGTGGATGAGAGGGAGCCTAAGAGATTTCTAACGAAACAATCAAGGCGCATATATCGATCTGTTTGCGTGAACAAAAACTAATCCTGTTTCCTAACAGAATTAGTTTTTACTCCTCGCATCCGGGTGGTAATGAAATTTTTTCCATTTTAGGAGAGGGTGGTAAGATGACTTTGGCAGTAGCAATCGGCAGGAGAGTTATGATTCTGATCGAAGAAACAAAGACTGATAGTGAAATGGGTTTTGAATATACACATATCAAGGTGAGAACACGACAAATTTTAAGACAATAAAGATTGTAAAGTCAGCGTTTTTTAACTTGTTTGTCGTTTCTAGGACATTCAGCTTAGTGAAACGCCTGTACTGATTAAACTAATGGACGGCGAAGTAGGAATAATGGTGGTTGGTTACAAACACCACTGGGAAGTTTTAGAATCTAGTAATGGACAGGTGAGCTTTGACCAATTTTTCTACACTAGAATCACTAGAGTAATTATAAATAAAATACAATAAATTGCCATGTTACCAACGAAAACAAATTTACTGTTTTTTGTAACTTTGCTGATTTTATTGGAACTTTATCTTTGTATCTCTTGTAACATTATTGTAAGTAACTCATTTTATTGTAAATTATTTTTCGTATAGGCGGTAAAGAGAGCAGAAGCAGAAGACACTGGTGTCAGACGTGGAACTTTGGTGAATGCCTTACGTATTGGAGACGAGAGGGATGGTCAGATAGTCCTTTGTTATAATCGTAAGCCTTCTATTTTTTTTTACTATTCTAACTGCTAATTTTAATTTTCGTGATGAAAATTGCATGTCTTCTGATTTTCTCATTATCATTTTCTCATCAACCAATCATCAGTATTTTAAAGTTGACATGAGTTTAAATTTACCAACCATTTAAAAACGAGAAACCAGGAGTAGGTTTTAATGCATTTATGTTTTTTTTTTCAGATACGTGCCACTTTGAGAGGTTAACAAGTAAAGGTTTGGAGAACGATGGAGAATATGACTTTCACTGGACAACTGTCCCTGCTGCAGTTGGTAAATTACCTACGTGCAATTTTTTATAGTCAATGTATGCAGAAAGATAAACTAAGAATATATGATAGAAGCTACCTCAGTTACTCAAATGTAGACTTGATTTTAAGGTATCCATTTCACGATAAGGACTGTATAATATAGATAAGTAGGCCTGGGGGGGTGGGGGGGTCTTTGTCTTTTCAAGTGACTCTAAAGAATTGATGAAATATTTTTGCTCCATCAAATTGTTCATTGATGCTACGGCAGTATTGCTATCCCATCACCATCCCAAGGCGTTAACGAAAGGGCCAGGCTGCGTAAAAACAAAGTCAGAGACATCTAATACTATAGTATTAGACAAAGTCACAGACATCTTCTAATACTATTAGAAGATGTCTGTGGAAAAAGTGCATTTGTAGATTGGTATTTTTATGGCACTCGTCAATTGAAATGCTTAAATAGTAAGTAGGTAAACTCAAACTCAAAGTTTTTTGTTGCAAATAGGCTATTCATAGGACTTTTACAAGTCAAATGTCTTTAGGTACTTAAATTAAATTATTATAATTACTGAGCAGATAAGTCACAAAGCGCACAATGTCAAATAATAACTATTTATAGGAAGCCTATGTGTTTGAAAAAAAGAAGTTCTCTCTTCCACTAATATAAGGTATTAGTGGAAGGTACTTATGACCATTGTATTGAAATATTGCAGTGTGTGCATTCCCATACATAATGGCGTTTGCTGAAGATCTCTTGGAAATACGATTAGTCGCCAACGGATCGTTAGTTCACGCAGCGTGCATACCCGGACTGAAGCTACTTTGCGGGAGAAGGGTAAGTTCAATAGTTTTCCTTTATAGGGGTTATTAATGAATGCATAGCAATGAAATTAATAAATACCTATTGCATTATACAGGATATAATTTAATTTATTAGCATAAATTGAGCCCATGTTAATGCATCATTTATAGATGATTATTAAAGAGTAAAGAGTGTAAAAGAAAAAAAAATATTGAAAATTGTGAAGATTGCCGCGGCGCCTATTGCAGTAGGCATGGATGATTTTGATACATTTAAACGTTTTTATACATTGTATTTAATAATTAAAAACAGTAATTCATTATTTTAATTAAATTTTGTGTTGTAGCATTTGATAAAGTAAGTTATTCCATTTTTTGGAGTTATTATTATTACCAAACCAATGTGTTAGAATTCAACAATTTTGGTCCACACGTGACTATCAGGAGTAGGTATCTAGTTTCAAAGGATGCTAATGAATTCAATTACACCCAGTAGTAAAAGGTATGGTTGTAAAGACATTACTACCGAAAATGAGCATGAGATACTAAATTGTGCATACTACACATTCGATCGCATCATCACTTCCCATCAGGGGAGAGCGTGGTCAAATGCTCTAGCATCTATACCTAAATCTTAATGTAAGTAAATAATAAACAACTAAAATGTTATTAAGTAGCCACCGCCATACCATACCACCACCACCATACTATACCATACCACCACCACCATACCATACCATACCACCACCACCATACCATACCATACCACCACCACCATACCATACCATACCACCATAGTTAGTAGTAGTGGTAGTTTGATGCCATAAAATATACGAAGAACTTACGTTATTTCAGGATATATTCTACGTAGCGTGTGCACCAGAGTACGTCCCACTAAGTCGAGAGTTGGACCCGTGTCTCAGCCTTCATGATTATGAGCTAGTGAGGCAAATGAGCAAGCAATGTGGCCCTTATTCAGTCGACGAGGATGAAACCAGTGAAAACAAGTGAGTAATTTGACTTTCTGACGTTTTCCATTTCTGGCTTCTGGCTTGAATGCCGTGTGTACAATGACTAGTTCTTGCATCAAACAGAACTGCGTTATAAATAATAGCCAATTTAGGGCGAGAAATACTTTTCAAAACATTGTTTTTAACTATTACTTTGTCCTCTTTAGGGGTGATAACTGTAACCCAGTCAATCGGACTTCGGAAACAAATTCGGCATCAAGTAGAAGCAGCTCCATATCTTCAGACCAGGAGAACATCAGGCCACCGCTCCAAAGGATGGCTCCGGTCTCACCACCTACTTCTCCGCAAGGTGCGTTTAAACCACAGTAGAATTCGTTGGTCTTGTCATGTTCCGACAGCAGAACAAGATAATTTAACACTTTTTAATAAAATTGCACGTGGGTCATCCGGAGACGTTAAGTTCGTACCGTAGTCAAGTTATACAAATATGATACTCGATATCGATTAAGTAATGAAGCTACATTCGAATACTCATACTTTTATAACTCATAACTCATACCTAAAAAAACCTATAAGTATATACTTATAGGTAGGAGTAATCAAAGATCGAGACGTTCACGCAGGCAATTATTACCGTACTAGCTTTACCCGCCCGGCTTCGCGCGGGTTAATTTGTTATATGTCCTGACCCTGTTTATGGGTAAGAGAGAAGCAAAAGGGAAAAATAAACACACACAGCCTACCTTCCTTTTGCCCTTTATTTTTCCCTTTCCCTTCTATCTTCCCTTCGACAGGATGAGTATAATTAAATAGTTAAATAATAAATAGTATACAAACAAAAAAGTATTGCATAATAATTACATACTTATTGCTTCGTGCTATCCGCACTTGGCCGATTTAGGAAATAAAGTATCCTAAATGTTATTCTGGATAATTAGCTATTACCATACCAGATTTCAGCAAAATCCGTCCAGTAGTCCAGCGTTATGCGTGTTCAAAGGGACAGGCAGCAAGACAAAAAAATCAAAAAAATTGATTCTACTTTTATATCGATATAGAATAGATGTGTAAAGTAGTCAAAATTTAAAAAAAAAACATCTAATATGCATTAAATATTATGCCCAGTTACAGTTTTATTATTAGTATTGATTGATTGATTGATGTCTCAAAAGAGCAATATAAGATTTATCATAAACAGCCTGAAGATGTCCATTGCTGAACATAGGCCTCCCCCATAGATCGCCACTAGAGCGGCTACTTGTCTGTTGCATCCATAGGATCCCATCGTTTTTGACCAGGTCGTTGGTCCACCTAGTGGAGGGAGCATTGATTACTTGGCCAAAGTTTTATGGAGAACCAGCCTTTTTTTAGTCTACCCTATATCCGCAGTGCTCCCAGAGAACAGCGGCCGTTGCGTGCGCGTCTACAAGATCCCGCAGAGCAACCTGAGCGCGGGCGCGTACCAGCGGCAGTCGGTGTCGGCCGACCAGGTCGTCACCACCTACTTCCCGGACCGGCTCACCAGGTACGTCAGGTAAATGTAGCTCTTAGTACCTTTACTAATGATGTTGTTTCTTTTGTGCTTTTTCTATAAGATGTTTTATGCTTTTTATATAACTTTAAATAGGTTCAACACTTTTAGTGCTGTATGTTTTAGCTAGGAACAGTTGCTTACTAATACCCTAATACTAAAGAAATCTAGGTAAAAATTAGCAACTGAATGAATTAAGTACTTATTGATTTTGCAATGCAAAACAGATATGCTCCCCCTAGGTTACTAGGCTACTAGGGGGACCTAGTTTCAGAATAAAGAAAAGTAGGTACCTACACTACGGTGATGTTTTTTTTTTACTAAACATTGAATTAGAAACTGTGAATTTTAGTTATGATTTTTTTTTTGTTGATTCTAGTTTAGTGTAAGCAGTATACGTACGTCAACTATGTCTATAAATATTGAACCTACTTAAAACTACATCCAGTATTACAGTGAAGCATTTGATCAGTTGATGATAAAAAAGCGACGCGCTGCGCCTGGATTGCATGGGAACTGTATAATTTACGTAATTTATGGACATTTTATCAATTAAGTACTAACAGTAAGAACGAATGCAAACGCACATAACTTTGATATTCATACTGTGTCAAAGCCTAGCGGAATAGGCATGATGACTGTTTTTTTTTTTGGATATATTAATCATATTCCTCAAAACATAAACATTTGTGAAAACAAAAATTAAATATCTCAATAAATTACCAAGTTACAAGCATTTTAAAAACGGGAATAGAAAAAGATAGCTCAAACGGCCAGTGACGTCAGAAGAAGGTCGTTAGAGTACCTCATTACTAAGCTGTGGTAGCTTTTCATACAATCTCTTTGCGTGACGTCACGAGTGGATTTTTCATAGTAACTGTAGGGGCGCTCTGTTTCGCGAGAAAGGGACAGGAAATGCCTCCTGTAGAGAAACTTTAAAAGCTTATTACTCCGTGATTTATTTACCGATTTTGCTTATTTTTTCAGTTATTGCATTCATTTTTAATCTTCTTTATGAAAGCAATATTTACTTGTTCATTTTTAATAGTAGTCATCATGCCTATTCGATCCACAGATCGTAGGAGTGCGCAGAACCTGCGCTGAGGCGCACTACCTTTTGTAAATCTGTGTTACTTTCTTATAACTCTATATATATAACAGTTACTCCAAAAGTATTAAATGTTTCAGGCCAAACAGCATGAGACAAAGACTAGCTGAATTAAGACTAGACAGTAAATCGAGGGGCGGAGGCGAAGACGATTTGTAAGGAATTATATATGGGGTCACGATCACGAGAGAACCGAACTAACAGAAAGTATTATTATAACAGTTATTGATAAATGAATGTGAAGTCAAATAATATTGTACTGCGCGATATGAAATACAATTCTATAGAAACAAAATTGCTGTAAGAATACTGGGGCTATTTTTACGAAATACTAAAACTTAGTCTCGTTTGGCGCACTATTAAAACGTAAAGGCATAAACGTTTTTAAACGGCAAACCCTACTGTAAATAAAATTTTCTTTGTTTTAATGGGAGAAATACTTTAATATAAAAAACAGATTTCAGTGCGCTATGTTGACGTGGATCTTATTGACGTGAGATATAAAAAAGAGAAAAATGTCCAGTGTCAGTCAGGTGTGTTTGTATATGGATATTAGAAAAAGCCTTTCGGACTCGTCTTATATTATATTGAAATCGAATATGCACAATTTTAAAATATGAATAATGAATATATTATATAGGTAGGTACTTAACTAAAAATATGTGTCTGTTTGTATTTATGTTAGTATGGAATAATATTGATGTTAATAATTGTAAGTGTAAAATAATTGTAACATAATAATGATTAGATATTTATAAATTTATTTCATTTTCGCTTCTGAGCAACGAAGTTGACTCCCGACATATTCCTTTGAGGGAGTGTTTTTCAATTAATGTTTTCGACTAATATATAAATTATAAATGGGCTAAAATAGAAAAACGTTGTTGGTTCAGTGTTCACTTTCATATATTCGCTTTTTATTTTTAAGTCTATTATAAATAAGCCTTTTTACATCCAATTTAAATAAGATATTTGACGTAGGTACAATAAAATCTATGTTGGTCAACTTCTTTGCTCATGATTATGACTGTAGACATTTTTATTAGAGGGAATGTAGGTAGTTGAAAATATATAATCGGATTAAGAAGATATATAGTTTATACCAACCTAGAATTTTTTAAATAGATAACATTGTGTCAAAATAAAAAGTGTGTATTGTATAACTATTTGTAATTACTGAATTTTTTTATAGAGGAATAATTTACATTTCATTTGGAGTTGGTCAGTGGTTCCAGTAAAAGCAGAAATGTCTCATTTAAAGTGACGTCAAAGTAAACTTGATATCACCAACAAATCGCGCATAATATATATTTTCTCAAACATGCTTGGAAAGAGCATTATTTTGACAACCTTCTTTGAGATAAATCGCAAATGCTGTACTGGCGAGCAGCGGCCGGCACTGTTTGTATAAAAATCCGTATCTGTCGTGGTTTAGTGGCCGGATAAATTACATAGTAAATGTTGTCCTTAAAATTTTTATCAACCGTTGGGATTTGAACCCGCGCCCCCTACTCACAGGGTTGGAGCTTTATCCACTAGGCTATGGTTACACGAGCACTAGCTGCGAATATCTTTAGTACTTGTGTTTCACCACAATCGGTCGTGTGGCCATAGCCTAGTGGATAGAGCTCCAACCCTGTGAGTAGGTCGCGGGTTCTAATCCCGCTGACTGCAAAAATTTTAAGGACTAGGTGTATTTTCATAAATAGACCCTGTAAATTAAATAAAAAAATGAACGCTATTACGTAAAAAAATTATTTAAATTAAAGTTCTGCATAGATTTAATTTCCGCGCATATTTGAGAAAAGTACTATACAAGCCTTGGCCACAACTAGGCATTGATGGACTTACGTATGTGACACATTTACACGTTCGTCCATCAATGCATCTGTTGCTGGCCGCTGCAGTAATGTACTATATGTAGAACCAGTCAGCCACACTAATTTTTTACAGTTTTGTATGAAAAAATGCAGCCACTCTCCACCAACTTCAGAACGACCAAGATTCGTAATTTTGGTAATACTAATGTACTGCGTAGTAGGGCTAGTACTACTATTATTTATTACACTCTTCGCAAGTATCAGGGCTTTAAAGCATTTATAAAAGGAGGTAGCAAGGCAAGGCGTATCCCTCTGCCGGTCATATGGCGCTATTTGGTCATACCTACACATCATCATAGTATACGTGTAAACACTGCGTAACTACGTACTATAGTTACACCGTTATATAGTACACAGTGTTTACTATATAACGGTGTAGCGTTAACATCTCCATCTAAGATCTGTACCCCTAGTATGAGTTTTCCAAAAAGTGAACACGCGCAAATCCATTTAAAATTTGTACTGCCGTTTTTAGTTCATCAACGTTTCCGCTGCAGAGAAATGTATGGGAGAAAAGGGAGAAAACGTAAACGAATCAAGTTTTAGTAAACTATCGAAACTCGTACTAAGGGTACAGGGCTGTATAATTAAATTAATCTTCTGCGGTTAAGGTGGTCAAAGCGACATAATAAGAAAGGACTGAATTGAATTCAAAATTGAATTGTTCTAGAGCATAGCAGTCAATGCAATGCTGCTGGGGAGGACGTAGATAAAACAAAATTAGTAAGTAATTTTACAAGTTTGAACCATATTTTAGGCCTTAGGCAATTGACATTGAAACGGTTTGGTTTGGTTTCAAAATTTATATTGATAGTGAATAGTTGTGCACAAAACTATGCTCAACATTGGTAAATAAAAATTACTAGCTACATTTATATACGATATTTATTAGAAAAAAACTGTAACTTGTTATAACAACTACAATTTTAGTAAATGATTGAAAATATTGTGTTGAAAAGTGTGTGTAGGTCTTAGGTTATTTTATGAATACACCTACAGTAAGTATTTAAAATGATACATAATAGTAGGTAAGAGCAAATACCAAAATATATTAGGTACCTAAGTAATTAGAATTAGATAAAAATGTTTGTGTACGTGTAGCTAGTCGCCGTTACTATTTATATTGATGTTGAAATATACCTAATTGAATCTCATTTATGTATAAATATAAATTATTATATTAATAAATACTATCCAATATATTCTAGTCACATGACCATGTGCAATGTATAAGACAAAAAAGTGATGTAAACTAGTTGTAAAATTAAGCTAAGTTGTATTAAAATTGTAATGTTTGAACAACAGTGTATGAAACAGTAGGTTATTTCGCAAAACAAATCACAGAAATGAACACAATTATCTATTTACTGCCAAAAAGGTTAAAGTACTCTACTGCCAAATTGTTTCTCTCTTGAGCTGATCCCCAAGTCAACTCGGATTTTCCACATTTTAAGCTATCAAATCGAGTGAACACTCATTTAAAAGTGAATTATACCAATACTACCTACCAAAATAACCTACCTACCCTTCTCTGGAAATACATTCTGATTTTCAAATCCGAACCGATTCTGATTATTTCACTGATAGCTGTGTGCGAAGCCGCGATCAGAGGTTATTATAAAGAAGAAGTTATTATAAGTAAGAAGTGTTCCAGACGCCTTGAGGCGAGGTAGTTTTAATAATACTAAGTACGATTCAAAGTACTGTAGAAAGTCATCATTCTACAGTACTTTGAATCGTACTTAGTATTATTAGTAGCCAGCAAGGGAAATTATATAAATCCCTATAATTAATATTTTATTGACTCGTTCTTTCAGGAGTACGTAGGTACTGCATATTATGTGTGTTTATTGTGACCTATAATTATAATACTACTCTTCGATGTCTATGACAGCAGAAAAGAAGTGCCATCCAATTATTTGAATATTTCCCTAGTGTAATAGGGTAAAACTAATAATTTAAAAAAATGATTGAAAATAATAATTTGCGATGCAAGAGAATTGAAATCTTATTTAAGTGTTAATACAGTCTATCTTCACTGTACATAAGATAAAACTCTAGAATTAATGAAGTGTGATAAAATGATTCGTATGGAAGTGTAGGTTTTTAAACTAATGTAGGCAATGTTCACAGTTCACAGAGCACTAAAAATGACGGTACGAAAAGTAGAAACGACGGGACGATGTATCAATAGCTTTTTAGTTATCTTATTTTAGAATAAAAAAGCGTCTCTGTATTTTTATTACCAAGAAACATATACTTTTAAGCAATTTAAATACTTTTTCTTTATTTTATTATAAGTAATTATTGTATATTATACTTACCTACTTAATTTTTATTTGTTTCCAATTATTACTTAACACGCGTAAGATTCTGTAAATTATCTATCGTTTATAAAAAATACCCTCGCGATTATTGCTGAATCAAAATGATCGTAAGTATAATTGCAGGTTAGAGAACA
This sequence comes from Ennomos erosarius, assembly GCA_963580505.1. NCBI lineage: Eukaryota > Metazoa > Arthropoda > Insecta > Lepidoptera > Geometridae > Ennomos > Ennomos erosarius. Next base: position 13,021,437 of record OY756978.1, read on the forward strand.
ATCAATTGACTACATACTATATGTGTATAACGCTAGTTATTGTAATTATTGTAAACATTTTTTGTGCAAAATTATTATTAAGTAGGTAAGTATAGCAAAATAAATGTACCAAACGTATACCAATAATTGTATATTGTGTAAAATAAATAAGAGTTGGTACCTAATATTAAGTACGCAAGAATTTGCAGAATGCATAAACTAAATTACAAGCAACATACTGAAGTTAAAAAAGTATGCAGGTAATTTTTTTTTGCATATGAGAAAGTAATTATATTAAGATATTTTAGAATTTTATGAGAGTGGTAATGTATATTGAAATTGTGAGGACGAAAATGTTGTAATTATAAACATAGCATTCATAAAAGACAGCATAAACACGAAGGAAATAACTGAAGTAACTTTAATATTTAATGTTTGGTAGAAAATAAGATATACCTACTGGCAAACCAAAGTGAAAGAAGTACAAGTTAATGTGAGAGAGTCCTAAATACCTCTAAAATATAATGTTATATTATAAAGAATATATTTATTAAAAGAGACATTATTTTTGGTGAGTAGGCCTGGCATTCCTTTAGTTCAGAAAAGTGTGATAAATGAATATGCCTATAATGGAAATTGAAAGTGAATATAATATGATACCTATATATGTTTTGAAGTAGAAAATATAACTATCGTAAAATGAAGAAATATTATGCATTGTGCAGGATGGATGTTTGCAAAGAGTAGCCAGAATAAAAATGTTCCAAGAACATGAATATAAAACCTATTGTAAAAATTGGTAATTTACTGTTATTTTCTCTAAAGTTTAAAATAAATGTCTGTTCAAATATCAGTATTTTATTTCTTAAATTACACAGCTTATAAAATGTATTAAGTACAACAATAACATTCTTACTGAAATCTATAACATTGGTCCATAGTATTTCTATAAAACATTAAATTGGTACACCTACAAATACTTATAAATAAAATAATATAGTAATAAAGGTATAACTATACATAATAATACAAAATAGTTTGTACTGTCATTTGTGTTGCCCTACAAAATTGAATGTAGCCACCAGCTGGAATACTGATAATTTACAGAAACTTGGGTTGTTGTTTCAAAGCTGTTATATCTAGAAATCTTGGAATCTCACCTGGCTGTGATTTGGGTGCTGGCATACCTGTAACAAAAATCTATAAGTTATATTCGCAGCAATTCCTAAATATTATTAAGAAATATAGAAAGAAAAACCATCTGCACATAGCCGTTGTAAAAGTGTAATCTGACAAGTAAGTATCCAAATTCTATGTACAAAAACGAATATAAAACATTTAAAAATAAAAAAGCAGTAACAAAAAGTGGATTTACAGTGGCGTTAAAAAAACTTCATTAAAAATATAAAACTCCCTGTGTTACGGCATCCATTTCATTTTAACCGAAACATCGTAGGGTTTAATATGGATTGTTGAAGGTTGTATGAAGAAATACGGGTGAAACCACGGGGTGCACCCCTTTTATAAGGAACGGAGTGAGTTCCTTCCAGTTGCAACAGCCTGTAATTCTCCTTAGCTTCTAGTGGTGAAATACGTGTAGTCGTGTACAGACGTGGATAGGGGTGTGTGTGTAACACTTTAAGCACCTACTAAACCTACTTATGACGTGATCTCTAAATCGTATAAGCTTATACACACCACCACCACCTTTGGCTCTATATAAATCAACTTGGCTGTTTGTAGAGACAACCTACCTTGCAACAGTCTATGTTTCTCCATATAGTTTCTTGTGGCGAAGGACATGTCCATAGCGGTGGCAGCCGGACGGAGCACTGGGCGGGACACTTGCGGCGCACTCTTCAAGTACTTGGCTGCGAGCTGGTTCATCTTGAGGCTTGTCTCTGTGGCAGGCGCCGAGAGCATCTGCTGGTGCAGCCCGAGAGGATCATCACCGAATTTTACTCTAGAATACAATATCGTTTTTCTATCATAAAGAATTAAAAACTAAATATTTAAACTGGTTAAGCTGAGTGGCCCAATTGGACAAATAAATTACATAATAGGCAGGCATGATGACAAAAATTTTTTTTTTGGATAAATTAGTAATATTCCTCAGATAAACATTTGTGAAAACAAAAATTAAACATCTCAAAAAATTACCAAGTTACAAGCATTTTAAAAACCGGAATAGAAAGAGATAGCTCAAACGGCCAGTGACGTAAGAGGAAGGTAGTTCATAGTACCTCATTACTAAGCTGTGGTAGGTTTTCATACAATCTCATTGGCATGTGACGTCACGAGTGGATTTTTTATAGTAACTGTGGGGGCACTCTGTTTCGCGAGAAAGGGACAGGAGATGCCTCCTGTAGAAGCTTTAAAAGCTTATTTATTACTCCGTGATTTATTTACCGATTTTACTTATTTTTTCAATTATTGCACTTATTTTAAATCTTCTTTATGAAAGCAATATTTACTTGTTCATTTTTAATAGTAGTCATCATGCCTATTCATTTCTTTAAAAACGTAACGAATTCCAGGAAATGGTCGCGTGTGTTCTCTGTGTGTCTGAATGAAGAATATGGATATTTTAAATCCTGGAGAAGGAAAGATACTTTAATTGCAATCGCACCCACACATGCGAGGCAGCAGCTACATAGTTACCAAAGAAAAAGTATACATCTTGTGGTAGTCTTGTCTTTAATAAATTATTTCATCATAACTCAGCCAAGTGTACAGTATCACAGAATATGAATTAGAATGTCAACTTGTTTTTTTTCTTTTTTTTTCTTATATTTTGGCTCCACACATAGTGTATTTAGCCAGTGTCAAGTATTATATTTTCATCGTGTTATAAAATATTTCATGCAGTCATGTCCTAGTCATAGACATAGTCCAGTCTAAGTCAGGTAGTCATAGTCCAGTCTAAGTCATGCTCCAGCAAAGTGGTGGCAACTTTACTAGAAGCTTCTATGGAGTTTTGGAATTGGAAGCAACACGAAAAATCACGTTTCACCACATTATATCACTTGCCATCACTCATGCTCGTAATTCAGCACTTAATGCGTAAAACGCCACCAATTTTAAACATTAACACAAGAAAAAGCAAAAGTTTTGAAAAATAATACGATGCAACGACTTGAACTTTTCCGCGTTCCCGCCAAAACTCCGTCAACTTGTTTTCAAATAGACATCATGTGATGTGACATACTGTACTGAGTGCATTTTTTAAATGTTTTATTATTCCAATTTAGGCACGATTTTTGCTGGCAAAGTAGAGTGTATAACATAACAAGCAACCACTTTGTGCCAACAGTCCAAGGAGTTAGAAAAAATCCTGCTCGTCTTATAAACTAAACATATGTTGCAACTACAGGTCTTGATCAGATGATAAGGGTACATTCATACCTTTTAGTCACACTGACATTAGTCTTATCTATCTGCATCTGGACACACTGCTGCCTCATGTTCCTGTACATTGCGCTAGCTGATGAAGGCATCTCGGAGTCTTGTAACATACCATTCACATGGGTCTGCAATGTATGATCATACTAAACAAGTAAATATGTGTGGACATTTTACACACCGCGCCATCTAGCCCTAAACTAAGCATAGCTTTTACTGCAGGAACCAAATACGACATATACTTAGATACTTTTTTGTTTGTAAATACATACATAGAATACAATATGACACTCGTACAGAGGACAAACATCAATGTTTATTACAAAAATGTTTGTTCTGGGTGGGAATCAAACCCACAACAACTCTGCCTTCTGAACTATTCTGAACATAGTTCAGAAGGCAGAGCTACCGACTGAGGTAATAGGCCAGTCATACTTGTTTAAAGTACTTAGTATCCTCATAAACATAAGGATTAGCTGCATAGGCGACAGCCTCCGTGGTGTGGTGGTTGAGCAGAGGGTCTAGTAAAGATACCAACCACTAACGCTAACGCCAACCGCTAACTCCAAAATGTACTGAAATGACATTTCGGAAATCGCTAACTTTTCCGTAGCGAATGTCATTTCGATACATTTTTGGAGTTAGCGTGAGGCGTTAGCGTTAGTGGTTGGTATCTTTGCTAGACCCCCACGTCGGCTCATAACCCGGAGGTGGCGACAGGACAAGTATTTGTGCCAAAAAAAAAAGCGCAAATACTTGTCCTGTGTCTGGGTGTTGTGGGACCATGGTCCTCGTAGTTCCTGGGCCCCTAGATACAGGGAATCCTAGTTAGGGTCCAGGATCTATACACCACTATTTTTTAATTACCAAAAAATAATTCTGTGGTATCTGTTGCCTAGTACTTAATCCAACTGTGTTGAAAAAAAAAAACACGACATGAAAAAACTATCCTACAAAAAAAATTAATTTGTGGTCACAGTCTGCATATAAAAACAAGTTCTTGCTATTTCTTTTAATAATACATAATACGCGCGATTTATGAATGGACGTTCCTTGCAAGCTCAGATCGGCAACATCGCTCGTCACTTGCTCAGGCGGCTTCAAACATTCACTAGCCCGTCCCGACTCACACCGTACCTCCCCGCACTGCCTCCATGCCCCCTGTGCGGCGTATCTTTCTCGCTTCCGCCGGAAGTAAAAAACTAAACTACCTTTTAGTTTTAACGCCCGCCCGCGCCGACGCAGTTGTGTCGCTACACTATCGTAATGTTTTGTATTTGTACTTGCATCGAGTTGTCACGATGGCGTTTCAATTCACTCCTCGCGAGTACACACTTATGCTACGTGCGTACTTCCTCTCAGGAGAAAATACAAACGAAGCCTTAAGGATGTACCAAGAGTATCCTGATGCTCGACAACCGAACCACGCTACAATATCCAGTATCTACCAGCGTATGCTGGACCACGGCTCGGTGTTTAGCCCATCACACGCAAGGACGAGGAAGACCTGCGCTCTCTCAAAACGTCTACGATGATGTACTAAACTACTTTGAAGAAGACCCCCGCAGGAGCACCAACGATGCCGCCCGCCATTTTGGCATAAGCCTAGCCTAGCCTAGGTATAAAATGAATAAAATACCTAAGTATTTTTAATTTATCAGAAATAATCAACTACCTACTAACAAACAAAGTAATTTGGCCGGTCCTAAGCCCGTTAAAGTATGAAGGGAAAGTTAGAATTAAAATAATTAATGAGTTAATTGATTTAATAAAGTTATTTCTTAAACTAGTAAGTGCATTTTATTTTTATTTTAGAATTACTTTCCTACCTACATTATTTTTATTGGTACCTAAACCAAACAATAGAAAAGGATGAATGATCTAAAGGAGGGGAAGGGTGGGGTATGGTCTTGTAAGAGTGAGAAAGCGTTGTGGTCACTGCTCACACCTTTCATTCATGTAGGTAGTATTTTATTCGTGTGCATAATTTATGGAAAAATTTCCGGAAACTTCAGCTTTTAATATATTTCACATTGTTAGGTATTCTGAAATTTTGACTGCATACATACAAGGCCTTGCCTCTTCTACATTAGCCATTTTTTATTTTTGGTAATTAAAAATAGTGGTGTATATGTGATCGTTGGGCGTTTGTTCTTTATTTATTTATAGGCAATGTATTTAGATTATTGTGTATATGGTATAAAAACAATTATTTTAAGAGACCTAAATGTAACATGGTAACTGCAACTATCCTCATTTATATGAATTAGTGATAAATTATTGGTGTTTTATGATTAAAAATACTGTGAAAAAGATCTACAAGGTGTTCTGAACCTTATTCACAATGTCTGGGTCTGTAAAATATTTGTAACTATAAGATATAGAAACTTTGAAATAAAACCTGTTTCAGAGTAAGTTTTAAAGTTCCTGCAGTAATAGATTAATTGGACAATGATGTTTACTATGATAAGTTTAGTTACTGAGTTTTATACCCCAATGCTTACCATAACTTTGTTATAATAAGTCCAACCAACGTTAGACTGGTCATTGCTGCTTGTTTCAGATCTGAAATAAAATGTGGTTTAAATACACATACAATATACATAGTTTGAAAGATTGATTCATTGAATAGAATTAACACTTACTCACTATAGTCTCGCACATCCAAATACAAAGTTTGGTCTGGAGACATTAGTGGTGTAGTAGCATTATCTACCTGTACATTACACAGGCTCATTTCATTTAGAGTTTTTTCCTCACATGCATTTTCAGTTTGCTGTCCTGTATTTATATTGCTATGTTCATTTTCATTTTGACCTTTAGTCTGTACATTATTTGGTATTATTCCATCTAGGAAATTCATATTCACAGGTTTAGATACCACTTCCTTGATACTTATTTGTGCTTTATTACACTGGATCTGGGCATTTTCATTGTGCTTTACAACCTCCTTATTAATAACAGTTGAAGTCCGTATCATCTCAAAGCTAGTCATTACACCAACAGACATTTTGTGTTGGTCATTCTCAACAGTATTGACTGCCACATGCTCTGTTGAGCATGTTATTGTGGGTTGCTCAATTTGTTTGTTCAAACTCATGAATTTATCAACTTTTTCTTGTAGTAATTGCAACTGTTCATTTTGGAGTTTTATTATTTTAAACAAGTCTGCCACAGTAGGCTCCCTTTTCTCCTTAGATGCGTTTGTTTGTTTCTCAACCTCCATAGAATCATGTTGTTTGCTTTGTTCATACCGTTCTATAGCCATTGTCTTTTGATCAAGAGTGTTTAGAAGTTTAGGGTTTAAAGGTTCAGGACTATGATAACTGCACATTTTGCATATATTTTGCGGTAATAATTTATTGTTATCACAGTTAAAACAACTTACATTTCGTGGAGCAGAGCATATACACTTAGGCCCAAAACTCTCTCTTGTTTGTTGATAGCAAACATGTCTATCTGTGCTAATGGGTTTTTGATAGTGCATGAGATTTACATTTTGAAAGCAATGGTGACACCTGCAGCTATCACTAATAATAGGACTACCTGTTGTAGGATTACAATTCACAGAGTTTTTAAGAGGCATTTTGACGGCGCCAGTCATGATATCTGCTTTTTGTGCTAATGGATCATTTTCTTTGCCAATTTTTATTTCAGTTGGCCCATTCTGTAAAGGTTTAATGTTGAAATGGTATTTGTCTAAATTATCCCTCTTTAGAAAAAAGCTGTTATCTCTGACCAAAACATTAGTAGGATAATATGTTTTATTACTATCAATAGAAGATAGCGGTGATAACTTTTCTCTGTCTACTGAAAACTTTTCGGCGACATCAATATCTTGCATCTGGTTTTCTGGAGCTCCCTTTAGTATAGACTTGCAAAAAGTGGCCTGTCGTGGCTCATGGTTTAATGCATCAAGCATACTCAAGTTGAGGTCATCAGATGGTTTCCAACAAGGTTCCTTTTCGGGGAAGCGAGAAAAACTTGTTCTACTCACCGCTGGGTATGGACTGCTGTTACTGTTTTCGTACCTTTGAATGGGATCACCACTGTAAGGTAACACTTTGGTATACTCCCGAGTTAGCTCAGGAAGATTTGTGCGAAGCTCTTGCTCAATAAATGGACGAGGAGAGTGACACTCTGAGTCATTCATCATAAATAACTGCGGTTTTTTAGGACTTTTAAACCTAACCTTCTTCATGAAGTACGTTATATTTTCAAAACAAAGTTAAACAGTATTACAGTAAGCAAACTGAAACACTACATAAACAAAAACTATAGTAGTCATATTATGTACATTTCATGTATTGAACATCACAAACTAAGTAGAGGATATTGAATATGACCCATGTATGTATTAGATATGTATTAACAATTAATTATGATCTTATATAGACTTATCTTGCGAAAGAAACAATCACATAAAACTAGCGGTGGCGATTATGAGATATACTAAAGAAATCATTCGATTATGAAGATGTCTCGAGATATCTCGATTATAAGAGATCATTAGTTACTAATCTCTGTATTACTAATCTAGTAATAGCGGTCGCGCAGTCTACTAACGTTGGACGATTATGAGATATACTAACAGGTTAGTATTACTAATCTCTGCATTTACTAATTTAGGAATCGTGATCGCACGGCCGTTTTGAGATATTAGCAATCGTGATCGCGAGTCGACGTCGAACAGAGCATGTCATCATCATTATGTTATATTATGTCATGTCATATGTCATCATGTCATGGTATGTCATATGTCATGTCATGTCATGTCATGTCATGTCATGTCATGTCATGTCATATGTCATGGTATGTCATATGTCATGTCATGTCATATGTCATGGTATGTCATATGTCATGTCATGTCATATGTCATGGTATGTTATGTCATGTCATATGTCATGCATGGTATGTCATATGTCATGGTATGTCATGTCATGTGATGTGATATCATGTCATGGTATGTCATGTCAATGTCATGTTATGTCATGTTATGTCATGTCATGTCATGTCATGTCATGTCATGTCATGTCATGTCATGTCATGTCATGTTATGTCATTTCATGTCATGTCATGTCATGTTTTCTGTCATGTTATATGACATGTTCTTCCACCTGAGGTCATTCCGCTTAACTACAGTATGGGGAGCTTCAAGAAAAGTGTTAAAATAGTCCTCTCTAAGGGTGGGCAACGCACCGGCAATGCCCTTGGTGTTGCAGATGTCCATAAGCGGCGGTGACCACTTACCATCAGGTGGGCCGCCTGCTTGTTTGCCACTCATTACATAAAAAAAGAAAAAGACGAGCCAAAAGTCATCTCTCGGCTTTTCCATCCTTTTATTTAGAATTAGTCTTAGAATTAGTAGTACAAATTAGTAACATCATTCGATTATGAAAATAAAGTAGTTACTAATTTCATAATCGATGATCAAGATTAGTAATAAAGGATCATTCGATTATACAAATCATTCATAATCGCCCACCGCTACATAAAACCACAGAATCCATTGGTAAAAAACATAAAACGAAGTGATTTTCAGTATATAGCAAAGTTCTCTGTGGAAGTGATTATATCCTCTTTGCAATCACAACCACAGAGTACATTGGGTAAAAACTGAAAATCACAAGTTACCCTTTACCTACTTTGAATGTACTCTGTGCCCACAAACTAAGTAAGTAGAGGATCCAAGAGGATCCATCACAGCATCAACATAGAATCATAATGGACGGCGGACATTCACAAAATGCCTGTCCGTTTTCTGTTGGTGTGAGTATTTAAATATGCATTAGTATGCGTGAGTAGGGAAGTGACCCCTATTACTCAATATATCGATATATAATAATTATAATAAACCTAACCAAACAGTGCTGCAGAAAAGAAAATTAGATATTCGTAGAACCAGAAGACGCAGCTTAGGCCGGCCCCCACTCGGTGGAACGACGATCTGGTGAAAACCACGGGGAGCTGATGGATGCAGGAGGCGAGTGGCCGCTCAAGGTGGCGCTCTATGAGGGCTCTTCGGGCTGTTAATGATGATGATGATGATGATGATGATGATGACCCATCCTAGTAAAAGTATATTGAAACACATTATATGAAATAACGTTTGTAAGTAACATTTTCATATGTGTGTCGCCAGTGGATGACTTATGGAACTGATGATGACCCATCCTAGTAAAAGTATATTGAAACATTATATGAAATAACGTTTGTAAGTAACATTTTTATATGTGTGTTGCCAGTGATGACTTATGGAACTGAGACGTGGTCTCTAACTGTTGGCCTCATTACTAACTCAAAGTCGCGCAACGAGCTATGGAGAGAACAATGCTATGTGTTTCCCTGCGAGATAAGATCTGAAATGAGGAGATCCGCAGAAGAACTAAAGTGACCGATGTAGCTCTTAGGATTAACAAGTTAAAATGGCAATGGGCAGGCCACATCACTAGTAGAACTACCAACCTATGGGGAAGAAAGGTTCTCGAGTGGCGACCATGAACTGGAAGATGCAGCGTAGGCCGGCCCCTCACTAGGTGGACCGACGACCTGATGAAAGCCGCGGGGAGCCGATGGATGCAGGAGGCGAGCAGCCGCTCTAAATGGCGCTCCCTGGGGGAGGCCTATGATCAGCAGTAGACGTCTTCAGGCTGTTCAAATAACATTGTTCCATAATAGTTAGTTCTTATTTTACATTCGCCTTTTCTTATTCTATTCATTAAAATGATGGTTAAATTTGTAATAAGTGTTCCGTACCATTATCTATTAAAAAACGAGCAAAAAATCACGTTTGTTGTATTGAAGTCCCTATATTTATTTTAGGGAAAAATATAGGGGCTTGTCTCCCTTCGCCGTCCCATCCATTCATCCTTTTCCCCTATATTTTTCACTTTTGTTTCTCTCTTACCCATAAACAGGGTAAGGGCATAAAACTAATAAACCCGTGCGAAACCGGGGCGGGTCAGCTAGTTTATTATATATATCATAACTCATATTGAAGCCAGACGACACTGGCCTACCTACTGTATTTTATAAAAGTAGGTTAGGTGCCTATTTTTAAATTGCCAGATTTGCATCTACTTTTTCATTCTGTTTGCACTTTGATCTAAATCCATTCAGCCACTTTTAGGGAAAGAGATTTTCTACTTTTTACTCTCCACAAAACCAAAGTAAATTTGTGCAAATGTATGAAGATAATAAATAAATAAATATGTGTGGACATTTCACACAGCGCCATCTAGCCTCAAACTAAGCATAGATTTACGAATATCGACAAAATGCAATGGACAGTGTCGGTACATCACTATTCGAGAGGCGTAAAATAGCCCATCTCAAAAATATCAATTAACGCATAAAATCTTTCAGTAATTGCAATCGCATGGTAATTATACGATGGAAAAAACGTATATTCTTAATGTGAAATGCATATTTACTTCGAAACTTCAATGTTTAACATAAAAATAGCCAGTAAACTTTAACGTATAAAATGATGATTCTGGTTTTCCTTCGACTCCTCAGGTTAGTCTTCATGCACAAAACACAGCACAACACGACACAATTTCACTATTGACACAATATTTAGCCCTTTAACAATATAATCACTATATTTTCACGTTTTATGCTTTCGCATTTAATTTCTTGACACACCAAACTGTCAAGACATGTCACGCGGTGGTAGGTAAGGCGAGGTAGCCGTACCTACAGTCGCTTTCTCGCATACTCTATGCGACGTATCGTGTATTAGACAGAGATACAAGATAGTATGTTTACACGAAGGATGCGGAGTGGCAACGCCGCATTGGCAGATTTTGGCTCTCTCCTTATACCTCCATGCATCACAGATTAGAGAAAAAAAAACTAGTATGTACACATTACTACGTATCACAGAGACCAGCCCCCCTATTACGAAGGAGCTAGCATCGCTGCTGGCACGCGTCTGCCACTCAACTGCTGTCAAAATGGTATGAAAAGTGACAGCAGTTAAGTGGCAGACGCGCGTCAGCAGCGCTGCTAGCTCGTTCGTAATAGGGGGCAGAGTACTTTTCCCCCATTCCGATTCACGCTGAAATCGCAATCATCGCTCACAACGCTCACGTTGATTATTCAGCGTTCCGATGCAGATATTGCGCTCACGACTTTGAGCGCTGTCAACGACTCTGAACAACCAATCACGGACGGCGATATCGCAAGATGGCGTCGAACATGACGTTTACAAGAGATATTGTTGTCGCGCTCACGGCCATTGGGTACGCGTTTTTAGCGCGATAATATCGATATTATTGATTTTAGCGTGTCTCGGAACACGGCCTTTGTATATACTGGAAAGTGGAAAGTATTATATAAGGTATAGTCACAGAGTACATTTTTTTTTCTTTAATCTGTGGGTATAGTATACGTATAACGTATAAGTTCCTTGTATATTGTATAGTATATACTCTTTGACCAGTGCTGCCAACCGTACGATTTAAATCGTATTTATACGATCTTTTTGGCCCCGCTACGATGTACGATCGTGAATCCGAAATCGTACGACCTTTTCAAAACTTGTAATGTTCGTAACAAAATTTAAAAAAGTACAATAAATTAAGGTCATTTTGTCGAAAAGTCAATAATAACAGTCTAAAGAGTCGTAAACCAAACCATCACACGACATAATCTAATAATCTGATTAAGTTTATTCACTTTAGTTTTAGATAGTTTATTTTAGTTTATATTTAATTTAGGTTATGTCCTTTCTTTTAAGTAGGTATCATGAATCTTTTATGTTATTTATTATTTAAGTAGTTGTATGGTTAGCCAATAAAGGATTTATCATCTTACTCATTATTTTTATTAATTTACATAGTTGGTGTCCAAAGTGTGTAACTTTATGCATATTATGCATTTCAATTTGATTTCAGTTCTTTCGTTTGTGTTGGAGTTTTTAATTTAAATGCGTTCTCATTTTTTGTTTCGTGTGGATCATTACTAATGTGTCGAAAGTTTGATGAAAAAAATCCTAAAAGAACCTTTCCCAATTATAAAAAACGATATAAATTAAGAAATGCCAAATATTGAATCAAGGTATAGGGGGTGGATAGGTATTATAAATTACTTTTTAAATAATTTCGCATTGTTTCATCAAAATTTTTACGCGTACTATTATTTTTTTCGGGAAATTGTAGCAAAATACGATCTTTTCACCTCAAAGGTACGATTTCCTATAAAAAGTTGGCAACACTGTCTTTGACAAATGACAAGTTTCTTTGCGAATGCAAGAAAATAATTTTCAAATCGAATTGAAATTGGTTTTGTAACTCTTACCTAGTCTGTGCAGAATTCCTTATAAAATGAATAAACGAGTGGTAAATATATTCAGCCCTTTGATATTTACTATTCGGTCAAAGGGCTACAAACACCCAGGTGGTATTCGTTACCCTGGCGGCATAGTTTATTATCCAAGGTATGTAATTTTATGTCCATTATCCTTATATTTATTTCTATAAGATCCTTCCAAGAGTATAGTGTTCTGTGGATCTTTCTGTACTAACATGTACTATTTTTTAACTTTACTCCTAGATCAGAAGACCACAAAGACCCTGAATATACTCCTTCAAAACTGTTCAGAGTAGAAAGAGTGAAATCTACAAAACATCACCCCTACTGGCAAAAGCATATTTTAGAGGAGCTAAAGATTCTTGAAGATGTAAGTAATACTCCGGACTTACACGGTAGGTGGGTCCGAGTGATAGCCGTGTAAGTTGAATTCGCATAGTCGGGGCTCAACTGCATATAAATGCATATAAATACATATAAAGTATGTTTAATCGGGACCAGAGTTTAAAGAAAACAATAATTTAGAAGAAAAATGATCAATAAAGTGTACGGTAATAAAACAATTTACATTGTAATGCATTAAGTACCCTAAACCGAAGTTATTTTGATGTTGAAGGCAACATAATTATATTCTAACAATGTTGCCTGATAAGTTAAGTTTTATTCTTCTCACAAAATTTCCTCATAGCATATCAGTAATTTTTTTATTCCGTTTTGTAGTAGAAACAGTAGTTCTCCATTCAAATCTATTTTTTCTAAAGTTTGTAACCCATTTTTAATTGAATTGAGTCCTTCTGTTAAGTTTGCAATTGTTATTTGATTTACCGATTCAACCTGGTCTAGATGTCTTGCTCGTACTGATGCAAAATGAAAAACCGCATATCTCCAAATTCACGTAAAACGAGGTAGCGTAAGTCGGGGTATTTCTGTATTGAAATTAGGTTCAAATGTTCATGTTAACCTGCGGAGTGTCAAAGAACTACATAACAAGAGAATGAAAACAGCACCTGTTTTACTGTATACCTTTTAAAATATTCTTTTCAGAATCGAGTTGCAATTGTCAAAAATATACCAGAAGTGAATTCAAAGCTTTGGAAAGTCAAACATTTGATCAAAGTTACTCCCATAGTTTTCCCATATGGAGAACCCAGTAAAGACGACATCAACTACACTGTTCTTAAAGAAAACGGTGAATGCTTAGTTGTGAAGAAATTGGAACCAGTACAAAAACAAGTTGATGCTTTAGAGAAGTTTGATAAAGATGCTAAGAAAATGGATTCAACAACCATAAAGCGAGAATCAAGGCATAGGTGGAACAATGCATTTACTGGAGGTTTTTAAATTGTGTGTATTAATAAAGTAGAATTAGATAAATAAAGTGACTGTTACTAACTTTTCTTTCATTATTTTATTACTAGAGGAAGGTTGCAATTGAAAAATAGGCATATAGGATAAATCTGAGGCCTGTATTGTGATGCAGCATACATTAAAGATCCTATTGAAATTATGATCCACAAACCAATTTCTGTGTCAACAACCATAATATTAGTAAGTAAGATACAACACTCAAAATAATATACAGATAGATGTTCAGGACATACCCAAAACTCCCTATTTTGAGAACCTAGGTATATTATCAAACTAAAATCTAGTGTGGTGCATGTTTAAAAATGTGATATTAGTCTAATAAAATAATGTTTATTACATAAAAATCAATTACAACTAAGTTATGTTATGACTAGGTTTAGAACAATGAATATAATTTATAGAAAATCAAGTTATGATTCTTGTGCTGGCCGTTCACCAACACCATTAAGCAAATAATTAAAATATTCAGGTGTTTTGAAATAGTTTTCCAGTAATATTGCATGTTTCTTGCGGAGTCCAAATCTTGCATCTCCCCATGTGACTACTAATGTCGGACTTAATTTTTTAAACTCTTTCAAGTTGAATTTATGTGATGTCACTGAATTGTACATGTGTCCTCTGAAAATTGCTACGTAGTCATCACCATTTTGATAAAGCCTCACAACAAATCTTGAGAGCAATACTTTTACAGCAACATGAAAAGCCAAGAATGCTCCTATGTAGACGAGACATTCTGTTGCACCATTTGCTATGACTACATCACTACCAAGCAGCACAGGGGCGTTTAAATCCTCTTTATCAAACACAAACAGCCCATAGTAGAGGCCGCTTACTCCAACTGTAGTGGTTGATAATGTTAGGTAAGTGGTGACAAATTTGAGGACCTTGTCCATAGGAGCTTTGTAGATCAATTCCCACTCTTTATTTAGACCATCTCTCTCTCTCCATCTATCTTGTACTTCCATATATTTGATGCGATGATGAGAAATGGATTTGGCTGATGTAACTTTGAATATGTTTGCAGATTTCCTCTCGGCTAACCTCATCATTCTGATGCAATTCATCTTATCTGCAAGTAAGTACAAGGTAGCTTCTAAATTAATCTGAAGGTAGCTTTTAGCAGGTATTTATTATTACAATAGATTACAGCAACTTCACCTGTCCAAATTATAAATTAATTTACAACTTCGACCATTTAAGTCTTTGGTTTTCACATTCACTACACAATTTTACGATGATTTCAATTTGAATGATTATAATAATCACATTATTTTATTTGTTTGTCTTGTGAGATTTGTATTGTATTTTTGTTTTGTAGGTTATGTTCAGTGTTGTCACTAGCTGATAGTCAAAAATAACACGAGACAGCTCAAAAAGTAACATTTTCACGAGAAAAGTAACATTATATTGTATTATTCGAACGGAAACTTTCATTGGTGCCAACTAGCCTATTGTGAAAAACAATAGGCTAGTTGGCTGCTATTTTTATTGCATAAATTAGTAATATCCCTGAAGAAATAAACAAAATCAGACTGTGAAAACAAAAAATGTTGCATATTAATGTCTATGATTTTAATAAAATTCCAAAGTTACAAGCATTTTAAGATACATAAATAGAAAGAGACAGCTCAAATATGCAGTGGTAGCTGATAATATAATACTATTATATATTCTGGGGTCAGAGCTGTAATTTAGTCGACATGAAGAGTTGAAGACAGCGCGCAGCGGGCGAGAAAAAGTCAGAGCGTTTGGACTGTAAAAATTAACGCCACTGTAATAGGAGGGATGTATTTACCAATACCAATTACAAATACCAATCGCGCAACGAGCTATGGAGAGAGCACTGCCCGGTGTTTCCCTGCGAGATAAGATCCAAAATAAGGAGATCCGCAGCAGAACTAAAGTGACCGATGTAGCTCTTAGGATTAGCAAGTTGAAATGGCACTGGGCAGGCCACATCGCTCGTAGAACTGACAACCGATCCGATGGGGAAGAAAAGTTTTCGAGTGGCGACCACGAACCGATGAATGCAGGAGGCGAGCAGCCGCTCAGGTAGCGCTCCCTGAGGGAGGCCTATGTTCAGCAGTGGACTTCTTCAGGCTGTTAATGATGATGATTTACCAATAAGAAAAGCGCGAGCAAAGCGAGCGTGAAAATTTTTGAAACATGTCCTGGTAGATTTTTGAAAAATAAGTATGTATTGTGTAGTAGTTTTGCATAATCAGCTTTGCTTTTGCAGAACGGAACGAAAACTGAAGCGCGAGCGTAGCGTGTGTGAAAAATCTGAGCATTTGGACTGTAGACACAAACGCCACTGCAATAATATCGGTGCACTAAAATAAAAGCGCGAGCGAAGCGAGCGCGAAAATTTTAGAAACATGTCTTGGCAGAAAAATGAGTAATACGGTATACTGTGTTGCTTTGGCACGTGACGGCACCTATTTTCATAGTAACTTGTCCGAGAAAAGGACAGGCGGTGCCCCCTCTAGAAACTTTAATAACTTATTACTACGTGATTTATTTACCAATTTTACTTATCTTTTCAATCATTGCATCCATTTTTCCTTCTTTAAAACATAATACTTGAATACATTTATTAATTTTTAATAGCAGGGAACTAGCCTATTATATTTTGTTTGTTGGGTTGTTTTTTGGTCGTAAAAGTAACATTTTGGGTCGTGTAACATGAGAAGGTCAAAAGTAACGTAAAATGTTACAAAAGTAATATTCTGGCAACGCTAGTTATGTTATGTTTTTACCTTTGTAAAAAAGTACTCTGTGGTGATTTTAATGGCAATACCCAGGCTGCCATTCAGTTTTCCCAATTCCCCGAAAGTTATAGCAAAATTCCCCAAATTGGGGTGAGAAAACAATCTAGTTCCCATTAAAAATAAATTATAAATGATCACTTTTTTTGGAAATTGGGATAAGTATAATTCTCGGCTTCGGATTTGATAAACCTTACCTACCGCCATAGACATATACCTACTGCACAAAAAATTATATCCCCACCGGTGTTATTGATGATCAAATTCATATGCGTGGCTATCGTTTGCCCGCATGGAAGACCATATAAAAAACGCCAAGCATCCCTGAGGTAGCAATTTCAGTGCAACCTCCTACCTAGCAAGAATGTTATAAATATATAAAACCATCTTGGCATAATACACTGAATATTAATTTGAAACCTTAGCTCACAGAATTCCCCCTATTACATAGGTCTTAGGTTAATAAAAGGTTTAATAAAAAGGATTCAAATTAAGTATAACCAGCAGTATTCAACATTTCTTTTAATAACTCACGAGTTTTTCAATATTACCAAGTTTAAAGGGATTAAAGAACAACAGTTATGTAGGTACAGGGGGTCTAGCAAAGATACCAACCACTAACGCTAACGCCAAACGCTAACTCCAAAATGTACTGAAATGACATTTCGGAAATCGCTAACTTTTCCGTAGCGAATGCCATTTCGATACATTTTTGGAGTTAGCGTGAGGCATTAGCGTTTAAGGCCACTTACAAGTGAAATGTGATCGTGTGCTTCTGTGATTCGTGCCTCGAGTGATTTCGGCACAGTTTTATAACGAAAGACGGCATTTTTTTGGTATGTATTCAAAAGCACACCCAAGTAACGACTGATTTTGATTTTGACAGCTGAGAATCAATCACACCCAAAGTGGTGTGTACGGTTTTGCCCTGCTTTAATTTCGTATTTGTGGTCTGGATAAAAAGTCTTTGCCTTAGCTATAAAACATTGAAATCATGGTTTAAATTTAAATCCATCATAGTAGTTAACGGTAAAAATAACAAACAAATGTGTAAACAAAGTTTTTGAAACCATATTATAGTCCTGGATTCCAAAACTTCATATAATAAATATAGTCGAACCTAGTTACTTTTGTGAATTTCTTCTACCTATGTAAAGATTTGGCTTCATTCCTACAAGACTGGTACTACATAATCTACCATTACCATTACTTATAGTAATGGTAGATTATGTAGTACCTACTTATATTTATGTAATCCATTTTACATACCTACAGCCGACAATTTTATATTGCTTTGCTAAGAATACAAATATATACATAACTATATCATGCAACAATCTACACTACACCGTTCATTACCATAGAGATAAAACAGTCAAGTGGCATTGTAATTTGTAATAAGTAGAAACAGAGAATAGGAACGATATTCTCTGATATCCGATACTATAACATAACATATTATTCTATCTGCCTAAAAACCAACTACTAACTAGGTACCATTTTATTAACTAACACAAATATAGGTAACATTATAAATCTATATTACTTATGCATTATTAAAAAAAAACCAATAATAGCATGGACAATTTAATATCTTGTATAGTCTTACACTAAGTTATCTGTGAACTGAAGAGCGTCGCTGCGTGGCACCAGTGCTGCCATTTTATTAATAATGGTCGAATATGGCAGATTTCTGATACTGTAGGTTAGGTTAGGTAAGACTTAATTTATTTAATGGAAATGATGTGGTTACTTTTCATCATAAATTTTCATAAAACTTCACGCAGGTGTACAGCCAGGGGGTCTAGCAAAGATACCAACCACTAACGCTAACACGGCTGCCCATAACAGTTGCAGTGTCACTCGGAACTTTAAAATAATAAAGTTTCGCGTGACGCTGCACTGCGCACGTCATCCTGAGACATCACACAGTCTAGTAATCAGATTACTACACTGTGTAATCAGGTCATAAAGTCTTATTTGCCCAGTAATTTCACTAGCTACAATGCCCTTCAAACCGGAACACAGTAGTGCTTGCACACTACTGCTTGGCGGCAGAATATCTGGCAGAGCGGTAGTACCTACCTAGACGAACTTTGCAGAAAAGTCCTACCACCTAGTAAAAGCTAATTAATAATATAAAATATAAGACAATCCATGTAAATATTACTGGGGAACATTATACACAATACATGATGTTGACGATGTTAATTTCACTCTGAATAATTATTATACTAAATAACCCGGAACGAAGAAATCCGCGGAAGGACTAAAGTGACCGATATAGCCCTTATAATTAGCAAGTTTAAATGGCAATGGGCAGGCCACATCGCTCGCAGAATTGACAACCGATGCGGAAGAAAGGTGACCACGAACGGGAAGACGCACCGTAGGTAGACCCCCACTAGGTGGACCGACGACCTGGTAAAAATCGCGGGGAGCCGTTGGATGCAGGAGACGAGCAGCCGCTCAAAGTGGCGCTCTCTGAAGGAGGCCTATGTTCAGCAGTGGATGACTACGGGCTGTTGATGATGATGAAGATGAATTATTATACTTGCCCAAGGCTAGCAAGGAATAGTATCTAACTACATCATAGTAACTTCGAAATAAATACACTAAAAATGGTATAGGTCCGAGATTTTTTATGTACAAGTATAATGAGCAAAATAGACGATCGGGGCCAACCACCGACCAAGGTCACATTTGTCTGACCTTGGTCGGGTTGGTGTAAAATCCGACCATGTGGATGGTGGTTGGTGTCTTCATTCGGTCGCTAACCACCACCCACACGAAATGTAAATATCACTGGGGAATATTATACACACGATGATGACGATGTTAATTTCACTCTGATAATTATTATACTTACCCCAGGCTAGCAAGCAATAGTACCTAACTACATAACAGTAACTTCAAAATAAATACACAAAAAATGGCATAGGTACGAGATTTTTTATGTACCTACAAGTATAAGTTTATAGATTGTGTATTGAATGTACCATATTTTATTTGGCAGCGCTGCTACGAAAAAAAAATCGCTATATGGCAGCCCTAAATTGCAATATGGCGGCTGTAGTTCTATTTTCTGCCAGTTCACAGATAAGTTGGTAAGACTATAGTAGTACATAGAACCACAGACTACTATAGAGATTACTATATACTTAGGCAGGCACATAAAACTATCAAGACATAAAATATATAGTCCTTTATTTTGAGATCTTTGCGCACGCAATTAAGAATTTAATAGAATGCCTTTACCTGTGCATTTATAACCATAGCAATATAAAAATAGACGTAGCTACATTCAATGCATAATTATTTTTTTAAGTAGATATTTTTATTGAAATCCTTTACAGATATAAAATATATGGAATATTTAGGTACATAAATACAATGTTTACCGTTTTATATCACTATTGTTAGTAGTAGTAGACTATTATAAAATCTGTGCTATTATTAAACTTACGCCAACTTAACTACTAGCTTGATACATAAGTTTATACAATAATGCTCCATATTGGTACTAGGAAACTGGCAACTGCATGTATGGTGTAGTCAACAAATATCTGACAAACAATTAGTATAATTATATCTAATTTTTTTATGAATTTAAAATGATTATGTTTAGCTACAAGGTTGAGATTAGTTTTTATGATTAATATGATTTCATACAATTATAATTTTTTTAAATACATCAGATGATATTACGAAGAACTACAAGTGCTAATGGAACAGAGGGGCAGCAAGAAATATCAAGACTATTGGAATTGATTTCTTGCTCCATGTATTTGTATAATAAATACAATGTATACATTATACTAAAATACGTAATTTTTATCACTGTTTCGTTATCGTTACTACTTCTACGATAAGCAAGCGACAAAAGTATTACTAACTTTCGCCATAATATTTTGATATAATAATGCTTTATGATGAAGTATGCTATTGATGATCTTTACAAAATAAAAACACCTATCTTGGATGAGCCAAAAAAGTCATCATCCGCCTACCCTAATCCCATTTAAGTAAGGTCGGTACAGCATGTTTTTTCTTCCCCTCATTTCTGTCAGACATCATCTCATTCACTCCCGTACACACATTATCATTTTTCACGCACACAAAGTGTGGTTGGACAACCAGGACAGGTTGGTTCTTTTGGTCTTCCTCTATTTTATTTGCAATCAACATACATATTCAACTATGACCCAAAAATGTGTAATGAAAAATTATTAGAAGGCTTTGATTAATTGACTGACCATACAGCCCAAACAACTAGATGTAGACATTTTTGAAAATTAAACCCCGAATGGGGTCAAATGTTATGTTAATAATTTTATGAAACCGCAGGCTGGCTGCCCCTGGCTTTAAAAAAAGTTTTTAACAAAAAAGTGTAGTTTAGAGAGTTTTGGAGGGAACGCGGAAATGTTCACGTCGTTGCATTGTGTTATTTCTCAAAACTTGTGCTTTTTCCAGTATAATTGTTTAAAATTGGTGGCGTTTTACGCATTAAATGCTGAATTACGAGCATGAGTGTGGGCAAGTGATATGTGGTGAAACGTGAGTTTTCGTGTTGCTTCCAAAATTCCATAGAAGCTTCTAGTAAAGTTGCCACCACTTTACTGGAGCATGACTTAGACTGGACTTCGACAACCTGACTTAGACTGGACTATGACTATGACTAAGACTTGACTTTACGTGATTATTTAACGATGAATAATTACACACACTGACACTGACTTGACATTGGCTAAATACACTATGTGTGGAGTCAAAATATAAGAAAAAAAAAGTGTAGTTTAGTTATGTGTGTTACCACTCCAGTGTTATATTATTACAATTTATTAGTTATTGCACGCACATTTTATGTTTTAAGTCCAACAATGCCATATTCAAGGCCTCTTTGTACCATTTCTCACTACACCTGCTCCATTCGTTTTCTTCAGTATTTTTGAATCATTCTTCAAACCTTCATACTTCGAAAACAGGTAGCTAGCAAAAGAATCATCTTTGCCGACATTAACTTTCTTAGAAGGTTGAGTTTTGACTGTGTAACTGGATGTGTTACCGCTCAAGTTTTGTAAAGTAGATAGACTAGCATCGACCGTGTCTTTGTTTGTTCTTTTGATGTTCTTATATGCACGTGGTTTGGTTTCGTTCCCGTTAATTTTCATGTTTTGGTGTACAGATTGTTTGTTTTGTTCATCGTTGGGTTTTGATTTCCTCAAGCTCTCCGGAAGGTCACCAGATTTGAGCTGGACCAGAGTTGTGTTGACGACGGAACACTCGATCTGCATTAGTGTTACGTGGTCGTTCATCAGGGAATCTGAAGCATCATACAACTTATATTGACGAGCACACAACCAAATAAATCACAACTACACAAGAGCCACTTTTTGCGTACTTAAATTAAAAATATTTATGATTTTTATAGCAGTAACGCCTGCTCAGCGTAATCTACAGATTAATTTGTAAAGGAAAAGTTAAAATAACGAGCGGGGATTAAACCCGCATCCATCCATCCTTCAAGCCGGGATATGCTTTACTTAAGCTACCGTAACAAGTAGTCTCATGTCCGAATTTTTCCTTCACCTTTACAACCAACTTAAGGGGTTGGTAGCGCCATCTATTGAGTATCGAGTGATTCTTAAGAATCATCCCAACCAGCAGGGTTAGCACGGACGGGAGACAAAACTGTCTTTCCCCTGTTTTACTCCACTTGACAAGTAAATTGTATGAAGAATGTGACATAAAACGGGGAAAGACAATATTGTCTACCGGCCGTGCTAGCCCAGCTGCATGGTCAAGTTACATCAACACAAATGCCGTACAGATAACACCTCCCAGATCAATATTTATGATTTTCATAGCAGTATCGCCTGCTCACCGTATCTACAGATAATTAAAAATTTCAGTACTATTACACTATCTCAGTTAGAAACCAGAAGCTACATAAAATTGTCAGCCGCCTCTTTTTAAGATTTCCAAGATCAAAGAAGCTGGAAGCCTCAGGGTGGGTTTTTTGATCCGTAGTTAATAAAAAATGGGCAAAAACTAACAAATTCAACAAAGGTCAAAAGTTAGAGATTTAACCATAGGTTACCTTAACTAGGGATAAATAAAATCTACCCTAAGTGGTATCATACGTGTGAAGTTTGAGTTTATGTACGAAATTACGTGAGCCCATTTAAGCATAAAAAACAAATTAAATAAGAATATGATGTAAGTAGTGTAATTTTATGATCAACTTTCGCAAATCCACACCTGAGTCAATCAATTTTCTTGAATTTATGCATCAGCCAGAAATTGGATTTGCATGAAATTATGTGTTGCTTTATGCTAAGAGATTTCTTGATTGAAACTATGGGGTAAGTACGGCAAGTTTAAAAAATACTATGATTATAGTTACCATTTCCAGTAGCTGCCGGCAGAATAAGCGCCATCTTCGGCGGCCTCGTAATATTATGCGACACAGCAGGCAACAATAGATGCTCTCCTTTTCCCACTCCCACTACATAGAATGTGTCGTCTCGCCTCTGCAACGCTTGCAGCAACGCATTCCATTCGCTAAGATCGTCCATATCAAAGTCTTCTATGGACTTCTTCAATGGCTTCCTATATAAATTATAATTTATAACATTCTCAGGGAAGTCTATCTCTTTCCGCCGCAATCGACGCAGACGGGATTTGTCCCGGACGTTGCGGGAATTCTTCACGGTAGGGAATTCTATGAGGTTTGGATCTAGGTTTAGCTGCTTGAATAGCCTGTATTCTAATATTCCACCTGTAATAAGTTTTGTCATTAGCATAGTGTTAATTGCTACTTTACAAGTCGGTTTACCTGCTTACATATTTTTTAATCGATATTTTTTACCCCATCCTAAAAACAATAATTATTTGAGCGACCAAACCTATGCAGTTTTAAACTTTCACGGTTGTTCACTACATAAGTAAAGATCCCGTAAGTACCATTAAAAATCTCTGCAGTAAGGTTACAATCGTAGCTTACCCAAAGTCGGTTATCAGAAGGAATAGAGTGTTTGTAAAACCGATAGTACATTGTGGGGGAACGAGACGCATTAACGCTTAACGTACCATAAAAGAGCGTGATCGACACCAAGTTTTTTGTCTCGCCTCACGTATACGATTTACATTGCTCGCAAAGACATTCCCACTTTTATTGAAAACTTACCAGTGATTTTCTCGTCGCTCAAGTACACGTCTCGTTTTCTTCGAGGCGCGTCATAAGTCCAGTTCAAAGTCTTCCCGCCGCCGATCCACCGGTTAAGCTCGCCCGCTATACGGATACTCTCCGTTTGGTTGATAGCAATCTCGCCTTTCGTTGAATTTCGGCAGTTGCTTCCATACGTGCCGTTTGTGATTAGATCTGGGTCTGAAATATTATTGCTGAAATATTAGCGTAAAAAATCTCAAATCCTGTAAACAACAGGGGCCGTACTGTAAGCTCTAAGCGCGATTCAAAAGAGAGCCTATATTGGGTCGCGTGTCAAAATATTCATACAAAAAAAACATTGCAATCCAATATACGCTCTGATTTGAATCGTGCTAAGAGCTCACAGTACGGCGCACAGTGAAAACAATCGTTTGCGATTTTTGCTACCAGTTTAAAAATTGCATACTTTTTCCGTCATTAAATAAAGGTAATTTCGATTGTTAGAATACCTGGTGCACTATCCATGGCATTATCTTCAGACCAAAGCAAATGCCTTGTGCTTGTATGGGGTGCAGTCGGACCAATAAATGGTTTTGAATTCCACCTGCAAAAGCAACGGAATTGTGTGAATAGTACATAAATATGCAATAAAATATGTATGTTATGTTTTATGTAATGTACAACCAACATTATACGATCCTGATCACCGAACTGTATGCCCAAAAAACATTCAAATAATGTGAGGACTTCATAATTTTGAAATATACTATACAAACATAGAAATTAATTAAAAACCTCAGAAATTAGTAATTAAATGCGTTGTCTTTGTGTATCAGTTCAGACTGAGTTGATATTTAAGACTATGATGTTTAAGGTCGATGTTTCTTTGAACGAATTTTGACCTGCTTATCTGGCCTACCCTTCGCCTTAAGACTCATGTTATAGCGAAAATCTCCTGGAAGAAAGTATTCCACACCTTGCAAGTGCAAGGTGTGGAATAACTTTCTTGTGTGGTAAAATGAATGCATACTTATAGGTTTTTTTTTTTTTTTTTTTTTTTTTTTTTATGTAGAATAAGCCTGCGTTTGACTACATCTCACCTGATGGAAAGCGACGATGTAGCCGAAGGTGTAGCACGCAGACTCATGAGGTACCTATTCACTCTTGTCTTAAAAAGACCCAGATTATATTTATTGGGAAACAAGACCGACGGGAGCAAATTCCATTCCCTAGCAGTCCGCATAATGAAGGACTCTGCGAAACGCTTGGTGCGGCATGTTGGCAAATCTACTACATAGGGATGAAACGACTCTCCGCGCCTCGTAGTTCTGTGACGGAATGGAGATGGTGGTATTAGCTCGTGCAGCTCTTGTGCGCACTCCCCGTGGTACAACCGGTAGAAAATCGCAAGACATCCCATCCTCCGTCGGTGCTCTAGGCTCTGCAGTTTACCCATAACCAGCACCTCGTCATTGATGAGTCTTTTGGCGCGACGTTCTATGGAGTCTAGAGCAGCAAGCTGGTATTTAGCGGAACCATCCCATATGTGGCTACAATACTCCATACAGGCTCTTATCTGAGCTTGGTACAGCCGAAGTAGCAGGGATGGTGTGAAGTACTGCCTAACTTTAGACAGTACTCCAAGTTTTCTCGCAGCCGTCTTAGCTCTAGACTCTATAAAACGTCCGGTACTTAAATGAGAGAGTATTTTAATGTTTGGATTGGTTTGCGTTTGACAACATGGCTCTCCTGATGGTAAGTGATGATGCGGTCTACGTTGGAGCATGTTAGCCCATTCACTCTTGGTTTGAAGAGACCCAAATTACAACTTATCAGAAACAAGATTTCCGTTCTTACAAAATACCGGGAGCGAAAGTTTGGTGATGAGGCTCAGGATCAGTGATACTTTGCTTACCCTATGACATTAAAGTTGAGAGACACCATCACAAGCATGGCAAACAAAACGGCTATGTTCTTCTTGGGGATGAAAAATGATGGGTCCAGTCGTGGTATCTGTAAAACAATTTTATTTCATATCGCATAAGTACAAAAAATAAATTCCGACTAATATCACTTTCGTTGTCAATGTCTGTATAAAATGTCTTAGTGGCAGAATGACTACTAAGCAGGCATATCGTCGTATTTGTATAACGTCTGGATAGCAGAAAGACTATGTAAGCACAACGTCCGAGTAAACAAAATGTCTTAGTTGTAAAGTGACTTTGCAGGAAAAGTAGTTGCGTAGTTATATAAATAAGCGACGCTTAACAAGTCTTTGGCGACTCGGACGATTCTACTGCAGCCGTCGCGCCGTATCGCCTGCGCTAGGATCGCCTACCAGCCTATCATTTCTGGGTCAGGCACCCAGGCACCGTTTTCAGTATCGGTATAGCGAGAAGAAGTCGAGGTATCCCCCATAGGTAGCTGTAAATTATTGCCATTTAACACCCTGATATGAATCTAATATTACAACCGTCATAAATATTACATATGGTATGGTAAGTACCTATTGTCAAACAAATGACTACATCATTATGTAAATTAATATTTTATTTTTATTCATTATGGATATGATAAATAATATTTATACAATACAACATATTATGTTGTTTCTGTTCGACATTTAAAGTACACTATGCTCTGTTCGCTGAAGATGTCTAAAATGGGGCGCTCTCTTGTATAACAAACAACTTTTTACTTCGGAAAACTGCAAATCCGCGAAACTTAGGCAAAAATACATTTCAGTTTTTTTTTTTAATGAGAATGAATGACGTGACGAGCTGGTCGTTCACCTGATGTTAAGCAATACGGCCGCCCATAACAGTTGCAGTGTTCCTCGGAACTTTAAAATAATAAAGTTTCGCGTGACACTGCACTGCGCACGTCATCCTGAGACATCACAGTCTAGTAATCAGATTACTACACTGTGTAATCAGTTCATAGTCTCATTTGCCCAGTAATTTCACTAGCTACAATGCCCTGCAGAATAACTGGCAAAGCGGTGGTACCTACCTAGACGAACTTTGCAGAAAAGTCCTACCACCTAGTGAATTTATGTAGAGATGTATGTAAGATGCCTTGAGTAAATCAATTTTTGCTAGGTGACTAAAATTAGAAACCAAATAGTATTGAGTACCTTTCGCCCCCTCCCACCAGTATTAAGCTGGTCTCGCAACAGTTTGTTCTCTAGACGTAGCTTGGCAATTTCTTGCTGCGCTTCCAAAAGCTGTTGCTCTAAAGCAGACACGTACTCCTTTTTCTTCTGTCGGGACTGGCATGCCGACTCACTGAAATTAAGCTATTATGAATGAAATATGGAGACAACAAGTATACATAAATTATTTAAAACAAAACCCAACTACATGTTAAAACACTGAAATTATCCAAACACCAAAGCTAATTTCGTCTGTTATTCGCGCTCATACTTTGCGGGGTCTACTTAGCGAGGTGCTATTTTACAGGTACCTTTTTACCGTATGTTTGCGCTGGTGATTACAATTTATCTTTAGATCAAGAGAGTTTCTTGTTTGCATTATTTTATTAATATTGTCATCAGCCCAATATTGTCCCACAACTGGGAACAGGCTTTCTCTTAAAGGGGTGAGAGTGTAGGCCATAATCTACCACGATGGCCACGGGAGGATTGGTAGATGTCACATATACAGAAGACGTCGATTTATTGGTGATTCTTGAACATGCCCGTTTCCTCACGATGTTTTCCTTCACCATACTCTGCATTGAAATTCATGGGTGCACGTCAGTTCGAAAGTCTCACGGGCTACCGCTGAGCCACACTCGCTCTGTCACTTGTCTATTTACTAACATATCAAAGCTATAACAAAAATAGATGATTTCCCCAAATAGGAATGCTCACCGATTTTTAATCATCCTCTGCTGTTTTTTGATGGCTCTTAATTCAGCATCACTGCAGTTAGAAAGCTCTAGCATTGGGTATTCTACTTCTGTGGGTATCACACCATTTTGTACTATCGGGGTAGTTGGTAAACTAGGTATGGGTTGTGTGTTTACATCTATGCTACTTCTTGGTGAAGTTACCTATAAGATTAGTCGGAAAGGTTATTCACTGATAATATAGATAAATGTTTTCACATCATTACTGGTAAATAATGGAACTCTATAAAAAAACATTATGTAGAGTTTCCTATAAACACCATAGGTTGCTTACAGTATCACCCTGTAAGCAATGTGTATGGCTCGCTTACATTAGATATACTCATGTGTTCTCGCTGATGTCAGCGTCATGACACTGCATGCAGCCTATGACGTTTATAGGAGACCTCAGGCTGTACCTCAGTGCTCCAGGCATAGATTTAAGTATTTAACATACCTTTACAGGTACACTAACATCTAAGAGATCTGGTGATATATTCCGAGGCACTGGTACTATGGCGATTTTCCTTCCATTTATACTATCTGCCTGTATCACTAGATTTGGTGGTTTACCGATATTAATTGGCCTTTTCAGTATGCTTGGCACTTTTTTTTGTTCAACAACCAGCTTATTATTTTGATTTGAAACTGGTAACTCTTCTTTTGTGCCATTGGTTAAGGAATGTTCATTTATAACTTTGAAGTAAGATTTTTGTGTGTATCCATTATCTGCGAATAATTTTATCATCATAGTTATTTTTGACCAGCAAAGTAAACACTAAACATGCTGAAAATATTAGAAGCAATACAAGGCACTGGCTTCTCAAAAGCAGTTAACTTAAATTAAGTGTAACACACACAATTTCATATGAAAGAAAGAAAGAAAATACATTTATTCAGGACATCACACAACATTACATACAAAGCGAAAATAAAACAGAACAAAAATAATAGGTAGGTAGGTACCATCATACTATATGTATTTTTGCATGATGTCATGATATAGGTCCCCGACTCAGCATGCAATCAAGGTCTTGCAACCTCAATAACTGATTTTCAGTTGGAATCTATCATCATGACATCACAAACTTCAGCAGAATAAAGACATATAACAATCTGTTTTTAATTATGTGAGCATTATGCCTCATCATCTTTCTTTTTATTAATAACATCTATAACAAAAGGCTTTGTCTTGAATGACTGACGGACAAGACAGAGTACCAAACAGGTTGTTAAAAAGATTATGAAGAAATGCATGTGTAACATTAATTAATGATTAACCAAATTCTATTAGAATTGACTGACAGAAAGCTCAATAATATAGGTAAAACTACTTTTAACAATACCTTTGTGTTCTTGCAATGGATTAGAGCATTTTTCATGTT
This sequence comes from Ennomos erosarius, assembly GCA_963580505.1. Lineage (NCBI taxonomy): Eukaryota > Metazoa > Arthropoda > Insecta > Lepidoptera > Geometridae > Ennomos > Ennomos erosarius. The sequence continues at coordinate 13,050,716 of OY756978.1, forward strand.
TTTGTGTAACCACTTTAATTCCCTGAAATCAAGGGGGCTATTAAATATAACTTATTTGAATTACAAAAACAAGCATTTTGAACCATTTAAGCTATTTGTTTAATCACTATTAACTTTGGCAGTGAATAATTACCTGAATGACACCATTTTCTATGGATACCATGGGTCCTTTTCTTTCATTGACTTTTGGCAGTGAATCGATGTCAGTAGTTGCTGTGAAAAGAGGCTATGGGGTAAAAAATATGAAGGTAGTGAATCAGATTTTCTCTATATACTCATATTGGTAAACATACAATCAAAACTCAATATAAAACACTGTTTCATTGGTTGTTGGTTGCTTCACTAAGTTGAACATAGTGCATGTAACTGTGCTGAAATATCAGGAACTCAGAAATGATTCTAATCTTTATAAAAATATTATTATAATTATTGTGTTTTTAATACTACTATTATTATTATTTTTTATTGCATACAGATGTAAGTACCTGTTTTCTGCAAAAATTGTTCAACATCATCTAAGTTCAAGTTACTTGTGGGCTCATCTTCAAAGTTTGACATCCAACCAAATGGTGACTGTGATGACTGCCTTGCAGAGGTACCGCTCGAGCTACTGTAACAAAGAGTAATCTATAATATATATAGCTATTACAATATAAAGCTAATACTTATGTCCACCCTGTATGTTGCCATCTGAAAATAAAAATAAGACTGACTTTTTAAGGTATGGTTCTCAGTTTGATGATGATGAAATAAACCCATAATAAAGGAAAGAATATGATGTTACATACTTCTTAGAATCATCTTCACTGCCAGAATCGGAGATGCTGCTGCTAGGCGATGACTTGACACTACAATCCGGAGATATTGGTGGCACCAATGCTGGTACCGCATCTGCTAGTATCTCACTTGGCGATGCATCAGCTGCATACAGCAATGAAGACCACTGATTAGCCAGCAGCTGATCAAGGAAGTCATCCCCTGAAACATACAATTACTTACCCATTTGATATATTAAACTACATCTTTTAGGCACCAATGCTATAAGCACCAAGACTTGGTAGAACCGATGACTTATGAGTTCTCTGAAGAGGTTCATACCAAAATGTGATTAATGTTATTAAATAGTAGGTAATGTGTTGGAACAAGATACTGAGCTCTCACAGTCCTTGTAGCCATAAATAGTGTTCTCAAAATGGAATTCTAGTATCTATGGGGTCAGGAGTATATAATCAAAATCCTAACAAGGATCCTAGGTGGATTTTATTATTTATAATATTGAAAACATTATACAAACATAATTATGCCATGTAAGCTGCCATGCTCGCATGCTCAGGTAACTTCACCAAGATAAACAAAGACGTTCAGAGAAAACAGCTATACAGAAATCATATGAAAATCCAATCAAATCCTTATTAGCTTGCATTAAAACAGAAAGTGAATACAAGGACACGTGCAAACAATGAGGGTCAACAACATTTACCTTCGGAATTAGTAAGCACATTGTTATTGTAATAGCCGGAGTCAAATTTGCAACATTACAAACTTACCATAAAAGCTATCCTTGTTCTCATTTAAAATATCCGTATCCATCAGTAATTTAGTACTGTGGAGCCGTAATAACTTGTACGTACATTTGCCAAATTGTAAAAGCCAATTATTAGAATTTCTCTTATTTTAATTCTCGGTTTCCCCGATTTTACAGAATGGAAAAACTTAAATTAATATTATGATTAATTACGAATGTCATTGTCAGTGTCCTATGTCATCATTCTTCTTCTTCTTCTTTAATGGCTTTCTATCGCTTTTTTGCAATAATTCTGCCTATGTCATCAAATAATAACGTGAAAGACGTTTTTTTTACGACGTTGATTGAAAGATGAAAAAGGCCCTATTCCGATTCACGCTAAAATCGATAATATCGATATTAACGCGCTAAAAACGCGTACCGAATGGCCGTGAGCGCTACAACGAATTCTCTTGTAAACGTCATGAAACGTCGTCATCTTGCGATATCGCCGTCCGTGATTGGTTGTTCCGAGTCATTGACAGCGTTCAAAGTCAAGAGCGCAATATCTGAATCGGAACGCTGAAAAATCAACGTGAGCGCTGAGAGCACCGTGAGCGATTATAGCGTGAATCGGAATACGGGGAAAGACATAGATGGCTTCTGTAGTTATTTATCATAATTTTGCCATTGTCTGTTTAATTATTCTATTCTCTACAAGTGTCAATATCAAATCAAAATTGACAATGCCATAAATGGTCATGTTCTAGTGGTAGGCGGTTATTAATGATTCGTATAATCGAATTACTGTTCGATTCCTACCCAGAGGGTCTGGCAAATATACCAACCACTAACGCTAACGCCAAACGCTAACTCTAAAAAAGTATTGAAATGACATTAGCTGCGGAAAAGTAAGTGATTTCAGAAATGTCATTTCAGGGGGTCTAGCAGAGATACCGACCACTCACGCTACCGCCAAACGCTAACTACAAAATGTACTGAAATGACATTTCTGAAATCGCTTACTTTTCCGCAGCGAATGTTATTTCAATACAGTTTTAGAGTCAGCATTTGGCGTTAGTGTTAGTGGTTGGTATCTTTGCTAGACCCCCTGTACATTTTGGAGATAGCATTTGGCGTTAACGTTAGTGGTTGGTATCTACCACCGTCTGGGTGTTATATTGTAGTCTATGTATGTATTTACAAACAAAAAGTATCTAAGTATTGTATCTGACCCCCTATTACGAAGGAGTTAGCAGCGATGCTGACGCGAGTCTGCCGCTCAACTGTTGTCAAAATTGTATGAAAATTGACAGCAGTTGAGTGGCAGACGCTTGTCAGCAGCGTTGCTAGCTCGTTCGTAATAGGGGTTTAGGGCTTGATGGCGCTGTGTGTAATGTCCACACTTATTATTATTACTGGTTATTACTTATATTGATATGCGATTATGAAATTATAATATATAAATTAGTAACTAAATAATTCATTTTCATAATCGAATGATGTTACAAAGGACATGTAATGGTTTTATTTGGGAGTTGGTACTTGGTAACTCTTCGGGCGACCTCTTTGTCGAAGTTGGTCCTACCCAATTGGACAGTCTGCCCTAGATAGACGTATTTGTCGACAACTTCGAGAGTATCGTTCCCAACAATTACCGGTATAGGTGGAACATGGGCATTTGACATGATTTTCGTCTTGTCCATGTTCATCTTAAGACCAACCTGTCGGGAGACCTGGTGAAAGCCGCGGGGAGCCGATGGATGCAGGAGGCGAGCAGCCGCTCTAAGTGGCGTTCCCTGGGGGAGGCCTATGTTCAACAGTGGACGTCTTCAGGCTGTTGATGATGATGATGATGATGACTTGGTAACTAACCACAGAGTGACTTGTATTATTGTGTAGTGTAATTATTGTAGATAATGTTCAGCGCAAAGAATGATTTTATAACACAGCCGTTTAATTATTTTTTAATTTTTTTTAAATAGTAGTAGAAAATTAATCTATATTTACTGGCATCACTAAGTGATGCATGGCAGCCCTACAGAAATCGAGCACCAAGGATGGGAATCAAGAATCGAAAAATCGATTAATCAGATACATTTTTAAATTGTGAATCGATCTGAATAATTATATTTTTAATCGCCTCTTAAACCCTATTGCCGTTTTCTCATGTAAAATAAATAGTGCCGGAGGACTTTGACTCATTTCAGTTTAAAGATCTATTTTATGGTTTTGTATTCTTCTAACCACTTCTTAAAATCGTAATTACTGCCTAATTTGTCATCAAATTGTTTATCTGTAAATAATATAATAAAAATAAAAATAGCGAGATTAACAGAATACAACAAGTTTATATAATTGTTTATTACTTAATATCATCACTGTCTGCTACATTTTTTAAAACCTATCTGTGACACCATCTGCTTGTTGTTCTAGATGGCACTACTATCTTATTTACTAATATTTTTGAATATAGTATATAGTACCGCTCTTTTGAACTGCAAAGAGCTTATGCAAAACAATCACTATGATTTAGAAGCTGGCAGTATTATTTCGACAAGTAACATTACGGTCTGTCATTTTACTCCTTCTAATTAAAAAATATACTGTAGCGAGTACTTAGTTTACGTTACCCTTTCTCCAACGGTTCTTATCGCACTCAATGAGCTCCGTAGGCATAAACATGGTATGATAGTATTCATGAATACCTACGATGCATCAGGCTAATATAAAATAAAGGTAAAGCTAGATTTAAACTAAAATCTATGAATCGATTTAAAAATGTATGTTAAGTACCTAACTGTGTTTCTAATCGCGAGTGTTTTAAGTATGCTTTTGAGTATAAATTAACCTTAGCATTTTATTCCTGAATCAATAATAATAAAACATACAAGCCTCTCAAATAATAAGAAATAAAAGAAATACGATCTAAAAAGTCAATAGATCGTATCCAATTAATCGATTTTCATACAAATGATATAATCGTAAACGTATGAAACATCCGTAACCCTCATCACTGGCACTGCGCTGCCACTATGTCACTGTCACTCATTCTTCTTCTTCTTCATTAATGGCCTTCTATACCTTTTTAGCATCTTTTTAGCAATAATTCTGCCAAATTCAAGTGAGTATAATTTGTTTGCTTTAAAGGCCTTTTTAGAGCCTTCAGTAAAATATCCTCCATTTTACTGTTGGCGTTTTGACTGACAAAATATGACTTTGACTTGACATAACCGTACAAATTTTACTCACTTGACATTGGCAGAATTATTGCAAAACAGCGATAGAAAGCCATTAAAGAAGAAGAATAGAATAGAGTATAATTTGTACGGTTATGTCAAGTCTCATGCCAAGTCAAAAACCTATTTTGTCCACAGAGTAACGGTTTTTTTTTCTCTAATCTGTGATTTTGTCAGTCAAAACGTAGATTTTTTTTTCTTTAATCTGTGGTCAAAACGGAAGTACACAGTTTTTTTTTGTGTCGTCACATTGTTTTGGCTTAGCGCGAACCATTTATTTTCCCCTTTTTTAAATGCAAATATAACAAAATACAAATATAATGAAATATGTAGGACTAGGTATTTAGTTTTAGTTACACTAAATGACATTGTATGAAAGCATGTAATTAATAAATAAATAAATAAATAAATAAATAAAATCGGGGGTATAATAAAATATTTAATGTACATATTCGAGAATCCCATTATATAAGCATTCCATTGATATGTATTTTGTACCGGTTGGATGCCGAGTACCGTTAATGAACATGTATTTTGTACTACTAATTCTGTTTAAAAAAGTCGAGTGTTCTATAGGTATGATAGTTGCTTTTTACAGACAGACGTCGTCTGTATTTTTTTTATTCTGGTGGCGGTGTGAGCCGTGGCGCTGTTTTGGTGGAGATTTATTAAATAGGAACCTTACTTAATTTTTTTTGCATTAATATATTGTTATTGTTGACAACCATGTTAACTTGATGATCATTGGTTGGGGAGGAAAAATCGATTTTAAAGAGAAGTAGTCGATTATCCAAAATGCATGAAAATGACATTTGACAATGACAATTTCTTTTCCTTTACCTCACCTTCATCGATTAATTTATTTTTGTGATTTCGAAATCGAATTGTTTCGTCGAGTTTACGAATGTAATTTTGATTTTTATTTTATTTTAATATGAAGACATATTGTGTATTTCTCCGTTGTTATAAGAAACAGAGTGTTTATGTCTAGATTCTGATCAGAATATGTAAATGAAAGTGAAAGAGGACCGCCGGTTGCAAAAATGTCTGTCCCTGACGAACAGGACGATTTCATATTTCGACCGCAACAACATTTGGATGCTAAATGGTTAAATCCTGACTTACAAGATGCTCTTCACAGCCCGGAAGCCCTTTGTGCCCATTTCAACACTTTGTTACAAGACAGAGAATTATATTATGACGCCGGAAGCGGGCTGGTAAATGCAGCTGGAATCACTGCAAAACTTGGGGACAGCGGAAAATATTACTGTGGCCTTAGGGTTTGTAAACTTTGTATGATATTTAGAAAGTTGTACCCAACCCCAATGTCATGTTAATTCAACACCATACTGAGATAGATAGACATCAACATTCATTATTAAGTGTTAAATTGAATTTGCATTTGTTGACTATTGTATATCGTGATAAAGATGCCCTGCAGGGCTTAAAGTATCTTCGTACCAAATTTTATCAAGGTGGATGGGTTTATCCATTTGGCTTAAATAGAAAAGTTACTTTCAATAATTTTGCATATATAATAGTAAAACTCTCAGATTTGATTATTCACATCTTTGTACTCCATTGATCCATCAGCCAATAAGGGCCATGATAGTCAATGTAATGTTGTTTCTATATTCTGTTATTGGTGTCATAAAAAGATTTTAAATGTTATACTACATTTTTATTTCATTCTATATTTATAGTACTAGTTTATTTATAGTTGAGAATACTGTAGAACTATTTCAATGGTACTTGAACTTGCAGATTTTAACGTGCACTTGTTGCGATGGGCTTTGCGGTCCTCATTCCGGCTGTGCATGTCAGCCATGTGCAGCCTTGTCTGCCGAAGAGGAAATCCGCATCTCCATTCAAAATAAACTAGTTGCACCATCTCCTTCCTCCCAGGTGATTGATGATCTCAAATGGAAACTAGACCCTGGTAAGATAATTGTATGCAAATTTACAATATATTTCTTCATAGCTTATGTTTGGTTTTTACACCAAATTAAATGTTTACAACATAAATAATAGGCAACTTTGGATTAAAATCTATTTATTCTTAGTTTCAGACTTTCAGTACTGATCAGAAATGTTGCTCTGCCTGCCTAGAATCATACTGTAAGAAACCAATAATTTGCTGGATTACCTATATTCCATTCATGGTTCCTTTGTAACTTTTAACTAACTATTTTATATTTACCCAGTTTTAAATTGTATCAACAATGTCAATCTCAATGGTGTAATTTGCATGGATCATGAAACTCATCAAGTATTATTTATTTATAATGTTGTGTATATGATATGAGTTAAACCTATCTTCTCACACTGATTATGATCCAAGTTTATTATTAAACTTTGTCTTAAATACACTGAAGACCACTACTTTGAATGTATTTGTAATCTATAATGGTTAAAACATGATTTTATGATATTTGTTGATTCCCACCACAATGTGAATTTGACAATAAAACAAAATCACAATCACATGCAAAAATGACAAACTGATGTCTGACTCACAGTACTTAATCTCACAACATTTTAAACAAAAGTAATTTTTACTAAGAAAAGGTATTCTTCCCACCAATAAATTGCTTCACAATTTTATAAAAGAAAATTAAGAAGAAAATGTTAAAAAGCATTCCTGTTTTTTGCATTACAACACACCAATAGACCAAACTTATGAAATTTTACAAGGATTCTATTTCATTTATTCATAGTTTTGAATGTTCTTAATATAGTGTTTTAATTACTTACTAGGTGCTGATTGCCTGCAAAGTCTTATGGAATCACTAATCTGGGAGCAGAGAACTCGAACTATCACCGTGGCCATCACTTGCCCATTTATATCTCAAATCCGTCGCTTGATAGTACTCTGCAATAGACATCTAGTTGCTGTTATTAGGTATTTCATTTTTATCTTAACCCTTGCTTAGTAAACCTAGTTGAGAGACTGACTTAAATAATGTAAACAAAAGAAAACAATGGTCAATTGAGCATTAAAAAACTGCAGGCATTCATAAATAATTGGTTATTTCTGATATTGTCACTCTCTTTTACTGTTGTCTTAGCATTTTTATGATATTTAATTGTAGATTAAACAATTTAATTTTAGAATAGCTTTTATAATCATAATAAAATGGGCTTTTTTACTCATGTGATTTTGCCACTAGCTTTTTCTGATTTGATCATACCGGAATTCCATGTTTCAAATTATAAATTTGTCAACGGGTAAGTACAGGTAAATTTAACACTTAATTACCTGAGGATTTCCTCACACATCATTTTATGACTTTACATATTTTACCTTTTTATCCATGTGAACATCAGTCAGATATTTATATATATATATTTTTTTTTCCAGGGATCAAAGCCATAGTAAAGAAGTTAAGAAACATAAAATAGATAAGAAGCCACCCCATGCAGTTAGCAATAGAGCACTGAGCAATGTAGTTAGCAGCTTAAACAAACCAGTTGATTTGAGCAGTGAAAGCCAGGATGATGGGGAGGAACAACCTTCTGATGATATTGAAAGGTGAGATGTGAGACTACTAACTTGAATTTTTTTTAAATGTGGAATTGTCGTTTTGTGTGTGAACTTGATTTAAATAATTTTGAGGTAAACACACGCAAATCATAAGGCTGATGATAAGGTCATCCGCAACGTTGCGGATGACCTTATCTATCTATTGTGAATATGCAATAGATTATGAACATCATCAGCCTTATTAATAAACGTGGAGTAGCTTTGGACTAGTTCAAAATCAAAAATCAAAATTAAAATTGTTTATTTCGTATAAAGTACTACACTGATAATATGGCTCTAACCACACCAAACTGGGTTAAAATACCCGTGTCTTGGGGGCTAGCTCCTTCCCTTTTTGAAGCATTACTTATGTACAACTCAAAGACCATACAGTTAAACCACCTTTTGTCTTTTTCATCAAGTGCAATATTTGCATGACAAAATAGTCAAAAGTTGGACTAACTAATCCAGAGCTATTCAACGTTTATTAATAAGGCTGCATAGGTAATAATTATGTTGATAGTTCAATAACACTACACACTCACAAAGGGTTGAGTTGTCGATTTGTTTTATTGTTATTAATGTGTCGTTAAATTCCAGCTCCCTAGGGTTAGCCCGAGTGGGTGCTCGCGCTGCGCTTCGCCTCGCCTTATCCCTCGTTCGTCGCGCGTGGCGTTGCGGTGAAGACGCCGACGTATGTTCCGCGTTACTACAAGACGCGTTAGATGCCGTACGAGCCCTGCCTGATGCGGCATTGTTTGCTGGAGCTGGTGCCAGCCCTGCGCCTAGGTCACAGAAGATTTGGGCGGAGGTCGTTGATAGCGCTGCTAAGTTCTTGAACCAAGTTGTTGCTGGGTAAGTAGCAAATTATTTTCATTGCTGTAGTGTATAGCTTCAAAGTAACCTTTTAGGTCCTGTGTGTATAAAGTATGTATTTTGATTTTTTTGTATTGTACTACTAAGTTTATGTATATGGTATGGTTGTATTTTTATATATTACATCATGTGGATTTTTTTTACCGAGGTATAAATCCCAATCAGCTCCTTACCTATGACTACCTACCAACTATCCAAGTGCAAAATTCGCCCTCGTTCCCACAGTGGTGAAGGAAAACGTTGTGAAGAAGCTGAATTCGAAGACATGTTTGTCATATAGGCATCTCTCCTTAATAGAAAGCTCATGTCCCAGCTGTGGGAAATGTAAGGGGCTCATGATGGAAGTTTTATTGCAGAGATCTCGGCTGCAACGTCCCGTTAGGCGACTGGCGCACGTCTCTTTGTGTTTGGGTAGAGCTGTGTGCGCGTCGAGCCGAACTACCCGCCATATTGAAAGCTGCTGACGTACTCGTTACATTACCTCCTAAGCAGAAACGACAACCGGACAACAGGTAGAAAAGAAAAGACAGAAAGAAAGATCAGTATTCCGTAGCTTTCACCAGAATCGCATTTCATGTGGAGCGCGGTATGATTGACTAACTTTACTTTGATACTCAAAACATTACATTTGCAAACTCAAGAAATGCTTGCCTGCTTGGTAACTAGTCTACTTTCCCTTCTAGGATAACATTAGAAGAATGCACGGCACCGTTAGGGCCATTCCTCCGTCGGATGGCCAAAGTACCGACACCAAGCCCGATTATAAACAACGAACTCACAACCGAAAGTAACCCCACAGAAATGTATCTCAAGTAAGTAAATAGTGTATTCTCCTATTATTACCCACCTACTTCAAAAAGAAGGGTTATAATTTTCATTTTGATTATTTTTACTACATACATAGAATAATCAATTTGCAGAGATCTGAATTTACCAAGTGGCGATGGCTTGATGAGCGTCAGGAAAGCTGGTATAGCACTACTTTGCCATTTAGACCGCCTTGGAACACCCTTATTACCACCTCTAAGAGGATTTGTTACGGTAAGTAGTCATCATGATTAGGCTTCTTTATGTATGAGAATTAAGTCTCAATCGGCTTCATTCGAGTTTTGACTATACCATATTATAGTCGTTGGTTAAAATCCATCAACAATATGGGCACTACCATCCTCGACCATAAACTGTCACTTAGCGTTGCGTGAGTTATTCATCTAATGCGGTTTTAGAAATGTACTTACTTTGCAGTGCACAGAATCAGCGCAAGAAGTAGTATCGGTCGGCACAGGGCCTATATCGTTAGGGACGTTGAGGATACAACAGATTGCGTGTGCGGAGAAACTTGCCCTTCTGTTGACTCACGATGGAGCTATTTATACTATGGCGTATGATACTATGACGCCCCATTTAGTCCCTGGTAAGAATATGTTAATTATAAAGCTTTAATTGGCTTCTAATATTATGTTCTGATTGACGACATGTTCATGTTGACACGTCCATAATAATATTATTATTTTAATAAAAGGTTCTGTTTGTTGAAAACTTTGAATTTTTGTGGTCGTTTTTGATATGCGAAATATTTTTATACTTCCGTAAAAGTTCGTAGCTTTATAGCTTTATTGAAAATTTCAGGAGTAAAACTAAGCTTAAAATTTGTCATCGAATATTTGCAAGAGATGTCAGTAACCTTTGCTCCTGAACGTATTTTAGTCTAGACGGCTAGCCGGATAGGTGATTCACCTTTGTCGCCGACCCTTGTTAAATGATTCTTCTGAACTCTGTACCCTTTGTCTAATAGTATAGATTTCTTCGAAGAAGATTCGAGTATAGTTAGAAATCAGCTGAAATGGAAAATGAGAATGAGGCAATGCCATGCCGTTAGAATAAGAATAAAAAAGTCAAATGATAATGCCAAGAAGATTACAAAACTTCATTCAAACCGATAAAAACTCAAATTCATTTAGTTCGATTGTTTTTATTATGTGCTATAACGATACACACTCGAAAATCTCAAATTAAGAAAAGGATTTCGCATTTTGCTATTACTGCTATCGTTTCATTTACTTATTACAAACAATCACTTGTATAGAAAATATCGAACCTAAATGATCACCCCCAGGTCTAGAAAACAAGTGTATCACCCAAGTATCATGCCACCCCGCCGGGCGACACTTCCTGTGTTGCTCCTCGTGTGGCGGAGTGTGGTCGTGGGGTTCTGGAGAGGACGGCCGGCTCGGACACGGCGATACGGCGCCGAGAGGTGCGCCTGCGGCTATACACCACCTGCACCATCATGAGGTGGTCAAAGTATCGGCTGGGGCTGCTTGTAGGTGAGTGTTCTATGCAGGACATGCATCTTTCACGTCGTAGCACATCGTGCGATAGAGTGTGTTAAAAGTATGAAGACGATCGTTGCGATTTATGTGGCAGGACGCTGGAAAGAGCATTTACTTCATCTTAATCTCTTCCTCCTTATGGGTTTTACAGGTTGCATTTTGATAATACATAGTTCAAATATTTTAGAGATGTGAGTAACGTTATTGCGTTTTCGTCCGCTCTTTTATGTGCTAATATCTAAATGACGCATTATTATTAGTTTTTAAGTCGTTTTTACATTGTTTTCCAGTGCGGTGATAACTGCCCGAGGTGCGCTTTACACGTGGGGTCGCGGTTTGCACGGACGCCTTGGACACGGCACTATCGAAAACTGCCTCACTCCACAACCCGTATCGTTCAACGCACATAACATCGAACGAGTTATCGATATTGCTCTTGGTGAGTAATTCGTACACATATCTACGCATTGAATTGATTCTTAACATTTTTAAATCCATTTGTGTCATTTATTAACTTTTACACTATGCTATGCTATTACTTCTAAGGTATTTTTTCCAGGTTGGGGAGAAAGCCAAACGCTTTGCTGTACATGGGAAGGTGCTGTCCAAGTGTTCGGTGATAGTGAAGCAGGTGCACCGCGCACTCTTTCTTCTTTATCTGTGTTGAGAATAACTAGAGTTTATACAGGAGAGCATTGGCACGCTGCGCTGACTGATAAGTTAGTATGAGCTATATTAAGTGCATGGTAATGTCTATAGTTGTCTGCGTCATGGACGGTATGTGTGATATACATGTTCCCTATTTCGTGTGTGTCTGTCTAAATGTAAAGATACTAGTGTGTGCCTTATTAAAAACCCGAGAAACTATAATATTAGTCAGCTAAGCCAGAAAAAGCATGGTTCTACTTCCATTAGAATTTTATTATGGTCTTATTATAATTACGTTATAGTCCACATTGCTCTGAATGTGTCTTATTTTTATCAACCTTTCATTGTTATAACCTGTACTTTTTCAGTGGCCAAGTCTACACATGGGGTAAAGGCGAAAGCTATCGTCTAGGTCACGGCAATCTAGAAAATGTTAAGATACCAAAGATACTAGAAGGACTTCAAGGTAAACTGTCACTAATTTGACCTTTGATTACATTACCAATCAGAGTTCACGATACGGATTTTTGATCAGCATTACGAACAAATTTTTACTAATTTTAATTTCGATGACATTCAAAATTATGCCTTCAGTAACAAGACTATTTATCATTTCCCCAGGTATAAAAGTATTAGACCTATCGTTGGGAGCGTCCCATGGTATTGCGCTTACGTCAGAGGGCGCGCTTTATGCGTGGGGCACTCACGAGCGAGCTCAGATCACAAGACCAGTACCACAGTTGCTTCAAGTACTTGCACCTTCGTTTAAAGCTAACGGTAGGTGTTTTATAATGAAACGGAGAATGAGAACTAAACTATATGCAATAGCATTCTCAAAGATTGCAAGCTGGAATTCTGGCAGGAATTTTATCTAATTTACATGGTAACAATGGTTTTGCAGGAGTAACCAGTGGTGCATCCCAAATAATAGTGTGGAGTGAAGAGAGCCCCAGGGATCTGCCTTCTTCTATGCCGTTCGTCATCGATCTATCTGATAGTACTTTCAAGTAAGTTTGTGAAACTGGATTCTAAATGGTTTGTCCAACCGATCAATGTTAGGTGGAATTGAGAGAGAATGTTAATGTGAAAATCTATAAAGCAGAATTGTCTTTGCAGATTTTTGGAGCGACTGTTGAGGATGGTGGTGGAACAATGTGGTACGACTCCTATAAAAGAAAACGAGTGCATAGCCATAGCGTGTTTGAATCTCTTACGACTGCAAGTAAGGAACTACACTATCTCATGCATCTTTCAGGCATTATTTTTCTATGTTCAACCTTCTAGTAGTCTTTAGAAACTCGAAAGTTTCCGGAGTTTGAAGCTATCCATTCCCGAGTGGTAATAACCTCAATTAGAAATATTTATCAACTGATCATCTGAATCTTGGAAAATAAAGAGATTTCGCAGGATTGTAAACCTCCAATAACAACTGCAACCCAATCCTAATATTTATTATTTTTAGGTACACGCATGGCAATGTTCCCGAGGCACCGACGTTGATGAAAGTGACTTAGAGGGTAGAACATGGTGCAGTGGAGTGCACACAGCATTAGTGGCGTTAGTGGAAGGCAGGGCGGGCGCGGCGGCGGCGGGGGCGGCCAGACGAGCTTTGGCAGCGGCCTGGCCTTTGTTGTTGCCGACACCACAGATTAGGGCGCATCATCTCATCACGTTGTTGCCGCAAGGTTGGTTTTATAGCGGAGCCCGTTCTCTTGGTGTGGAGCAGCAACACCAGATGCAGCAGTGGAAATAGCAATAGCATGTACAAGAAGAGCAGGCCTTTAGGTCGGCGTCGTGTCGGCCAAGTCTTTGCAGTTTGCATAACCAGGAACCACAGTACTGAATGAAATAAAAATACGGGCGTAATGCTAACGCGCAGTATATTCAATATACTTGTTTAGATTAAGTTATTACACCGAGAATTTATATAATATTTTATGATTAAAAATAACATTGTGAACCGGGGAAAAATGTCGCAAGAAGAGAAAAAAAAAAACATAGACCATAGACTAACTAGCTAGAGATGTAGCTGTTGAGAATAGACTAAGTATAAGTGTAATCGATTTAATAATTTAACACTTCCCCTTATTCTCAACAAGCACATTTACAAAGCTTTATTTGCTCTACATAGACATTGACTTTACATACATATCAACTCTACATAGACATTGACGCTACATACATATCGACTCTACATAGACATGGGACTCTACATGCATAATCAATTAATCATAGTGACTCTACACAAAACTACAGACCCTACATGCCGAGCAACATGCAACCTGAACTTTGTCAGTACAATAAAAATTACAGTAGGTATCTAAACCATTACATTAAACTTTTCTATTTATTTTATAACATCAAAGTCATATTATCATACAGTCAATAAATTTAAATCTTTAACAAAATTACAATGCTTTGATGATCCTAATGGTTTAGTAAATATGTCGGCTGTCATATACTCAGTAGGTAGGTATCTAATAGTTACAATATTCTTTGATACAAGATCCTTTACAAAATGATACCTAATGTCTATGTGCTTTGTGCGTTTATGAGAATACTCCTTAGCTAGTAACAATTTTTGGGCACTTTGGTTATCATTAAATATCTCCATACTTAATAGTTTATCATTAATTTCACTCATGAAATTCTTAACAAAACATAACTCCTTGGAGACGTCACTAATACTCAAATATTCCCCTTCAGTACTAGAAAGAGCTACGCACCTTTGCTTTCTTGACTCCCAACTGATAACATTCCTGCCTAATTTAATTACAAAACCGGTGAAAGATTTTCTATCATAATTATTACCCCAGTCACTGTCTGCATATGCTTTAATATTTAGGTGGTCACTCTTATAAAAATAAAGTCCATAGTTTATAGTACCAGCTAAATACCGCAGCACACGCTTTGCAGCTATCCAATGATCCTTATTAAAATTACATAGATATTGGCTCAGCTGACTACAACTGAAAGTAATATCCGGCCTTGTGCATACAGACAGGTACATGAGACAGCCAACTAACTGCCTATATTGATATACATTATCATCTAAGGTTTCAGTGTCTGAATTTACATTTTTAAAATTAGTGCACATTGGTGTGGAAACATTTTTACAATCTGACATACAAAAACGCTTTAGTAATCTCTTAATATACTCAGATTGGTCCAATATTAAAACATCTTTATTACGAGTGACTCGCATGCCCAAACAACTGGTAAGTAAACCTAGGTGCTTTACACAAAAATTCTGGTCAAGTAAATTAAACAATTCTTCAGTATTACATGTAGAAAATATATAAAAATCATCTACATAGAGAGCAATGATTGTGAGATCCCTATCACACTTTCTTATATACACACAGGGCTCACACTTACTTTGCATATAACCATTCTTCGTAAGTAGCTCTTGCACCTTAAGAAACCACATGCGGCTCGCCTGCTTTAAACCATAAATGCTTTTCAATAAAACACACACCTTATTATCATCGGACATGAAACCTGGAGGTTGCTCCATATAGATATTTTCATTCAGGTCACCATTCAAAAATGCTGTAGTAACGTCGATATGCTCTATGGACATATCATATTCAGTAGCTAATGAAAATAGAATACGCATAGTCGAATGACGTACGACAGGTGAAAAAGTATCGGAGTAGTCTACTCCCTCTTTTTGACTAAACCCACGCGCGACTAAGCGTGCTTTAAATCTGTCAAAATTACCTGATGTATCATGTTTTACTTTAAAGACCCATTTTGACTTGACTACATTTGAATTAGACGGTCTATCAACTAACTTCCAAACTCCATTTTTTATCAAAGAGTCATACTCTATCTGCATAGCCTTTAGCCATTCACTGGAGTTTTCAGATGCCATAGCCTCCTCATATGACTGAGGCTCATCAAATAACGAATCGGCGAACATACTAATTTCATAATCACCATACCGTTTAGGTTGTTTACCACGCGTACTGCGGATGGGTCGGCCGCTGACAGCAACAGCGTCACCTGCACTAGTCGCGGCTTCCCCTCGAACAGCTGTCTCTCCATGGGCCGCTGGCTGCTCCTCCAGCTCCCGGTCGGAAAGCTCCAGCTCAGCTGAGGATTGCTTTTCCTCGCTGTCAGTCGCGCAGCCTCCGCTCGATTCTGCATCTGTAAATTCATAAGAAAAATCATAATTAGATTTATTCACATCAGTACATATTTCATTATTATCTTTATTCAAATTATTATTATTTTCATTATCATTCAATAGAATAGAATTTATTTCACTGTTAGAATTCAATTCATTATTATACATCACAGGAATAACCATTATATTATCCATTAAATTCTTATTATCAATGTCATTGCATTTAAAATCTCTATAAAATTTGTCCTCAATAAAATTAACATATCTCGACAATATAACCTTTGTCGGATTTGATGGCTCTATAAGTCGATATCCCTTAACAGTCTCTGAATAACCGACAAAAATGCACAACTTTGACCTAGCGTTCAGTTTACTTGTACGAGTAGGCTCCGGCAGCAGAGAGTATGCTATGCATCCAAATACACGAAGATGTCCAAGACTCACACTGTGTCGGGACCAAACTTCCTCAGGCATCTGTCCGGCTAACGCCGTTGTGGGGCTGCGATTTTTCAAGTAAACGGCAGTCATCACGGCTTCACCCCAAAAACGGTTGCTAAGACCAGCCTGACATAACATGCATCTAGCCCTCTCTAATAGAACTCTATTAACGCGTTCTGCAACGCCATTCTGCGCAGAGCAATACGGTACCGTCAATTGGTGAACAATTCCCTCTTTTTCAAGGAAATTCTTGAAATTTGCGCTGCAATACTCACCCCCATTATCTGAACGCAGGCATTTAATCCTCAAGCCAGTCTGCTTCTCGACTAAAGCTTTAAAATTAATAAAACAAGACATTACCTCTGACTTCTTCTTCAGTAAGTATCCGAATGTCTTCCGTGAATAGTCGTCGGTAAAGGTCAAAACGTATCTTGCACCTCCCCAGCTGTAGTCGCTCATCGGGCCACACACATCAGTATGTATAAGCTCGAGGGGCTCACTCGCATGTCTCGCTTGACCTTTGGGATAAGCCTTGGCCACCGGCTTCCCCTCAAGGCATGCGACGCAGGACTTCAGTTTGTCATCGCTAACCTGAAATGAGATATTACGTAGCGCACTTTCCCTCAATGAGCACACTCCTTTCATACTAAGGTGCCCTAACCTGCGATGCCATAATTCAGCACTCACACTATCAGACTCAGCTATCCATGCAGTCTGTGATTCCTGCACCTGGTGCAGGACAGCCATCGACTGCTCCTTTGCAACGATACAGTTTAATCTATAAACTCCTTTACATAAATCCGCAGACATAATAGGCTTGCCCATAACAGTACATTTATCATAAACAAAACAGCCATCAATATTAAAGACAACAGACATTCCCCTCTCACACATCTTACTTACCGACAGCAAATTTTCCGATAACTGCGGAACATACATAGCATCTTTCAACTCTTTCACAACACCTGGAAATTCATTACTGCTTACATGAACATTCCCATAACCAGAGCTCTCTAATTTAGTCTTCTTATCAGCACAGTTTATCATCGTCTTACACTTCTTAAAATTACTAAGCCATTTATTATTTTTAACCATGTGAGAAGTCGATCCACTATCAATGATAAAGTTTTCAATGTTTGATTCAGAAGATGCACCTGCAGCAGCTAAGTAAGCTGAAGAAATCAGGGTATGTTCTTTGTTTTCTGAATTTTTCTGATCTTCTTTTGCTTTTAGCATTCTCTTGCGTTGAAAACAATTTGCAATCTTATGATTCGGCTTCTTGCAAAAATGACAGATTATCTTCTTCTTAGTGTACTTTGCAATAAAAGCATTGTTATTGCCTTTTGAAGTTGAAGTGTCAGAATTATTTTTCCTAAATTCTTCCTGTAATAAACGTGCTCGTACCAGCTCTGATGTAAGCGAACTTGTGAAAGATGCTGTCTCTAAAGCTGAAACCAAGGTATCATATTCTTGAGGTAGGCCACTCAACATTATTTCCGCAATCTCAGCATCTTCTATATGCTTGCCTATGTCGGCTAATTGTTGAGTTAGTGTACTAATAGTGTCTATGTACGCAGTCATATTCTCGTACTGCAAGTAATCGACACGGTGGAGTTGACGCATCAGACTCACTCTGCGAAACAGCCCTTTATCTTCGAATACCGAACCCAACTTGGTCCACGCTTCTTTTGCTGTCGTAATTCCAAATAATAACTGGAAAAGCGTCGGCTTGACGCTTAACGAAATTCTCGCTAATGCACGCTGCGATCTATCAACGTCAGTATCTTCGCCAGTAACTGCATTCCACAAGTTTTCTAAAATAAGCGCGTTTCTTATACAGAACTTCCAAGAAGTATAATTGGATACGCCTTCCAATTTTTCGAAACGTACTCCAGAATCGCTCATTACATAACTTGATTGTGATCTCGATACGGCAATTGCATTTTCTTGTTGCACATTGCGATCGGCCATATTGACAAAACTATTTTGCACAACGAACTTAAAACTGACCTCGACTTTTTCGGTTTGCCTTTCTTGTTTTCTGGGCGTATAACCTATAGCGGAGCCCGTTCTCTTGGTGTGGAGCAGCAACACCAGATGCAGCAGTGGAAATAGCAATAGCATGTACAAGAAGAGCAGGCCTTTAGGTCGGCGTCGTGTCGGCCAAGTCTTTGCAGTTTGCATAACCAGGAACCACAGTACTGAATGAAATAAAAATACGGGCGTAATGCTAACGCGCAGTATATTCAATATACTTGTTTAGATTAAGTTATTACACCGAGAATTTATATAATATTTTATGATTAAAAATAACATTGTGAACCGGGGAAAAATGTCGCAAGAAGAGAAAAAAAAAACATAGACCATAGACTAACTAGCTAGAGATGTAGCTGTTGAGAATAGACTAAGTATAAGTGTAATCGATTTAATAATTTAACAGGTTTGACGAGATTTTGTAATAAAGGTCGAGTCGAAGGTGATGGAATGTATGTAATGTGGTCTAAACAACTCTAATGATAGACTTTTTAAAAATGTATTGGTTTACGGAATGTTATTAGCATTAAAAGAAAAAACTATTAGCAAGGGAATGCTAACAAGACAGGAATTGTGATACATGCACCATGTTTTGCAAGATAGGGAGAGGGAGGGAGAATACCTCTAGATGGCGTTACAATATCATGAATTCTGATAATCAATCCGTAGGATCGGTGCCATCAAGCACAGGCGCTAGGTTCATGACGGAGTTGCTTGTTTGGTCGCTACTGGGCGGCGGAGGTCTACGGGAAGCACTCAAAACTGCTCTCCAAGCACATACTGGCGACATCTATAGTCATTTACAACTTGATGTGTAAGCACATTCTTCATTTGTTTCATTTATGTAGATTCATTAAGTGCGACCTTCTTTTGTTGGTTTACATAGAGCATGCTTGCTTGCTAAATCCTAATAGAAAAATCTGAAGCTATGCAGCTGCGGCCCTTTCTAACAGCGATAGTAGTAGTAGTAGTAACGACAATGGATCTATCGAATCTGTTAACATTGTGTTAACAGATTCGATAGATCCATTGTTTACGTACTAATAGATGTAATTATTTTAGGGATATCGACCAAATCGACATAGTGACAGGACAACGGGGTACCCAATCTACAGATTCAGGGGACACTGAATCTACAGGTACAATTAATTTCATATGCTGAAATATGTTTATGAAATATACCCTTATAACCGCATCACATTTTATTGTTTCTAGCGTGCAAGGAAGAATATCAGTTGAATAACATCTCATCCGGCGAAAAAGGAACATCGGTGCCACTAATGCATTTGGTAATACTAATGCACTATTTTTTTACTCATACATTTTAAAGGAAACGATACAGGACTGTTTTAGCTCACTTTTAACTTGTAAATTTAGTGTGTGATTGATAATGCTATTATTTTTCAGGTGAAACATTTGATTAAAAACACAAGTTGCCAAACTCAAATGCAAATAAACGCGGTCATCCATGGTGATACGAGTAAAACTGATGATCCGAAAGTAGATGAAGCTGCAAGTCCTAGCTGCGATCTGCTTATTCGTTTTCAAAGGTAAATTACTTTTTTTTCTTAACGCATACTGTCCCACTACTGGGCAAAGGTCTCCCCCATTTCCTTCCAGATATCCCGGTCCCCCGCAACCTCGGACCACTGCTCTTGAAAGGTGTCGAAGTCATCACGCCATTTCTTTCGGGGCCTGCCTAGTCGTCGTCGCCCGTCTTCAGGCACCCACTTTGTGATAATCTTTGCCCAGCGATCTGGGTGCATCCGGCTTACGTGTCCTGCCCACTCCCATTTCAGTCTAGCAGTTTTATAACCGACATCGGCAATGCTTGTTTTTGAGCGAATTATAGAGTTAGGAACTCTGTCAATTCGCTTTATGTTCAACATGCTTCGATCCATTCCTCTGTGGCAAACCTTGAGCTTGGACTTTTGAGACTCTGTAAGCGAAAGAAGAATTACTTTAATTTAGTAAAACTCATGTGCCAGTTATTCAATTTTAGACCTTATCTCTTATACACAGGTTACTATTCTGCGAAGCGATGTGGTCTCGCGGTGGTAATAGCACCCGAGGTGGTGTCAGATCTCTACTTACTGAGTACACCTCTCTACTAGCGGAGCACGTTCAGTCGACGCTTGCGTTGTTTAGACGAGCGGTGCGGACGGCGGATGACGCGCAACTGACCACTCTGTGTGATCTTATCGCAACGGATATTGTGGGTAAGTTTTTTAGTAGTACATTTGCTGTATTAAAAAAGGTGTGAAGAGACAAATCAAATTGAACCAATGATGATCGGGTACGCCGTAAATTTTTCAATTCCAGTCACTGCTTTACATTTTTCTAAAGTGGAATCTTTTAGTGAACTGTCTAAAGTCACATTTAAATTAAGCTACAATTTTTGTTGTGCAGTAAACGTCATTCAAATACATTAATCTCCTTGTATGAACCGGCTATTACCGTCAACAGGGCGCGTAATAACTGAGCTAAGTGTGTGGACATGCGCGTGCGCATCTCGATGTCCAAGCGCGCTCGCGGAATGTACGGGCTCGCTTGTCTCTATTGCTCGCGCCTGTGATGACTCAGCCAAGCTACTGCCAGCTGCGAACAAAATGGACGCGGACGTGCTTGGATGGCCCGGACTGGTTTCTAAGAGGAATCAAGCCAACAACACTCTTATACGAAAGTATGTACTTGATAAGCTTGCAACTGTAACACAGAAGTATGTACTGTAGCGCTTCGGCCGTCTAGGAAACCCATAATAGTCCACACACACATAATTTACATAATTTATTAATTTATAATAACAATGATTAAAAGTTTGTGTACAGAATCTACTATTTACCACACGAAAACTTAAAGTCAACGTTCATTAGTTATTTCTATAATTTGATTTTCCCAGGTGTGACCTTGCAAACCACACAAAGGAAGGCGGCTCGTGGATAGTAATCTCCGGCTACGTTTTTGACGTTAGCAACTTTGACTGCGAAAATGCAAGCACTGTGGAAGTCGTGCGACAGATGTGTGGCTGCGACGCGACTGAGGCCTTGAGTGTCGCACCGCACGCTGCATTCTTGTCGCAGATCACAGACAAGTGTGTGGGGATGTACGCGGAACAAATACAAAACCATACTTGTGATGTAAGTGTGTATACTGAAGTTCAATGTGAAATTTTGATTTCCAGAATCTTTTACCCTTGATACATATTTAAAAAGCAGTCACTCTTGTGACGATCTTATAGATTGAAAAATCAGAGATGTGTTAACGGTAGATGTTATTTGCCAGGTGATAAGTGTTCTATCTGCCGGTGAAAAATACTCAACTTCATAATCTAAGACAATAGTCCTGAGAGGGGTTTACTGCATATAACTTTTAAGCCTCATTTATTAGCTTTTTCCTTTGTGTGTTTTACTTATAACCGAAACAACAAAAATTTTACGTAAGTAACAATATTGAGAATATTGGTGGTACTTACCCAGACTATTACCAAAACGCTTCGTGTTATCCAAAACTTGTCGTTGTTGACAGGAGAGTGCATCAAGTTTGCGTGCAATCCACATACTATCATCAAGTGCGTTTCATTTAGCGCTGGGAATGGCACAGTGTGGCGTGAAACTGGCGCGGTCTCTACCTGTACAGCAAGCGGAACGGGACGCTTCGCCGTACGCTTCTGCGGTTTTTCTGAGAGGAGGTTTGCAGGTATAGCTTTATTACAACATTTTTGAAACCATTAGCATGGCCCTTCGAGCAAGTATTCAGATTTTTATTGTTTCCCGTAAGCACATTCAATAAAAGTCCGCGCAGCTATATTCAGCCTAAGCTATGAAAGAAAAAACAGAGTTATAATTATTTCATGTCGACATTACTGCTCGAAACGAGGTGAACATTGAAAACAGGTTCCAAATCTGCTTAATCTGCCTAGGTTTCTAAGCTTGCCAACCCATTTGAAGAAGAGAAAGCCGAAGCACGAAGTGGGTCGTCTACAGGCGGGAATAGCCCGGCAAGCGAAGCTCCAATGACGTCACGGGCCTCTAAACCACCGCCCAAAGTCAACATGGCCTCGACTGCGCGCGCTGATGCGTTATTGTATGCGTTAGCTGAGCCTAAACTGCATGTAAGTGGTATTTGAAGTTAGCCTCACTGTTCTCTGCAAGTCAGTGGATGAAGATGTATGGATGGGCTTTTAACAGCAGGCAGCCAAACCAAAATCGTATTTTTTTGTATCATAATAAAGCTATAATATTTAGATAAAGCTGGATATATCTAGATTTGTTTATTTTGAGAAGTCTATTTAGCGGTTTTGTCAATTTCTTGGAAAAAATATCTCGAGTGTGAGTGTTGGCGAGTGTTAAACTGAAGATAAACACGTTGTGCATAATACGATTTACTGGTGTAATTTATATCTCGAAAATCTAACGATTTGCAATTATTGAGATTATTAGACGGCCTCCTATTCAACACCAATGCAGCAATAGGCATGATGACTACTATTAAAAATTAACAAGTAAATAATACTTTCACAAAGATGATTAAAAGTGAATGCAATAATTGAAAAAATAAGTAATACTTTTGAAGTAACTGTTATAGAGTTATAAGAATGTAACACAGATTTACAAAAGCTAATGCGGCTCAGCGCAGGTTCTGCGCACTTCTACGATCTGTGGATCGAATAGGCATGATGACTACTATTAAAAATGAACAAGTAAATATTACTTTTATAAAGAAGATTAAAAATGAATGCAATAATTGAAAAAATAAGCAAAATCGGTAAATAAATCACGGAGTAATAAGCTTTTAAAGTTCCTATAGGAGGCATCTCCTGTCTCTTTCTCGCGAAACAGAGTGCCTCCACAGTTACTATGAAAAATCCACCTGTGACGTCACATGCCAAAGATATTGTATGTCAAGCTACCACAGCTTAGTAATGAGGTACTATGACGCCATTTCTCTGACGTCACTGGCCGTTTGAGGTATCTCTTTCTATCCCGGTTTTTAAAATGCTTGTAATTTTGTCGTTTTTTGAGATATTTTATTTTTGTTTTCACAAATGTTTATCTTGTGAGGAATATTATTTATTTACGCAAAAAAAAATTTTGGTCGTCATGCCTATTCTGAACTTGAATTAATTGTAATGCTACTGTCTATCCAGGACCCGTTAGCGCTCCACCTATGGTGGGCATGCGAGCGACGAGAAGGCTGCGCTCCGCATTTTCCGCCTGAACATCCGTTAGAAGAACTTAGGAGAGCATTGTTAGCCGCCTTACTTTATCACGCTGGCTTGAAGGAACACGCTTTAGCTACGGCTACTGCTGGTAAGTTGCACAAGGCATAACTTGCGCGTATGCGTGCTTACGTGCGTATGTGTGCGTTTTATTCCTTGCCTTATGTTTTTAGAAATGCAGAAGGGCGAAGTGAAGTTGTCCCCTGCAATGTCAGAAGTAGTGAAAATCGTACAGCAATGTAAATGGACGCTTATGAGAACCAGGCAGCAGCTATCCCGGGGGTATAAAGAGGTAAGTACGGTTTAGAAGTGAAATTCGTTAATTTACAGATTAATTCATAAAGGAAAAGTTAGAATCACGAGCGGGAATTGAACCCGCATCTATCCATCCCTCAAGCCGGGATATGCTTTACTTAAGCTACCGTGACAAGTGGTCTCATGTCCGAATTTTTCCTTCACCTTTACAACCAACTTACGGGGTTGGACATAAGACCACTTGTCACGGTAGCTTAAGTAAAGCATATCCCGGCTTAAGAGATGGATGGATGCGGGTTCAAACTTCAATCCTTCGTTAATTGTTTCAATTTATTTATGGTTTGATTTCCTTAGCATGAATTTTCTATTATAGGTTTGCGCAGCGCCACTAGAAAGAGCGAGGTTTCTTCTCCACGAAATCCGCGCAGCTATGTCGCCGGCAGTCACAGCATTACTAAAACGACCTCCATTCCGTCGGCCCTGTACAGCCAAGAGAATATTCAAGAAAGTCGCTTGCGCTGCTAAAGTTCCTACCTTCAACAAATGCTTTGAGACTACTAAGGAATTAAGAAACCGACAGAACAGCCTCAGCAAAAGCATGCTCAAAGCAACCGGTAGTTTGTTACAAGGCGACGCGCTAGTCATCAAGTCTTCTATAGCGAACGCGTCAAGTAAAACGCCAGATGAACCTCCTAGTATAGTAATCGAAAAGTCAAAAGAGTCAATTGACGCTGCCGGTGATCATTGCATACTGATACCAACAACAAAAATACGAATAAAATTTCGAGAAAGGCCGGCAGATAAGGACAAGAAACCAATAAATCCTCGCGAAAAAGAAACGAAAAACGTGCTAAAGCCGCGCGAGAAGGAGACGAGAAATGTAAGAAATGAGCAGCTAGAAAAGGACAGGAAAAATGCTTCAAATAGTGGAGGTGTCAGGAACGAAGCTCGAATTGATAAACCAGATAAGGATAGAGATGACTTGTTAGATGACAAGACACCTACTAATGAGATCTCATTTAGTTCTTTAAACGATATGACTGAAACGTCGGTGCTGAAGGAATCTATGGAGAGCGAGAAACAAGTCATGATTCTCGCTGACGATCTTAAGACTGATCTGATTACGGCTGATGAGGAGAAGGATGATGATAATTCGGAGAGAAATAAGTTTGTTAATGCTTGGGTGTCAAAACTAGCTTGTGATGAAAAAGGTACCCAATTATTTTGAAATCAATAATAATACACTTGATTGTGATAAAATGTGATTTAGCAGTACTTTGATTGTTTTAGATTTATACTGGATGTTGGAAGAAGTGACGCCCGAGCAGCAAAGTTTAACTGTATCTATAATTGATTTTGTGATAACTGAAGAACCCTGTGATATTGATATATTACGTCGCGCTTTGTACTGTCAGGTAAACAAAAACACAGCTGAATTTTTTTTCTACACTGTTTAAGGAATATGAGACTTGTTGTTTTATTAATAGGCTCTATTTTTCAGGTGCAAAGAGCGGAAATAAGAAAGACTGGCTATAATATGATTAACAGTATCCTACATTCATCGCAAACGATGTCTGAAAGCGTCAAGTATGCCGCGTTGTCTGGCCTCATAGGCGCTAACATGGCGGATTCTGTTCCTTACGTACCTATGAAACCTACCATTCCACTAACCCCGCCATTGAAAGGCATCGAATCTGTGATACCGTACTCTAAATATATGGTACTTTTAGAGAGAGCAAAGGTGTTGGACTTTGTTATGATAGAGTTAAAAGCTAGAGTGTTAGAAGGGGAGCAAACTCAGACTATGCCGTTGAAAATGAGTGCGAATTGTGGAGCTCATGCGTTGTTGAATCGTCCGTCTCGAGCAAGGTTAGTACGATACGAACCAAATTCAACTTGTTTCCATTATGAATGTGTCACATGTTTCCTTGATATTCGTTTCAGGTTCCTTATAAATTTGCTTTCGCTTCTAACCGAAGGGTGCCAAGGACCGGAATTGGAGCAGCTAATAAACGGGGGGGCGTTAAGTTCTTGTTTAACGCTATTGAAGCAGATAGGTGGAGAGACGGTTCAGAATGCATCACTTATTTGTAGCGGTATAAAATGCAAGTGTAAGTTTTCCGTATCTCTAAAACTATCTTTTAGACGAAAACGCAATGCGAAAAGCTGACTTTTCTCATCAACTCGATTAAAAAGTTATGTAAATATCCAATCACTAATTTGGGCTAACCGGTCTCTGGTAGGTTGACAAGAACTAATTTTCAATGTTTGTGTTTGTTATAGCGGACTGTCTAGTTATTTATGAAGACGAAAGGCTAGGAGCCCGAGCTAGAGGCGCATCGTTGTCAGGACCTGAACTCGCTTCTCTAATGAAAATTGGCACTAGAGTTGTTCGAGGCAAGGATTGGAAATGGGGTGATCAGGTAAACCTTTTAATGCTACTAACTTCTGCTTTCCAGGGTTTTATCCTCTTACCACACTTTTTAATCGTGATTGTCCATTACAGCGGTACGCCGACGAAATTGATCCTTTAGCTTTACTTAACAACCTGCTGTTGGAAACATTAATTTACTTTTCAATTTATTATCTGTGTGACACTGATTGTTCATCTGTCATGTGTTGGATTATCTGTGGTTTCTTTCTTCTTCTAAATACAACAGCCAAGTGCAGACGTATATTTTGTTTTATTTCATTAATTCTCCAAGTACAATAGGACCATCCTTTATTTTGGCTTCGTTCACCAGCCTGGTGGAAATCGTTGTTCCACCAAGTAGGAGGTGTTCTATGCGGTTTATTGAAACAATAACATAATCCGTTATAAAATAAAATTCATAGTACAATTGTAATAAAATTTCTCTAAGGATGGAGTCCCAGGTGGTGAAGGTCGCGTGATAGGTGAGCTAGGAGAAGACGGTTGGGTTCGAGTTGCTTGGGACGCCGGAGGGACAAACTCGTATAGAATGGGCAAGGAGGGCAAATACGACCTAAAATTGGCAAGATCGCCATCGCCACCACCGTCTGTCGACGAAACTGTGCACGGAACCGGTGAGTGAATACTGAATGAAATAAAACAACATCGAGGCTTTAGCAGTGCTTTAGTGACACCTCCAGTGTTACAGATGTCCATGGGATACGGAGGCCTCCACACCAATAAATAACTAAACTCGGAGAGACTGTTTTATCACTTATGATCCTCAGATTCTCTGGTAAAAGAGTTTGAAGTGTTCTCGTCCCGTTTATGCACACGAGATGTCTTTTAGAGTTGTAATAAAAATCTTCATAATCAAAAATAATGATGGATTTCAGTAACCGAGAGCACAGTTGAATGGTGGCCAGTGAGTGAAGTCCGCGTGGCTTGTACGTGTGCTATTCGGGCCTTGTGCGCCGGCATAGCAGCGGTGCGTGGCGTAGCAGGCACCGTTGCGCGTAGAAACGTAGCTGCACTACAGAAGCGACTACTTACATTGGCGCATGCGCATGCTACGTCACCGCCTACGGCATTCGCAGCGGCTTACCACACGGCCCTTGCTCTTTTGAGAGGTAATAATTTAGAACATAACAAAATGGAATCAATACCGTCTACCATTTTTCTGCCTCGTGAGATTTCATTAACCACTACTCGTGTTCACCATTATTTCCAGCAAGTGCGCAAGGGCCTGAGATGCGGACTGCCTTATGCACAGATTCGTGGTTCGAACTCTGCTATAGTATTGTTTCCGCAATCGAAAAACCTATCACACAGGATCTCATTTATTTACAAGTAAGTGTAAGCACTAATTGTACCCAAAGTGTCTAGCAGTAGCGTACACAGGTTCTGACTATACTCCACTAATAAGGATTACTAAATTCCTCGCGGGGGTCATTCCACAGTCTGGACCGTAAAATCGACCTTAAAATGTAGCTTTGTATTACCTTGTAGATCCAATCGTTATGGTTTCTCCGTCGAGTGCTAGTTGAGCACAGTGGCGCCCCCGAGTGGCGTCAGACAGTGGGAGCTCAACTCTTGGCGCTTATTGGACGACTATGGCTGGAAACGCATGCGATGGACCCAGTATTGCGGATCAATTATAACATGCTGGCGCCTGCGGTCGATGATGAGGAAGTTGGTGAGTTAACGTCATCACCAATTCGCATGTGCCGACAAATGGAAAAAGCACAATTGAAGTTCCTACGTCTTCCAACCTCAAACTCTGAAGTGAATCTGCCAAAATGCAATCAAAACTAACATTAACTTATGCTAATTTAACTAAAACACGCTCGGTGCCAGTCTTTCTTAAATTCAATATCAGTTACCTGAATCACTCTTACAGAGATACAGTCTTATCCTTGTATTCCAATAGCAGCAATCAATAAAAGCTGATTGCACATTAGTTCGTCGTTTCAGATAACAGATGGCGTGCGCCTGCCACAGCAAGCTACACCGGCGCTAGTTGCGCAGCGCTGGTACAGTTAGTGCGACAGTTACATTCCGCATCACACTGGCATTCACCTATTACTACGCTTCTTTTGGAAAAGTTACAACTTGCTGCACAAATGGTAAGGATATGTTACTTATGAACTTCATTTGAATTCATAAAATTGAGGAGTTTTCTACTCTCTACTAACTTTATGTACGCCTATGTTTCCATTCTTTACGGTTGCGCAAATGTAAAGAGATTCCATAAACCACCTTCTACACTTATCTACCTATTTCAAACACTGTTAGGGCAATAAAGGTCTCCTCACCAACTAGAAAGATTCCTCAAAATTATGTGAAAAGGACAAGATGTGATACATTTAATTTCAGGTGACCAGTGACTGGCATTGGTGGCCAAATACCAGTCAAGATATGGCGCAAACGATCAAACCAACTCCACCTACCCTAGAAACATGTCTTATTGGTAAGTTTTCATCACCATCGAGTTGACTTACAAATAAAAATTGTAAAGCGCCATCTTTTGATCGTTAACTGGTGTTTTTCGGCTGTATATAAAAAGTCTTTATTTTCTTTGTTAAACTACGAAGCGACCGGCTATTCTGTTTACTTTTTATAATTTATAGGCATAGAATTGAGTTGGGTTCGAAATGCTTACATAATTTAGACCATATTATAATGATATCTGAATGTAAAGTTAAAAATGTCTTGTAGCTGGTGCGCTCGGCGTTGTTGGTGGAGTCGAGTGGCGGATACGAATAGGGCAGAAAGTGACATCAGGATCACCTCCACGAAATGCTATAGTCACGCAGTTGTCTCCAAGAGCGAAAGTAACTTTGATCTACGACGACAACACTTTGACAAAGGTAAATAAAATGAAGCCTTCCCCAATACCATCAGCTGGAATTTAAAAGCATTAATGTTAAAATTGTGTAATTATTCAATTTTTCTTCCTTTCCTTTTTCTATATGGTTTTTTAACCCTCAGGGTTACGTCATTTGTTGCTATTAGAGACTTTAAAAATGGTTTGGTTTGGAAGTAATAAGTGAAGGCTGGATAGTACAAAAAACTTTTAATGTGGCCCAATAAACTTTTTTACGTGATCAAAATCACGCCAAAAGCGCTAAATTGATTTGGCGGTTTGGCACACAGTGGCGATCTAACTTTCGACATACTGTGATACGTCTTTTGTCTACCGCTATAAAGTATAAGTTTTCTTCAGAGCGAGCTAAGTGGCATACAATCCGCGGAGTGTGAGCGCCTCATTCAGCCGCTCGGTGGCGGAGAGAGCGCCCTGCGAGTGTGTGCGTCGCTGTTAGGCGCGGGGCCGCAAGCCTCGCCCATGCATCCGCATCACTTGCCTGGTAACTTTACATTACCCTTTTCTACCTTATGATGCTCAAAATTGATTCAAGTATACATATTATTAGCTAAAAATTGGAAATTGTAACGCAAAAAAGGAACGTTGATTCAGTCTCACATTCTTTAAACTAAACTCACTGCCATAGTCTTCTGGTAAAGTTGAAATAAAATAAATATGGTGATATTTTGGTGAAGTTAATCGAATGCTGTGAAAAACGAATATTGTAATTTTGATATGTTATTAATTTTCAGCTGAATTAGATATCTGTGGCCTTAGAAAACAACAAATGGAGCTACTAACGCTTTGCGCAGTTCGCGGACTTTTGACGACAAGAACAAGGTTAAGAAAAGTGCTGATGCAGCCGCCTGATAATACCAGTAAGTTATAAAAAATACCAAATATGAGGCCCATAATATACTTAAAAATGTGCTTTGTAAAAATTACTATGATAGTTTTATAATGAGTCCAATTACCATCCCATGATATAGTTCATCTCTTCATTTAGTTAAATAAAAATTTCAACTTCTACAGCCCTCCAGAGGTTTGGTCCGTTTCTTAAATTGTTATCTTCCTAAACAGCAAGGAACGTAAAACAAGTTTGGAATTTCATGTGCTCAAAATATTCGCAAAACGTATTGGGAGTAAGGAAATTGATAATTTTTTTTTGCTTACAAGGGTTAATGTAGTTTAAATCCGGCTTGTTTTAGATACAGTAGAAAGAGGAGCGATAATCCAAAGCACAGAAGGCACGCTACTGCGCCGTTTACTGGCACTAGCGACTCGACCAAGCCCGCTGGCAGCGTCGTATTCGCCGCGCGAACTTGCTGCCGCTGCGCTCTCTATCGTGCAACAGCTTGCCTCACATGTCTACTACGGTAATACTAACTAACTTCAATAAAATCCAATTAAAGAAACGGATATTTTTATTGCTGACTCACTGTCGCTACACGTTCACGTTTAATGAGAGTGAGAAAACATTATTTTGAGTTGCCGTCAGAACTTTATCATGTGACTAGTTTTTATTAAGAATTTCTATTCACAGAAGAGAAAGATAATGAGATACCACCAGAAATGCCGCTGATAGACAAAAGCAATGTAATGCAAACATCAGTTGGACCTTCGACTAGCACCGCGTCATTGTGTAAGATTCAAAAATAATCTGTATTAAACGAAAAAGGTGTATTTTTGTGTGGATCTGTTAATGAATTTAATCATTCTTTCAGCCCGTAAAGATCTGAATACTTGGGCAAACTCCTCACAAGTGCAGCAGGTTATTGAAATGGGATTCTCCCGGACTGCGGTTTACGCGGCGATTCAAGCTATTGGTAAGTTTAAAAGAAAAATTAATCGCCCTGGCATCATGCTTGTCCACTTTTATAGGTTATCTTATAAGTCCTGCACTGAAGTCCCGCTTAGGGTGTACGTTGCACTGTGAATTTCCCTCCGCCAGCATCTACCCGAGCCATTTCAGCTCCTTTGTGTAACTCTAAGTTGTTGTTTGGTTGGTTGTAGGATGGTTGTTTCTCTAGGTTGTGATCTCAACTGCTCCAGTGGTACCGATTGTAGGGGTTGGTTAGAGTGATGATGATCAGGCATTGAATAATCGCAACCAAACTTGGTGGATTTTATCTCCTCTTTCTGACGTGATATTGAAAGTTAGTGCAGTTTGTAAATTTTTGAGAAAAGAAACAGGAACAGGTCACCAGCAAGTGAAATAGCGATAGTCTGGAATCAAATAAGTAGTAATTTGAAGTGCGAACTCAACACAATAAATCTTCGTGGTTCTAAGCCTGCCTACCTATAAATGAAAGGTTGTCATATACTACACATCTTTTCATCAATTATCCACAGGCGGGAACAGCCTACCATCAGTAGAGTCCCTAGTAGCATACCTTCTAGAATTGCCCCAACAAGGCATGGAGTACTCCGTGTTTGAGATGAAGCCTCCACAGACTAAACAGGAGAAGAACAAGACGACTCCTTTCCGTTGGCGCAGTTGTTTTGCATCCGAAGAGGAATATGCGCAATACTTGTCGGATGTTATCACTCCGGGGATGACTGTACGCTGCTGCAAGGCTTTTGAAGGCGTAAGTTAAGGAACCATTATTTTATCCGCTTGGAACAATAGATTTCTAGTAATAGAAGGTTTTATACGTGGTTTATTTTCAGATTGCATTAGGTGACGTTGGTCAAGTACAGAAAGTGGAAAGGGACATAAAGCAAAATGTCTTTTTGCACGTAAGTTCTTTACATACTCTATTTTTATCGTAGGTATCTTCTGTAGTGTAGCGCAGTCGTAGTTTTTTTTTTGTTATGTAGTTGCAACTTGAATTGATATAAAGTTTTCTATCAACAATCTCACGGAAACACTTCACATACAATCTTCATCTCGTGTGGGCAAGTGGTTAGCTCCTGTTTTAGAATTATTAGGCAACCCAATAGGTAAACGAAATTGTCATACGATAACAGCCTTGCCAAGCCGACAGCTTCACGTGCCCTCCGCAGCACGCGCTCAGTTGTAAATACCAATTTATGTAGCGGTCACCCATCTAATAAGTGACCGCAATGAAATCTATCGGCGAGAACAGCTGGACGAGCTTCGCTGTAATAAAATTAGTGAATGATAGATGATTTATGTTGGCATTATGGGAAACAGATGTAATACAATTGATTCACGTGTTGTGTGTAGTTGTAGATAATTTCGCAAGACTGCTTTTGTGGTCAATTGCGATGGTATTTACAATGCTCTAAATTCTATATTATGTACTATCAGGTTGAATGGAGAGGTTTAGGTCGAGTATCGGGCGTCCGCGCAGTTCACGCAGAAGTTGTATCTGGGACGCCGCCTTTCTGCGTCGGAGATAAAGTGAGAGTGCGAGCCGCCGTCACTCAGCCGCGGTACAAGTGGGGCTGTATCGACCATAGCAGCGTCGGGACGGTTACTGGTGTGATCTTTGACTGTATTTGGCCCGCCTAACATGCGCACGGGGAGAAAACTGCGTTGCTGTTAGAGTGAGACACACTTAGACTACCATAGCCTTATCACGGTTGCTGACGAGAAAGTGTCGAGAAAATTGGTCGCGATGCGCATGCTAGGCGGGCTGGCTTGCTTTAATTTTTTTTAATGAAAATATTGACGTGACGACATGACCGCCCATTTAGGCGTGAAGAAGTTTATTCCATCCGCTAGTTAAGCATTTAGAATTAGGTTCAAAGATCTTTATTCATTATCACAAGAAATATTGTGTCTCGCTTATGTGATAACTTAAATATTAACAATTAACAGGAGTAGATTTTTAGAAGTTTGTAGAAACTGAACTTTGAAATAAATCAAACTTGCCAGATTTTGTAATTATTAACCAAGTGTTTTTTTGTAGGTGTATCGGGCAACGGTCGTGATTTGACGGTAGACTTCCCACAACAGCCAGGTTGGACTGGACAAGTCAGTGAAATGGAACTTGTCACTGATCAGTGTAAGTATTTAATAAACAAGCGTTATGTGTTGGTAACTGGAGCGTGTGGGTTACTTTGTCTGAAACTAGCCGATTATTTTCCTCTAGCTTTGCATGTATTTATATTTAAGGTGGACCCTGTACCCCTACTACGAGTTTCGATAGTTTACTAAAACTTGATGCGTTTACGTTTTCTCTCTTTTCTCCCATATATTTCTCTGTAGCGCCCCTAGCGGACACGTTGATGAACTATAAATATCATGCTTTAAATGGATTCGCGCGTATTCACATATTGGAAAACTCGTACTAGGGGTACAGTACTTGTGTTATTGTGTACAGCGGAATGGGGCGAGAGCGCTGGCGGTGCGGTGGTGGGATGGCGCGGGTCGCTGCGTGCCGTGCGCGTGTCGTCGTGCCGCGCGGGAGTCGGCGCGCGCCGCCTTCTTGACTCGCAACCGCACACGTACTGGCAGAGTTCGAGCGGCACCGGACAGGTAGAGTCCGTCTCACGAATGAAGACCCGCAGCAATAAGTGGAACTAATTTTTACAGTTCGCCCGTGTGACCATTTGTGGCAAATTTTGGCAGATTTGTACCCTCAAATTTAAGCTGTTAGTTGGTGTAAACGCTTTAAATAAAAATAATTATATTATGCCCCATCTCCTTTATATAAGAAGATGCATAATTAAACGTTCCACCAACGTTGATCCTTGTTTTCCCCAGCACTGGATCCGAATAGAGATGCGCAACAACGTTCGCATCCGACGGCTCGGTCTCGGTGTCCCGAGCGGTCTCTTCGGTCCGGGCACGCTCACCGTCCGCGGCGGCACCAGCTTTGAAGAGGCGGCGTTAGCATCTATAGCAGCCGTGCCTTGTGTTCACGCTACACCGACTAAGAACAATCTGGTCACGCCACTGACTCAGATACAGCTGCTTTCTGATTGTAAACAGGTATGTGAGTAATGTGAGCTGTACAGAACAAGCGAATGTCGTCGGTTTAAATATTTCTAGGAGTTTACGTCCGGGCAAACTCCGTCCATTGCTGCTTTGTTTCCGCGATACCGGGTAAGAATAATTTAATAACGCTATTGGATACAGCTGCTTTCTGATGGGACATGATTGTGTGTGATAAAAAAAACGGATCAGTCTTGGTATTGCCATAGCTGGTAGGCTTTAATTTCGGAACTGTGACGTAGATAGCCTCTGATACTGTAGCTCGTAAATAAATGTATTAAATACTGAAGTAGCACAACGAAACAAATTAACATGTTTCTTATCATAAACAGTATTTTCACGATTCGTGGAGATACTTATTCTTTGAGATATGAATCCTATCCTTTCCTTTGAAAATTGTTTCAGTATTACCCCTGCATAGAAATCGACCTAAAACAGAATCGTAATGTAAATGCAGACGTTCGCGTTCACGGCCTTTACATCACTGGTTTCAGGCCCAACCCGCTCTACAGCGATGTCTTAATGGTAAGGACATTACTATGAACCTTAATAATATAGATATTAAGCCTATTATTGGGTAAACAGCTATACCAGTATTGGCGCAAATGTGTATTCTAGACACGGTCGATATAGCTCAAACTTTTTCTTTCAGAACATGAATTTCATTGCCGAAGATTGGATGGAAAAAGATAATCCAAGTGGTGCTGTATCTGTCGATAATAATCCGCCAACTTTGCCAAGCGACTGCCCTAAAGTAAGTCTCTTTCGACCCTATTTAGAAACGTAAAACTTTAGCTTACAGCTTATTTCTATTTGAAGAATATTGATTCTTAGAGTTGATTTTCTTTTACAGGTTTATGTATGGGGATTGAACGATAAAGACCAATTAGGTGGTGTAAAGGGTTCCAAAGTGAAAGTTCCTGTATTTTCGCCCGTTCTGAGTGCACTACGTCCCGTTTGTATAGCTGGTGGATCGAAGACACTGTTTATTGTTTCACATGATGGCAAGGTGAGCTAGAGAATTATTTGATAAAAATTAATTTGTAAAAGAAAAATTAGAATCACGAGCGGGGATTGAACCCGCATCCATCCATCCCTCAAGCCGGCAGCAGGCGATACTGCTATTAAAATCATAAATATTCGATAAAGGTTCATAAATACCCATTTTAAGTTGTATTTGTTATCTCTTTCCATATAATATCTCTGAAGTCAACCTTATTCTAATTTGTCGTGATGGTATTTTTTACACTAAAAATATGAGCTCATCTTCATTTACCATATTTCAGCTGTTCGCATGCGGTGAAGGCACGAACGGTCGTCTAGGGCTGGGACATAGCAACAACGTGTCAACTCCTCGTGCCAACCCATATCTAAGTCACGTGTTAGTCCGCAAAGTTGCAGTACATTCTGGAGGGAAGCACGCACTTGCACTTACTGCTGATGGGAAGGTAACGTCTGAATCTTCCGATTCTGCTCTTTTTAGTGTATTTCAGTGTTTTGTCATTTTCCACTGTCGTTGAATTAATCACTAGGTATAGTGCTAAAGTTTCTCTCGGATAGCACGCTTGATTTTAATAAATAAAGATATAACCAAGATCAAAATGTTTATGTAACACTTCCTCATTGTTAGTTTTAGATGAGATATTTCTGTGTGTTTTTGTGTGTGTGTGTGTGTGTGTGTGTGTGTGTGTGTGTGTATTTACCACACAATTACGCTAGACTTTTGTTCATACCAACCATGCTATCTCAGGTTTACTCTTGGGGCGAAGGTGAAGACGGCAAGCTCGGTCACGGCAACCGTCTCACACTGGAAGCGCCGCGACTAATAGAGACGCTCTCGGGCGAGCGGGTTGCTTTCATCGCGTGCGGGTCGGCGCATAGTGCGTGTGTCACAGCAAGGGGACATCTCTACACTTGGGGAATGGGGGAGTACGGACGGTTGGGACATGGGGATGATGCCACGCAGCTACAACCTAAGATGGTAAGACGCACTGTTTTTTCATCATCATCATCATCATTAACAGCCTGAAGACGTCTACTGCTGAACATAGGCCTCCCCCCGGGAGCGCCACTTAGAGCGGCTGCTCGCCTCCTGCATCCATCGGCTCCCCGCGGCTTTCACCAGGTCGTCGGTCCACCTAGTGGGGGGCCGGCCTACGCTGCGTCTTCCAGTTCTAACCCAAAGCAGACGGCCACCTCATCATAAGCGGTCATCACCGCCTATGGACTTCTTACATGGAAACCCAATAGCTGCACCTGTCGGATGCCATTAATTTGTATAACAATAGATGAACAATCAAAAAAGGCAAAGCCATATTATGTAATTTGAAGGAAAGAAAAAAAATGATGATAATGATAAAAAATTACGAAGAGAACAAGAATGATTAATTTGTGTTGAAGAATGATTTGAAAAAATTAAGTCTCAAGTTCTTCTAAATACTAATTCAGTTAACTTTTCACATTTTATCAAGCCTTTGGTAAAAATTCGGGTTTCTAATTCTAAAGTAATATTTTTAATGTATGTATGTATTTCAGGTAGAAGCCATAGCAAGCTTCAGAGTGATACAAGTAGCGTGTGGATCACGTGACGCGCAAACGTTAGCTCTCACCGCCTGTGGAAAGGTCTTCTCTTGGGGTGATGGTGATTTTGGCAAGTTGGGTAGGTACCCAGAATCTAATATCACTTTTTGGGCTTTCTCGGGTCCACCAGTTAACAGGCTACGACAGTGTATTATTGATTTGTATATTTGTAGGTCGCGGTGGATCAGACGGCTGCGCTGTGCCGGTAAACATTGAGAGATTAAACACTCTAGGAGTGATCCAGGTCGAATGTGGCGCTCAGTTCAGTTTAGCACTAACGAGAGATGGGGAAGTAAGTATTAGACTTGGGTAACTTGTATATTGAATGTCCAATACATGTCTGATAGCAATAAAACATGATGGACATATCGCAGTTTTGACAGGACATTTCGATCTTCTCTTTGTTTTTAAACTCGCAAAAGGTCGCGGAGAAGCCTGTTTTTGGAAAATAACCCGTGGACCAAATACCTTTAAACAAAGCTTACATTTCTTGTGACAGGTATGGACATGGGGCAAAGGAGATTACTTCCGTCTGGGTCATGGATGCGATGCACATGTTCGCCGACCGACGCTTGTAGAAGCGTTACGCGGACGGAGGATCATTCACGTGGCCGTCGGTGCTTTGCACTGTCTCGCTGTTACCAGTGACTTGCAGGTTCGTTACTTGTGCCCTTAACATTTGTGTTCATCATCATCATCAGCGGCCTGAAGACGTCCACGTCGAGTAATATTAGAGTTATCTAGTAGATTTCTTTCTTTGTTATCACACACACACACACACACACACACATACACACACACACACACACACACACACACACACACACACAGAGAGAGAGAGAGAGAGAGAATTTAGATTTGATTTTTATAGCAGTATCGTCTGCTTATTGTAATCTACCACATCATAAGGTTATGTTTTTCATTGGTTACTTTACTTTGGTTTCGATTCTGTAACAACTTTGCGATCGCAATCAGTAAAGCTGCGTTGCCATGTTTTTGTTTTGTTTCTTTTTAGCCTATTCATAATATTGTTTATAATATCAACTGGCAGTAAGTGTGTGTAAAACATAACTTGATGAAAAGTTCGAACGATGAAAGTCGTCCATACATAAAAGTCGTCTCATCTTCATGCTTTGCCCCAGGTTTGGGCGTGGGGTGACAATGATCACGGTCAGCAAGGCAACGGCACAACCTGCGTGAATCGCCGTCCTGCTCTTGTGGCTGGAGTAGAGGGAGTCCACCGTGCAGCCGCCGGTTCCTCTCACTCTGCCGCGTGGGCCGTTAGGGCTCCTAGAGCCCCTTCACCTGCAGAACCACACCTCACTCCGCTACCTTTCCCCGTGCTGAAGGACCCGCTTGGAGCGCAAAGTCTAGGTCAGTTTACACAGTAAATAGGTGGTGACGTCATCGACCTCCGTCGCGTGGGCCGTCGGAGCTCGAAATTTTACTCCGCTACCCTTCCCTGTGCTAAAGGATCGCATGGAGCGCAGAGTTTAGGTAAGTAAGTTATATATAGTACTCGACTACTCGATGACGACTGCCTGGGCTCTCGCCTTTCTTTTATTGACGGATGCCAGCTAGGCGATTATGTAACTTGATTGCAACCAATAGAAACACAAAAATGTATGGATTTGACAGTTTCAATACGCAGTTTATGTGCATAGTTACTATGAAAATTTTCATATTCGGAATGAAATTTCTCCTGTTGCATTGCTGTCAAAGTTACGTAATCACCCCACTGATTACATTGAACTTCCCAGTCTTGACATTCTAGTCCGGAGTATTAATACTTCGATGGAGATAGTGACGTCAGACCCTTTATTTTAGGACTATACTCTGAAGAATCGACAGTGGAAGAGCCACAAGGGCCGCGTCCGTCGCTCGCAGCAGCGGCGCTATCGCTTGAGCCTCCAGCCGCAGTGCAACATGCGCTATCATTGATTCTACTGGCTTTACATATTACACAGGTAATACCAAAACGTAACATGGAGCGCTAAAATCAACCCAGTCAATCAAACAAGTGTCTTTTATTATTAACGAGCTAATGAAAATTTTCTGTAACAAAATTTACAATTTTGGCTCGCATATGGCGCTCAGCCATCAGATGTAGGTATGGTCCAAACACACATAGGATACGAGGCTTGAGCTATTGTTGCTTGACCAGGATGTCAAAGGAATGAACTCATAGCATCTTCTACTGTAACTATAGAAACATAAGAAAAGTCAAGAACGCATCTCAGGGTGAAAAATGCTTGATATCTCAGTAACCAAAAGCAGTATTGCCCCCGCGAAAAAGAAAGAGATGAAGTTCTTTCCTATACTTACAAGATATAACATTAATGTATTACTAAACTATGCCACATCATTAATAATTACACGTTCTCCTACCAGGCTCGCAGTTTACTGGTAGAAGCATTGCGCGCCCACGAGGCTTGTTCTGCTGCAGTGCCGGTGCATTATATTAACATTGACACTGAAGACGAAGACGCGGAAACTGATGCAAGGACGGGAGGGGGCGAAGCACCCGCCGATAGGGCTACTCTACCGGTGAGACTGCGATATAATTGTTGCTCAGGATTTTCAGAAGCTACAAACAAAAAGAAATACTATCTGGGTAACTTTTGCTCAAGGCATTAATTACTTAAAGAGTGAGAAGGCACAAAGGTTAATGTTTTATGCTTGCTATACCGAAGAAAGGCGTAGGAAAATTCTTTAAGCTTCAGCAAACTTTACTTTCCAAAGAAAAATAAATGTTAGCATTTCTGTAGGTGTTAATAAAAATTTTTTTCCGCATGCTTGTCTGTTTGCCCGTACTATTTTTTACCTACGATGAAAATAGAAGCATTGTAGTTAGCATTTAATGATTTTGGCAAAAAAACAATAAAGTGAAATTACCAGCTGAACAAAGTTACTTACACTTGTTTATTACCCAGAGTGGTGCAAGCAGTCCTCTCAGCGGTTCAATATCATCGCGTCATTCCGCTGTGATGTCATCTAGCGCTGTTTCCGTCGCCGCCGCTACCATGACTGTGCAGCAAGCTGAAGCACCAAAGGTAAAATAAATCAAGTCTCAAAAGGATCACAAACACCAATGTATCAGATTTCTATAAACTTTTATCCAAACACTTGTCCGATTTTTCAAGTCTGTGGCTTTTGCTGTGTTAAAACAAAGGTGGTTTGTAATTTTAAGATGGAGTTGGATGACTTTACTTCACAACTGGGCGAATCCGACGCAAGAGCCCTCGTCGATCTATTAAAATTAGCAGCGGCAGGAAGAATACCTGATGCGAACAACGCCGTCAAGATCATCACAGAAGTTCTCATGGGTGAGTCATTCGTAAAGTCAAGGAAGTTCGATTTTGCTGAAAACATGTACTTGAAACACATTCGGTGCTTCAAGGCAGATTTCTGTAAATATTACCTGTTTTCTGCCTCTTCATTTATTTATTTATTTTCAAAACAAAGCAGCATTGACATAGCATTATGATTCTCATTTTGTTTTCATTGAGAACCCTTACAATCATTGTACGCCACGGCCTACATATTCACGAAGTAACTGATGGCGTTATCTAATCACACTACCAATAAATTATTGTTTTTGCACGTTTCATCGTTGTTTCCAGCCCTATGCGCCAGTAAGCCAGCTGTAGCAGATATGGTGGTGGAAGTGTGCGTGTGTGAGTTAGAGGAAGCGGCCGCGGGTGGTGGAAGGGCGCCTCCGCAACCTGTCACTGTTGACAGCCCACACCCATACGCAGATGACACTGACATATCAGGTAAAAAGTTCGAGAATCTTCTTGGTGTAATGCGTTCTTGTGTGTGTGAGAAATACAGCTCATCATCAACAGCCTGAAGACGTCCACTGCTGAACATAGGCTTCCTCAGAGAGCGCCGCCTTGAGCGGCTGCTTGCCTCCTGCATCCATCGGCTCCCAGCGGGTTTCACCATATCGTTAGTCCACCGAGTGGGGGCTGGCCTACGCTGCGGGCAATATGCCTTTATTATTTAAACTACTACTATAAAACATGTCTGTATACTGGCCGCGATGACCTATAGAGTCTAAATGCTCCAGCCTACTACCAGTAGGTGGCATACCC
The DNA here is from genome assembly GCA_963580505.1 of Ennomos erosarius. NCBI lineage: Eukaryota > Metazoa > Arthropoda > Insecta > Lepidoptera > Geometridae > Ennomos > Ennomos erosarius. The sequence continues at coordinate 13,091,775 of OY756978.1, forward strand.
AAGATTTTGGCAGCATTACCTACGCTGATTCGTTGTGCCAAATAAGTGCCAGCATTTTGGTTACGCGTCGCATTGATCAGACGCCCTGTTAAACTAGAAAACTGAAAGTTGTAGTATAGTTTTTAATGTGATCAATTTTAAATATTGGGAGCGAATGCAAACCATCTAGGACGATTCTATCTAAACAGTCAACTTTTCTATTTGAAAATTGGTTCCTCTATGTTCTAAAAGTCAAGCCATTGAAATATCGCCTCTCAGTCAACCTTATATAAAAGTCCTCAACATAGGTAATTTTATTCACAGGTGTAGTGAAAATTCCCGGTGCAACATCTCTACGAGTTTCGTTCGAGCAAGGTTGTTCGACTGAAAGGCGAAACGATCCCCTTACAATATCTGACGGTACGGGCAGAGTGTTAGCCACGCGATCGGGAAGGGAACCCGCTGATTGGTCGCAGGAGATCATTGTCAACGGTAAGTACTTTCAAGCTCCATATGCTTAGTTCTCATTTTTCTCAAAGTGTGACCTGCCTTATCTTTCGTCATTAGGCAAATAGATGAGCAGAATCAGTTAAAATTGCCCGGATACCTTCTGAATTTTCGACAATGGTTTATTTCTTTGATAGGTGACGAATTACGTTGGAGGTTCACGAGCGATGGTTCGGTCAATGGTTGGGGATGGCGGTTCGTCGTGCATCCAATATTACCGTCGCAATCAATCGTGGTAAGCTGTTACATAATTTACATGGTAAAAAGTCTAGTCTTTCTTATGATGGCTGATGAGGTTGTATAAGCAAAAATCTGATGAAGCATTCCACTTCCTTTGTCATCACCCTGCGAAAACGGTTTTTGTGTTTGACTTTCGCCCTTATACCAAAAACAGCTGCAGGTGGTCTACGGGAAATGCCCGCTTGTTTCTATAACAAACATTACTCTGCAGCATTGAAATGCCATATATGTATTTACGAACCCTGTCACTGAATGACCACAACTATTGTGCGTTTTTTTTTATGATAATGAATGACTTGACGAGCTAGTCGTTCACCTGGCGTTAAGCGACACGGCTGCCCATAACAGTTGCAGTGTCACTCGGAACTTTAAAATAAAGTTTCGCGTGACACTGCAATGCGCACGTCATACTGAGACATCACACAGTCTAGAAATAAGATCACTAGACTGTGGTGTGTAATCAGGTCATAAAGCCCAGTAATTTCACTATCTACAGTGCCCTTCAAACCGGAACACAGTAGTGAAGAAGAATAGAATAGAATAGAATATCATTTATTCAATACTTGCTTAAACTATGGTACAGAACATGTTATATTAATGTTACATAATATGAACTAAAAATAAGAAACAAACACAAAACAAGTATTGAATGGGCGTCGGCTCAGCATGTGCTGGTTGTCGAATGACAACCAGCGCTGGTTTTCAGCCTTGTAGTTGTGCTTGCACACTACTGCTTGGCGGCAGAATAACTGGCAAATCGGTGGTACCTACCTAGGCGAACTTTGCAGAAAAGTCCTACCACCTACTAAACACAATAGTTATGGTCGAAGAAACTTTTTTTTTAAGGGCCCATGTAAAGCGATACGACACGATCTTCTGTCTACAGGACAGCGGTTCAGATCGCTACGTTCTATCTTGTCCGTCCGTGGAACTAGCCTGGCGATTGCTGGATGGTCCGCTACTCACGTCCATTTCAAACGATCATCTGCTGGCGCCGAGGCTTGCGCAGGCGTTGGCAATATGTGCACAGATGCCTACGCTATGTGAGTTATTTATTTTATGACCTATTTTTGATAATGTTGTTTGTAATTTTTTTTGTGGCCAGCTAACCAATCGTCAGGGTGCTTTTAAGTGGGCAACTCATGCAGCAACGTTAGGTTACCAAAAATTTCATAATAGGTAATCTACTATGGCTGTACAATCGGTTAGGTCCAGAAAACTGTCAGGCTGTTGCAAAAGGTCCTACTCGCAGGCCGTTCTTTTCCCAGAACATGTCATTCTCAAAACGTCCTAATCGCTTAAGATCCCATTCGCAAAATGTCAAGTCTCCGTTGCAGCAGTGTCTGAAAATCTCATCAGGCTGGTGTCAGATCGAGCACCTAAACTTTTCAAACTAACTTTCACGCAAGTATCTCCTGAAGCGTGCTACTGTTTTCAGAAGCTTCTAGTCTCCAACATTTCCCCATATTAACTATGATCGAGTTTCTGTCGTACCATCTCTCACCCAATTATCTCCTGTAACATGCCACTGTTTTCAGCAGCTTTTAACGTCTCTAACATTTCCTCATACTAAATATGATCGAGCCTGTGCCGTATAGTCTCTCACCCAAGTATCTTCAATAGGGTGCCACTATTTTCAGCAGCTTCTAACGTCTCTAACATTTTCTCATAGTAACTATGATAGAGTCTGTGTGGTACAGTTTTTTATCCATGTGTCTCCTGTAGTGTGCCACTGTATTCAGAAGCTCCTAAAGTCTCCAACATTTCCTCATACTATGATCGAGACTGTGCCGTACAGTCTCTCATCCAAGTAACTCCTGCAGCGTCCCACTGTTTTCAGCAGCTTCCAACGTCTCCAACATTTCCCCATATTAACTATGATTGAGTCTGTGTCGTCAGTCTCTTACCCGTGTGTCTCCTGTAGCATCCCACTGTTTTCAGAAGCTTTTAACGTCTCCAACTTTCCTCATACTAACTGTGATCGAGTCTGTGTGGTACAGCCTCTCACCCAAGTATCTCCTACAGCGTGGCGCGGTCGCGTGTGGTGCGTGCGGCGGCTGCGCGGCGTGGTGTGCGCGGGCAGCCGCGCGGGCGCCCCGCCGGCGCTGCAAGCGCTGCCGCGGCTTCTACACGCGCAGTACGAACACGAGGAACCAGCGCTGCGGACCGGCACACATCTTGATCATACGCACTACTTGAAGGTAACCACTCCCCTCCCTCTCTGTCTCTCGCACACACACAGATGGAGCTGCGGATGGGCACGCATCTCGACCGTTCACACTACTTCGAGCTATGCATCCGTACGTGTTTACGGACGGTGTACAGACCCTCCCTATCTATCTCTCACACACACGATAGAGCTGTAGCGAGCACGTATCTCTACCATACACACTGCTTGTAGGTATAACGCGTTCGAATAGTAACAAGATGTGAAAGAGCAGTCATTTTTATTGCTTTCACAGTTCCGCTAGGTAAACAATATTTTTTTTACTTTCGTAGGCGGAAGTGACTACCCGGGCTTAGGGCAAACGAAATTCCGCTTAGGTGGCTTAGGGAATCGTAATATAGCAAATGCGGTATCACGATATCTACGGTACCTTTAAAGTCCGCTGAGCAGTAATGGAATCTAGATACTACTGAATTAATACCTTTCATAAAATGTCTTAAATCTCGTTCCAGGAACTAGCATGGCTAGCGTGCGGTCTGCGCATCGACACCCGAGTCTGCACCGGTCCTGATTCTGCTCGCTGGGCTTGGTTCAAAAGATACTGCCTCTGCATGAGAACTGCTGATTCTCTCATACGTCGTTTGCCTCTACCCACACCTTTCCTAGCCGAAGTACGGAAGAGATTGTCTGATCTTGGAGTATATAATGCTGACGAGATGACGTCGAGTGACAATCAGTATCCTTGGGAAGATAACAGCAGGTTTACCAAGCAGCATGATGAGCAGTTGCTGCATTGGGTAAACAAGTGAGTACCGAAATCATTTCAAATTATGTCAAACATATCCATCTCGCTTATATCTACAGAAACACCTCTTGAGAGCTGACTGCCTGCTGTGAGGGCTGCAAGGGGTTTACATTTGCCATTTTATTAAGAGTGTTCTTTCCGAAACGAAAACGCTCTAGTAACAGAGTTTTTAACGGCTGGTTTCTCTTCGTGTTGCTTCCTGTTCTAATGTTATGTACACACCGGCCCAATGAACACCAACGAAGAATTTTCAGCGTTGGCTACCGCACGATCGTTGGTCTTCGAAGGCACGTTACGTTTTCTCAAACTGTTCGATCTAATGGTTCTATTCATTTGATGTTACCGTTACTGACACGTTCCGTATCGCTGGCACACGCCAATGAACAATCGTTGGTGTTCGCTAAGTCGTCTAGACAAGACCATCGACACTCACTTTGGCGTTTGTCGGCCCGTGTGTATCCAAAAGAAAAATATTGTGTCATTGGCAATATGTGATTTTCAATACCAGGCGCCCAGAAGACTGGAGCGGTTGGTGGGGCGGAGGTTCACGAGGTTGCGTAGTGTACGGCTGGGGACACAACCATCGCGGGCAACTGGGCGGCGTAGACGGTGCCAAAGTTCGCGCGCCTACACCTTGCCTTGCATTAGCTGCTATGAACCCGGTGCAGTTGGTCGGAGGAGAACAAACGCTGTTCGCTGTCACGCCCGAAGGAAAGGTGTATGCTACTGGTAAGATTTCCAATATTTGCATGCATTCTCAAATCTTCATGTAATACAGTTTAATAACAGTTTTTACAAACATCTCTTATTTTATCGTCCTGAAGATATCTACTTCTAATATAGGCATTTCTTCGCAGGTTATGGAGCTGGTGGTCGCTTAGGAATTGGTGGGATTGATTCTGTATCGCAGCCTACCTTATTAGCGTCTTTACAACACATATTCATTACGAAGGTAAGATTATTTAAATACTTAATCGATGATTTGTAAAATTCAAATAAAATATTATTTAATTTTGGGTAATTTTTGTCAGGTGGCTTGCAACTCCGGTGGAAAACACTGCCTAGCGCTTTCATCTGATGGAGATGTTTACAGTTGGGGTGAAGGAGAAGATGGCAAACTTGGACACGGGAATAGAGTGTAAGAAACTCCTTTTAATCATGTTATGACCAAGCTCACTAAATTACTGAATCGAAAAATGCGAGTTACAACATACGAACGACGAAACGTTAGTAATGGATTAATTGACTTATATTTGTGGCCATTAAATAAAGCTACTAAAAAAAATACTTTTAACTTGGTTTTACACTATAAGCAAATACACTTCCTTTGTGCTATGGATATCCTTAGAGCTTAGCTAACATTATTTCTACATTCAAATTTTTACAATTGCTTATTCTGTCCTCATTTCATATAACAGGTGTTACGATCGACCCAAGCTAATAACAGCTCTGTCCGGTCTAGAAGTGGTAACGATTGCGTGTGGAGGCGCACATTCTGCGTGTTTAACCGCTCGTGGACGGATCTACACGTGGGGGAAAGGACGATACGGACGATTGGGGCATGGGGACTCTGAAGACCAACTTGTTCCTAAACTGGTGAGTATTTTCTTCATGGTGAGTATTTTCTTCAACAGATGGATAGATGAAGGTGAAGAATGCTTGGAGTTTGTAGAAGTGATAATTGTATCAAAAACATGTGACGTCCATGTTCTAACCATGTTCTAAGGTCGACTTGTCGTTGAAGATAGGCATCATTGCCTTTTTGCCCGGTAAGCGATAATGGGCTAGCATAAGAAAACCTGTCTTAACTAAACAGTTGAAACCATAGAAAATCAATATTGTCAGAGTTGCATCTTAGTGCAATAAAAATGACTACAAGAATCATAAAAAAATAAAGGAAAGAGCTAAGTTCTATTAGAAGCAAGGTCTACTGTCCACAAATACAAAGCAATATTTTGCTTTATAAAATGTTTGACCATTCCAATCATTGTTTGGTACTGAAAATGATTTGATGATCTTGGCTTGAAACGTCGATTGTTCTAATTTTTTAAGATTGGTCGTAGTTATTTATAACATGTATCTTGTAGGTGGAATCACTTGCCATGTATCGAGTGATAGACGTGGCCTGCGGCTCCGGCGACGCACAAACTCTTTGCATCACCGATGATGACAACGTGTGGTCTTGGGGTGATGGTGATTATGGAAAATTAGGTATGTGAGCTTTATTATTTTATTTATATAATGATGACATCATTTTTTGCCTCATTTTTAGCTAGTTTCAAATTTAATAGATCAGCGAATCGAATATTTATGTTGACATGATCTTTGTAAATTTTACCTAGGGCGAGGTGGTTCTGAAGGATGTAAACTGCCAATGAAGATAGACTGTCTGAAAGGATTGCGCGTCGTCAAGGTGGAGTGTGGGTCTCAGTTCTCTGTAGCTCTGTGCCAGTGCGGAAGCGTGTACACTTGGTAAGATTACACACCTATAACAGTTAGAATTTTTAATTACTGTTTATTGTGTAACTTTTCTCACTTTGTCACTTTGTCTAACATTGAACGGACGAGATGATAAATGTTTTTCATTTTTGTGTATAGTTTTTTATTCTGACAGACAGTTAGCACGCAGTACTTTTCAGTCCGCTCAAAAAAGCTGTCTTCTTCCTTATAGTAACAAGTATACTCAATGCATTATCGATGCTAGTTTTTGTATGGAAAACAATATTTATTATTATATAATGATGTTTTGTATTCGTGTAGGGGTAAAGGCGACTATCACAGGCTAGGGCACGGAAGTTACGAGCACGTCAGAAGACCCATGCGTGTAACTGGCATGCAAGGAAAGATGATCGTGTCTATTGCTACTGGTAAGCAAAACTGACAATTGAATCCTTTCATTTATTACACTTGTTTATCCTATATTTATTATTTCTATACTTTGTGTTCAATAGGAAGTCTCCACTGTGTGGCGTGTACTGATACCGGTGAGGTTTACACTTGGGGCGACAATGATGAGGGGCAGTTGGGAGATGGCACTACACTCGCGGCTCAGCGACCGAGGCTCTTGATGGCTTTACAGGTAACGACACAGAACTATAGAACTTGGAATTCCCGACACGAACCAGCAGCAGAAAATTCCCCGTTTTTCTACTATTGTTCATGTTTTTAATTCGTTACATTTTGTCCATTTCCCAGGGTAAACGCGTTACAAAAGTAGCGTGTGGTAGCGCGCACACGGTAGCGTTATGCGTAGAGGCGCCTCGAGCGCCGCGCGCCCCGCCCGCGCCGCCGCTCGAGTGCCATCTGTTGAGAGATCTCACCACACAACTCATATGCAACAGACTGGTAAAGTATTAAGAACAATCAAGTCTAACATGAACAAATCTTTCAATAGTCAGTTAATGCTCTTATTCAGTCGTTAAACAAGGTTATAGCGTCACCGTTAACAATTATTCTGCAGTTGAAAGATCGGCTTTTACTTTGCGTTTAAATAAATCGTAGTTGCTTTTGCGTTCTGTCTTCTGCGATGTCTTAAGCAGCTAAGATTGATTTTCCTTTGTATTGTAGGTGCTACTTCATCAATTCTCAGAGCTTGTCTGCCCAAACCTGCCGTTGTTGATCTTGGATGGACCTCTGGATCAATTGAGAACCCTGTTGTTCTACAGTGTTAAAGAAGCTGCGTTTAGAAAGGTGGGTACACAGAAATCGGAATTATTTATTGACATATCTATATTACATTCAACGGCTCCCCGCGGTTATAACCAAGTAGACGATCCACCTATACTGTGGACGCCACTCGATTACCTTTTTCTACCTCTGTTGTTGGTTCTGCGAGTGATGTGGTTTTTTTTATTATTTCTTTGGTTCATAATTTGGACGTAACACTGTGAACAATTTTTAACAAAAAAACACCATAACATTCAGCGTCCGTCCTAAAACTAGTGAACAGAGCATGCACGTGGCTGCTAAAATTAGCCAATAATATTATGCAATAAGTTATTGTCGCGTCATGGATGGGCTCTAATCTCTGTAAACGATTTCAGGCAATAATGGGTACAATGGTGCGCGAGCGTCAACACGGGCCGGTCGTGGAACTGTCCCGAGTGGGGGCCCGTCGCGCCCGTAAAGGCGGGCTGGGGTTAGCGGGCCCGGCTGGTATGCGCTCCGTCTTTGGGCAGATGGTTGCGCGACTGCCGGCCTTGACTCAAGACGCGCTAGCACTACCTCACAGGGTCTGGAAGGTCAAGTTTGTAGGTAAGAATCACATGTCTCTAGAACTGTCCCGCCCATAAAAGCGAAATTTAGGGTTAGCGGGACCGGCTGGTAAGCTGGTATGCGCTCCGTCTTCGGGCAGATGGTCGCGCGGCTGCCAGCGTTGACGCAAAACGCGTTCGCTCTTCCTCACAGGGTCTAGAAGGTCATGTTTGTAGGTAAGCACCACAGATCTCGGGTAGAACTCTTGCGCCCGTAAAGGCGGGCTCGCATGGCATGAATTCCGTCTTCGGGCAGATGGTCGCGAGACTGCTGGCGTAGACACAAGATGTGCTTGCTCTACCTCCAGGGTCTGGAAGGTCAAGTTTGTAGATAAGAGTCATGCGCCCGTAAAGGCGGGCTCGGCTGGCATGAGTTCAGTCTTTGGGCAGATGGTTGCGTGGCTGCCGGCAATGACTAAAAACGCACTCGCACTACCTCACAGGGTGTGGAAGGTCAAGTTTAAGTAAGAATCACAGATCTCGGGTGGAACTGTCTCATTTGGGCGTTCGTATAGACGTGCTTGGTCAGTTATTGTAGTGCCATTTACTTTTACGCTTATCCTGAAGTTCCGTACTCCATCAAGTGCTTAGATATATATTTATTTCTCTCTTTTGTTCAGGCGAGAGTGTAGACGACTGTGGCGGTGGATACAGTGAGAGTATCGCTGAAATGTGCGAAGAGCTACAGAATGGATCACTACCTTTATTGATGGCAACACCAAACGGTCGCGGTGATGCGGGCGCTTCGAGAGACGCCTTCCTCTTGAACCCTACAGCTGCTACGCCGCTACACCTCAACTGTTTCAGATTCCTAGGTATGTATACAATTTTATTTAGGGGTTTACAGCTATCAGTGTAAAATAAGAACTTAACAAAATAAACGTAGATAGTTCATTAAAAGCCTCTATCGATTACGTACGACTTACAATTTTATGTCTGGGCAAGAAATGTCGCGGTCTTTACTACTGGCAATACTACATTTTTAGGCTTCGTGCAATACAAAAAAAAACATGGTCACACTGCCGCATGCTCCTCCCAACTTCGCTTTTTTATTGTAGGAACTAGTAAGTAATAATTGTTTACCAAACCAAAAGTTATGATACACTAAAAATACTTGCCGAATTTTCGCGGCCCTCTGACTGCCATCACCATAAAGGAAAACATCATGAGGAAATCGAGAAAGAATGAGAGAATGCTGCTGCCTGGTCCCAATCTTAGAGATTACATCGTATATTTACGTCGTCGTGTTTTTGGCTGTGTCACGAATAATTGTATTTCTTTTTTTCCTTCTTTCCCTACAGGAGTCCTCATGGGTATAGCGATCCGCACGGGATCGCCACTATCGCTGTCTTTAGCGGAAGGCGTGTGGCGACAACTGGCTGGGCAGTCGTTGCGGCCTCAAGACCTTGCAGAAGTCGACAAAGATTTCCTACCAGCGCTATTGTGTATTCGGGACATGACGCACCATAATAAGGTACACTTTTATAGGCTTTTGGGTTTTGTCTCGGTCTGTCTGTCTCTGTGTAAGTGACGACGCGGTCGACGATAGAACATCTTAGTTAGAAGATACCGGTTCACTCTCTATTTCTATTTTCTTTTGATGTTTTCAACACATCAATCAATCCAATCATTTATTTGTGAGAACACAAGCACAATTCACAAGGAAGGTCTTAAAATAACATATACATATAGACATATTGCGTTCAACTTGCATGCGAGTGTGCAAATATTAAAAAGTATTTTTGTTACAGTACATTTGAAATTCCTTAACACTATAAAATGCGTGTTGTAATAACCAGTCATACAAAGATTTCTTGAATAAATTGCCTGTTAACATCTTTAAATCATTAGGTATATAGTTATATATTGATATGCACATATTGTAGACATTTTTCTTATATATATCTTTACGACAAAGAGGTTGATGCAGTAGGTTAACAAATTTGGCTCTTTTTTGTCGTTTAATAATTTCACTGCGTTTATGGAAAAAAACTGAATTAGCTTTAACGAAAATACAAACTTCTTTGATGTAGCTGCATGGCAGAGGAAGGATGTTACATTTTTTAAATAGTGGTTTACAGCTATCATGAAACCAGGCATTGTTCATCACACGAATACATCGTTTTTGAATCAAGTTTATTAGTAAAGCTTACTAGTACTGCGTAGTAGTTTTACCACATAATAAATCCAGCATAGTTTTAATCTTCAGTTCGAGTGGCACGGGATCCTTATCGGACAATAATGACGCAATTAACGTCATATCTATGCATTCTTGTTTCTAGGAACCGGCCTTCCACTGAGTTGTACAGTAGTTTTAACATGTAAATGTTGTAGGAACTACAAAACCTCGAGCTTCCGTTCTCAATACCATCGGCGGCAGGCCATGAGGTCCCGCTGTCGACGCGACACAAAAGAGTAACGCCGGATAATAAAGACGAATACGTGCAACTGGCGTTGCATTACAGGTAAGTCTAATATAACTTTCAAGCCAATTCAATTTAGTTAGTCAACGTACCAATGTAACTTTAAAAATAAAAAGTATATCTTGGAAATTTGACACTGGAGGAGATTTTATCTCATACAAACCATGTTCGTATTAGTGTCAGATATCGATTGATATTCCGAAGTCGGTCCCAAGACCGTATGTGTACTTTTTGCTTTTTCTCATAATTTTGGATTTTGCCATCGCCATGATCACTTGAAGAATTCACCCTCTACATATAAATATGTTTAAGACTGCATGAGTTCTCGGAGCAGATGCGCGGTCCGCGACGGTATGACCCGCGTAGTGCCCCGCCTTGTGTCTACTCCCACAGATCACAAGTCGAGCTCACTACTAACTGATCTACCATCCCTTGTAATGTATTACACGTTACCCCTGGTCAGATTGCACGAGTTCTCAAAGCAGATCCGCGCGGCGCACGCTGACGCGAATATTTGTCGTAGCTTGATCAATATTATAACAGAAAATAAACGAAAACATCAATACAGCACGGATATTAGAAACCACAGAGCAAAAGAAAACGCTTAGCGTCATTTGTTTCAATGCTCTGTGTTAGAAGCAAACTTGTTCGCGCACAGAATCCGGCAGGGCTGATTTGATCGATGGCTCCGGGCATAACGATTCTGACTCTCAAAAAGATTCAGAAAAGCCTCTAAATGTTTGTTTGTTTGGTTGCTTTTATGAGGGCATGTCTGTCGACTGTTTGTCGTAAGTCGACTTGACAGAGTCGTCACTTACCAACTTATCTACCGTCCCCTGTAAAGAGTTGATGAATGAATAATATACCCGGTCAGACTGCACGAGTTCTCGGAGCAGATCCGCGCAGTCCGCGACGGCATGTCCCGCGTGGTGCCGGCGCCGATGCTCGCGCTGTTCTCGGCCGCGGAGCTGGAGGCGCTCGTGTGCGGCTCCCCGGACATACCCGTGCAGGCGCTGCGGGCCTCCGCTACATATAAAGGTAACACTACAATTTAAATACTTCTGTGTTCCGGATGTGTAAAGTGCATGGCAGCTAATGAGCTTACTGGGAAAATGAACTTTATGAACTGATCTTACAGTTTAGAAAACTTTCGTAGACTGTGTGTGATATCTCAGGAAAGTCGGATTATAGTAATTATTAGGGTCCCGTAGATACACAAGGACTGCAGGGCAGTCAAATTATATGGCTGTTCTCGAACTAGCTCGCAGAAACCAAATAAGTACGAAAAGTGTCTCCATTTTTCCACTTTGAAATATCAAGATAGAGCTCGACAGAGAACGACAACACAGTAGAAAAATTAAAAACCTTCAATCAATTCCTAACTTCTCTAGGTGTAGAACCGAACGCGCCCCTAGTGCAGTGGTTCTGGGAAGTGATGGAGGAGCTATCAGGAAGCGAACGCGCATTGTTCTTGCGTTTTGTATGGGGACGCACGCGGCTACCGCGCGCGCCTCAAGACCCGAGGCAAAGGGACTTTGTACTCCAGGTAATGTATTATGCACAGAATATAACAATATTGTTCTACAATAAAAACTATACCTTTTAGTCTGGGGTGATACGTTTGTGGCTTACTTGAGCTGAATTTAGGAGGAGAAGGCATCTACGGAGATAAAATTTAAAATATTGGATGCTGATTCCGGTTAGAGACACGTCCCCGCAATATGGTGTAATGTGAAAGTCGCGGGTGTGAATGAATAATGAATTAATTCTTGACTTGGGCACCTATTCACGACTGTTGTAATGCGACACTACGATTCCAAAAAATAAAAAATCGACTAATACTTCTTAATACAAAAAGTTTATTTGAAATATTGTGCAGGTGTTAGATAAGTACCAACCACCGGATCATTTCCTGCCTGAGAGCTACACTTGTTTCTTCCTTCTCAAGATGCCAAGATACTCATGCAAGTCTGTACTGAGAGAGAAATTGAGGTAAGATTCTGACTAAGCCCCTGAACTATAAACACTGCGTAACAGTGGAGTAGAGGCGTCTTTCTAATTTTGTTGATAAGTTTGCGTTTGACCACTATCTCATCTGATGATGTGACAGTTTGGTCTACTACCGAACATGCTAGTCACTATACACCCTAGTCAATATCTATTTTATAGTATTAAGATCGATTTTCGTTTGTCAACAGATATGCCATCCATTTCTGCAAAAGCATAGATACAGATGAATACGCTAGGGTTGCCCTCAGCGCTGCCGAGCGCGTTTCTTCCGAAGAATCAGACTCTGAGGCAGACCCAGCACCCGCCCTTACTACGGCGCAGCCGTCTCTTTACTCACTCACTAGGGCTCCCACTTGGCTATGAAATTAAAAAAAGATTGAAAAATGGATGCAGACCAATGACGTCAGCGTAGATGAAAGTTGGTTGCAAACAGATGGCAATTGCAATAATTTAAATACAAAAAGTATTCCTATGCAAAAAGGAGTTGAGAAAGCTGTTTTGACAGAGTTTGTATTTGGCTCCAAATATATTTTTTAAACACATGCAACTTTTAGGCTTCATTGAAACAAATAGCATAGTAATGAAAAGCGATTTTGAAACTTCTCACATAGAAATAGGTACATTTGAAATTACGGATCTCTAATAGAATAATTCATGAGGCTTTTTGGTAGACTTAATTCACAAGGCAGGAAAATAAAGTTAAATGTTAGTTATGATGTTCTAAAGATGGCTGATTTTTTATCTTAACGATTGACATAGCGAGACTGTTCACCTGATAATAAGCGTCACGGCCGCCCAGCAGTCGCCAGTCAGAACTAAATTACAAAGTTTTGCGTGACGCTGAACTGCGCACGTCAGCATACTGAGACTAGAGTCTCATTTGTTCATTAATTTCACTAGCTTCAAACAGGAAATGTGTACTTTAAACTGCAGTGCTGCTAGGGAATTTTACGAAATGTAAAATAGATATTTAATTAAAAACAGTATAAAAACCTTCTCAATTATCTCATACCGAATCTTAAAACGTTCATTTTATCATCTATCGCCATTAATTAAATCAAGAACTTAAAATACGATATTAATTATGATACTGATATTATATTATTGGAAATTTAGGAGTAGTTTTTAAAATAGATACGTAGATCACTTTTGGTTGAAACTATCTACTACCACAGTCAACTGTGACTGTGCTGCTACTTTTGATGTAATGCCATATGGGGATGCATACCTGTAATGTCCTAAACTATCCTCGATCCACATTATTAGTACCCATTATGATTAAAGTATAGGTTGTATTTGTGTCATATATTTGATATATCATTATAAAACAAACCATAGGTTTAGATTTTAAACTCAAAAATACTTATTTTCATTTTAACACTAAGGCTGAGTTGCACCATAATCACGGTTAAAGTTACGGTCAAATTTTGACATAAGCCCGCCCTGCGAAGCGTGGAACGGTTATAGTTAGCGTTAAAGTTAGAGTTAAAGTAAGCTGGTGCAACTCAGCCTAAATCTATTGAGTCTTGCCAAGAGCAAGGGATTTGAATATCCTATAAATGAAAATTTATTTTGAGAAATAAAATTTAGTAAACTGGAAACATTCAAATGTTTGATAAATTGGCAGTGAACGTTATTCCACTGTGAACTTTAAATACTCTAAAATGAAATGATGTAGGTACTCATGATGATATTTCACATAATTGTACACAATATTTTTATATTAACTTTCACGGTATTATGAAATAATGATTCTTCCTTGTTAAACTCAATGTTTATCACATAACTGTGTGTATTGTATAAATGACAGATTCAGGTCAAATAACCAAAAGTTTTGGCTGGATATCATTCCATGTCATGTGTTTCGATGCATTCTATTGTAGATCTAGTTGTGTCAGTCAAATAAATAATGAACAAGGCATAGCACTACCCTTTATTATATAGCATTCCATCCATAGCACTTTGCTTAGACAATTTTCTCTTAATCCTAATTAACTGTGGTTGTCTGTATTTATGGATGTTTGAAATTTTTATACAACGAGTGGGCTTCACTGCCATGGTGAATTTATATTACGGTATTATATTGATAGGGTATATTGGTCATTGCACTATTAAATGGTAGTTTACAAGGGATGGAAATATTAAATGTTATGTTTGCTTCTATTAATCCAAAATAATTCTCGATGCTATGAATTGAAAAGAGCATTTGCTGGTGTTATGGAAAAGAGAAGGAATAAAAAAATTGGTTAAGTAAATAGCTTGTTGTTATATCTTGTTATAAAAGTATGAAATCAGAGTGAGAGAAGCATACAAAAAAATCATTATAAGGCTAGTCAAAGATATTGCGATAGAAATAAGTTGACACTAAATGGTAATTATGAGCTAAATGTGTATTGGGATGAGTGTAATCGCAAGGTATCGCAAGCATAGATTCTTAAATTATTTAATAGTTGCTTTGCTAGTATTATTAGATTATTGCCATTTGGTGCTAGTGCTTCATGATAGTATAACAATTTTGTACCAAGAATATTAGTGGGCACAAAATAAATCGAAACCGGCATATAATGAACAAATAATTTTGACTAAGTTACCTATGGCATTGTGTGTCATTTGCTTGTATAATTATTAGCAGTTGTTATTACACATTATAACAGCTCTTGTTTTAATTCTTAATTTCATCTGGTATTTTAACACGAGTAGGTAGGTAGGTACCGAATATCTTTCAAATATTTTTAACACCAAAGAATTATTTATGACAAAAGTCTTTGGTACTAAGATCTGAGATACTGTGAGCTATTTTATTATATTGTGGTTAGTCCAATGCAGCATTATTTATTTTGTACATGCATATAAGTATCAATATAAAGTATTTATTCCAAGAATGATTTTTATTTCACCCTAAAAGAAAACCATCAAAATATGTCAACTTATCTATAGGATAAAGAGTAAGTTAAGGGGGACTAATAAAAAGACTATTTGGAGTTCACATGATTTAAAATGTACTAAATAACTTAAGCATTGCCCTTACGGAAATAAAAGTTTACCATGAAGCTAACGTAAACCAAAATTATAAGATTACTTCTTTGCTTTAGGTTTTAAGGTGAAGTATAAGATTAATGTTCCCATGACTGCATAGGTTGCTTTGGCCACCTGAAATAATAAAGAATAAGTTGCTGTAGATCTAAAATGATAAATTACGATTGAAAGCTGCATACATTGACGTGGAGCAGCCTGGCATGCCTTGAATTGATGTTCATTAGCAAAACATATTACAGGACCACATAACCTCGAAAGTACCCAAGTTTCGCAGCTACGATTATGGAATAATATGAAATCAACTTACGTTAGCTCTGCCTCTGTTGGTTTGGCTATTGAAGTATTTGGATAGTCCCTTGAGCTGGGATTCATCTACAGAGTCGCCTCCGGCCATTCTACAAGAACGAAAATTTACGTTAAAAACTGATTATCTCCACTCAATTAAAGAAACATGGACATAGCAAACTATGCCTTATAACCGTTTATGTAATAATTAGCGAAGAATAAGGGAAAAATTACCTTAAATTTTAATAGTTTACTATGGATTACGTAAAGTAAAGGCAAAGCAAGTACGTTTCTGGGTAGCCAGATATCAGCTAACTCAATTCGCCTAATTTTACCTACCAAGAACTTAAAAACCGCCTAATAGGCGTGAGGCGTATTTATCGTCACAGGTAAAAGTCACTGATAAACGAAAGTCACAATCAGTCACAGCGACAAAATACCTCCGGGAGCAGCGACACTGTGACTCGTGCGCGAGTCTTTGAGAGCGTGCTAAAGTAATAGGTGCATCCTTTTCTCACGAAGGCGTCTGTAGCGTGCCAGTGAGGGACAAACCTAGTATTTGTTTCACAGGAGCTGTGACAGCGACATGTATTGCCAGCCGTCAATTCAAAAGTAATAGGCGCATCCTTTTTCCACATAGGCGTCAGAGAAAGACACACCTATTATATATCTACGTCCTGTAAACGTGACTTGTGCCGCGAGTAAAAAATACTCGCTGCACAGTATTTATTCACAGGTATTTGTCACAGGTATGGCTGAGTCACAGTCACAGTGTCACCTAGTATCTCGATTTACCTAGTACGACCCACCTCTACCGCCTAATATATTTTTGGACAAGTAGCCTAATTCGCCTAACATTATGAGCTCAGTAGTATATTTAGCCAAATAAAGGCCAGTTACATTTTGTGGAGTGTTTGTGAGGAAGTGAGTGATGGTCAATTTAGATGGTTGAACTCTCTGTCATACAGCGAGCTAGAGCGAGTGAGTATGTAGTACATATACAGGGTGTTTTGCACATGGACCGACATGACTTTTTGGGGGGTGGGGTCATGTGCTATTTTCCCCCGTGAGACCCAATATCCTAAGTCTCACGGTAGTCTAGATATGTTTTTTTTTTTTTTTTTTTAAATCTACCCGAAATCTTGCCTTTAAATCGTCCTAACTTTTTTGTTTGTGGTTATAATACCACATAACAAAGTATGCTTGTATTCTACAATGTTTTCTTATTCTAAATAAATCATTACATGTTACAATTGATATCCACAAAAAAAACTTCTGAGCTTTCAAAGTGGTAAATCGGTGTAAATGTTATGAAAAGTGACAACTTATTAATTTATTAAAAAAAACTAAAGTTCATTTTGAATTTAGCTTTTTTTTAAAAAGATCTTTTTTTATTACCCTTTCTAACGATATGCCACATGACATAAGAAACCGTTCTTAAAGTGTTCAAATTAAGATTCGTTTGCCTGAACACGCACTCTAACAATGTAACTGGTTTGAACAATGTAACCAGCCAACGCGGATTAACAAGCAGCAGGTAAAAAGTTAGTCCCTTTCATACTAGTAGTACAGTTATTGTTGTCTTTGTCTATCGAGTTGAAAGTGAGTGAAGGTCACTTGCCGGGAATCAGTCGAGATTACTCTGCTATTCGAAGTGCCCGTACGTTTCCCGTTGTTCTATCGTAGTCAAATTAAAGTCTTGTTATTGTTTTTTTGTTAAATCTGTTGTTGAACTGTTACGTTTTTGTTGTGTTTATCTTTGCGTATTCGTTAAAATGGCGAACTTCAGTAACGAGGAGTATGCTGACATGATGTTGGCGTATGGTAAAGCTGATTGCAATTCGCATGAAGCGCGAAGAATTTATCAAGAACGATACCCTGATCGACGGTTACCTCACCACGAGACCTTCTCAACTACCTATCGACGTCTGAGGGAGACCGGAAACTTAAACTTTCGGGAGCCCCGAGTGAATGTGAGGCAACATAATGTTGAAGTTGATGAGCTTTTGATGACGATCCTACAACAAGCATACGAGTTGTTGCTGACGGACTTAACGTATCAGTTTAGAAATTCTGGTCCGTTCTTCGGGCAGATGGAAGGCACGCATTTCATTACACTCCTGTTCAAGGTAACAACTTACAGTACTTACTACTTATTTGAAATGTGACATTAAAACATTTTACTTGATATCAAATCTTAATGTGTTCACTTTTACTCTCTTATTATTTTTTATTTTTTATTGTTGTAATTGTTTCGTTGAATTCCTTTCCTGCTATGTTTCTCGGACAACTGAAGAAGTTCTTTGCGTGAGCTCAATAAAAAGAAAGAAATATCGCATTTATGCAGTTATTACCACAAACTCACGGATTTAATTCATTGTTCCAGGTCTCGAAGAGGGTGACAATGCAAGACGGTTAGAGTTCTGCCGATTTTTATTGCACACAGATGTTGAAGATGGCGACTTTTTGAAAAGAATTTTATGGACTGACGAGTCAAATTTTAGCCATGAAGGCATAGCAAATCTGCACATTTGCATCACACGGGAGAAAAGGGGCCAAAATCCGCACAAAAAAGGCAGACTTCCTTTCAGCGAAAATTCAGCGTAAATGTTTGGGCTTGTGTTATTGGGCGAAATCTTGTCGGCCCATATTTTTTGCCAGAACGACTCAATGGAAACAATTATTTAGAGTTTCTTCAAAATGATTTACCTGAACTGGTACTACCAGTTTTAGAAGAAGATGTGCCAATTGTTTTTCAAAATGATGGCTGTCCGGCACATTACCAACGAACGGTACGAGAGCATTTAGATAATGCATTTCCAAACTCGTGGATTGGTAGAGCTGGCCCCATTCCATGGCCAGCACGGTCCCCAGATTTGACACCCCTGCATTTCTACATATGGGAACGTGCAAAAGAGTTTGTGTATGCAACAGAGGTGCCCACAAAAGAAATTTTAGTGGAACGAATAAACACAGCATTCGTAAAAATGCAAGAGGAAATGCGGCTTTTAACTACGACCTCGGAAATAAGAAAAAGGTGTCGTGCATGCATAAGGTGTGGAGGCGGCCAATTCGAGCAAACTTTGTAATTTTAAATTAATAAAAACAACTTAACATAAAAAACGTATTTTCATTATCTTGACCCTAGCAACAAAGTATCTCTTAGGTCGACCCCTGATGTATTATTTCTGTCATGTAGCATATCGTTAGAAAGGGTAATAAGTAAAGAACTTTTAAATAAAAAGTTAAATTCAAAATGAACTTTAGTTTAATTATAAGTCGTCACTTTTCATAACATTTACACCAATTTACCACTTTGAAAGCTCAGAAGTTTTTTTGTGGATATCAATTGGTACAAGTAATGATTTATTTAAAATAAGAAAACATTGTAGAATACAATCATACCTTGTTTTGTGGTATTAAAACCACAAACAAAAAAGTTAGGACGATTTAAAGGCAAGATTTCGGGTAGATTTCAAAAAAATTAAAAAAAAAAATATGTAGACTACCGTGAGACTTAGGATATTGGGTCTCACGGGGGAAAATAGCACATGACCCCCCCCACCCCCCAAAAAATCATGTCGGTCCATGTGCAAAACACCCTGTATAACTTCCTTGATTACTACCCGCAACTGTGTTACATAAAAATTGCTACAGCAGTAACAAAGCAACAGCAGTTAGCAAAGTGACAGCGAACACTTAGCAATTGGTTAAAAGATGTCCGCCTGTTGCTCGCCTGTCGCTGAATACACTTTGGCCTATGATACTAGCGTCACCAGCAATAGAACAGCAATAGATGGAAACAAAAGAATGAACATGTTAACAACTTTTTTGTTCATCGATTGCTGCCAAACGTCAACTTTCTGCTAAAGGCACGTTTGACAGCAATGATTGCGAAATTATGCCTGTTGCGAGTTACGTAATAACCCCACCGGACTAATTAAATTGGCATCTGGATTAGTGATATCTATCGGCAATTCGGCATACTATGCAATTTGCATCCCAGCGAGGTATCACTTAATATGTCCATGCATTATTACGTTTCGTTAAAAGCATACAATTATCATTTTTTCAAATTTTATTAGCCTAATAATTTTTTTCTAGGTTGCCTAAACGGCTATTGGTAGCCGATTGGATTATTTTTTAGTCGCCATTTGACCCACCAATTTAGCCTAAATGGCGATAATTCGCCTATTACTGGTACGTTTTAGAATAGCTGTCAATGAGACGTTTTATTAAAAAAAAAATAGTTCCGCTTTTGTTACTAGATGGCGTAGTAACGACGTATTTCAAACAAGGTCGTAGTTTCAAACCACGGAGTACTCAAATACAAATACTCATTTATTGGTAAACTCATTTTACAAGTCATTAGTAACTCAGAGTACAAGGAAAAGTCAAATTCAGTTGAGTGGATCACAGAGTACGTTGTCGATTTGCCGATAGAAAGCCATTAGAGTATATGCCTTTTCATAAAATACGGATAGAATACTAAACTCGATACATAACAGACTGTACTCAACTGACCTAAGAGATAAGCTGTTGTTGGTGAGTTTTGTTGTCGATATTTTCTAAAAAATATGAACTCCATCGGCGAAATAATATCGCAAATGCGTTTTATTTAAAAAGAAAAAACTAGTTCCGCTTCTGTTACTAGATGGTATAGTATAGTAACCACGTATTTCAAAGCTTTCAAACCACAGCGTACAATGAGATGGCAAATTCAGTTGAGTGGATCACAGAGTAGGTACTAGTGATGGATTAATTAGCATTCGCATTAATTTTTAGCATGTGAAAACTCAATTAACATTTCGCAAATGAAATCTAGTGGCGAAATTCTGTGCAATATGATTGATTTAGTTCATTTTGAATTTAGTTTTTAATATAGTTTCATTTAATTTAATTTTTCATTTTAATTTACATCTCATTTTTCTGTTCATTTTTCTGTTCATTTTTCATTTCATTTTCATTTCCATTTCATTCTATTTTAGCAAATAGCATAGCAATAGCAATTAGCATGCTAAAGGCTTCGTTCTCTATATGCGATTAAAGTTACGATTACCTAGCCAGTGAGTAATACTGCCGTGTTTACGATAACCGCATTAACTAGGTTTTTGGATTTTTCGAGAAAAACGCGTTTAAAGTTTTTATTATTATTTTTGTTGTATCTCCGGAACTACTTGAGATATCAACATGGAAGTGGTACCAAAATAAAGATAAAAGTGTCAAGAATATAATAAGTACCAACAGACATACATATACAGCATAATTTACTATATTATTTGAAAAAAGCACTTATCGCTAGCAGCCTCTAATAACTGTTGCCCATGATAACTAGTCATAAGCGCAACAACTGGCATACTTGATGCACTTATGTTCTGTCTATCAATATAATACATTGGGGTGTTTCCCCAATTCTTCAATAATAATACATTTGAAAAATGTGCAACTACTTCATAAATATTTTATAATGCACATAAGGTTAAAGACAATGGTTAAATTTTAAAAGAAATACAAATATTTCCAATTTGTACAACAATTAACAAGGAATGTTTAATATAAATAATCACCTAATCAGTGATTTATATTTCTGTAAGACTTCGGATTAAATGAATTTTATCTAAATAAGTATTCATGCATCCCGTTCGTGAATCATATTTATCCTTTACAGACTAATCTGAAGTTTTCATACTTAAGCAGAGTACCATCTGGCAAAAACATCTGGTGCTTAAAAAATAGAACTAAGTCAAAAATAAACTAAAGCTTTAAAATAGTAATTAAAATTAGTAGAAAACTAATACAAATATTTTATTGTAAGATTTTGAAATTTCAAAAAGTTCAAAGTATGTATGTTACACTAAATAAGTGAAAATTTTTCAATAATATGGTGTCAGAGATAAACTTATATACTATTTATCTCAATAAAAATCGAAAAATACTAAGCTTAAAGAGATATAAAATCACATTCCTACATTATTACAGGCCTTTAGAATCACCAAAGTTACGGATATCAAGCAACCCAAAATTATCTTAATGTTACTTATTAATTTTCAGTTGTGGGTTGCTGCAGTTCTAGGCAATTTTTTGTTGGACACTTCAGTTGCACTAAGGCATCCAAATTTTGAATATTGCTACTTGATTTTTGTCTACTTCAGTGAAAAGAATTACATAGTACATTGGAAATTGACAACATTTAAATTTTTTAACCCCTATTTTTATTAGTTTTGTTATATTTAAAACAAGTATTTTTTTATTTTATTCCTCATGCATCATTTTAATCTAAATGAAGAGCACAGCAGGAAACCGGCATGACAGAAAAAAAAATTGTTTCGGGGTTTTTTTTTGGTAGCCATTGATACAAAATGGGTTCCGCACATTGATTATCATTTAGAATCCCTTTGTTTTTTAATATATATAATATATAATAACTTGGCAGAATATACTAAATATAAAATCTCATGTTTTTGTATGATAATCACAAAATAGTTGTTAAATTTTGGTACTTACCTTCAGAAAAAAGAAATTATATCAATTCAGTTGCTAAAGTTAGCTTGAAGATAACTTTACGATTGTTCAATATCCTCTATCCTGATGATTTTAAATTCCTAAAAATATATTATTTAATTTATTTTTTACTAATAAATTCCCGCTTGGTGATGGCGCCATGACCGCGAAACACAAAATAGGAACTCCCACTGTGCCCGGGTTCAGTACCACCTCTTAACTTAACATAAATGTACTATCATATACATTTTCTGCGAACTACTCTGTAAAGCAATATTTAACGTGCTATGCTTTCCTTTTAATAAGCGCATAATCTCTTAGTTGATGCTACTAATCTAAGCACGCCACCAATGATGAATATAGAGATTGCTAGCAATAAAAGCACTGACTCAAACATAGTGCGCTTATGACTAGTAAGCCGTTGAATGCTAGAAAAAAAGTTTGTACTAACTGTGGATAGTGCGCTCTTGATAAGTAAAACTGCAAAAAAATCTTAGTTGATGCGTTTATGAAAACAAAAAAACCAGTTAAATGAAGGAATTTGTGAAATGTTACTTTGAGAAAGTTGTAGATCTCGTTTTTCTGATACCAGATCATGTATTAACTCAATCTCGCCAAAAACCTTAGTTGATGCGTTTATCGTAAGCGCAGCAGAATACTGATCGGGACGTAAAGGTGACGACTGAGTTTTGGCGGGAACGTGGAAAAGTTCACGTCGTTGCATTGTATTATTTTTCATAACTTTTGATTTTTCCAGTGTTAATGTTTAAAATTAAATTAGCATTAAGTAATCAATTACGAGCATGAGTGAGGGCAAGTGATATAATGTGGTGAAGCTTGATTTTTCGTGTTGCTTCCAAAACTCCACAGAAGCTTCTAGTAAAGTTGCCACCACTTTACTGGAGCATGACTTAGACTCGAGTTTGACTACCTGACTTAGACTGGACTATGACTATGACTAGGACATACTTTGCGTTAAATATTTTATAACACGATGAAAATATAATACTTGACACTGGCTAAATACACTATGTGTGGAGCCAAAACATAACAACAAAAAAAAAGGTGACGAGTAGATCAGGGGGTCTAGCAAAGATACACACGCTCATTTTTCCGCACACGCTACGGAAATAGCCGTAGCGTGACCAAAATGGTAGCAAAATGGCATAGGGCACGCCAGACGTCTAATCTGCAGCGCCGTACGGAAAACGCTCGATTGTCTATGGACTGAGCGTGAGCTCTAAATAAAAAGGTAAAAACTGAACAACAATGGCGCCGATAATTTGAAAATAGGGAGAATTCTGTTATTTGATATAATATAGCTCCAAAAGTTGAATGGTACAATAAAAAACGGCTTTTTTATTATTTTCATAATATTGTTCTAAATGCTGATTGCAAGCAAAGTTGTAAAATGGAAATAAGAAGTTTTATATGATATTACGGATATCACACATGGATCTATTAAAAAAATTCATCCATGATACCTATTTATTTTTACGAAAATAAAGCAAACTTGGTAGAATAACTTTTATTTTATTGTATTTTAGATGGATAGACCACGTGCAAGTCTGTCCCACAACAATCTGATGAGAAGGGGATTCTCATTTTTACCACTGATAGAGTGGCAACAGGCCCACAACCAGGGCATAATAACTTAAATAGAAAATAGCCCGAACGTGAAATAAATGTAGTGATCATGTCGTGGGCGTCACTAGTTAGTATCCAGTGTATTCATTTGGCCCAATACTTCGCCAACACGCAATAAATGTCGCTGGATAATCTTGCGTTATGCAGAAATAAAATAATTCGTAAAATAGCCCGCGTTATTCCGTTGTATGGGATGAGGCATCTGTACTGTAGGTATTATATTATCTGGGGCAATAGCCAGATTTTACCTTATTTCAACAACTTTAACACAAAATTGATGTAGAGATGCTTCACGAAATCACGAAATCCAACAAGTTATCGATCGACAGGTTCGAGTAGCGAACTTTAACATGACATGCATGAGTTCGGGCGGATGCGCAGGGAGCGTGAACGACTACGACAAAATTAGCGATAGCGTTTGTCAAAACTTAGGCCTCAACACATCACGCTACCGCCGTGGGCGTTATCCACGATGATGTTTGCGACCGAGTTAGCGTGATCCGATGTCACTTATCCGCAGGGACTGTCATCTCCATACATTTTGGCGTTAGCATTAAGCATTAACGCCAATGGAAAGGGATCTTTGCTAGACCCCCAGAGTTTTGATCAACTACTCAGTGAGTAAAAATTTAGGATGGTCTGTAGCAACGTCAATTGTTCATTACGTTCATTTAATAGTCACTCTGACTGCTGTCAGGGACGCCATTTTGGGTTCGTTTTTTATTATTTTGTAATTTTTATGTGCCAGCTATATGCTGCAGTGCGGTGGGTGCCCTTCAAAGAGTATTTATTACCTACCTAAAAACAGTAAATAGGTAAGTGTTTACCTTTACAAAAAGGGGCATCAACTATTTATATTAATGTAATGAAGAATGTAATACGAATTTAGATTACATTATTTAGTTCAACGGTAAATCTAATAAGTAATACCTATAGGTACCTCAAATATGGTTTTATCTCGACACAATAATCAAAATTAAAACAACACAAAACAAAAATATCATAATATATAGGTATTTAACATTATTATCAAAATTGTTCAAAAACCTTTTTAGTCGTCATCATCATCATAATCATCAGCCTGAAGACATCCAGTGCTAAACATAGGCCTCCTTCAAAGAGCACCACTTTGAGCCGCTACAAGCTTCTTGCATCTATCGGCTCCCCACGGTTCTGAGCGAACTATTTTATTAATTAAATACAATGATTTCTATATTCATAAGTATTTGATCATGAAATAGAAACAGGAATGGTAGTCAATGTTTTTATAGTAGTATCACCTGCTTAACGTATTCAACAGGATTGGTAGTTTTCTGTTCCGTAGATCTCAGTATTTGTGGCATGCAAACTATAATAATAAATTACAAAGACATGTGAGCTTGCGACAAGTTTTGTTATAGCCGTCGGTTAACCATACTACTCGGCAGTCGATGTGACCTGTGAGTTACGCCCTGGTTTACGGGTCGGTTAGCGCTACTCGGACATTCGAAATTCGTTACTGCAGTTACAAGTGACATTACGTGGTGACTAGCCAACTAGGAACTTTACTCGAATATAGAGAACGTAGCCCTTAGACTCTTGAATTAGCATGTGTATGAAAATTACGCAAAATAGCATTAACTGCCATCGCTAGTAGGTACATTGTCTATTTGTGGATAGAAAGTGATTAGAGTATTATGCCTTCTATAAAATAAGGAAAGGATACTAAACCTTATACATAATTATCGTGACAATGACGGAACGTAAAATCCCCATTTTAACGCCATCTATCTAGTTATTATAAAATTACAGTTTTTTAATAAAAGGCCTCATTTTGCCAGTGTCACGTATCTAGTACATTTTTTATAACATTTACTCACACCCATTGTAAGAATATGTTAAATTTTAGTAATTTCTGTCAAAATGGAAAAAATTTACCACAAATGGTAACACTACTTACAAAATCAAATGTCATCTGTTCTGTCTCTGTCAGTTTTAGTTCCTGTCATCTTTGATAAGGGAATAATTCCCTTATCTACTCCGTCGCAGAGGCCATAATCAAGAAGTCAAGTCTAATTCCCTTATCAAAGCCAACCCCCCCTATTACGAACGAGCTAGCAGCGCTGCTGACGCGCGTCTGCCGCTCAACTGCTGCCAATTTTCATAGGGGGGCTGGGCTGTCACTATCAATCTCATCAAATCTCATGCTCGGTTTACACCAGTAGGTGTCAACTTGCCTATGGTTCACCTTAGTAGGGAACTTAGGGATTTTCTGACATAACAGAGGACAGCATTATATCCAGTGACGCAACCTCCTAAAAATGTTCGACCCGCGATTATTTTTCCTCTTATCTGTGGGTTGACCTGACGGCTGACTTTTCCAGCCTAGCCCTTCTGGCTCAGGTACCGATTTCGGCACCGGTATAGAATACCAGCGTAACACAATCAGACACCGACCCCGCCGGCGAGGTCGACGTACCCCCCGTAGGTTAGTTAGAATGGTCGCGACTTTCCATAGGGTCCACTCCTCCAGCGGACGTAGCCTTCTCGATCCTCTTATCCCGGCAACAGCCCAAGCCGAGACTCGCACCCCAGGGGTGCCCTTGAGCTAGTTGCCCCCCACTTTTGTCGGCTGGGTGCCTTAAGCGCCTGCCCTCCCGCCCGGTGACGCTGTAAAGGTCGTTAGAGACCAACAGCATTAGCCCGTTCAAAAAAAAAAAAAAGACGGCTGACTTGATCATCCTACCGACTGCTAGTGCAACCTTCTTCTTGGACAGCTAACATGGCTGGCTGGCTGGCTTGACCCTTGCGTTGACAGAGTCTATCAATCTGTCTACAATTGTCCAATGGTATCATAATTATTTTATATTTGCGGAAAATTTTGAAAATAAGTAAAGTATACGTTTACACTCGCGCGCGAACCGCGAGACGAACCGCAGGACGAGCCGCGAGCCGTGAATGTAAACGGTGCGCTCGTGGGGCCCGTCACCGGGCTCGCCGTCTTGTGGACATACAGAACACTATGCTCCTAATCTGGGGCAGAGCCACAGCCCGCGAGCCGCTAGCATAAACCAGCGGTCAGTCAGCCGGGTTTTTTTGTTCTTCATTGGCCATGATACGGTTTGCGTATTGTGTGTGACAGTTTTCACGTTGCTTTTCTTTTATCTGGATTCTTTATCTTGTTGTTGAGTCGGTTTGATATTTTTAATGTTTACTGATTACTTACAGATATCACTCACGCAAAGAATGATTTCTAGCCCTCCTTACCGATTTTTAAGTATCCGGCTATAAGGATTTATCGACCAAAATCGATAAATCACAGCATATTTTATACTTTCTTAGGTTTCTTCGACTTAAAGCATTTATGATATACGTAATAGAGTGCACAGAGGCTCATTGTGGCCTTAGCTGTCTGAAACAAAATAAACTTTTTAGTTTGTAGATAAAATTGGCTGTAATACTTAGATAGGTATAAGGTATCTAGGTTGGTAGTACTGGTACTCATAGGTTTTTGTGCCTAGGTAGGTACCTAAGTAAGGTAAGTAAGTAATATATTATAAGTACCTATTTTAAGTATGCTATAAGTAATACAGGTAATCTTATAATTCATTGGGCTTACGGGTGAACGATTTTGGTATCAAGGTGAATACCTACTGAACGGCAATGCTATTTTCGTATGGATTTAATAAGTCTACGAGCATTTGTAAATGCTCGAAGGGATAAGTCGGTAGGTATATCTGAACGGGCTTACCGTAGATACGAGGGTTTTATAAAACAAACCTGTCTTTGTCATGCTTAGAAGAGCAGTGAAGGAAGAGATCATACCTACTATGTAAATATGAATAGGGCGAATTCTATCCATCTGCTGGATTGTCCAGTGACTCTCCCTTTTTCGGCCACCATCGCACTTTTCGATAAAATTGCTGGCAAAGCAAGACAACTCTGATTACTCTGTCCATTTGTATCATTCTTACGCTTTGGACACTGATGTTTTAAGTGACCGGTTTCGTTACAACTATAGAATCTCCGAACGTCTTTATCACTCCGACATTCCCTCGCATAATGTCCTGCACGCCCACACTTAAACCATTTCCTCCCCTGAACATTATTACTCTTGTTCTGATGTTTCGCCGTGCACAAAGCCACATTATCATCCTCTTTTTCAATACTCTTTCCCCCGTATTCTAAAACGTTTCAACAAAAATCCTTCACTTGACTTCTACTTAACTTTGAGGGAAACTCAAAATACATCGCGACGTACCTTGAGTTGACAGTTGCTTCGCTTCTCTCGTTTAAGAAAAATTGACGCAGAAATGTCAAGTTGATTATATATTGTCAACTAAAAATACCAAAACACAAAAATGAGGTTAATTTGAGGTTGAGTCGAGTGGAGTAATCTCGTGGTAACGACTTAGAATATGGGGGTTTGATTTCATCCTCTCTTCCTCAACAAGAAGTCTAGCAACCAAGTTATCGAATGTTTGCTTGTCCTCTGGCGCCGATTCCCAAGCTGATACGAAATGCTTGTACTCATCTGGCAATGACATTAGCACCTTGGTCATCACAAGCTTTTCAGGAATATGTTCACCCATCTGCTTCATCTGGTTTTGCATCTCTTGTATCTTGGATAAAAATACTGACATTGCTATCCCTACTTCGAACTTATATTGGAAGAACCTCTGCTGCACTAAGTGAATACTGGTATCAGATCGCTGCTCATAGACACTCAGTAGCTTTCTCCACATCTCCGCCGAAGTTGTGCAAGTTATAATGTGCAACATTACGTCTTCCTCATCCGCATAACCAGTAAAGACTGAACCTTAGCATCTTTAGCTTCCCAAGCACTTTGTTCTCTTAAATCAATTGGCTTTCCTCTGCTTCCATCGACAATCTCAAGCAAACCCATGCTTCTCAGTAATACCATTGTCTGGAACTTCCACGTACTCCAATTTCTGGCACCTTCCAGTTCGCCTCTCCCAATAACTCCTGCCGATGAACCTCCTAGCTGATCCATTGTCTCCGCTCAGCTACTCAGCTTTCCCCTTCTGTTGAAGAACCGTTGTACCCGCCTGATGCTTCTCTCCACCAGACTTCACCCTCAACGAAAACTCCTTTTCAACAGGAAAAACAAAAGACGGTTTTGCCTCTCTGCAACCCGGATTACTGCAACACCTGAACAGAGTTATGAAAGCCTGGGCCCATAACCTGTTAGGATTTTGAAAGAAATGCAGTTATCCATCCACAAGAACCGTTTATTGTTCGTTGTAAAAGCTTATAAAATATATCGGTAGCGCAAGAAAAATTCACACCATTTTTCTTCTATTGACTTAATCAAGTAGACGTAATGACGTAGCGATAGCTTATATCCGTATCCGTACATACCAACGAGGCCTACACAAAATAGTTTATTGCATACCTACTCATAGTTTCTAACAGTACTAAGTCTATACCTACATGTATCCCGAAAGGCCGTGTGCCATGGCTTTCCATAGAATATAACTATTACCGTAATTTAAATCGATACCCCGATGATTTGGTGAAAGCCTCGGGGAGCCGAGGGATGCAGGAGGCGAGCAGCCGCTCAAAGTGGCGCTCCCTGAGGGACGCCTATGTTCAGCAGTGGACGTCTTCACCTTCAGGCTATTAATGATGATGATGATGATGGAATCGATACTGACCCCGACTGCTCTTCTGCGGGTTTACTATTGTAAGTATAAATAAAATAATAAGACTTACATTTGCTCGACCCCTAATGGTTTGGCTGTTAAAATAACGGCTCATTCCTTTCAGACTAGGATCATCGTCAACTCCATGACCGGCCATAATACCTAGATATCAATTTTAAATTTATTACATAGGTATATTTAATTAAAAAATTTTACTTTCCGAAGTTTCCGAAAATTGATGTCGTATTTTGAAGAACCAAATAAAAAATAAATGAATGTTTATACCACAGATTAAAGAAAAAAAACTGTGGCTTATACATACATACCAAAGAGAATCAAAATAACTGCCAAACGGGTTTTTTGGCGGGAACGCGGAAAAGCTCACGTCGTTGCATTGTATTATTTTCCAAAACTTGGTTTTTTCAGTTTTAATGTTTAAAATTGGTGGCGTTTTACGCATTAAGTGCTGAATTACGAGCATGAGTGAGGGCAAGTGATATAATGTGGTGAAGCTTGATTTTTCGTGTTGCTTCCAAAGCTCCATAGAAGCTTGTAGTAAAGTTGCCACCACTTTGCTGGAGCATGACTTAGACTGGAATATGACTACCTGACTTAGACTGGACTATGACTATGACTAGGACATGACTGCGTGAAATATTTTATAACACGATGAAAATATAATATTTGACACTGGCTAAATACACTATGTGTGTGGAGCCAAAATATAAGACATACAAAAACTGCCAAACGCTTTAAAACATCTTGCCAGAGCCGGGAATCAGAACCGCCAAATGTAGAAAATAATGTTTATTTTCTACATTTGGCGGTAAGATAAAGAAAGATATTAAGAAAAAAAGATTGGATTATAAGATTGGCCCTACCAAATGTAGAAAATAATGTTTATGTTCTACATTTGGTAGGACCAATCTTATAATAATATTAAATGATAATTATAATAAAATTTTATTTCAGACACAGATAACAATTTATATGGAACGAATAAACCTATCTATAATAAACACAACATTTTATTTATCTTTGATTGTGAGATCTGTAAGGGTTTATTGATAAAATAAATAAAACTATTTATCCACGTTTGCAAAAAAATTTTACTTATCTATATCGTGTTTCTTAAAACAATTCACACTGATCTTATATATTCTAAAAAATACAAAATCTGCTTCGTAATCCCACTTTAAATACAAAGATAACTATGTATAACAGTGTCAATATGTTTTTATATCAGTCACTTTGGTTTCTTCGGAGTCTTCGGACCTTCAGACTATGTCATGTCCATCACTAGCAGATAGTAAAAAGTGAATTAATATTATTGAAAATTGATCACAATATTGTGAAACGCTCAATTTTACAAGTAGGTGATACAAATATAAATGTATAATGTTAAACCACTCCTGTACCTAAATAAAAATCAGGGAGCAATTACAATCCATATCCTTATCACATGAATATGTATTATGTACTACAAAAATCTGTTCGATTGTACGGCGGAACTAAGACTTAGGACTAAAATATTTCTATTTTTTCAACTATGATGGAGCATATTGCAAAAATTCAGTAATCCTAAAATTAATAGCACCGTCATATTCATTTGGAGTCATTAACATCATTTGTTTTTTTTTTCATAATTGTAGTAGGAAAATTAAAAAGATCTACCTCCTAGATCTACATAATAGTATCACTTTTACTTCATACAATAAAAACAAAAAGTACTTAATATCAATTCCTATTAAAATATAATTACATTATCTCATAAAAAATATTGTAATGATGGACTAGTATTCAATACAACGAAATACAATTTAATTAATTATACCATCCAGCATCCAAGTATTTTATCAAAAATATACGAAATTCGAAGTAAAATATCAATAACACTTATAATTTTGTTAGTTTATATTATTATTACGAACTAAAATATTCTTTTGAGAATTTCAAAAGATGTGAATATTTTAAACATTCGCAGATGGTTACGACCACTGGCCCTACAGGTGTTACAAAATATATTCTGGTGATGTGAAATAAACAAAAAAGTCTACAAGTACCAGATACATACAATTTATATGCTCTTTGCAATAAGATGTAAGAGGTCTCTATTACACCAAGTTATCGAAAAATAAACTAGTTCTTAAATCATAGACAGATTGCTTATATTCTGTTCTGTCGATTCATTCATGGTAATACAGAGATCGCAAAGCTATAATAGCAAATAGAAACCAATAAAATTATTTCACAATGAATTAGGGCGACTGTCATAAATTTTCATCACATACACAATACATAAAAATTAATGTAAGATATTGTCCTCTATTAACAGAGATAGATCACAGCTTAGTTAGGACCAACAGCTTTGCATTATTGCACCAAACCCTAGAAATAGGCTTTTCTCTCTTGCCTTCTTTCTGTCCAAGTCTATATCACTAGTGTATCTAAAAGAGATCTTCCTCCCAGTCTTCTTTCTGCCTCTCAGAGACGGAGATGGACGGCCGCGAGAGCTGCTTCAGCTCATCGTGAATCCGTGGAGGTAGGGGATTGTCACTGAGGTCTACATACTCGAGCGCTCGAGATCTCGATAATCGGTCAACGTCCACTTCTGTAAAAGACAAAATCATAAATTATCATTATTGGCATCCCAGATAATATAATACCTAAAGTACAGATGCGTCATCCCATACAATGGAATAACGCGGGCTATTTTACAAATTATTTTATTTCTGCATAACGCAAGATTATCAAGCGATATTAATTGCGCGTTTGCGAAGTATTGGGCCAAATGAATACACTGTACACTAACTAGTAACTCTCTAGACTCGATTACTACATATTTTTCACGTTCGGGCTATTTTTCATTTGTACCTGGATGGGATCCCATGATTGGCATATAGTCATGATAACATAATTAAGTATGTTTTTTTTCGGGCAATGTGTCTTTATTACTCAAACTAAGTACTACACTAACTAGAACTACTACACTACCTACTACAAATAACATTTGAACTGTATACTAGCCAGGATGGCCTATAGACAGTCCAAATTCTCCAGCCCACTACCAGGGGGCCACTGCGTTTTGTAATAATTTTTATTGTCAGATTTACGTAAATATATTTTTGTTGATAAATTAATCAACTAAATATATTAATTACCAATTATTTGATTGTGGTGTGCCAGAAGTGTGTGGAGACTGGGACACTGGAAAGCAATGTGAGGGAGTGCCACAAAAGTATTGTGCGATATGTCCAGTCGTTCGAGGCAGGCCAGCGTGCACAGCTCATCTGGTAGCTTTGCCATTTGGTTGTTCGCAAGGTTTAAATCTGAAAATGAAAAAAATTCATTGAATATTAAATTATTATTGTGACGGGCCCGATAGCTCAGTTGGTAGTAACCCTGCCTTCTGAACTGAGGGCTGTGGCTTTGATTCCTACCCAGGACAAACATCTATGTTCATCATAAAAAATAGGATACAATATAACAATATTGTATCCTATTTTTTATTTACAAAACAAAAAGCATATAAGTATAGTATCCGTTATCTGGTTCCCACAGTACCTACAAACTATGCTTATGCTTATTTTGAGGCCAGATGGCGCTGTGTGAAAATGTTCACATACACATTTATTTATTTATTTTGGCAAAGTATCGCCTAATTTTTTTTTCTTTGCATATAATTACATTTGCAAAAATATATTAGTAGTAAACACACAAGCAGTGCCAAATACTTCAATGCAACTCTAACTCCCGTTTACTGATAAAAATACAGAACGCTCTTTGGTTGCCTGTTTATCATCGGCTGTTTAAAACCAATGAGCGTTCAGTATTTTTAAGTTTATATGATTTTAAGTTTAACAAAAGTACGAGAAATCGGGGTTTAGTTGCTTAGAAGTGGAGTTACCTATATAGTGCAAATGTGTTTTTTTAGTGGTGAGTACATTCACATATATATTAAGGACAGGCCTAATGACAGGTTAAAACGTCGCTTCAAAGTGGGAGCCAATTTCACAGGTTGGCATCCACTCCACTAGCGCTCAGTCTGTGATGGAAGTTAGAAGGCATCGGTCGAATGTCACAAACAAAATATGCCAAGTTGTATTGATATATAAATCTATGGGTGAATATTGCTATTTATTTCTTTTTATTTCTCTCCCTTTTACTTTACAGTCAATACTTACCATAAAAAATGTTTTATTGGCAAGCGTCAACTTATAAAGATAATTGTATACTTAATTATGTAGCATGAAATATAATTCCATGTCTTTTGATCCGTAGTTAAGGTAAGCAATGGTTAAAAACGAACAACAAATTCTAACCAATGGGTAAAAGTTAGTATTTAACCATTAGTTGTCTTAACAAAGGATCCAAAGACTCACTGGTCTTAAATAGTGTAATAACGCATTTCATGTGCTTTTAAATCTACTGTAGGTACCTATAGGTACCGACTTTCTTAATGTTGCATCAGTTTGGTTCATTCATCTCATGTAATAAATAGCTCACCTGTAATTAAACTAAACTTGACGGCAAACTTAGGAGGTATCTTTGTGATGACATTCCCGCTGAGATCACAGCTCTTCAGCTCCGTGTGTCGCATTAGGTGGTAGACTGCATCAGGTACTTGCATAAGCTGGCATTCTGACAGATCTGGAAAGAGGTAAATTTAAGTTTTGATTATTTTTAATACAATATATTCCTACCAGATCAAAATAAGGATGAATAAAAACAGGACTAAACAGATCTTTTTTAGGTAACATTCATTAGGTACCAATCATGCCCTACATAAAATATTGTAATAGCTACATTATTATGATAATAATTTACAAGATTAGAATAGCAAGATATCATCTCCAAGCTCAAGCAAGACGAGCATTTTTTAAATACCTAAGTAGGTACCGACAAAAATTGGGCAGTGTAATGGCAAGGTCCCTAATATACGTATGCAGTAAAAAATACTTTTATTCGCATTTCACACCGATAATTCAGTTTATTAAAGCAGAAACGTTCCTAAAATTGATTACTCAGACATTACGTCATCCTCACGTACAATAATAATTATATTATGCCTATGCTCATTCTGTTCCAGTCTCTCTCATCAATATTAAAATGTAAAAATGCGGAGGGTCGTACCTACCTAGTGTTTGGGACTCTTGGGCATCTTCGCATCTCAAAATCACACGTGTGACAGCTAAAGCCATGGTTAGTCAGGTCTCTAACTGTCAACTGCAATAATGATGTTACTATAATAGACTGCTTACGATCTAGCGCACTAAACGCAACGTCCAGTTCCGAACTGAACAAGTGAGCACGATTTTAGTTGCCAGCTAACAGTTATTTATAACCTCAGAAAATGTGCCACTTTCGCAGTCACGGAACATACATTAGGTACATCTATCGCGGATAGCGATATTATATAAAACTTGATGATTCCTTTAAAGTTATCTAGTAGGTATTATAATGCATATTTATTGTTTTAAATAAAACTTATATGTACCTACGTACAACGTACATAAATAAAACGCTTGTTAGCCTAAACAAAGTATACCATAGGTAATAGGTACCTATGGTATAGGCTTGGCTTTTAAAATTATCTTGGAGGGAAAACTCTGTACGGCTTGGCAACACTGACAGTGAATATAGGCCATGGGAGTTTTGGCGGGAACGCGGAAAAGTTCACGTCGTTGCATTGTATTATTTCTCAAAATTTGTGCTTTTTCCAGTGTTAACGTTTAAAATTGGTGGCGTTTTACGCATTAAGTGGCACTTAATAAGTGTTGAATTACGAGCATGAGGGTGGGCAAGTGATATAATGTGGTGAAACGTGATTTTTCATGTTGCTTCCGAAATTCCATAGAAGCTTCTAGTGAAGTTGCCACCACTTTACTGGAGCATGACTTAGACTGGACTCTGACTACCTGACCTAGACTGGACTGTGACTATGACTGGGACTTGACTGTAGGTACGTGAAATATTCTATAAGAACCATCGATATAATACCCATAGAAGTGTAACTCGAGGCCCGAAATGGCCAAACACAAATGCAACCGCTGTGGGTGGGGCTTAATTTTGCAACCGCGCGTGGCGCCATTCGCATCGCGACCGCCGCGCTGTGAAGTAGTCTTACTTGGACTGTGTTATGAAATAACGATACAAGCGACGTTTTGGTGAAAATGAGTTTCAAACTTTTAAAATTTGTTTTAGTTGCTGTGAGCTGTATTATATTGGATTTTTGATGTAATTTTTACTTAAAAGGTTTTTTCTGTGGTATAATTTTAATTTTGTATTGCTTTTTAGTATTTGTTGTTATGCGGCAACATAAATACATCATCTGTGAAATTTTCAATCTATCACGGTTCACGAGATACAAGCCTGGTGAGTGGTGACAGACGGACAGCAAGCAGAGCCTTAGTAATACGGTTTGCTTTACTCTTGGATACGGAACCCTAAATAAGCGATAAAAAACAACAAACAGATAAATGATGAATTAACAAGTATTGTAACCGAATTTCACGCAAATCCATTTTGCCGTGACGTAGTTTGTTGATTGTTGGGTTAACACACCTACTCATTGAAATAATTATACCTGAACATACAGACGTATAAACATTCGTATTTATTACTATTGGAATTCTAGGTCTGTGGTGTGATATGATTACAAAAATTCGTTCTAAGTAATTTTTCTATTTTATATTATACATGTTTTCCATACCCGTAGTTTTAATGCATAACACCATCCCAAATCACCAGTCACTGTGGTCATAGTTAGGGAGCTAGGTGTCGATTTTTTTTTGCGATTTCTTTATATGGCAGACATCACATCACACTATTATCTCACTCAACCATAATTATTATTACCATTGTTATTATTTACTAGCTTTTGCCCGCGGCTTCGCACGCTTGTGTTATGTTATTTTTACGTTATAGTCTAATAATAGATCATGCATTTCGTACCAAACAACAAAATCCACTAAATCTATTCGAAGCTGAGCACAGTAAACCTGTATTAGCATAGGTATAGGTATAACGCAAGTATAGCCGTGAGTGGAAGCTATTTAGCTTTAACAGAAGTTTCAGTAAATTATGTTTAGGCAGTAGTTACCTAAGCAGGCAGGTACAGTTAGAAAAATATGGAAGAATCACACACGATGATGCTGTTTTACATATTATCCGCTTTTTGTTCCATTTTTTTACCTTCTTAAGTTTGACTCCATACGAATTGTGTACTTACCTACATTTAGCCAGTGTCAATAATAAGTTTATAAATTGCTGAACATATGCATTCACCTGTACGATGCGTACATAATTAATTTTCTTAATATTAATTAGGAATTACAAATACTAAACCACCACTCCTTAAAGAATCGAAAGTTATAATTATTATTATGTCCACTATTTTCCACGCTGTCTCATTACCACTGCACATTCAACATACCTACCTAGTGATGAAAGTGAGGAAGTAGGTTAAATCGTCATTACATAATTATTACTTACACCCAAAGATAGAACCCACAGATTTAAAATATTTTAACTATTAAAAACTTATTTCAACATGCAAGAAGAAGAAGAACAAAACAACAAAAGGTCAAAAACGAACGTTACGCGCCATGCTGTTGTTAATTCGAGGATACAATTGCCACAATGAATACCTACATATTATTATATCTAAGTACCTACCCTTTTTTAACATTTTTCCTAAAATATTGCGTATCATTGGCTAAATACAAATAATAGCACGCCCTCTGGCTATTAAAGTAAGCCAAAATAAAAAAGGTTTTAATGCGTAGCAATGGTAAGGGTCTATAACTTAAGTAGCTATAAATACTACAGGGGGTTTAGCAAAGATACCAACTACTAACGCTAACGCCTCACGCTAACTCCAAAAATGTATTGAAATGACATTCGCTGCGGAAAAGTTAGCGATTTCCGAAACGTCATTCCAATACATTTTGGAGTTAGCGTGAGGCATTAGCGTTAGCGATTGGGATCATTGCTAGACCCCCAGGTACGTTAAAACTTCCTTGGGGTCGATCAAGAATGTAGCAATAGCGCAAAAATAATTTTATCTACTTAATTAGAATGGTAACGTGTAGTAAGGTCATGTAAATAATACATTTTACCAGATCGCCAATAAAGAACATTGCTCCCGCTAAAACCCTATAAATCGAAAACTTGAATAAAAATGTAAGCTTCAATATTGGCTAAGTATGATAATCGCGTGAAACCTTATGAATAATTATAAAAAGTCTAAGTACCTACCCTTTTAAACAGTTTTCATAAAATACTTCCTATCATTGGCTAAATACAAATTTTGTCTAATGCCAAAATAAAAAAGAGTTTACAATGCGTAGCAAAAGCAAGAGTCAATAGGCACAGATTACTGAATATGTTACTACAAAAATAATAAACTATAGGTACTATAAATACAATTTTAAATACTTATTTGAATGCTAATGGTAGTAAATTTTTGAAAACTAATACATAATACCAGATCGCCAATAAAGAATTTTGCCCTCACCAGAACCCAATAAATCGAAAACATGAATAATAATTTAGTTATATTTCAATATTGGCTAAATATGATAACGCGTGAAGCCTTAAAACTTATAAAAAAAGCCTAAGAAGTTTTTAATTTTCTAGATTCCTTGTTCTCTGTGTCGTGCCCATATTCAAGAAGGTTCGCATACCTATCCTCTTTTTTAGTTTGGACCACAGATTAACGGAAAAATTTATTTATATGTAAATACATATGACTTCCTTAGGTATAGTTACTTACATAATGAACACATTGTTTTTCTCTAATCTGCATTGCATCGAGCTCAGACGAAGTTATCGCGCGATGTATTTCGCCGTAGCCCGAAAAGCACTGTACACTGCCGGTAATGCAGGCGTGCCAATTGCTATTTACTGTTTTTTGTCTTTTAAGTTATAAATAAAAACATGCATTAATTTACTTCCTTATTGCTTAGTGCAGTGGGGATTGTTCAGATTAAAATAAAAATGATTGGGGTTCCGTGCTCATAGGCTAAATCCTTATTACTAAACCTCCGCTGTCCGTCTGTCTGTCTGTCTGTCCATCAGTCACCGGATTTACTCGTGAATCGCGATAGTTAGACAGTTGAATTTTTCACAGATGACATATTTCTGTTGCCGCTATAACAACCGTGATCCGTATTCAAAGGGACAGATAAACATACAAATAATAAAAAAAATGCTTTACTTCATATTGATAAGGAATTATAAATTAAATCAAATCAAATCTAATCAAATTTCTTTATTATCGGACAAATAAATCCATTGGTTAGTGAGGTTTACTTACTTCTAATTAAAACTATTAAAATTTATTTTTGTAATCGCAAATAATACTCTCACTGTTTGTAAAACATATTTATTCGCCGACATGCAATATAACGCTACTGCTTCCTCCATTTTATTTAGCCCACGTCGGTCGCGCAGCAGACAAACAAATTGACTGTGTGTCCGGGTTCGTTCGCTACAAAAACCTCGAGGATAGTCAATAGAGATGTTATTGCGCGCCAACTCAACAGCGAAGGTATATGAAGCCGCGCCATAATAGTAACAGATATTTTTTTCTTTAATCTGTGTCTCCGGATATACCAGAGATAAAATAACCATCAGAGAGAGAGATTTTTTTTTCCCTCATCTATGATTAGTAGCCAAAATAAAACTTACCTTTTGACACTGGCTAAATAGGCACTATGTGTGGAGCCAAAACATAAGAAAAAAAAACTTGACTTGAACCTTTAAAGCGGCCATCTTGTTAAAATCCCGTTTCGTTTCATAGTGAAATCTTACACATTTTCACCAAAAAAAAAAAATTAACTATATTAAAATTTAATATATCCTATGTTGTGCGCCGGGTTTTTCTAAGCTTATTAGTGAAAACCGCATGAAAATCCGTTCAGTATCTTCGGAGTTGTGCCGTAACAAACAAACAAACAAACAAACAAACAAACAAACAAACAGACAAAATGTTTAAAAAGTAGCTTAACGTGATCACCGAAAAATTTCAAGCCAACCTGTGTCATTTTTTTTTCGATATCTTGCATTTACAGATTTTTTTATCTCTACAGTTTTATTATATGTATAGATATAGATTGTTATGGTAGACTGTGATAATAGTATTCACTCCGAACGCGACTTCGAAATTCTTATAGGTTCGTACTCTAGGTACAACTGATTTCTCATGTTTGTACGTAAGTTTAGCTGCTTGTAAACAAAACTTTATGTAACAAACTAATCGAATATTGTATTGAATACTAACTGACCTGACCCACCTTGAAATTTGCACGGATTTATTAGTTTTATGTCCTTACCCTGTTCATGGGAAGAGGTAAGTTGTCGAAGTTTTTCAGTTTCTCAGAATGAGACTGCCAAAGTTGGCAATTTAACGTGAAAATAACGGTTGAAATGCAAGAGCGCTCTTAGTTAACCGAACCAAACCGATTTGTGAACTATCCGCATCCGTATCGGTGTTTCTAAACATGAAGAAATCTTATATCAAAACCAGTTAGCTCCCCAACTATAATGCCGATATGTAGAGAGAGACGCAGCTATGCATCTACATAGCTGTGTCCCAGTTATCGAGCGTCAAACGAAGTCACTGATCAGCCAATCAGGGAACGACCACTAAGCTGGCGGTATTGGTTAGAGTAAAGCCTTATGTGATTGACTTTGTAGGTTGAAATGCACCTAATCTCAATGGAGTAAGGTCGTTTTTACATTGGTGTTTAGACGTAAGTAGATATAAATAAAAATAAATATAGTACAACGTTCGTTTGATTACAAAACTGGGCGATCTTGAAGAACCAAAATATAAGAAGGAAAAAATAACTTTGAATCCAGGCCGGTTAAACCCAAAAACAAAAAAATAATATAGTCCATTTAGTTTTGATGTGTGTACGTAGGTACTACGCCGACAACAAGGCTACTGTGTAGTTATCCAAAATTGATAAAGTAGTTTTAGTTTTCTTCCCGCCCCAGACCTTAAGATACCTACTTCAGAGTAAATATTCTAAATTAGATAGGTAAACTAACTAAATCACAACATGTGTCAAGTCTGCCTGCATCAGTCAGTCAGTATACCTAGTTACCTACAGTCATCAGTTATATTAAATTACTCGGGCGATCTTAGCTAGAGTGTTTGAAAGCTCGCTATATTTGCCTAAAGTACATAGGTAGGTAGGTAGATCAACCGAGTTACAGAATGTGCTACAAAACGATTATAGCAATAGCGCGGAATAAAACCAATGCAATGTGCGTGCGTCTTCCGCATGTTAACGCACATAACTGTGGTTGTCTTCCGGGATCCGTTATAAATAGATTAAAGTACCTAGGTAAAATGTTATTTATAAGTGGTGCCGTAAATATTACCTACGTACTAAAGGGTCATGTTTTGTAAGAGCAAGTATTTGACGGCCTCTATGTTGTGTTATGGTAGCCGAGCATGGCGGGCGACAGCATAACCCGGAGGGTGCGGGTTGAATTCCCTTACAGGCAAGTCAAGTAGCTATACACTCGCAAGCAAAGTTTCCGTGTCCGGTCGGAAGCAAAAATCTTATTAGACATCTCCGAAACAGACCGCTATCATAATGGAACCAACACTGATCTTATAAGCTTGGTGCTTAAGTACTTAAATGAAATTTTGAAATGTCTCAATGCAGATAGGGTTGTACATAATGGTCCCTATACTTACTTTAACCTAAATATTCTGTGGTATCTATGGGTGCGGGTACGCCTTCGTGATAATCATTGATTACAAGCCTATGGCTTTGATAAGTATTTAAGAGTAGGTATATTAGGTACGCTACAACGTAGGTATTTAGGTAGGTACCTATGTATCTTCTATTTGCAAATAGCAGTTAGCGATTGAGTGCAGGAGAGTATTAATTAAACACATAAAATGAAATAAATCTGCGTAACAAAGGCCGCGGCTGTCTACGGATTGGCCTCGGTCAGTTTCACAATTTTTACACGATATCTTCGTTTGCGAAAGTAGAATGTAACCAACACTCATTCAACCTAACTCACCTAGTTAGTGTTACGACACTATATTTTTCTTGTAATTAAGTATTCATTCGAGATGTCACTATAAATAAATATTTTACGCGTTATGCTAACGATATAAGAGTTCGAAATGCACAAACTTGTTTGGTGAGCTTCATCTATTGGTTTTATTCCATTCATGTCGACTTGTGGAACATAATTCTGTGAGAATTTAAAATATTCAACTGTCACAGATATTACGTTAGTAATTTTGTCACAACACAAGCTCAACACACCTACTCTCCCTACTAACATCATCATCATCATCACATACAGAAGAGAGGCAAGCGTATATTTTTTAAATGTAGAGCATTAGGTGAAGTATCGTTTATATTTATGTAGGTATTGGCCACGGTCACTCAATTAGTTCATGGTCTTTTAATACCTATTTCCCAAATGATTTTATAAATATAGCGTCAACTACCTACTTGCTATTAGGTACGGATGCTTTTACTCCTAGTTTTTTTATGAAGAAGTTAGTTTCAACGGACCACCTACATAAAAGTCTACATTAAGTACATGGATTAAGTATTATGAATTATGTTAGGTATATTTTGTAAAGGCGTTTTTGATTTTGAATGAACTGGGCAGAGCAGCATGTAATTTATAGCACGTAATTAGATGTAGGTAGGTATAACATTTTCTACAATAGTGATAAGGAGCCCTACTTTAGTCTCCCTCTGTCTCAATATGTCAGTAATCGTAACAACGCAAATTATTGTGATGGTGATAAGATAAGCCTCATCAATTTGAACAAAGCAAAGCGACTCATGCTAATGTT
Organism: Ennomos erosarius; assembly: GCA_963580505.1. Lineage (NCBI taxonomy): Eukaryota > Metazoa > Arthropoda > Insecta > Lepidoptera > Geometridae > Ennomos > Ennomos erosarius. The sequence continues at coordinate 13,134,120 of OY756978.1, forward strand.
TACAAAACGGGTGCTGATTTTATTAGAAGGTTGCATTTATTTGGGTTTCTAGGATAAGCGAGCGCGGATCTACTTTGTTTATCTTGGTTACCTATTAGCATTATTAGGCCCTAATTAAGTAAAACTCGCAAGTCGCAAGCAGCTATGATTCGATCTTGATTTGAATTTAGTTTTCTATTTCAATTGTTTTTTTTATAAGGAGGAGCAGGTATTCTAATTTTATTCTAATCCACAAGCTTTGATAGGGTTGGATCTTTACCCAGCTGACTGTTCTCCTGAGCATCTTCACATCGTCCCACAACTCTGATGATTGCTCTCCCTGCGAGCCTCGCACAGATCATCATCGCCGGCGCCCGAGGGTCCCTTTCCTCCGCCTCGGCAGGCATTCTCGGATTCTCATCGCAATCCGCTGGGGGCCTCATCACTGCACTTGGTTAACAGTCACTGCACAAAACTCCAAACAGTACTAAATAAACCACTATCACGAGGTAAGTCTTTCACCAGAAAAAATCGCGTGTCATCTACGACCGCTCCGAAACGCAACGCGCCTGGGTCCGCGGCAGCACTCTGCAAAAATTCGTTCACCGCGTCTGCAACCTGCCTTTATATCGTTGCCAAAACAAAGAAACGTGGTGCGCAAGCGAGAGAACAACAACAACAAACACCTCACTCGCTCGCACTGTCTGCTGCGCAGTTGACGCAGATTCAGGCGGAAGCACGCGGAAAATATTGTGAGGGTTCAAGCATCGTCACGGTTCATTACAAAGGGATAGTTGCTCCCCGGTTGAATAAACAATCCTGCGATTTAATTTTCAGCAGAATACATTCAGTCACGTTTTCAAAGAGTGCATTGTGTGTCTGATCTCTGAATCCCGTTATCAGATGGGCTTTGTTCGAGGCTCAATAGCCGACGTTTGTATGCATGTTCACTGATCAATGTGAAAGGCTTGGCCGAACATGATTTTCCGGCCTAATTCACAATGTGCCATCCATCAGCGCGGCTGGCAGCCGCGTGTAGCAATTGAATCTAACACATCTGACTACTTACGAAAAAAAAAACGTGTCTTTGTTAGACGACGCGACGTAAGCATTTGTACATAATAAATTACTTCCTTTGAATTATTGGATAGAGATAATAGTTACGTCGCATCGCCACGATCACCGATCATGCCAACGAACGGCCTTGTCCACGCTATAGTTCGTGACAGAAATCGACAGCTGACTTCGGATCGGAAAGTGTTATTAATCTTAAATCAAATTAGTAACACCTCGTCCAAGGATTTCAACAATTTTTTGTCACATCGGTACTATTCATATCATACCTACCTTGACATAACACCTAACATAAAGATTGATGGCGTAAAGCATTATAACAAATTATCTACATGTAGGTGCCCTTCAGTCACCATTATACATAGGACATGTACGTCAATCATATGACTTGACGTCCACAATATTGTTCCGACCTGTATCTTGGCCAAAGAAAGACGCAGATTTTCGTCCCAAAACCTTGAATTGTTGCCAAACATATCCTAATTCCCGTGTTCCGATGGCGTACCTCCCTATATTTATTTTGTAAAAGTAAACAAAAAACTTATCCATAGTGGTTTTAATCTTGTTTTTCTTTGATAACTATAATCCGTCCCTTTGAAAATTTTGTAATATTCTCTAATATATGGCTTTCTCTATTCTCTATTGTGGTTATGGCTTTACTTTTCCGTAGGTATGTATAGAATATTTATAGTCCTACAAATGCCTACAAAGCCTCATAGAAACAGCAACCTGGCGCGTGGCGTGGCGGTCCTAAGTTTTTGCCTCTGATATTTCAATCTCTCTTCATCTAATACAATAAAAGACTACCGGGGTCTACATACCTAGATAATGTACTACCGGGGTCAACATACCTACACCATGAGCATTACTATATTATAAGTAAGCGATATGATTTCTAATTTTTTAAAGGTAGTTTCTGTAAATATACGTACACTTTTAGTTGATTCGATTCCATATTGTTTACGTACGCACACGCTCTACATCTGGTGCATTTTTATAGGTCAGTGCCATCGCCTCTGCCTACACCTTTCCAAGATTATTTTATGGTTTTGGATGAAATTCAAATGTTTTGTACGTTCCTAGTTTCGTTTTCCCTAAACATGAATAATGGAGGTAAATTATTGTAATCGTTTTTTGTCTAGTTGGCTATCTTCTAGTTTAATTTTAATACGGCGACCTCGAGTCTACGATTTCCTTCTATATTGACCTGATTTTCGGAACATCTGCGTTATTACATCGACTCATCGGACTACGGAAAATTTCTTGCTCACCTACTTTTATTGAAGTACCTACTTAATGTGCATAATACATCACTTTCCCAAAGCGATGAAAATGAGTGGCATTTTTAGGTGTTGTTTTTTTCATCGGCTGACTCTTTCGTTGGAACAAAGCTTCAGGACTTTGAAAACAATATTCATCACGGATATAAATAGATCCTTGTTGTATCGACTCTATTGAAATGTTACACAAATTCTTTAAAAGATATGAAATTTGAAAACCAACACTTATCTAAATGAACAGAGTAAATAAGTAATCCGGTTAAATTATCTATAGGGAGGGAAACTGAGGGGAATATTCCAAAATAACTCAAAACTTCCCAGGACGAATAAGTAATGTTGACCACAATGTCCAATATTTTGTTCAAATCAATTCAGCTGTTGTCGTTAAAGCGACCAACAAACAAACAGACAAAGTCTCAATAATATAAAAATACCATATCACGGAAAATGCAACAGAAACAGTCTGTTGCATCATACTGAAAGTGAACACGAAAACCACTTCATCAGACATGTTAAAGTTGATGCACGCATTACACACGCGCTCGGTGACGCACAAAATTTTCCAATACACGACCGCTGACATTTCGCAGAAGTTCCGCCGTGAAAGTTGAGGTCGATCCTTTGTGCTATTTCAGGAAAACCTGGACACGCGCCAGCTCCCTCTCCGGACGAACTTCGACGCAATTTAACACGCGTAAGGTTCTTGATCTCTGGAGTTGTTCATTTGAAAAACGACCTTAATTGAAAACGTTAAACTACAATATGTTACGATAACTTTGCTTGTTACTGCTGTTTGGGGATCTGCGTACAGATTTTCTTTGTTTATAGATAATATCTATATGGGAATAATGGCACTGTGTATCAACAACACACGTTTTTAATGATCCGTTTATGCGTAATTTCGATCATGTGGGTGTTTTTTAGAAGAGGTAATTCGAAAGCGAACTTGCGCTACATAAAATTCTGACATTATAAATAATCTGTAGAAATACGAACTACCTAATATGAAAGACCATCGTAACGTAAATAACATCGTTAGCTGTTTTTTTTAATAGGGAGTTAATGGTATAGGAGACCTAGTTGTGACATAGGCTTCAAATGAAACACAATTGACAATGGACAACAGTTTAATATGCTCAAGTAGGTGGCGCTGCGTCTTGACGCTGCTGCGCAAGCTGTGCGGCAGCGCAGCAGTGCAGCATGAGGGCAGTGAGTGCGCAGGCGCGGCTCTCTCCGCCTTCCGCACTTGCATCTTCAGCCGACAGCTCCTCACGCACCGCTTGTAGCTGCGGATGTGAAACGTACCGGTGATTTTCAGTCATGCTAGAATTGAATGGTGTATGAAAAAGTAAAACTGATGGAGAACAAATGATAAGGATTGTTCAAATGGTATATTTGGTTCATCATCAAATGGTTGATCGTGTTAGTGAAACAAAGAGAAACATTTATTTACATTTTTTTCTTAAAACGGTGAAAGAAAATATCGTGAAGAAACTGGTATTTTTAAGAATCTCAAAATTAGAGAACGCGTTTCATCCACCAACCATCAACCTGCTCATGGCCTGCGTGGTGTTTTAATACGGTCTACAACGCAATGGGAGAAAAGCCGTGTGCCAGCAGTGGGAAAGTATTGGGCTGATTGAGACACAATTAAATCACAGTATCTTTATCAGTGTGTAAAAGATATATCAGAGTGGATATCGGGCTAAAGTGGTGTCAAATGCCAGTTCAGGTACGGTAGTGCTGCTAAACTAAATGCTTTGATGGACTGCGAATTTGTGACAGCGTTTAATTTATAATTTTTTGACCTAAAAACGACTGAACCGAGTTTACCTATACACTATACAAAAAAAAATTAATGTCCTGCATTGCCACGCAGCATGGACAATGGGCATTGCGCACTCACCATTTCATGTATCATAGCGGGCGAGAGGCGCGCTGCGAGCTCAGGCGCGCAGTCCCGCGCGGCCGCAAGCAGCGCGTCCGGCGGCAGCGCGCTGCGCAGCGCCGGTTGCAGCATGGCGGCCACGTCGCCCCGCGCTGCCCACGTCGCGCCACACGCGCTGAACGGGTTCGCCGTCACATCCAGAGACTGTTTCCTTTACGGTAGACAAGCTGATAGTGAAATGTGGCATGTTCTATTCCAACCACAGATATTAAAATAGTAGATTCCAACAGACGTGCCACTACTTATTGCAATTTGATTGAATGATAAAACAAACGAAGAGCTAGAAACAGCACGATACTCATGTATGCTCATGATTCTATGTAAGCTTTTTGTTTGCCAATGAAAAGATTTAAAATCATGCAGGAAGCGAGCAGCCGCTCAAAATGTTTAGCGCTCTCTGGGGGAGGCCTAAGTTCAATTTTTCAGCAATAGACTTCTTCAGGCTGTAGATGATGATGATGATGAAGTACCTATTAAGGAAAATAGCAAAAAGTAGGTGCCTACAAGAAAAATATGTTGAAAACGGGTGTTCAACTTGGTTATCGGTATTAAAGATCACGGAAGCGGAAGTAACACGATATACGATGCATGGCAAAGTTTAACGTGTAAGCGGTGCCGTATATAAAATGAATGATGTACCTACATAATTATATTAGCACATGCAATCATGCCTTTGTCGCTTGACATAACTATACATGAAGCAAAGTATCACAATGAAAAATTATAAATCAAACCTATTGATCAGCAACAATGGCCTAGAAGCTATTAACTTCTCGGTTGGTGCAAGGTTAGAGTGCAGTATTCCCATAAATGCAATCATTCGGGGTCGCTGCTATAGGAAACGATTTGTACAAGCCTTTCATGCGACAACAATTCTATTAAAAGTAATATCTTAGCTATTTATCTGGCCTTACTGGTATCTTACTTAGGCACTTACGCCAATTTATATCGACAAAATTTACTAGGTAGGACTTTTATGCAAAGTTCGTCTAGGTAGGTACCACCGCTCTGGCAGTTATTCTTCCGCTAAGCAGTAGTGTGCAAGCACTAAAGCACTACTGTGTTCCGGTTTGAAGGGCATTGTGCCTAGTGAAATTGCTGGGCAAATGAGACTTTATGACCTGATTGCTCAGTGCAGTGTCACACAAAACTTTATTATTTTAAGTTCCGCGTGACACTGCAATTGTTATGTCGCTTAACATCAGGTGAACGACTACCTCTCACGTCATTCATTCACATAAAAAAAAATTAACCATCGAAACTGCGTCAATAAAACTGGAATATACGTACTTTTCGGCCCAAACACCCAATAGCGATAAAGAAGAGACAGAAGAAATAGGTTAATTAAGGTTCATGCGAAACGTCTCAAACAAAAAATTTGTGTACCCAAGTAAGCGACAAAGCAGAATTTAAAATGCTTAAGCGTGCTATAAAACTTGCAGCTTTGGTCATCTCCATGCTTGAAGAAGCCATTTCTACTTACCTAGGTGTGTGGCTCGGTGAAGGTGGTAAGGATCTGGAAGATGAGCTGGATTTGGGCGCTGACAAAGAATGGGCAGATCCGGCACGTCGCAGCCCAGCTACTAACGCACTCATAGGACCACCGCCTTTTAAAGAAACCAGGATTACGATTTAAACCAACCACTTTAAGAATAATGCAAATCTTCTTAGGACATACAAAGACAAAAGAGTAAGAAGACGCTTACAAGGTATGTGGTAACCGACATGGATGGGGTCTACAAGAAAAAGAATCACCGCTGTCAAAAACAGTGTAAATACCATTTTTGAGTAGGTATTACCGCGCCTAGAGCGAGCGTACCTATTAAAGCAATATTTTCTAATGACAATATATACAACCAATAAGAGTTCTACCCCCCGAGCTTCCGAGCTTTTTAAGGTACCTAAGTGGTGTTCGGTTTCCGAACCCATAAGTATTATGACAAGACATTTTCAATAGCAAAAGTATTTTTTTCCAGATTGAAACTTAGCTTGTTGCTGAAATAGGTTAGAATTGGCGTAAGGTCACATAAAATATCTAAATTACATCGTTCTTAGAGAATTTAGTTATAGACATTCTATAAGGTCTCTGAAACTACTGAATTAATCGCAGTGTTTCAATTAATACCCCGGGTTTCGTCGGGGAAAGTATTGTCTTGTATTGTAACCAAGGTCGCATTTCAATCTTTCGCATAATTGCGAAAATATTTCACATTTTCATCACACGCTCCAAAACTTTGCTAATTAATTAAGTAATTAATAGTTCTATTAAGCGCATTGTGATGACGAAATAGCACGCCATCTAGCAATCCTTGGCACCAACCAGAGCGTTAAAGGACAGCTCTTGCAACTAGTGGAAGGCATGGAGAGATGAGGTAGTATTGCTTTAATGTGAAAGAAGTTCAGAATTTCAATACACATAAAAAATCTTCCATTACGAAGCCTCGTAATTAGTCTGAAGTTAGTGTGTTAGTAAAGTGTTAGGTACCTTACGAACTAATGCATAAGTAGGTACCTAATATTAGAATCAAGACAAATTAGGAAAATTACCATTTTGGAAATGGACAATTTAAGAAGTGAACCAAACCGACCGTGTGGGAAAAATAAAGCACACATGGGTTTGGTGGAAATACTGACTGCATCCTGCAGTTTAGTATTATATCACCAGTGCCATCAGCAACAAGTGCTGATCAAAGATTATTTACCTTGTTAATTAAGAAAAAGGCATTGGTCAATTCTAAACTATTGCGGTCATTTCAATTTATATGAAAGGGACAGCAATAACTTGGGATTTTTTAAATGAGATTTACTTTAGGATTCTGCACAAAACAATTCAGTGGAACTAAGAAATTTTTAGCGAGTGCTGTTGTGGCTATCTTTAGGTATACATAATGTATTACTTACTTAAGTCCTGACTTAGTCTCTAATGAACGAGCATCTACGAAGGTAACAACCAGACCGAAGGACGACACTGACAAACTAGGAAACAGATAGTGGACCACTGTAGCACTCAAAACCTATCAGATTTGCATGGAACTGCAATGCAATACAAAGCTGGCAAAATCGTACTTTACGTTCTATTATTAATTGGACGTAATATGTAACAAAGTAACACAAGTATAATAGACACAGATATTACACACAGATATACTTAGCAAATAATTAATTATAGCGGGTTTGATTTATTTAAAGAATGTATGTCATTATATACCTATGTATGGTTTCTATTCTATTCCTAAACGAATAGAAAGATAAGATATATATAACCTTCACTCAAAAATGTGTTCAATGTTCATGTGCGCGTCAGAAAGCAAACGAGTTTCAAATTTTGCGTTGCATTTTCCGGCTACAAACCTGGATTTTGAGTCTAAAAACAGAACAAAGGTAGACTTCCCTAAGAGATCACACTGAAAATACATAAATACGTAAAACCTTTGTGTGTGTGTTGGTCGGGAAAGTCCGGATGAGTTATGAATGTGAATCGCCCTTTTCGTCAGCATTCGTACAAATCGTCTGTACACAAAGAAAACGCATGACATTTACAAAATATAATATATAAAAATATAAAAACTAAATCTTGAAAATACAGTACTTTTTTGCCTTTTTTCACCTGATAATGATTACTTCAGTAATCCTTTGTTGTGGCGCAAACTATAAATTGCTTGACCTAAGTACCCACAGAGCAAAAAAAAAAAATAGGCGAAGCATCATTTGTTTCATAGCTCTGTGTAAGTACCTATAGAAGAAACGTTTAATTTAACCTATGGCTACAGTTTACAAAATGTTCAAATGATGCAAGATTAATGATCATAAGAACATGATAATATATTATAAGAACTAGGTGGGTAAGGAGACCCCTCATTGGCTATCTCTAAAACTCTCCCTTATAAGCACGTTACATAAAGTCTTCTCACTTACTTTACTGATCCTATAAAATAGTTTAATTCATTGCTTACCTTCCTCCTGCACATCAAGAGAGTCCTTTCTTTCTCCGCCAGCTTCCTCATCGGAGTCAGGATCCGTGACAGAGTCTGCTTCGGTCATGATCACCTCTGGAGGCGTGCAGTTTACTCTGATCGGGTTATCTGAGGAATTGACTTTATTGTTTTCTGGAGGGGTTTTAAACAGGAGGTTACTCAATAGTTGGTACATCTAAGATCAAGGTTACAGTTCAAGGGCGTGGCAATCAAGCATTCAGTATTAGTGATTAGGTTTCAGATACTCCATAATCTGAAAAAGAACAGGATTCAAGCAATGGAAAGTAAATTATTGTCAAGTAAACTGAGAAAAAGGAAGAGCTTTTAGAGAGAGAAATTCAACTAAATCCGGTAACTAGAACAGACAAACAAAAACATAGAGTTATTAGAACACCTATTTTCCGCGGGAGGAAAACTAACCCACCAAAACATGTTTACAGACGCAACCATGAAAACAACGCAGTTTAATTTTGTAGCATTTATCAAAGATATTAGAAATATATACCTACTGTCCTACATTTGCCAAGTTTGATGGAAAATACCGAGAAATTCTTACGTCATTTGCGACGAAGCCGATTTACAAAAAGAAAACGCGTTATGAAAATTGTACAATTTATAGCCATTGCGTATCCAGGCTGATGATCATTGGTAACCTAAGGTTACATCCTACCCTATATTCATCAGGTACTGGCATCCAGCAATATATCGGATTTTAGTCTTATGGTCCGCAATTTCTTTCGGTATGTATTTCGACATTTCACCTTTCAAACGGCAACAAAATAACTACAGCAAGAGGAATTTCGCCGATGAACTAAAGTGACTGCACTGCCCCACTGCACTGCACTGCACTGCACTGCACTGCTATTCAAATCTAAAACAATGGTACACACCTACATGCTCAGTCGACTTCTGGCAGAATAGTTAACTCATTAGAGATATACCTGAGTGATGCACAGGTACGGTTAGCGAGCGCGAGTCAATATGGTTCTTCGAGTCCCTTCCATAAAGAAAGTCGAGTTTCCATTTTTTTGATTACATTCGGGAGCCGATAAATGGCACAAATGTGATGATGTACGTCGCCGTCGATCTCAAAGAAACTAAATATTACTCCATATCGGTTTTGGGACTTTTAGATTTTTTAGAAGACAAGGTGAAAATGGAACTTAAATATAATGTAACAAACCACTCAAATCGGTTCGGCGGTTCTCTACAAAACCAAGCCACATCGGGCTTCCGCGTGGCGTAGACCGTCAATCCACATTCAGCCACATTCGTTACGTTCGCGCAATAACTTCTTAAAATTGTATGTTGCCGTAGCCGTATTGTTAGAAATGTCGGAATTCTCCTTGTGTGTAATAGGCGGTTTCATTATTATTTATTACGTACACTGAGGAATTTATTACTGTACCTGATGATTCAAATGTTGCAGTGGTTTATTATGTATTGAGTTACTTACTTGTTTAATGTTGCTAATAAATACTTTAGTACCTATACTAGTGAAGAAAGACAGGTGGATATAGAACTACGTAAGAGACTGATTGTTTAGCAGTTTAGTCTGAGTTAGAACGAAAGAAAGAAAAAACATTTATTTAACACTCACATTAAGAAAAATCATTCAAGTAGGTACATATCTTATAGCAAAATACACGAATGAGAACATAAAAAAAAGCTTAAATAGTAGGAGAATTAAATGTGGTATTAAAAAGGGCTCAGCTCAGCATTGTGCCGGTGTGCATGACACGCGGCGCTGATTTTCAGCTAAGTCCTGTTGGTTTACGGAGCAGGAGACAGTTGCCAGGTGACCGTAGAAGAGTTAACTTAAATAATATATACAAAAAAAACTTAACAGCACTAATAATATACATATATACAAAACATAGGTATACAAAACGATACCGATAGCTCAGTTGGTAGTACCCCTGCCTTCTGAACTGAGGGCTGTGGGTTCGATTCCTGCCCGGGATAAACATTTGTGTGATGAACATAGATGTTTGTTCTGCGTCTGGGTGTTATATTGTATTCTATGTATGAATTTACAAACAAAAAAGTATTGTAAAAGTATTGTATCAGTTATCTGGTTCCCATACTACAAGCTATGCTTAGTTTGGGGCTGGATGGCGCTGTGTGAAATGTCCACACATATTTATTATTATTTATTAAAACAAAATATAATAAAACTGAACAACATACAAAATACATAGACTATTTTCTAAATATCAGTACACGACACTAAAAAAGGAGAACAAAATTACTGATGGTTGCAATTATTAGGGAGTAACGAAAATATTAAAAGGTTACTTTTTAGGTTGCAGTGAAACATAAGGCAAGGGGATACGAAAACTGTAAAGGGACCTAAATGAAAGACATATCAATATTAAAATCAGCATGTTGCCTTTGCTCGGATACAAAATATTGTTTTACTTTTAATCTAAAAGCACTGATGCTTTTAAGTACCCTGATTGGCGGCGGCAAATTATTCCAGCATTTTGACGGCTCTAGTTACTCTAATTCACTTAATTTTTTTGACTGGCCTGATAGCTCATTTGGTAGTATAGATCTGCCTTCTGAACTTGTAAGGCTGTGAGTTCGTTTCCCACGCGTGACAACCACTTGTGTAATGAACATAGGTATTTGTTCTGTATCTCTCTAATACATACATAGAATATTGTATTCTATGCATGTTACAAATAAAAAAGTATCTACGTATTATTTTAGTTATCTGGTTCCCATACAAGCTATGCTTAGTTTGGGGCTAGATCGCGTGAAATATCCACATATAATAACTAATTTATTTTTACATATATATATTAATTAACTTGATCAAGCCCATTATTCTATTTTACCTATATCCAACGTCTCTTTCTAAACGCGTTGGCGGTACAGGCAATATTATGTGGTACCTATACAGGCTCATAAATTTATGCATAATTAAGATGCCAAATTGCGGATTAGAAAAAAGGCAACAAACTTCATAATGAGCCAAATTACAGCCTTTGAAGTCAGATCTTTGTCTAAACTGTAATTGCTAAACGAGCAACATTACAAATCACATTAGAAATATTTTTTGAAGGTTATCGACCGTCGGTCGTTCCATTTTAGCTGTTTCAGAAATATTTGGCGCGATTTCAAACGCGTCACTCAAGTAGGTACAAACATTCGTAAATATAACACCTTTTAAAGCACAAAATGCATTTAAAAAGTGTAAAGAGCGTACTAAAAAGCTTGAAAGAGGAATTTGGGCCGTTTATAAATATACGACTTTGGGATTTATTGGGCTATATAAAAAAAGGTCACATGTTTTTGACACGAAGGCGAAAGATCGCCTTCGTGTCAATAAATTAACTGCTTTTTTGTAGGAGTGCGAGTGCATTTCCAAAAACAATTTTTATTGGTATTTTCTTAACCTTCTATCAAAGAGTAATGCAAGCAAAATGGGTAGCTATAACTATAGTAGGTAGGTAGGTTTATGTATGGTTGTATGGTATTATATTCCAGGAAAGCAAACGGCCTCTCACCGAGCTCAGGCCTCTCAGGATAGCTGGTTTTAGCCACAGAACATTGTACTATAGAAAATTGCATTGATTTATTTCAACATGTTTCATGGCAAACTAATGACCTGACCTGAATTGACCTGTAAATTATTTTTTACCAATAAATTCTGTATTCTGTATTCTGTATTCTGACTTATGACAAGCAGGATACTGTAGATCATAATTGATATTATGACGATATAATTATTGTAGTTCGGTAATCAATAGATGATGAGTCAAGAGCTTACGCGAATGTAGTCCAAGATAAGATTCGGAATCTATTTATTTTGTGGACAACGGCTTGTTCATAATATACCTAGTTCAAAGCGAAAAATTAACCTACCAATTCAATTATTTAACACTTTTTATATTATAAAAAACAGACGAAGATGTGTTCCAATACAATTTACCTATTATTCAAACGCGGATTTACTTGTTCGCGCAGAAGCGTATTGTCTTTAAATATACGAAGGCGTTTCAATTTTTTATCGAAAATTAGTATTCTTAATTAGCAGGATAGGCATCCTAATACGTTTCGGCTGGGACTCAGACCTTATGACAAAAATATAAGGATAGAGATACCGACCAAATTTCAACACCACCAAGTCTGCCCATTTAAATGGCCCCGCAAAGGATATAGTCTTTATGACATGATGCATTGCACATTGCACAAGCAACCGTTGTGGACTTTTGACAAAGATATACTTACTTGGATCACTATTCGATACGCAAACGGATGATTCTTGGCACTTTGCGACGCATTTCTTGTGACAGCACAAACCACAGCTCGCACATTGCATTGCATCTTTCAACCAGATCTATATAAAATAAGCAGATGGATTAAAGAAAAAGAATCCATAAGGGGATGGAAAATATTACCCATTCAATCAGCGCCATCTTAAGCTAACGCAATTTTGAAGAATTTGTGAGTCTGTGGCAGGTTTCAAAACAGGTTTGGCTGGGTTCTAAGTTTTTTAGTGTAAGGTAACTAAATTTTGGTTGTAACATTACGTTTGTTATTAAAATTAAGAGTCAGCGCCATCTATCAGAACTAAAAAAACAACGAATGAAAGACTACCTTTTTGTTGCAGAAATCACACTGCGTCGACCTATGGAAGTGCGTTCTCACGAAGTCGTGCGTCAGTTTGGAGGGTTTAGGAGGTTTAGGTGGAGTTGGATCTTTAGTTGCTGCACGAGGGGTGTTTCTGGTACCCCCTACTCCTTCCCACACCCACCAGACTAAAGCATCTCCGAAACAGAGGCACGGCTCAAAGCCAGCGTGAGACGATAGCTTGTGGCTTTTGCTGTGAAGAATATAAGGTTGAAATTTGAAGAAGTACACAGTACAAGTATGTAATCCAAAAATTCAGCGCAAGTAAACTCTTTGAAATATTGTTGAAATTGCTAACCTGAATTTGATATCAACGTCGGGCGGCAGAAACTGATACCGCTTCATATGATGTGGAACCGTCGAGTCCTGACATTCAGCCAACAAAGCCGCCAACGGTATATTCAAATATCCCAACAATACCTCCTCTTTCTCCCCCGGCACTGTCGCCCATACATTTATATTCAAATACTTGTGATTCTCATTAAGTTTGAATTCAGTTTCTTCTTCAAAAGCTATTATAGGCTTCAACTGATTGCTTTTCGTCCAGTACATCTGGCATATTTCGACATGTTCAGTTTGTCTCGGGCCTCCGGTTTCGAATATCTGTTCGTCTTCGTCCAAAATGGAGTCGCATTTTTCTTTGCATTCAGAGGAGTCGGTTCTGATGATGGGTATGTCTTGCTTTGTTTTGATGGTGGTAGCTTGTTTGAGAGGTGTGTTCGCTTCGGAGGCCGGTGGTGTACTGCCAGCGGAACTGTCAGAAGACTTGTTTTCTACTGAGCACCGGCGCTTGCGCAGGCCTGTGTTAGATGAAGGTGACGAGTCGCTGTTTTTCGAGTGTGGTCGAGCGGGTTCGGTTTTCTGTTTGGTCGGGGTTTCAGTCTCGCTTTGGGGTTCTGGTGCTGATTTAGCTGGTGAATCCGATTCCTGTCAAGCAATAATACATAACATTTGAAATTATGATTTATCCGTTTCGTAGTTATTGTATAATAGATGATTTATTATTTAATGCTCACGTCGCTTCACAAGTTCACATGAAAGCAGAAAAAGTGATGAAAAATGGATATCAGAAGCAGAGCAGATGGAGAGAGTAACTTTAAATCGCAGATTTCACATATTAAGGATTACAAATAAATAAATTGCAACAAACAATCAAAAACATAACCAAATCTCATGCTTTATCACTCCGATTACCCATTTTCTGCCATTCCGTCGAGCGAAAAAGACCTAAACACGTTTAATGCCAAGAATCTTATAGCTTACCGAGGTATTACTCCTAGAAGTGGCAGCCCGCATGCCCTGCAGTCTGACCCCCTCCATCACTTCGGAAACTCTTCTGAACGAGAAATTCGTCTTGATCCGTTTGGGCTCAAGCGTATCTTCCCTACGAGGCGCCGCGCCACAACCACCGCGCCTCACGCGAACTGTTACTGAACGGCGCTCCACTTGACGAAGAAGTTTACCCACCTGAAGAATGGTTCTAAGCTTCAATAGCATACCAGCATACATATAAGTACATAAACGCAGTCATACGGAGCAATATATTACCTGGGACATCACTATAAAAAATAATACATTTGAGTGTAAATGAGTGGCCAGTTGGTATTCTGCTTTCTGTAGCTGTACGGGGGGTTATTCGCTATGACACATGAGATTCCTTGCCAATAACGCGTGACGTGTAAAATATTGCTCCAAACGTAAATGTGGGCTTTAACGCGTCACGACATGGAATTAACATGGAATCAAAAAATTGTATTCTGTATGCCACGCGTTAGATTGTTTGTGCCCATTGTTTTCTATTTTTTGACGTGCGTGTAACGTGTGCTGCCGTGTTTGTCAAATTTGACAACGGCATACAGAATAGCATTTAAACCCAAAACCATTCCACGAAGATATCGTAACGCGCTGCGTTACGTGCGTGAATGGTCATACGGAATAAGGGCCCTGTAATGTGGTGGGTTCTAGCTTTACCTTCTGCACTGTAGATTTGGTTCGTTTGGGGTTAGATGGCGTTGCATGAAATAGCTGTCAATATTTCATTTAATTTGCACTGCACCAGCAAAAAATAATGCTCAGTCACATTGCTAATTGGCTTGTCTATTACCGTGAATGGCCCGTACAATGTGATGTCATTTATAATCTCAAGGCGACAGGCAACATTAGCACAAATTGTACAACTATTTACAGCCCCTGTGAATATCACTGCACTGTTTGCTACGCTTCAGTCACTCACCTGAGCAACATTGTTAACCGGCTTATTGTCTATGGCCAGTACCACGTCATCTCTTCTCAAGTCAGCACGGTATGCCGGCGACATCGGTACCACTGTATCTATAAGGACCACACCGACGCCCTGACAGCATACGAGCCCTAACTGTCCACAAACTGCTGGTAGCACTACGTCTAAGACTAGAACCCCTCGACGGAGTGACACCTGAAATAATAAAGAAATGAATCAGAATACATGAAATTAACGTAGGTTTTGTAGGTTCTTTTGATTAAACGCTTGCGAATGTACGCAACCAATAGTATGGTGATAGGTGAGCAAAGAAGTTGAGCACTAGCGAAATACCACGTTACCTGACAAGTTAATTCCTAACTGTACATGACCGAAAGAAAATGGCGCAAAGATCCCTCCCCTCTATAAAAGTCCGCAGTTAACGAAATGCAACTTATGCTACCAGTTTTCACAACCACTGGAAACTCATTACTTTGATTAAGGACACCAGTATTCACCTATCACTATAATTTTGAAAGGTGGTTTATCGCATTAAATTTTTGATAACTGCAAAGGACCAAATGGCGCAAACATATTACCCATCCGTGAGAGTCGACGGCTAAGGCGGCGCGAACCATACCGCCTCCTCCAGACCACTGAAGTCTCGTCACTTCAACCAGCCTTATTGTGAGTTTACCGTGAGGAGTAGGTCCATCTTCACCATCTGTACTTCCCGGCTCCGATTTAGGGAAAAATGGTTTATAGCTGTAAAGGAATAAGGTATTGGTTCAGTTGAATGAAATATAAGAACATCATTTATTATCTTTCAGATGATGTAAAAATATCCTCACTGAGATGCCGATTAGTTCTTGCTCACCGTATTTTATAATTAGGCAGCGTATGCCTCTGGGCGACTGCTCTTCTGATATGCGCAGCGACCAGCGAAGCCAGTCTAGGTTTGAGCTGCCTCCCTTGGAAGCGCCCTCTCACTCGCAGCTCCAGTTTCGGTGGTGATTCGAAAGCTATCGCCCAGTGCGTGTATGGATTCCGCCGGAACATCAGTTGCACGTTGCCGCTAATGCTTTCAACTGTCAAGGTAAGTTTAGAATTAATTTTACAAAACGGAGACATTTCATATTACTTAAAAAGCTCGAGCATATTGCTTTTAGTTTTATTAATTTTTTTTACACACATGAGCGATTGTACCACGAACCGGAAGACATAGCGTAGGCCGGCCCCCAACTAGGTGGACCGACAACCTGGTGAAAGCCGCGGGGAGCCGATGGATGCAGGAGGCGAGCAGCCGCTCTAAGTGGCGCTCCCTGGGGGAGGCCTATGTTCAGCAGTGGACGTCTTCAGGCTGTTAATAATGATGATGATGATGATGATGATGATGAGCGATTATAGAATGCTACAAATACCTACATCTAAGTTATTTTTTTTTTCAGTACGTATAGGCACCTAGTGCTAAAATGTATCACACTGAATGTGCAGCAGATATTAATCAAAGGCTTAGAATTTTTCTTTCTAAAAAATATAACCGAGAGTGGAATTGCCGTTGAGCGAACCATTAAGCAAAGTGCCTTTAACTCAATTGATGTCTTCATAATTTTCAATTTTGTCGAGCATGCCCTGGTACTAAGGTATTTCAGTCCATGGAATTTAAATAATGAAACCACTCTGTACAAAGCGGGAACAAAAGCCTTTAGAAAATTTGAAAGCGTCTTTATTTAAAGGGTACATTATAGGATTTATATGAATGGAAGACTTAAATAATCATACACTGGTCGGGCGGATTTGCGTCGACTGCATTTGGATCTTCATCATTAAAACTGCTCTTGTAATTACGTTACTGCTTTGAAGCTACAAAATAATTCCGTGCCCTAACTTACAGTAAATTAAGATTTTTGATTCATGATTGCCATTAATTGTATATGGCAGACATAGCGGTTATAATAGAGCAGCGAAATATACGTCAAAGAAAAGCATCGTCCTGTAAAACCTTAGCCGTGTTCCTTTACGGTTTTTTGAATTGTGTTATTTAAAATCTTTCTAAGGCAAAATTATGAAATTCTACTCCTACTAATATAGCATTACACTTCTTCCACAACTCAACATTTATTTAGAAGTACCAACATAAATATACATAATTTATATATTCGACTTTCGTTGTGTGTACGAAGTACGAACGCATGGCATGTGATGTGAGAGCAAGCTCATCAATCATTCAGCAGCTTTCTCAGTGAACATGTTTAATTAAATAATCTGGAAGGCTCTGTACTAAATGTTACACTTTTCGAAGTCACACATTCGCAAACACGATTATATATACTTACATCTACCTACAAAACTACGCAGTAATACGAATATCCACGTACTATTTATATAATACGCGTGTACTTTCGCAAACCAAATTTGTTTTTATGCCATCAGTTATTTAGTACTTATATGCATAGGATTAGGGCGAGTCTCATTTGGTTTTTATTTTGGACGGATGCAGAAAATAGAGGCTCCAGCATCGTCATAAATACCTACATAGTGTACTTATTACATTTGTATTTCGTTGAATGTTGGTCTTGGTACGTGTACATTTAGATATAAAACGTGCCTCTTTTACTGAACATGGCACTACGTTGTGTCGTAGTCTACGGTACAATATTATAAATCAATATGAAAACAATTAATCTACTTATTACTGGTATTTTCTCCTATCTTTGTAGGACAACTACTGTCAAATAACGACCGAGATTTTCTTAATAGCATTTGCTGCTAATGCCTTAAACTCCTACAAAAAGCATAAAAGCTCTTCAAGTCTAGTTTTTATTAAGATTTATTTATTATCCAAAAAAGTGTATATACATTTTATATTTTCAGTAGTACTTACTAGCTGCCCCCACACTAAGACAAACCTGCCTGAGCACCTTCACTTTCGCATTGACATCTGATAGACTATATTTACTAGTACCCACCTGTTATAGATATATTAGCAATCTTCCCCAGTAGCATCACAGCGTCCACGTCTATTCTGAAGTTGCCGTCATAAGCCAAGTCGAATTTTAAGTCCAAGGACCTCAGTCTTGCGTTATCTTCCTCCAGTTCCCCGCTTAGAAGGCGAAGGTTCGTAATGCTGGGGAACTCTGAACCAACTTCGAGAGAACGGAGCTGTATAAAGAAAAGAAATTCTCAGATATTACTAGCATGAAATAATGTAATGTTTCATAACACGAGTGAAAAATATTATATTGCATCATTATAATGGACGAATGAAATGTGGGAGTTTACAACATGTTTAGGCAGTTTATAATTCAAAGCGGAATCCTCGATGATGAAGAAGAAAGTAAGCAAATTTCAGGGCAGTCTTTGAGCATAACAATATCACATTTTAAGCCCTATTTTCGCTTGAAAATTCACGTAACATTTATTCCAGTAAAAATTTCTCGTTTTACCAAATTACAGCACAGCTTATATTTTGATTACGAGGACGACCCTCGGGCCTCGCTTCGTTTAAATACATATGAATTCTTTTCTAATAATAATCCAAGGATTCGGTTCGTTAGCCAGGATTATGCATGGTTCAAAAGCTTTGACAAATCAAGTGTGAATGTGACGTGTTACAACTGTTACATACGCGCTGATTGAGCTCGATTCTGTTTCCGAGCCAATGGTTGAGAAGCGGCGGTTAGATGATGAATTAATCGTGATTGGTTAGGGTTGCCAATCTTGTTTGCTAGAGCATTCTACCTAACTGTTGTGTTAGTTGTGTAGTCAATTTTTTTTTTGGTACTGGGACGATCCTGTCAAATTAGGGAAATGGTGTCTAATGCAATCAGTCATCTATCTACCTCACACATAGAAGGCTTATAGTATGCGGAAGCAGGACAGAAATAATGACGATGATAAAAGAAATAATAAACACTTACAGTCAATGATTCAAATATCTTCCCAGAAGAGGTCTTTGCGAGTAGTTCTGCTAGCTCCGTCGTCATCCGTCTCCTCAGCCAACTGGTGTCGGCTGTGCTTTGTTGGAATATGAACTGAAGCATGGCGTTCAGAGCACCTTCTGGTGTACCGCTGTATATCTTTACGATTTCCTTTAATATTTCCTGTTTAGGGAAAAGAAAAACATGGACGCTTGTGAAATCGTGCATGGGAGATAAGAAAACGAGTTGAAGAGGATTAACTGAGAACAAAACTTACTCAACTGAATTTGATAAAATTAAATCAAGATAAATGCAATTTGAGTTTACAACGGTGAAGGAAGGACATACAAAAGAAACTGCACGTTAAAGAATCAGAAAAATTCTAGGACGTGATTACCCAAGCTTTTTGCCAACGTGGGTGGATTGTGGATTATAGCTTAAGTACTCTCTTCCTGTGAAAGAAAACCCAGGTGTGGGAACTGGGTACCTATACCTAGACATGTCTAATATAAACGATATCCAAAGAGGCATACAGAAATTAACAATCCGAAAATCTCAAAGCCTTAATTTGACTGATGTTGTCTATTCGCACACCATTTCCTAAAAACTGATTAATGGTACACGCCATCAAAGGACATTTTAACCCTGCATTTAATTCTATTTGTTAGAGAATCGAGGTCGGTGTAATTAAAGGGCCCTGCTTAGAGGAGGTCGTTACACCTAATGATAGCCATTAGAAGACAGCCCAATAAAACGGGGACACTCTGTAAACACATCAATGAAACACCTACCGCGACACCTCTTTATGTCTATGACCATGTGAACTTATCTAGAGTGAATTTAGGTCCTCATCAAGAATGCGAACAACGACATCTTATAATGCCAAGATCACAGAACGGCGAGATCTTAGAATGCCAAGATTGCGAAATGACAAGGTCTCAGAAAGTCAGAATGTATAGAAAACTGCGAAGATCAGAGAAAAAAAATTAATGCTATATACCGCAAGCTGACGTGATCTCAGAACTCATACTTGATCTCACATTTATATAATTTAAAATTTTCAGAATGATATATTGATGATTTTATGTCTTTAGGACCAGCGATTTAGGCAGTGCATTTCATATATCAGTCAGTCAGGACTTTGAATTTTTATATTTAGGTATAAGTATACTCAGAGTAAATTATTTTTGGATGATTAACGCTCATTACTCCCTGGGTTCTTATTCCGTATCGATTCCTTACTTCGAAACCACGCGAATTAAGAAATCTGCAAAACTCTATTCTCTATGAAACGACAACAAAACCGCGCGAAATGAATTTGGAATTGGCGCGATTTGAACTGTCAAAAATCATATGTTTTACCGAGACGCGTTCCGAAACATCAACACATCAAAAGATATGGCCACTTTTGTCCATATATTTTATTCAAAATAAAGATAACTTTAATTTAAAGTGAAGGTATATCTAACGCTTTGACACGATTTGAACAAGACACGATAACGACGTGGTTTCGTATCGTGTGGAATCTGTATATGTCATAGAGAATAACCGCCCTGTTATGGTTTCCATAGCTGTTCTACTAGTCTAATGTAAGGTCCCCGGCTGTCGCTCGATAATAATTGGGCGGCAAATTAATTCTGTCGGCGTTGCTCGTAAAATGTGTTGACAGGAATGACTCGACTAAGTGCGGGCATTTATTTATAACTGCTATCTTAATTAAAACGCCATAGCTTGACACGATTTTAATATGAATATAAGATTATTTGTATAATTAAACTATTGCTTGTAAACCAGACACTAAAGTTAAGGAATTTTACAACTAAGGAATCCATTACATCATTATAACGCCTCTTGTTACAATGACGTTTGTGCTTGCTTAACAAGGTAGGTATATGTTTATAGCACTTTATAGAAAGCAACTTTAACTTTTATCTAATTAATTGATAGAAGAAACAAGCTCGGCTCAAAACAATCGACGTAAAATCCAACAACTTCGTTAGCTTAATCACAACAAAGCCTTCGAAACTTTGTGTTCACGTCACGTTTGAGTTTATCAAAGATTTAAAATAGAATAAGATGAAAGCCTCTCATGTGCCGGTTATAATTTCCTTAATATCCGGGGTTCGAAACTTCATTGACTTCTTCAGAAACTTCGTCTATCTACTCTTGATAGCTTAATAATATCCATGATGGAACTTAGGATGAATTATTACTCTCTTGCGAAAGTAATTTCGCACAGTCACTCTCACAGTCTGGTAAAAGAGGTAGGCTACTATACGACAAAACGCTCTAGTCATAAGCTTCGAAGAGGAACAACAAAGTCCGAAGTAAATAGGTGCAGGTAACTCGACCAAAGCAGAGGTCTCATTTACAAAACCCAATACATATTATTTCCCTCTCTGTCAAAGTTAAGATAAAACCAGTGACAATATTCCGTCTAACTGTGGTGTGATTTCTTTTCCTTGTCCCAATTAATTATGATTGGATTTTCTCACATAGGTACTGTGCAGGAATATCTTATTATTATATACTTGGTGTAATTGAATTCATTGGCATCCTTTGAAAGTAGATACCTACTCCTGATACCGGTCACGTGTGGGCCAAAATTTTAAAAAATTCTAACACATTGGTTTGGTAATAATAATAACTCCAAAAATGGAATAAATTACTTAATGAAATGCTACAATACAAAATTTAATTAAAATAATGAATTACTGTTTTTAATTAGTACATACAAGGTATAAAAACGTTTATTGTATCAAAATCATCCATGCCAACTGCGTTAGGCGCCGCGGCAATCTTCATAATTTTCAATAAAAAAATTTCATTTACACTCTTTACTCTTTAATAATCATCTATAAATGATGTACTAGCATGGGCTCAATTTATGCTAGTGAATTAAATGACATTCTGTATACGATTTTGTAGTGGAATATTTATACCGAAAGATCACTTCCTTGCAATTCCTTCACTGTCTAAAGTCATTGCACAGGGCGTCAGCATCATAAAGCGTTCAGTCAAAGTCTTTCATATACTTACTTATAAGTACTTGACTCTAGTAAGTAGGTATACAATTTATGCAACAGATGGTACCTGCTTACAACCCATTTATTTTTACAGACGCCGCGCTCTTTGCATTGCACGAAGTCGCGGTACATTTATCTGGGATCATTAAATATGATACTCTGTCGAGTTACTGCTATTTCTGGGTAGTCTTCGTGTTTCACTAACTTATAGGAGCCATTATAGCTCTCGGTTTCATGATTATTTTATGTTCCACATAGGAATTCAAAGGTCCGGTTTGTAGATTTATTACTGTTTGAAATAACTAAGACTACATCATTGTACCTACTGTTTCATGAATGAGTAATATAAATTAATTAATGTAGTATAGGTACTCCAATCCAAAGTACAAATCGTACTTTATTCAACTAAAAAACGAACTGTACTTAGCTAATGTGAATTAGATACCTATTAAAAATAGGTACTTACAGGATGTAATTTAATTCATTAGTATAAATTGAGCCCATGATATTACATCATTTATAAATGATTATTAAAGGGTAAAGAGTGTAAATGAAAATATTTTTATTGAAAATTATGAAGATTGCCGCGGCGCCTAACGCAGTTGGCACGGATGGTTTTGATACATTTAAACGTTTTTATACCTTGTATGTACTAATTAATAAAAACAGTACTTCATTATTTTAATTAAATTTTGTATTGTAGCATTTGATTAAGTTAGTTATTCCATTTTTTGGAGTTATTATTATTACCAAACTAATGTGTTAGAATTCAAAAAATTTGGTCCACACGTGTCTGGTATCAGGAGTACCTAGTTTCAAAGGATGCTAACGAATTCAATTACACCCAGTATAAATAAAATTAGCCTTTTTGACCGAACGCTTAATTATGCCACATGTGGCTATTCTTCTGGGTATAGTATATTCTATTTCTTAGTAAGTAAAGATTATGATGTTTTTGTAATTTCATTAAGTCATATCATTTAATTTACCTTACCGAATGTTAGGTACAAAACTTTTGTGTTTAAGCGCCGAATCAGATAGAATAATAGTCAATAGTCAATGGTCATTTATTCATATAAAAATACATGTCACAAAATTGATAATATAAATAGAATTGTACGATGTCAAGAGTACATACAAAAATAAAATAGTTTTCTATTGCCAATTAAATAGAAAAACCCATCACAAGATTAACATACCAGGGATGACTGACAAAAATAATAAATTATAATATAATTAAAATTACAATTACAAATTAGCATAATAAATCATAATAAACAATCAAAATACAATAATACAATGTCATTCATTAATGCTTATAATTTAAAAATTCTGTATAATTATAAAATGTTTGGTTGACAAGCCAACGCTTAAGCTTCAGTTTGAAATACTTCAAGTTTGGAGTCCCCGTTATCTCATCTGGTAGATGATTGTAGACCGTCGGCCCCATGACATGCGTCAACTTGTCGGACTTAGCGAGTGACCTTTTTACGGGTGCTAGCTTACCCTTGCTACGAGTGCTGTATCTATGTGACTCACCGATTTTTGTATAGGCTTCAACATTCAGTCTCACAAATACCGCCACTTGAAATATCACTACGGATGGTAGCGTGAGGATTCCAAGTGATTTAAAGTGCGGTCTTGCGGATGTGTTTTGCGATACCTTCACAATCGCTCGCACTGCACGTTTCTGGAGCCGGAACGCCCTCAATAATATATAATAACAATCTTCTATACCCTATTTTCTAATTAGACGGAGTAGACTGACATTACCGATGTTACCACTTTCTCAGGTTAAATAAATAGTGATGTGGTAAGAGCGATTAATTCACTGAACCATGCTGTTTAAAGATCTATTTTATGATTTTGTATATAGTTACATATATATAGTATATAGTATATAGTATATAGTATATAGTATATAGTATATAGTATATAGTATATAGTATATAGTATATAGTATATAGTATATAGTATATAGTATATAGTATATAGTATATAGTATATAGTATATAGTATATAGTATATATAGTGTATGGGTATAGTTAGTTGGTAGTGTTAGTAGTTTAGTTTGTGTGTAGTGGTTTTCTAACCACTTCTTAAAATCGTAATTACTGCGTAATTTGTGATTAAAATTAATTGTTTTTCTGTAAATAAATACATTAAAATTCAAATTAGCGAGAGTAACAGTACATTGTCTCTAACATACGCGTGTAGAGCAGAGCGACGGCGATAATATTTTCAAATACCATTATGGTCCTCTTAGTGAATCAATTTACATTTAAATTAACTTTTTCTAGCTATTTTTATTTATTTATTATATATGAAATACCTACTTATCTCCATGTCGTGAACAAAAACGATGGCATGAGTTCAGCGACTATGAAACAAAACAATGAGCAGACACAAAAATTCGCTCGCAGTAATACAAGCTTTTTACTTGAATCGTTTGTTTTGGTCGCTCAATGCTCGATACTGTAGTTTAAGACCCTATTATTGCTGTCGAAAGCAGCCGCCCAAATTGGCGCTCTGTGGGAGAGGCCTATGTTCAGCAGCGGACGTCTTCAAGCTGTTAATGATGATAACGATGTTGAAACTCACCGGTGGTAAAGTGACCGGCATACTGAAGTTGTTTTCCGCCGTGGTGGGCTTCTCAAAGGTCCTCCAATAGTAGTACAGGATCAACAGCGGTATCGTCAGCGCGATCGTCGCTCCAACCATCGCGGCTAGCAGCAGCCAGGGCCACTCTGGCATCTTTGCTTCTAGCGATTAAAAACTGGTGGGAGTAGAATAGTTACACATCGATTATGGTACCTATAACATCAAAATATTTATATGCTACCAATCCAGTAGAAAAGAATACAAACTATGACTGTGGGTGGGGATGGGAATGTAGCAGACCCCTTGATAAATAATCTGCAACCGAAATACTTCGAAACCGCCTAGTTTGGGTAAATGTTTGATTTGCTATGCATGCAGACGATTTTTCCCTATGTGATTCCGATTTTTCAACCGATTCCAGACAAAGAGGTATATGTACTGTCATAGAAGTCTTTGATTCCAGATTTGAATACTTACCGCAACCAAAAGCACAGGATAGATATTCAAAGGATAGTAAAACGTACCTACAAGTTTTTAATCAACAAGTTTTGATGTCAACATGCAGTTACTTATACGCTACCAAAACAGAGTAGAGGATCATAATGAATTAAAAATGTGTAACAAAGATCTACGTTTAATTATTCAAACAAGAAGAAATTACGTCAACGATATGACGTGGACTATCTCAAAGAAGTTATACTTACACAGGAAGATGTTGCTTTAACGACCGCCCAGCCTTTCCGCCTACTACCAATTACAACCGCAAACGAGTACCTACATCTTGTGTTTGCAAAACACACAAAACAAGGTGGTAAAACTTTATAGAAAGTAATTTTGCTGTTATTGGCAGGCGGCACATTGATTCAGGAAAAAAAACACGACCTAGTCAGTATATTTTCCGCGAGCCCTATATTAAAGTCAACGTTGTACTATTTGGATTGTACCTATTTGGTAGGTACGTACGCTTTTAGCAATCTGCAAATCTTTTCCATTTGTTTCATTACCGTGTCTTACCGGCAAGGATTCATATTCAGCGATTTTCTTTAAAGATATCTCTACCTGTTGTAGTTTAGGGCGGTTACAAAACAACGATTATCTATTTTGTATTTTCTTTAACAAAAATGGTAAGCCCACTAATCGCTTATAAAGCCTACAATCTAACGGTTATCCTTATACACGTGTGCGCATAAAAATTACGGGCATTTTACTAAGTATACCTATAATACAAACGAAGACTACGAAGGGGTTGATCTGCCATTCGTGCCACCCTCCTAATAGTGCACGCGCCCTGCCCTTGACTGACACGAAGTCAAAGGCTACGTGCCCGCCCTGTATGCTCGGGCCAAGGTACAAAACCTATATATATTCTACTTATGACAACAGTAAATCATCTGAACCATTTTCTAATTAAAATAAATGGAATTAGTGATAGAGATTATAAGGCAAATTCCAGAATACCTTACAAATTATGAGGGCTGTATAAAATTCATTCCACCTTCTTTTGTTGTAGAATAATTTTTTACGGTAGTGATCAACATCATTGGCTTCGTTTGTAGATTGTCATTTAGCCTCATTTAGCCTGTTTTTCAACAATAACTGGAAAAATACTGAATAAATATAAAAATCTGATATTTTTTTATATGAGCTATTTGGGGCCCGTTAGCTCAGTTGGCAGTAGCCCTGCCTTCTGAACTGTGGGCTGTGGGTTCGATTCCTGCCCGGGACAAACATTTGTGTGATGAACATAGATGTTTGTTCTGCGTCTGGGTGTTATATTGTATTCTATGTATGTATTTACAAACAATAATGTATATAAGTATTGTATCAGTTAACTGGTTCCCATAGTACAAGCTATGCTTAGTTTGGGGCTAGATGGCGCTGTATGAAATGTCCACACCTATTTAATTTCGGGGCCTCTCAAGAAAGCTCGTACAAAATGCACAATCCACGATGCATTTACCTTCTCCTAAATATGTCGCTATTGCTGAACATAATTGCCAGTTTTGTGAGGCAGTTTCAGAAGATTAAGTAAGACAGATATACAAGTTTTTTTATGGGCAGATTGGTCTGCTTCTTACCTGACTTTTTATATTTTCGCAATAGTATTATTTTTATGGTAGTAAATGACAAATTATTATCTTTTACCGTTTCAGCGTGAAGCACGTTCAGACAAACAGAAAAACAAAAATACTACTATACTTAGATCGATAAAGAAATGTACCTACCGCAATTAAATTTTTCTTCTAGGTATATTAATACAGCAATTAGCCTCGCTTAGGTATATAGCAAACTGACAACCATAATAATGTATATAAACTAGTTTCGTAGAAGATATTCCTAACTATAAATAGATACCATAAACTAGTACTTGTATCGTCCGTACCTAGATAGATGAACTCTTTATTGACACCAAAGTACCAAAACAATAACAGGAAACAACTTATAAGTAGTTTAAAATGGGCGGTCTTATCGCTAAAGAGCGATCTCTACCAGACAATCTTTGGATGGATAGAGATATATCAATGAGCATGGACGGTGGTGCTATAAAAGTTACTATGGTATACACATACATACTAATATAAATATAAAATAAAAGACTACATAACCAACAATACATACTATACATAATATAATACAAGTACACATACCTATACATACATATACAATACATAATATATCAATTGTAAGGAAACAGTGAAAGTTTATTAGAATAGGTATTATTTATAGTAATACTTATCTATAAGCTCAAAGTTATTGCCTACCTACGTCATGTTGTATGACTCTCGTCTCTATAACGTCTCGTTGAGTGATGGATCCGCCTCACGTAGGACCTCAACATACGCATGCCCCAGAAAGGATTTTTTTTCTACTTATTGTTAACCTTTCCACGCCGACTGCACCTGTTTACCAAGTACTTACGGATAAGGTGGCTCATTCTTTTTGTTTGGACGTCGAAAAACATTTCTAATCCTTTGCGATCCTTCACGAACTTTGCCAAAGTTTTCTCATCTAACTTTTCTATAAACATTGATCCTAAATAAATTATCTAGTAGACAAAGAGACAACGAGGATTATTTATTCCACCCAAAAAAACTGCCCTGAAATACTCCCTGATAATTTATCTGATAATACCGTCGCTTACTATCAGGCGAGTTTATTTCCAATAAAATAAAAATAAAATGAAATAAAAATATGTGTGGACATTTCACACAGCGCCATCTAGCCCCAAACTAAGCATAGCTTGTACTATGAGAACCAGTGAAAACGATTATAAATTATAATTTACATCTTGGCCCTAAAACCATTTTAGAATTTCTTATAAAAGCTGCTGCCAAGTAGGTAATTCAGACCATGTTAAATATTAACTTAAACTATGAACTTTCTAGAAATAAGTAAAAAATTTGGACATTATCTAAAAAAGAGCTTCTTTTGTAAAGATATTCACTAACATATATATAACTTTCTTCTATAACTCTTTAAAGTTATTTAAAAATTGATCCTTAAGTTTACGTAAGACGTCTGTCTGACCTTTATCGAATATTAATCAAGTTTATAGCTTTAGGGCATCACCTAGCAAGTTGTGTTAGTTTAAATTGAGTTTTAAAACTAAGATAGGTATTCTTTAATCTTGGAGTTTAATATAGGTTTTATTTATCATTATGAGATTATAGTGCACACCCTGCGTAATGTAAGTACCTAGTGACCTACTAATAGTAAGCGTCACAAAAATTCTTTTCTTCATTTTCTCTAAATACATAATTAAACAAAATGTACTTAGTACTAAAGGTGGGTAGAAACAAACAGCATTAACCAGTAAGTATAAAAAGGGCATCATTTTCCAATTGGAAAATTACTTCGCGACATGAACAGATCTAACAATGTATTTTATGTGTTAGTTCCATTCCAGTGAATCAAGAACGTACAATCAAATACTTTGTTGGAACTAAGAAAAAGACATTTTCCTCGTGTTCAATACGTGATGAATTTCTGCGAAGTATCGAACTATTACCTACTATATCAGAAAGTTGAATGACACGTTAGATACACGAGAACATTTCTGATAGAGTTACTAGGAGAGGGTTACTTATAAGGTAACAAACTAATATGAATTGGCCTGGCCACGGTACCTAATAAGTACTTTCGTATGTCTTCTTTCATGTCACATGGTATTTGTGTATAATACATAATTGTATAGTAAGATTAATAAGTGCTGAAAACGCGAGGCATATTGCAGGTCTTTTATAAGTGACTATGAAGCGGGCTTTATACGAGGAAAAGGGAGCTGATCGATGTAGGAGGCAAGCAGCCGCTCAAGGTGGCGCTCTGCGCTATTTACCTGTTTCCCGCAGCAACTATAAAACTTCCAGGATAAAAAGTATCCTATATTGACCGTGGTATTATAAGCAACCCATGTGCAACGTTTCA
Organism: Ennomos erosarius; assembly: GCA_963580505.1. Taxonomy (NCBI): domain Eukaryota; kingdom Metazoa; phylum Arthropoda; class Insecta; order Lepidoptera; family Geometridae; genus Ennomos; species Ennomos erosarius. The sequence goes on from OY756978.1 coordinate 13,163,206, forward strand.
TCCAACTCGATTCAATTGTTTTGGCATAAAACCAAACTTACAGACAACGTTTCACTGATGAATAATTAGTAAAGATAAAAGTCGCTTTTATAAGTCCATTAGCTTTATCCAAGTTGAAATCTCAAAGAGTTCGTTCATATTTAATTCCAGTGCTAAAGTTCTATAGGTACAAAAGGTAGATGCGAGAGTTTAGAAAATAAGGTAAACAGAACCTATCTAGTAGTCGACTCATCCATTATGTATCGGTTGATTGCCCCCGCTTTCAATATTCAGGATGCCTGAGGAATTGTAGAAATTCTGATGTATCTGACTGCCGGTTGATAATAGGTCAAAGGAAGCCACAGCAGCGTAAGATCAAAAACTAATCAATCCTAATTTTAGCAGATTGTGAAGGGTGAACTGGCCAAAAATGTTGAGTTAAGATTATATTGTATTGACCGATAACACGTTTTACATGCGTGAAAGTATTTTTTCCTACCCTGACGAGATAAGAAAGCCATCCCAAGATGATCTGATTAAAGATTTCGTATCGTAAGATTTCGTTAGGCGGTATGGAGGTGTAGTCACAGATTGCTTAATAATATGTTACTGTGTAATAGTTAGATAAAAATCAAAAGTTATAAACCAAAATACAGTGAATATAAAAAATGATTTATAAAAATCTAATATACTAAAATAAAATATGTTAGATAAATAGATAAATAAATAAACACTTTATTGAAACACACAAATGAAAAAAAATGAATGAACCAATGTTTTTATTTCAGTCATTAACTCATTACCTATTAGTCATGATTATAAATATAGGTATTATCTGGACGCACCCCTCGACTTCGCACGAGTGCCTAATGCCTATCTATACACCTTTCGTGAAAGTGCAAGCAATAAGTTGACAAAGTTTCATCGTATCGGATAGATAATACAGCAGCCATAGATTTATATATCAGGGTATGCCCGAAGGAACATTTTATTTTGTCAAAATGGCGTGGGAAAAGTCAGCGCCATCTATTAGATTTCGCGTGAACTACGACAAGTTGAGAAAATTAGGTGCCTATCGCTGCCATTATGTCCGTCAATGTTTATGTTTACAATGATTATTCCAAATATAAATTCGATTATTTTGTTACAAAACAGAGTGTAATATTGAAAATATTGAATTACTTGAGGTAAGAAACTTGGTCTTTCTTTTTACTGCACTTTTGAGTATAGATTGTGCAACCCTTCACAATACAAATTGGCATGTGACATTCGGCCGATGCCTTCTAACTTCCATCACAGACTGAGCGCTAGTGGATGGCAATCTGTGAAATTGGCTCCCTCTTTGAAGCGACCTATAACAAGTCATTAGGCCTGTCCTTAATATATATGTCTATGATAGCAGCGCATAACACACTTTATAGTATTATATTGGATTTATTTATTACTCGGATAATCTTACCGAGTAATTTGAAAATCGCGCTTTAACTTAATTTGTATTCGGTCTTGATATTTATACATAAAAAAACCCGGTCCATTTAATTTACAGATTTTCTCAATAGGTTTAGAATTTTATACTTCCCATTTACTTACATATAATAATTATGCCCAACTGATATTAACCCTCACTTAGCTTGATTAGTTGTACTATTATTGTTATAACACACCCTAATGTAACTATAAGGTATGAATAACAATACGCAATGACATTGAAACATGTTTCAATGTGGTCCTTCAAAGCTTGTGGCCATAATGAATGACCTACCCGCAAAGAGTAACGCAAAATTATTACCTGCAATTATTGTCTATCTACTGACTATAGTATCTACTCAAAGCAATTAGGTACCTAATTTGACACTAAAATAAACCACCAAAATGAAAAAATAACCATGTGATTAATTTTATTATTAACACGATTGCAGTAAAAAGCATAACTACGGCTATATTTGACATTAGAAACGATTGCAAATAAATCTTTATACATTTAACACCGTATACCAGTGTAATTTGTGTGATCTAAATAGTTGAAAAAAGTAAGAAAAACAAAAGCAAACAGATAACAATAAGCATTCATCGAGCACTTACCTTTTAACAGATGTCGAAACTACAACGCGGTTTAACTACATAAAATCGATTAAGTATGTTATGCACTAAAACAATTGACATAAACATGAACCTTAACTAATCGTATAGTATTCTAAGACTATTCAGTTTTACTAAACATGATTACGCCCGCCGGTTTGCCGGCTGCGATGATGTCCTTTACATCACTGGGGGTTTAGAATCATTGTTTTTCTTGGGTCTAGCGCCAGAAGTCAGACTGGGCATGCGCGGAATTTCGCCAATTGGACCTGAGTTCATGCACCTGATTTATCTTGGAACTCTAAAAGGCCTTGCAAGCCATGATTTGAATGCGCCGGTATTCGAGTCTACTAATGATATTGATACTTTTAGAAAATTTGAGATGTTTCAAATGCATCAAACACCTTATAAGAAACACGTCATTGACGCTTGCGCGAAGCGGCGATCGATAACACACCTTATTTCTCTACAGGTGTAGGTCTAGTCACATAACCTGATTTAGGGAAACCGCATTTATATGTAACAGAAATAAAGATTGGAATGATGTAAGGACTTTAAGTTTAGTTGAAAGTAGAAAGTCATCCAAGACAGTTTAAAGCAATTTGTTGACCTGCCTCGCCATCATAATGTCAATACAGTTGAGATGTACAACAAGCTGATGTTTACAATCAAAAGGGATGAGTCTTTCCCCCTGTTTCACATTATCACGGGTCAGCGGCCAGAGGTCTGCCTATAAATTCAGGGTTTTGAGTAAACACTCGGTCGATTGCTTTCCTTTGTAGATTGCCTTCTGAAAAAATATTGGTATTATTTTTCTCTCAAGAGTCGTGGGTAAAACAAATAATTGGATATACTTGACCTTTGCCTTGGACTTTTACAAGGGTCTATTCTGAACCCTCATTTTTATATTTTGTATGACGATCATAATATTAAAACAGAATTTTAATATCCTTCATAGGATACTACTCCGTACCTAAGCTCAGACTCTAATGGTTAAGGTGACTGACTTTACTTACCTAACTCTAAAGGACAATATTTGAATAAGAAAATTAATTTCAAAAGGGCAAAAGGTCTGAGGTAATGGAGTGGAATTAAAGGGCTCACTTTGTTTGATGATTTGAATTTTAATTGAAGCTTTATTAAACCTTAGGATGTTATTCTCCTGTCTTGAAAAAGGTGCTCACCAAGTTTTTGAAGAAATAAAGCTTGTTGTAAAGTTTGGACAAAAATTGATGATGGAAAAGGAAACATTCCTTTATTATCAGAAATAAATAAAACAGTATTCGTGTATGCCTATAATCAAATGCAGCCCATTATATCGATCGAGTTTCACTAGTCAATGACCCATTGACGTATAACGGTCGGCGAAAATGTGGCCCCTGATTGATGCACGTGACCTGCGCACTTGAGTAAAATAACTTGCACAACCTGACGTCACGGGATGTAATAGAAAATGAGTCAAGCAAATGTTCTTTGCAACAATATAATTATTATTATATATAGATATGCCACCCGTGATCACCGTTCCCGTTGTTCTAGCATTCTTATATTTTGTGTGCGTTTTTATTTTTTGATGTTTAATAAAATATTATTGAACCATACTGTATTGTATTGTACCGTACCGTGTCGTGTCGTGTCGTATCGTATCGTTTCGTATTATATTGTATTGTATTATAATGTTGATATAATAAATAGCTATATTGGTAGAACGACACTTTATTACGTATGCATGTATATCCGGATTCCGGTCGAATTTTTCCTGGATGATTTATTAGACAGCTAAATTAAGAACTCAACTTATTATTTTTAACAATCAACATTTATTTTTGTATTCTTAAATTAGGTATTCGATACACAAACAATTCTAAATCTATTCATACATCTCTTTTTGAACATAGTTTCTTGTTTCAATCTCTTTGTTGTCTTAATAGGAAGTAACAGTAAGCGTACGTAGGTATAATTATAAAGTTATAATAATAAATATTATTTTTATATTATACTTATTACTGTCTACACTCTACAGTAACTAGTTTATGCATCGGATAAGGCCGCTACACCGGGCAGTACTTTACCTGTAAATAAATATACATACATAATAATATATTGTAGATAAGCATCTATAGCTAAATATTATAATAATAATATAGTTAAACAAAATACATATTTATACTGAGTCAATTGTTCTACGAAATAACTAAAATTCTGTGAAGAGAAGGTAATATAATCAGTAAGTTTGATAGACTTTCTTATAATATGTATTAATTGTATTGTTTTTTTTTTTGCGTATTTTGTCCAACAATAACAGATAATTGAGATTTCTTTTAAATATTTGTGCGACATAACTTACATCCACTTGTGAATATAAAACATAGGTGTAAAGTAATATAGCTTCTACAACATAAACATAAAATTTTATTGTAACTATTACTGAATAAATATATTGATTGACTTAAATAATGATTTGATAGGCTAGAGTTTGACCAGTATCTCACCTGTGGGCCTAGGACGAATATTTACGCGCGCGTAAGTGTAACGTTAACGTAAGCCAGTTGTATGGCATATGATCTGCCCACCTATTACGATTGAGCTAGCAGCACTGCTGACGCGCGTGTGCCGCTCAACTGCTGTCAAAATTGTATGAACTTTGACAGCAGTTGAGCGGCAAACGCAATCGTAATAGGGGGGTTTTACGTTAACGTTACAGTTACGCGTACGTAAATATTCGTGCTAGGCCCATTGATCGTAAGCGATGATGCGGTCTAGGATGTCACGTTTAGTAATTTTAGAAAGTCTGTATGCTTTTCTGTCTTTGAAATTTTGTTTCAGTTGTGTAACAAGAACGTTCCACATTATTATTGCATTAAATTAAATAGTAATCATATAATTTATCATCTGTTGATTTGAGTATCTCGAATTGACTTAAACGAATAATTCTTTTTAGACTACTATACAACATCACAGACAAGTTATCTACTTGATAGATTTTCATAGATGGAAGGTGGACTTACCCTCGAGCAGTTCTAGAGATGCCCCGCCGCCGGTAGAGACGTGAGAGACCTTGTCTTCGGTGCCCCATTTCGCGCAGCAAGTGGCTGTGTCACCGCCACCTACAAACAGATAAATATTTCAACAACTTGGCTAGCTTAGTACATTTTTAGTACGAACACACATGCAATACGTTGGATATGCGATTTCGATGGACGTTCGTCCAGACAAAATTGTACTTTTCACTTGATAATTGATTTCAAACAAAGGTTTTCGATCAGTGTGGGTTGCCAGTGATGACTATGGAACTGAAACGTGGTCTCCTACTGTTAGCCTCATTAGTAAGCTCAGTCGCGCAACAAGCTATGGATAGAACATTGCAGTGTTTCCCACCGAGATAAGATCCGCAGGAGAACTAATGAGACCGATAAAGCTCTTAGAATAGGCATGATGACTAAAATTTTTTTTTACATGAATTAAAAATATTCCTCAAGAGATAAACATTTGTGAAAACAAAAATAAAATATCTCTAAAAACGACAGTTGCTAGCATTTTAAAAACCGGAATAGAAAGAGATAGCTCAAACGGCCAGTGACGTCAGAGCAATGTCGTCATAGTACCTCATTACTAAGCTGTGGTAGCTTTACATACAATATCTTTGGCATGTGACGTCATAGGTGGATTTTTCATAGTAACTGTGGAGGCGGTCTGTTTCGCGAGAAAGGGACAGGAGATGCCTGCTATAGAAACTTTAAAAGCTTATTACTCCGTGATTTATTTACCGATTTTACTTATTTTTCAATTATTGCATTCATTTTTAATCTTCTTTATGAAAGTATTATTTACTTGTTCATTTTTAATAGTAGTCATCATGCCTATTAGCAATTTGAAATGGCAAAGGCCACATCGCTCGTAGAACTGACAACCGATGGGGAAAGGTTCTCGAGTGGCGACCACGAACCGGAAGACGCAGCGTAGGTCGGCCCCCTACTAGGCGGACCAGATATTTGACTATTGAATGGAATTAAAAAACATACCGATGATAGTGATCGTTCCGTTGGCAGTAGCCTTCACGACGCCATCCATCAGAGTCCTAGTGCCTCCAGCAAACTTCTCGAACTCAAACACACCAGCGGGTCTGTCAATAACAAAATACTGTTATTGTTAATTGTGTTCGTGTATTTTGTGTGTATTTCAGCACTGATACCATTCATAACCCCCTGAAGAAGATTTGGCGCAATCCGTACTTTAGATACGAAGCTACTGAATTACGGAACAGAAAGAGAGGTGACTAGTAGGTGAATATGATTTTAGGCGCAGATCAAGTATCATTTTTCAAATGTTGCTATTGAAAAACAGGCCAACAGACAATGTTTCATTTAGCACATATTCATATTTGACAAAAGCTAAGGCTATGGAATACCAGGCTTTGCGCAGTCTGCACTTAAGGCTATAAGTACATGAGATGAATCCAGCCTTACCGGGTCGGTCGTTGGACCGACCCGATAAGGCTAACAACAAGGACCATGGTCCTACAACACCCAGACACAGAACAAGTATTTGCGCTTTTTTTCTCGGGCACAAATACTTGTCCTGTCGCGGGAATCGAACCCGCCACCTCCGGGTGATGAGACGACCTGCTCAACCACCACACCACGGAGGCTGTCAGATAGTACAGGCACAGAAGATTCATTCTGCAAAGTTACTTAAATTGCTATAACCCAATAAAATGTGATTCAGCTCGCAGTGCTATAAGCTTACCTACTCTAAAAATCTCTCACTATCTCTATAGTGCTGCTCTTCATACACGTTTCGCGTATTGACGCTCATAACCCGGAAATAGCGGGTTCGATTCCTGCGACAGGACAAGTATTTGTGCCCGAGAAAAAAGCGCAAATACTTGTTCTGTGTCTGGGTGTTGTGGGACCATGGTCCTCGTAGTTCCTGGGTCCCTAGATACAGGGAATCCTAGTTAGGGTCCAGGATCTATGTATGTTATCGTTGGGCGTTATTTATTATTATTTATTTATTAAGTGTTCTGTGGTAATACATACCCATTCCAAACAATGACTTTAGCTCTGGCAATAGGGTCAGCGAAAAGTTCCCTGGATTTAGGTCCAACATCGAGACCCATCCAGCCATCAGGGATCCCAGTAGCCACATCTGCTGTTCCAACCTAAAAAATGCAGTTTTTCTGTAGATACTATCTACTAGTCTAATAATGATGAGTCACCCTCACACTGTTGAAGAATTTCACCTATACGTAGGCCATGGGTATATTCCAACCTCAGAGGAAGTGTCACGGAATGAAAATTGTACCCGATTCCTTTTTATTGTAGACCATAAAGTGAACCTATAAGTAAGAACCAGGTAAATCATAACCAAATAGAAAATATCACTGAATTAAATGCTTCACAAATCTTTTTTTCTAGATTACAAGTTAATGTGTGATGTCATGATGTGGCAAGCGAGTTGATTGATGTCGCGCATCATACCTTCCCATAACAGTTCAGCGCCAATAAGTTTTTAAAGAACTAGCATAAGCAAGGAATATGTTAGGGATACAGAAATATTTACGATCAAGTGTATAGCTCAATGGTAAATCATATGGGTTTCAAACCCAGGGTACAGGTTCAAATCTTACTATTGACTTTTCCAAGTTATATGCGGAATTTGTTCACACTTACAACAGTCAAAGAAAAGATGGTAAGAAAATTGGTATGTTCAAGAAACACTAAACTGGAGAACATGCGTCATCCACCAACCACAACTATTTATAAATAAAGTATTCCATCTGTTAAGCAGTTTTTTACAAGCCTGTTTTATACTGCAAATAAACGATTTTGATTTCTCTCCATATGAGAGCAGACCCAGTGTGAATGTATTGGGCTAACAAAGGCATATTTTTAAGATAATTACCTGAGCATTTTCATCAAATTTGTCAGCGGTGATGAAGTCCACAGGAAGGTGAACCTTGACATTGTTCTTAGCAGCTTTCTCCAGGAGCTTAGCAACTATCTTGGCTCCCTCGGCATCATACAAGGAGTTACCAATCTATAAAAGATCATATATTAATTTCTTGGTAGTTTTTTACACAGAATATTATTTTGTGTGGTAGGTTAGCTCGTCTAACTAATCTACACAAATGATATCAAGGGGCTGTACCACAGTAGGATAATTAACTTTTTAGCCATGTCTTTCTCAAACTTGTGGCCCAGCAGAAGTGTATTGGTCTTGTGAGGTTTGAAGCCCAGTGATCTCATAACTTATATATCCCTATTGTGTTATCCTTGCTTCTGTTTTGCGACACTACACATCTCTAGCCTCTTTTGTGGAGGAAATATATAACGTTTTTTTACATCAGACTTATCTACCATTTGACCATTATCACCTGATGGAAAGTGATGATGCAGTTGAAGGTGTGATATGCTAATTAAGTTCGCTCTTCTCTTGAACACACCCGCGTCATATCTTTATGGAAACAGACACTGGCAGGGCAATCCAGTTAGCAGTTCTCATTATGACAAATAAAAATCAGGGAAGTATTCTCATGTTTAGTTTAGTTTTCCTAGTGGTAAGTTTGATTTTTTAATTGGAATATGTTACTTACAGCCATTCCCTGAGTTTCCTTCAAGAAAGTGTAGGCCATGCCTCCGCCAATGATCATCTCATTGACCTTGTCCAACAAATTCTCAATCAACAAGATCTTGTCAGCAACTTTAGCACCACCCAAGATAGCAAGGAAAGGCCTGGAAACAAAGATCAGAGATTCTGAAAAATTGCATCAATATAAACTGTTAAGACTAACATAATGAAAATACACGAATTTGATTCTCAAAGAATAGGCCGATAGATTCTAAGATTGGGTGTGAAATATTGTGCTGGTAAGCCTTTAAAATGATGCTATTGAAACATGTAACTTGTCCACTACGACTAAATTCAGTTGAATTTTTAGTAGGATTGTCCAAATACCCTTTTTAATATTTTAGCTACCTATTATAATGCACATAGGAGGTCAAACAACATATACCATAGAAAAATCTATCAGTACCTTTCTGGTTCATGTAGAGCTTTGGCAAAGTACTGAAGTTCTTTTTTCAGAAGAAAGCCACTAGCTCTTTGTTCAAAGCCTTCACCCATCATTGAGCTGTGAGCTCTGTGAGCTGTTCCTGTGATGGAGAAAATTAAAAATAGAATACATTTTTTTAAACAGTCAGCACTTAGAATTCCTTTAAGCAGCCAATCAGTTATTAGATGCTGTACTATTGAGGTATACTTACCAAAAGCATCATTGATGTAAACATCACCAAGCTTTCTCAAACTAGCTCTAAATGCCTTGACTTTTTCAGGATCAGCTTTAACCTTGGCTCCACTGGCATCAATACCCTTGCCTTCCTCTTCAATGTGGAATCTAAGGTTCTCTAGAAGGATCACAGATCCAACTGGTGGGTCTGCGCAAGCACCTTCTACTTCTACTCCAACACAGTCAGCAAGGAATGTGATATCTCTACAAGTGTATCAAGTTAATTTGAGTGATAATACGGAGAAATATACGTAAATATTATTAAACCCATAAATTGGTCTCAATTGCTTAAAAATATATTAATTATATTTTTTTACATACATAGGTACATCAATAATTTGACATAATAGATATAAAAGGTGCATAAATCAACTGTTTACCTGTTAAGCAGCTTCTTCAGCTCTTCAGCAACAGGTTTCAATGTGTATTTGAGATTTGCCTGGCCATCGGGTCTTCCCAAATGGGACATCAGGACAACCGACTTGGCACCTTTCTCGAGGGCATATTTGACAGAGTCTAAAGCGGCTACAATGCGCTGGTTGTTGGTAATAACACCTTCTTTCAGGGGAACGTTGAAATCTACTCTGAAATAACGAAATCCCAGGAAAAATGAAGCAAGGACATCACTATTGATGTTTTAGTGCTACATTACTATGAAAACTGACCTCATCAAAACGCGTTTGCCGGACAAGTTTAGAGCATCAATGCTAAGCTTGTTAAGAGCCATTTTGGTTGTTAAAATTATTATTTTTTTGTAGAAAAACTTCAAATTCTGCAGCGCCGGGCAAAATTCCAACCAAATTCAATCAAAAATGACAAATTGACAATTGCGTCCTTGAGAATGTCAAAAAGGTCAAACGAGCTGCACCACAAAGTAGAGAATACAGCGCATTTAGGGTGGGTTCCAGTTGGTGTTATTTTCGTCATTTTTGATTTTTTTTTTTTAATTTTTTGTTATATATTTTGGCTCCACACAGTGTATTTAGCCAGTGTCAAGTATTATAATTTTCATCGTGTTATGAAATATTTCACGCAAAGTCATGTCCTAGTCATAGTCCAGCCTAAGTCGTGCCCTAGTAAAGTGGTCATAAAGTGGTGACCACTTTACTAGAAGCTTCTATGGAGTTTTGGAAGCAACACGAGAAATAACGTTTCACCATATTATATCACTTGCCCTCACTCATGCTCGTAATTCAGCACTTAATGAGCAAAGCGCCACCAATTTTAAACATTAACACTGGAAAAAGCACAAGTTTTGATAAATAATACAATAATGACGTGAACTTTTCCACGTTCCCGCCAAAACTCCTTTGTTATTTGTCTGTCAAAAACCGTAGACAGAGAAATCAATACACCAAACACAGAACACCAAATCACGTTGCCATCTTTTTCACTATGGCAGCGAAATAGCTGTATGGTGGCGCAGCCAAATCTAAAGGAGAACGGCGAAGCTTCGCTGTTGACTATCCTCGAAGTTTTGTAGCGTGCTAGCCCGCACACACTGTCAATTTGTTTGCCTGCTGCGCGACCGACGTGGGCTAATAAAATGGAGGAAGCAGGAGGTGTAGCAAAGATCATAATCGCTAACGCTAACGCCTCACGCTAACTCCAAAATGTACTGAAATGACATTCGCTGCGAAAAAGTTAGCGATTTCCGAAATGTCATTTCAGTACATTTTGGAGTTAGCGTGTGGCGTTAGCGTTAGCGGTTGGTATAATTGCTAGACCCCCTGGGACAGACAATGCAAATTTTTGTTTGTAGCTGACTGTACACAGCATAGACAAATGACAGGAACGCGCGGCGGGGGGAAGAATTTTTGACGTAATGTTGGCAGTACTGTCATCTCTTCGCGAAATGAACGCATTGGGACGCCCGGATTTGGAATGTTCTTTGAAAATCTACGTTGAATATAATAAAAAACCGCGAGTGATTACGAAGATACGTGAATTGCCGGTTCCCGAGTGTGGCTCACAACGTTATTCTGTTTCTATTAGTGACTGTGTTGGGTGACGAACAAAGAGCATATCGATAGTGCGCCGAAAGTTGAAACATGGTGCCGCTAGGTCCCGGCCCTGGCCATACTGCAGCACACCAAACTCACGGTGGTCCTTCCACCACTCTATCAGGCCCAAATTCGCTCTCACAAACCACTCCACAAACAAACAAGTCTTCAGCGGCGGTAAGTTTAACGGCGTCGAGGTATTTCGTCCGTTTGCGTCAGTCTGGCGGGCGGCACATGTTTATGTAACTTCAACTTTGTTCGAGCACGTGCGATTTGGCGCTAATTTTGCTATCGGTTTGCAGAAGCCCAATTACACTCTGAAATTCACCCTTGCTGGGCACACGAAGGCCGTGTCGTCCGTAAAGTTCAGTCCAAATGGAGAATGGCTGGCTAGCTCCTGTAAGTATTTCCAATGCATAAATTTGTTCCGCTCATTTGGTTTCCCAGTAAAATATGGGAAGTCCATTTTGTAGAATCTATTCCTTTGATTTCACAATTCCCGAAAACTTTCATCAGCAGGTTTCAGGCATCTCTTCCACTTGAATAACCAGGAAATCAAATGAAATTTGGCTGGGGCTCAAGTTAAACTAGAACTTATGAACTGTGTTATCCAATTTGAACCTTAACTTTATCTAATATTAAAGATGAAAATTCACTAGTTTACATATTAAACCATTTGTTGTTGACATGGAATTTTTCCAATTCCATTGTTTCACACAGTTCTAAATTATTCTAATGGTCTAGATAAATATAACCCCTGAAAATGACACTTCCTAAATACATTTATTTAAACTTTAACCTTCATCATAATTTCACCAGATGTTATGATGAACTATTTCTAGGATGAAACTAAACACCAAATATTTATCTTAGCCATTAGTTTTTCGCATTTGATAATATGTTATGTACGATACCTACCCTTGAGTTCTGTTACATAATTTATGCTTATTTTAATTAAATTCAAATTTATTAAAATTGGAGTTCATTGTAGTTTATTTAAAGTTGCTATTTAAAGAAATTTTTTATAATAAAATTCAATGCATTTTTTGTAGCTTAGGTATCTACACAGAAAATGCTTGGCAAATCTGGCCATAGAGGACAAAATTCAATAATCAATCCAGAGTTTTCTATAAATAATTTAGTGGAAACATACCTACTACAACTGACTGACCTAGATTTGTAAATAGTTCATACCTTCACTTCATACCTTTGGATAGTTGGAAAGGGACTACTGGCAACAGAAATTATTGTGAAACAAAATTACTTTTTTTTATAAAATAGCTTTTGGGAACCTAATTGCGAAATAGTGGATTATACCTGAAAGTTATTGAGGACTAGATTTTTCGGTATAATATTACACTTCACCTCCACAATTGTATTACAAAATCTATGATGTGATTCAGGTGTAAAGTAATTATTAGATACATTTATTTCCCTTCCGAAAGTGTACATACATATTATTGAGATTGTTAATCGGGTAGTGTTTGACCTTATACTGAGCCAATTAAAACAATATGTTTGTTAACTATATTGTAATGACATCTACTAGCTAGAACTACTTTATAAATAAATGCATAACTCGAAAGTTGATTACCTGTACAGAAACATGAATTTGTAACCATCTTAATGTTTTTAATAATACTTACGGGATATTTACCGTGATTAGAATCATTTTTCCGTGAAAGTTTAAAACAGTGTCATCTTAATGTTGCCTAGGTACCTATACTGAGCAAACAAAGATTTTACTAATTCATTCATACCTACATTAAATTGCAAAGTTATTAATGAGATTAGTTTAATAAGTTCAATACCTACAACTACATACGTCACACTTACATCAAACCGATAAGTTGGTTCTTATATAGGTAGGTATACTATATTTCATGGTCATGCTTTTTTGTGCCAAAATTTGTACTCTGTAATGAAATGAAGGCATAACTAGGAAATTACCTACCTACTACATAAATAAATAAATATGTGTGGACATTTCACACAGCGCCATCTAGCCCCAAACTAAGCACAGCTTGTACTATGGGAACCGGATAACTGATACAATACTTAGATACGTTTTTGTTTGTAAATACATACATAGAATACAATATAACACCCAGACGCAGAACAAACATCTATGTTCATCACACAAATGTTTGCTCTGGGTAGGAATCGAACCCACAGCCCTCAGTTCAGAAGGCAGGGATACTACCAACTGAGCTATCGGGCATCATCTTTTAGCAGTATAATACTGGCATAGCAACAGCTGTTTCATTGTTAGATAGCTTGTGGTAAGTATTATAGGTAATGTTATGTAATCTGGAGAACTATCCCGCATTGTTTTAGTACATGGTGGAATATCACAGGTCTCAAGAAGTTACACAGATGTTAGAACCTGTGTTTGACTTTTTTATTATTAGATACACCTATTCAAGTAACCAAACAAACAACCACCAAAACTAGAAACATACATGTGAGTTCAATGACCTTGATATTGTTATATGAAACTGCTGTGACTTGATTTTAAATAGATAATTATACAGAGATAAAACAATTATTTTACTTTTGCTAGTGTTTGGTTTAAATTTTAAGTGATGTCCTAATAGCCAAGTTATTTATATCTTGTTTGTCAACTTTGTCTGTCTTCTTTGGAAGTGCCCCTCAATTTCACATTTGGTTCACCTGCTTTCCCTCAGATTAATTTTTAATCCCAAATTTTCTAGGATAAAAATAATTCTATATTGATTTTGTAAGCAACCATGTAATCTGTGTGCAAAATTTCATTGAAAACTGTTCACCGTTTTGGCATTAAACCTACAACATTTAAACAAACAGACAACCTTCTTTTTTATGCATTAGTAATGATTTTCTGAGATTAAAGAAAATTTACTACTCAAAAAAATTACATTTCCCTGCATGAGAAATTACAATTTTCCGCAGCTAAGGTAATGTTGAAACCGGTTTACCACAGTACTGCTAAAATGAATTGACTAAATATAGACCTATCAAATTGCTGCAGCTTATAATTAAATTAATAATAATAATATTTTCTAATTTCATATTAAATTAAATCACTGTTTTAAACTTTCATGGTTGTTTATCACGTTTTTAATAGTACATACGGGATATGGAGAGAGCAATGCTCGGTGTTTCCCTGCGAGATAGGATCCGAAATGAGGAGATCCGCAGGAGAACTAAAGTGACCGATGTAGCTCTTAGGATTGGCAAGTTGAAATGGCAATGGGCAGGCCACATCGCTCGTAGAACTGACAACCGATGGGGAAGAAAGGTTCTCGAGTGGCGACCACGAACTGGAAGACGCAGAGTAGGCCGGCCCCCCACTAGGTGGACCGACGACCTGGTGAAAGCCGCGGGGAGCCGATGGATGCAGGAGGCGAGCAGCCGCTCTAAGTGGCGCTCCCTGGGTGAGGCCTATGTTCAGCAGTGGACGTCTTCAGGCTGTTAATGATGATGATGATGATGACGGGATATTTACCGTGATTAGAATCATTTTTGAGTTCCCGATATCATCCACCCGCATCTTCAGTCTACCCGTGAAAATGGTGCATGTAACTGGGCCGAAATATCGGGAACTCAAAAATCATTCTAATCACGGTAAATATCCCGTAAGTACTATTAAAAACATTCATAAATAATTAAAAGAAAAGATGGCCAAGGCTTGTCTAAAGATTTGGTGGCCAGCAAGTTAATGAATTAATCCTATTAACATTTAAACTAATTTCCTTTTTCCAATTTATATACTTACAGCCGCTGACAAACTTATTAAGGTGTGGGGCGCGTATGATGGCAAGTTTGAGAAGACTATATCAGGACACAAAATGGGTATCAGTGATGTGGCATGGTCCTCCGACAGCAGACTGATTGTCAGTGCAAGCGATGACAAGACTCTGAAGGTAAGATAGTTTACACAACACCTAGCTAGACATTACGCTGTAGCCCCGCTATACCATACTTTACAAATTAAAGGAGAAGTAAAAAAAAAATACAATTAAACAATTTATTAACTTGCAAAATAGATTGCAAGATGGTAGGTTTTTGATTTTTGAATGCCACTAACTGTTGTATGTCACTTTCTTCATACTTACTTGTCAGGAGTAAAGCAGGGGAAAGACAACTTTGTCTACCATCTGTGCTAATTCAGCAGGAGTCTATTGAAGCATACTTAGCATACAAATGAAGTATCCCCCCCCTGCTCAATATTTTGCTACACCTTTTTAATATTTTGGTTAATGTGTCAGTTACTCATCTATTTCATTTTAATGTGATACTTCAACTTCAACTCTTGGTTAATGGCCTTTGTGGAGAGGTGACCACAATTTTGCCAGTGTCACATGGACTTAGATAGGACATCAAATGAAGATTGTTCAGTGAGAAATTTTGGTACATGTAGGTAATGAGTATGAAGACAGCTATGAGCTACGAGTAGCGATGAATCTAAAATACTGAAACAAAACAAAAGAATACCATGTTGATATCAGATTTAAGATCCATTCTTACATTGAACTTCTGAACTTTGTTGGATTATCACTGTTTATTTTTGTAAGAATCTCTATCAGTAAATATTTCCCACACTTGCAGTTCTTAAATTCTTATCTTGAATGATAAGATAAGCCACCTTCCTAAGATACCAGAAGACACTGTGATTGTACATTTCCCAACCAGCTTTAATAAGTTAGGATGTTCTCAATTCGGTTCTTAAATAATGATAACTGGATAAAAAATATGTCATTCAAGTACTGCCTCTGTATGAAACTACCCTTATTTCATGCTGAGAAGATTGATTGGAGTTGGTTTAATTAACCCATTTTTTTATTAAATTATTATTAATATTTTGGTATTTAATTAGTCTGGATAGCTCTTTAAAAATTGAATGTGCACTGGGTCCCCACAGCCCCAGCGTCTCGACCCCAAAACGCGCAAATATAAAACCGCTATCTAGGTTACTATATTTGCGCCTGTTTAGTTCTACTGGGTCCCCACTGCCCCATCGTCTCGACCCATTCAATGTGGCAATGCTGCCAGCATTTTGGGCACTTTGCCTACTGGTAGTGGTTTGCTAGATTAGTTTTGTATTATAGGTATTGTTAATTTTATAGTTTAAATTTGGTAGTAGTTTAGTTTTATAAAATAGTTTAATTAGTATTTAATATCTTAGTGTTATTATTTATTTGTGAGATTAAAAATTGGTCTATAATTAAATTGAGCCTCTTGTATTTTATGCTCATTTTAGTAATGTCGCAAAGTTGCTATGTCAAGCTAAATTAAATAAAGTATATTTCTAGTAGGTATTTGTGTATCATGATTGTGGGCTGTTTTTTATTTTCTGAATACAGGATGCCCTGCCTTTTTTATGTTCATACATAGGGTTACATTTAGCACGGTCTCATCTGATATTAAGTGACGACGCGGTCGACGATGGATTAAGCTTGGCGTATGATTATTATTAGGTTTTTATTTTTATATTTATTTTTATTATTAAAGTATGTTGTGTCTATGAGAAAATGTGAATGAATTTGCAACACCTTTACTTTCCAGGTATGGGAACTCAGCTCTGGAAAATGTTTGAAGACTCTGAAAGGACACAGCAATTACGTGTTTTGCTGTAATTTCAACCCACAAAGCAATCTTATAGTTTCGGGCAGTTTTGATGAGAGTGTGCGGATATGGGATGTCAGAACGGGTAAGATAATATTTCTAAGTTATTTTAATCATTTCTGTTACTCTACCATGTGTTGTTTTTAGCAGACCCTTTCAATAGGGATCCCTAAATTTATTATAATCAATAATCACCATCTACAACTGTTATGGGTGGCGCTTAACATCAGGTGAACGACTAGCTCGTCATAGCATTAATTCTCATAAAAAATATCACCATACTGAGTAGTGTCTTGCTGATTGCAGTACATTGTATTTAACGCAGACCAAAAAGAATTTTGCTTCTAACTCCTTGGATACTCTTAGTCGGTTCCTATGGCAACATTGTGAAGATAATATATTCCCCATTGGTGCCAGTATTATACGGTGATTATTGGGATCACACATGATGATGACGAACCTATATCCATAACATTTCGTATTTGATGAATCAAAAAAATACACGGGCACTATTCAAAAAGTGGCTGATATAGCTCTTAGAATTAGCAAATTAAAATGGCAATGGGCAGGCCACATAGCTCGCAGAACTGGCAACCGATAGGGAAAAAAGGTTCTCGAGTGGCGACCACGAACCGGAAGACGCAGCGTAGGCCGGCCCCCCACTAGGTGGACCGACGATCGGGTGAATGCCGCGGGGAGCCGATGGATGCAGGAGGCTAGCAGCCGCTCAACGCTCCTCCCTGGAGGAGGCCTATGTTCAGCAGTAGACGTCTTCAGGCTGTTGATGATGATGATGATGGTGATGATGATGATGATGAAGACTAACCAGTGAAGTCTTTCTGAAGATATTTCTGTACAGATCTGCTTTTTTACTTTTGTATTCTAAGGGTCTAGTTTATATTATAAGATACGGCATATAAGTCGAGCTAGTCTTCCATCAATTTCATACCTACATGATAATGGTGGAAAGTAAGTCAGTGGGTCAACATGTAAACACGCTGTTACTATGTCGCCCATTATTCAAGTTAGTTTACATAACAAACTGGTTCTATGCCTCTCAATGTGTTTTACCTATGGTACATAGTAACTGTTAGGGTATTCTGTGCCTAAGGTTTAACATTGAAGGCCTTAACTTTGGCCCCACTGAAACTGTTTAGTAGTCAGTACCCATCGCTGCCCACGGGCGATCGCGGCGCGACCGTCTACGTACACGGGCAGCGATGGCTACTGTATTGCCAATTTTGACGCTTCACTGGCGCCACTTGACGCTTCACTGGCGCTACTTGATGCACCGGTATGGCTGCAGTTTTATTCCTTTTAAAAGATGGCTTAAGTTTAATCTTTTTTTAAAATGCAATATTTTTCGTTGGTGACATTGGTGACAATTAAGTAACGTTTATAAGTATATAACGCTGTTATGCCCCTAGATACAGGGAATCCTAATTTGTCCATTAAAAAGTTGAGCTTCTACTTTAGTTAATGTTAATGTGATACATTTGCAGGTAAATGCTTGAAGACATTACCGGCACACTCGGATCCAGTATCAGCCGTGCATTTTAACAGAGATGGAAGCCTTATTGTATCATCAAGTTATGATGGACTATGGTAATTATTACGATTTAGACAGGATAGTTGGAAGCCTCAGTGTAATTCTAATGTTTTACTAGGTGTTAGCGTCCACTAGGTGGACCGACGATCTTTACGATTTAGACAGGATAGTTGGAAGCCTCAGTGTAATTCTAATGTTTTACTAGGTGTTAGCGTCCACTAGGTGGACCGACGATCTGGTGAAAGCCGCGTTGTGCCGATGGATGCAGAAGACGAGCAGCCGCTCAAAGTGGCGCTCCCTGTGGGAGGTTTATGTCCAGCATTGGACATCTTCAGCCTGTTAATGATGACTAGGTGGTAGGACTGTTCTACAAAGTTCGTCTAGGTAGGTACCACTGCTTTGCTAGTTATTCTGCCGCCAAGCAGTAGTGTGCAAGCACTACTGTGTTTTGGTTTGAAAGATATTGTAGCTAGTGAAATTACTGGGCAAATGAGACTATGGCCTAGGAAGTGACTATGAATGCGGTCACAAATGGTTCATACTTGCCTATAATGTACCTATTAGTTCTAGATTGTACTTGCCCGGAAACTAAGACATTAGGAAAGTGTTCCATTTCTTTGCTGCTGGGATTATAAATGTCGAGTCAAACCTCTTAGAGTGCGATTCAAACTCAATGGCGGCTGTGAAGTCGGCGCGATACGCTGCGCAGCAGCATAAATTAAATGTGCGCGGGAAGAGGTAAGCGGTATCACAGCATGCAGGGGGATTGCAGCGCACTTCGCAACCGCCATTGAGTTAGTTTCACACTATGGCTGACATTCACAGACGAGTTCGAGTTCGAACTCAAACTCCGTTATGTCAAAATTGGAGTCTAGACCCGTACTTCGATCGAATTGGCATTCACAGTCGAGTTTAGCATAATGGAGTACGAGTATATGCTCATCTGAGCATGAGACGGGCTGAGCCACGAAATCGGTGACTCGAGCCGTGCTCAGGCACCGCCATCTTTATTATCACGCATGTTTTTAAAAACGATGTTGCTTTAGGTTTTTGTGAAGAAATGTATTTAGTATTGAATAAAACGAATAGATTACGAAATAAAATTAGTTACTTCATAGATTTATTTATAATGAAAATAACAATAAAAAAAATGTAATAGTAATTTACTGGCAGATCCTGTGTGTTTTCTTTTCTTTGTTGTATTATAGATTTTGCTTCCCCGGCTTGTGTCTTCACATTCACATTATTCCATGCCTTTTTAAGTTGTTTGTGTGTAGGTACCTAACCTATAATATAGAATTAATCTTAAAGTAATGGTAGGTCTAGGTTTATTAAATAAAAATAAATTCATATGGTACCTTTTAGGAATGAATTACCATGCACATATGAAAAAATCATCAATGTTTTGCAAGTTGGCTCCATAGTTCTTCTTTTCTATTATTAAAATGAAGCATTTATTTTTATTTAGTTTCTAGAATTTATATGTTAAGCTATTAGCTTTTTCAGATTTTGTGAACAAGTACTGTGAACACTATAGAGACGATTTATTTTCCATTGCTATTTCCATTTCCATTGTATGTTTTAATTTTACTCGTTTTTTTAATAATTAGGTAAATAACAACATTCATAATAATCATAATAATTGAAAAAACAAATAAAGAGAAATGGCGCGCTTTTTAAAGTCTCCTTCAAAGAGTATATAATTATCACCAGTTTTTTCTCTAATCTGTGATCACCAGTAAATTTGATCTCCTGTTTCAGTTATTCATACAATATTTGCTATTTTTCTCCCTTTTTAGCATAATACTGCCAAATAAAAAAGACAACGTGCACTTGATGCATTGTCTCTGAATGTCAGCCTAGGAATCAAAGCAATATCAACCGTAAATGGATTAAGTGTAGCAGTCTTGTCATGAGATAATGAAATAGACATGGTGGAGTTTGTAACCTGTAGAACACTGCCGAAATGTAACCTGGAGAACACTGATAGGTTGGCTACTGTACTGTAAAAACATGTTTTCAAACACATCATTCGCGTTTTTTCCATTAATGCTTAATTATTTATATAATATTTATTGGAATATAATTTATTTCACAGTCGAATCTGGGACACGGCATCAGGTCAATGCTTAAAAACGCTCATAGACGACGACAACCCTCCGGTATCCTTCGTGAAGTTCTCACCGAACGGCAAATACATCCTCGCAGCTACACTGGACAATACTCTGAAACTTTGGGACTACAGCAGAGGGAAGTGTCTCAAAACTTACACGGGGCACAAGAACGAAAAGTATTGCATTTTTGCCAACTTCAGTGTTACGGGTGGCAAGGTATGTTGATTGTTGAAGAATCTGTTATTTGTAAGCTACCTTCTTATAACTGCAATCTGTTATAGGCAGCCGTGACGCTTACCATCAGGTGAACGACTAGCGTCACGTCATTCGTTGGTATAAAAATACATGTCTAGTCGATGTCTATTAATCGTAGTTAACAGCATCTGTGGTGAGGTGGTTGAGCAGATCGGCTCATAACCCGGAGCTGAGGCGGCAGCGGGTTCGATTCCCGCGACAAGACAAGTATTTGTGCACAGGAAAACAAAGCGCAACTTGCTCTGTGTCTGGGTGGTGTGGGACCATGGTCCTTGTAGTTCCTGGGTCCCTAGATGCAGGGAATCCTAGTTAGGGTCCAGGATCTAATGTGAACGTTGGGCGTTATTTATTTTATTTATTTATAGTTAAAAAGTGGTCTGAAGCATTCTACCACATAGTGGTCACCCATTGAAATAGGTACATACTGAAAAAACGTTCTGAACAGAGAGAGTGTAGATTAGATAGAGTAATATCACGCTCGCCAAGTGCGGGTTGCTAGTTGACATCATCATCATCATCATCATTAACAGACTGAAGACGTCCACTGCTGAACATAGGCCTCCCCCGGGAGCGCCACTTAGAGCGGCTGCTCGCCTCCTGCATCCATCGGCTCCCCGCGGCTTTCACCAGGTCGTCGGTCCACCTAGTGGGGGGCCGGCCTACGCTGCGTCTTCCAGTTCGTGGTCGCCACTCGAGAACCTTTCTTCCCCATCGGTTGTCAGTTCTACGAGCGATGTGGCCTGCCCATTGCCATTTCAACTTGCCAATCCTAAGAGCTACATCGGTCACTTTAGTTCTCCTGCGGATCTCCTGCTAGTTGACATAATGTCCGCGAATTTTCTGATTTTTTAACTGTGTCGGTGGTCTTACTTTTTCCTTTACCATTGTAAGATCGAGTGCGAATACCGCTCGTAATTTAAAAAGTCATTGGTTCTGAGCTGAACGGGATTTGAACCATGATGCGTTGATCTGAATATCGCGCGGGCTATTAGCTGTGCCAAACTCACTCATCTTTACTATGGGCACCCATACAAATTTTCCTGGGATAAGCGTTGCCCTATGTTGGTTATTGTTTGCAAAAAGCAATCTGTGTGCTTCCAACGTGATTAGTTTTATCGTGAAACTCAAATAAACAAACAGAGACAGACAATAGATTAATTTGTAAAGGATAAATTAGAACCACGAGCGGGACTTGAACCCGCATCTATCCATCCCTCAAGCTGAGCTGTTATAGACACAAACTATATTCTCACTTTATATTAGGGACATCTGTACCCCTACCCTAGTAAGAGTAGAGTGCGATTCAAAACATTGGCGGCTGTAAATTCGATGCAAAACGCTACGCAGTAGCAATAATTATACGGGAAGAGGTAAGTGGTCAGGGTTTGCTGCGCACTTTAAAGCCGCCATTGAGTTTGTTTTACACTATCGCAACATTTGTGTAATGATATACGATACGTATAGTTACCGTTAGGGCCTTATTTTACGCTAATCGATACCAAATACAGTAATTAATATTCCTATAACTCGTACTAGGGATACAGTAGTTCAATAAAATTGCAGATGTTCATGTAATAAAAACTAAAGTAAGAATATAATCCACAGTGGATAGTGTCTGGCTCGGAAGACAACCTGGTCTACATCTGGAATCTCCAATCAAAGGAGATCGTCCAACGGCTCTCCGGACACACAGACACAGTTCTGTGCACCGCTTGCCATCCCACCGAGAACATCATCGCATCGGCAGCACTCGAAATGGACAAGACTATCAAGCTTTGGAAGAGTGATACTTAGGATTTGTTCTGGTAAGCCTAATTTCCACACATATTTATTTATTTATTTAGCTTAAGTGTACCGTTTAATTGAATTGCACAATCAAATCATATTGGGTGCGTTCTGGCAGCTGCTAAGGATGCCAAGAACGAAAAAAACGATCACATTCAAACTGTCAAAGACTCACATTGTTCACTTTTATTGCTAGTGGAACGACTTTTTGTGATCGAAAATAACACTAACTGGAACCCACCCATTGTATCACAGAAGCATAATATTTGTTTCTATGCACAATCCACATAACGCCTAGGCTAACAGGAATGATCGAGTTTTGGCGCGAACGCGGAAAAGTTCACGTCATTGCATTGTATTATTTCTCAAAACTCGTGCTTTTTCCAGTGTTAATGCTTAAAATTGGTGGCGTTTTACGCATTAAGTGCTGAATTACGAGCATGAGTGTAGGCAAGTGATATAATGTGGTGAAACGTGGTTTTTCGTGTTGCTTCTAAAATTCCGTAGAAGCTTCTAGTACAGTTGCCACCACTTTACTGGAGCATGACTTAGACTGGACTATGACTTAGACTTGACTTAACGTGAAATATTCATAACACTGAAAAATTATAATACTTGACACTGGCTAAATACACTATTTGGGGAGCCAATATATAAGAAGAAAACAGGAATGCTCGCGAGCATCAAGTTTGCCTATCAACATACAATCCGATAAAGCATTTTTGTAATATATTTAATTAGTATTATGAAAGCAGCCTACTACTACTGTGGTTCCGGTTTGCGAATAGGACCACCCTATCGCTTCCCATGGGTGCCGTGAGAGCCGAATGGTTAGCAGCATTTTCTTAAGTACATTAAAATCTTTTGCAATCACCAAGCCCAAGTGATTATGGCAAACCCCCCTACGACAAGCGTACAAAATTTATGGGGGAGGCTATGTTCAGCAGTGTACGTCTATTCGGCTGATGATGTGATGAAATGAGAAATTAATAGTAACATATTAAAAAAATATATAAAAATTTTACAAACCGCCTCAACCCCCAACACTGGCAGAAAAACGCCAAAAAGCGTGCAGCGTTCAAAATCCACCAATCAAATAAGAAAAACATCCAAGGCATTTGTTTTTGTTATTTTTATTTTTTATCCAAAGGTTTTGATATTTGCCCTATCCTTCGCCTTAACTGTTGATAAAACTAATATTAGGTTTCCATTTGTTACAGGCTTCCCAGCAGACAGTGATCTGTATACTGCGGCTTCATATTGTGAGCCGGAATGCCACGGGCTTGTGAATATTTTTAACAAGGATTACCAGCATTTGGTACTTAGGACATTGTTGCAGAGTGTACATGAGTGTTACTTTACTTTACATTTAGTATATCGCAGATGGTATGTGTGCATTTTCGGTTGTTTATAAGATATACATATTTTTCTATCTGACATGAAACGAGAGATATGAAATGTATTAGCCATTATGTTTTAGTTAAGAATTAGTTTAAGATTCCGCTTAAGAATAACTTGTTGGATGCAATAAAAAATTTAGTAGTTTACAGTGTGTTTTTATTGATCAGTAAATAAAATACGCGTTCATAGCGGGCGTGGGCGAAATACAAGAATACATCCTTTTAGAATATGCTCCCACTCAGGGTTTCTTTACGTGAACAAGAATAGTTATACTTACATAAGTTTCCCATAGTTGTTATATTGTATTCTATGTATGTATTTACAAACAAAAAAGTATATAAGTATTGTATCAGTTATCTGGTTCCCATAGTACAAGCTATGCTTAGTTTGGGGCTAGATGGCGCTGTGTGAAATGTCCACACATATTTATAAAAAAAAAAAAAAAAAAAATTTATAGATTGAAGTAATTTACCAAGGGTACCTTATACTATTTATATCTTAGCTGATTTTTCGTAAAGTTGTATGAGAAACTCTTATTTTTTTTGTTTATTTAGTACATTAATACATAAGATTTTAGCGTGGCCATGGGAATCCTTATAGCTAGTATTATTACTTACTCTGTGCTTATAGGTTTTGATTAGACGTAAATTTAATAAGTGGGTACTTGGTACAAGAGAAATTAAGATTTTTTATATAGGTACTAGAAGTACTAGTAGGTCTGAAGTAATCACTAATAATACCGACCCGCAATGGGAAATCGGGACCTGATAACTTGGTACCGATAACCTATTAGCTATCTGGTGCAGTGAATTAGGTCGTCCGACTCCTGGGACTCCGACCATCTATAAACGCCCCGATTTATGGTAGCAAAGGCACATTTTTAGTTGAGAGAAAGGGTGAGTACCTACTTAGCAATCTTTTTATTAAGATGGATCAAGGCCAGCATCAAAATCATGAGACGTCCCGTGACATAAGGGATATAAAATAGGTAGGTACCTATTCTTGCTGAGATGTACCAATAAAATTACCATTATTGTAATAATCAATCAACAAATCATGCTCCAGGCGAGCTTCATTCATAAAGGGATCGTTGTAAGTACTTATCATAATAATACTACAAGTAATGTTAATACCTATTACAACGTTCACGAACCATAAAAATTCCCATTCGAAGTTTTAATAAAAAAAAATATTTGCATTCTGTACCACGGATCATCGCCGATTCCTATGGGTAAATTCGATTGGAAACAACTTACAGTATCGGTATAAGGCTGGGATGGGAGCTCGTGCGTTTGACGCAATTTATTTTTTATATCCGCCTGTAACACACCGTGAATGTATAAGAGTGTTTTATTGCTTTCAACTTTCAAAAGATGAACGGGCGTGGAATCATTTAGATTTTGCCTCAAAGATATAAACGGTGGTGGAGTTTACGAGAAGGGGAAGGACTTGAATGAATACCTTATTCATCTTAACCACACCATTGAGATTTCGGAAAGATTCGTTAATACTTAAAACGCCATGAATGATCGAAGCGATGAACGTGTTCACATGTTTAGTGTAGCCTAATTATACTTCGATGTAACGTCTGAAGAGATTTAAGATAACCAGGTAGTCCGTTTCTCAATATAGAAAGTCATCACACAGTTTAGAGTAAAGATCTAAAAAAAAGGTACTTCAGTCGTATCTTCACTCAGCTGTCTTTGTCTCCTAGCTTCATTCGTGTTTCGTGTGCCGCATCGTCTAACAAACCTATACTTAAGGCGTACCTAAATGTACAATCATTATAAATTTTATTCTTACCTAATATAAATTTATTAGGATTTTGACCGTTACGTAAATAATCAATAGGTAAAAGACTTTGATATTTAACAAAATAGAGATTGCTATGTATCCTGATTCAATTTCAGAGTCGAATACTTATCCTTTATGCAAACGCATCACGAGCGTCGGTATGCAATAGAAATGCCAATACCTAGCGAGCTCGGTCTCTATCACCACTACGGCTGTGTATCTACTTTCCTATAATATAAATCATTCTGTCTGAGCTCAGCTGTAGGTGTTGCAACATGGAATCAAAATAGCATGCCTGTTGAATAGGAATTCAGGCACGTAGAGCTAAGAATAGGCTTTAGGTGCGGAGCGATAGGTTGATTGATCTCCTGTTTTACCAATGTATTCTGTGATCTCCTGTCATAACATACCTATAAAGCATGATGATTGGTCTATAAAATATTAGTTAAAGGACTCCTTAAAGTAAATGTCATTTATTAGTCTTCTTTATGTTCTGTGGGTGGAAGCCCACACGTCGCACAGTCACTCCCGTATTTACTCTTCTTCATATAAGAGTTTCACTCTTGTCTGTGGAGTTCTTTCCATTCATTACGGTTTTCTACGAGCCTTTTTAGCTCTTGGTACGACATGACATTCGCCTTTTCCTTCAGTTGATCCACGAATGTTTTCATTCATTTACAGTTTAAAAGGTCTAGGTCAACCTATACCTACGTGCATCTGATGGCACTTGACGAGTTTTGTAGGTACAACAACATTAAAGTTAACGAAATAGATCGTATCGATATTTAGAGACCGTGACTCGAGTAGGTACCTACTTCATTGCAGCCCTATATGCATGTTCTACATACAGAATATCAATAAACCCTCTTAGCTATTAATCGTACCCCGCCCTACTAGCTATAACAGATACTTACCGTTCGACGAGAAATGCACTTCAACTGCTTCCTTTTTATTAGAATTCCGTATACCATGAAGAATGTTCAGTTCAGGTGAATTGGTAAAGTTGATCTGGTTTTTCTAAGAATTCTTGTGTATTTTTTATTAATTGTTCAAGCAAGTGCGTCTATCTATATAGGTATAAAGAAACCTGCACTGAGGAAGTTTTAAATAGGTATAATCACAGAGCTATGAAACAAAGGACGCTTCGTAGAGGGGAAGCGTTTTTTTTTTTTTGCTCTGTGGGTATAATTAAGTAAATGGAAATATAATATTAATAGAAATCTACCCTCCTATTACGAACGAGTTAGCAGCGCTGCTGACGCGCGTCTGCCGCTCAACTGCTGTCAAAATTGTTTGAAAATTGACGCTGCGAACTCCTTCGTAATAAGGGGGCTGAAAGGCACATTAGTCAAACGTTAAGTCTGTCACTTCACAAGTATCATCAGCCATAGAGAGAGATCTTGTAAGTAGGTCTTATCGTAAGACATAGGTACTTCACAATAGGTATGAGTTATAACATGTAGGTAGGTATTTATTAAACGTCGAGAATGGCAATTCATTTTTGTGTGGACATTTCACACGCCATCTAACCCCAAACTAAGCATAGCTTGTACTACCGTAGGTATTATATTATCTGGGCTTGTACTATGGGAACTAAAGATACTAGGTACATTTTTGTTTGTAAATGCATACGTAGAAATCACAGAATTCCCCCTATTACATAGTCTTTGGTAGAAATATAACACCCAGACAGAACAAACATCGATGTTCATCACACAAATGTTTGCCCCGGGTTGGAATCGAACCCACAACCTATAGTTCAGAAGGCAGAGCTACTATGTGGTGGGCTAGTTACATTTATCATCATCATCATCATCGTCCTCAGCAGCTTGAAGACGTCTACTGCTGAATATGCCTGCACAGAGCGCCATGGCTGCTCGCCTCCGGTGTATCATCGCATCGGCTCCCCGCGGTACCGCGGTGGTATGGTTAAGTAAGTATAATTATACGTAACAAGTAGTTATACATTACGAACCAATTTGTACAAAATTAAAAAAATAGTTTCACTGAGTACTTATTTCTAAGTACGAAAGGTTATAATAGGAAATGCTCACGGAACCATCTGCATCCATTTAATCCATCCACCTAACACTTATTCTGATTTTTAATTCAAACGACGATCGTGCCGCGTGCGCTCGCTCCACTCGAGAAAACTCTTGAAAAATAATCCAAAAAAGCCAACAAGTGCGAACGAGACTTGGAATGGACTTATTGCACACTCCTTAATCCATAAACTTCGTTCACGATAAAAAGATTTTAAGATTTTTTTTTTTATTTTTTTTAAAGATTTAAAAGACGTCTCGGTTCTAAGGCATGACGAAGATTAAGAATACTTATTTATACTTATATATCAGTATTCAGTCCTAGCTGCCTACGGTCTATAAATAGTTGTCTATTTTGTTTCTTTCCAATAGCAGCCGACCTGAATTTTATATACCTACTTTACCACCAGATACTCTCTTCGTCTAGGTACCTATATAAGTACCTACATATGTACATTTTCCGACTTCCATCGTTGTCTTTAGAGTTTAGATATTAACTCAGATCTACATAAGGTACTACCACGCGACACGACACATAGATAAATGTAAACTAAATAAACATTTAGTCCTTATAAATGTAGCCGATTTTATCTGATCAAAACATTAACAATAACATCATCCAAGTATTTTTCTTAACGTAGAGTAGGTAGGTGGGTATAGGTGTCACACCACCAGCTCCCGTCTCTTCTCTCCCTATCCTTCCTTCCTATCATAATAGAGGTCAGTGCTTTGTCCTTTTTACAAAATGCCTAAAATTCAGCATGCTGTCGGAATCGGCTTTTAAGTACCAGTACCAGCACAAACTAAAGAAGAACCAAAATGCCACAAAACTAAATACCGATTATTATAATTTTTACCTCTCGTCTTGCACAAACTATGTTTACATGCTCCCGTAACCGAATAATCTAAAACCTGACAGTAACTTTATGAACTCAAGGGACCCAAGTTATTACGTTAAGATACCTATAACTATTGTCAAGATGAAAGGAAGTTTCTGATGGAATAAATCAGAGGCGTTGGATTGTGAAAATGGCTTGTTCCACATGCTGGTTCAGATCTATCACAGATAAAATAGACGTAGGTACCTTCCTAAAATAAATTGACAGTTCGTCAACTTCCTGGGTTCATTTTTCAGTTTGCAATACGTTACGTATAGATAATGCTTATAAAAATTAACAAAAGGCAAGTCATGTTGAAAGTACAATAACCCTTACTATGGTAAGAAGGTAATTAGGTACCCATAATATTATATTTTTTTAAATACAGGGCTTTGCACTGAACACGATTTTGATTCAAGTAGGTATATTCAGACCCGTAGGTACCGTATCCCCGTAACTAGGTAAGTGTAGGTAATGATTAGAGAAAAATCAATCTATGACTCACATCTATCTGAACCACAGATAATTATAATACTACGATAAACTATTAAGTAGTCACTCTAAATGTCCAAATACCTACCTATTTAATTGCATTGGGTTCAGTATAACGGGTGAGCACTGGTGGATCTATATAGTTACCTATAAGAATGGACGTCAGTAACAGTCAAAGGTTAGTCACGCGTGTCAATGTACGAGATCATTGAGCATTATTTGTAGAAACCGTAGGTCGGAATCACTTAACCTATTTCACATTCCATTTACCAGCCAAATCTCAATGGATTTCCATGGAATTTTCTTTTCATTGCATATTACGCTGTGCATATGGAACAGGGCGTATTTATGTAAATCGGCCGGCCGTGATTCATTGGGCCGGTCGAGTAATTCTTTTTGGCCTGTCATTAATCATAACTTAAGCCAAGTAGAGTAGCAGTCGATAGTCCCTGCGGTGCACCTGCGGCTTGTTTACAACTTGCTGTGTTAACCCTTATTGCTACGGGTTGCATATCGTTTGATGTGATGGATTTTGTAAATCATTGAATACTTTGGTAAATGGGTCAGCATCGGGATTGGCATCAAAATAGCAACATAAATTAAACGGTTGAAATAATACCTTGTAAATAGGGCGGTTCTTTTCACCCATAATTAAGGTAACTCTAACAAATTCTAACCAATGGTCAAAATTTGTTAGTTTTTAACGATTCTTATCTTAACTATATTAGTGATAAAACCCACCTTTAAAGGTAGGTGTTAAAATCACAACTATTAATAGTACTATTGAACCATGGAGCTAATGAACCATATTTAAAAAAAATTGTCTTTATCAAGATTTTCTTTGACAAAGCCGTTTCCGGATCAGTGTTTTTACCCCATACCTAAAATATTTTCGTACATCATAAGTCTATGGTTTTTGTTTTTAATATTTTCAGACGCCACGGTTTTACCCGTTTTATAGGTAAAAGGAGCGTAGGAATTCTTATGTTTTCATTATGTAGAATGATATGTTCGATCTGGGTATTTTAAAAGATCTGTAAGTCTACACGATAAACAAACAAGCAGACAACGTTTCATTTTACATAATGAGCATGAGAAAGGTTGTTTAGTTTTATGTTATATCCATCATTCACTGTCCTTTTCTCTCGTAGCCCAGTGACGCTGTAAAGGTCGGTAGAGCTGTTGGTCATAAGGTCAACCTACCCGCATTAACCGTTGAAAAAAAATCTCCCATGTTCTTCCGTCACTATGCATGCTACCGTAATTCTATTGAAGGAAAGTCTAAGTCAAATCAGCGGAAAAAATAATGATATGATAGGTACTGTAACAGTTGTTTTGGTTGGCTCTTGTTTTCGGAAAATTCGATGTAGTTTCATTCATTCGTGTCGTGTCTTCAAAATATTTTTCCGTGTTTCAAAACTACCTTCAAAGCAAAGTACGCACCACGCAGTGAATATAGGACTCGACAAGTTTTTCCATCGATTCAGCACTCGCCGCGAGCAATTTTTTCAAAGAACTGCAGTTTTAATCTGCACGTCAAAGCAAAGCAACAGATGCGGTTCGCACGTTTGCAAAAGCCTTCACGATGGCCGTATACAACTCGTAAAGGGCTTCCTATAGCGTGTAATGGCTAGAAAACTGGGCGCGCGGCAGTCACCGTCGCGACTCATCTACGTTCAGACGCTTTATATGACGTACCTAAAACCAGAGACGCCGCGAAAATTTAAAATTCTGTGACAGTCTATTCCATTTTCAAATAGGAGTGACACCGGTTTTGGAATTGGGTTTGGAATTTAATTTGTTTCCGGAAGTGTCCGTTCCGTTTCCGTCTGCGGGTATTTGAAACTGTGAGTTTGTTCAAGTGATTTTCAATATTGGTTTGGATGTGCAGGTGAGATGGGTTCCTGTTAAATATTTCTTGATTCAAGTCTTTGATTGTTCTTCACGACTTGAATTGGGCGAAACGTCAAAAATTAGACCAAAATCAAAATTTATAATACGAAATTTGCAGTTGGTTAAAATGATAGACATGACACACATCACACACATCATCAGCTGAAAGACGTTACCCATACAACTCCACTTTGGACGCTTTGGGCTTGACAGGCAGCTTGGTGATTGATTTTAATGTACCGAAAAGAATGCTGCTTCTCATTTCCTGGATATTCTCTTACGGCACCCATCAGTACCTAATAGATGGGTGGTCCTATTGGCAAACCGGGACTACACGACCGCGACCCGCGGGAGCTTACTGTATTTAATTTTTATAGCTTATGGCTAATAGACGTAGAGCAATAGAAGGGAGGCAAGCGCAGCCTGCCTTTCTTCGCCGTCCCATCCATTCCCATTTTCCCCCTATATTTTTCCCTTTTCCTTCTTTCTTCCCTTCGACAGAATGAGTATTATTTTTTTATAAATATGTGTGGACCTTTCGCACAGCGCCAGCTAGCCCCAAACTAAGCATAAATAAATAGGTAAATAAAAAAAAATTACAAACAAAAAACTCTTGCATCAAAATCACATTCTTATTGCTTCGTGCAACCCGCACTTGGCCGTTTTAGAAAACAAAATGTATCCTAAATGTTATTCCGGAGAATTAGCTATTATATTACCATAACAAACAGCAAAACCCGTTCAGTACCTAGTTTCAGCGTAATGCGTGTTCAAAAAAAGTAAAAAAAATAATATGAATATATCAATATGAAATGTACATATTTAGCCCAATTACAGTTTTACTATATGTATTGATTGATTGATTGATTGATTGATCGATTGATTGATTGATGATGATAGTTAATTGATTGGTAAAAACACGCGCGATGGACTGCAATGACAGCCGGCTAAAAGTGGTTTTATAATAAGTAGAGTTTCTTTAGCTAAACGAAATTTAAAATAACGAAATTCGACAACTTTTCCACGTTGACTACGAAAAAACAGAGTTTTCCTTTTCGAGGATTAGGCAGATACAGATTGAGACAATGTAATTGATGTTTTTTCAACTTTCCGGCGTTTTTACTTGTTGTTTTTGTTGAGACTCAAGTAAATTTTTGTAGAGCTAGGAACAAACTTACTATTTGAGTACATTTATATTATGAGTCAGTAGGTATAATTTAAAACCAAATCCAGTTTCATTTTAAGAAGTAGGTAACTAAATAATATTAGCAGGCAAGTAGGTATGTATCTTTCTGCGCATTCTCTTAATATTGTAAATTTTGATGTTATAGGCATTTCTGTTTAAGGCTTTCGCAGAAAATGCTTTATTAATTACAGTCTTGTTTAATTAAACATCCGTTCGCCGAGTTTGGGGTCTGATAAAAATCCAATAAAGTTGAAAACAAACTTGGAAAATGTAGGTAAGTAAATAGGTTACTTGGCAATCAAAGAAAACAAATCCTCATGAAATAATATAAATTTATGAGCTTTTACTAAATTTCCTAAGTTTTGTGATATTTCTATGCAGGTATATACTTTTATCTGACGTAACATACTACCTATGTTTTAACATTGTTCTTTTAGTGACATGTATAATTGTATACGTTCTTTATGAAGAAAAAAAATCGACCCAGTATGAGTCGGACTCGCGCACGAAGGGTTCCGTACCATAATCTATATAAATGAGCAAAAAAATAAGTTTTGTTGTATGGGAGTCTCCTTAAATATTCATTTTATTTTGTAACAATATGTGCAGGTAGTTTAAAGTACCTAGTACCTAAATATTAACATAATAATAATATGTTGACACATGTCGTGTACAATGTGTGAGCATTCAGAAATGAAAGAACACTCTGTTCTCGACGCCTGAACGGATAATTTTAATTAAATTTTGTAGGTGGTGGGGCTTCATTTCATCTCAATTAACGGAATTAAAGCTACAGAAACAGCTGGATTTAATAGATTTTCATTTGAACACATTCGATTATAATAAACTAACGTGAAGACTGAAGACCTATCATATGTTGTAAGTACTTAGTTTGCCGCTTACCAATATCTGTGCAACAGGTAAATAGAGCTAATACTAGATACATTTTAGGTACCTATAGCAATTACTAAGGCTTTCTCGGCTTATCCCCCGTTTATATGGCGTTCGAAGGAATCCATTAGGGTGGTATTATCAGCTCTTTGTTTTGTCGTCTGTCGCGTAATGGATTGTAAGCTGGTGGAAAGAGTTTGCTATAACAGTTCAGTGTTGTAATATGAAATTGTAGTGTTTTCTTGTGATGACTAGTTACGCAGCTAATGTAGCCCATTGTGCTCAAATTGCCCCTATGTAAATTTCAGGTGGCAGCGGCCACAGAAAACGATCGCGCCGTACCTATTATGTTTCAAACCTATAGATAAACTGCCACAGAAACTGGCAAACCTGTGTGCTTTTGACATCTAATATCTCTCACACACTAAACGAATTCAGCTCCTGGATGTTTTACATGGTTAAACATAGCAGGATCTTTGGCTCCATACAGCTTGCTGAGATGTTTGCTCCGTGTGTTATAGTCATAAGATTCTCCTTTTTTTGACTCTACAGGCTTTTAGGCTTCATATGGTTACCTACTACTCAGAAAGTCTCTATTAATCAATGAAAACTTCGTTTATTGTTTTTTCTCTAATTTACATAAATGCTTTCCCCACTAAATATCAATCTAGGTCACCTAAACGAGCCCCGGCGGTCTGTAAAAGCTCCACCGTGACCAGTAATACAAAAACTGAATTTACAACCCATTTCGAATCGAGAGTGCTGAAAAATGACACGGAAATATCGGTATTTGATGGATTCTAAAAGCGGTGGGGCAATTTCAATGCTTTTTGAGTAAACCTTATAATGCGAGTTTGTTATGTGAGTGTGTTTTAGAGTACCTACTTTGTGTCGATTCAAGCCAGAAGGAAGAGATTTTGCGACATAGTTTAAAATATTTGCATATTTACATGAAAATGCGCTGATGTGTAAAATCTGGCTCGACACTTTTGTGCATAACTTCTAAAAGTTTTGGTTTTATTTTGGAAACGGAACAAAAAATAATGCAGTTCTGTACAACAATGTTTCTGAGCTGGGTGTCTTTGCACGTGAAAATTTGATGGCTGTTTGATGGGTTGGGCTATTTAGTTCTTTTGGATAGAAAATACACCCAGCATCAAAAATAAGTTTCAAAACACTCACAGAATCGATTTTTAAAGTGTAGTCAACACTTATGGTCTACGGATATGACGATTGTCGTGGCTACCATCAGTGAATGCTACGAAACCTACCTATAAGTAGCTAAATAGATTGTCAACGCACCAAGCGAGACTATCTGCCACCAAGTGGGGGATTTTCGTGGAGGCAGACGGTAATAATCCCGCGTTTTAGCCAAAAAACTTACTTATTTCTAAACTGTGTGATGGAATAAAATTAGATTTCGTGCATGGCAAGTCTCAATATGACGCGTAAAGAACGTAGCATTATAATAATTGCTACGTCAGCCGGCGGACCGCTTTCCTCGAGATATTGTAGCGCGTTTAGACGATTTTATACATGTCGTACTTTTATGGGATTTACTTGGGTAAGTGGATTATATGGCTTAATAGATTTAACGGTAAAAGGTCTGCTGGCTTTACTTGTGTACCATAGATATTGTTGGTATTAGTAGGTATATGTATATGTACTTAGTGATGAGAAATCAAGTACTTTGTCTCTTGACTATAGATAGATAGTAGATAAGCTCCTTATTGGCACCCAAGATAACAAAATACAAAAAAAGAAAACAACTTTATGAGTAGGTTAAAATGGCCGGTCTTATCGCTAAAAACGATCTCTACCAGACAATATTGGATGGAAGGAGATAGAGATAAATGAGCATGGACGGTGGTGCTTTAAAAGTTACTCTACATAGGCTATATGCTAAGATAAATACAAATAAATTAATAGACTACTAAAATAGTTCTTAATCTCTATGCTTTAAAATAATAAATATAGTAGGCAGGTAAATACTTACCAAGCATAGAATACGAAATATTGCAACTGTTACATGCGCTATATACGTTATATTTATTTATTCACTTCTTAAAATCAGTTCTTATCTTGGAAATACAAACTTAAAACCAACAAAACGAATGGTTAAACAATTAAATCCGTTTTTATGGAGGCTATTTGTCATTTAGGTAGATTTATAATGTTTTCATTCAAAAAATTCGGATTGTTCAATAAAAGCTCCATTTGTAAATGAAGCCCATCATATTTCCGTTTTTATTAAGGGTGTGTTATTCCGTAAAAAGCGCTGTCTGATTGTTTTTTTAGTTTGACGTCTTTTGGTTAATTCCACAAACGACAATAATCGTGAACAGTTCCAGTTAAAAATCCTTGTTTGAAAAATTATCATATTTATTAAAAATCATAAAGCAATATCCGAGGGCACATTTACACAAGACAGGGAACGAATCAAGGCGAAGGGAACAAATCGGGATATAAACCTCGAACATGCACTTCAAAAAACACACAGTCAAAAAACGCTAACAAAAAAAAGACGAGAAGCTACAGAGTTCATGCCTTATTATAGAGGTCACCCACCCAAGTTCTATAAGCTACTAATGTCGCAAAAGCCTCAATTATTTTGTGTCACACGTCATGTATATTTTTATTCTCCTCTACGATAATATCATCTAAATGCGACCATTCACCCTTTCTTCCGTAGTTATGCCGCGACCCAATGCTGGCGAGGTGTGGCGGCGACCATTTATTATTATCGCTCTAAGGCCGAATATCCATTAGATTAAAACTCATCGATTATGAACTTTTGAACTAAGGAAAATCTACTTATCCTCTAACTAACTACAATAATAAAAAGTGTACTATGTATGTATCTTACTACAAGCTACCAGCTACACTATCGACTACACAGAACATTTGGTCTGTAATAATCTTTGGTCTGTATACTAGCCACGATGGCCGATAGCCTATAGACACAGGCAGTCCAAATGCTCCAGCCCACTACCGTACCCAATATGCTGGCAGCATATCCTCGTTGAATTGCAATGTTGATTCGATGGACCAAATAAGTGCCAGAGCAGTCAGTAGAGAGTAGAGCAAGCCTCGTAGAGTTTGTACCTATAACTAATCACTGCTGCTAATTTATATTTTTGCTGCACTTTCTTTTGTTTGAACTACATAATTTTTTTTGATACAATCATGTCCGCAAGTGACCCGTTAGGGCAACTGATGTGTGGCATGGTAAAAGGTTTTTAGGTTACTCGACCAAATATGTTACTTTTTTTGAGGTTGCTTATTATTGCAAAGTAACTGCCAACTTTATTCTGAAGGTTATTATAACCAACACAAAAATACACGAGTACAAGTCAATTTAATAAGTCAAGTAAGAGTAAGTCAATTTGACCCATTTATCAGAAAAGTGAGTGCAGCATAATATAATAAGTACTTAAAAAGATTTATAACGAAAAGAAAATCTGAGAAATTCAATCCATTTCAATTACCTTAATTCTGATAAATACATTTTATTTTCTTCAGAATCACGCAAGCAAAGCCAAGGGTAAAAGCTAGTGTTATATAAGTTTAAACAAACGTAGTATACATTTTTTAGCATCGTGCTTGGTGGGCATTGAGCCTTAATCGTAGCCGCTTGGTTGACACCGACTTTTCCGTCCGTCAATCATCATTAGACGTTATTAGCTGCAAGTAATGGTTGATACACGTGTATAACGAACTTTATTGCTACACTTGAGCTTTGTGTCGTGATGTAAATCTGGAACGAATAGCTGTAAATAACAATGTTTTGTGTTAGAAACTAAGCTTTAATTTTTTATTGTCAGCCACTTAAAATCTTATGTGCATTTTTTGCCCCATTGAACTTTTGTTTTCTAGTGACATCCTGATTGGTGAATTGCTGCTTGGTGATTGTACCTTCATGCAAAGAGTCACGAACATCGAAGTGGTAAAGCACACAATTTTCTCGAATTTTCTGATTTTTGAACATGCAAGTTTTCCCACGAAGTTTCCTTCACCGTTGCAAGAGTGAGAGTCAATTCTGTACGTACATTCCTTGAATAAAGTTGCCGTAAAGTTAAGTACTTATAATAAAAGCTTGAAAAATCATTGGTGTGAGGTCGAGCGGAATTTCCTCTACTACTTCAGTTTGAAATTTGGAAGCCACACTGGCTATCGCTGAGTCACACTCGCTCGCAGTCACTCACCCGAATCCAGAATGTCCCATACTCTCATAATGTAAATGTATATAGAACTCAGCTTCTGTTACCTATTCATTAGCTTGTTTTCATAACAAAAAGCTGTTCTGTAATCTGACCACCCCTGGATGCACAATTATTGGATGAACTGAAATTCAATAGAGGACATAATTCACGTAAGAGTGATAATTAATGATGTTGCACAGAATTACCGACGTTGAAAACTGCCCATAATCATTTTTCGAACGCGAAACCATCAAAAATTAACAATGGATTTAATTTTTATTTCTGATGATGATGATGATGAAGTTCTTAATCCTTATCATTTCTTAGAAGTCTTTGTATAACGATTTACTTCTACAAAGACTACTTATACATAAGTTCACCCCCGTAATTGTAACGAAAGTTTTTTCCAGAAAATTATTACCGAATAACGGTTTTCCGCACCAATGGGCAAATCTGGAGCACGCGTGTTGGCGGTTACAGTATAATATTACACTATTATTGTGTTTGCTTAGATATTAAGTTTTATTTGTAGGCAGGCGTGCTTCACTACATAAACTAAGCAAAACTTCTCGAAGAAAGGTTTTCGAGACCACGAACCTGAAGACGCAGCGTAGGCCGACCCCCCCCACTAGGTGGACCAACGAACAGCTGGGTTAGCACGGACGGTAGATAAAATTGTCTTTCCCCGTTTTATGTCATTTTCTTCATACAATTTTGTTTACCGTCCGTGCTAACCCTGCTGGTGAAAGCTGCGGGGAGCCGATGGATGCATGAGGCAAGCAGTTGCTCAAAATGCGCTCTCTGGGTTAGGCCTATGTTGAGCAGTGTATGTCTTCAAGCTGTTGATGATAAAGAAAAACTTCTATTATGGGCAGCCAGATAACAGATAATACTTGTTTGTAAATATATACGATACAATATAACTCCCAGACACAAGACAAACATCAAACCCAAAATAAAGGTTACTTTTGTATTAAGAACTTAAATGAATAAAGCTTATCGGACAAATGCTACTTTACAGCTCTGGGTAAAGTATATATTAATTAAACATTCAGCCCAAACCACAAGGAGCCACTTCAAGTACTTGACATGTTTCTGTCGGTGTGACCCACAGAGCATAAAAAAACGCTTCGCATCGGGAGGCGAGATCATTTTTTTCAAAGCTCTGTGGTGTGACCTGTTAATAAATGCAGATTTTGTGGTTTAACAAGGTTAATGGAGCTGTCATCACAAGCTACATTTACTAGGTGGTAGGACTTTTCTGCAAAAATTGTCTAGGTAGGTACCACCGCTCTGCCAGTTATTCTGCCGCTAAGCAGTAGTGTGCAAGCACTACTGTGTTCCGGTTTGACGGTCATTGTAGCTAGTGAAATTACTGGGCAAATGGGACTATGACCTGATTACACAGTGTAGTGATCTGATTACTAGACTCTGTGATGTCTCAGGATGACATGCTCAGTGCAGTGTCACGCAAAACTTTATTATTTTAAGTTCCGAGTGACACTGCAATTGTTATGGGCGGCCGTGTCGCTTAACATCAGGTGAACGACTAGCTCGTCACGTCATTCATTCACATAAAAAAAGCGAATCGATAATCCAGCACATCTGTAATCTGTGAGAGTTTTTTTTAGGGTTCCGTACTCGGAGAGTAATGAGGGTAATAGTGTTCTGTGGGGTATAGTGAACTCTATTACTAAGCCTCCGCTGTCTGTCTGGATTTCTGTCCATTTGTCACCAGGCTGTATGTCATGAACCGTGATGGATAGACAGTTAAAATTTTCACCAATGCGTAGCTTACCCTGTAGGACTTTTTGTTAAACTATGGATTATAATCTTATAACACTCATATCATATGATTTTTTTACGTATTCAGAAAGGATTGCGCTGGGTCCTCTCAGGGGATCGAATAAGATTTGTGAGGGGTCCGTAAGGGTAAACGTTGAAGGAGGGAGGGCTTGATACGTAAGTGTTCGAGGGTCCAAATAATAAAGTAGTTCTTATTAATGATGCATGTTTTGTGGAAAAGTGGGTTGGTAATAAAATGAAGGGTAGATGCTGGTTCTAATCCGTGGTGGACGAATATAAGATTCAATTGGAGAATTGCTTTTGTAAGAGGCAGTCCAAATGTTATACTGAATTCATAGGATAGGGCTACTAAAAGTGTATGCTTGTTGGTGTTGTTAGGTCACGGTTAAAGCTTTATTCGTCATTGTTTGGTCACTCACGATCAATAGCAGCCGGAAGATATCCACTGCTGAGCTCAGACAAAACGCAATTTTTGTTGCTTATTACAAAAAGGTTTGTCATAATAGCTTGGTGGTGGCTTGGTGACCGGCTTGGTCCTTCATAATATACACCAACATTTTTAAATAATATTTATATGTCTCTAGTTATGGTAAG
This sequence comes from Ennomos erosarius, assembly GCA_963580505.1. Taxonomy (NCBI): domain Eukaryota; kingdom Metazoa; phylum Arthropoda; class Insecta; order Lepidoptera; family Geometridae; genus Ennomos; species Ennomos erosarius. Next base: position 13,203,044 of record OY756978.1, read on the forward strand.
TGATAACGGGGCCTCAGTGGCACATGCTTAGGTATACCTAAACAATACCTCTTCACTCTTGATTTGAAGACACCCAATTTATAGTAAGCTGGAAACAACGACGATGGCAAGGTATTCCACACGTTTGCTGATCGCACTATTAAGTTTTAGACTTTAGGAATATTGGAACTCACTCTAATACTCCTATTATTCAAATAATATGCCTCGCAGTAGCGCCAAATGAATGAAATGAATCTATTGAGTGGCTGGCCTGGGTCATGAATTAACTTTGACAAAATGCATGCAATGTAGGCAAGTGTGCATATTTCATTCACTGATCGCGTGAACTCTCCATAAATTACATTGTTAGACGCCCTCACATTGACACCTCACTGGATTCCCTAGTTTTATTTCCGTATCCGTATTCCGTATAACAAGTACGTATGAATGTATTTATTAAGGTATTCATTGGGTTAACTTTTTCAATAAGATCTGTACTAACTATAAGTTTTCCGTTCTCAGATTTCTCAGTGCTGTTTTCGGTTGCTGTTTACTAAATATTTTACTGGCAACAACGTAATCAAATAAAAATATTTTAAAATAAAGTAAGGTTTGGTTAGCTCTACCCTTGACGAAGTAGTCCACACATCTCAGACCTATATAATATTTTCGTTACCTATGGGGTTACCTGGGATGTACCTACAACGAAAATATTATAGGTATAGGTCTGTGAGTGACCCAACAAAAAGAACCGACTTTGATAGTCCAACCGTAGTCTTCCATCCATTACTATTTAATTCATTAAACACATTACAAAGGGTAAGCAGATACCCTTTTTAATAATTAAGATTCAAAAATAAATCTAATATATATCAAAATCAACTTTCACAAATCTTATTACTTAGGTACAATCTGAACTAAGTATGAAATTAATAAAACTTGGCTTCGAGCTATTTTCTAGCACAAAGTATTACGAAAGATTAAACTTTCCGTGTTAAAGATAAGCGGAATAACACGAGCCGTAGCTAATATAACATGTAGCTAAAATTTTACGGTCGTTGTGAAAATCAAATTCTGTAGACCGCATGCGATGCAGGAAGCACCAGAATAAAATGGGAAAATATTACCTACAATTCACCATTCGAGCGTACCATGGTCAAGTTTGCGTAGTTTTATATCAAGCGAGTGTAGCAACACACAACATTACTTGCTAAAGTTAGTCTAGCCAGTTATTTTGCTAACAAATAGTAGTGTGCAAAAGCGTGTGTTCCGGTTTGAAGGACACAGTCTAGTAGGTATATAATAGGATTAGGTCCTACATAGGACCTAATATAATTTATTACCTACTGGACTATTACTACTATTATTTTGTGAATAAAATAAAATAAAATAAATAAATAAATAGAACCTTTATTTAGAACGTTTACTTAAATAGAACCTTTACTTAGAAGTTCTGAGTGGCACTGCAATTGTTGTGGGTAGCCGTCGTGCTTAACATCAGCCAAATGATTAGCTCCTGACGTCATTCATCATCATTAAAAAATTGTATTTATAATGTTGGAGGTGGAGGAGAGCTTTTTATCAGGTAATCGTGTTTCCATCGCAATCCACTATTAGTCTACGGCCGCATGCTTGCTTAACAAATAGACTATAAGCGTAGGCCCTGATGGAAAGAGGCCACCGTAGCCTAAGCTATAACATGTTTCCAAGACGGGCGATTCTGATTGCTTAACTTTTCGTATAATTTCACTTAATCCGGGACTTAATAAAACACCACCATAGTTCTAAAAAGTACTACCTACATAAAGCTACGAGCCTAGTTGACGAACGTATAACACACAGGTGAGTCCATACCGATCTGTCTCGGTTCTTGAAATAATCATCAAAACACTGTGGCGTAGAGTCCGATATAGCTTAGTTGTAGTCAGCTATCGTATCGGGACTATCGTGCGGAAATTGCGCCCCCAAGAAAGGGGCCGATCTAATCTACCCGTTGCGTGCCGCAAGCGTCATTAGCGGCATCCACTGATAGTTCACCTTTTCTTTGCCTACTCTTCGCACTTTGCATGCTTAGAAGGCTTTAGTTACGCACTTCTGTAGGTACTAGTTACGTGAAACAAAGATAGGCAGTTAGCTTATTAATAGTTGAAGTTGAATTATTTTTTTCAAATCTACGTCTTTGCTATTTTACGGTCACCATTGGTAAATTCAAGAAAGAAGAAATTATTGTGTACTGGTACCTACTCATAGGTAAGTACTGTATGTGTTCAAGAATTTGAATAAGATTTATAAAATAAATTAGTTTTTAGGTTTAGTTCAGAACTATTTATTGTGTCTGAAAAAGCTTTGAATCTCACAGTACCTACCTACTTATATATATAAACATAGGAAATTGAAAATACCTCTACCACTGCGCTACATAATTATATATAGGTACCTTACAAATTCATCTAAGTTGTAAAAGGTCTGCCAACGATTCAATCGTAGTTTAAAACAACTAACAACCAGTTGTTAATATTTGTTTCAGTTATCTGGTGGGCCCAAATAAATATTTTGCTTTTCCTCCCATAATTCTGACTAATAATGATAAACGGTTCATATAAACAATCGTTGTTTGTTGATACAATATCTCCGTGTTAAAGACCCGTGGGAACTATACCACTGAAACTCTCGCTTCATTATATGCATTGGGCATTAAATACTGTTATTATACCTAGATCTGTATACGCCGTTGTCTCTATACATAACTATAGTACCCATAGTTTTACATTGGAATATTCGATAGGGATGGGCTGCGATACAATGAGTGAATAGAAACGGTACAGAGTAAAACAGCGTATCTTTTTGCTTGAAAGGCTTCATTGCCGCGTTTGGCGTACTTCTTTTGTTACCATATCATAACTACCATCTTCTAATCTATATAAAGAGTTTTGGCGGGAACGCGGAAAAGTTCACGTCGTCGCATCGTATTATTTTTCAAAACTTTTGCTTTTTCCAGTGTTAATGTTTAAAATTGGTGGCGTTTTACGCATTAAGTGCTGAATTACGAGCATGAGTGTGGGCAAGTGATATAATGTGGTGAAACGTGATTTTTCGTGTTGCTTTCAAAACTCCATAGAAGCTTCTAGTAAAGTTGCCACCACTTTGCTGTAGCATGACTTAGACTGGACTATGACTACCTGACTTAGACTGGACTATGACTATGACATGACTTTGCGTGAAATATTTTATAACGATGAAAATATAATACTTGACACTGGCTAAATACACTATGTGTGGAGCCAAAATAAAAGAAAAAAAAAATCTATATAAAATGAAACCATGTCAGTTCAGTTTTGTGCATCTTTCACGCTGAAACGGCTGAACTGGTTTGTCTGAAACTTTTCGGGAACGTTTGCTGTATAACGCTATCGCTACTGAAATCAGTATACTATAGTACTTATATTTTTTTACAAATCAAATCAAGAGTTTCCGCGGGGTTTATGAAGCGAGACATTTATCTATTGATTGAAGTAGTATACCGGGTGTAATTGAATTCATTAGCATCCTTTGAAACTAGGTACCTAAAGTGGACCAAAGTTTTTGAATTCTAACACGTTGGTTTGGTAATAATAATAACTCCGAAAAATGGAATAACTTACTTAATCAAATACTACAATACAAAATTTAATTAAAATAATAAATTACTGTTTTTAATTAGTACATACAAGTTATAAAAACATTTAAATGTATCGAAATCATCCGAGCCAACCGCGTTAGGCGCCGCGGAAATCTTCATCATTTTCAATAAAAATATTTTCATTTACACTCTATACTCTTTAATAATCATCTATAAATACTATCATGGGCTCAATTTATGCTAATGAATTAAATTACATCCTGTATAGGGATTGAGTTTTGATTGACATCGAACTGAAGCCCAAAATGGCGAACATATTACATATGTGTGTCAGATGAAAGTAGAGCGACCGGCGGCTGCATATGATGTGAGTGTGTGCGTGCCCCGCTCGTACGTACGAAGCGTTCCGGCTTCCTAAGGGTGCTTCAGTTTCGGATCAGACGGGATTCCATCCTTCTTTTTTTATTAGCTCCATGTATATAGGTACCATTAGTGTATATACTTGTAGCGTAGTAGGGAGTAGCGACAGTGAGTGTGAGCTGTGAGCTAATAGGTAATATTAAGTTATAAGTAGTCATGGTATGGTTGTAGGTATGTAGTTAGGTTAAAGAAAAAAATTGATTTGCCTGTTAAAAAAATTGTATGGGTACTTTAGGACCGGGAGCTCATCGCGTTCTCCAAAATTTTATCAGAGCGCCTGGTTCATGCGACGCGTGACGTAAATGCTGGCACTTATTTGGCTCAACGCATCATCATTGAAATTCAACGAGGCAATGCTGCCACCATGTTGGGTACGTTATCTACCGGTAGTGGGCTAGTGTATTTGGACTATCTATAGGCCTTCCTACTCGGTTTACAGTTCAAATGTTTTTTGTAGTATTAGGTAGTGTAGTAGTAGTTCTCATTAGTGTAGTCTCAGTAGGTAGTTTGAGTAATAAAGGTGCTCTACATTTTATACATTACTCATTTTAGTATTACGATTCGCTCCAACGCTATTCCATCCACGCTGTTTGCTTTATAGAATGTTTGTTTATCCAATTAAACAAAGTATTGTTTTCATTTCAATAACAACAGTAACGAACTGTGTTACTAAAACTTTGTTCCCCAATTTCACCGACCCTGAAACGAGAACCAACAAATAATTTACAGAATTCGCAATTTTTTTTCGCCTAATAGGGAGACAGGTATTAATTTCATAAAATCCTGATAATATAAAAAATATAGATACCCGAATATAGGTATTATACTCCTTTTGCGGGCTTTTAATGTAATTTAGAAAAAATCTTTCTATTGACCAGTCCACGCTTGCATAAATATCAATTAACAATTCATCAACAGGTTGAAGACGTTGACTGTGACTCCGTGGTTTTGATCAGATCGTCAGTCCACATCATGGGTCATGGGGCGGGCCTATACGCTGCAGCTGTCTTCCGGTTTGCGATCAGCCACCATTGGCCGTGCCATTTCAACTTAAAATTATAAAAGCTGTCAAAATGTTGAACTTCCTAGGTACGCGTAGTACGTAGTACTATTTAACTATTCTGTGGTAGATAGGTACCCAGTACAAGAGAGGTATAATGAAATTTCCATAATATTATATAGAGAAACCATGTCTATCGTTAATACCATACGCATAAGATGGTATATTAAGGATTCGAATTCCCTACCCACAAGAACGTCCGATTTACCTACTAATCCATCTTCCGCAGGGACTAAAAGCGATTTTTATAACTTTTATTATTTTTCTGAAGCGTGAAATTACGGTCGCGTGAACGGAACTCTAATGAAGTCCGGCTGGTACCAATTTGTGGGAAAACACCAAGGAAAGTGAATTTGAAACTTTCTTTTTGATTTATTAACGTTTTTTCGTATTGTTTTATAATAACATTCAATATGTTTCATCATCATCATCATCATTAACAGCCTGAAGACGTCCACTGCTGAACATAGGCCTCCCCCGGGAGCGCCACTTAGAGCGGCTGCTCGCCTCCTGCATCCATCGGCTCCCCGCGGCTTTCACCAGGTCGTCGGTCCACCTAGTGGGGGCCGGCCTACGCTGCGTCTTCCAGATCGTGGTCGCCACTCGAGAACCTTTCTTCCCCATCGGTTGTCAGTTCTACGAGCGATGTGGCCTGCCCATTGCCATTTCAGCTTGCTAATCCTGAGCTACATCGGTCACTTTAGTTCTCCTGCGGATCTCCTCATTTCGGATCTTATCTCGCAGGGAAACACCGAGCATTGCTCCCTCCATAGCTCGTTGCGCGACTTTGAGCTTAGTAATGAGGCCAACAGTTAGAGACCACGTCTCAGTTCCATAAGTCATCACTGGCAACACACATTGATTGAAAACTTTTGTTTTCAGGCTTTGTGGTATTTTGAATATGTTTAGTGACGTACAAAATTTGTTGACAAAAATTGCTTGGTTAGTACTTCGTGTCATGTAACCCGCACTTGGGTCGTTTTTGATAACATCTTACATGTAAGTTACCTATTCTGACCAATTTGCTATAACCATAAAAATTTCAAATCAGTTGCAGCGTGATACGTGTTCATAGGGACAGCCAGACTAAGAATTTAAACCGTTGTCTAGTTCTTCTATTATCGATAAATAAGTGTAATACAATCAAAATTTCCAAAAAATATTCAATGTACAGATTTAGCTAACCCAGTTACAGTTTTTTGATATTTTAGTAAGTATAGATTTATTTTTAGACATCGCTTTTCACTTTACCATCGGAAACCCGCATTTAGATTCAAATGTGAAGGTTGCATTAATCTAATTCGTGTGCCACAAGAGCGTATGTAAAATATGGTGACCTTCTCTTTGCGTCGAATCTCAACAAATTGCTTTTTTTCAAGCGAGTCTCTGAAAATGAGGTACCCTCATTTATTATTCGAGAAGGACATTTTTAAATCCGTTATAAGGATAGCAATGAATGGATGTAGGATATTTCACTCATCGATCGTAAATAAAATACTTGGTGGGTAGGTTGGTGACGAAAACGCGTGAACTTCGATGCTGACATGAAAGGTTTTTATTATGCTTTCTATTACCATTATCAAAAGGCACTACTTTATCTAAAGAGTAGATTAAAACAAGAGTCATTATATAAAGACGACCCATTGTATGTAATTACGTGTTCGATAACGTGTAGTAGGTACTTACCTAAGTAGGTTTCCTTTCTATTTTATTTATAGTTTTTTAGTACCAGACAATTTTCTCAAGTGCGGAACATCGAACTTTGTCATAAAGTGAGGCTATTGGTTTATGCGAAGGTGATTTTTTTTTTAATTCAGGCAGTGGTTTTAAGAAGATTTCGGTCTAGGTTTCCGCTTTTTAGTTACAACTTAACGACTTAGAAGCTTAGGTATAAGCTTGGCTTGCTTTGCAAAGAAATACGGAATTCCGTAGACATACATACTTTTCTGTAAATAAAACCTTTAGGCCTTACAGCCTTAGATTTGGGTTAAAAATATATTAAATAAAAAGTCCAAAGTATGCCTCTTTGTCTGTTGCATTATGCACAATTACGCAGAGCTTTGATATAACGAAATTTCCACGTTCAGCAAACAACGAAAAAAAATCAATTAAACTTTAACAAAAGTCACATTTACCAAAGGCTTGTGCAGAGAGGCAAGCCGGTGACGTGATGAGGGGTAATCAATCAGGCACCTTGCCACGGGAAATGGCATCCCCTTGTACTTTTGAACATTGTATAATGGAGAAGTCTGGAAGCGTGAAAATAGGAACGTTGTATCAGTTTACATTGCTGATGTAAAAAGTTTTTCCTGCGTTTCGTTGCAGAGTATAAGTATAATTTACTTGTTTGGTTGATTATTTTCAGGTTTTGGGCCTAGTTTGTTTGGAACCTTCTAGTAAGTATAGGAGGTACCATTTTATTGCGTTTTACATATTGGACTTTTATTATGTAACAAGATAGAGTTCAAAAACTAATACCCGACTACATAATTATTTATGAAAGGCCCCTACTAGGTGGACAGACGATCTGGTAAAGTCGATGGATGCATGAGGCGAGCAGCCGTCCGCATCATCAACAGCCTGAAGACGTCTACTGTTGAACATAAGCCTCCCGCAGAGAGCGTCACTTAGTGGCTGCTCATCTCCTGCATCCAATCGGCTCCCCACGGTTTTTACCAGATCGTCTGTCCACTTAGTGGGGGATCGGCCTACACTGCACCTTCTGGTTCGTGGTCGCCACTCGAGAACCTTTCTTCCCCATCGGTTGTCAGTCCTACTTTATCGTTTCCTAAAAGCTCTCATAACAAGATTGTCCTTTCTTTCATTACTTTAGCAGTTTAATTACTCACGTTCTTGATTTACTCGCTGCCAAAAACTTTGTATCGCTTTCCTCTAAGAATTATACCTAAGAGTTTTGTAATTACTTTATTTTCTTGTTTTTAGGTAATTAAAAACGTTTTCTTCGTCGCAGATAAAGGAAATAATTAAGACCGAAGGGAGTTTATGGCTGAAGAGATTGAATGTGATTTAATTTTGGTAGTGTCTTTTAGGGATAATATTATTACACACACAGGTAAAGTAAACAATACAATAAAATAGTTGCATCAAAAAAGAAGTTTGTCTTTACAAGTAAACTGATCCAAATAAAAGCAAAAAAGTCATTTACAGTATAAATTTGCAGAGATCATATTAGTTATGCCATGTCTAATAATAATTAAGGTGATCCAAAAGAAATAATTAGACCATTATGGTCCCTATCAAATTAATCTTAGGTATACGACACACTGGAGCGACCTGACGTGTGCAACCTGTGACGCGATCAAGGGCTGCAGAAATTTTTTCTTACTGTACTAAGCAGTTCTGGATGCAGCTTAAATTCAGCCAGTAGTTTCATAGGTCATTCAAGAAAGAAATGGAAAATAACATGAGTCCAATGACATAGGTATCATAATATTCCCTCTAGATAAACTGAAGCTCACATGAAATATTAACTAGCCCCACGTACGCAACAGTAACTCTGGAAAAGCGACATCCCTCGTGTACAGTACCTCGTTTAATTGGACTTATTAGTAGCCGGACAGGTTCTTTTGCAGGAGGTCGCTTTGGGGGTAAAAATAGTTATAAAAGGAAACAAATAAATTCCTTTGATTTCATTTCCATAAGCAGAACCTTTATAGGTACTTTGATCGCATTATGTTTCAATCTTCAGTTCTATTGAAGGGTTATTGGATAAACACTGTTTAAAAAATTTTTTATAGATAAATACTTATAGATATAGAAACTGCTTTATTGCACAATCAACAAAAATGTAGGTACATAGGCAAACTCAATGCTAGAGAGCATCATCTTCGAGTTTACCCGGGTGTAACTTAGAAATTTTTAATACAGAAAGAACATTCGTAGAGAGTCGCTATTTATTTATGTGACATCGCGGAGTTAATCTTCTGTAAGTACCTACAAATATTTTGCCATAGCGAGTACAGTAATACACATTCGAATAAATTTATACTAGGTTGTTTTACCCCCTATATGTTAATCCTGGATACGGTTCTGTAGCCAAGCGGATGTCCAGCGTTTCGATAGCCTGGACGTGGACACTCAATTAATATAGACTTTTAATTAGAGGCAGCTTCAATACGAAAAGCTTTTTGATTACTTAGGTACTCTATTGTTTGTAGGTACTTTGGGAACTTTCAATGCAGAAGCTAGAACCTAAAGTACCTAAGTTTATACCAGTTTTTTTTCTTTTATAAAATAGTTAGGTACTTATATGACAAGTGCTTAAATAAAGTAAGGAGTGCCCACCACACAGAAGAAAATTAACGTGTAAATATTAGGAAACAGGCTCAAGAAACTCTCTCAAGAAACAAAGAGAGACATTAATTGTATATTAGTAAGTAAAAAAAAGTATAAACGATTAGGGCCCTAAGTATTTACCTACGTGTTTTTATTTGTTTTGTTCTATGCGTAATATGCGTGATCATAATCTAGACGAGACACTGTAAGTTCAATATTAACATAAAATGATGTCCCTAAGATATTCATCAAAATATTTGATTTCATTGTTAAGAGTAATTAATAAAACATTTAGTAACTTTGACGTACAAGAAATACCTACTACGTACAGTGTAATTCCTCCAAAACATTTCTTCACCTTTCTTTTAGAGAACTCACAATAGAACATGAGTAACGCTTCCCACACTGGCACCTAATAAATCAACGCACTCTACCATATTGCCAGCCAACAATGGAGTATCAGAGAAAGCCATTTTCCAATAGCAACAGGGTCATTGAAAACCTACAATGTCCTTCTGAGAGTATTATTTTTGGCGCGAGCGCGATCGGGACGATCCGCCGGGTGAACATCAGCCAGTACGGGATGCGACCTGTTGACGGGAGGTCGGCCACCGACTTGCAACCTCCTTGCTCAACCTCTCTATAGCGGGACATTCGAATAAAGAACGCTTTACGATTCAAATGTAACGTTCTTTTTTGTTAGTGACCAGTGAAGTTGTGTGTGTGCTATCTGTGAAAAAAGTTCAGATAATAGGTACGCAATTCAATTGTTTTGGCATGAATTTAAATTAATAATGCAATGATTTATTTTTGTAACAAGCCTGTCTTATTGTACTCATAAAAGGTTTATATTGATTTTCAAATAAAATTTATGGGTAACGAGTTTACGAACCACTCACGCTTGGAACAATGGGTCATTGAGCGACGACATAAAGTGAATCAATGCTTTATGGGTCTCATAAAAAAGAAGTAGATGGAGCTTTGCATTTCGAGTGCACGTCTTTATTTTTCAGGAAAGGTGAATTTAGAACAGTGAAGGTGATTTATTGTTACGCGTATCTGATTTAAAACACGAATTTACCTGCTAAATTATGCGTAAACATTGGGTAACCTTTACCCTAATGAGGTTTATTGATAATTATTGAAAATGTCAGAACAAGGATAGTTTTATGAAACAAATTTTAATATCTGGGTCGTAGGCTTTGATGAATTAATCAGGTTTGTAGGTATGATTATAATTTTCATAAACTTTTTAAACTTCCGGGACGTAAAACTTGTATTTTAAAAAATATTCGTTAAAATCTGTGCGCGAATACAAACGATTTCTTTTTTAGAATAATGTGATTTTCATGTTATATGAATACTTAATGCATTTTGTGTCTTTTTCACGTTCCAATTATAATGCAGTCATGCTAATAGTAGGTGGAGAATTATTTAGCCAGTTTGTAGCAAGTTGTATTCCAGCTATAGAGCATAAAAATTAAGGGTGTGATCATAATTTGTTTTCCTGCTCTGTGGCTTGTCTGCTTCTTTAAAGAGACGTAGTGTTTGCAAACTTGCTCAATTCGTGGACACCCTAATTTATAAAATGTTGCTAGCTTATTTTTGAATGAAAAATAAGTTTTTTTTAAACAGGCTATAGGCCTAATTTTGAAGGCTTTAGTTGATGACAGTTCCTAAAATACTAAAAATATATCCGTCTCTTACATTGCCGTCTAATTGACAAGAACAGCAACAGCTTTAGAACTTTTAGATCTGTCAACTAAAGCCTTCAAAATTGGCTCTAATATGTCTTTATTACTCAAGCTAACTACTATTATAATAAAAACTAAACTAAACTAAAACTAACTACACTACACACTAACTAGCTACACTATACCTACTACAAAGAACATATGGACTGTATAATAGACCGCGATGGCCTATAGACAGTCCAAATGCTCCAGTTCACTGCCGGTAGGTAGCGTACCCAACATGCTGGCCAACATTGCCTCGTTGAATTGCAATGCTGATGCGCTGATAGAGTAATAAGTTGATGGAGTTTTTTGATCACTTCTTAAGGAAGAGTCCTAGCTAGCTCGTGACCGAAAGTGAATCCAAATTGCAATTTAAACTTTTCATTTTAGGGCATAACTTATGGATTAATTAGGTACATAATTATATTACTGTTTGGTCTTAACTGACCTAACGCGCTAAAGGTGATGAGGCTGATTTTGAAACAAACTTTAAAATATCTAGAGAATTTTTCATATGGACTATAGTATGGGAAAATAGACTGACGGCCCTAACACTTAAAACCACAGATTGACATTCATCATCATCGTCAGCAGCCTGAAGACGTCCACTGCTGAACATAAGCCTCCCCCATAGAGCGCCATTTTGAGCGGCTGCTCGCCTCCTAGCATCCATCGGCTCCTCGCAGTTTTCAGCATAATCGTACACCTCGTTTTTTCTTTCTTTGTAATTTTATGAGATATATCGGTCACTTAAGTTCTCCTGCGGATCTCCTTGTTGCGGAACTTATCTCGCAGGGAAACGCTAAGCATAGCTCTCTCCATAGCAGTGAGAAACCATGTCTCAGTTCCATATATGTCATCACTGGCAACCAAGGAACTTATACGTATATGGCCACACACTGATCGAAAACCATGTTGACATTAGAAAATTAATTTTGGCGTGATACGTTTTCTTTGAGAGAGAAAATTCTAGAAGCCTGTAAGTCAAAAGGCGTACTTACATAAAGATTTTTTCATATCCCATCAGGAGTTGATTGTTAAATTATCTTTCTTCCTACGCTTTATGCAAAATGTGGAAAAGTTGAAGTAAATCTGACATTTGACTTGCGTGGGGATAGGTACATCGTTCATTAAAATTTTTAGGTACCTATTTCATACCTCGATTTTATGGGTCAATAATTTAGAAGAGAAAATAAAACGCCTAAGTATGCACCTAGTTTAAGGAAAATATGAAAATTTATTGAATTAATGTCCTGAAAACTTCTGATGTGAAACGTCCCGAGTGAAATTGAGACAGCACATTTTATTACCCGACTACCAAAAAGGAGGGTTATGAGTTTGACTGTCTATGTATGTATGTATGTTCATATGTTCCCTCGTATCTCCTAAATTACTTATCCTATTTCAAACAGTAAGGTATCAATCGATAGATCTGAACACTCTGCGTGTCATAGGCTATATAAAGTACAAAATCGCGGACAAAAAATTTTTTTTTGATAATCATGTCATCTTTGTAATCAAATGAAAGGTCTTTGGCACAGTTATATTTTAAAGTGTACTGATGAATATACTAAAAATGTCCGAGGGTGGGGCGGAAGTAGGGGGAGGGGGAAGAGTTTGCATATCACTTTTTTCGGATGTTTGCTTATATCTCAGAAACCTTTAGGATTAGTATTACAATTACTTATTAGGTGATAGGACTTTTCTGAAAAGTTCGTCTAGGTAGGTACCACCGCTTTGCCAGTTAGTCTGCCGCCGAGTAGTAGTATACAAGCACTACTGTGTTCCGGTTTGAAGGGCATTGTAGCTAGTGAAATTACTGGGCAAATGAGACTTTATGACCTGATCCACAGTCTAGTAATCTGATTGCTAGACTGTGTGATGTCTCAGGATGACGTGATGCTATTAAAAAAGGGTGGCTTTTTATTTTAAGTTTGCGTGGCTTCTACGCCGCAACGGCTAAACCAATTTGAATAAAATTTTGCACCCTGCTTGAACGACCATAAACGACCGTAGTCAAAATTTTTAATACTTTAAAGACTGAAATACTAAGAGTTCTTCTACGTAGTAGAGTTACTGAATGGAAAAGGATAGGTTGCGGGTAAAACGGCAGGATGTATCTATAGTTTTGCATAAACACATTATAGGCATTGACTATGAAACCAGCACATAGGTAGGTATCCCATATTCCAAATTCAATCTGCCATATGGATTATGTTTATCAATACCGTTGACTAACTAGTTGACAACGACATTAACACATAGGAAATGATGTCACCGTAAAGTAATCAACTGGTAAATTCCAATAGATAATAACATAGTCATGACGTCATGGATTTAGTTTTTATTAGAGTGGACGGGCACCTACGTCAGTATCCTATTTTAGTTAGTGGTATTGGAGGTAAAATTTATTAGCAAAAGTGACAAGTAATGTTGGGTTTAGTTACAGGTGTTGAGCAGTAAAAGTCACTTAGTGGTCTATAAAAATATACTGGTCGATCTGCGAAATTACCTAATTTAGTCTTAGTCTTCTGTTGTGTTATACTAGTGGTGTCCATCAAAGTATATTGTTACTCCTTTGGTAAAAGGCAAATGAAGAAGACGAAGATATTTTAAATTAGTTTAGCTTTAAACAACCGCTGATGTACCCTGTACCTGTTATTTCCTCTTTGACGTTATACCTACTTGTAACGTATGAAAAAGTTACGACACGGGGCCACGGGCTCTTCATAGTATACTTCTCGCATGCTAGTTTTATAACTAGGTATAAAAATAGTACCGCCCTGTGACCTACCAATCTAATAAATACCTAGGTATTCCAAACCGTACATTAAAAACTGTATAGATAGAGGGTTAGTATGAAGTGTCTACCAAGTCCAACGTATTATAACTAAAAGCTTTTCTCTATTTCAATAACAGTAATAGTGTTTGCGTTCGTTCCACGTTATTTATTATTTTCATTTCGTTGTAGGTACTAAAAGAGCAATGTGTTGAATTAAAAAAGTCAATTTGTCACCGTGTTAGTGCAATTTCGCTTTATTTTTGTTAATTGTAAGGCTATGAGAGATATGCTAATATTTTTCGTAAAATTAAAAAATTTTATTATATCCTTTATTACCAAGATTGATTGGAAAAGTTCTTTTTACAAAAAGTGTGCAAAACCTTTTTCCAATAAAATAAGATGTGCAGAAAAAGAAGTAGGTAAATAAACTGCATAGCGATTCAGGAGACCTCAGCGCTGAGCCTCAGCGCTGAGGTCAAGTAGCGTCATCGTTTCTGCAAAAGGCATGGGCTAGGGGAGAGCTTTCCATTCTATTTTCAAATATAAGTTGGTTGAATCGAGGCCTCAGCGCTGAGCCTCAGCGCTGAGGTCTCCTGAATCGCTATGCTGGTATGCAAAATTGTTGATCAAAAGTGAATAAGATAGAGATCAATCTTAAGAAGTTCTGATGGCTCCTCGATTGTTCCAAATAACGTTCAGTTTATCTCTACCAAAGCTTTGTTTGTTTAACTCCCACCGATTTGGGCTTTTCAGATAAAGCTGCACAATTGACTTCTTATCTATAAAGGTCACAAAAATCAGTTACGCTGACGCACGAGCATTGTCACAATATATTTTATTCGTTGGACAGTAACACAACTTTATACCTACAAAGAAGTAGTGACATGGTCAAACGTTATTATGTTATATGACCTAACAATATTTTGGCTGGACTTCATCTGGTACGCTTTAATATTAAATATGTGTGGACATTTCACAAAGCGCGATCTAGCCCCAAACTAAGTAAAGCTTGTACTATGGGAATCAGATAACTGATATAATACTTAGATACTTTTTTGTTTGTAAATACATACATAGAATACAATATAACACCCAGACACAGAAAAAACATCTGTGTTCATCACACAAATGTTTGTTCTGGGTAGGGATCGAACCCACAGCCCTCAGCTCAGAAGGCAGGGCTACTACCAACTGAGCTATCAGGCCCGTCATATTTCTGTTAGTATTCATACTTATCTTTGCGATTTACTCCAAAAATCATGATTTTTTTGATAAAACTACAATCTATTCGTACTGTAAAATATAAAACTATTATACTCGGTAATCATTATGAAAACCGTAGGCAGAAAGGCACTTAGTCTTTTCTTTTAGCTATTTCACTAACACTGAAATTCATAGTCAAGGTGGGGGCTCCTCTAGGGGATGATTCAGGCGCTGTGTGGCGAAGTCTAGTTTTATGCATTTCATAAATAAAATGAAGTAGCCCCCAATCTGACATTGTTAAAGGCAGGATGCTTTGAAAGTGAAAGAAGAATGATTCAACATTCAGCCTCTATGTGAAAGTTGAATGATAGATTTTGCAGCTTTGTTCACCCCTTGACTATGAATGCCACTGTAAATATAGTATGGCAAAAAAATTTTACCTATAAGAAGTTTATGACTTCGTGTCAGTGTGCGTGTGTAGTCTCTAATATTATTGTGTCGGAAGTATCCATACTGGTAAAAAAGTGTATAACAACCTCGTTGAACACTATGTACTAGCAATCTGACTTAATGTTGTACGCTGATAACGCATATCATTGGAGTGCGTGCCGTGTCGTGATTTGTGTTACAACTTAATGTGGGAGGACAAGGATTTGTATTTCATGTAATGCGCTTCTATAAAGTTTTGTCTACGAAACTCTGCACAAAGCCCATGAAAGACATACATTTAGGTCGACTTATTCAACTCCCCTAAGTTAATAACTTACAGTGGCACAGCCTACCACGTAGCCTGCATGTGTAGCGGCTACTGTAAACGTTCGGTAAAGTTAAGCAACGTTCGGTGCGGTCACTACTATGATGGGTGACCGCTACAGCAAAAAGTGATATTTACAACTGAGCGCCACCGTGCTTCGGAGGGCACGTTATGCCGTCGGTCCTGTTGTCGTAAGGCAATAGTCGTTAAGCTAAGTCAGAAGCCTTCTGGCAGCCTAAAAATTCTGACATCCGGGCCGACCACTTGCCTCCACGAGAAGTAGAAGACTGTAAATGTTGGGTAAGAACAGACCGTCTATGCCCATGACAAAATGCCGCGGGCAGCGGCTTAGAAAATGTATCAGGACGCGAACTGGCATCTGTATGTTTCAACCCTAAATCATGCCGTGCGCCAAGCCACGCTAATATTGTATGATGTGACCTTAAGAGGATATAGTAATTATTATATAACCTATCGGTCTATGAACGCATCATGCAAATGTTCAACATATCTGGAATGCTTTTCTTTGTCTAGTCTCTACTGCCTACATCTACGCATTGAAGTAAGCTTTCTCTTTGAAAAATCCAAAGCAAAAGATTTTTTATTTCTATTATGCTTGAAAGAAAGAGATGTAAAAAGAACAGTCTAACGCTTATGGTTACAAAAGGGCATTGTAAAAAATTTTGGAAAAGTAAACTCGTTCTCAGCTCTAGAAAAAGCTATTCATTAATAAAGTTAAGCTTGCTTAATGCTTACAAACAGGCTTTATTCAGTTAGTTTTTATCCTGGTTACGTTTATTTTTACGTGTTTATTCGGCGTTGTAGTTTTTACAAAAATACGTTTCATTTAAGAAAAGCATACGGTATTTAATTAGTTCATAGATAAAGTCAACAAATTGGGTGAGCACTTTTACGGCTCACAGAGAAATACAAAATAATTCAAATAAGTAATGTTTCAGGTCAATATCCTACTACTTTAAAGTAGATAAGTATTTATATGAAAATATAGTGACGTCAGCTCTTTTATTGAAAAAAAATTATACAGGTAAAACTAAATGAAGAAAAAAAAAAAAAGTAATGTTTTAAGCAAAATTTTTAATTAATGCATTAAAGCAAGTGTGGTTCAACGGTTGACCATGCCACTTTTAACTTGTTCAAATCGCGCTTGGCCTTGCACCAATGACTTTTCAAGCTATAGCTATTGGTGTTGGTTGTAACTGACGTACCTACTTCCTAGTAGGTCAACTCGGGATTTGGAATGAAATCCGGAATACGTGAACCGAATTTATTTGCGCGGGAAAACTCTTTACATAAGTATGACTCCGTACGGGGAGGCGAGGTGACTGAGGCGCGCACGTCGCGAGCGGGGTGTCTATGCTAAAACTGCATGCCTTGCATTTGCCTGCAACGTGTGCCTCCACAATCATCCCCCTCTTACAAAAAAACTGAAAATCACATCCTAAAACATTACAATATTATAAGTGCCTAACAAAAGCGCACAAGGCACACAGGAATGTGCCGCGTTGCAGAAAGGGTTGCCTACCTAGGTACATGATTGCTCGCAGGCATGGATGACGCAATACCTACGCGACCATCTATTATCGAGCTATCACGTTACATCGTTTCCATTGTTACAAGGTTGAATCTTAAAATGAAATTATGAGATTACGAATGATTTCAGTTAAGTACCCTTATACAATTAACTGTAAATTAATGTTTATTTTGTCACCACAATATGTCAATTCACGTTTACATTGTTCAATAAATTTTGATACACTTACTAATTATTAATCTGTTTGTTTTAGTTACATCCGCGCTATATTATACCTAGATACCTTCCTAATTAATCCCTATTATATCCCCAATTAAAAATTAATACACTTTATCTGACGCACTAGTTTATCATTCTTATCTACGGCACTATTTTAATCGAACACACTATTTTATTATTCTAACGTTCTAACGTCTAACAGTTTCATATTCTACGTAGCCTAATTATGTTATACCTATACCAAAAATCGCACCGGTGGCTTAACTTGCCTGCCGCTACGCGTAGTGCGGGTTAAATTCATTGGAGCCGTTAACAGTATGGGCACTTTGGCACTTTTCCTATCAGGTTCATTACATGTTATATTCTCAGTGCTTTTGTCAGCCTCCTGTAACATATAGGCCGGTTTTAGCCTATCTATAGACACATAAATTTCTCTGTCTGGTAAACTTATTCTAAAAATCTTATCCTGCCTACCTAAGACGCGGTAGGGGCCATCATAGGTAGGACATAGCGATTTTTTCAATGTATCATTCCGAATAAACACGTGCGTACACGACCTTAAATATTTACTTACAAATATTTTTCTCGAATCGCTTGGCGCTCGTGATTGCGGTCGAAGCTTACCTATTGTTTGACGTAGTTGTTTTATGAAGACATGCTGGTCGCTACTCTGTATACTTTCTGTATGAAAGAAATCACCTGGTAGTCTAATCGTTTCTCCATAAATCGTTTCAGCCGCACATAGCCCCGTATCAGTCCTGGATGAAGCTCTTAACCCTAACATGACCGCTGGTAACTCGTCTACCCAATCCTTACTGCCTATTAATCGAGCTGTTAACGCATTTTTCATCAAGCGATGCCACCTTTCAATTAAACCATTACTTTGTGGGTGGTATGCTGTGGTTCGAATCCTTTGTACGCCTAATAACTTCATTAATTCGTTAAAAAGATCGCTATTAGCTTAGATATTTCACTGCACTTGTGTTCAAAAATCGTCCGTGGTCACCACTGTTGTAATAACGTACATAATCAGCCATTTCCCCGAGCCAATATCCCGTCACAACATCAGTATCAAAGCAACAATTCACAAAGGGCAATTATAAACTCAAACAATAGGCCATCGTATCACAATCAACACCCCTGGCAACCTAATGCACATAATAATGTCTTCTCCAAACCGCAACACGGATTCTTTACCCGTAATGCATATCGAGGTCTGCCACCGCCGCGTCCGGTTGACTCTCAACACCGAGACGTCACAATGAGGACCGCTCCTCAATTGCGACCCGGCCAAGTAGATTTAGGGAAGGGCTTTGTGTCAGAAGAAGTGTTTCATTTACCATCTAGTAGTTCCGATGAGGCTCAACATTTATATAATCCCTACGACGATCCAGAACAGAATGGTGAGTTTTATGAGAATTATTTAGATTACGAATATCAGAATAACTTTTCAAATAACGCATTTATAATACCTAATGAAGATTTATATCATAAAGTGTCTGAGACAAATCATCAAAATTAAGAAGTTTCAATCAAATTGTATTTTTATAACGTGTTTAAATAAAATATTTTTTTAAAAAGTACATTGTGTCGTTGTATTTTGACTCGTGAACCGAATTTATTTGCGCGGGAAAACTCTTTACATAAGTATGACTCCGTACGGGGAGGCGAGGTGACTGAGGCGCGCACGTCGCGAGCGGGGTGTCTATGCTAAAACTGCATGCCTTGCATTTGCCTGCGACGTGTGCCTCCACAATTGGTGTTGTTTGAAATTACTCTTACAGGCGGTGAAACATTGAGAGAAAACCAGTGCGTCTAAAGAATCTCAAAATTCGTGGACGTTATGACCCGCAGTTGGCTAAAGTGGGGGATTGTGACCAGCATTATCTCCTGAGAGAGGAACCCGTGTCCCAACAGTGGGAACGTATTGGGCTGATGACGTAATACAAACATCAAAATAAAAAGTAACGGAGTAGTAACCAAAAACCAACATTATTAAATGCTGATGTGATTTGTTACTTTTGTTTTTACTGCACATTTCCCTTTTCTCTGAATACGTAATATATGAGGTATGCGAAGCTATTGGATACGGTTACCCCATTACTAGCTAGTATAAAAGCTTAAAAAAACCTTTACGTGGAACTGCGGAACTGATATTTATTTAATCAGAAATACGATACTGGACTTTCCTTTAGATATAGAGGCTATTTTTCCTTTGATCAAATGTTTCTATGAAATATCGGTTTTTGTGATGATTTAATAAAGTATTTAGGTATCCGTCCATGCCATATTCGGACATAATTAAATTGTTGTCAGTGAAATTTGGTTAAATCCTGATACCCAAGTTGATTATATGAATGAGTTGATTATAGTTGTATACATTTCTTAACTACTTATATAAAATTATATTATTATTATATACTTGCTATTATTAGGGTTATCCATGTGAATTCATATTGTTATGTAAGGATGTATAATTTACATATGTATTATATATATATATTTATTTATATATAATATTAGCTAGTATATTATATTATTATATTAATTTATATTTGTTATCTTGTATAAAATATTTATGCAGGTAGTATTTAATTTTTATTTAACTCAATTTACCTAATTTGTTTGCACCACCGACCTCTATCTCTCCAATAAATCTTTCCATCCAAAGGTCGACTGGAAGAGATCGCTCTTAGCGATAAGTCCGCCCATTGTGCTATATTGATCTAAGTGTGTAATTTTCTGTATCTTTAATGTCTGGTGTACAATAAAGAATTTTGTATTGTATTGTATTGTATATTTATTATTCACTACAAGACTATTGTAAATAAAACCAGGGGCATCTCATAAACTTATTTTGGATCTTCATTCCTACACCTTTGGTCGTAACTCGTAAGTTTCAGTCACTAGTAATCAAAAGACGCATGCAGCAGTTAGCGACGTTAGTTAGGGTATATTATTCTCGTTTCAAAAGACCAAACTGAGTTTTTACTACTGACTCAAGCTCCCGTCTAATCACAGAGAACTTTTCTAATCGCCCACCAGTCAGTGTAGCCAACCAGAAAAAAACAAATGACCCATTTTATTTCAAAAATAGGAACTAATAAATTCACGACACGAGTATTA
This sequence comes from Ennomos erosarius, assembly GCA_963580505.1. Taxonomy (NCBI): domain Eukaryota; kingdom Metazoa; phylum Arthropoda; class Insecta; order Lepidoptera; family Geometridae; genus Ennomos; species Ennomos erosarius. Next base: position 13,223,790 of record OY756978.1, read on the forward strand.
AATGATCACACATTAGAACAGAGATTCAGTTTGCCCACCCACAAGTGTTTTTCTTTACGGAAGACTTCGCATTTTGCTACAAAAGTAAAAGCTTTACCTCTCTAGTATCCTTTACTAGTGTTTTATTTGCTTTATGAATAGCTACAGAGTACCCAATTAATTAAGGGCCATCTCGGGTTCAGTACATCCAGCGCCGGTAATGATGTGGTTCTACAAGTGCTCACTCGAAAGAACACTGAAACATGAGTGAGCTTCAGGAAATCCCTGTTGAGTATGTTTTGACAATATGTAGGTATGTTTATACTTATTTTTCTATGTACATTCTCGTGTATTGGAGTCTCAATCGATCGTGCGACCGAAGTGAGCGACACTAACTGAAAATAAATATTGGATGAACAATTCACTACCGCAACTACTGGAAAAATCTGGCTAACATGCAAGATGTGCTCAAAAAAAATCATACTAATCCAAACAAGATTTCACAAATGTGCAACAAAATCAAAGATTTTTTTCTGGCTATCCTGTTTTTATGTATGAAAACTTGTTTGGATTAACAGGATATTTTTGTTGAACATTTGTAATGTTATTCATGAGAACAGTTTAGGCTGATTTTCCATAAGTAAACTCAGTCATTTAATATCTTCAAAAAGGTCGCAATGCGCGAGCGAGATAGAGGATCCGAGAATATAGCAGCGTAAATTTAATTTTAGGTAAATTAAATACAAGCTAGTTGTTATAATTATATCGTCGGTTTTGTGGTATCCATGCATGCATGCGTAAAATATTTCCAATCAATTAGCTTTTCGCGTTCGCATGACCACTTTAAACATTGACTCCTCTCCATATTGATATTTATTTACAACGTGCATTTAATTTAGCGTGTCAGTTTAATTAACGCACAATAGCTATGAATATAACGCATTTTTTATATTATAGGTATAAACTGATTGCCTTTGTTTGTTTTGGCGATTCATCACCATGTTGTAAGATGTTTTTGTCTGACATTCAACGGCCAATGTATAGAACAAATAGTCTATTCGTGGTAGAAATTATAGCTTACTCAGCTACATGGTAGGGCTTTATTGCTAGGGTTCGTCTTAGTAGGTGCCACCGCTTACTCATAATTATATTCTGTCGCCAATTAGTGTGAAACTTGTGCAAGCTAAACGACTAGCCGTCACGTTATTAGTTTACATAAAAAATGGTGCGGTAGGTCCATTATTGTACGCTCATAATACAATTTAAGTGTTAGTCATATAATTAAGTTATATTATCCAAGCGTTTGGCAGAGTCATGAAGTGTCGCATCTTCATGTGGCCAGTTACGAGAGTTTTATGTTTATGAACCATTTACGGCTTCCACATAACATGGTCGTATTCAGGGAAGAGTAAAGGGCAACACGGCCTCGGAATCAGATATTCAAAGCCGGGAAAATAACAGCAATAACGCGGGTACGTCCCTGAATTTTAATCTTCATTAAACAGGAGCGGATTAGCCTTATTTTTGATTGGCAGTTTTAAAACTTATACTTTAGTTTGGTAATGATATTTGGGAAAGATGTTTGGTTGTGCTTAGCAATAATAACCATTGTCAACTTACCCTTAATCCCACTAAGCAAAGCGTGTCTTTAGTTTTACTACGCAAAATTGTAACATTGCTCTAAAATTCAATTCCAACTTCTTTTTATTGTCTTATAAGTCTTACATGAATACAAAACTTGCGTTAAAAATCTGAGTACAAACAAAAGTGGGAACGTGATTCAAGTACGCATAAAGGCAGATATTCAGTCTGTCTCTGCGTAAGTTCTATTTTAAACTTTTAAATAAAATGATAAATCTTGACCTCGCTACGCTCCTGTATTGTGTTGTGAGTTAGACATTTTCCGCCAAATGTATTTTTATGAGACACGTACGCTCACCAAACTGCGGTATTTATTATATTGTAATTCGATTTCATTATACCAAATAACCACGTTGCTTTTTGATCGAATAAAGTGTTCTACTGCGATGCGGAATGCTGTTACAATTCGTATGAGATAAAATCATTGTGGCTGCGTGTGTTGTTGTGTATATAATTAGTATTTATATGGGTATTATTATTGTGTATCTATCTATTATATTATGTTAGATACGTATTAGATTAAACAGATACCTTTCAGTCTGGTCTTTTTATTTTAAAGGTTAGTTTTTTATTTAACTAAGTACTGTAACTCTGGACGAATCTGAAATGAATCATGGCAAAACGAATACCTACATATATGACTGAAAGTAGATAGATAAAAAGATAAACCATCTCTTAAAACGATCTCTTCCAGACAACCTTATCCAGTAAGTAATACTTTAGAAGTATAAAATAGATTTTAATGATGTATATTGTTCTTGTTTCAGGTATACAGTGCAGTGTGAAATATACGAAAAAGTTTGGTTTGTATAAAATGTGGACAATACAGTGAGTGCAGTGAGTGCAGTGAGCCGCAGTGAGTAGTGGCGGGTCCACCAGCGGTCGTGGCCGCGGCCATGCCGCTGAGTTGACGGCGGCGGCCGGCCGCTTCTCACGCCGCGGAACACAGGACATAGGTAAAGCAATTCTTTAGGCTTCGTTCGAGAATCGTAGTATCGAAAAATAATGATTTTCTGCTAAATTTGACCTTTTTGTAATGTAAACGAATGATCTGAGTCGTTCACCTATTCAGTTCCAACCTACCTTATTTACTGCATTTACTACTACTACACCACACCATTGCAGTTTCCATTGACACTTGAATCTATAAAAGTTAAAAAATTTAAGCCGTCTCAAAAGTCAGGTGCAACTTCGACGTAGAGAAGCTGCAAAATCGGCTTTACATACCTCAGAGCTCAAGGAAGCACGTCGGCGATCGATCTCGGGGTGTACTTGTGTCGCTTTCATGCCATCTTCACAATGGAGAAACGCATGAGTGGGTACTGTGTCAGACAGTGTATAAAATTCGGTTTACCGATAATGATTTTTTTAATGCAATATGCATTTATTACTCAAACCACAGATGATATGCTCAAACTAACTACTACACTACTATTTACTAAAAACTACTAGCTACTACAAATAACATTACCTGTAGACAGTCCAATTACTTCAGCTCTCTACCGGTAGATAGCGTACCCAACATGCTGGCAGCATTGCCTCATTGAATTGCAACGCTGATGCGTTGAGCCAAGTAAGTGCCAGCATTTTGGTGATACAAAACACAGAATAAATGAATAGGATGATTATTATGCAATCAAAATTATTGGAAAAATATGTCATCCAATTACTTCTTAATATAAAAAAGGCGGTTGAAATCAATATAACTCATTTTTAAAAGCATAATTTATAACAGTATATAATTAGTAGTAGTTTATAATTTTAATTAACTCGAATGTTGAGGGCTATGAATTTTTCGCTGTTTCCTCGTGGACCTGTAGACGGTATAAAACATGTGTTTTTAATACTTTTATCGGAATAGTGTAATATTGTTACGTATATGTACAAAACTTGAATACTGTTAAAGTAAATATGTAACGGCGAAGGAGCACCACCAGCCTACTATTCCACGAATGTGAAGTTTCAATACGTGACTGTCGACACACCGAACTGTAGGTATTTGTCTCGGTAATTGTGTGTCGAAACCAGTGGACGAGGAAAGTGAAATCGCTTGAGAGAACAACATTTATCACGTGTGTTTTATATCCGACTGGTTTATAAACGGTTGGATTAGCTTTTAGAGGTACTATGATGTACCTTGAGACCCGTTAGTTATACATTATCCGACATCCTGAAAAACTTGAGCTTTATTGATTTCATTATTTTTAATACATTATGGTTAACTGACACACACACACACACACACACACACACTATATGTCAAGGTAAATTATTATAAAATGTAATAATGCAATATGCAAATTTTTTTAAAATTTTTAATTTTCTTATTAAAACTGTTGCAACAGATTTTTAAATGATTGACCTAAAAAACGGAAAAGGACTACCTTTTTGAATAAAAAAATCGGGTTTTATTCAGGGTAGGTATTTGTTTGTAATCGTATCGTTACCTGGCGGGAGGAAATAAGCTTTTTCATATCGAACTTCAATGTATGAATAAGCCGATAAAAAGCTCCAGGAAGTGATTATAAGTAACACCGATAAAGAAAAAGGAAGTATTTATAAATAATGCCGATAAATAAAAAAAAATATGAACGATTCGAGAAGAAAAGTGAAATATCTCGGGCGCACCGCATTCTATTAAGAAATACGGAACATAAAGAACTATTCCCTAGGGAATAGTAATAAATCAAGTCTGACAGCTTTATTGCCAATCGTAAAGTTGAAAGCTCTTGTCCTATTGTTTTATAGTTCTTGGGAAGTTTAGTGCTGAGTGATAATGATGAAATCATCGTAGAGCATTCGTAGCCATGTAGCCTCGTAGACATAGCTACAAACTTTGTAGCAGCTACAATTTTTTTTTTATTGATGTTTCTTGTTCGTAATTTATGCAATGACTGTTGATTTTGTATGTATCGCGCTGAGTTTCTATGCAATTATGCGAAGCCAAGGTGGATCAGCTAAGTAAATTATATATTATATTTTTTTACGTCTATTGGAAACGGACATTAATGATTTTTAAACATACTTGTTATATATGCGCTCCGAAAACTCTTTAAAGTTCCACCACAGTTAATAAGAAAACTAGTTTCGACCACAGAAATCTAATAAGTTTCGACTCATTACGTATTAAATTGTGAATCTACCGTGGATTGCTCGTTGTGTAAACAAACGCAACCGGAATTTGATTACGTCACTTTTTACTATAACAATTAAATTTTCACGTCAACAACTTCAAACTCGCTTACAAATAAGTACTTAATATTAAAAGTGTATTTTCATACAAATAACGAATCCGCTTCAACTTTCCCTCGGGCAGAGAATTTGGAATTCAATTCTGGGAGAGAAGGGTTTTGCCATACTGTTAGTGATTATAATTCCATTATGTTTAGGAGTTATTGCCGATATTATGTCGCATCTTCTAAAACTTAAATATTTAGTTCACCTTTATTAAATAAGACAAAGAATTGCTTAACTTTGAGTCGTTTTCGTACATGCAAATAATATATGATGTTTCTTGCTTTTCTGAACCTTGGAATAAAAGAATTAATAACGTATATATTATTATAGTCTTATACGCAACCTGTATAAGACTAGATAGTGAGTAACGATAGTAGCGACAGATCACCTACAAAGTAACCTTATTTTTTTATGTTACGGACAAAAAGCCATAGAATATTTTGCATTTAATTAATCTGTTCAAAAGTAATAATGTGAATATAATTATGGTGCAGTATACTGAGCCTTAACGAGTTAAAATGCCCCGTCTCATTTTCGCACGCGATATTTCACATCAGCGAGAAGTTGACTTAAATATAACAGAAGTTTTTATATGTAAAATGCTAAATATAATTTTTTGTAAGTTCTTGTTTCCGCTACCCGCGTTCACTAAGACCAACCTTTAATGATTTCGAATGAAGAATTCTGACATAGGAACGCGGAGTTTCTGAAAACGCAACTTGCGACCGATTTCACGAGTCGCGAAACTTTTTGATGGAAACGCAGGTGTATGTGTGTGTTTAAATTGAAGGTTTCATGTAAGTGTGCGTGAATTACGCTTTCAATTTGGAATAGACGTGATACGCGTGCATTTACAGACTATAAGTAGGTATCAAGCGTTTTCATTAAGGTTTTAATGTTTTCAGAATTCAACTTTTCTACTGCACACTGTGGCTGGAATGTCCGTAGTGTGTGTATATTATGTGAATCCGCTAATTTATTGAAATGAGCAAAGTGAAAGGTATTATATAGCATAGCAGTGTGCTCTGTAGCTACAACACCGAATAGAGAAAAATAGGTAGGCAAAAATATTTTTTTCAGTTTTGTCAATGCAACAATCATGGAGATAATACGACCATGGCAACAATAATTATTATTTCGCCACTTTAGGCTACAACGTGATGATAGATTTGTCGTTCAAACTTCTTTCAGACTACACTACAATACCACCAGCTTGTCTTAGATTATGCAATACTAGTCTAAGAGCTTGTCTGTTCGTTTGTCTCTTTCTAGTAATCCAGAAAACTATTTCATCAACAAGTGACCACAGAAAATTCGCAACTTGATAGCCTCATCGTCGAAAAACTTCATAAGAAATTCAATTTACGAAGAACAAAATTTAGCCAGCATCTGAAACTGTAGTAGTTTCAACGTTCCGTGTAAGTTTACTTTCACTACTCCACAAAAGTATAAGAAATACAAGACCTTTGATTAAAAACATTTAGATAGTGAATTTTCTAACATAAAAGCTGTTTGCTTGGTGTGCGTCAACACATTACAAAATTAAGAACACTTAATTGTTGTTTTTTTCTATACTTGAACACCGTTTTATTAATTAATGAATTTCTAATAAAATATCTTCTTAAATGATTTTACCGGGTGTTAACCACTTAAGTTATTTTTTTTTAGAAAATTTAGTCATCTTTCAGAGTGTACGAAAAATTAAAAGTTGGTGATGAACATTTTCTGCATGTTATGATGTTTAATAGTTTAAACCGAAAAAAAAACTTTGGTTACAGGACCATCTCTCAGTTCAATCTGTGTGAAAAATTGAAAATAACAAGCTGATACCTGCATTAAATTACGTGCACCACTTTATGGTTAGTTAGTCTTAGGTCTACTACCACTGGTAGTGAACACAACCACAAGCTTATAAAATAAACTATAATCCAGAACGTTGTACTTGTTCAGAGCCTTTGAAAACTTTTCTCGCAGAATCCAGCGGAACTTTGAACAGCTCTATGTATAAAACTACCGAGTGAATGCAAAATCAGAAGGGTTCAAACTCAGGCAACCGATAATGCAGTAGTTGAGTTCCTTACAACAAAACCACACTCACTTAGAAACAAGTTTCATAAGGTACAAGTTTGTTAGTTACAATATAGCGTAGTAGCGTTACAGTGGAACAAATAAGAAAATTTTACGTTTAAAACGATTATAATTATACTAATACACTAGAGTCAAGTAAACAAGATAGCAGTGCCGCCAACATGCTTTATATATTATGTGAAATGTTTTATACATTTTGGTCTCATATGGTTTGTGTAGATCTACTTGTCATAGGTAATAGAAGACGTAATAATGTACTTTTAAAGCAACCGTGACGCTCATATCCGGTAAAATATGACTATTAGCTTTTCAAGACATTAACTTACTTGCATAAAAAGTGTATATTGAAAGAAAAATTTAAAAACTAAAACTCAACTAAATATTGAAACCCATATAACACAAAACAAAAAATTACCTACAAGTGTAACTACTACTATTATATATTATATCTACTTAAAATTAAAAATAAATGGCCAAAGGCTATACTGCGGGGTAACGCTGCCAGCATTATGGGCACGTTGCCCGATTCCATGGATTGCTTGAACTATCTATAGTCTATAGACCTTTTACAGTTCAAGTATTCTTTAGACATTTATTTTTAAGTAGATATAATACATAAAAAGTATCTTTTAATTCGTTAATCAAGAAATTAGAAAAGATAATTATATGGCTTGCTGCTTTTTGTAATTTATTTTAATAAATATTTGGTCTGTAATATAAAATTTGTATCTATCTATCTACTTCTTCTCTGAGAGATCTGAGATCATACACCAACCCCATTTTGTCAAACTACTTGTACCTACCATTATTTTTATTCTACGCTACGGAATGGCCCAATATGATTTATTGTGATATGCATGAAATAAACTAGGGTCTTTCGCGCTCAGGGAAAACAATACTTTCACGCGTAGGTGGGTTCCCGAAGAAGAAATGTGAGATGGGTCCTGTCTAAACACGTCATCGCATTCTTATTGTTTTGATGGAAGCTCGTTTTAAGTAATACTATAATATTACAGCTATTTATTTGTCAAAAATGTTTTATAGACTCAATTAATTTTTGTCCTTATTTGTAATCTGGTTCAGCATTTTACTGAGTGTTGTTGTTGTTACTTTTTGCGAAAGAAAGAGACAAAACGCATCGTCAACTATAAGTAGAGCGTGACGTGGGGTCAGTACAATTTCGCAAATTCGCACTATGCTCAATGGGTTTTTAATTTCAATTTAAAAATTATATTGCTCCGTATAAGTGACTGTAAATTTTTGATGAGAAATTCTTAATGCGAAAATCATTCACACAAGTCCTGAAAGTTTGTTAGACGACTTTATAATTTTAGAGTTCCTGCAACTCTTATGAGCAGCCGTAAAGCTTTAAATACTATTAGCTGGTCACGTCATAAATTAATAAAAAAATCAAGTATATAACACATTCCTGCTACACTATAGACGTATAGTCTATTAAATCCAGCCTGGAATCATGGTTGTGTCATCCTGGAATATTATACGTTCCGTTTATGTCCTCCAACTTGTAATACATTGTGATATAAAGATGTCAGAATATTGTGTACAACCTTTGTGTTGACTGACGCTATTGAACTGCGATTCCTTTGTTACATAGACCACATAGTACGTTTGAGTATTATGGTTTATGATAGCTATTTTACTGTCATCTTTGTACTGTAAGTGGGAAAATTTAGCCACTGTTTTGAAAGTTCATCTTAGGGGGGTTCTCTTCAAGGTTCCGGCAGTTCCTGATTAAAAAACATTAATTAAAATAAATTTAAAAAACGATGTTCCATACGAAAACGTTTACTTACTAGTAGTAATACCACAATTATAAATACAAAAAAAAGTATAATAGAGAAATTTGAAAAAGATTGTAACTGAAATAACAATATTACCTACGTAGGAAAAAAGCCTGGTAACATGAGCGTTTCCCATGTGATCAGTTTCATTTATGTCAAAAAGAACCAATTTCATCTTATTTTCGTAGCAGGGCTCTATTGTGACCGAAACCGTACCTATTGAAGCATACAGAGCTATTTTTAACGTTTTTTGACCGACTTTCTCCAATAATAACCTTATTTGCTCTATCTCTTGAGCTTTCGGTGACGGAAAACATCGTGGTGATATATTGCAAGCATAGTATGTCGGTATTAAGGCATCTTCCGTATCTTCTAACTTGTTTTGTAAGTACTTAGTTCGCGGGCTGCTATCTACAACGGCAATACAAATATGCATAGATTATAATCCACCCAATTGATCGACACTTAAACCAAATCAGGTTTATGTTAATTTTTGAGCATAAGCAAGATGAAGTTTTTTATAAGAACGCGACACGACATGTTATACATCAGCTGGGCTACCATAAACTTATACAAAACCATCATATTTCATGGCATTATTATTTCAAGGTTACAATAATATTGTTCGAATTCGTACCATGAACTTATAAAGTATTCCTGCGTGTTAACGAGATGTCTACATTTTTATATGGCGTTATCTCTGTCGCACGTCAGTGTCAACATGATGTAAAGGAATGACATGACAGTTGTATTTGAGTAAACGATTTAACGTGACGTCATCAAAACTGCTCTGGCTCTGCAACATTAAAGTATCCTTACTTTTATGTCATTTGTCAATGTATGATTGAAGTAATTATGCTATCAGATGTGGTTGCCCCCATGATGTGCAATATACGCCAGATGATATCAGCACAGCCGGATTATAATGCACCCGGAGCGCTCACTTACCCGAATAATGCAATAAGGAATCAACGACAGGGTTGCCTCACAAAACAAAAGGGGTAAAAACAGCTTTCCCCGTGATATTACTTTGGATAATGTTGAATTTCCCGCTTCAGAGAATACGTTTAAGCTTCTTTAATATACACTTGTAAACTGTAGACTCGTACTGACGACTGTAGATATTAAAGACAGCCCACATACAGTAAACATCAATAATTCTTCGCACCAAAGAACTAGGATACAACTTAGAGTCAGTAATCACGTACTTTTGTATAATAGTTTCGTAAAAATCAAAGTGAAGGTCATAATGAATTATAATAATATTATGATCGTTTATTCTATTTTATTTTTTAGAAAATCAACACAGCTTGCAAAGTTATTATTACTTACCCAAACTTAGTTATTGAAATATGGGGCAATAAATTAATTTTTTTAACATTATTGAAAATTATTTAGCAGAGTGTGCGTGAGGTATAGGAATGAGGTATATAAATAGAAATGTTTGGTGTGTCGTATTAAACACTTTTTTAACCATTTTAACATAGTAAGATTGCACCAACCCTATTAAGCTGATGTCGTACACGTAACTCAATGACGGGCTTCCTTGTGTCTATAGATTGAGAGTTGAGACACAGTAGGGGAGCGCTTTTGTTGACTTTCCTCTTGGACGAATTAATTTTTCCTACATGAAAAGTATATAGCTCGCAAAATATGGAAATGCAGCTGTAGTATAATAAGTAGAAATTCACAAAATAATAAGCATGAATAGCTAAATATTTTATGATCCAAATTCTAGATCTATGTCAAAAAGTATTTTAGCAACGGATTTTCTTGATATATACGTGTCAAATATCTCATAGAAAACTAAATTAGTTAAGAACTTAGGAAAGTTAACGCTAATTACTCAGGAATATGAGTTACGTAAGTATATTGGACTCCCTTATAAATATTGTAAGAAAACCAGCACGTTTAGGTAAGAATCATACAAGAACACTCGTCGTCCAACAATATGCACGTAATCAGCGTGGTGGATTATCTCTTCCCTTATGGGAGAAGCCTCGTCTCCCAGCCGTGGAAGCGGAGACTTACATACAGTTTAGCTCTACACTGGGTATAACTAAATTCATTAGCGTCCTTAGAAACTACTTCTGACACCGATCACATGCGGACCATATTAGCTAAATCAAAGGCGTCGACGTTGGTGTTGATATAAAATAACCCCAAAAATGGAACAAATAATTACTGAATCAACTGCTAAAGTAGGTACCTAAATAATGAAGTTAAAATAATTAAGCAGGTACTTACTGTTTTGAACAAAGGTTAAACAAACAAATCATTTAGTAGTATGTACCTATCCAATTCAACTCCATAATTAACAAAATTTCCACCCATAAGCTCAAAGCTTTTACTCAATCGTAAACATACTTATAGAACACTCCATTACCGTTTAATAATAAAGTTGATGTTCAAATTAAACAAACCGAACGCTGCACTAAGTTATTTGTTAATTAACAGCTCATTAGCGCTGGTTTTCATTACCATAATGGACTTTGAAGTTGTAAAAATACGAGGAAGGTTTTCGCAAATGGATAGCGTCCATTGTTGGTTTAAAACAAGTGATGTCAGTAGTATTAGCTCTCCAAGGGTTCAATGGTTACGTTAATATAGAAAGTTGTTGGGAGTTGAAATAACGCTGATATAGTGAGAGGGATGCCTGGCAACGCTTGAGGCACCTGTTGCCTGGAGCTCGTCGCTTCAATCCAAACTGGGATAAAGGGGACACCCCTCCCCCAAGATGTACCTAAGTGTCATTTGAAAGCGGAGTCTAATATAGAATTTAAGCTTTGTAAGTCTAGGTTGCCGGGTAAACGAGTTACAATCTGCAAACGAGATTAAATTAGTTCCTAGAAGAGAGATTTAGCAATCTCGTCAACGTTACAAGGCAGAAAACCTAATTAATTTTAATTAATAACCCTAATTTATTCTAACGAAACACATAATCTTTTGAAAAAAACTTAACAGGGTTTCACATTATGTTCATAAAAAACTTTATATAGATACAGTGGCACTGCAACTGTGACGCTTATTATCAGGCGAACGGTTTCTCGTAACGCAATGCATATCTACACCTGAACACTCTACGTCTGACCGAAGAGAAACATCTTATTGACTCAAAAGCTGTTACCAAGAAACTGAGTTAAAGTAAGTCTCAGCATCAGTCTCGCTGATTGCAGTTCATCTTATTTAACTTAGCCGGTGGAGGCTGATGGAGTTACATTTTCCAGTTGAGTGACCGCAGATCTTATTCAAATAGAAGCAACTTCGAACGTGTATAGTTATACACTCTAAATATAAAATGGTGTTCCTCAGACAGGAAACTGGAGCCACGAGATGCAGGGTTAGCGATCCCAGTTACTGCGACTACGTATTGAGATGTATGATAAGGCTTGCACATGAATGAGCACAACCCTCGTCGTAAACATATTACTACAGGCACAATAAAATATATACTTACCTTGGTAGTAGGTAACTACTATTTTAATAACTGTGCCTTGGCAGACATCCCTATTGTGATATTCTAACAAAAAATCAAGGGCATGTGTCCTGAAATTCGACTATTAAGTTCGCATAAAGGAAACTTTACTAGTCTCATCATCTGCTGAAACTATGCGTTGAGCGAAAATTCTTCTTCTGTAAGTAAGTGGTCCACCCTGTCAGAATTTTTAGGCCGCCCAAAGGCGTTATACCAAGGCAGAACGAAAATGAAACGTCAGTCAATATACCACAATTTCAGGTATTTTGTACGAAATCAGTAAACGAATTCACGTCGCTATAGAAACCAAAACCCAGACTAGCACCGGACACGTATTGTCCCTGTCTCACAAGGATGTTCCTTTGTGTGTGGATCCCCGGATTTAGTTATAGTCGTGAACAGTACAGTACATTATCACAGTATTGTATCGTACCTTTTGTGATAAATCAGAGAAATGTTACTTTTATGTAGTCTTCTAGTTTGTTTAGATGAGTGCTTTGTTATAATTTGTTGAAGGCAACAGGTATATACGTTAAATTACAAATATAAAATTACAATTTGCGTGATGAAAATGTCTTGTTCTGAATTTCACTACATGCAGAGGAATTTGAATCTGATACGTCCAACACTCCACCAAGGTAGACAATCACTCTGCTCAGCACCAATATGGATTCATTTTACCTCCTGTTTCAATAATTAATGCCTCTTTTTTTCTGTCATTCTTTGAATGAATAGGGCATAATACAAATTTTTGAGAATTAGTTTCGGATGAATTGTTGAGTAATTATAGACACGTAGGTACCTATTTTTTGTTTTTAATGCAATGGTTAAAATTGTGTGTTTTTTAATAATGCTAAATAAGAATTACAATTTTGATTTTTCACTTCGATATTTCGTGTCTTATCATCACCATAGATTTTATAGATTCGTTTTTTAAAATGAGAACTCGAAAAATACTTACGTATGAAAATCAGATAATTATTTTTAATATAATGAGCTCTTCATAGTATAATCTCGAAATGGTTTTCTAATTTCGGTAGCTACCCTGCTAAACATTAAATGTTGTCGTTTAACATAAATAAGCTTAATCATTGTATTTGTTATTAATACCTGAACCTCTTGTCATCCGAAATCAATATGATCTCCGTAACAAAGCGGGATCAGTCACCACTCCAACTCTAATTTACTGACGATTGTCTGATGTCTGATTCAATTGGCTGAAATTGAACTGCGTGACGATTAATAATGATCATTGCCACTTAAGTTTTGTTTGTTGTCGTTAACATATTACGAAAATAAGTAACTAAATAGGGACAAAATTGTTATTTCTTTGCTTGGAAACTCGACTTAGGTGCGCGAATTTTATATCTAACGGCTTAGGACTAAATCTTCATTTTTATTTTTTTATTGTTGATGGGTTTGCGTTTGGCCACATTTCACCTGATGGTAAGTGTAGATGAATCCTAAGGTGGGACACGCTTACCCAAAATCAGTCCTAAAAAGCAACAGAAACCGAACGAAAATCTAAATAAGTTCTTTAAGCAGTATAAAGTTGACTCTGCCAGTATAGACTCTCCTTCAAAATGTATAAGCAGGTAATGTGATCTGTAACCGCTTTCGATCTAAAATTTGTATTTATTTGTAAAAACGGTGTGCCAGATACGTGAATGGCCTGTGTGGAATGTACCTACCTATATGTCTACCTGTAATAGTACCTACTTTATAGCCCACGTAGATCGCTTCATAATGGCTGTGCGCTTGGCCACGCCACCTCAGTGTATTATTGTAATCTTTTAAAAAGTTGCCCTTTACAATGAACTATTAATATCATAGTAGTACTGGTTGTTTATAATATTTATTACTAACATAAATAAGTTAAAGGTCCTTTAGCCACTCAGGCGCGGTGCGGCGGGCGTAGGTAGGTTCCAAAGCGCTCCTCAAATAGCGCGGTATGGTTTTGCATATTTACGGGTTTATACGAATAAACTAAGCAGTTTTTTAAAATTTTAAAACTAGTGTTGATAAGTAGCATTACTTGGCTATCTAAACAAATGCATTTTTACGTGTGTTGCAGTATAAACACACACAACAACACTACGCATAATAATTGACGCCCCGCCGTACCTAAAGGAAATTACTCCGTCGCCGGCGCGCGCCGCCTTGGCGCGAGCTGCAATTTAGACTGAGGCGTTCTTTTTCTCCTGAACCATAGAGACTTTTACTTTATTCGATAGTTATGTTCAACTAGTTTCAATTTTAGTCGATTTATAACGAGTGACACCTCTAAAAATTGATTGCCATCCCTAGTAGCGCAATCAGCTGTAAACCACAATTGTGGGGGGGGGGGGGGGAGCGGTCTACGTTGCGCGATGCCGGCCGCACATGTGGTTGAAGCGCCTGAGCGGTTAGTTTATTCTCAACAACTGGAATAATAAATAACATAATAGATTAATATAATACCTACTTAAAAAATGACTAAAACTAAAGTTATTAAGTTATTGTCAAGAGTGAAGTGGAGTGGTATATTCTCGAAGGCATGCACTGTCCGCGGCATACCATTAGGTAAGACAATGTAATGAAATTAGTATTTCTTAGATTTTCACGATTTGAACACATAGTTTTACGTTTCACACAGGACTTAATCGCGCTAAAAACATTATTTATTTACCTCGACGTTTCGGCCAAGTTTCATTAGCCGTGGTCACGAGAACACTGGAGTCCAATCTTCTCGTGACTACGGCCTATGTAATGAAATTATAATAAATAAAAAGTCTTAGGTTTTTACAAACTTACGTAGAAATCGAAATAGAATGAAAGAGTTAGAAAAAGATAAATATCGAAGTTTACTCGATACCACGTATTAAATGAAGTTCAATAAACCAATCGTTATAAGCTTACGGGCAGTCTGCAAAGAACATCCTTAATCCTATAAACACATCGTATTAGTAGTAAGCATAGCTTACGTCTCACTTAACTCCCGTGGCGGCGACTCTGGTTATGAAGAATTCAATAAAGCAACCGCTCGTAATTTTCCTCGATGTTTCATAAATATAAATGAGTTCCTAATCCACTCTACGTCTTCGGCGACGCCGAATAAAAGGAGTTTGAGTTCCTGTCAAAAGCTTTATGTTGTTCGATGACGGGCTACCTGTTGCCTTCTCCGACCCGACTAAGCTGAAATAACAGTGTCTATAAAAATAACAGCGTGTATGGCGTTCAATATGAATCACGTAGACAGCTACCAAAATCGGTATGTTTATTATGGAATGGCGAAGCGATGTGGCCTAGAAATTAAAGCAATAGTAGTCGCGTTAATTCTTTTTTTATTTAATATGTTATCATAGTTTCTTCTCACTAAAATTTAGACTGTACTCATTTTGACAATCCCAATGAAACGTTGATTTCTCCTCGGTTCAATTGTCCAGCCGGCAGTGTACTATCGACTAGGTACTTTTGCCGTTAAAGCATCCTAGATGCTTCCAGCTTATATTGCGGTTTTTTTATAACATAACATTAAATAATATAAAAAACACTCAGATACTAAACTATTACACTAAACAACTAAACTAATTTATAAAACTAAACTACTACCAAACTAAAACTATAAAATTAACAATACCTATAATACAAAACTAATCTAGCAAACCACTACCAGTAGGCAAAGTGCCCAAAATGCTGTCAGCATTGCCACGTTGAATGGCAATGCTCAACCTTTGCCCAAAGAAGAGGCCAGCATTTTGGTCACGTGTTGCCTCGACCAGACGTTTGGACAGGTCTTTGAAGATTAAAAGCTTATATTAACTTTGTACAATGGACATTGGACAACTTCCCTTTTGAAATGCACGTTTAGTAGTGCAGTTTAAAGGGCTACAGCATTTTCCTCGATATATTAAAATCTTCTGTGAATAGCAAGCCACAATAAGTAGATACTTAATTTTTTTTCCATATAGCTCATGGTTTATTCAGTCATACAACAATAATATGTTTAGTTTTACGTTTCACACAGGACTTAATCGCGCTAAAAACATTATTTATTTAGCTCGACGTTTCGGCCAAGTTTCATTGGCCGTGGTGACGAAAAAACTGGAGAAAGCGGGTATCCGTGCCAATAGAGCGACAGTTTATGCAAATTCGATAGTGTAAACATACGATTAATTGTCACGGCACACAACAGTAACAGTATCAAACTTGTCCGAATGTAAGCTGCGATGCAAACACTTGCCTAACACTGAGTTCCACGACGATACTAACCTAAAACCATCCTCCCGGTTAAAATTTTTATGCTTCTTAATCTCAACCGCTTCACGCACAATCGTAGTGAGTAGTAGTGCCGTTCTGTGAAGGGAATTTTAGGGTCATACAGTTCAATCCAATGGTTAGGACCCGACTCGAGTAAATGTTCAGCGATCGCAGATTTATTTTAAACAAATAAATAATGTTTTTAGCGCGATTAAGTCCTGTGTGAAACGTAAAACTATGTGTTCAAATCGCGAGAATCTTAGAAATTCTAATAATATGTTTACTGAAATGATATTATGTGCTTTTAAGTGCCCGTTTAGATTGCTTTTTCCCATTTGATGCTAGAGTAGATAAAGTACTTTACGACGTTTTTCATGCTTGCAAACATAACTATTGCAGATAGGGGTCAACCATAAAAGCAAAACAAGGACTGTTAGGGATATAAAAGCAATCACAAAACATAGGAATGCTGCTATACGAGGAAATCCTCACAAATCTATAAGAACCTTCTGGAAGCTGTATGAATCAACAAAACACTCGACACGAACCGCCGTAGCTCGAGTTGGATCACATACGGGTATAGTATAAGATCCAACCGCTTTTACTGCCAGGTACCAGCGGTAAGGAATATACATTGAGCTAAAAAGGAGATAATCAGTTCGTGTCGGTTTTGTAGAGTTTCGTCTCTCTCACTCAACACATGACGTGTCATTTTGTCGCGTGTACATTTATATAATTAAAATTTTCCGTCTAAAATAAGCTGACTAGACAAAAGAAAACCCATAGGTTTTCACAATAATTTTTCATTTGTCAGTTACCCGCGTAAAGTGACACGCTAAAGGTTTCTTTCATCATCATCATCATCATTAACAGCCTGAAGACGTCCACTGCTGAACATAGGCCTCCCCCCGGGAGCGCCACTCAGAGCGGCTGCTCGCCTCCTGCATCCATCGGCTCCCCGCGGCTTTCACCAGGTCGTCGGTCCACCTAGTGGGGGGCCGGCCTACGCTGTGTCTTCCAGTTCGTGGTCGCCACTCGAGAACCTTTCTTCCCCATCGGTTGTCAGTTCTACGAGCGATGTGACCTGCCCATTGCCATTTCAACTTGCTAATCCTAAGAGCTACATCGGTCACTTTAGTTCTCCTACGGATCTCCTCATTACGGATTTTATCTCGCAGGGAAACACCGACAATTGCAAGGTTTCTTTAGTTGCGTATAATACAGTAGGTGAGACCACTTGTCACGGTAGCTTAAGTACAGCATATCCCGGCTTGAGGGATAGATGGATGCGGGTTCAATCCCCGCTCGTGATTCAAATTTTTCCATTACAAATTAATCAGTAGATATAGGTATATTTTTTTAAAATCTTTATTTAATTTAGGGACTTTTGGCCATTAGGGTATGTGAGTCCCATCATAACCTAAGCCTATGTAAACACAACTAAAATTCAATAAAAAGGTATATGATTTCAGAGTTTTGTAATTTAGGTAAGTACCATGTTTAGATCGTTGCATAATATAAATGTGTATCTGATAGTAACACGTTAATACTACTACGATTAATAACAAGTTAATGGGTAATTTAATCAACTAACAGAATTTCGTTTAGAACAATAATAGCTACACGTGCTTAGTAATTACTTTAATACTATTTAGTATGCCTCGATTGTCACCGCTCAATAGTCATTTTCGGATAGAACTAGTGTTTAATTAATTCTTGAGGTCGGATCTTAGACTTGCTCGACGTTTCGCTCTCTATAGAAAGTGGAAACGCTCTTTTAGCCGAGTTCGCAGATTGCAATACCTATAATAATAACCACACTCAAGAAAAATGTGCTGGCGGTTTTTTTCAAGTATTTACAGAGCACTGTGAACAAGTGCGTTTTTTTTAAATTTCAAATGTTATATTTTGTTATGTAATATTTGTTTCCATGATACTATGCTTTAAGTAGAAATTAAATAACTAACGTACAGTGTAGTGGTTAAATTATAGTTAGCAATCAGCCTAAGTGTGAGTAGCGCAGAGAGTTTTAACAGTTATTTTATGGTACAGAGACTAACATAGTACTTAGTCACAGTACAAGGCCCTGTATGCTAAATAAACTTTTTCGTAGTGTTCGAGCTGCATATTACAACAAATAAAAATACTATACCCATAACGAGATCTACGTACGCTTTGCAACAAAACACAAATAATTATTTCATCTCGCTCGTCAGGGTCACGGAATAGCGCAATTAATTCTCATTTACCGAAGAATGATTACAGACGATTGTAAATGTTCGGAGTGTGTAATTTAATTATCTTGATGTAAATTACGACTGCTACAAAATAAGAGAGTATCTTGAAATTAAAACTAAAACAAATTAAGGGTTTTACATCAGTACTTTCAGTAGCAACACATTTTGTTACTGTAACTTATATGGTATTGATCGTAAATTGCTGGGTATTATAACCTTAAAACCATTTGAGCTAGGCTCCTCCAATAGTATTTGAAATATACAAATTAATAGGATTATCAGCGCACTTGGTTAATGATACGTGTTACCTAGCATGCACCCGCGACAAAGTTTTCTCGACACTTTTTTCGTTATAGGGCGTGACAAGGCTTGGAAGTGCCTGTGTCTCACTCTAACAGCGACGACAAATTTTAGTTCGGTGCGCATCCTAGGTGGGCTGAATGCTGACACTTATTTGGTACAACGAAAGATTGCAATTCAACGGGGCATTGATGCCATCATATTGAGACGCTATGAATTTACAGAGCACTTGGTCGATGCAACGTGTGACCAGAATGCTGGCACTTGGCGCAACAAATTAGCATTGCCATTCAACGGGTTCTCATGTCAGCATGTTGGGTACCTTCTACTGGTAGTGGGCTGGAGGATTTGGACTATTTTGTAGATCAGCGCGGCAAGTAAATGACTTAATTTTTTATGTGATAGGCAGTTGCAGCAATATTAGCATGTTGGTATGATTTAGTAGCACTTTATACATTAAAAACAATAGTTTAGTAATTTCAGTGTGATGAGAAATCGAAACAGTAGTAGTAGTCTACTGGAGATGAAAAAGCGTGACCAAGTGCATGAACGTGATCGTTATCACCTGGGTCCTAGATAAAATAGCTAATAAATTGAATAATTGAATTAATTTATACGATGCCCAAGGCCTCATTTTCGCCGTTCGACATTAGAAGCTGGAACTGTTTTAAAATACCTAAGAACTGGAACAATTTTTTTGTTTGATTTTCTGTTTTACCTTTACTACTGTCTCTTGATACGTCGGTATTTCTCCAAAATTGATTCGGTATCTAGGTACTAATAATAATAATTAGAAAAGGATCTTCAACTCATGCATGTTGTATTTCTGTAGAGTCCAGTAATAATTTCGAAGCTGAGGTGCGACAACTTTCCAAGTTCCCAGAAGCTCGACTCACTTAAATCGACCGACGGCTGCAGCTAACAAGATCAGTAAAGTTGCGTAATAGAATATCGGACTACATACATAATGCAAGAAGGAAACTGGAACTCGGAACTTTGTTGTTGTTGTGGAATGACGTCGTCGTCTACGAAAACCATATGTGGAATTCTTATTATTAACTCATATATTTTATTTTTTATAATATTCTCAAAAAGTATATTACAACAATACTATAAAAAGTTATGGTTGAATAAAAAGGCATTGCAAAGCATTTTTTGTGAAACCTAAACCTAGAGTGCCGCTAGCAAAGGGCAAGGTGGTGGTCAGGGCTGCAGAGTGATGAACCTCATGACAATACGGGTTTACATAATTACTATTGTTAGATCTTTCTTTATTGATTTTCGTATGAGAAGTGCCTAATAGGCATGATGATTAAAATTTTTTTATTGGATAAATTAATTATTTTCCTCAAAATATAACCATTTGTGAAAACAAAAACTTAATATTTCAAAAAATTACCAAGTTGCAAGCATTTTAAAAACCGGAATAGAAAGAGATAGCTCAAAAGGCCAGTGACGTCAGAGGAAGGTCTTTATAGTACCTCATTACTAAGCTGTGGTAGCTTGTCATACAATCTCTTTGGCATGTGACGTCACGAGTAGATATTTCATAGTAACTGTGAGGGTGCTCTGTTTCGCGAGAAAGGGACAGGAGATGCCTCCAGTAGAAACTTTAAAAGCTTATTACTCCGTGATTTATTTACCGATTTTGCTTGTTTTTTCAATTATTGCATTCATTTTTAATCTTCTTTATGAAAGTAATATTTACTTGTTCATTTTTTTATAGTAGTCATCATGCCTATTTAAATAGAAGCCTATTCGTGAAGAAGTTTTGTTATTTATCAATATTACTTCTATTTACCTACTAGCCGAAACTAAAAATTTGAATCGTAAAAGATGGAACAAACTGGCGTGGCACTCTTGGTCGTGATCATAGCGTTTATATATTGCGTCACAGGCTGAGCAGTGTGATTGTTGTTACTTTTTCGGTCTCACGTAATTTCATAAAAATGTTTTCCGTAGGTAGAGTACCAATTGGTTTGATCTTACTTTTGCTACAACCATTATTTCTTTTCCGTTATTTTACACGTACAGATACTAAAATCAAACAAAGGCTTATCCGATTTAAGGCAACAACAAAGTATTATGTACTTCCAAATATTATTTGCTACGTTACACTACCTGAACAAAGAATAATATTTCTATTGTGCGTATTTGTAGCGAAAACTTAAACGTAGACACGTATGTATATGGTTTATAGAAGAATGATGCTATTTTGTTTAGAAAATATAGAAACGCAGAGAATTTTCGTAGAATTATTTGTTATATTGTTTCAATAAAGTTAAGGTACACGGTACGGTTTTTTTTTTGCGAAATTACGTATACTAGTTATTCTTGCTACATTTTGTATCAAGATGAAATTCCGCGAGTTCCGCAACGCCACGCCTGATTCAATCAAGAATTAAGATTTATTATCCAACAGAGTACTTAATAAGAAACATAAACCGGCAAATGCATTATGGACTTTTCTCTCGAAATATTCATTCATTATACACAATATTGTACATCTTAAAACGGTAAATCTTAATTTCAAGATTGCAACAATAAATAAATAAATAAATATGTGTGGACATTTCACACAGTGCCATCTAGCCCCAAACTAAGCATAGCTAGTACTATGGGAACCAGATAACTGATACAATACTTGTATGTAATATTTATTTTAATAAAGAAATTTTTAAATGAATGAATGAATGATACAATACTTATATACTTTTTTTGTTTGTAAATACATATATACATAGAATACAATATAACACCCAGACGCAGAACAAACATCTATGTTCATCACACAAATGATTGTCCCGGGTAGGAATCGAACCCACAGCCCTCAGTTCAGAAGGCAGGGATATCACCAACTGAGCTATCGGGCCCGGGTTAACAATGTTAACATAAAGCCTCAATTAAGTTACACGGCACTCTACCACTGTTTAAAGTATCATCAGTTATGTTGTAAATCTTCACTAACCTTCCCGGAACTACGTAGTTTGACCAATAATACCCGTTCGGCTAAGTTCGCAAAACGGAGTTTGCAATAGTAAAGGAGCCGGGTTTCTATCGTAACAAAAGTTCTGAAAATTTCATGGTGTCTACGCTACTTTGAAGAGTTAAAACAACGACTTTTATATTGTATTCTCACACTGCTGTTAACAAAATGATGAAAGTGACAAAACGTGACGTTAGTCGTTTAAAAAAAACCGGCCTTATGTGAGTCAGACTCGCGCACAAAGGGTTGCGTATATACCATTATCTATAAGCCGAGCAAAAAATCACGTTTGTTGTATGGAAGGAGCCCCCTTAAATATTTATTTTATTCTGTTTTTTAGTAGTTAATGTTATATCGGCCACAGAAATACATCACCTGTGAAAATTTCTACTGTCTAACTATTACGTTTCATTAGATATACAGGCTAGTGCCAGATGGACAGCGGAGACTTCGTAATAGCGTCCGTTTTACCTTTTGGGTACGGAACCCTAAAAAGCCCTCATTTTAAAATCTGCGATACAACTGTAATTACTGACACCAGCAAAGTTCTTACAATGGTAGTTTTGTATAAAACAAGTGTTTTTAGTTACGATTTAGTGGTGAAACAGAATAACAATAACAGTACATAATGCTACCAACTCCTATGCTATATTCTCAACTTTAGCTTATTACCTGCAATTCCACGAATATAGCTCAGATTTCTATTTACCCATCGAAGAAGCTCACCGGGCTTGCGAAGACAATCAGGCGAGAGCAAACACAAATAGAAAGGAGGCAAAATTCAAATATTTGTCTGCAAAAATTACCAATTTTTTTGTAGGTATTAATTTTCCTTTATTTTTTTGAGACTGAAAGCTTTTTTATTGATTGTAAGGTTTTCGAGGAACTCGAGGATCTTCGGAAGATTTTTATCGATATTTACTAAGTAATCAATTAGAATTTTGACATTACAATAGTAGGAATCTACCTAGTTATATTGAACTTACCAGCTGGTAAAAATAAAATTTACCATCTGTACCACTGTTTAGTAGGTAGTTAAAAAAAAAACTATAACTTTCTGAAATAAACGGCAAATCCAGGATTTTATATATTGGTTAAATAAGTTAAGGCAATTAGCAAAAACGTAACAGACATATAATACTATACGGACTACATTAGATGGGTTTTATTTTTAAAAGTACTTACTTATTATTTTTTGAGGTTCATTTTAATCCAGTCTTCGATCATTTCTAATAACAATACTCCAAGAAAGTCATAATTAACTTTACCGGGCGAACCGGTATCTTCTAGGCAAGCATGCTCCATCGTCGACCGCGTCATCATTTACCATCAGGCAAGTCCATCGAATGTTAGTCTATCGGTGATATAAAAAAGAAAGTAAGCATAATATAGTAAGAAAACTTATAATAACAATTATAACGCACAATATATTTTAATATGTTATTTTATTTCACCATCATTTTGTATGGCGTCTCATGAGCTGTCTCATCATCATCAATCTAAATCTACGCCCTATTTTAGTCCATCAATCTTGTCCTATACCTATTATGCCTTGCTTTTTTAGGTCTTGCCAAAATATTAGTCATACAATCTGAACCTTCAATATCCGAATACGTTGACTGTCTCCCAGAAATATGTGAGAAATAAATTGACTTGACGTTGAATACTAACTCCCATTTTGGGTTATGAATCAGGAGGCTCAGCGCTGAGGCTCAGCGCTGAGGCCTCAGCGCTGAGGTCTCTTGAATCGCTATGCTGATCTAAAATATTTTATGCATATGTCTGCTTTAGTTATGACCTGTAAGTAGCTAGATAATGTTTGTTACTAGGTATATGGTTTGTATAGGGATTATTATTATAGTAAGATGTTAGGGCTCTGCTTGGCTTTGCAATCTATGTAAAACTGTAACGGGTCTCTCCACCAAGCAAAGCAAACATGTACCATCGTAGGCCGCGTCACCACTTACCATCAGGGAGACGGTAATATGCTAAAAATGGTCCAAAACTGTAACATTGAAGGCATTTTTAAAAATTTTTTTAAGTCGAAGTGGTTATTATTTATGCTAAAGCCATAATTATGTTTTTATATGTTCTAAACACCACCGAAAACTATCAGTTACATATGTAATTTTAACGTGGAATGGCAAGTTTTATCTACAAAACATCATTCCTAATATTTAACACCACTAACAAAACCTACGCATTTCGTTATTAAACTAAAACCTGTAGGAGGCAACAGACTCTGCGGTAGAGTGAAGTGTCGTACCCTCGTACCCTTCTGCTCCATTAGCCAATGGTCTACAATCCATCATAACAAGGATGTAGCGGTGGCTCCGCCTACCAGATGTTGGTTTATTTGGTTGACAGCAGGAAACAAAATTTCGTTATTGATATTATTGATAACATTCAATTAAATTATCGATAACTTAATTTTAAGTTTAGTATTATCAAAGTATATCATTTTTAGTTTCCTCTACTGTTAGGTGGCAGGTAAGTACTTAGGTAAATACTTTTTTGTTTGTAAATACATACTTAAATTGCAATATAACACCTAGACACAGAATAAACATCGATGTTCATCACACAAATGTTTGTCCCGGTTGTAATTAAGGTAACCAATGGTATTTGTTAGTTTCTGACCATTAACATATACATTTAATTAGATCATCGCATCTGGACGAATTATTTCTGCAGACACACTGCAAGTACAATAGAAACTGATCGTTTAATAAAGATACTGATATTAGATGTATACTGTCAATTGTAAGGGTTTGTGTATTTTGAATGTGTCATAATCATGGTCACAGTAACTTTTTGACACTTGAATGAGAGTGATCGTAAAACGGTTTGGTTTCCTTAACTGGACTACATTGGAATACTGTCTGTAATAAACAAAAGAGCACAAGCGCAAAGGCTTATACAAAAAATACCTAATGAACGAAATATCAAATAATATATTAAGGTTATAAATCCCACACACCTCGGAGAGGCTACAACGCCTACGGATGTCAGAAAGAAGTTGTTTATCAGCCTGAAATACTGGAGATATGGTAAACAAAAACAAACATAGGCATACACACGAATGTATGGATTCTGAGACAATAAAAGGTTTTTTACCAATTGTGCGGAACACTGAAAAGGTAAAAGCTTTCTCTGCTCCCAAACTAGGTAATAACGTTTGACGCATCCGAAAATTGAGTTTACCCTCAATGTTTCATTTGGGCTGGATTTTATTACCTTTTTAAATTCAGGCAAGCTAATTTATGTCTTAACGTTGGAAACGAAAGCTCATTTTGAAAGACACCCACAGACTGATCCCGTGAGATCTCAACAGGTATACGAAATGCTAAACAAGAATTGAGCATACAAAAATATTCTACTTTCCCAAAATTTCTATGAAATTGATCTTAGAAATAAAGAAAATATTTGATCTAGATGACACTACATTGCAATACAATAAAAAAAAACACTTCTCTGTTGTATGTCATCTGTCCATGAAAAATCTACGTATGAAATCGACAATTTGAACGCATAGTTAATTTATGTTAATAAATTGATTTAAGTATCTATTTATTCAATTCGTCATCAAGAAACTGACAATTCTTATTGAAAATACAGAAAAAGAAATACAAAAACCGACCGATAACTCTACTAAGATTTATTTTCCCGGTTGTCTTACCTATACTACGTGACTACTGGGAATGGCTCCAATTTTCATCCTATTCGTCATTGCTGTCGCGAGTCTGTAGTGCCACACTATCAGCCTCTGGGACTTCAGCTCTGACAGTATTAATTTGACTATCATTTGCTTCCTCATTTGAAGTGAATTAGTACGAATATACATTTATTATGTAGAGATGTGGAGGCTCTGATTAGACGCTATTGTTAGGGGTGTTCTAACAAAGGTATGCCTTTGGGGCAATCATTGGTTAATTGCTTCATGTAGGTAACCATTAATTACGTGGGTTAGTGTTCTAGCGCCTGATTTTAGCTAAGAAATAGAAAGGCTCTTCGTTGTTAGTAGTTTTAAAAGCACTTCTCAATTTTTTGAAATCGTATTTTGAAGTCAAATGAATTCGACATTACGAGGATAAAAACTGCCTATGGTTCAACGATTGAACAGAAGTGTCGAGTGGCATAAATTATGAATTATTCTGAGATTAGTTTAACAATTTCTTGTCACGATATCCGTAAATAAATAGTTTGCACGGCTCACTCATACCTAGTGAAGAAAAACATATTTCGTAGGGGGAACCAATATGTTCAAGAATTATAATATTCAAAGGCAATAAAAAGTCATCCATTGATCCAGATTTGAATAGCGTAGTAGAATATTTCCCTACATTCTGTTATGAGACGTAGAATTACAAGATGAAACCCATCGTCTTTTATTTATAATAGACAACCCTAAATACTTTTATCGATATCAGTATTGTCGGTGTGGTGCTTGCAAGACTTCCATGTTAAGAAAATGTACCTTATAAGTTATGAAATCTACATAAAAATTTAAATGAGGACAAAAATCCACAAATCCCTTTCGATGGAGTAAGTCAATAGGAAATTAGAAATTAGTTGGCAACGTATTGTCACGCAGAGAATTTTGCCAATCACTGTGCCAACCAACAATATTCATTAAATATATAAGACTCCACGTCTGCGTCCCACAAAAATGTAGTAGCATAACTTCGTCACTTCACACTACATGTTTGTTCATTAGACTAGACGAAATCGAAACGATATAGACGTAGTTCAGCTAAAGTTTAGCTAAACTGCGTCGATTTTTTTCTATGGTACGAATAATAAGTAAGTCCTAAAAGTCCAGCTGTTTATGGGGTTCCATGCATTCATTAAATGGTGGTATTGGTATGTGGTATCTCTTTTTGGCTCCATTTTCTTTTAATCTTGTAGTCTACACTAGTCTTCCAGTCTGAGCACGTATAGTGTGCAAAGGTCGCAGTATGAACTTTAACAATGAACCAGCGCCGAAGTCTCAGGAGACCGAACACGCGCGTCCAACCGTACAACTGTGTTACTAGTTCGCGATACAAGGATTTAGGAAAACATTTCGTGGTAAATTGATTTCTTTCGATACTCATTTGTTGTTTCTTTAGACTTTCAGTTCTTTGTCTTCATAGGTTTTGTTACAACTATTATTTTTTTATTGATAATATATGTACGCTTTCAAACATGACATAATGAAGAACATTCCCTCTCACTACATTATTATCCGTGGTAGTGCTGTAAATATATCAATTATTGTCTTATTTTACCAATCTGTACTTGCACTAATACGTTAAAGTACGATAAAGTACGTCTACGTGCATAGTTAATAAACCAAAATAATAGCAGTTAGAATATCTCAATTCATTCAATAAGAGATAATAGAGTTTTGGGAAAACGTATGTACCTATAGCTATCTGCCTTTCTTTGTACGTATACTATATACATATATTATGCGTATAACGTACCTATGTAGGACGTACACCGTAAAAACCTAGTTATAAAAGATTACGATCGGTTTCAGCATAAAACTTAAGTAAAACCGACTTTAATCTCGTATTAAACTCATTACACCATTAAATATTTAATAAATAATGACCGCCCGTTTTATGTGTGGTTTATAGCACCTATTGTACGCTGGCATTACCGTCGCGTCGTATATCTACCGCGGTTGTAACATTCGCCGATGACTTGATAATGGATAATGGTAATGTTTTTCTTGATATTAGACTATCTACTACTGTTTTGATTTAGTTTTTTAGATACTGTAAATAGTTTGCGTTTGACTAAAGATATATCTCCTGATGGTAAGCGATGATGAGGAAATATCGACCACGGCAGTGAGTTCCATTCCCTAACTGTTCTACAATAAAGAAATCTGTACCTACCTATTAAAAAACTAAAAACAGTATTTGCTGACTTTTTTTAGCATTTTAACTTGCATCGTAAGTTTTCTTTTTGGTGAAACTTGTATGAAATAAATACTTGATAATGGGGCCAATTTTAAAGGCTTTAGTTGACAGATCTAAAGCTCCTAAAACTGTTGCTGTCCTTGTCAAATAGACGGCAATGTAAAAGACGGATATATTTTTAGCTTTTTTAAAACTGTCAACTAAAGCCTTCAAAATTAGGCCTATTGTCTCTCTTATTTCAGGCCATAGCGTAGCACCTAATTACCTCTTGTTAATTACAGACCTCTGAATTACAAATTGACAGTTTGATAGAAGATTGACGAGCGATGCTTTTTAAATGTATTATTTATTTAGGGATTTTTGAATCGATGGGTTAGTAATTTTGTGAAATTTCTTTTTATTGTATTATTACAGATTTTTTTATCTCTACAGTTTTATTATATGTATAGATAACGGTAAAAGTATCATCGACGACAGATATTATTATCGCCCGTATATTTAGACGCTGTCTTACGCGCCCCGAGCACTTCGGAAACGGACGTGACGGTCAGTTTTAATATAACTTTTATTTCATTGGTCACGTTTCTTCTATTTTGTGTGCTAAAATATATTCACCTTTTGGAGTAATAACTTTGGGTTAAGCCACTCTTAGGAAAGTTAAGCGCTCTTGGAAATACTTAGAACATTTTCGTCAAACCCCTAACTTTATACGTCTGCGGTTATTATTTTTGGCTGTATTATTTCTATTATAGCTGTGCCCTCTGGCTAAGTCTTCAGCGTTCATTAAGATGATGTGAGGCCTAATTATGGTCTATTTCACATTCACATCTACGTTATATAAAAAACGATCCAAACCAAATTAGACTTATAGAGTATCACTGTTCCAAAGCTTGATATCCTTATCCATTTCGAGTACATCCAATATTCTCGTAGGGGTGACATGCGGTGCACAAAAAACCGTGTCTGTTTAATATTATTACGTCATGAATAATTTTGTTACGAATTCAGCCATCCACCCCCACTTAAAAAGTTAGTATGTGTTGGAGCTGGATATATTAAGAATAGGCTTGAATATAATAACAACACTTTTATTAAGTTTTCCAACTATTTTAAATCCATTTGCAGGTCTTTGTTTGTCCACCATCTAAAAATTAGTGCCCGCGTCTATCACTTCCATAGATTACCCCCAAAAATCTACAGTAGGCCTAGCACGAACATTTACGCGGGAGTAAGTGTAACGTTAACGTAAGTCAGTTGTATGGGGCGCTGATCAAATGCCATACAACTGGCTTACGTTAACGTTACACTTACTCCCGCGTAAATGTTCGTGCTAGGGCCTCAGATAACACAATACTTATACAAAGTACAAAAATAGAATGCGTGCGAGCAAAAAGGTGTTACTACAACTTAAAACCGCTATACATACACTGTTTTATTTATATTGAGCATCACATCAAAAGTGAAGTCGATTAGTATTTATAACGAATATAATAAATATGGAAAAATAAAGTAATCTCTAACAAATGAAATCTCTAAAAATGTAAGTATAAGAGACACGCGCGCCTTTTTTGTTTTCTTGCCCCATTAATATTTTTAATACTTTACAGATAACATAATACCCATCTACCTATAAGTATTTGATTCTAGATATTGTGCAGTAAGCTGCGTTGTACTGCCACATATTTTTTTTTAAGTTACACCCAGGTTAACTGGAAGATAATGCTCTCTATCATTAAGTTCGCCTATGTACCTACATTTTTGTTGATTGTGCAATAAAGCATTTTCTATCTATCTATCTATCTACCTATTTGATCAACATAAAATTGAATTTCCAAAAACAATTCATAGTCCTGACTCTATTTTTTTATTTTATTATCTTTACAAAGAAGATGTCGAGAATTTTAGATCATAATCTGTTTTAGTTTAATTATGATAGTATAAACTGTTTGTATGGTTTATTTTCTGGTGTGTTTAGGTTCGGTAATCCCGTAGAGCAGCTACTCGTGTCACGACTTGCAGACTTTGAGGGTGTGTTATAAACCGCCGACTCCATTTAACTTTGATGCGGGTGCCAATTTCGGTTTACTTTGCCCCACTTAATGAGCTTACTTCAATTAAAGTCATGTCAACATACTTAGCACCATTGAATTTAGTTTTAGAATGATAGTTATAATAAACTTGTTTTTAATGCATGAATCAGAATAGGAAACAAAAGAAAACGTCATGTATTCCAATTATAAAGTTTATTAAGTATTGGTAACGTTATTTTAGTCTTCATGATAAGGTCAGTTAATAAATTAGCTAAATCACGTATAGTAGACATTTTGCTACTTTAGGCCATATTATTAATGTGTCCACAAGATATTCCAATTCCATTATTAAGTTTTTGGTGCGTATGCCGTTACTCGTAGAAGTTTCCTAACATTTATCTTTTAATCAGTTGCGCCCGCGGTTTTACCCGCGCACAAAAAGTATACTATGTGCTAGTGTAGCGTATCAGCTGTTTGCATTCCTAGTAACATCAAAATTGGTTCACTAGTTACGAAGGTTCACACACATTCTTTATTAGTACGATAATAGTGAGTATGTGAGTATGTGTATGTGGGTGCGTATGCATATGAATGCGTATTATAATGGAATTAAGGAAGACGGCAGAACTATCAGTTTTCGCAATTTATCAAGTTTAATACCAAGTTACAAGCAGAAGTATTGTAAAATAATACTTAAGCAAACACGATAGATTAACAATGAAACGAAAAAAATAACGTTTTTCGTTATTTTTTTGTGGGTGATGTTGGTTTTACTAGGCGTAGTATAGGAATGTGATGGCAGGTCACGCCGTAGGAATAACCTGCGTGTCACGGCACGCTCGCCAGCGTCGACGTTTCATTTCACCTGCAAATTGAATTTTCCTGTGGCAGACATAAGGTAGATTTCGTGAATATATTTTTATCTATTCTCTAATAATCTCACTATCGTTACTCACGCCATTCAGCTGTCTCAAAATGTCCTTATGATAAACAGTAAAAAGATAACATTTCTATTCAATATTAGATCCGCCTGCGGTACCACCGCTTCATGCAATCTATGATGGTGATCATAAAGTTTGATAATAATGAAGATTTTATCCCTTGGGGTAGGATTTTAAAAATATTTTCCTAGGACACTTCACGCTATTAAAATAGCAGTCAAATATCAAGTCTCTACGTCAAGTAGTTTGAGCTGTACAATGTCTGTTAGTCAGTCAGACACTCGCTCAAAACGAATTCTTAATATAGATGGATCAAAATTCTTTTATATAAAGTTCTTAACTATATTAAACCTTAAAGTTTTAAATCAACAGTTACTGTAAAATAAAGGCAGTTTGCCCATTTGCAAAAAAAAAGGTATTATTAACTTTTACTTAGGTAACAGCAAAAGTGTACTTATAAATTTGTAATAATATTACTATTATTTTTAATAGATTCTCCTTATTTTTATTGAAAAACCAGGTATAAAATAAGTTAACGAGATCTACCTTTGACCAACGCCTCGTGTATTTTTTTATTTCACTTTTATCGGATCACGATCACTACTATTTACATATAGCTCGATGGTGGACGAAGGAAAATGCAATAAGACACAAGAAAATCAACGTTAATGTACCGGTTTTAATAGACGTTATAATACCAAAGTTATTAAAACAACTGAAGTATGTAAGTGTGTGAGTCTAGGATATACCCAAACACTCGTATAACTGCTGAATTTTTTTTTGGTTTACTTAATAACTAAGCTTAGATAAATTTACAAACGGGGTTTGTTAAATATTTGTAGAACATAATGTCCTGAGAATTTAAATTCATAATATACGGTCTCTTCAATTTGTCAAAATATTGAAGTGATTGATTCTATTATGTATAAAATGGGTAAGCATCAAAACTGAAGTCGTAAGTTACTATTATAAAGCAGCTGAACACCACAACATGCGCCGGTATTGTATAACTGCTTTGTATTACTTCTCGCTATCGAACCAGCTGGCTAATTACGTAACATGCAAACAGTTTGCAACAGACGTGAATTTTGCAACCATTGCTGTCAAATATCACTTTGGCAGAGCAGAAAGCGATCGAGCGCTAGATCATCGTCTAAAACGCAATCAATGCACTAAAAAGTTCATTATTTTGTTTCCATCTATTGCCGTTCTGTTGCTAGTGCGCTAGTAAGAAAAGCTAAAGTGCATTCAGTGACAGACGAGCAACAGGCGGGCGAGTTACGTTTTTATCGATTGAGTTTTTTATATAGAATTGTTTTATCATTAGAGGCAAACAATCAAATGATCCTGCTAGGCTATCACGAGCTAATACAAAACCATTATGTTTCATGGCATTATTATTTCAAGGTTACAATAATATTGTTCGAATTCGTACCATGAACTTATAAAGTATTCCTGCGTGTGAACGAAACGTCTACATTTTTATATGGCGTTATCACTGTCGCACGTCAGTGTTAACATGATGTAAAGGTATGACATGACAATTGTATTTGAGTGAACGATTTAACGTGACGTCATCAAAACTGCTCTGGCTCTGCAACATTAAATTATTCTTACTTTTATGTCATTTGTCAATGTATGATTGAAGTAATATTGAAGTAATAATGCTATAAGACCTTGCGGTGACCCCCCGCCCTGGTAAGTGGTCACCGTCTCTTATAGACACGTGCATCACGAGAGATATTCATCATGTGTCGCCTACTCCTAATAAGAACCTCGGCCCTAAGAACTAAAGGAATTAGTACCAAATCACCATTCAGAGGTCATGTAAATTGGTAATTAATGCTATCAATTCATTTACCTCTACAGGGGGCTTTAGTGAGTAATACACAACCGTCGCGCCGACCTTTTACTAACCCCCTGAATAAAGGTATTTGGCTGTTTGAAGGGATGCTCTGTTTGGTTCAGATGGTAATATTTAAAATGACAAGCTTTTCACCTTTACTTAACATGTCTAACTTATATAGTCTTTGGTGAGAATATGCCCATTTCATCTTCCCATAAAAGCCGGCTAAGGGAATATCCAGAGAATTAGCAGGAGCATTTTCCTTCTGCTAATTTCAAAGCGTGTTTTGTCCATAGACTTCTTGTGCGGGTCGTTCTCATTTTTACGATTCTCATCGTAACCTTCGTGTCTAATTTTATTTAATCCATTCGACGAGAAAACTTCTATTTGTGTAACCAAATATTATTTACTCGTCATAGTAAGCGCTATCAGCTATTTTACATAAATAGTTGAATTAAGAACTAAATATTTGACACGAAGGTGACGATGAGAATCGAAAAATGAGAACGACGAGTCGCTCTTAATCATCTTTGCAGTTAGCTTAACAAAATCGCTAAATCGTAAATGCACATAGAACAACGTAGTCAGGCGCAGTTATGATTTACGAGCTACGATTACGAAAGGGCTACGGGTTACAAAGTTGTTGTGACATGTCTACGCCGTGCTTCGTTGTTTTTTACGTTCTACAAGAATGCTACGAGCATTTGTTTCCAACGTGTAGAGTCTGTAGAGGCAACTTGGGTTGTATTGTGTGAAAAGTATACAGTTTAATCACATTCCAAGCTTAGCAAGCAAAGCAAGATTTTTTGTGTTTTTGTTTGCAATAAAAAAGTAAAGAAAATTGCCAGGGGTTATTTTTCTTGTCAACAAATTCGAGCAGACACGACATCTTTTGTAAGAACTCTGATAAATATTTTATTTCTACTGGGGTCTCATCCGGTACAAACGAAAAATAGCCCGAATGTGAAAAAAAATGTAGTGATTATGACGCGAGCGTTACCAGTTAGTGTCCAGTGTATTCATTTGGCCCAATACATCGCCAACACGCAATCAATATCGTATGATAATCTTGCGTTATGCAGAAAAAAATCATTCGTAAAATAGCCCGCGTTATTCCGTTGTATGGGATGAGGCATCTGTACTATAGGTATTTATATTACCTGGGTTTCTACGTAAATTTTACTATCACTCCTTTCTTTCTTTTCATTTAGGTAAGTAGTCAGTCTTGACGTTGTGGAAATGTTCAACAAAAATACTTATTATAATTTATTTATTATTAATCAACTATCACGCAGTCAAAGGCTGTTCAAACAAAGGTCTGGTTCGATGCCATACACGTCAATGATGTTACAGCTAGGGCACACGATAGCGAGAAATAAGACAAAAGGTTCTTGTTTGGATACCAACCCGCTTGCAGCTGAGGCAGTATAATAGAGACCTATATATACTTCTACTATACCGTAGTAATACTATGTATCTCATCATCAACAACCTCCAGTCCACTCAACTCCACGTCCACTGCTGAACATAAGCCTCCCAAAGAGCGCCACTTTGAGCGGTTGCTTGCCTCCTGGTTCCATCGGCTCCCCGCTGTTTTCAGCAGGTTGTCGGTCCACCTAGTGGGGAGCCAGCTTACGCTACGTCTTCCGGTTTGTTGTCTTTAGGGCTTTTTTGAGTCATACGTAACCAGTTATAGGAGCTATGTGACCTGCCCATCAGTGGGCAGGCCACACCAAGGTCTTCATCATCATCATCATCATAGTCATGAACAGCCTGAAGACGTCCACTGCTGAACATAGGCCTCGTCCACTTAGAGCGCCTGCTCGCCTCCTGCATCCATCGGCCTCGCGGCTTTCACCAGATCGTTGATCCACCTAGTGGGGGGCCGGCCTACGCTGCGTCTTCCGGGCACCAGGGTCTTAAAATGTCGAAATAATTTATTTTATCCTATGGTGATATTAAGAGTTTTGAAAATTAGATGTTTAACAAGGTGAAATGGTGGGGAAGGACCTTCAGATTACGTGAAAAAATGCGCATTCGTTAGAATGTAATGGCCTTTTTTTTTAATTAGTATTTTTAAATTTACATCAAATCGAGTACTATCAAAGTTATTAAAAAAACCATTTATTTGTCAAGTGTTGTCCAAAACTACGTTGAATTAAAGCGTATTCTCAATTATGTTATGCCATAAAATACCTAAACCTGAGTAAATATAGCACCAATTAGTATCATTACACGTTGAGTTCTCTTTGTTATCGGAAACCTTTGGTTCCAATAGATTGATCGACGCTACGCAGAATTGAATTTCCGTTTCCAGCTACATTTCAGACATTAATTATGTGAGAGTTATATTACCTGATGCAAGATATAGGTACCTATATCGATAAGGTGCATTGTGTTGTGGGCATTAAAGGGTTGTTTGACATCATAGTAGGCAAATGTTTTTATAGTTACATAATAATATTTGTTAATGTAAACCGATAATCGTTTAACTGGTGTTAAGGTTCCACGGCTACCCATAACAGATTGCAGTACGGAACAGACTCTGAATTAAAATTTATAACGTATAACTGGTAAAGACTCCTATCTAGTCGAACTTTGCGCAGAAAAGGCCTACCGCCTAGTATATATATATATTTATACCTTACCTATGCATTTCAGTTTTATATTAATCTCGTTGGTTTCCCTCATTGAAAATTCAAGATTGTTTGAGGGTTTAAACCGACACCTACATATCGCATTTAGTGTGTAATTTAAAAATTCCAGGTCAATCTCACTACTTCATTGCTTAGGTCACAAATAAATCTTATCACTTACGCGGTACCTATATTACAATAGGTACTTACCCTACGCTGGTCGATGGGTGATCTTCATAAACACAGCCATATTTTTCGTCAAAATAGAAAAGTATTGAACTATAAACGAGCTCAAAGGAATTCCAAGTTTGATGTCGAAGGGGAAATTAATACTCGTGCATCCCGTTTCTGATAATTGCTCGTGGTCCCTTCCGATCCAGATTATATTCATTTATTGGATTGGGATCGGTTGTCATAGTGTGTGTATGCTTTACAGGTATAAACACTTACCGATATGACAAAAATAGAAAGACAGGTACCTAAACCTTTCAAATTCCATACAGGGTAACTCTCACGTTGAATATATGCTAATAACACGCAAAAACTAGTACTTACGTAAATGAAATCATTGTATATGTGAAAATAGATTGATTGGCAATCTACGGCAGCCATGTGGCCGTGCCATTATGTCGCGTCGTAGACCACACGGTAAGTTACATCGGTGATGTCGGTGTATGGATTTTTTACGAGTATATCAAAATTAAGTTACCTGTTGAAAACAAAATACCAACCCGTCTTTCACCAGATCGGTCCACCTAGTGGGAGCCGGCCTACGCTGCGTCTTCCGGTTCGTGGCCGCCGCTCTAGAACCATTCTTCCCGATTGTTGCTACATAGTTGTCATTTAACATCAGGAGAACTGAGGTCAGACGTATGCCTATCAGAACAGAAATAACGAAATCTAGTATTTAAAAAGAAATTGTTGAAATCCTCGAATACTATTTTATTAGATTATTTGATAACAATTTCACTACCGCAAGGCGTAGTCGAAAGTCATCAAATTTGCAGGCGTTCGACGCTGCAGCTTTTTTAAAAGCATCGTGAATGGAGTGCCCCACTTTTGAGATTCCGGTAAGCCTGATGTAAGTATGCTTTCATCTCAGAGTAAGATAGAGTAAGAGAAACAAGGTAGATGGCCCGGGAAAACTGGAAAGTGAGACGTGGAAAACAGTTAATGTGCAATAGATTAATTATTGCTATGTTCTGCCCATAGTTCTACAGAAAATAAAATTGTGCGGGTTTTGTTCCAATCTTCACCCAACAGCCATTCGTGGATAGTCGAGCTTCGAACCGAGCGCCACGTAAGACGCAACGTTGACAAGCATTGTATGTTATTTAATGCCGATCAGATAAAAGCCATTGACAGTCCATTAACTAAATTAGAGTGTAGGTACCTACTAACCTGGAACTATCCATATCGACTGTAATCCGAAAATTAGTACTAGCAAGTAATATTATGTTAAAACAATGTATTTTACATTGTACCTACGTAATTCACTTAGTCACAACGTTATTGTTTTGTTAATTACGACAGGCATTTAGAATTTAATCACCAAAGCTTTATAATAAA
The DNA here is from genome assembly GCA_963580505.1 of Ennomos erosarius. NCBI lineage: Eukaryota > Metazoa > Arthropoda > Insecta > Lepidoptera > Geometridae > Ennomos > Ennomos erosarius. Next base: position 13,260,708 of record OY756978.1, read on the forward strand.
GTTTGATATTAAGCTTCAGCTACGTAGAACTGAGGTAACAGAGCTTCCAATAAAGTTTAAAAGCCTGGTAAGTGCGTTCACTCACCGTACGTAAAAGGCCGCTCTCAAAATTGGTGAGAGCGTACCTAGCTTTTATGCCTATATTTATCACGTGTAAATGTAAAGGCATATCATGACACAAATAGCTAAACAATATAGACGTAATATAGTTGGTTATTTTATTCTTTATGATTTATGGAAATGGAAATTATTGAATGAAACAATCAATATAAAAAGCCGCACAGTGAAACGATATATCAATTTAATTTTAACTAAAGTTTTAAATAAAATTCGTTAAGCTACACACAAAATAGAGACATTTTTCAATGAAAGAGAAACCGAAGCGATATTGTCCTTTGGTAGGCCATATTGGATTGATTACGGATCGCGAACAGTACGTCTTTTGATGTTTCGGATTATCTGGGGCTCTCGTTTGCTTTGTCATCGGTAAGCTAAGTTCATTTTGAAATGAAAAGGTGAACTGTTGCAATGTAAGAGTAATAATACGTTGGTGATGGGTATTGTTAATCAAATAATGTGGGTTTGAAATCTAAATTTGATAAAACGTTTTGGTACAGTTTGTTAATAGACATTAACAAAAAGCGGGAAGGTAAGGAACTATATACATCTTTGAAAGTCGTCCGCTTAATTTAGGTGCAACACACATAATTTGCCATAAAGCAGATAGCAATACGGGGCTTGGGTGGAAGGTAGAGTGCAACATAGCACCAGGTTTTGACTAAACGAAGCTCGATGTGAGGATGTATGCAGCTCTTTAGTCAGTTACATATTATGTGGCTTTGACTTATAAAGCTTCTACATCTACATATAAATAAACATGACATAATTGAGTATGTGTGTGAAAAGAGTCCATATTTGTAAGACATGAAAAAGAGGAGGCACCTCCTTCTATGAGAGGGCTTGACTCCACTAAAACCGCACTGCCACGCATAACCTTCCTTCGATAGTAGGGGGAGTAGTCTAACTATTATTTATTTTGTCCCATCAGTTGGACTATGCGCCCTCAATAGGGGCCAGTGGTCTAATAATATTACATACAACTGAACCATAAATTATACGTACACCAAAATACGTGAAACTGAGCCGTGATGTACTTTGAAGGGCATAGATTTTAAGCCAGTAAGTTTGACAGACACATTTGAGTAAATAGTCAAACAGTTATTCTCCATAATTAAATAAAAATACCTATCTGTACAAGTACATTCACTACATTAGTATGGATACCACGTTCAAACGGGTTGGCATTCAGAGTTTGCATCTGGAATTTCTGGAATTAAGTATATAGCTTAGTGCGATGCAGACGGAAAATTCTTTGAGTAAATAAGTACTTATAACGTAACGTACGTAGGATAATGTATTAAGTACATTGATACTTTTATTTCTTAATAAATAGGTGACAATGTTTGTTTTCAAAGGATATTGGTACTAACATAGGGGGTCGATTTTCGTAACTGACCGTGTTTGAGTTTTAAACCATGATTATTCCGTGACTCATTTTGATAAATTGCATCATAATGACAATTGTCGTTTAGAAAATGCACCTAATGAACACTAACAAAGAAAAATCATCCGTGTTAATATTACCTATTCAAACCTAGGTTAAGATGGGGGCTCCTATGCGGGATAATTCAGGGTCTGTGCGGCGAATTCTATCTTTATGCATTAGTAGCTGAACTGCTCTGGCTTCGCATGGGTTTATTAGTTTTACGCCTTATCACAGTCTAAAGGAAGAGAGAAGGAAGAGGAAAAGGATAAAGGAAAATGAATGGATAAATCGGTGAATGGAGGCTTCGACCTTCATTCACTCATCCTTTTCTCACCTCCTTTCTCTCTTTACCATAATACAGAATAGGAGTGGTTTTGGATCTACATCCTACCGATGTCTGTAATTTCTGAACCACCAAACTGATGACCTTGAAATATTTATGGGATAATTGTCGTAGTAATCTCTTTCTAACTAAAGAAAGGTTCTCGAGTGGCAACGACGAACCAGAGGGCCTAGACAAAGTCACATTCCATTAGCGATATCGCTAATCGATAAGCTATCGTTATGTCACGTGGTCTCTTATTAACGAACGCAGAAGAAGACGCAGCGCAGGCCGGCCCCCCACTAGGTAGATTGACGGTCTGGGGAAAGCTTCCGGGGACCCATGGATGCAGGAGACGAGGTGGTGCTTTGATTTCTTAAAATAATTACGTTAATCATCACTGGTCGAGTCATTCCTGATAAAAAGTTGGAAAAAACCTATTAAAAATAAGTAATCGCGTCTTACTCATAACATGTTATTAAAAGTTGAACTTAATCTCCAAACTTCTTTGGAAGTTGCGGTTGAGTGTTCCCGAGGGTCGTTATAAACTCACAATTTTCTTCCAAAGGGATGGGATTCCTGGGTATAAGGAAAATATATGTTAACGTCGAGATACATCGAACCCGAATGTCATTTGTTATGTACTTTCACTTATAGAGTAATAGAGAACTGTCAGTGTGAGAGTACATATGTCATAAACCTCCATTTAAAACCTTGAGTAAAAAAATACAACTACAATGCAAACCAACCGGTAAATTCCAACTCGATGACAATATGATTCAAAGTACAAACGAGCTAATAGTAATCCTATTTGACTTTGATTGTGTTACAGAGGCTATCGTCCGACGGCAGCCGGCATTAGTGCACAATGCACGAGAGAGCTCTTGGTGGACTCTGCTACGCAAATAGGGTTTAAACTAAAAGCATACCTACTATAGATATAACGCGTGTCACTGAAGAAGCGAATCTGACGAAAACAAGAAACTAATGTTTTCTCTCTTCCACTATTGCGTTTAAGTGCGGAGGGAGTGAGACTGTAATAGATTCGCTCTTTTCAGTTCTTTTCTTTATTGAATTGCGTTGTATGTTTAAATCCCTAGTTGTTTACGTGGTTTATTGTGGAAAATCTCTTGAAACATCTGTACATTGTCCATTCTTCAATGTATCTACAATATTAGCTTTTCACTGGTAAACGAAAAACCCAGAGATTTACGCTTTTCTTGTTCAAGCGTCTGACTTATGTTTTCGTCCAATCAAGCACTAGTTAGTGTAACTGAAAAAAAAATCATTCAACTTTTAACCTAACAAGTTAACAAATTCAATATGTACTTATATGATAATTTTTATCAATAAAGATAACTTACCGAATGGAGACATAAATCTCCTTAGTACTTAATTTATTGATAAGTCTACTGATTTTATAATAATGTTATGGTTCTGCATTTCCAAGAAGGGAATACTTGAAAGTAAAGCGAGTATTTCAATGAACTTCACATTCTATGAAGCTTTTTCACAAGCAACCTGTTGCGTTTGGATCGCGTCCTACTTACAATAAAACTTATTTCCCATATTCTATTCGTACAAGGTTTATGAATTTCAGAAGAAATGTAGTCAACTGCAAGCCGTTCTATCAAGTATAAAAAACGTAAGGTTTCATGAATTTATACTACCTGCCTATGTTAAGGAATTAAGAGGTTGATAGACGGAATTCACAATGATTGTTTTATAAACTGAAGTTGGAATGAGTAATTATGTACTATTAACATCATCACAAAATTAAAAGTTCATAATCTAAAAAAAATACACATACACAATACTTATTTCTTATTGCATTTTTAGCTTGAGTAAATGATATCTAAGAACAAAGTAAGTAAGAAAACTAGGGTATAATTATCATTTGACATTGGACAATGCCACAGATAACATATAATACCTACAACTATGTCTAGTATTAGGTATACCTACCTATATCTGTAAAGTGACCGATATATACTCTTAGGATTAGAAAGTTGAAATGAAAATGGACAGGCCACATCGCTTGTAGAACTGACAACCGATGGGGAAGAAAGGTTCTCGAGTGGCGACCACGAACCGGAAGACGCAGTGTAGGCCGTCCCCCCACTAGGTGGACCGACGACCTGGTGAAAGCCGCAGGGAGCCGATGGATGCAGGAGGCGAGCAGCCGCTCTAAGTGGCGCTCCCTGGGGGAGGCCAATATTCAGCGGACGTCTTCAGGCTGTTAATGATGATGATTATGATGATATCTGTAAAATACAAGAATGTACTCACAAATACTTATGTAGATAGTAAAATTGCAGCACCATTTCCTGCAAGAATTATTTAAACCTCACCTCAGCTCGCGCTACCCGTGACAGATTTCTGTGTTGCCGAGCTGAACATTTTAATTAAATCCATGACGGCACCCTGTGTTGCCATCAGTAAAGAGCGGTCCTGGATAAATCCCGCCGTGTTTCATTACGTACGGGTTAATTTTATTGACTTGCTCAATAATAACTATGCCAACGGCAAGACATAAGTATATTTTTGTGACAAGACCTTGTGATATCACAGACGCATAATTTTTTTTACTTGCATTTTGTTTGAGAGTTTAACGTGAGCCCTTTACGATTAAGCGTCATTGTCGTTCCTTAATACGGGTCATAATCATCATCATCATCATCATCAACATTGTCATCATCAAGAAGACGTCCACTGCTGAACATAGGCCTCCCCCCCCGCAGAGCACCACTTTGAATGAATTTATTGGAAAACCAACAGCTTATTTTAACAAAATTAGCTGAAATATGTAAGTACCTATTTAATTTAGATTTTCATAAACCTGCAAAATTTCCTGTGCTCAAAATTGGTGAAAATCTAATGCATGGACTGTGTAAAGGGTCGTTCCCAATCTCGTTACTGTTTCAAGATTAATTTTAAATAATAAAGGCAAGCAGTAAGTCACAGATCACGTTGAGGCAGCCCAATCATGGAGGATTCCTCGGTGTGGTCATTTTAATTAGAATCCCTGTCTGTCTCACAGCTCTTGGTGAAATAACAAACAATTAACTTGAAGTGCTGAAGGTAATTTTGTTTTCAATTTGATGTGTACGGCTTTCGATGTAATAGACAGTGAGCGAAGCGATTCAGTCAATGTTTGCCTCCCTTTCTGATTTCATTTTTTATTTTTGCCATCCACAGAGAAAAAAGTGAGAAGCGTCATTTGCTTCATAGCTCTGTGGTGCCATCCATTTCATATTATGGATCTTTGCCCCTTTTTGATCATCCACGCATACAGCATCATGCACATATACGTATTTGTTTTATAATTACGTGCCAATGTTTACATTGACATTGATTCTGCACCCTAAATACGGACATAAATGTATCTCCATGGACACATGAACTACGAAGACCATGACACAACACTAACCCCCATATTCTAAGACGTAACCTCGAGATTACTTCACTCGACTCAACCTCGAATTAACCTCATTTTTGTGTTTTGGTATTTTTAGTTGACAATAAAATTAAATAATCAACTTGACATTTCTGCATCAATTTTTCTCAAACGAGAGAAGCGAAGCAACTGTCCACTCAAGGTACGTCGCGATATGTTTTGAGTTTCCCTCAAAGTTAAGTAGAAGTCAAGTGAAGGAATTTTGGAGAAATGTTTTGGAATACGGGGGGACACTGAACAAGAACTTATTTGCACTTTTTTCTGTACCTATATAAACAAATACTTGTTATGTCACGAAATCAAACCCGCTGCTCCGGGTTATGAGCCGACCAAGGGGCCTACCACAACCTCTTATAGCATTATTACTTCAATCATAGATTCACAAATGACATAAAATTAAGAATACTATAATGTTCTTGATTCAGAGCAGTTTTGATGTCATTTCATACCATTAATCATATTGACACCGACGTGCGACAGTGATGACGTTATATAAAATGTAGTAAATGTAGACGTCTCGTTCTCGCGCCGGAATATTTTATAAGTTCATGGTACGACTACGAGAAATATTATTCTAACCTTGAAGCATTACTGTCACGAACCATGATGGTTTTGTATTAGTTTGTGGTAGGGCTACAGTTTTGACGACGTCACGTTAAATCCTTCACTCAACTACTTCATGTTGATACTAACGTGCGACAGTGATATCGCTACATAAAAATATAGACGTCTCGTTCTCGCGCCGGAATACTTTAGAAGTTCATGGTACGAATTCGAACAATATTATTGTAACCTTGAAACATTACTGTCACGAACCATGGTGGTTTTGTATTAGTTTGTGGTAAGGTCCCTGCTCAACCACCTAACCACAGAAGCTGTCAAACTCATTAAAATTATTATCCTCTAAAACTTTTGCTTCAATAGAGGAGAGGCCCTGAAGTTGACCCGTAAAAGTACGTTGTTGTTGTAAGCTGTACTATATGTCACTCTATGAACAGTTACAGTAACTAAAACTACGCAGGCGTTAATTAAAAATAGTAAAACATAATAAATAAAACGGATGGTGCCAACTCGCGCGCAATCGCCAGTTCCGCGCTCACCAATTGACGAACAACTCATTATTACTGAGACATAAAAACTTTTTTTTTTTACATAATGAGTGACAAACAAGCAGGCGGCCCACCTGATGGTAAGTGGTCACCGCCGCCTATGGACATCTGCAACACCAAGGGCATTGCCGGTGCGTTGCCTACCCTTAGAGAGGACTCTTTTAACTTTCAAAAAGCACTTCATATGCTGTAAAAGTGCCAGCAGTTCCTTCCTTCTACTCAATATCATAAATTCGTCCACTTCCTCAAACTGCCCTTACTGCAAATTCTGTTTTCCAGCTTTAATTTTCATATTATTTTATGAGGTATGGAAATGAGTATAATGCAAAATGTATTGAGAGCGTTCCTTTGAAAGAAGCTATAGAAGTTCTAGGTTGAATAAGGTTATAGGTAAAGTTTTAGCTTTCTTTTATACAGATTAAATTTCCCATCTGAGAGTTCTTCTATCTCCATGCGTCCTCGTCTTTATGTCTTTTTATGATGGAAATAAAATGTTTGTGGTTTAAATAAAAGAAGGTATCTTAAAGAAAATTTCTTGAAATATTTTTACTTGCCTTACTTGTGTATTTTATCCTCAAAATGTGATTCTTTTTACAACGAAACATAAATACAAAAATATATGTGTGGACAAAGTGTGGAAATTTTACATAGCGCCATCTAGTCCCAAATTATTATAGTTTGTACTATGGAAACCAGCTAGGCGATTATGTAACTTGATTGCAACCAATAGAAACACAAAAATGTATGGATTTGACAGTTTCAATACGCAGTTTATGTGCATAGTTACTATGAAAATTTTCATATTCGGAATGAAATTTCTCCTGTTGCATTGCTGTCAAAGTTACGTAATCACCCCACAGATACCAACTAATAGAACAACATAAATAAATAGTTTTGTTTATAAATAAACACAAAGAATACAATATAAAACCCAGACTCAGACAAACACCTATGTTCATCACACAAATGCTTGGCCTGGGTGGGAAACGAACCCACAACCTACAGTCCAGAAGGCAGTTCAGAAAATACTACTACCAACTGAGCTTTCAGGCCAGTCAAAAACATACTTGTTATTCCAATCGTATTATTTGCCTTATAACCTGAATCCCCAATATATAGACTTTGGTTAACTACAACGTCAAAATACTAAGATCACAAAAATGTAAAGCTCACTCTAAAATGTATAATATGAGACCAGACACTTTTTGGATTGTCGAACTCTTCCCACCTTTCGTAACCATCATCAGATAGAAGACAACCACTGCTAAACAAAGGCCCCCCATATACTATTATAATTATTCTCTTAACCTTCTCTCGAAAAAAGGGGGTGATCTATTCGCACACCGGAATGACACGGCATACGGAAAATATTTTATACTGTATGTTTTATTTCTTTGTTTCAGGATGCTGGGCGGCGTGGGAGGGCGGCATGCGTCGGTGCGCCGGCGCGGCAGCTCGCCGGGCGTCCGGCGCATCGCAGCGGCCGCCGCCGGCGCCGAATCACCGCCAGCTTCACCGCGCCCGCCGCGCCGCCGCCGCGCCGCCGTCGCCGCTTCCGACCAGAAAACCTGCGCTCTGGTCCACACTAGGCTCAAGCTGGGAGATATTATGTAAGTCTCATCTCTAACTAGTAGTTCTGCGAACTGTAGACTTCGCGAGTACAAACGTGTTTGCAACCACCACGCGCCATGATGTATGATATTAAAAAAATATTTTCATATAAATAGGTTTTTCGTTTTTCTTTGTTGTTGCTGCCTTGACAGCTTTACCGGAAAATACGTCCCAAACTCAGACGATACCGGAAAATCTTGCTCCTTTTTGGGGCAAATACCCCTCAAATCAAAAATCGCTCACGACTAGAACATTCCCTGGTCCTGTAGAACCCGTGTACCAACTTTCATCAAAATTCGATCTATCTCCTTATATACTTACTATCTATAGAAAGCTCTGGAAGGATTTAATATCGACTCGAAATTGATTTCCAATCGATTAATTTCCTAGCCAATTAATTCTATTTAGACTATAATCAAGTAAAATGGTTTAGGTAAATACTACTTATATATATCATAACTAGCTACTGCCCGCGGCGTTGCCACGCGTGGACTACATTACTTTTCAGGTTTCGGTTTGGGTAATGGCTTTATTTTAAAAAACTTCTGCTCGTATAATCACTTCCACGAAGTAAAAATGACATGTCTTAATCATGGATGAAATAATTAATTATAATATTTCCCAAAACAGCGTAGGTACGCTAATTATTATCCTTGATATTCCTGGACTAATTTTGATGAAATCTCCACTCATGACTACTTAACTATAGAAAAATTTTCGATGATATTTCGATAAGTATCATCGAACTCATGATTAATTAAAACCTATATTATATTAAAATCTAGGCTTTCAAAACATTTTTACAATAGGGCAAAGTCTGGGGGTCTAGCAAAGATACCAACCGCTAACGCTAACGCCAAACGCTAACTCCAAACTATACTGAAATGACGTTTCGGAAATCGCTAACTTTTCCGTAGCGAATGTCATTTCGATACATTTTTGCATTTTTGGAGTTAGCGTGAGGCGTTAGCGTTAGTGATTGTGATCGTTGCTAGACCCCCAGGGCATTTTACATAACATGTCTCGTACACAGATTAGAGAAAAAAATCTACTTCGTATCATTCCAAAGAGTATTATTATACTTCTGTATCATTCAAAGAGTATATAATTTATACGTAACGTAAGAGTATCATTGGCCCACTGCATTAGCCTATGGTGGTAATAGTATGCATTGGCCCTCAGACCTGTGGGCCAAACATAAACGTCATGTAATGCCAAAAATAGGCGTAGCCAGGGTCAAGATTATACTCCCAAGGGTAAAGCTCTAACTATCACGGTTCATGAGATACAGCCTGGTGACAGACGGACAGACAGCCTGACAGACGTCGTCAGTCCGTTTTGGGTACGGAACCCTATTACTAAGGCTTCGCTGTCCGTCTGTCCGTCTGTCACCATCAGGCTGTATCTCATGAACCGTGATAGTTAGACAGCTGAAATCTTCACAGATGATAAATATATTTTTGTTGCCGCTATTACAAAAAATACAGAATAAAATAAGTATTTAACCCCTTAAATACTTATTGTATTCTCTCATACATCAAACGTTTTTTTGCTAGTTTTTATAGATTGATACGGAACCCTTCGTGCGCGAGCCCAACTCGCACTTGGCCGGTTATTTCTCTAATCTGCGGGCACTTAAGCATAATTAACATGTTTGTATCTTGAATGCAATCGATTCATACTACTTACATATTATTTGATGGTATATCTATTTTACTCCAAAACCCCCAAACAACCTGCAAGGGCTTAAATAGAAAAACTAATAATGGTTAATCAAATCTAATAAATTGTATAATTTCATTCCACTGTTTAATGCATATTTACTACCGAAATTAACTCCTATTACTCTTTGTTCATGGCCTTACACACGTTTTTTTTCTTTAATCTGTGCCTCCAGATGGACTTTACGTGAAACATGTGAAATATTCAATAACAACACGACGAAAAATTACTATACTTAACACTGGCTAAATACACTATGTGTGGAGCCATAATACAACATAAAAAAAATTACTGTGACACAAACTAACCGTCAGTAGCCAAAAAAAAATTCACCATGAAGCGGCCATGTTGTATAAAATTCCGTCCGGTTTCGTAATGATATTTAATAATTTTGACCAAAAATTTTTAATGATATTTGTATTTTAATATATCCTATGTTGTGCGCTGGTTATTTATAAGCATATTAGTGCAACCCGCATGAAAATCAGTTCAGTATTTGTTCAATAACAAACAAACAAACAGCTACAAATTATTGTCCCTAGATGGCGTTAGATACGATAAATTAGAAAATGTATGGAGAAGGGCAAAAAGCCTTATAGTCCTGCATCGTGGTTACGATATTTTTTGAACAATAGAACCTATGGGATAAATTAGATTTGACATCATTATGTGTGTGTTCCGTAGCGCATCAGAATTACACGTTTATTATATGTAGGGAAGGGAATAGGGAATAGGGAATAAATATTATACTTACGTATACCTATTATGACGAAGATTTGCAATTGGAATGGAACTGGGATTAGGTGGAACGTGAGGAACGAGAACCTAGTATTTTTGGAATAGATGTAACCTCAGATCACGTCAATCAAGCGTGATCTGAGGGTTTAACCTAATCCCAAAAAATACCTATTCTCTGGAACGAATCCAATAAATATATATGCCTCACCTCTAGTTCTTTTGTTTTGCTTAAAACAAAAACAAAACAGGTTCTGGAACAAAAATTGTTCTTTTTACTTGTTGTAATATCATATTACGCCGTAATGTCATGTTATTAGACCTATATTATAATTTGTTTTCATGTAGGTAGGGGTGCATAGATTCTAATTTCCCCACACTGTCATTAACAAAACAGTCAGTATAATAAAGTAATATGTACCAACATACAGGTCTAAATCTATTGAGTTAGTAGGCAACTGAGGTTGCTCTGAGTAAAGTTTATGTGTGGGAAAAAGTATTAAAAACTTTTAAAAATCATCATGGTTTACAGAGTTAGAACTCGTTACGGATGTACTATAAACGCCATCTGTATGAATACGTGGTAAAAGAAGCACATTTCACTATTCCACACTATTCTCTCGAATTTTGAGTTTCTCTCCAACTATCCACTTTCATGAACTACGCCATCTACAGAACACTACGTTTTATATTTTAACCGTGTTCCAGCCTTCTCCGGAATAGCGGGAAAATTTGGAACTAAAATGAAAATTTTACACAGTGTCGCCATCTATCAGAATGGTAGAATACTAAAGCATGTACCATGATTCTTATAAATATACCGACAAGCGCGCCACTCGTGGCAGAAGAGGAAACTATTATAAGAGCGCCGGAATCACAGACCTAGCCTAGAGACTAGACAGGTCTGTAGCGGAGTCAACCATAAACACGCCACTTGTGGCAGCATACGGGACTATTATAACATAATTGGAAAACTATTATAGGAAAACTTGCTGTATGACGCCATCTAGGGCATGGTTGGAGAATCAACAGCAATAGTGTTGCCTCAGTTTGGTTAGCTTGCGTTGGAGCTCTCGTTGCCAAAAGAATAATAATTTTTAGCTAGATGGCTCCGCCTGTATTGAAATGTTAGTTGCTGGATTGGGCTAGAGTTTATTTAGTTTCTGTTAAACATTAATGTATTAAACAATGCACTTGTAAAACCGCCTGTCTCAGTTAGTTAATCATTATACAGTTAGGTGAAATGCATAATAGAGATGATAAAATCACAACATAGGAATATTGTAAACTGCGTAATGTAACTAAGCTTCATTGAGGTCATTTCATGGAGATACAATAAATATAACCGGGGGAAATATATAAAGCTCTTTTTCATCAGAGCTAAAAGTCTTTTATCAACAATTTAACGACATTCGAAATTCAATCACAGCCAGTCTCTATACCAAAGACACAGACCAAAGCGTTCAAATTCAATATCTTATAATGGAGCATCATAGTCGTCCGTCCGCGGCATTCGCCCGGAGTAAATGGAGCACTCCACTTCTTTCCACGTGCCTACTTCATTATTGATTTCCGGCGCGAGAACGAGACACCGCCATACCCACAATTTGTTGCACTATTTTTCGTCTCTTTCATCCGCCAATATATGACCTATTTTTATGCCGTTTTCCCTATATTAATACAGCCTAAGTAATTAGGTGAAAAGTTCCGTCGATGCGAGCAATCTATACTTACACGGGTAATTATGTATATTTGTTTTGAGTGGTTAAACATTATCGCTGGCTGGCTTAATGGGTACTTGTTTTTGATGTGAAAATTGATATAGTGATACAGATTTTCATAAAAGTAATGACGGATATTGTGGCTTCCGTAAAGTTGTTTGATAAACATCTCTTTGTACTTAAATACTGCTATTTATTTTTACGTTATTTATTTTGAAACAGTGAACACTCAATAAGTCAATGTTGTTTTTTTATAAAAAAAAAGTACTTTTATTACATTGAGTTTATTTATTATTGCTAAAATTTTGTTGCGTATTAGTTTACCACGATTAAGGAAACTGAAAGAGGAATAATTATAAATAAAAAAAAATTGCTTAGAATAAAATTGTATTTATTGTCTTGGTACGTAAAATCGTTTTGTTAACAAAACGTGGTATTTAAATAAAGAGCTTTTCTTTCTCTCTATGTAGAAAATATTTTTATTCGTTGCCTATGGAAAATCATCCACAAGCTAGAATAAATAATATTGTCTAAAACTGAATGGAAAACGTAAATTCTAGCCACTTTCTATAGTTTAAGATTATCTGTGCCGACTATACTATCTGCAGTAAAATATTCAAATAATTTAATTCAATTTTTTTAAATGTTGTAAAAGTGAAAAGCATTATTCGAGCGACTGAACTTTATTAATTGTTAAAATTCAACAAAAATATACAAAGTAATCCGAATACCTTGTGCTGTAAAGCACAAATTGTGTGTAAAGGCTGCAACAGCACCATACCGCCGTACATAATGGGTACCATACATAATGGGTAACATACATATTGGGTTCTATTCATAGCCGGTAAATTATCGTTAACAAGGGCTGCTTATTATTGTTTCTGTCACCAGAGACTTTTGAATAAAGAAGATATTATGTAAATAAGTAAACAAAACAAATATAATAAAAAAAAGATTATAAGAAAAGTTTATATTTTATTAGGTGCTACTCTCTCTCTCTCTCCCTCTCTTTATTTGCTGGGCTACCACAAACTAATACAAAACCATTATGTTTCATGGCATTATTATTTCAAGCTTAAAATAATATTGTTCGAATTCGTACCATGAACTTATAAAGTATTCCTGCGTGTGAACGAGACGTCTACATTTTTATATGGCGTTATCACTGTCGCACGTCAGTGTCAACATGATGTAAAGGTATGACATGACAGTTGTATTTGAGTGAACGATTTAACGTGACGGCATCAAAACTGCTCTGGCTCTGCAACATTAAATTATTCTTACTTTTATGTCATTTGTCAATATATGATTGAAGTAATATTGAAGTAATAATGCTATAAGACGTTGTGGTTGCCCCCCAGTATCTCTGTGTGAATAGGCATGATGACTACTATTAAAAATGAACATGTAAATAATACTTTCATAAAGAAGATTAAAAATGAATGCAATAATTGAAAAAATAAGTAAAATCGCTAGATAAATCACGGAGTATTAAGCTTTTAAAGTTTCTATAGGAGGCATCTCCTGTCCCTTTCTCGCGAAACAGAACGCCTCCACAGTTACTATGAAAAATCCACCTGTGACGTCACATGCCAAAGATATTGTATGTAAAGCTACCACAGCTTAGTAATGAGGTACTATGACGACATTGCTCTGACGTCACTGGCCGTTTGAGCTATCTCTTTCTATTCCGGTTTTCAAAATGCTTGTAACCTTGTCGTTTTTGAGATATTTTATTTTTGTTTTCACAAATGTTTATCTTTTGAGGAATAACTTTAATTTATGCAAAAAAAAAATTAAGTTATCATGCCTATTCATGTGTGTGACGCATTAAAATGTTTAGTTGCCGTAGACTACGCCGTAGATAGCGTAGCCTCCTCGTAGCTATCCTAGGTAAAGTTACATTTCTGTAATACTAAAAACAAATCTTAAAAAGCGTTAATGTTTCACTTCTGTCTGTCCTTACGCCTTAGGTATAACAATAAACCATACTTATTTAATTTTTTATAGTATTTATAGTATTCAGTTACATGCACCATGACCTCGGGTAAAATGAAAATCGGGTGAAGGAGCAGACAAAACGATCTACTATTATATCTTTCTCGGTCTTTTACTACGGGTACCATTGGCAACGTATTTTTGTTTATATTTTTAGTTTATTTTTTATATAATTTTTGTAATGAAAGAGTACTTTTATGTTTCTGTCGTGGGCCGCCATATCTCTTAACACGAGGTGAACGACTACCTTGTCACATCATTAATTGAAATATATAAAAACAGAGATTTATTCACGTTACATTTTCAACGAATGGATTAAGTGACAAATAGGCCTTGCGAGTTCAAAGCTGGTTTTAAAATAATTAAAACGCGTAAGAGAAAGGCGCGGTTCGTTTGTAGGCCATCAAGGGTTTGCTTTGTACTGGAGCGTGGTAATGTGTACTTCTATGTTTTCTTTTCAAGTCATGTGTTGACAAGTGCTTAACAACGTAGTTCTGGCAGTTTCATTTGAGTTTCCGATCTAAACTTGCGTGGCTCTAGCTATGTTAAAATTTTCTTACATATGGTTTTTTTCTCTATGATATTCATATAAGATAAAGTATCTTTCTACATAATAATGAAAGAGCAACAATCACGAACGAAATTGAAAAAAAAAAAACATACTAGGACTTTTAACTCGATTCACGACTTGATAGCTAGCAAAAGTCAAAACACGAAACTTGTTGCTACAATAGTGGTGTATACGTATCACGAAAAAAAACAATTTATTATGCTAATTCGTAGCCGTAGTTTATAATTATTGTCGGTTGCGATATTACGATGATGTTGATGGTGATATAAAAGTCTCAAAGTTTTAAATCTCAATTAGTGATACATCAGTAATGCACTAATTTGACCATCTGTTATTAGTGCCTAATTTATTCACGTCACTATTTTTTTCTGCATAATCTGGTATGTTTTGACAGGTGTGAATTGAATTAGAGTCCTTGCAAATCACACGGCCATTTAGATAGATAAATAAAACTCTATATTGAAACACCACATTTACAGAAAGATTTCCTTTTAAAGAAATATTATGTTAATTATAAATTGTATTAACCTTTGGTATCCATCTGTCATTTGCTTAACTCTTGTGTGATAAATCTAAGGAACGAGTAGGATGGAGTGACCTTTAACGAGGGTTTAATAAATGCAATTAAACCACCCTCGCGGTATGGTCGATGGACTTAACTCCTACGTAGATACATAATACACGTACACAATAAACGTTACTAAAAGATGCTTGATTAAAAATACGTTAATAGTATAGTTCAGCTGCCACCCACCACAGCTAGCGGTTTCTGCGGTTATCACGTTCAAACTGGCCAATTACAGAATGCATTAAGCTGGGTTCCACATAGCATACGTGTTACGCGGAACACAATACATAAAATATAATACACAAAATATCTTAATATTTACACATTTCGTTGCGTCTGCTGCGCTTCTTTTAAATGTGTATTGAGACATGAAGATATTTTGTATGATGTTCTGGGTAAGTGATTGCAAGTGGCGTTTAGGGTGAGACACGCACAATTTTATGGAATCGTCAGTGGATGGTAAAATTAATATCCAGTTGGTGGACCGAGAACCTGCTCAAAACGGCTGGGGGAGATGGATGCAAGACGTAGCCGCTAAAGTAACCGCTCTATGGGAGATTGATGTTCAGAATTGGACATTTTCAGGCTGTTAATCATATAACTAATATAGTATTCAGGCTAGAGATTTAAATGGATCTCTACATAACCTACACAACTATATAATACACCCAGTTAGTTCAGTCAAACTAAATTCCATATAAATAAAACAGAGAGTTTTTCTTCCTGAGGAGTTTATTAGATCAACTGAACAACGAATTAATATTGCAGTTTAACAGGCAGCACTGCCACATGCTTGACACGCAGTTTAGTGGGAACTGTGTAAGTCAAACCATCCCCCATTTAAGAGCATATTGGGTCAGCTTTTCATCCTTTTCCGAAGCTTTACGCGCCCCATGCAGTAGCAAAGTTCAAGTGTGCAGGGCGGGCGGTGTTGCAGACTGCGGCGGCGACCTACTGACCGAGGTCGACGGCCGATGCGCCGCGCCGCCCGGACATCGGGGAAATGGGAGCTACGTACACTTACACTGACTTGGACGTGTCACTTATACCTGCTGGGGTCTTTAACTATGCATGTAGAGAACTAAGACGGTGATAAAATTATGCGATTATATCTACTGGATGATGCTATTTATTTATTTAATTTTATTAAGGCACAAACAGTTTACTATATACATATACAATACATAATAGAAACTACAGGTGACCAAAGAGCTGGCTCTTACCTCGGTCAAACACTAAGTTTGGCCATTCAACGAGGTAATGTCGCCAGCTTTTTGGGCACCTTACCCGCAGACAGCGACTTAAACGCAGTTTTTTATTTATAAGTGTATATTATAAGTTTAGATAGTTTTAGTTTTAGATAAGTACTTAGTTTAGATTTAATTTAGTTTTTAGTAATTGTATTGTATTTTTTATGTTTGATTCCTATTATGAAATAAACTGCAATACACTATTAAGTTAAATATGACCGTGCTTTGTAGAAAAATAAACAGTTTCGATGAAATTCGGATAAAACTTTTGGGACAACTTCATTATTCAGGGTTTCGCTTCGACTTTAAATAGTCAAAGGTTAGTCATAAAACATGCGGAGAATGCGTGTATAATACCGACATATACAATTATCTACCTACTGCAACTATTAATAATTATGAATAAATGATTTGGTTCATTTGTGTAGGCAAGTGATGGTTGGCTCAGGTGAGAGAATTTTCAGAATGGTTAACACTGGTAATTCATAGTCAAGGTGGGGGCTCCTCTAGAGGACGATTCAGGCGCTGTGCGGCAAATTCTAGCTTTATGCATTTCATAAACAAAAGCAACCCCCAATGTGGCATGGTCCGAGGCTGGATGCTGATTGTCCGAATTTCGTCAACCAAACGGTCCCCTTGCTTTCATTTCGTGTTATTTTATTATTTTGTGAAGTGTCGTGATATTTAAAATATGAATAAGATATATCGGTACCGTTTCTTCAACATTTACCAGCTAAAATAATATATTTAACACAAAATAGGCACACAAAATATACAAAAATAATATTTCTTTTAACTTTTATGTGAGTGAGTGACGGGTGACATTTTGGCGCGACTTTTGATAGTTCAAAAGTCGCGTCAAAATGACACTCGACAGAATTTTCATAGACAACTTGATTGAAATCGTCGAGTATTTAATTAAAATGCAGTTCAGTTAGGAGTTTCTCCAGCGATTGTTTATGAAAGTGAAAGATTAATGATTTAGCATTTAACCTCTAGGTAAAAGTGGAATGATTGATTTTGAGGGTTTGTTCAACCTTTGTTTATGAATACCACTGTTAGTCAAGTCAGAAGCCACTTGGAGGTTTCTGACTTGACCTAACCACTGTTGTCAAGAAAATAGCTGCAACTATTTTTACTATAACTATTATTTATTTTAGTAAAAGTAGAATTCTTTATAATCATAATTTGACACAAATAAAAAAAACACGTCCCATTTTAATGGCTAACTTAACTTCTTTTGCTACTTCTTTCAATACTTTCCTTTAGTCAAACTAAAAAAATACAAACACGAATACAGCAAGTGCACTACAATAATTCACAAAGAACACGCTACTGTCATTACCGTATGCAATGTGTAATACATTAAACTGGCATAATGTCTTTGCACGCATATTAAAGGACTATCGTTTATCAGGGGGCCTACTACAACCTCTTATAGCATTATTACTTCAACAATACATTGGAAAATTACATAAAAGTAAGAAAACTGTATTGTTGAGAGGCAGAGCAGTTTTGATGACGTCAAGTTTAATCGTTCACTCAAATACAACTGTCATTTCATACCTTTATACCACGTTGACACTGACGTGCGACAGTGATAACGCTATATAAAAATGTAGACGTCTCGTTCTCACGCAGAAATACTTTATAAGTTCAACATGATGGTTTTGTATTAGTTTGTGGTAAGCCCCCTGGTACTATTAGCATAATGTAATACTTGTCAATGACGTACAATGGCGTGACGACAGCCTAGTTGTAAGGCTCTAGGGATACATAATGGTGGTACCATGCTCCTTGGACCTTGTTTATACCACCTAAGTAATTGGTCGGGGAAAGTCTTTCCATTTTGTATGTATGAACATTTAATCAAAGTTAATTTGGATGTACTGTTTGAACCAGTTTTATTAACTTAAGAAATCATTTACATGATTCCATGCAGAGTTATGGTTCCATGCAGGAAAAGGAGACCGTAGAGCACATTCTGCTGTTTTGCAGAGCCACCGAAAAGACAAGAGAAATACTAATGACGAGTTACTATTTTTTTATAAATTTTTGTATAAGAACGTTATGAACTGCACCAAGCAGTCGCAAGACTAATAAATTGCCTGTTGCAAGAAGATCGATAACCTGGTTTATCGATATTGTATGATTCCATGGAGTAACAACCTTATGTCATAAGGTACATAGGGTTAGCAACAAAACTTGACGAGCAAAAATTTAGTCGAATACTTTTAATCACCATTTCACCACCACCTTAATTAACTACACTAGATCAGTTATAATCATATAATTGGTGGGCAACCGAGATTTGTAAAACTCAATGTCAACTTTAACTTTTTCTCAATCCCTGTGCTTCTACTATAATATAGATAAAAGTGAAACATTTACCGTTTGTTAGATTTGGCTGCACTTTTTGCATAATAGATTGCTACCGAGATCAACGTAGCAACGTGACAGGTACTTTATGAATCTCTGTGAAACTGGAAAAATTTTCATTTACTATCTGCTAGAGGCGATAAATATATGGTATTTTTATGTCAATGAACGACGTGACGAGCTGGTCTTTTGCCTGATGTTAAGTGTTGCAGCTGTCCATAGCAGATGCAGTGCCTCTCGAAAGTCTAAAATATAAAAAAGTTCCGCATAGCTGCACTGCGTACGTTATCTTGAGATAATCAGCACTAAATTGTGCAATATGGATTACTACATTTTGAACTCAACAGTATTTAGCAACTGTTGTTGCTAACATTACACACTGCAACTAATCACCAAATGTACACAAGCGAGTCAAGCGACCGCTACCGTTACACGGCGGCGTCCAGTCCGTAGTTTACTCTAAAACGCAAACACTGCACCCATTCTGCAAGCTACTACCATCTACAAAGCTACTGTTCTCACTTTATACGCGTGGAAAGGTACTTCGTCGCAAATTGAAACCAACTTTATGATATTAGTATTATGACGGGGCGATGGCTATTAGTTAATAGTGCATTGACATTTCCAAGCAATGAAATATTTATTTTCACAAAATCTTGTTTATTTTAATGCAATAAACATTACTAAGTAAATTTGTAATTGTACACTCTTTTAATATCTGTGGATTTTGTGAAATATATAAAGTGGGAAGATGTGATATGGTTGTGAATTAATTTCCCATAAACCCTTTGGACGAATTAGCTACCGCCTAAGGTGATCCTCATGAACGGCCTATGTTACGACGAAGACTTGTGAACAAAAACTTTACTCTCAACTACTTATTCAGCGGAAAATGGGTAAATTTCATGTAAAACTTCCACTATTATTACAAAAATAAAATATAAGCAGTATACGGGACTACAGATTTGCATAAGTATAACAAATATGCTAACCAATTCTAAACCGATGGCTGGATTGTAAAACTAGGTAGGTGTATGGTGTATAATTAATAGGTAGATACTCTGGAATGGAAAAAATTAAATGCTACTACACTCTGTAACCTCAAAAAGTATAATACAAAGGTAAAACGCTCTGGTTGATGAGGTGGCTTACAGAGTAAACACTCAGCTAGCCTTTTTAATCGCGGCGTCTGTACCGGCCGTTGCTCCACTTTGCCTTCTTGTGCTGAAGCTTCATTACTAAACATGTGCCTATTTCAAACTACAAGATTTTCTTCAGTGTGCTGGTTTCCTGAAAATATCCTTTAAGACTTACGTCGTTTGGAAAATCTCAATTATAGTATAGGTAGTTCAATATAGTTCAACTAAAAAGTGTAAAAGGATTTATAAAAGCTAAAACTAGCACACTCGCAATTATTTATTTGATTTTAATTTCAACGAGTGGTATTTTAATTCATTAATTCGAATACTATTCATTTATTTAGTGGTCTGCATGAGTGTAACGAAAAAATTCTAGGTCTGTGGATCTGCAAGTTGTCAATGACACACGTCACAGACGGCCACGCGCACAAAATGTTTTACTGTTTGTTAAAAGATCTCCGTTATGTTCGTAAAATCTGTACCATCGTACAAGCTATTATTTTTTTTATTCTCAATTATTCAACTTACACTATAAATGGAGGTGGCCAGGCAAGGTCCCTCTGCCAGTCATATGGCGCTATTTGGTCATCTGCAATATCATAGTGTGTGTAAACACTGCGTAAATACGCTAGTTTGTGTGACTGTGTTCGCGTTTTAAGATGGTGGGTGGCGTGCGTTTACACGCGCGGTTCGTGCGTGTGCTATGCGTGTTTACCTCGTCCCCTCGTCGATTATAACGTCATAGTCTCCATTTATAAATGCTCTAAGAACACAGTACCACTACTGAAACTTTCAGCCTCACATAGGTACGTGTGCATTATTTTACTTTAGGCGTAGGTATGATACTCACTAAAGTATAGATGCTTTGAAGGGCATTGTAGCTAGTGAAATTACTGGGCAAATGAGAATTTATTACAGTATAGTGTTCTGATTACTAGACTGTGTGATGTCTCAGAATGACGTGCGCAGTGCAGTGTCACGCGAAACTCTATTATTTTAAAGTTCCGAGTGACACTGTAACTGTTATGGGCGGCCGTGTCGCTTAACATCAGTTGAACGACTTGCTCGTCACGTCATACATTATCATAAGAAAAAAAAGATGCAGAGCTTGATAATCTACAAACTCTAAACTGTTGTAAAAGTACGCACACAATTTGAATAGTTTTTTTTTCTTCTTATATTTTGGCTCCACACATCGTGTATTTAGCCAGTGTCAAGTATTGTAATTTTTCATCGTTTAAGAATTTATCACGTAAGTCAAGTCTTAGTCATAGTCATAGTCCAGTCTAAGTCAGGTAGTCGTAGTCCAGTCTAAGTCATGCTCCAGTAAAGTGGTGGCAACTTTACTAGAAGCTTCTATGGAATTTTGGAAGCAACACGAAAACTCACGTTTCATCACATCATATCACTTGCCCACACTTATGCTCGTAATTCAGCAGTTAATGCGTAAAACGCCACCAATTTTAAACATTAATACTGGAAAAAGCACAAGTTTTGAGAAATAATATACAATGCAACGACGTGAACATTTCCGCGTTAGTTTTAAGTTGAACTTTTGTTTATTGCTTAGTGTACCAACGATTGAATAGGGTAACCAAAACTGGTATTGTTGCGATAAATTTATTCGTAGTTAAATAATAGTGGATTAAAACGTGTATAAGTGAAAAGCAAATAATGCAACAGTTTTACTAGATCTAAATAGCTTAGCTTATTTATCATGGGGACTGCTAGGGAACGGAACTTACTCCTGGCTTCCTTGTTTTCTGACGAATATAATCTCTTTCATACTTAGAATCCCATCTTCCCGTAGGTGCCGTACCTAAGAGCCGGCAAAGGGAGTAGTAGGCCAGAAAACGAGCAGCAACATTCTCCTCGGTATATTTCTTCACGGTACAATATCAACTGCGATCACCAAGCCGCATGCCAAGTGTAGTGATTATGGCAAACCATCTCTATAAGCGAACAAAGTAGCGTTTTAGGCCTATAACCGCTCAGGCGCTTCAACCACATGTGCGGCCGGCATCGCGCAACGTGGACCGCTCCCCACCACAATTGTGGCTTACAGCTGATTGCGCTACTAGGGATGGCAATCAATTTTTAGAGGTGTCACTCGTTATAAATCGACTAAATTTGAAACTAGTTGAACATCACTATCGAATAAAGTAAAAGTCTCTATAGTTCAGGAGAAAAAAAAAACGCCTCAGTCTAAATTGCATCTCGCGCCGAGCCGGCGCGCGCCGGCGACGGAGTAATTTCTTTTAGGTACGGCGGAGCGTCAATTATTATGCGTAGTGTTGTTGTGTGTGTTTTTTATACTGCAACACACGTAAAAATGCATTTGTTTAGATAGCCAAGCAATGCTACTTATCAAAACTAGTTTTGAAATTTTAAAACACTGCTTAGTTTATTCGTATAAACCGTAAATATGCAAAACCATAACGCGCTATTTGAGGAGCGCTTTGGGACCTACCTACGCCCGCCGCACCGCGCCTGAGTGGATATTCAGCAGTGGACGGCTTCCTACTATTGATGTGAAGACTAGTGACCTGAGAATTGGCTCCTCAATAGGCCAACGTGCCAGACTTTTAATTGCATCATCGCTCATCAGGGGATTTGCCATAAGTTAGCCTTTTCGTACATTAAAAAAAAACAATCTCTCTTTGTAAATATATAGTAAGTTTTTCGGTACATCAATGTTACCTAAATATTTAGAGAATATCTGGAATTGAATTGCACGCTGCATTCTGAAGCCGTGCCGAGTCAGATGCTGGCAATTTACGAGTATTATGCGCACCGGCAAATATCTGTACCTAGTTGGGAGCGACCTAGATAACCCATGAATGCATTGTGATAGAGTTGAAAACATCTTTTTAAATTAATGGGCATTTATGGTTCAGTAGTAATATCACATCATTATCATCAGTCTGCATCATGCCGTGTGGTCCCGGTTACGAATAGGACCACCTAATCTCTTCCCGTGGGTGCCGTAAAAGTCGGCTAAGGGAATATCCAGGGAATGGGCTGCAGCATTGTCCTTGGTCTTCATCATTAAAATCTACGGCGATCACCAAGCCACCTGCCGAGAGTGGTGATTATGGCAAACCCCCCGTCCCCCCTTATGATAAGCCTATGTTCACCAGTGGACATCTACGGGATGATGATGATCATCAGTCTTGTCCGTCCACTAAACAAAATTAGGCCTCTTCCATCAGGAAGGGTTGCCATAATCAGCGCGCATGGCAGGCGTCTTGAAATCAAAAGCTAGCTGGCTGACCCACCCCGGTTTCACACGGGTTTATGCGTCGGTTTTCCCTATTTTTCTTAAATCATCCCAGTGTTAGAGCAAACTAAACAAAAGAGTTTAGAGTTTTTTTTAGCTAGGCTGCAATTGTTTTTTTCATTTTGACGTCAACACTTTTGTACAGTTTAAAATCTTATTAATGAGGTATCCACTAAGTACAATAATAAATTGGTCTAGCAGTAAAACTGCTATTACCACAGCTGAATTCTTATCCAGATTAGCTTATTCCGAAGTTTCGTATTATGCGGGTGGACCTTTCAAAAGTGAACTCTATTACCTATTCATAAGATACATAATATAAACCGGGTCTACGCCGTTTCGAAGTTCCGGGTAGCAAGAATCGTGGTTACCCAGCACACCTGTCTAATATGTGCACAAACAAATATTACGTTTGCATCTTACTGCGAATCATCCATCCATCAAAAAGTTGGATAGCTCTTTTCCAGAAACTTCCGGGAACCCTAATTCCCATTACTTCTATTAGTCACATTTGCGTGCGGATAGTGAAGACACTTTGCCATAACTGAGGTGACGTGTTTCTGGAAAAAAATGGCATCAGATTTTCTGTGGAACCTAAAGGTCGACGCTTACAAATGACTGATCTAGGCATTACTACTGTCATCATCATCATCATTAACAGCCTGAAGACGTCCACTGCTGAACATAGGCCTCCCCCCGGGAGCGCCACTTAGAGCGGCTGCTCGCCTCCTGCATCCATCGGCTCCCCGCGGCTTTCACCAGGTCGTCGGTCCACCTAGTGGGGGGCCGGCCTACGCTGCGTCTTCCAGTTCGTGGTCGCCACTACTGTATCATAGAACAACTAAGTAGGTACCTACTCTAATATACTTCGCTCAAAATCACGTAGTTCTTCTTCTTCTTTAATGGCTTTCTATCGCTTTTTTGCAATAATTCTGCCAATGTCAAGTGAGTAAAATTTGTACGGCTATGTCAAGTCAATGTCATATTTTGTCAGTCAAAACGCCAACAGTAAAATGGTGGATATTTTACTGAAAGCTCTAAAAATGCCGTTGAAGCAAAAACGAAAATACATGGTTTTATGATCTTGAAACCATTAATCACGTAGTTAGTCGCGTTTGTTAAAATAATTTGGAGATTTTTTTGCTAACTAATAACGTAAGGTTCCAGCTAACGTTTTCCTGATGTTAAGCGTCACAGCAATCTATAATAATTGCAGTGCTATTCAGAACTCTTAGAGTTTCATGTGTATAAGGTTACGAATACCTAATATGGCAACTATTGAAGTCAGAAGTGAATGAACAATTTAGCGACATTATAGTTTGGTAACTGAAAACTATGTATTGGCTGAAATATTAACTTCCATGTGCATGTACTTTAAACTCAATTCTACAATCGAACCATTGTTATACTTATTTAAAATTAAGGTGAAACAGCAGAGGTAGTGAAGCAGTGGATCATTGTGATCGAATAGTTGGAAACTCACATTGGAAAAACCGAAAAAAAAAATTGGCGATATCATACGCAGTTTGAGTAGTGCTTATAGGTAATATAGGTATTGTATAGAGTGCATTGCATAACTCACTTTTTCATGCGCTGAGTTACTTTATATTATTTTAACCTAAACTTTTTTATAAGGTCGCAATAGACCATAATTTAGTTGTGGTGTAAGACCCTATTTTCATCAATTCTTAGAGGCTCTACTTCGTCCTTTTAACCATCCTGATAGCCCAGTTGGTAGTAACCCTGCCTTCTGAACTGAGGGCTGTGGGTTCGTTTTCTATCCAGGACAAGCATTTGTGTGATGAGTGTTTGCTCTGTGTCTGGGTGTTACTCGATTCTATGTAATTACAAACAAAAAAATTAAGTATCTAATTATTATATTTTATCTGTTATTTGGTTCTCCCATAGTACAAGCTATGCCTAGTTTGGGGCTAGATAGCGATGTGAGAAATGTCTACATATACTTAAAACAAAAATTATCGTTTCGCCTTAACACTAATCACAATGCATTTTAAAACCCCATACTTACAAATCCCAATTTATGTAATTGCAAATGCAAATTACATTTTTAATATATATAAAAAGGTAGACTGATTCCATAGACACCTTGTGGAAGGAAAGCGGAGATACTGCTTGATGAAAACCTTCAAATACCGTGTTTATGTAGTCGGCAGCACACGTCTCCGCACGAGTCGTAAAATGTTGACGACTCCATCTACTAGCCGGGGTATTGCAGCCAAATCCCTGCAGAGTGCACCTATGGACTAACAAACTTGTTTGTCACATGTATTTCTTTGGATATGTAAAGTACATACCTACATACTTGCATTAATAAAAAAAAATACCTCAGAAGAGTCTTACCTTGATGACTGCTTCGTGCATAAAATATTGTAAGTAAGTACACAAAATTGTAGACGGTATAGCTAAAGTTGTTATTGTAGGGTCCGGATATCTTTTACGTGTCATTGTCGGGCGCTATAAACTGTTGACAACCATCCTAAATAGTCCAGGTATCACAATATACTGCACCCTCTATGTCCGTACAAGTTGTCAATTGATACGGTTGTTGTTCGTGTCTATTTGCGTCGCGCTAGTCAACAAAAGCTGCAAGTCTATTAGGGTCAAAGTTTTAAAATGGAAATAGGTGTAGCTACCTACTCTATAATAAGAGTCCATAATAATATGATCACCTTACTTGTTTTTACCTTACATTCAGTAATGTTTGAAGTTTTTCAATTTTACAATTCTTTGACTACGAATACCTATCGGTACCTACTTATAAATGACAAATTCGACAATGGAGACGTGTCAACTGAAGATTTCGTGTTATGGAATCATTAATTTCATGACAAATTGCGATGACTGACTGATTCAAGTTGATCGCTGCAAACTGTCAATTCCAAGGCCTTAGGGTTAATGAACGCTGCTTTTCGATTTTACAGGTGCATGTTGATATCAGGTGGAATGAAAAATGTTGTGTCGATGTGATCGATGGGTATTGGGTAGGGGTGTGTTGTGTGTGGTGAGTGGCTGGATGCTTGCTGGATGTGGTTGGAGCCGGGGTTGAGGAGCCGGTGCACGCGGTGCAGGCCGAGGGCGAAGGCTGACAGGCGCGGTGCGGCGTGCGGGCGAGCGGTGCGGGCGTGCGCGCGCACCGGGAGCGGCGGCGGCGGGCGCGGGCGGTGCGCGGCTCAGTGGCGTGCAGCGCGCGCCGCGGACGCCCGCACCGCAGTGTCGAGCAGGAGCCCGCCATGCCCGGCCCGCGCCTCTCCCGCGCCGCCTGACAGCATGGCCCTCCCGACCGCCACCATCACACGCAGCCACGCTCTGACGACGGTACGCACGGTGAACCTCTTCAGTCTGACGCGCTAACAGCGCCCGGAGTCGCCTTTCTGCGACCTCCGGCCGCTACTCCAGTCGATCCTGTACAGTGACAGTGTTTCCATCATCTACTTGTCTAGTGAGGGTAGGCCAGCGCAGAAGTTTCGTCCCGATTCGATCGTCCGCAGGCCGAGAGTAGGCGCGAGTGGTCGCCGCGCGCTCGCTAGATGGCGCCCGGTGTCGTTCCTGCGGTGGGCGCTTACCGCCCGCGCGCCCCGCCGTCGCCGTCGCCGCCTTTTGTTTCGCGCCGTTCATGTACATAAAATAATAATTGGCAGGCCGGTGGTGAACCCGCCGAACGGCGCCGAGCCGTCGCTGACGTCAGCGGAGCCCGGGCCCGGGTCCTGGAGCCGGCTTCCCCGACCTTCCGTCACCGCCGCCGTACACTCTCCACACACCACACTGACACGTCAGATTCTACACTAACCCTCCGCCCCTCTTACGTGCCAAAGCTAAAACCAAACTTAACAATTAATCGAAATATTCTAAATATTTACTTACCTTCAAAATAATCTGATTATATATTAGATTAGTTCGAGTAATATTGAAAATATTTTGCGTTACAAAACAAATTGATAGCTGTGACGCACCGAAAATGTGTAGGTTTCATTCATGTAACCTACAATGGTTGTCGATTGATCTGCACCTAGCAACAACGGCGGCGGTGGAAGTCTCTCGTCTAGTTTAGTTAAATATTTGGTGGTTTAGTCGAGAAAATGGCGAAAGCCTTCGTTGTAAATAGTTGAGGCATCATTTAGTTAAAGGAGTGCGTGTGGAGCGCCGCGCCGCGCCCATGCCCCCACGTCTGGTGAGTGCTAGATTGTAAGGCTTCCTAGCGTGCCATTTGCACGAGAAACTCTACGTGGGTGTTTTCTATTACTTTAAGCCAATAACTTAGAGCTCCAACATATGGCTCGTATGGGTCAGGAAAGTAAATAAAGGTGGCAAGAACATTCGATGACAACTTCAAAGGTATTTTCTGGGTGCATGGCTGTTGTTTTCTACATAAAGGCTAGCATTTGCGTGTATTTAAAGCTTTCATAATAATATAAGATTTCTGTATACAGCTTGCTATCTTTACGTGTAAAGAAAGTAGCTATTTACAAAGAACCTCATATAACGTTTGACTATGCAGTACCTAATCAATAAGTGTGACTATGAATTTGATTACATACCAAAACCGATATGCCAGTATTATATTATTACTTTGCCATGTCATAACCAAAACCTTTCATTGTTTACCAGCATAAAAATTTTTGGCATGACATGACTGGGTTTCGGCATAATTATTTTAGTATGACTCCCCAATTTTAGGCTAAAACTAATTAATTAAGTTTTGCAGCTTCATTGCTATAATGGGGATTAAGTACCCCATTATAGCAATGAAGCTGTAATTGTTAACTCATAATTATTTTTCTGGTGCATGCTGACATTTTAAAAACCTAATCCAGGTTGATCCCAAATATAACTGGAAATGCAATTTGGATCATTTCTACGAAAACTAGCATCGCTAAAAATAGCTTAGGACGTGATGCCTTGTTAGTTTGCTAAGAAGCTATCTCTACACGTACACAATTGAACAGCAATGTATTTAGTAATTTATACCACCGCCTGACCATTTGGTCGTTTGGCTGGCGACGCATGGTAGGTATAATTCCCATGGCATTACATTTAAGGCCGATCATATGGCTTTTATTCTTAAAGATACGTTTTTAAACTTTTTATGTAGTCTAGCTGCGCTTTGCGCGTTCATCTGGACACAAAATTTTGAGATAATAATATAAGAGGCCTATAAAAAATTGACCTATACATCTGTTTCCGAGTGAAACAAGGACAACACATCAAATACACTTTCATTAAAATGTTAGTGAGTAGGTGATCTAGAACTATGTTACCTCATATATCCTGGTCAGCTTATCATCATTTTTGTTCTATGAGTCAGCGTGCTATTTTTTTTTACCTATTGGTCAGCATGTTATCTTATTTGTCCTATAGGTCAGCGTGTTATGTTATTTTTATCCTATGGGTCAGCATGTTATCTTATTTGTCCTATGGGTCAGCATGTTATCTTATTTGTCCTATGGGTCAGCATGTTATCTTATTTGTCCTATGGGTCAGCGTGTTATGTTATTTATCCTATGGGTCAGCGTGTTATGTTATTTATCCTATGGGTCAGCATGCTATCCTATTTGTCCTAAGAGCCAGCGTGATATTTCATCGATTCTATGATTAGCGTGTTTTTTTACTTATTAACTTTATGGGTCAGCTTATCTTATTAATAGAGGTCAGCGTATTATCTCATTTCAATCTACCCTTTTACGTTGAGCGTTATTCTTTTTAACATATTGAGCGTTAATTTCGGATTGGTTACTAATATTTCATTACTATTTTGGACGTACCATGATACTTCGTTAGGTACGTGTCACACGTAGTGAAGTGCACAAATATAGCATTTTTGTACCACATACTATCTTCCACAATAAAAAGTCAGTTTGATTTTAGATACTTACTTTTACTTAGCCCTCATTTGCACAATGATTTTATCATTCAACGGGCCAATTTGCTGCCAGCATGTTGAATATGATACGATACGTGCTAAGCATTGAGCTGGAGAATTTAGACTGTCTAGTGTCTTAGATACACGTGGTCTCTTACTGCTGGCCTCGTTAGTAAGCTCAACGTTGCGCAAAGAGCTATGGAGAGAGCAATTCTCAGTCTTTCTTTGCAAGACAAAATCGAAAAGAAGAGAGAGAACTAAAGTGACCAATATAGCTCTTAGAATTAGCAAGTTGAAATGGCAATAGGCAGGCCACATCGCTCGTAGAATTGATAACCGATGGCCGCGGGGAGCCGATGGATGTAGGAGGCGAGCAGCCACTCAAAGTGGCGCTGTTTGGTGGAGGCCTACGTTCAGCGATGAGCATCTTCAGGCTGTTGATGATGATGTTTATGATGATGATGATGAGTGTCTAATCTACTAGGTGGTAGGACTTTTCTGCAAAGTTCGTCTAGGTAGGTACCACCACTTTGCCAGTTATTCTGCCGCCAAGCAGTAGTGTGCAAGCACTACTGTGTTCCGGTTTGAAGGGCATTGTAGCTAGTGAAATTACTGGGCAAATGAGACTTTATGACCTGATTACACAGTGTAGTAACCTGATTACTAGACTGTGTGATTTCTTAGGATGACGTGCGCAGTGCAATGTCACGCAAAACTTTATTATTTTAAAGTTCCGAGTGACACTGCAACTGTTATGGGCGGCCGTATTGCTTAACATCAGGTGAACAACCAGCTCGTCACGTCATTCATTCTCATAAAAAAAAAACTATACATCCAGTAAAATCCATATGTTTTAGTAGTAGGTAAGATATTAGAGTTAAAAGCATTCAGGGGTAGTTGTTGGCATTATTGTACTGGCCAGCTTTTTAGCTTAGAATAAAGACAAAACTCTTTAAAAAAACGCCGTGTTGTTTAGATACACACGATACTTTATTTACCTACGACATATGAGCGTCACATCTAACAACCTACCTATGTACCTACTTAGTTACCTTAAAAGCAAAACTGTATAATAGTATTATGCTCTATGTATTATATAATTTTGTATTGCATTTTTCTTCAACATCTTGGAATATCGATGTAACGCAATTTTTCCTTTACCGTTTTGAATAAAACTGATTTCAGCAATGAACCGCCGCTATGCTGTAACCGCAACGGAAATTAGACTTTTAAATTTTTATTATGGAATTATGGAAAGAAGTCGTTCGGATGATTTCAATAAGATTTACAATACCTTAACAAATACCTATCTAGTCATAGATCTTTATGTTTAGTGGTAGAAAAAGAAAAGTTTCTTCACAAGCCTTCGTTATGATGGTAAAGTACGACTTTCACACTTTCACATGATGGGGTGGTTCAGGAATACCTAGTGGAATTTAAATTTAAGTACCCAAAAAAAAATGTTACTGAGCTTAATAACCTTCAAGAAGTGCTCCTTTCAGCTACGCACATACAAAACTGTATGTGCGTTTGTTTTTCAACATTTCAGAATGTTGACAAAAATGTTTTTAGCGAAAGTCCTAGTCCCTATGCTGGCCTTTATTTTTATTAATTTGCTTACATTTTTTACTTATTGTATTAAACTGAGTTGTCTAGTTGTCTGGAAGAGATCGATTTACGCAAAACGACCGTTGAGAGAGAGAGGGAGAGAGAGAGAGAGAGAGAGAGAGTCTCTCCCTATAATTATTCTAGCACTCCTCCTATAATGATTCTATATTGGAGACTGAATTGTTCGATACTAGTGGAAATGTGTAAGGGAGCTTTTATCAATAGTTAGTTAACTAGTTGTTAAAAACTCTACCAAATTCTAATCAATGATCAAAGTAGTGTTTGATTTTTTAACTATTGGTTACCTTAACTATTACTGTTATAACCCACCCTAAACTTTTTAACTTCGTAGTAAATACGTGCCTATACAGAAAAAGGACAGTAAGCTCACTATTTACACCTCACAAGGTCTAGGTTCACCCACGTCATGATTTTTAGAAGGGCATTGGTATAGAGTTTTCTTACGCCCCCCCCCCCCACAGTTATGTCAAGCCCACAGTACCTACTTTTATGACCTTTCCCAGTTTTTGCCCATCGTTCATCTCCCCCACATTTAACCTGTCTTTATTTTTTTTGCGATTTTCTTTAAACAAATTACGTGACGAGCTCGTCGTTTGCCTGGTGGTCACGGCTGCCCATTACAGATTGCAGTGTCACTTGGAAACTCAAAATTAAACTTTCGCGGGACGCAATATGACCGACTGATATAATTATTATGACTGACTTTAAAAAGAGAAGTAAGTTCGCAAATAGTTTGTATTTTTAAATTGTTTGTTACCTCAGAACTCCGTCATTAATAACTGATTTGGAAAATCTTTCTTTATTAAAAACTATATAGCTTCACAATTTTGCCATAGAAATTTCGTTATAATTGGTTGTGGAGTTTGGTTTTAAAATGACTGTAGTTGTAGATAATGTAGACCGTACCTGGTATATATTACATATAATAGTAGAAATTCACATTCATTCAGTGGATTCAGTAACGCGTTGACCAATTCGAAATTGGAATACAGATAAGCTAACGAAACAAATGAAAGTCGTTAGCATGTATTTTACCTAAACTCGCTAGAATTAGCAGAGTTGTATTTTAGGCCACTTTGGAATTAGGACAAGATGCAACCTTTTAAAATTGGGACAGCTAAGTGCGATATTGTTCGCGATACTGACGAGAAATGCGTTCAGCTATTTAGGCATTTCTTAAGCGTTTGTCGTTTAATAATTCCGTGGAATATTTATGATACAAGTACGCCGCGTTCTTTGCGCTCGTGATTCTGCCAGAAAGGGTAAAGTTGACATGCGTTACTTTTCCCACTTTACAGAGGAGTGTTATGAATTTAACGTGTGTTGGGGTGTATGTGTGTATGTGTGTGCCAGTCTTGGGTAAACCGATTGATTTGTCTTTTTTGTTTTAAAGATGACTTGATCGAAGAGTTCTTAACTATTGACTCAAGAAAATCTGTTCAGCAGTAAACTGTAGCCATGTTGGCGCCAAGAAGTAATTAAAATTAATGAGTTCATAAGCAAGACTTTTCATATTTAATTTGACTGTTTTTATTTGTTTGTTTAATATCTCCCCAACCCTATTTACCTCATCACACTAATAATATATAAAAGTGAAACATTGTCTTGTTTGTGTGGCTTCTACGCCAGAACTGTTAAACCGATTTGAATGAAATTTTACATACACATTGTTTATTTCACCAAAATGACCATAGAATACATTTTGTCCCGGAAAATAGGTTATCCAAAAGAAAACGGCTAAATTGCGAGTTAAACCCTGGGGTGTCTCAAATTCATAATGACGTCATTTTCTTTTATACATAAGTATTCAAATAATTTAATTTTACAACTATAACGTGGAACACATCTTTTTCTGTGTAAAAGTCGACGTCGGATAATTTATTGAAATAGGCTATTTTTAGCACTTTTACAATTTCGATTGATTTTATGCGTCACAATAGTAGGTAAATATTGGAACTTTCTATCTACTCGCTCCTGTTTCGTAACCACAGTCTCAAGCTACCAAACTTGCCATACAGTGGTCAATTAGGGCAAGTGCAGGATGAAGCCAATTCTAACCAGCATATATCAACCAGTGGCAACTAATGCGTTCACACGTCGCGGCACGTTTGTAGTTTATTGGGTAATGATATCTCGTTTTATCAATCACACACGCGTTTGATTGTGTACAGTACAATATCGAACAACCATAGGTATTTGAACCATATTCTTCAAAATGTAGAGGTGCAGCGTTTGCATCTGAAACGTTTTTGCTTTCCCTCAAGAACTCAACTTTTGGGGATAATCAATGAATGAATGAGTTTATTTGCGAAAAATAATTTTAATGTTTTCTTGATCATTAAAATACTTTATGTGCAAAATCATTCATCATCAATTTACCTGGTCCACTCTCGGATCCGCGCTGGAGCACTTCTAGAGCACACCTTTCTTTTCAAAAGACGTAGTAGTTGATTTTACCTTTGTCGTTCTGATTATGGGTCTATCCACAATAATATTTCTCAAGTAATATTAAAAAGCAAAGCTCCCGCTAAGTTCCAGTAAAATCGAACAGACTGCCCCAAAATCAGTTTCAAACGGAATGCGGTCCAGCGCTCAACGCGTTCACAGAATAAAACGTTTACCCGACAGATAGTATGACGAGGCCGATAAAAGCAAAATGCTCAGTTGAGCGAATAACTAACTTGGCAATCGATCTATGAAACATCTATACTATATACTACAAAGCTACAAGCAAACAAAGGATTGAATAAAGTAATGTTTAATTTTGTATCGTATTGTTAAGCAGATAAAAATGATTTTCATTTAAGTTTGAATCTGTTTTTAATGGTGACTGTTTAAAAGGTTCACTCACGAAAATATCCGCATAAATAATTACTAGACACTATATTATACAGACTAACCCCAAAATCATAACCCTATTTTTTGCAGTAATCGAGTAATAATATCACAACATGTCAAAATCTCAACACGAAACGAAGAACAACAAAAACAAATAGGTAATATATCTCACATGAACTTTCAACTCCATATACAATTTAGTTGAAGCAATGTACACGAATAGTATATTGGTTCAGAATAGAAAACGTCATAGTTATATAAAAACTTGTGTACTATAAAATACCTGAATATATTGCGATACTACTACGAGTTAGACTGGTAGTAGACATGAATCAATATTCAGTTTTCCGGTGAAGTGCAGTCCGTTGAGCAATTACCCGATAACCGCTTACTCCGAATGCGGCATAGGCGAACGCCGATCAACGGTAATTAACTGAGCAATCAATTTACGTACTGCTGTAGGCTGTAGAGCTGTAGTAAACGCAGGAACGCAGGTGTGTACGCTATTAATAGCTGATAGAGTTTATAATTTGCGGTATAATTAGGTAATTAGTTTGGTAAACTACTGTGAATTCACGTCGATTTTTTATATCATCATAAAAAAAAGTTAAAGTTGTTGTATTGTGAATTTTAAAGCATAAATCATATGCTTTAAAATTCAACACAGCTACATAATAATAAAATGTGCCCGGTATATAGGTACGTAAGGGGACTAGGGCCTGGTTGCAAGGGGAATTATTATTAACAACTATAATATTGCTTAGTATTTTTCAACGCTTTTGTCTAGAATGAACACTTAACGTGACCCTTATTTATAACGGGATCACAGTCAGTGTTGCTCTCTACGCCATGATGTTGAATCTACCTATTACACAGTAAACGGTAGAGTGAGATGGTAACCCAGATCTGCTGGCAATTGTTGCCCGAAATTTGGGGCACAACTTCAGGTTGTACGAACATGAAGCTACCGTAACAAAGTTTGGATATGAATGCATACACTTGTATGAAGCTGTTGTATTCTGTATGAGTTTCTGGTCGAAATTGTTAACTAGGTATTCTATTTATGTAAGTAATGTAATTTCAAATCGATACTTGTTTTTTTTGCCTTTCTCTAGCTGATACAAAGTAAAATCTTTACAATAATACCTATATGCAATATTTCTATAGCTTTATCTAAATCCATTATTATGTCCTTGTACTAAATATCTATGCCATATTATTATGTGGTTTAAACCTAGTCATATTAAAAAAAAACCTGCTTACGTCTATTACCTACAACCAGACAGACAGTACATACATACAATCCTGTACCATTTAGGTAAATAATCAAGATTTATAACACTCTCCCGAAGAGTACATTGGATGCACAAAGCCACAGCTCCTTCCACCGCAAGCTCAAGATACTACTGCTTGAAAGCTTACTATAGGTAGTATAGATGAATACCTGACAGACAAATCGATCCATGATCCAACCTTAACTATATCACAGGGAACTGTTAGATAATCTTTATTTTAATAATTATTATTTTTACAGATTTTTGTTGACTGAAATATTAAGTACCTATAATTATTAATACGGTCAAAATTGGCATGTGAGATATCCTTATAAATAAATAGATATATGAATAAATAAGTTGGAATTAGGGTTTTCTCAAGATTTCAATAATTTCCAGTAGTTTGGTTCTATATTAGTGCACAATAACACTCATACAGTAGTGTCGACAGCAGGACTTATGTTATGGATCGATTAAGATTGTGATAACGCCAAACCTGTTTTCTAACAAATCTGCCGACATATCGTAGGAAAATTTTCGGAATTCCACAGAAGCCTGAAGCATGAAACTCGCGGGGTAGCCACTGACAATCCAACTTTATTTGCATTTTAAAGTTGCATAAGAGGTTCAGAACGCATATTCTTTGATGAATTCGTTTATTGAACAAGGTAAATAAACGTACCTAAGTGATCGGTTGTAGATGTTTTTATATTTTGATCTTAAAAAGTGTCGATTGGAATATTTTAAAGTACTATGCTTGTTTTAGTTTGTTTAAATCACGTGAGTATGCAACCGCAATCGGATTTCTATTAGAGATCAGCTTTATTACAGTTTTATTGTGATAAAAAGAGACATGACAACACTTAACATTAACACCCTGTATTTAGTTTGCGTCAAATAATAGCCATTATTGGATTTTTGGAATATGGAAATCAATCATGTGAAATTTTAAAACGTTCTTCATAAATATATTTTATCCGCCAGAAGACGCAGGCACGTGTTGAGTTCCATTGAAAATTACATCCACTGCAAAATCAATTCCGACAGACCGTTCTACCGTTCCGTAACCATGAGTAGGTAAAGTAAATACGAAATCAGCATTGAAAATAAGGAAAGGCTAGCTTCAGCGATATTCTACGTTGTACGCATGCGCAATTTCTCGTAACTTAGTTTGACGGCCGCACTCCTTCGCTCGTTGATACTAATGTGGTAACTCGAATATATTCAGAGAATGCACTACTGATTTAAACCGGTTTTGAAAAGATATACTTACCTCACTATACCTTAAAACTCCATTGTCACATTAATTATGATATTTCATAAGAATTTGAGTAAATGTATAGTGCGGACCAACGTCAAATACGTAGTCCAACTATTTATTCAAACGCCTCCATACTACGTAGGTAATTTACCCCATACATGGACTACTTTTCATACGCAGGTACTACTAATACGTTGATTTAGTATTGTATGCAATAATGACGCATATTATGGCTCATATATACTGATTTCAACAGGGTATAGCAGTGCGACAAATTATTAGAAAACCATTTCGATCCAACACTTCATACATGTGTGGAGTGTTGGTAGTTTTGGCGAGAACGCGAACATACCTTAGTGTGGTATCATTCTTCAAAATTTGTGTCATTTCGTGTGTTATGTATGATTATTAAACGTTAAGTGTTTGTGAACGTGTAAAAGTGAATGTAAGTAATATAATGCTTAATTATTATTATAATAACAATTATAAGTTATGGCAAAAAATATCCATAAACTTTTAAACGATTAATATTAGACGTAACAAAAATCGGATATGCATGATAGGAGTCTTCTATAAAAAATATTTCATGAAAATCGATAGTGAACATAAATAGACAAAATGTGTATTTTCATCCCAGATAATATAATACTACAGATTTTCATGTTCTCTCCAAAACTCCATAGAAGCATTACAGTAAAGGACCCACCACAGAGTACATTGGTAAAGACTGGGACCCACCGAATACTAACTTTGACACCGTTACTTGACCACTCTGAAGTGAATTTGACTTGACCTTGATAGCTTATATTCCAAAAATGTCATCTAGCATGACTAACACTGGAATTCGTAGTCAAGGTGGGGGCTCCTCTAGATGATGATTCAGGCGCTGTGAGGCAAATTCAAGCTTTATGCATTTTATAAACAAAAGCAGCCCCCAATCAGGCATGATCCGAAGCTGAATGCTAATTGTCCGAATTTCGTCACCAATCGGTTCACTTGCTTTCATTTAGTGTTATTTTATTATTTTGTGAAGTGTCGTGATATTTAAAGTACGAATAAGGTATATCGGTACCGTTTCTTCAACATTTACCAGTTAAAATAATATATATAACACAAAATAGGCACACAAAATATACAAAAATGATATTTCTTTTAATTATTTTGTGAGTGAGTGACGGGTGACATTTTGGCGCGACTTTTGATAGTTCAAAAGTCGCGTCAAAATTACACTCGACAGAATTTTCATAGACAACTTGATTGAAATCGTAGAGTATTTAATTAAAATGCAGTTCCGTTAGAGGTTTCTCCAGTGATTTTTATCTCTAGGTAAAAGTGGAATGATAGATTTTCGAGGTTTGTTCAACCTTTGTTTATGAATAGCACTGTTATACACATTTTTGAAATTTTCTTTTCTGAAATCCCACCATGCCATGTTTGTGAATTTTTTGACAAATTCGTGCTAATGGGGATATACCAATAATCAAAATAAAAACAATGTGACCATTTACATATTGGTTCGGATCGGATGTCTACAACACACCAGCAGGGTTACTCTTGACACTCGATTTCAATCGTAATTTGGGATTTGGAACGAAATCGTGGTATTTGGTACTCTTGGATCCGATACTAGCGCACGATTGGAATCTTTGTCCGTGGAATTTTATGAAACTAAATGGAATCGACTCATTTTTATACCATACGTTTTTTCGGTACTCTTGACGCGATTTGACGTTGACAAATTGAGCTTGAAGTCGAGTTTGCGATAGAATTTTTACAGTTTTCAAAAGTTAACTTTTTTGCGTTCGAGTGTGTTGTGTTCGGAAGTAAAATGGCACGTTTGTCTCTTATTTTTAATATTTTGGACAAATTTATACACAAAATATACACTCAGTCTTGTTGATGACACAAACACAAACACATGATAATTCCCATGGGCGGAGCGCAACAACCTTTTGCTATCCCTGGATTATCTTGTAAAAAATCCTAGATCCTCCAGCTGTTGGTAGGTTGGCCTAAAGATATTATAGTCCTCAAAATTTTAGCAACCAGCGGGATTTGAACCCGTGCCCTCCAACTCACCGGATTGGACGTTCTACCAACTAGAGAGTTGGAGGGCGCGGGTTCAAATCCCGCTGGTTGCTAAAATTTTTAGGACTATAATATCTTTATAGATATACCTAAAGTGTGGTTTACCCTTCAAAAATCATTCCTATGCGCTTTTATTTTCTTGAAAGTGACTAAATATCATCAAAAGTGATGGTTTTTGGTAAAGTATTTTAAATTTAAGTAAATAAGTAAATAAATAAATAAATAAATAAATAAATAAATAAATGAAATGTTTTCAACCAATTTTGGTATTAGTATTTTCTATTATGTTGAGTATGGCAGCACTTACATAGTGTTGTTATTTTGTGAGTCACAATGTTAAGTCGATCGCATATGCGATTTCAATTTCCAGCTCGATTTTGTTCAAGGGTACCAAATTATTTAACATTGGAATTGGGATTGATTCGGATTAGAATTTTAGTGAAATTGGGATTGGATTCAAGAGTAACCCTACAGCTTACACAAGCGTCTATTTAACATCTGGCAGTCAGTTTATTAGGTGTAGTAAAACATCTGCAATTCTAGTTAAACGACCTAAGCATGGTACTTACCGGTAATCGGTTTAAATACAGGGAAACGGAACGATTACCATCCCACCGAGAATAGTCTCCGGTAAGCCTATGGTTGTTAAATGCTTGAATGCAGGCGCGTTTCCACCTCGCAATGTACGCTAAGCGGCGGCTAAGCTCTGCATAGTCTGGTAACAGTAGTCACACAACTTGGATAAGTATGTGTTGTCAAAAAAATTGCTATTTTTTTAATATACATTTAAAATTCAACGTGCTACACCGTTAACTTATATTAACAGTAAATATTACGGTTAAATGTTACGCACTCTGCTACACCTTCGACTACATCATCTGGTCTCAAGAGGTTCTCGCTAGACGGCTGAATCAAAGGGTAGATTCAGAAGGCAGTACTTCTTGACACGGCACGTATTGTTAGGAGTCCCTCACTCTGCAGCCATAACCACCCAACGGTAGCTTGGACCCTTCGCCTATAAATTGATGTATTCTCACTTACATAAAATCTTGTGACTTTGGCTTTTAGCTGTATTTTGACGTAGCTTATCGTAGCTTATTGATCCATCATCAAAGTCATTCTAAAACTATGGATGTTTGTTCAAATTGCGACTGGTCCTGAGGTGAATTCTATGGTTCTGTGTATTTGGTTGTTAGTTAATTTACTTATTTTGTTTTAATGGCAAAGTATGTTTGCCGATTTGGATGGAAATTTGCTCACAGATGGCTTTATACTAGGTATCGACATAAATATGTTAGTATTGTTGGGAAGCTCTGTTTTGCGAGAAAGGAATAGACGATGCCCTCTACAGAGACTTTGAAAGCTTATTAATCCGTCATTTATTTACCAGTTTAACAATATTTTTTGTTATTGCATTCATTTTTACTTTATTCAATATCAAATTATTAATTTTAAATAACATGACACTAGCCTATTGCGTATAAAACCACAGTAGGGTGGGTACCTTTAGTTTCTTATAATAGCCACCAACTCCGATCAGTACCGTAATTTAAATTACTGGTAAATTCTTCCATCAGTACCGCAAGGACGCGATGTGATTTAATGACCGATGGCTCGCTTTACGAGCATGATATGATATAATGAGCGAACTTTAATTTAAAAAGTGTTTTTACTTTATATTAACTGGCAATTCGTTTTTTGTAGTTCTATATCAAAGGGCACATCCTTAATTTGAGGTCTCCATGGCCGTAGCCAAAGGGTAGAGCAGAACGATTGAATTGCTACACGTATTTTCTGATACGGCAATATAAAAGTATTCACGCTCGCTTCGCTCGCGTTTCCATTATTTCCGCTATATTTTGTTTTATAGGAAGTGCGTTTATAATGACTGACATGTAATTCGTATTTGAATTACCATGCGTGTTTTCTGAAATACAATGCGACATTTTTTTGTGTTCGCTTCCCTCGCACTTTTAATATTTTATTCTAATAACAAGCGCGTTTATGCTGGCTATTAGAAAATTTATTACAATCATTTCATGCCTGGAACACTGCTCAACCTGGAAGTAACTTTTATTTAAATTCCATAAGTGTTTACTACTATAGATTTAACATACACTGAATATTCAAATCATGGAATGTGAACGTATCGCCAACCAAAAGCCGCTCTAGCTTTATCTTGACCGGTGGAAACTAAAGCTGAAATGGAGACACTTCGTTCGCGTTTCGTGCTCCATCGGGCAATAACATAGACGCATCAATAATAATGTTGGTATTTATGTCACAGTTTATAATCTCTTTTTATGCTATAGGAAGCATAAAAAGCCTTTCTGATGGGGGTAAGGTAGCTTATGGATATATGTAACACTAGACGTGCCACTAATAGATAAAAACTATTCTTATAAGCCATAAAAAGTGATTCATCATCATCATCATCATCACCAGCCTGTAGATGTCCACTGCTGAACATAGGCCTCCCCCAGAGAGCGCCACTTTGAGTGGCTGCTCGCCTCCTGCATCCATCGGCTCCGCGCGGTTTCCACCAGGTCGTCGGTCCACCCTAGTGGGGGGTCTGCCTACGCTGCGCCTTCCGGTTCGTGGCCCCACTCGAAAACTTTTTCCCCATCAGTTGTCAGTTCTGCGAGCGATGTGGCCTGCCCATTGCCATTTCAACTTGCTAACTTTAAGGGTTATATCGGTCACTTTAATCCTTCTGCTGATTTCCTCGTTCCGGATCTTATCTCGCAGGGAAACACCGAGCATAGCTCTGTCCATAGCTAAAAAGTGATTATTTTAGATAAATGAATTATATTATTTTATTTATAGATAAACTTGGATAGAACAAAAAGTCTCTGAACAGTTGTCGTAAGATGTAGAATTCATAGGTAATATACATAAGTCTCATGTTATCCCACGTTTGCTCTACAAAAATGAATAACAAAGATATTCAGCAGGGTACTCATGGATATTCTACAGTGTACATAGGCATATTGATGTTTTAGTTTCAAAAACGACGGTAATGACAATTTTGCCAAGGATACCAAAAAATATATGAACAATAACAAAAAGTACAGGGATTTCTTTACTTTCTAAAAAGTGCTCGTACAAGTTACATCATTGAATGGCCTACCACAACCTCTTATAGCATTATTACTTCCACCATACATTGAACAATGACATAAATGTAAGAATACTGTAATGTGGCAGAGCAGTTTTGATGATGTCACGTTAAATCGTTCACTCAAATACATCATGTTGACACCGAAGTGCGACAGTGATAACGCTATATGAAAATGTAGACGTCGCGTTCTCATGCAGGAATACTTTATAAGTTCATGGTACGAATTCAACCATCATAATTGTAACCTTGAAACATTACTGTCATGAACCATGATGGTTTCGTATTAGTTTGTGGTAAGGCCCCTGTCCTTATAAGTTTCAATTTCCATTTAAAGTTTCAGACGTCACGGTTGGACGACATAATGATGGTTAAATTAATTATGGGCAATAACGTCCAACGATCATACATGTAGGTACACATAAATCCTTGACCCTTTACTGTATCTATATTAGTAACTACCAAACTATTTACGAGGACCATTACACCAGTGCATCTTACGTGACATAGGTACCCGGACAAAGAACAAGTGCTTGTTTTTTCTTCCTCTTAACAAAACAAGAAGAAAATTTGCGAAGTTATATTGGTAAAAATTTATGTAAACAAATAATGGAAAATAATTAATATACAGCTTTATTTTATATTTCTAGGATACTCGTAGAACTGCGTCATGACACATACGTATAGTAATGACGTATGTTGGCAGTAAATGCTGTGTGTTTCATATAATTTTGCAATGGACTAGAATCCGTCAGTAGGTATAATTATAATAGCTTCTATTGCTCGACCATTGACGTCGGATCCGATGCGGACGTCATGTTTTGCACGTCAGCGTTTATCAATTAATATCATCGAGACGCAGCCGTTATCGCTGTGAAGGACCAAGGCCACTTGTTGCCACTTCTATCTGGTCATTTGTTATCAATTCAAAGTATGTTCTGATATTCATTATTATTACTAACAGATTATTACTCAACATTTCATAAAAAGTACGTTCCCGTTTTTAACGGACAGTTTGCCTTTATTCTTTTAACTAACTACTACAAAAATAAAAACGTTATAGTTTTCATGTTCTATGTAACCAATATGTGCTTGCCTATAGTGTATGTTTCCCAAATAGTTATATCCCAGATAATATAATACCTACAGCACAGATGCCTCATCCGTACAACGGAATAACGCGGGCTATTTTACGAATTATTTTATTTCTGCACAACGCAAGATTATAAAGCGACTTTTATTGCGTGTTGGCGAAGTATTGGGCCAAATAAATACACTGGACACTAACTAGTAAGTCTC
This sequence comes from Ennomos erosarius, assembly GCA_963580505.1. Classification (NCBI taxonomy): domain Eukaryota; kingdom Metazoa; phylum Arthropoda; class Insecta; order Lepidoptera; family Geometridae; genus Ennomos; species Ennomos erosarius. The sequence continues at coordinate 13,303,501 of OY756978.1, forward strand.
TAGACACGATTACTACATTTTTTTCAAGTTCGGGCTATTTTTTTAATGTACCTGATGGGGCCCCATGGTTATACTTATATTCCTGTCCAAACGATGCGTATATTGGCGCCGCCTTTGTTTATTTTATAAAAAAATATTTATAGGTAATGATAATGCATTTGGCTTATTTACATATTTATAACACTTTAAATACTTTAGATAAACTACATTTCGAATTTAATACCTATATCTTGGTACCATAACCGTATTTATGTTTCAATAGGTATTAAAATAGGTACCGAAGCAACCAGAATTAAAAAGCCGGTAAATTTGCATCAATAATAGCTTTCAAGCTATCCGTGGAATTAACACTTGCTCATTAGAAAATTATCGTGACCGACAGATTTAGGAATCAGAAAATTTTAGAACATGCATCCACCAACTCTTTAGCATACCATTTAGCCAGATGGGTGGATTACGGCGTACCACTCTTTACATGTTAGAGAAGGTTCGTTTTGTCCTAGCGTAGGGAACGTTTGGACAGATGACGTCAATGCCGAAGAATTAAAATGTAAACTCATAGTTTTTTATATTTGAAACACACCTACTCTTTTTATTCTTACACGTTTGAATATTGAAATATCGCCCGGATTTCGCTTTACAGCAAAAATATTACCAACCCTGTTCAAACTCAAAGTATCGACTCGCTTTTCCCTCTGTAGGTACCAGTACCCGGCTAAGTTTAGTTAGGGTCCCCACGGATACAATTAGGAGTAAAAAGTAGGATGAAGAGCCGCTAGGCATAAATGTCAGGAAATGGACTCTCATCATGCCGCCGTATTAAATTTTGATTCAGTTTACAGGGAATGATATTTTGTTAAATGGATAACCGTTTTGTTGTTAATTTATGAAAATAATAAATAGATTATAATATAGTTTTATGTCAAAGTGCGGGACTTGAGCATGACATTTGAGTCGGCTTCTAATGAATTAGATCTAAGGATATTAAATTAAAAAGTACATACCACCTGCACATACCATAATACACTAGCTTTTAAAAAATCAAGTTATTGTAATTTTGGTATTTTTGGTAGCGTTTGGTTACGTATTCGCATATTTCTACTATTTTGGTAGGATTCTGACGTAATAGGTACTTATTTATCTTGTTATTTATTTATTTATATAAGTACTCATAAATCATATAGGTACATTTGTATATGTTCGTTCAGTTAGTTAGGTCAGAAGAAATACATTGTTTGGACATCAAAAACCTATTATCCACATATTTTAGGCTCGGATAAATTATGGTTCATCATTTTAATATGTATGTTAGATACTTCATTCTTTAAACTAACTAGGTACTGCTGTGTTACCAACTACTTTTACTAAATGGTACTTTAGTCTTATGTGCTATACGCCACGTTACGAGTAAAGTCTACAGATTAATTTGTAAAGGAAAAATTAGAAACACGAGCGGGGATTGCTTGTCTTGATTGATTTACTTGTCACGGTAGCTTAAGTAAAGCATATCCCGGCTTGAGGGATGGATGGATGCGGGTTCAATCCCCGCTCGTGTTTCTAATTTTTCCTTTACAAATTAATCTGTAGATTACGCTGAGCAGGCGATACTGCTATAAAAATCATAAAGACTAAAGTCAAAACAAAACGCCATAAAATGACCATCTACAGGTACCGGCGTGGTATATAATATGCATTGGCTAAAGATGCAATGCTCTATGAAGCCGACTATATCCCTGTGAGTGACAGAGACGACCCTGAACCAAGCCGACTATCTCTCTGCGAGTGACAGAGACGATGCTCTACCAAGCCGGCTATCTCTCTGCGAGTGACAGAGACGACGCTCTACCAAGCTGGCTATCTCTCTGCGAGTGACAGAGACGACGCTCTACCAAGCCGGCTATCTCTTTGCGATTGACAGAGAAGACGCTCTACAAAGCCAACTATCTCAATGTGTATTACGTACCACCGGGAGCTGTACTTCTAAATAAATTCATTCCAAACGTTGCTTTGTTAAAAAGCATTTATTTTGATTAATTACGATATAAATACGTTTGGTTTACACCTGACACAAAACGTTTAAGTTAATTCTTATCGCGGATATTTTTAATGTCCAAAAATCTGAGTTGTTCAGCGGCATGCGATTGCGTGTGCCACCAGGTTTATTCACATAAACAAGGAAGTAGTTTTATAAAAGCACTCCTGTATAAAATAAAAGGTGTTTTACTCGTTTACTAGCGTTTGTGAAGCAATAGCTAGTTGGGCACAATGGTCAGCTTAAGGCTGTTTTCGGCTTTTTCGGATTTTACTACTTTTTCCACACAGCAGAAGCATTTTAGCCTAATTTTACTAAGTAGTGGGTTATTCTGCGAGAGTTTGAGTAAAAGTGCGCTCGCTGGCTTTGATTATTTTTCTTCGAAAAAGAGTAGGTTCTTAAAATAGCAGATTCTCATGATAACAAATGTTTACAAAGATAGACACGTCAATAAACGTAACTTTAATTTGGTATGTTAATGATGCACTTTTTTCATACTTTCCTTTTTTCAAGTTTGCAACTTCCTCTGACAGAACGAATTGTTTATCTTCTGATTTAGTTAATGTTTTGTAAAAACTAGTAGAAACTGACATTATTTTAACGGTTGCATTTTATAATTCCAAATTCTACTAATAACATATCAGTGATTTTAAAATAATTGTAACGTATGTAATTTTACTAAATGTAAATCCTATCAATTCACGGCCGATATAAACTTTACTCAAAAGCAAAAACTGATAAATTAATCTCAATCATCAGCAGTGTTGATGTAAATCAAATAATTATGTATTTGAACGAGCAATCCCACTCACGTGTCGCCGCAAGTCGCACAAAACCAAAATTACATTTTGTGTAATATTTACACGGCACAATTAAAATTCGCGGTGGCGCCCTCTATCGCGTTTTAAGGCTTTTACAGGCAAACAGGGACCGGACGTGGTTAAAAATTCATCCAACGTTATAATCTCTTCTATACACACCGTATCATGGAAACATACCGTTTCTGAGTCCCAGTTACTCATTCATTTTATGCCACGTGTTTGCAATATTGATTGACAGGTAAACACTAGTAGGGAGCCGGTAGAATCCAGGTCAAGACAATGCCGTACGTCACTATCATTGTTTGTATAGAATTATCGCTCGAATGATTGCGAACAGCGTTAAAATGCTACGATTCTCAGCGATTTGTTACGAGTGGGAGGTATGTAAAACAGCGGTGACTGAGGTCAACGACGTCATCGAGTTACTTCACTCACTTATATCTATTTGTTGAAAAGAATATTAATTGAAAGCACAATATGGTACTGTAATACCGTATTTTAATTTATGATTCGTTAGTACACAAAAAACCGCGTAGTCTTCTACGCAATCTGTAGAACCGTAGAGGCTCTACGAAATTCTGTAGCTGAAAGATTAACGTTAGCTTCAAAAATGCAATTTCAGTTCATCGACAAATAGTTACGTCTGAGTACACTTTCGAGTCGCGGCATTTCAGATATTTTCGCTACAACATAAAGCTGATAGTTGAGTGCAGAAACTAAATCGATGTAAAAGCTTTTTGATCGTCGAATGTAACATGCAGACTCGAAACATTTCTTATTTTACGCTCGAATAACGATCATGTCTTTATTGACAATGCAACTTTACTACATTATTATAACGAAAAGTGTATAAGCAATACCATCGGTTATTCCGAAGGCCAGGCGGTTCGACACGGGTAGCTGGCCGGCTACCGATAATGGTGTTGGTTCTATACAGAAGTATAGTGACAATTCCTTGAACAGAGTCAAAGATGACGAGACGGGTGCGTGACGTCACACGCGCGGCTCTGCGGCTGCGGCTATCGATCGGATAAGCTCGTCACATCTCGCTCTTACATGGGCAAGATGGGCACCCTGTCCCGCTCGCACGCAGGTCTGTTACCTCGGTGGAAAGCTGCGTTCCGAAATACGCTACTAATATTTATTTTAACGCAGCCGCCGGGGTTTGAGCACGTGGTGTCGACGCGGGATGCCAGCCCTTAACCATTCCCCAAAGGAAACTGATGGCCCTCTGCATTATTATGATTTTATGAATATTTTGCGATGAATATTATCATGTTCATCGCAAAATCTAAAACAGTAGGTAAAAAATAATTTACCTACTATTTTAGTTTTTTTTTTTAATTTAGTGTACTTATCTCTAAAAAAACTAAACGTATGCATTTTTATAATTTAGGGTTTTTTTGGTTTCTTTTAACTTAATAATACCTAACAATGGTTTCAAAAAAATATATATTTATTATCATACTATGATACATATAATTTATATAGGTATTTTACCATCGCGGTGTATTTATAAAAAGGCCCAAAAACAATTTTATATGAACTTCGATACTATGTACAAAATAATTTCCTGAGCCGAAATGTCACATGCGAGCATCTGACATTCTGAAAACCATTTTTCGCTCAGTTACACGGTTGGTGTACTACTTTAATAAAATGTAAAGGAAATGTCACACGTGGGAAAATGTAAATTCTATATTATTAGTAGATATCTATATACATAAGTATTGTGTACCTACATTTTATAGGTATATATTGTCTAGTAAGCATTTATATACCGGCAGAAGACGACATAATAATACAATATGCGTCAACCTGCCACCCCCATAGGTGTAATTAAATGGGAAAGGTGAGGTACGTCTCCACCCGGGTATTTCTAAAAATCCCCACCAACGTACTCAACTGAAAACTGGTGGGCATTTATGATACTATCCAATTATCCCCACCGACCATGCTAAATAAGATACTAGTAGGTATTTTAGTCTTAGAAACTGGCCCTGGATATCGTTTTACTCGTCACACAAAACGCGCATTGCCATCTCTTTCATTTGTACTGAAAATTGTGTGCGCACCTCATTGAAGCGGGCCACTTGTGAGAAGCTAGTGCGTTATCATCCCTTTTTTATTTACATCTATGACCACCCTGCTTGTTTTGACATCGGGTATTAAAAATTTGTACTATACACGTGGAGCTAATGCGTAGTGATTACTTTATTCACTGTGTAGGTTTCAGCAGCTGATATTTACCTAAAGCTATCTTATCTAAGCAATAAAAACAGAACGCAAATACTTGACGCAATTTGGCTTTACTACGATGTATAGTAGCAGTTGAGTGTGCTAAAATGTACTTGATTTATGACCGGGTATATGTGTCAAGTACACGCGATAATTGCTCTTCAGAACATGATCCGTAGCACATTATTTGTGTACAATAGTGCTTGGTTGGCATATCTATTTTAACATTTGGCAAGCCGCTGTGGTGTGCATGGCGTGGGACCATGGTCTTCGTAGATCATAGGTCCCCAGATAAAAGAAATCCTTCATTCAGCTGGCAGACTACAAAGTTATAGTTTCGTTTACAGTTTACATTCGATACATCGTCATCCAGTCAGTGTAATCTCCAGCTAGGCTTTTATTTAGTTAGTTCGTTAATTTTTTTATATTTACCTATCTATTACAAGCTATGTGCAGTGCACAGCACAGCCGCAGCTGGCGCAGGCGCACTCCAAACATTATGATACTACGAGAAATATCTCAAAGAGACGGACGCAAGCGTGTTCAAATACCGTTCATGTTTCAAAATTTTCCTTTTGAAGTTAATCTGTAAACAATCTCCAAGATAACTATGTAAACTGTGTATATAGTTAAACCAAGGAAGTTATATACACCTCCTAAAACTTCCTTGAGTTTAACTACATATTAGAACTGTCAAAATCCATAGTGAAACGTTTCGATCGGTTACCAAGTTTCGTATCGCGTTGCAAAGCTAATCACTTTCTTACACGAGAAGAAGAAGCCACAATTCACTCCAATTTTATTTCAAGAATGATAAACAAAACTGCTAGTTTAGCATTCAACGAATCGGCTGTAAATACTTATTCAAATCTCCATTCGAACAGGTGCAAGCCGACAGTATCACCGGCGACTGGTTTTCGGTCATTTTGCCAGGAAATTGGCCTATATCCGATCAAGCGACAGACACCTCCGCGCAATCCACTTTTTACGCTTTATCCATCAAAACTCTATCTGTAACCTTCTGCAGTGAATCAGATACAAATAGTAGTTACAATTTTTTACACGTTTTAATCGTTTTTCCATTTTCCGGCCGCAGTGTTGTTTTTATGTTGAAACTGTGCGATGGCATTTCGTAGTTTATTTTGCTACTGTGATTGAATTCAAATATTTACGTACTGGGAAATGGTTACTGACGTGTTACGCTTACGGCCAACAAATAATTATGAGAATGGTATGTTCGGTTCAACTGTTATTATTGGAATTTAATTCCACAAAATTGTAATTTGTTTGTTTCATTTTTTTTATCAAAGACGACTTAATTTATTTATAACGAATTATTTAGTACTTACACATTTGAAGAATGCTGTTTTAGGTAAGTAGGTTTAATTAAGTAGGTACTTAATTATTTTTCCTACTATAATTAGTTCTAATTGGTCACTACTCTGTGAACTAGTCCAGCTTTACATAAACCGCAGCATGGTTGATTGGGAGTACCTATATATTTGGTAATGTAACCCCTTTCTCAATTTATATCTTCATAAACGTTGTGTGTTTGTATGAACGTATTGTCGTCTAAAAGGCTACACTGATTTTGATGTTTTTTTTCCAACAAGTCCAACAAGACCACAAGTGCCGTGTGGTCCCGGTTATAAATAGGACCATCCCATCTGCAGTAAAAGTCGGCTAAAGAAATATCCAGGGAATGGGCTGCAGCAGTCTCCTTGGTCTTCTCTATTATAATCTACTGCGATCACCAAGCCACCTGCCGAGAGTGGTGATTATGGCAAACCCGGGGGGGCTTATGACAAGTACAAATAATGAGCAAAATAGACGATCAGGACCAACCACCGACCGAGGTCACATTTGGCTCACCTTGGTCGGATTGGTGTAAAATCTGATCGTGTGAATGGTGGTTGGCGACCGAATGAAGACACCAACTACCATCCACACAATCGGATTTTACACCAACGCGACTAAGGTGAGATAAATGTGACCTTGGTCGGTGGTTGGTCTATTTTGCTCATAAAGGTGGCCCCAGTCCCCGGCGGCTCGGCTATCCCATGGCTCCGGTAGCGGTCACGGTAACGGCAGGGCAGCGGGTGCTAGGCAGACCCCCGTGGACCGACGATCTGGTGAAAACTGTGGGGAGCCGATGTATGCAGGAGGCGAGCAGCCGCTCAAAGTGGTGCTCTATGGGGAAGGCCTATGCTCAGCAGTGGACATCTACGAGCTGATAATGATAGATGATGATGACGACTCAACCCGTTGATTTTGAAAAAAAAAAAAACATTGTGTATTAACTCTATTTGAAAGTGTCATAGTAGGTACTGTAGCTGTAGGTGGAAGCTGTGACTGCTAGTGAATTTTTAATATCATAGGTATTTACGCTATCAGAATTTCGTATCAGGAAACGATCTTCAAGTTATACTGTAGTTTCTAATACATCCAACTTACGCGGTGTGGTGTGCGTAACGAATGCAAAGTTAAATGTAAGAACGATGCATCCCCGTACCTCCACCATACAATACAAGTAAGTGTAGACTTTCGATACATACAAATAGAGCTGAAAAGCGGCTGGCCGCATTTTTATCACGCCATGTTTACAAGCCCACACTAGCGTGTCACAAGGCCATAAGCTTCAGTACTAGGGTCAAAATACACCAAGTGCAGCTAAACGACAATACGATCTTTTTATTGATGGTAGATGCTGCTGATTTTGGCGTATTTTTTATTTATATATTTATTTTTGATTCTTGGCGTTTTTTGACTAGACTACATGGTCACTGAGTTTGATTTTGTTTAAGTTATTTTAGTTTGATTTAGTGCTTATTTTTTTAACCGACTTTAAAAAAGGACTCAGAGCTCCGACATCTATTTACTGATATGGAATATTGTTTTGATTTATTTACAACATATTCAAAGTATTTCGCAGTGTGATGAAGTCAGTTTTTAATATTAAATGGATATATAATATATTGCAAACTACTACATTACAACAGACAGGTTGAAAATGTCAGATGACCATCTGTTACTGTACCATTTTTCGTAAAATTTACTGCTTCTGACTTTTCCCATAACAATTGGAAGGTTTCCAGTTATAATTGTTTTATATTAAGCCGCTTTGCGGTTTCACTTGAAACTTACCAGTTTCCCAGAAGAAGTCAAGAAATATCAATTTTTCTGAGTAAAAGGTAAGCTAGTCCTGGTAAATAAGCCGTTCAAATCCGTTTTGCAATTTTGGCGTGAAAACTATATAGATTTAAGTAAAACGTTTTATTTTGTTTTTATATATCATATATATCTGTAAAGAAGGAATGAAGAAATACTAAATAAATAAATAAATATGTGTGGACATTTCACACAGCGCCATCTAGCCCCAAACTAAGCATAGTTTGTACTATGGGTACTAGATAACTGATACATATACTTTTTTGTTTGTAAATACTGTTAAAACAAAACATCTACGCATTTTTAATATGTTTTTAATATTTTACGTTTAGCTACACAATCTGTAGAATAACACTCTTAGGTTTCCTAGGTAACCGATCCACAGATGTCAGTAGAACTGGTTGGAGGATATGACCTCCTTACATCCACTCCTCTTTTAGGAGCTTAGACCAAGGGCTTCGCTAAGCTTTTCTAGCCTAGGTCCATATAATGGCTTTGTTAAAAGATCAGCCAGTTGACCCTCAGATGGAACTTGCTGAACCTGAAGCATGCCAGTTGACACACACTCTCTCACATAAAAGTTTCTTCGATGTATGTGTTTTGTGCGGGCATGTTGTTCGTATGGAGGATTGTATGCCAGTTTGATTGCTGATTCATTGTCGATGAAAAGAACCGGAGGCTTTTCAGTATTTGTTATTTCCTCTAGCATCTTCTCTAGCCACACAATCTCCCGAGTAGTTTCAGAAGCAGCTACCAGTTCTGCCTCTGTTGAAGATAGCGCAATAGTTTTCTGTTTTTGACTGCGCCAGCTGATTGGTCCATAATATATGCATAATGTACCAGTAGTGGAGTGTGACACTGCAAAATCTGCATCACTATAACAAATCAATTTGTTTGTTATATTAGCATTACTGAATACCAATCCCCTGTTCATTGTTCCTCTTAGGTATCTAAGTATTCGTTTTACTGTCATAATGTCAGTTTTAGATGGGTTATCTAAGTTTCTTGAAGCGGAGCTAACTGCATAGTTAATGTCCGGCCTTGTGGCAACCATTAAATAGGCTAAAGAACCTACAGCTTGTCTATATGGAAACTCTCGACCTCCGATATTTTTATTACAGTCCTCTTGATAAGCCATCTCTTTTAAGATTGGTGTTTTCACTGGTTTACAATCAGCCATGTTGTATTTTTCTAAAATTTTCTTAGTATAGGCTTTTTGTCTCAGTATGATATTACCATTATCATTTTTTTCGATTTCTAAACCAAGAAAATATGAAGCTGGTTTCAAAGTTATTTTAAAGCGCCTCTGAAGTTCTTCAATAAACTCCTTTCCTTCACTCTCAGTTGTGGAAGCCACCAGCCCGTCATCAACGTAAAGGGCAACCAGCACTTTAGATTTTCCATTCTCTTTGATGTACAGACAAGGGTCTGAAGTACTCTGAGTGAAATTTGTACTCGTTAGAAATTCGTGTATACTAGTGTTCCAGCATCTAGGTGCCTGTTTTAGGCCATAGAGACTCCTTTTTAACCGACACACTCTGTTTGTCCCATCACTATATCCTTCAGGTTGTTTCATATAAATTTCTTCTTCAACATGCCCATTTAGAAAGGCTGTCGATACATCAAACTGACAGAGTGTCAATTTTTCTTTTACTGCTACTGCCAGTAGGGCACGAACAGTGGTCAGTCGCACTACAGGGCTAAAAGTTTTATCAAAATCTATGCCTGGTTTCTGTGAAAAACCTTTTACCACCAATCTAGCCTTATATTTCTCGACACTTCCATCAGGGTTTGTTTTTATTTTGTATACCCATTTGGATGGCAAAGCCTTCCTATTCTTTGGTAGTTGAACAAGTTCCCATGTTTCATTCTCATCTAAGGAATTAATTTCACATAACATTGCTTCTAACCATTTATCCTTATCTTTGCTTTCTAGAGCTTCACGATAGTTTTCAGGTTCTCTATTATCCATATAAAAAACTTCTGCTGCAGCGTTTACAAAATCATCAAACCTCTCTGGTTTTCTGAGGCAGCTACGATCACGAAGTACTCGTTGGTTTGAAGAAGGAACTTCCCTTAATTCTCTTTCCCTTAAACTTGGTTCTTCGATAACTCCATTGTCATCAACGTCTTCTCTATTATTCGTTTCTATGGTATGCTCATAGCTGTTTGTCTCTGGGATGAGTGTTTGTGCATCATCATCACCTTGTATTGACTCGAATTCATAATCACTTGCATCATCAACTTCATCAAAGAAAGTTATTTCAGCGTAACATTCATTATTGTCACAGTTTTTTGACGGTTCTCTAGTTTCTGTAGTTGATTCTGGTGTTTCAGTGTAATAAAATCGGTTCGTAAATCTAACGTCTTTGGCAACAATGATGTTTTGTTTTGTAGGTGACCAAATCCTGTAAGCTTTTGAGGTATCAGAATAGCCAACGAACATCCCAGGAATAGCCTTTGCTTGAAATTTGTTTTGTTTCTTATCTTTCAGCAAGATAAAGACTTTAATTCCAAATTTACGTAAGTGGAATACACACGGCTTTTTTAAAACCCATTTTTCATATGGTGTGGTTATGGTGCCAAAATGTGCAGATATTGTTTTGTTAACACTGCGATTGGAAAGGTAGTTTGCAGTTTGTATAGCTTCTCCCCATTGATTTTGAGGTGCTTTAGATTCCAGCATCATGCTTCTTGCCTTTTCCAACAAAGTTCTATTCTTCCTTTCTGCAACACCATTTTGGTGTGGTGTGTGTGGCACTGTAAGCCGTCGAGTAATTCCATTATTTTTAAGAAAATTGTCAAATTCTTTATTGCAATATTCTAATCCATTATCTGACTGGAGGCAGATTATTCTGGTACCCGTAAAATTTTCCATTTCTGCTTTGTATGCTTTGAAGTTTTCTAATACATCACTTTTATTTTTCATGCAATACACACGGCTATATCTGGTGTAATCATCAGTAAAAGTCACAAAGTATTTATTGCCATGATGTGTTTGTGACCTCATTGGACCACAGACATCGCTGTGTACTATTTCAAGTCGCTTTGTGGAACGTGGTGCAGTATTGGGTTTACTAGGTACTCGTGTGATTTTCGCTTGAATGCATATCTCACAATCACCAAGATTTTCATCCATGTTGAAGTCTAAGCCAGTAACAATCTGATTCTTCAAAGCAAGTTTCATGTCAGCTTCATTCATATGACCCAAGCATTTATGCCATTTTTGGATTTTACTTTCTTCCGCCAAGTTACACTTTTCTGTGCTTTGTTTTTGTTTTACAAAGGCAGGATTAACATAATATAAACCATCTTTTGATTTTGGTGCATCTAGAATTATGCCTAAATCAGGATGTTTTACTGTGGCCTTTTTGTTTGTGAATAGCACAGTGCATCCAGATTCTGTAGCTTTTCCAACTGATAGTAAGTTTGAGCAGAGGCTAGGCACGAAAAGGGTATCTTTTAAAGTAACTTCACCAGTTTTACCTCTGTCATTTGCATTCACTGTTATTGTAACTTGTCCTTTGCCTTTGATTTCCGCTGTAGCATCTTTGGATGCTAGCTTCAGTGAGTGTGAGTCTGACTTTTCTATATTATTAAAATGCTTTTTGTTATGGGACATGTGTGATGTACAGCCACTATCAATGATCCATTGGTTTTCATTATTATGCCAATCATTGGACCGCGAATGCAGGCAAACCGCATATGAAGTTCTGGGTGCAGTTGGTTGTACTTCTTTTGTTTCATTGTTCTTTTTGTATTCAAGTTTTCTACACTCTTGAATATTGTGTCCCTTTTTCTTGCAAAATTTGCATACTTTTACAAAATATGATTCTTCGTCTTTTTCTTCTTTTATATTTTGGTTTTGAAAATCACAACTTCTTGCTTCTGCTTCTTCTAAAATTTTGATTTTCAGCTCATCAGGTTTTGGTAATGTGTCTCTAGATTCTATTGCAACCCGGAAGTTTTCATACTCGGTGGGTAGACTGTAGAGCATCATTACGGCCAATAAATCATCATGAATATTGATGTCTAAGTCCTGCAATTTGTCTACTATATCCATGAAATTGTTAAGGTGGTCTCTGATATTACCGTTTTTCATTTTGGAGAGTATAAGCTGCTTAAGTAGGCTCGCTTTGCGTGCGGGTCCTTTGCTTTGGTAGATGTCATTTAATTTTTTCCAAATGTCATATGCTCTGGTACAATTTTTTATTTGTTTTAGTTCCGAAGGTGATATGAGGAGTACTAGCTCCGATTGGGCCAGAAGATCTTTCTCTTTGGTCTCCTCATCCAAGGAATCGTATTCTTTTTCGACGTATGACCATAATTTATTTTTGATGAGTATGGCCCTTGCTTGAATTTTCCATGTGTCGAAATTTTCTTTATTGAGCAACTCAATCTTCGTGTGTGAGCTTGAGGCCATTTTACTGTTTATTATTAGTTTATTTTACACTCTGCTACCATGTTAAAACAAAACATCTACGCATTTTTAATATGTTTTTAATATTTTACGTTTAGCTACACAATCTGTAGAATAACACTCTTAGGTTTCCTAGGTAACCGATCCACAGATGTCAGTAGAACTGGTTGGAGGATATGACCTCCTTACAAATACATACATAGAATACTATATAACACCCACTCTGACATCACAACCATTTGCGAAACTCAATTGCCGAAATGCCCGGGACGGTAGATAAAATCTATATATAATCGATTACATGAAATATTGAATATACAAAACACTAAACATCATGCTTTGGACGAGTTCAATAATTCTTTGAGTAGGCATTATAATATGCTTAAAACATCCAGCCCTGCGTGTCAATTGGTTTTGCCTTCCCCAGATTAGTTCAGTTGTTGATGGTATATTTCTTTCTAGCTCATCGTACTAATGCAATAAAGGCCGCGAAAAGAGATTACCTCTATAGCTATGATACGTAGGTACTTATTACATTTGCGATAGTCAATTTGATTAACAGTTATTCCCTATATTGATGTATCTAAAAATGTAATCTTACATTGCATATAGGTACTAGGTTTCAAAGCTACGCTAAAGTTAAAATTATGTTTCTTTTATACTTTAATTCTGATTAGTTCAATAAGTGGGCCTGGGTAGATGATAAGAAATTCAATTGCAACAAGCCCAATTGAGCCGCGCACCTTTTATATTTTTTTTTTCGTCATCATACGAGATGGCGTCGTATGTTTGTGCATTTATCAGCGTCATGTAAACCGGTAAATTCTCTATAATTTTCTACTATAATTTTATATCCTATCATCATGTTGGTTCATAATTATATCTACTTCGTATTTATCTACATAATATTTATTGTGTTATTGTTGTTTCTCTGAGCGTCTTCCAATTAGAAGCTGTTCGTGAACTTAGCCAAATATTTTAAAGCATACCTTCAAGCATTACCAACAAGAGTTGAACCTATATATTTCCATACACTGACCCCCGGTTTCTCATACGTTTGTCAAAATCATATTGACTTAATAGGCCAAATACTATACGCTTATTGGTTGAAGCCAGCCGATGTTCAATAGGCAAGCAATCAGCGTTCAGTATTTTTAAGTTGACATGAGTTTAACTTTAACGTATGAAAAACCGGGGTTCAGAGCTTGTAACGAAACGACGTAAATCTGAACATCTTTAAAAGGACCTGTTGAGCTCCGTTATTCATTAAATGCACCAACTTGGCACAATCGAAGTACCCAGTCAGGCGTGCAGTATCGCTATGGTCAACTAATCCTGGTGTAGTATTTATAGACAAGCTTAGGGCGCCAGGCTTTGTACACGTTTATAAATATTAACACGCGGACTAAATTACACGATTGAAAGGCTTGAGTTTACCTTATTTTCACAACAAAACACTTTACTGACATCTATTTTAAATTGCGTTCATAATTAAACTAAAATTTAGTTTTTAACATACTTATAAGGATCTTCGATTTTGTCATATTTTTGGCTACATCTCGTTACTTAAACTTCCCATAAATAAACCTCACAAATCGTTACTTTCAGTAGACAATTTTATGTGTATATGTACTTTATAAAATTATTATTTTATTTCTTTTTCAACACCTACATATACTGCATACACGGTTATTTATAATTTAACTTGAGGGCAACCCAGATTACCAAAATAAACACCGTTTTTTTCACAGCTTTCAAAACTTAAAATTTTTCATATCGAGTAATGATGGACTCCACAATAGTAATGAAGAAAGGATCGCCGGTTTTGACGCTTTGAAATCAGCTCAAAAGATTTTAAACCGGATGAACATATTTACATGAAAATTTTAAAACAGATAGTTATAAAACTGAGCTTAAAATAATAAGCCCGAAGATATAGGGTTCCAGTGGGACAACGGGTTAGCTAAACTGTAGGATAAATAGTTCAAAGTATTTTTCAAAACGAAAACATCTTACTGCTCTTTCGTAACCAAGTATCCTACTGCGTGAAAACTTTTTAGTATGAAGCATCTACAAAGCCAGTACGCATGAATATTAATGACCAATTACTACTATTTATTTATTAGATCATGCCATGGGGTCCCATCAGGTACAAAGAAAAATAGCCCGAACTTGAAAAAATTAGTAATCGTGTCTAGAGAGTTACTAGCTAGTGTCCAGTGTATTCATTTGGCCCAATACTTCGCCAACACGCAATAAATGTCGCTTGATAATTTTGCGTTATGCAGGAATAAAATAATACGTAAAATAGCCCGCGTTATTCCGTTGTATGGGATGACGCATCTGTACTGTAGGTATTATGTTATCTGGAGTCATGCTATGGCTTCCTACCCAATAATCAAAAGATGCTTCGTAGACGCTGCTACGATTGCGCTACAAATGTAGCACACATTTTCATGTAGTTAGGTGCTACGAACCAATAACTTTTATTTTTATCATTATCAACAGCCTGAAAACGTTCATTACTGCACATAGGCCTGCCCAGAGAGAACCACTTTGGGTGGCTTCTCGCCTTCTGCTTTAACGTTATGAATAAATACATTTCGCAATCTGTGTCATAAAAATATTACATGGCTAAGTAAATTGATGCGGTATCCTCAGCGGCCAAGAGATAGTCCGCGGTGACCTCCAAAAGCACATAACTCCATGGGGTGTCACAGTGTAGTAAAATAGAGTTGCAAAAGTAACCACAAGATTTTTTATGGTTGAAATCATATTAGATTAGAGTGGGCAAAACAACCAACACAAAGACAAACACAAAGGCCAAAAGGTACAAAGAGCATGGCTTTTGATAAGGAATGATACTGACGTTTAACAACAAACATTTTAGCCCATTAACCTACTGGGTACAGGAATCTTGTGTAAAGACCACAGATTAGAGAAAAAAATTTACTATAATGACTACGGTTATGGTACCACTATTAAACGCATGAAGCAGGTTCAAGCAGTTTAAAAATGAACTACTTTAAGATACGAGTTATAATCGCGTCATAATGTTAGGAAATCTGTAATGACAGAAGTTGGTCTACCGTCTCAGATATTCTGTGACGGGTGTTTTGTGTACAGAAGGCGCCGCGCCGTCGCCGCCTTATCTCCCAAGGATCCGAAGGACACGATCCTGGCGACCATCCAGCCAAGTCGACTGCAAACCCGTTACATAACCTAACGCGTACTCTCGTTAGCAAGTTTCTTCATAAAACTGTTCATTCAAAAATTCTGAGGTCGTTGAATTGGAATAAACAACGTACTTTACGAGTGCAGTCCGATCGTGAGCGCTGTAAGCGATTTGCATGAGTTTTTTAGTGACAATGCGTCTCATATTATAATGGTGAGACTGTATTGGTAAAAAGGAAACCGAAACTCTCTTTCATCATCATTATATTTGATTTATATTTATTACAGGGAGTCAATGACCCATGGTTTATAATACTTACAAAAACCATATTGGTTTATGCAACACGCAGTATGCAAAACGTTATTGGCCAAGGTATAACAAGACCTTTAAACTTTATCCAGTGTCGATCATAAGTAACGTTTGTTGCGGCCATCGTTTGGATGGGTGACCGCTCTAAAATATTATCCGCGCGTTACCGTCTCTAGCCAAGTCAGAAATCTTCCGGTCGCCTAAAAGTGCTGAACAGCTATTTGCTTATACGAGCAAAATAGAATACCAGTGCACACTAGGTACTCAAATAGCGCGACAGCAGCGCGGTCCAAAGGATTCTTTTGACACAAAATCTTCAAGGATTCTTTTTTTTTGTTTTTTTTTCTTTTAATCAAATCGAATTACGTAAAAGTAATTTATACAATTTAATAAATCCATTGACTGCCATACTACTGGTGAGAACGCTCTATTTCTGGAGTGAAGGCTTTTCCTGTTTTATGACATAATCAGCTATTGTATCCTACCATAGGTACCTATCTAATACTAGGTAATACTTAATGTGCTTTTTTAGCTTGAAGTTTAATGAATTTGTAACTCTAAACAATAGATGTGGTGGTTTGTTTGTGTGTGTATGTGTGGGTGAAGATATGTTAAGCGTAAGTAGGTGTGTGCACGTGTGTATAATGTGACTAAAATAGGTATAATAGGTACTATATGTGAATAAGATAAATGAATTGCAAAGACTGCTTTCCTTACAAAGTTAGTGACCGTAAAATCTATTTTCATCAGAATGAAATAAAATTGTAGAGAGAATCAAATCAAACAAGCAATCAACTTGCGTCGTTTACTTAGACCAATTCAATAAAACGTTGCTATTTTACATCACATTTGATCTAGAGAATCACATAAGTATACTCCTAGAACCGCCCACGTGGGCGACGAAGCTGATGCGTCACGAACTTTATAATCTTTGTAAAGACTGCTTTGTAATTTTGAGAGAATCAGCTCGGTTATAAGTGTACAGTCAGCGACAAATTCACGTGTTTTATGTCATTACAGGTACATAAAAATTAAGCCTGATTTTGTTAAGCAGCTCTTAATAATTGTTACAGGAATAGAACAAAGTAGAACAGACCTAAAATTTTTATGAATTTTAATCGTAATCAAGACTTTAAAAATTAGAAAACACAAGCTGCGAAATCACGTGGGTTTTTATCGATCACCCTCACTTCCCTTCCCTACGCTCATGCTTGTGTGGTTCGTTAAGATTCCCCTTAAACGGGTGCGCCATGGACATAAACTTCGCCGGAATGGAAGTGACGCAACCTTTACATTAGTTTTACGAGTTGGCAATTAATTTTATTATTATTTACATGTATGGAGGGTATAATGTCTCCACTTGTTTCAGACTGTAGTCACTGTAATGACGTCACTTTATGTTATTATCTAGAACTTTCCTTTTATGAATAGAAATTGATTACTAAATCTACATGAAAATAAATAGCTGGCATTTATTTTGTGATTTTGGCATGAATATGTATTAGACAATTAATGATCATATTCAAATATGCTTTTAGATCAATTGGGATATTTCTTATTTTCTTCGACTATTTTTTAAACATTTTTGTTATCTAGAAATCCCTTTTGCGTCTTCTTTGAATGCCGGCAGGGGATTTTTATGTTATGTAGATAGGCATTATATTCATTGCTAGGAATTAGGTATTATGATGTTTAATTATTGTTATTGACTACTTATTCTTATAAATTGCTAAACACTACCGGCTACTCTTTTGCGTGTGATACTTACTGTCCATCCAAAGGTTGTCTGGAAGAGATCACTATCAGCGATAAGACCGCCCATTGTAACTTTAGTTCATAAGGTTTCCTTTGTACTTACATAATTATTTAATTGACGGGACAATAAAAAGTTCTACAACTATATACTCAACTACTAAACATTCGACTGTCAACAAATCCATTCTCAACGAAGTTTGACCTTCATAATGACAAAGAACGCTTCCAGAAGTTGGCTATCAACAACTGCAAACCTTCTGCTGAACATAAGCCTACACCATTTTACACACAGAATGTATAAACCGTAGCCAACCGCTTAAACTAAACCAAACGGCTTACCTCGAGTCCTACTGGTTCACAGCTTTGTATATCTCATTGACTGGCCTGGTAGCTCAGCGGGTAGCAGCTATGCCTTCTAAACTGGGTTTTGTGGGTTCAATTTTCTCCCAGGAAAACATCAATGTTTAGTTGGGTATAAAGTACATAAGTTCTACCAATTGCTTAGTTTGGGAATAGATGGCGTTACGTGAAATGTTCATAGTGTTGTCACGAGAAACTTAATAATTTTAGAGCTGTTATAGGCGGCCGTTGGGTTACGATTAGCTCAGACTTATTTATCCCACCAGCAAGATAAAGCATCCAAACCTAGCTTCCTAGTATTTTAACACAAAAGCCCCAATCAGCATACATCCAGCCTAAGCTACAGCCAAAACTGCAATTACAGTTTGACAATAGCTGAGCGCAGTCACAATAAGAAACAAAGCGCAGAATCCCGCAGCAGCCGCCCCAATTCAGCGGCGCCAGGCAGGCGGGCGGCGGCGCCGTCGCGTCTGCCCAGCTTCAAGTCCCAGATACCGCCTTGGAACCCGCCCAGAGTATATTTTTTGCCTATTGATGTAGGCATCGAGGTCAAACTGGCTGTTATGTTAATGGCGCATCAACTGGGGAAACCCTATGCTGTAGCTACTCTCATAATTTGTCAGTGTCGTGACGCGATAGGTCATTTTTTGGGTGTTGTTGGTTTTTGTCGGTGTTATTGTTTGTTTTGATTAATGTTGTCATGAAAGAAAAATGTTTAATTATTTCAATATTCTTAGTTTTTGCATACGTAACGTAGGTACTATAAAATTGTAAGAGGAGAATTGACAGTTTGAAAATGGGACAAGAAATGTATAAAATTGTGTATGAGAAGAACTGCTGCTATGATTATGATCTTGAATATTTGCGACTAGTTAACTGTAGTATTTACTAAATATTGAAACTATATATAGGTCCTCATTGTTTTTAAATAAAATAGAAGTCGTTTTATTTAAGGAGATTCTTCAAACATTGGGGTAAAATTGCTATATAGTACAAAAATTAAGACACTGAAATATTGCAATATATCGGAAGGAGCATTCCCAATCTAAAATAAACAAGTTGTACAACCAGATCAGATACCACATCAAAATTAACACAATATGATTAGAAATAATGCAATTAAATTTGTGATATATACGTGTATTTGTTTGGATTAGTATGTATGTTTTGCACCACCCCATTCACTTACGGAATAAGATGTAAAAGCTGCAAATATGGTATTTTGCACTTTGATAATGGATGTACATGATCACAATATGCTCTTCGTCGTGAAACAGGTGGTGGTGATAGGTGGTGATCCTTGGCTAATATATAGTGACAATCCGCCATTATCCTCCTCTCTTTTTTCCTCTCGGACAATGTGTGTGTGTGTGTGTATGTAGAGGCGTGCAGCCGCTCTAAGTGGCGCTCCCTGGGGGAGGCCTATGGTCAGCAGTGGACGTCTTTAGGCTGTTAATGATGATGATGGTGAATGTGTATTTGATTTGTATTGCGCGCTCGCTTGCGATCGTGGCTCTATTGAAAGTAACGAATTCTGGCTCTGTGGTTTGTGGTGATTTTATGCAATCCACAATCGGTGAATCTCTTTTGTATGGTTTTTTGATAAATACATAAATTCATAGTGGTTTCGTTTTTACGGTATACTATCTGATTTTGAATTGGTATATTATCCCGGAAAGGGGGTAAATCTGCTCCCAAAGGTAGACTATATTTCTTCTATGACTTTTCTAAATTAATAGTATTTCATTGAAAAAATGCCATGTGAAGATTACGTTCAAGATAGCCTTAGTGCACCTGGGTGGTTGAACTTCGTCCTTGACCGAATGCACATAAATGAGTTTAACAACCTGTGTTTAGAAATGAATTTATAATAAGTATCTTCTTCTAAATTGCACGTGTGCTTCGAGAGCACAACAATTTTGCGAGTGGATATATTGTTTTCCATGGAGATTTGGAAACACGCAGGTTCAAGTACCTAAGGCTCTCACAACTTGTGAGCCATCATGGTTTTTTTTTTTTTTTTTTTTATGGGAATGAATGACGTGACGAGCTAGTCGTTCACCTGATGTTAAGTGAAACGGCCGCCCATAACAGTTGCAGTGTCACTCGGAACTTTAAAATAATAAAGTTCCACGTGACACTCCACTGCGCACGTCATCCTGAGACATCACACAGTCTAGTAATCAGATTACTACACTGTGTAATCAGGTCATAAAGTCTCATTTGCTCAATAATTTCACTAGCTACAATGCCCTTCAAACCGGAACACAGTAGTACTCGCACATTACTGCTTGGCGGCAGAATAACTGGCAAAGCGGTGGTACCTACCTAGACGAACTTTGCAGAAAAGTCCTACCACCCACCCAGGTCCCAGAGTCAGGATAACATACAAACTCAAAGTCACCTTGTATAGCAGGTAGGGACGGTTTAATAAATTAGCGTATTATTTGATTTTGCTAATCTCTATTATACTGCATTATAAGCATCGAAACATCATGGTAAACATCATACGTCCTGTGTCGTATCTATTTAGGTACCTACTCGGATTACTCAATACGACTTCCACAGAATTCGCCCTAAGTATTTAGTATTTTATGGCTGTAACATCACAGAGAGACTTCTCTACTTATGCAAACAGCTACAGCTTAACCAATATAGATGACACACCAAATACCGAACGCTCATAGATTGAAGACGGCAACCAATGAGCGTTTAGAATTTGGTGTGGAACTTGATATAACTTCAACAACCGTGCGAGAACGGCAGTCTTTCTTAGCTAAGTTGTATTTATAGACGGGTAGATACATGTACATAGACTACGTTTAGGTATACCAATCGTGCGACATTGTTTCAGTTGGGCTCAGTGAGGTGTAGCACTCAGAAACAGTTCAGTGAACCTAGCGTGAAATTCAACTAAAAGATTGATTGCTGTGCCATCGAGCACTGTAATTCGATACTCGCCCGATAATCCCAACAAAAAATATTCATAGCTTGACCCGAACGCTTTTAATAGTAAGGCGCGAACAAGTTAAGCCTTAGCTAGGCATCACGTGACCTGCGCGAATAAATTTTGTATTGTTCAAATCAATCAGGGTGCTTTGTTGGGTCTCAACTCAACGTGTTTTTTCCTTACTATAGACACCTTAACGATTGCATAACAATTTTATTGATTCAAAATAAAAATCTGCACAGCCATTTGTACTTATGTCTGTCCTGGAATTAATTTTACATCTTTTCTGTGTTTCCAAAATTTTCTTATCATTTTGTATCGGAAGCTATAATATAAGCAATAATTAATAAACAACCTTTTTTTTTATGGTAATGAATGACGTGACGAGCTGGTCGTTCACCTGATGTTAAGCAATACGGCCGCCCATAACAGTTGCAGTGTCACTCGGAACTTTAAAATAATAAAATTTCGCGTGACACTGCACTGCGCACGTCATCCTGAGACATCACACAGTCTAGTAATCAGATTACTACACTGTGTAATCAGGTCATAAAGTCTCATTTGCCCAGTAATTTCACTAGCTACAATGCCCTTCAAACCGGAACACAGTAGTGCTTACGCACTACTGCTTGGCAGCAGAATAACTGGCAAAGCGGTGGTACCTACCTAGACGAACTTTGCAGAAAAGCCCTACCACCTAGTAAAACCTAATTATAGCACATACTGATTAAGAGCCTTACTAAAAAACACTCCATAAAAGTCAAATGGGTTAGGTACCTACGCAGTGCTTTCTCTTATTTTGTCTTTGCCATTTTCATACTTAGTAGAAAGGGAGAAATAAAACATAAAATAACCATTCCTCTGCTACTTCACGATTATTGGCAAGGGAATAATGTCGTAGTCATATTCCAGTCTGAGTGATCCGTCTATTACAGTCTAGTAGTTTTGTAAACACTTTTTAAAGATACAAAACCTGTAAAGTGTCAACTAGCTAGCTGCACTCGACGACTGAATGCGACTGCGACTAAAGCCCTTTGGACTAAGCCAAGAGTTAAGAGCAAAAGTGCTAAAGTGCAAAACTCCAAGTTTACCCACAGGCCTAGGATAACGTTTTGTACTTAGGTACCTATCTAGATATCTGTGTGTAGTATGTAGTTATCTATACTTATTATAATACTGTAATAGGTTCAATGCTGTATATAGAAGATACTAGCTGACCCCGGCTTTGCACGAGTTTATTAGTATTATACGCCTTACAGACTAAACTTTAGAAACTAAACTACTAAACTTTTATCCTTTAGACTCTAAAGGAAAAAAACGGGAGAGGGAAAAAGATAAAGGAAAAGGATGAATGTATGTATCAGTGAGCACATACATATATCAGTGAATAAATATATGAGTAAATAAGGACAATGTCCTATTATTAGGTACCTACTCAGTACAAATTAAAATAACAAAGCGCTAGCAACTCAACTGTTAGGTAGGTACTTGTTTAATGTCAATATAATGCGATCATGGTTTCATTGACCTACCTCGTCAGAATGTATACCTAATCATAGATTATCAAACTCATGTTGCATAAATTTCATAAACATGCTAATTCACGAGTCTTAGCATGCTAATTGCTATTGGTATGCTATTTGCTAAACTGAAATGAAACGCAAATGAAAAATGAAATTAAAATTGTAATGAAAATGGAAATAAAAAAATAAAATGAAAAATTATATGAAAAATGAAATGACACATTATTTTTAAAATTAAATCTAAAGCGAACTAAATTAATTGAAATGAAATTTCATATTTTACAGAATTTCGCAACCACATTTCATTTGCGAAATGCTAATTGAGTTTTCACATGCTAAAAATTAATGCGAATGCCATTTAATCCATCACTAACAAATATTGGTGATTGGTAGACCATAGCCGATCGCCAATAGGCAACCAATGAGCGTTCAGTATTTTTAAGTTGACATAAGTTTAATTTTAACAAACGTAGGTACCAGAAATCGAGGGTTGCTTCTCACACAAGCAGTATCTAACCTGTGGTATTTC
The DNA here is from genome assembly GCA_963580505.1 of Ennomos erosarius. NCBI lineage: Eukaryota > Metazoa > Arthropoda > Insecta > Lepidoptera > Geometridae > Ennomos > Ennomos erosarius. The sequence goes on from OY756978.1 coordinate 13,326,781, forward strand.
TGTCTAGCTGCTCTGTTAATATGACAAAATCGACGGTCAGTCTTAGATTATAATATATCTACGGTCAGTCGTACAAATAACAAACAAAAAAAAATCGTTAAAACTAGGAGGGTAATTTTCAAAATATTATCGACATAACATTGGTAACAAGCGACTCAGTGTGACGTGTCTAGACAAAGACAAATACATAAACAACTAATAAGTAAGATACATTAAACCGCGGCTATTATCAAATGTAAATAGTTAATGCCAAAGTTTAAACAGTGTCCTATAATTTTTGTGCAGTCAGTGAATAAATGAGTGTCGAATGGATATCACTGTGTGAGTGTTTTAGTACTTTACTTTATTGCGATTTTATTAACATTGGGTTTGTGTATTTGAAAAGTAAAAGATTATAATAATTGGACATGCGTTCAAATATCTCCATTGTTTCGTGTTTTGCTAATAACCGTACGTTATTATAATTCAAGTGAGAAGGTAACTAATACGTAAAATGTACGTTTTTTATGAGAATGAATGACGTGACGAGCTAGTCGTTCACCTGGTGTTAAGCAATACGGCCGCCCATAACAGTTGCAGTGTCACTCGGAACTTTAAAATCATAAAGTTTCGCGTGACACTGCACTGCGCACGTCATCCTGAGACATCACACAGTCTAGTAATCAGATTACTACACTGTGTAATCAGGTCATAAGTCTCATTTGTTCAGTAATTTCACTAGCTACAATGCCCTTCAAACCGGAACACAGTAGTGCTTGCACACTACTGCTTGGCGGCAGAATAACTGGCAAAGCGGTGGTACCTACCTAGACGAACTTTGCAGAAAAGTCCTACCACCTAGTAAATAATTATGATATCAGTACCAACCCAATCAAATACCTATCTGAACAGGCACTGTTCGTGGCTTAATAGAATTAATAATTAATTAATTAAGAACTGAATCAATTTTTAGTCTAATTTTTCTATTATTTATTTATTTATTTGACATAACATGCCTTTAATATACTTGCTTCAATGCGAAAACATTACAATCATACTCAAGTAAAATAATTTTTAGTGCGCATGTAAAGTTTCTTGGAAAATTTTAAGATGGTTTCGGACACGTACTAGGCGAATTCAATAAACATAATAAAGGAAACACTGAACCAATATAGCTAGGTTTTTTGGGATTTTTGCAGTATTTGTATTAGTACTTAGGTATAAGAGGAATTCACCCTTATTAAATAATAAAGTAAAGCAGAAAATACGATTTCCAAAAAGTATGTAAGCTGGGATGTAAGTAAGTAAAGGTTCTATACAATAATTGAACGGATTCACCTGAAACGTGTACATGTTGCTATATATAGACTTTAGAATCTGTAAAGTCATTGTATAAGCCCAAAAATATCATAATTGGTGAAATGCCTATCTTTTATGCTTATATAATCGCACGCCAGTAAGAACACTAACCTAAATCTTTATAAAGCAAGATAACTTACCTTACCTATGCTCAAACCTTACAAGTGAAGGCAAGTCGCAGAGACATTCTAACTACAAAATACATTTAGCATAAATACAATTTCAGAGCTGAACCCTAAAAGAAAATAACTACGTGGCAAAACCTTGAATTTGTCCAACCAAACCTTGCTAACAATAGTAAGTATCATTAACCTGATATCTGGAATTAATACAAACACCACTTCATGTAAGTGAAACAGCGAGCGAAAGGCAGTTAGCCATAAACTGGAGAGGTTTAGCTAATGAGGCTGACGAAGGGCAAGATGCGCCGATGCCCTTAGCCTCGGCCGATCACTCGACCTAACTTCCCCCCCTCCCTCTTCATCTGCCGCCCGCCCCTTCAGTCGTGGCTCTTTTGTGCGCTGATTTTAGGGAAGCTGTTCTTTCATCGAAATTATTACACTAATGACTTTGGCTTTGGTTGAAGAGCGTTGCTTTTTAGCTTGATACATAAGCATTCTAAAATTTTGAAGAGTACAGACCTATCTGTGTTTTATAGTAGCCTATACTCATAATAAGTAACGCTTATCTTCTCATTAGATATCTGTTTTTAGGAAAACAACGACTCAAACCGTGTTAACTATATGTCCTGATTTTCCAGTTTGCTAGTTCCATTTAACAACAAGTTATTGTTAAGTATTTAATTTTCCTCCCTATACCATTTGTAAAACCATATCCATTTTCATTACAATAACAATGCAAAATCCGTTTTAAAACATTTGAGTTGACTCATAAAAAGCCATAAGTTTTCTTCTCTCTTCCTATTTCCGTGACCAGTTGGGATGTAACTTTTTAGTACTTAGCTAGTTTTTTTCTTAATTTTCTAATTAAAATCTTAAATCTGTTTGTAAAATAATACCTAAGTGCAAAGTTAATGTAAACGATTTGCTCGGTTAGGTACAGTTACAGTTTGTCATTACAGTTTTAAAAGATTTTGGGGCTTCAATTTTATAAATCTGACGTCACAAAGCTTGCATCAGGTGGTACTTAGGTATCATCTTCTAAAACTTAGTCTAAATCGCTAGGTATTATATTATCTGGGGTCTAAATGTCTAAGTCAATGACCCATAGGTCAAATTCCGATTGAATAGCACGAAACTAAAACCAGCAAGTTATTCTGCTGTCTGGTGATACGCCGACCCACATCCCAGGTTCAGGGGTCGGTTATTTCGCAGGGAATAGACTGTTGGAGTCACTAATCTTAATTTTAAACATTTTGAACCATGAAAGAACACTGATGAAACTACTTACAACACATTTTAAATACTAGAAGTGCCAGCCAAATTCAAACCCCGCCCCCACACAATTTTCATTAGCTTCTACACCACCGTATTTTCTTATTCTACTGATTATACCTAAGTATACGTATACTTTTCATCCAAAGGTTGTCTGAAAGAAATCACTATCAACGATAAGACCGTCCATTATTTTACTAGTGTGTAAGATTTGTATTTTATTTCTGCATATATGTATATATATATATTTCAATAGTGAAACAATAGAATTCTCTATTTATCTATATAGCATCAGCAAAATGTACACCTATGTAATTATAAATAGTAGTATAGGTAGGTAATTACATTACAAAATAGGGTTAGGTATATTTTAGATTTAGTTACTACTTCCTTGTGTCGATACTATGGCGCCGTCACATCTTAGCCGAGACACACGTTACGGCCGGTGCCGCAGCTAATTCGGCTGTGCAGCTAAAGCAGCGCAAATATAGTAACGGTTACATATTTGAGCCATTTGGTGTTGAGACCTTGGGCCCGTGGGGACCGGGAGCTCATCGCGTTTTCCAAAGTATCAGAGCGCCTGGTCGGTGCGACGCGTGACCAAAATGCTGGCACTTATTTGGCCCAACGCATCAGCATTGCAATTCAACGAGGCAATGCTGCCAGCATGTAGGGTATGCTACCTACCGGTAGAGGGCTGGAACTTTTGGACTGTCTATAGGCCATCCTGGCTAGTTTACAGTTCAAATGTTATTTGTATTGTAGTAGTTAGTTTGAGCAATCAAGGAACATTGCCCGTTTAAAAAAAGTAACTTACCTACATGTCATTACATTAATGGTGAAGACTACACACAAATGTACTAGTAGTAGTGGGTACATAAATAATCACTAAGTAGGTACCTAGTTAACGTAAAAAAATTTAAATATTTCCTTAAAAATTCTGTTGAAGTTTTTAATAAATCTTTACTTCACCTGTGGTATCGTGTTCAACAAGAGTATCGATTTCATGTAAGTGAGATCCGAATAGACCTGCCATTTTATTCCGGTATGTGGTCCGATGACCCAGATCTAGGGGTCGTTACATCGTGCGAGGCCACCGAGACACTCCCGTTTTGCCGACCTATTGATACCACTGATTGTTTTAGCAGACCAGTCGCAAATCGAATCTTACGATTCGATTTGCGACTTGTAGGACCTTTGATATTTCGCCTTCATTGTTTCTTTTTATCAATGTCTAATATTTGCAGTGAATAATTATGTGCACTGTATTCTAACGGTTAATAGAACAGTGTTTATGATAACGTAACGGTGTTTCATCACATCACACTATCACACTAATATTATAAAGGCGAAAGTTTGTGTGTGAGTGTGTGTGTGTGTGTGTGTGTGTGTGTGTGTGTGTGTGTGTGTGTGTGTGTGTGTGTGTGTGTGTGTGTGTGTGTGTGTGTTTGTTCCCTCTTCACGTCGTAACGGCTGGACGGATTTGGATGAAATTTGAAATAAAGATAGCTTATATACTGGACTAACACATAGGATACTTTTTATCCCGGAAAAATAACCCGTTCTCGCGGGAAAGCTTTACAAACTAAACTTCGTCAATGAATTTTCATTAAATTAATTTAAATATGTCTACAGTTTGCACTGATAGAAAAAATTTATAATCCCAGACACTTAATAGATCCTGTGGGAGGGCATTATCATTTAACTTCGACATTACGCAACCAAAATGGACGAAAGTTACTAAAATCAGAAGCAGCACCATATACTAAAAATGATTTTTTCCCACTCCTAGATAAATGTATGGTTCTTGTAGGCTAACATTACCTGTCACGCGTTTAAAGGTGTCATTTTTTTTTTCAAGGTTCGGCCAAGCGGCCCGCGAGGGACAGTTTGTAGTGAAGGCAACCACTGCTAAAAGTTGGCGTTTTTTTTTTCGAGGGTGCTCTGTTCGCTGGGCTGCAAGCGGCCCGCGAGAGTGACTTTGTAGCTGAAGGTGACCTGTCATAAAAGTTGGCGTTTTTTTTCGAAGGTGCTCTGTTTGCTGGGCCGCAAGCAGCCCGCGAGAGTGACTTTGTAGCCGAAGATGACCTGTCATAAAAGTTGGCGGTTTTTTTTTTGAGGGTGCTCTGTTCGCTGGGCCGCAAGCGGCCCGCGAGAGTGACTTTGTAGCCGAAGATGACCTGTCATAAAAGTTGGCGTTTTTTTTTCGAGGGTGCTCTGATCGCTGGGCCGCAAGCGGCCCGCGAGAGTGACTTTGTAGCCGAAGATGACCTGTCATAAAAGTTGGCGTTTTTTTTTTTCGAGGGTGCTCTGATCGCTGGGCCGCAAGCGGCCCGCGAGAGTGACTTTGTAGCCAAAGATGACCTGTCATAAAAGTTGGCTTTTTTTTTTGAGGGTGCTCTGTTCGCTGGGCCGCAAGCGGCCCGCGAGAGTGACTTTGTAGCCGAAGATGACCTGTCATAAAAGTTGGCGTTTTTTCTTCGTAATGGTAATTCCTAATAATATATAAATGCAAAAGTTGCGGCGTACATATATTTGGTTCAACTTGACGTAGCAACGGAAAATTTTTAGTTAACACATAGGCTACTTTTACGAGGAAATCCGCAGAAGGACTTAAGTGACCATATTGCCCTTAAAGTTACCAAGTTGAAATGGCAATGGGCTGGCCACATCGCTCGCAGAACTGACAACCGAGGAGGAAGAAAGGTTCTCGAGTGGCGACCACGAACCGGAAGGCGCAGCGTAGGCAGACCCCTCACTAGGCGAACCAACGACCAGGTGAAAACCGCGGGAAGCGGATGGATGCAAGAGGCGAGCAGCCGCTCAAAGTGGGGAGGTCTATGTTCAGGCTACTTTTAATCCGCGGGTGAAACCGCGGGGCGCAGCTAGTAGATTCATATCCCTGTGAAAATCCTTCTAATTATCATGAATTCGTTTTCATAAACTTCCTGTCAGTGCAATCACATTTTTATAAAGTAATCGCACGACGACTGCGTGAAAAACACCGATTTAATTTCTTGTACCTACCTAGCTTTTTCCTCGCTGTAGTAAAGTGAATAATTCTGTGTTTCGCTCGGCAGCAGTTGCGTATCGTACTTTTGGCTACCCTCAGGTACCTACTAGTAGAGTACTATCTGTGGCTCAGGTTTCAATACAAACACCTATTACAACAACAAATTAATAACTACAACAAGTACAAATAACTATTGTTACTACCCATCGGTCGGGTTATTGGAATAAGTAATTATGTACGAAGATGCTATTTATCTTTGACAGCCGCTTCTCCGTTGAGTTTATCATCACTGACAGAACGTTTCTTCTATGAATGTTTCGACAACAGAATTTTGCACCTAGTACAATATAATAATTGGTTCCATATTTGAGCCGCCTATGTACTTATACTGCGTGTTACATACGTATTGTAAGTATAACATGTGTGTAATATGTTGGCCTGAGGTACACAATGATATCTCTATTGCATTACTAATAATACCGTTGTTAATTTAATAAAGTATATTCTTATTTAAGTAGTATTTCTAGCGTAGCTACTTTGTCATAGATCCATAAATGTGTAAGCTTTGTTCGACAATGCAGTTTAAGCATTTTTTTCAACGGTAGGCTAACATTTGACCACGGTCTCACCTGATGGCAAAAGACGACGCAATTGACGATGGAGCATGCTTGCCTAAAATAGGGCTGCCATCCGTCCTGTTTTCCCAGAACATGTCCTGTTTTTGGGGTGTCCTGGGCTGGGCTGGGCTGGGATAGTTTTAAGCATTGTCCTGGGTTTTTAAAGGTCCTGCTAAAAGACTTGTGTTTTAAAATTCCCGCACCAGTCTTGTTTCCAATCGAATATCTCCGTCAAACGCGATACAAACAAGATCAAGAGTACTTGAAAGTAGCTATAATTTTACTCTACTTACATGTTTTATCTAAAAAATGTTTTCACGTTTATATGTAGAAACCTACATATAAACTTGAAAATATTTGGCGCTCGCTTCGCTTGCATGTTGTAAAATTGCAACGTTCTTTTGTTATCGGATTCTTACATTTAATTATGAACAACTGAAGTTTTTACACTGGCTTCGCATGCGGTTTAATGACAGTGATCTCTAATTATTAAAATAGCTAAAATTGGTACCTACTCTGTTATCTAAATTTACTGATAAACGTGAAAAATTTTATCCGCTCGCTACGCTCGCACGTTGTAAGGCTGCTTCGTTTTTTATAATTGGATTCTAATATTTAATTATGAACTAGGTACTGAAGTTTTAACGCTGACTTCACATCCGTTTTCATGACAGTGAGCTCTCATTTTGAAAATACTTGAAATAGGAGGTATGTTATCTAGATTTAATTATAAGAGTGAGAAATTTCGGCGCTCCCTTCACTCGCGCGTTATGAATCAGTGATGTACTTATATGATCGAATTCTTACATTTAATACTTATGAACAACTGCAGTTTTTGCACTGGCTTCGTATGCGGTTATAAATCAGTGATCTTTAATTTTGAAAATTGCTGAAATAGGTACGTCTAACATCTAGATTTAGATACTTATAAACGTAAAAATTTTTGGCCGCTCACTTCGCTCGCGCGTTTAGGACTGTACCGTTCTTGTGTGGTCAGATTCTTACATTTAATTATAAATAATAGAAGTTTATACACTGGCTTTGCTTGCGGTTTTATGTCAGTGATCTCTAATTTTGGGAATAGCTGAAATAGATACGTATGTTATCTATTTACTTATAAACCGTGCAAAATATTAGCACTCGCTTCACTTGCCAGTTATAGGACAGTACCTAGGTGACCTTCTTGTGATCGAATTCTTATACTTAACTATGAACAACTGACGTTATTGGACTGAAATTATTTTTTGTGCCATTTTTTGGGATCTTATTCTTACATTTAATTAAGAAAAACTGAAGTTTTTAAACAGGCTTTGCAATCGCGTGGTTTTTCGCCATTGCAGCCATGAGCTCGTTTGTTGAAAATATCTTACGTGTTTTATCTAGATTTTTATATAGTTATGTAAAATATTGGCGCTCACTTCGCTCGCGCATTTTGTATCTCATTGGCGGTATTAATAGGTCTCAAATTAGTGTTTATTCCATTATGCTAGCAGTATTACATCCGGAGATTTTAGGATGTTTTCAACCGTCACAGATTCTTAGTTAGCGAGTACAATGCAGATGAAAGCAAATGGGAGTTGAAGCAGACACTTTGCTTCACATCACTATGATCGCGCGGTCATAAAATGTGATTGCGTTATTAGTTGGTTGCGACCCTATTTTCAGTGCAGTATACTGGTTTTATAATGTGTCCTGGTTTTATACTGAAATGTCCTGGGATTCCTACTTTAAAATCCTGGGTTTCAAAATTTGGTGATGGCAACCCTAGCCTAGAAGATACCGGTACCGGAGATTTTATGGAAGTTAGTAGGTACCTACCTATCTAGTACCTAATTAAAGTTCAAGGTCTAGCAATAGGCTACATTACATATCATCATCATCATCAATAACAGCCTGAAGACGTCCACTGCTGAACGGTTGTCAGTTCTACGAGCGATGTGGCCTGCCCATTGCCATTTCAACTTGCTAATTCTAAGAGCTCTATCGGTCGGTTTAGTTCTCCTGCGGATCTCCGGATCTTATCTCACAGCGAAACACGGAGCATAGCTCTCTCCATAGTTCAATGCGCGACTTTGAGAGTTAGCCCAACTATAATGTATTATAACAGGTACCTAAGTGATCTTCTTAATATTTTAGTAATTATGGCAAAAACTGTTAGACTAAAAACTTACAATTTTAAAGAGAGTATATTTTGAAGAAACTCGATAAGTAATTCAAAACTCGCCGCGTAAGCCGCTTTTTCGCGCTAACATCCCCAGAGACAAACACGGTGGTATCATTCGAAAAGTCAACTTTAATTAATGTAATGCACCGTTTGTATATTCGATTCAGGGATGTACTTAGGACAAGAAAATTCATCATCATCATCATCATCAACAGCCCGTAGATGTCCACTGCTGAACATAAGCCTCCCCCAGAGAGCACCACTTTGAGCGGTTGCTTGCCTCCTGCTCCATCGGCTCCCCGCGGTTTTAACCAGGTCGTCGGTCCACCTAGTGGGGGAGCTGCTTACGTTGCGCCCTCCGGTTCGAGGTCGCTACTCGAGAACCTTTCTTCCCCATCGGTTGTCAGTTCTGCCAGCCATGTGGCCTGCCCATTGCTATTTCAACTTACTAATCCTAAGGGCTATATCGGTCACTTTAGTCCTTCTGCGAAATTCCTCGTTTTGGATCTTATCTCGCCGAGAAACACAAAGCATAGCTCTCTCCATAGCTCGTTGTGCGACCTTGAGCTTACTAATGAGGCCAACGGTAAGAGACCACTTTTCGGTTCCATATGTCATCACTGGCAGCACAAACCTTTGTTTTCAGGCTCTGCGGTATTTTGGACGAAAAGATAGGTCGAAGTTTCCCAAACGCTGCCCAGCCGAGTCGGCATAGAGTAACTTTATATACTGGAGCAAAAGGATTCTTCGTGTGAAAATTTGGGGCGGGCTAAATTCGGAGGGGGGGGGGGGGGCACTTTTGGTGGTTTTAAGTAACAAAAACTGAGTGCGCGACTTGATGAAGTTCGCCATTTTTTTACTCGTAGGTACTCTTAAACCACAGGCAGCCTGTAGTTTCAATAGCGATTTTTATATTCAACCTGTAACACTCAATTTCAAAAACTCTTTCGTATAACACCAAGAAGTTTCCTATATTAAGTCTGTCAGTCACTCAGGACAATGCCAAAAACCTGTTTTTTAAAACCAAAAGATGTATAATAATGTGGTACATTAACCTCCAGTTTATAAAAAGGTTTACGTTAAAGTGTATGATACGTAGGCAGAATACATTTTTGCCCCCTCCCCTTGAAACCTTTAATACAACCCTGATTCACCCTTTCAGTCCACGCTGCCAGTCACGTGATGCGAGGCACTGACCTACATTTCTCATATCTTGGTGATTGCGTATGGCGTATGATTAGCAGTCCGCACACACTTTTGTGACGTTTATACTAATTAATGAGTTTTGACAGCGCAAGCTTCAGAACTCGTGCTTTAGTGGGGTAGATGGTATCATATAGGTTGACTAAACTGCTTGGGATTGACTAATCAGAAGCGAAACAGTCGTACAGGTAGGCTAGAAGCTTTTAGAGTTATCGAAATTGAATTCCTTATTTTTTTACTTTTACCAAGTACCCAAATAAATTTAAAAGTGATCGTGAAAATATTACTTATTGTGTGAACTGACTAAATAAGATTATTTTTATTTATGTATTTGTTATTTTTAGATGAAAATTAATAAAAAAGTAATAAAACAGAAATTGATAACTTATCTATTCCTTTTTAAGTCAGTCAAAATGTTATACCCCGTCAGGGTTGCTTTAATACCTCATTCAAAAATTATATCGCATCGAAAAGTTGAAACTTTGGCCCGGCAATTATTTGTTTTAACCCATAAATGCCTACAACGAGTGAAACAAAAGTGAAAGTAATTCCACAGCTGTTTTAGAAATTTAACAGGCACAAGTTAATTGATAATGTTATTATAACCGGCAGGGTTGCCACCATGCACGGATTTAATGTTGTTATGGCACGGTAGCGAATCCGGCGAGCGTTTCATTTCAATTTATTACATTGAAAGAGCATCCGAGGTTGAATAACAGAGTTTGGTTCGAAGCTTTGTTGGTCATTGTTTAGGTTTTGCAGCCGCTTATGCTATGGCAAAATTAAATAAATTAATAAAAATTTAAATAAAATAATGCTGTGCTATAGCAAACTATAAACATTGGGATTGGTTCCATTTTTGTATAAGTATCTATAGCTGAAGATATTACTGAGTAGTGATATTTTTTACCTTCCAAGTTATAGGTACCTACTGTACCTATTGCTTTGAATTATCTCCCTTTATATTAAACAAACAGCAAACCTAAAGAAGTTTGATTGCGAATCCGGTACAAAATACGAAATTACGTTTCCCCCATTAAAAACAATTTTTGGAGCAATATGGTATGAGTTGCCTTTCTTTAAATGTGTTCTTCATATGACATCTAACGGTTGTTCCACTCAGCCAAAATCAACGTCTAATTACTAATACCAAGCTTTACTTGTTATGTTCTAGTATTTAAATGTATTTGTCTGGAATTCCAGGTTGGCGGCAGCGCAGGAGGCGGCGGGCGCGCAGGCTCGCTCGGCGCCAGCTGATACCATGGGCGGCGCGCACCAGCCCGCTACTCCGGGGCCGAGCTCGCTCTTTATATTTTCCGACGAAAATTATATTCGGAGGTTGGTATCTATTTGCATATTTATGTAGTATCCTCTCCTAGTCTGTGATCTTTGCTAGCAAATTGAGTAGGTGCTAGGACTTTGTGATCATCTAGTTAGGAACAACCGTTACAACCGCTAATGTCGATACCTATTCTAAGCTAGCAAGTGCAAGCACTAGATACTGTTCTGAAGTGTTCTGTGGCCATTATTATTAAACAATCAACAAAAATGCACCTGATTCCACATTTTGAACATTAAGTTCCTAAATCATTTTTTACGGAGTAGGAACTATGTATAAAGCATGAGCATTATTCCAAAATATTTCACGACAGCAAAAATGGACAAAAGTTAACCCCACTACAAAGTACAAATCTTAAAAAAATAGGTCTATTCCACCATGATCACCTGGGTGATAACACTTGGGTGATCATTGGATACTCTTTAGTGTCCTATGATCACCTCGGAATATGATCACCCAGATGATCATTGTCGACTCGATTCAAGGAATTATCAATCCTTAAATCACCCAGTAAAAGTAAATAATAAATGTATCGTCCCGATCGAAATTATTACTATACATGTGTAAACTAGTAAAAAATTGTGTATATGTAATAGGTACATTAGCTAGAAATTAAATGGAAAAATCTAGTATAATTGCCTCATAGAAAATTAATTCAATTAGATACATTTTCTACGAACTACTAAGCAAGTGGGAAAATTACTTACAAATTCACACTTTTACCGCGGAGGTATACAGATTACTTAATTTCTCACTATATGCATTAGAATTGAAATAACTGTGTCCACTTATCTTACGTCTTAACTTCCATGATTTTGATATGAATAGAAAGCAAATTCCTACAACTCCCACCAAAAATGAGTTAAATAATTTTTTTGAGAATTTGCCCGCAATGCAATGGGAACTGTACCTCGTTGTAGACGCGCAGCATAAACTATCAAAAAAGTCATAATATAGTCATGAAAGTCATTTCTGTACCCCTTAGTTGTTATGATCCACATTTCTTAGGGCGTCTTGTTTAGAATTCGGCATAAACCAGCATTGAATTAACCAAGCAACGATAACAATATTGACCTAACTCGAATCTACAAACTAATAAAAACAAAAAACTCCGATCGTTCCGTCCTCCTGCTTGGGAACTGGCTCATGATGGAGCGAAACGCGCAAACCTACATGGAATGTTCCCTTCATTTTCTGGGGAGGCCCACTATTGCCTCCGCTTATAAATATTAAACGGGCGCCTTGTTTGGCCCCTTATGCATTTTGTAAACAAGCTGCCTTAACCGGCGACTTGGCTTTCGGGACGGAGGAATTCAAGGCGAAGATTAAGTTGAGATGAAATATACGTCCAAGTTACACGTTACACACTGTGTTAAAAGGGAGGAGATGGAATGTGTACTTAATTAATTTATGAATTATTTAAAGTAGGGGTATTCGCTATTTCTGTGCAGGTGCATTTTTAATCAGATTTATTATTTTTGCCGCCAGTTTTGCTTCATATTAGTGTTTTATCGTGTTCTGTACGATTTGAAGCCTAAATATAATTTTCTTAAAATGGGGAAGGTGAGGTTTATCTTTACATTGCTAAATCAAACTAAAAGAAGGAACTCCTGCAGAGCCAGGGCGGGTAAGCACGTAGTGAACAATAAAAATTAAATTACACCTATCAGTTACATTAATAGCAAGGCAAAGTTCATTATCGATCACATTTACAGTGTACCTAAATTCCACGAAATCAAATAAACATAATCGCCGCGAAAATTCGTAACACAAAACACAAGAAATCGATTAGCGAAATTAATTTATGCGACCAAGCTTTGAATACAACTGTCAAAGTTTAATTTTGAGAAGCGACCGCAATCGAAATATTTTCGTGTCGTCACGAAATAAATTCCTAATGGAAGGCTATGGAAGGTTTAAATTATGTATGTAGGACGGGTCAGGAGAATAACATTAACCGTGGGACTGCACCAAGCCAACAGGCTTTAGTACAGGTGGAGGAAGTCAAAGGATGTTATTTCTATAAGCCTTCGCTTACTTTGTTTATCATTACAGGCCGCCTCAAGGGTCCCCGTGAGAATATAACATGTTTTTACTTTTAGAATTTTTTAGCATGAAAAATAAATAAATGAATAGATTAGTTAATGTATTTACTTGTTTTATCTTAATGCTGTTGGTCTCTCAATAAATAAATAGCACCTAAATAAAATAAGCTTGGGGAAGATGACGCGTTGTGTACAGTAGGCTGATATTAGTTCAGTCTCGATTGTACCTAATGTATGCATTAGGTTCATATTTGGCTTGCGCAAATATGACCATGTTTCTGAGTTTCGTGCTAAGCTCAAGTGGCTTCCGATTCGCCGTCGCCGGAATGCTCATGTACTGTCTCTTCTCTACAGTGTTCTGTTCAATCCTTCTTCCCCGCGCTACCTTCAGGAACGATTTAACTTCCTTCACACTTGTCACTCACGTTCTCTAAGATCATCGGAGAACCTGATGCTAAACATGCCAGTACACTCAACAAAATTCTATGATTGCTCATTTACTGTGGAAGCTGTTCGACTATGGAATGCTTTACCCACTGACATTAAGCAAGCACCTTCGCTGAACATTTTTAAGAATTGCGTTAAACAGTTTTATCTTTCGCTCTAGCTATCTGATACTATTGTCTACTTAGCTCTTTTTATTCCTATAATAATTATCTGCTATTTACTTAGGAATATATCTATTTATTTTTATTGATATAAGTATAGTATGTAAAATATGTAATATGTATACTTATATGTATTATGTCTATTATGAATATGTATTATGTTTATGCAGTTTTTATGATGTTTATTGTATATTATTGTATAGTATGTACGTTTATGAACAGCTTTTTGGGGAAACCACCGTCCATATATTTTTGCGTTATTCCTTTCCATGCATGGTTGTCTGGAAGAGATCGCTTTAAGCGATAAGACCGCCAATTGTAACACTTCCGTTAAATTTGTACTTTTGTTTATAATTTGTGTGTGTTCAATAAAGAGTTTATCTATCTATCTATCTATCTATCTATCTATCTATCTACCTGTTACTCTGATCTATATATATACACGAATTTGTTGTGTTGTGTACAATTTCTGATTCTTGATGTGTTTTTGTGTGGCTTTCAAAACAATTGATTGAACTTACAGACTGCTAATAGGTACACATAGGTAGATATAGGTAGCAGATAAGCGGCTAAATAGCGGCTAAATAGCAGCTAAAACCGCGCGGCTACTCTAGTGATATTGTTTTCGTGCTATACCAAATGGTGCATATTAAATTTCCATCGGCCTTAATAGGAAATGTGTATGCACAGTAAAGACACCTAACAATATTACCTACATCCACTAAATGCATTATCGTGATGTACTGCTTATCGAAAGTGTATTATCCGTTTTAATCGAAACTTATAAGGCGATAATTGAATGCAAGCGGAACTAGATGCGATGCAGAGTAGGTAATTAATCGATGTGACAGTAGTAGGTGACTAGGCACTCGTAATTCATTGGCTTCGTTGACATAAATACCGCTGCCGTGAAAAGTACGCGTAGCATATGCCGTGCTACTTTATAATGGCCTCATGGCTCGGTTGGTAGTAACTCTGCCTTCTGTTAGTTACGGGTTCGGTTTCTACTCAAAACAAGCTGTGTTTGAGTTTTAAGTGTCATAGTTTCTTGTGTCTGGATTTTATATTGTATCATTAGTATTTTTGGCGAAGACTGGTCGGAAATTTATATATTAGTTTTACTTTATCGTTTCTTTTTTGGATATTTGATGGTGTTTTGTTTTAGTTTTTACTTTTAGTATACCTATACATTGCTACGTTACATTCCACAATGGACATGTACTTAAACGACAAAATGATCGAATTTTTGAAATCGATTTACATATAGCTTAAGATTTAGAATAAGTAGGTATGTATTTTAGATTCGATATGAAAAACGACATTAGAATCTAAGCAATTAAGTAAGTATAAAAAAATCTAATTATAATTCTTTGTGATTTCAGATATACAAAGTTCATCATTGAGTGGCCGCCCTTTGAGTACGCGGTGCTGCTTACCATCATCGCCAACTGCGTGGTGCTGGCGCTCGAGGAGCATTTGCCCAACGGCGATAAGACCATCTTAGCACAGAATCTGGTAAGTAACTTTGAATTGAGTTTATTGTTTCCCGTAGACTTGATCAATCTGTGGCCGTACTGTGAGCTCTTAGCGAACCAATTAATAAAAGCTTGTACAAAAACAGTGTACAATGTACCGGAATTTCTGTAGGTACATTTTTACATTAAATACCCACGTGTTCGAGGTGTCAGCTGTTCGGAGTACACAATATTTACTACAGACAGTTCACAACTTTATCCTACAATCCAATATAATATCATGAACTCTGCGATTTCCTCGAATTGAAGTTCATCAATACACAAATATTGGCGTAAAAGCCTGACGTCATCGTCAACACCGTCACGTATGTGAAGTTATTACAAAGCCCATTCTACCATAGAATAAATAACAATACAATAGTACTTGGCTTATAGAGAATCAGTAGATATTCTATCCGCATCGACCTTACTTCCAGGAACTATTTCTTGTATTGGAAATCCATGATCTTTTATTTTGTCCTAGTACAAGGTGCATTAGTTAGTTCTATGGAGTACTTATAAGAACTATTTAGTTCCTAATTTAATCCTGGAACTGCATTAGGCAATTTCCACAGTCTATTCGATAAGCCATGGTGATTCGATGAGCATATTATCTGCAATAAAGAAACCATCAAATATGAACCATCCGAGATTGTATGTTACACAGAAAACTTGGGACGAAGATCAAGAGCATTTATATATGGGCGTTTTTAAATCATCAAAATCAATGCCCTACCCAAGTACCTATGTGCCTACCGATGCAGATTCAAGTATCATGAATGATTTAGTATTCTTTTTTGTAATAATGATTTCTCTTTGTTCCAGGAAAAGACCGAGCAATACTTTTTAGGAATATTTTGTGTAGAAGCATCGTTGAAAATTTTAGCATTAGGTTTTGTTTTACACAGGGGATCTTACCTTAGAAACGTTTGGAACATCATGGATTTTTTCGTTGTAGTAACGGGGTAAGCGCTTTTCATTATTCAAAGTTTTAGTAACACTAAATGATTATTTTAAAAAGTTTGAAGTTTTTAATCTAATCGTTTTTAGCAGAATATTTCAGTAGGCTGCCTTGGATGTTAACGTTTTGTATCCATTCTTTATAATAAACTATGTTCATCTTGAGAATGTCCATGTATTTGCTTTGCATTTAACACAAGACAGCCAGTACTGATGACAAAAACAACAAAATTGAAAACATAAATTAGACAAAACAATTGGATTCATTCTGCCTGCAATAAATAAAGTATTCGTTGTAATGACGGTTGCAATACCATATTGAATATACGCTAACAAAAACTAGGTCGATGACGATATTCGCCGAATACAACGTGGACGTTGACCTGCGGATGCTGCGCTCGTTCAGAGTGCTCCGACCGCTGAAGCTCGTCTCGCGGATACCAAGTAATTCACAGTAATTGGCGAAAAGTTCACATAATAACCTTATTTGTAATAGAACATTCTCGCTAGATGTTTTCCAATTTTAAACCTTTTTTTAAACAGTAGATACAATAACGCTAGTCTATGGAACAATAGATTTTTAAATCTTTCATTTAGTAAAAAATGTAGCATCGTATTCTCAGATATGTTTTTTGAATAGTTTTTTGTAAAGTTCGAAGCAATGTGTGACTTTTGATGTGTGATTTATGGAAAATGTTTAATGTATTTTATTTTGTATTGCGGCTACGTGTTGCATAATAGTAACCATTTGCTATTATATATACATTTTTGTGTAATAAGTAGGTATTTCAAATATGAAAAGCTAATAAGAAATTAGATAAAGAAATGACTCTAGGTGTGAATAAATATGGTGTATTTAGATTAAAATGTGTAAACATTAATGAATAGCTAACAAATTAAACTGTATGACTAATTAGATACACGATATTTAGCCTGTAGAGATATCGATTTTTTTTATAAAATCATTGGGACTGTGCTCTGTCGAGGTTCTCATCACACACTTATGTAACTAACCAAAAAGCAATTTTTTTAAATAAATGATTTTGATTAGGTAACCATTCGGCTAAACCTTTTTATAAACATATCTGTATGTCCTGATTCATTACACAATATAGTAATCTGATTACTAGACTGTGTGATGTGCGCAGTGCAGTGTCCCGCTAAACTTTTTTTAAAGTTCCGAGTGACACTGCGACTGTTATGGGCGGCCGTGTTGCTTAACATCTGGTGAACGACTACCTCGTCACGTCATTCATTCTCATAAAAAGAAAAAAAACATTGTGGCAATCAATTTGGAATTTCGAAAAGCACAGTCCGCAGTAGTTGTTTTAACTAAGCTAGTTGCTAGTTCAAGCTATAGTATCGAGTGATATGTGTTTGGCAGTATCATCACGCAGCTGCCGGTCGCGCCCGACGTCGACTTCAGGACCTTGCGTGCCATTAGGGTGCTGAGGCCCCTTAAATTAGTTTCGGGCGTTCCTAGTGAGTTATAGAACATTATTAGATTAGTAAAATGTAGTTTACACTAGAAATTGCCGTTGCCGTATATTATCAAAAAATAGATTTCAATATATTTTATCAAATTACAACACTATTTGCGTGAAATGACCAGTCAGAAAAAACTAACAAAACGTACTGGCCACAAACAACATTTTCATGCTAATTTTGTTTTTACAAATTAATGTGCAACGGCTTTTCTATTATAATTCTATGCACGGTTTCTTTGATTTCTTTTGTTAATTCTGTATCATGAACTATGAGTGTATTCTTGTACTTCAATCTATTTCGATATATTTAGCATAAGTAGGTATATCAGTACTTATGTAGTTAAAAACTTGTATGTAAATTTACTAACAAGAGGTAATTACAACTTTTGTTTTTAATTGAACTTTCCATTAAAGTCTATGCCTCTTTTGTGCAATTAATTTTTGAACCACTTGTTGTTGAGGCATTCAAGTTGGCCTTTAAAATATGGTCTTGTATTTTGTGAATTTTAGAATCATCCTACGTTTTGACCTTAAACTGTGACATTGTACCGGTAATTCCTTGTCCATCTTTACTTATAAATGCTGATATTTAACCACAAAGTCATGTCTACCTCAGTAAATAAAGAACCAATATATATTTTTAATTAGATAGCTTGACTTCCTAAAAGTTTTTGACCTTTATGAGTAAAGATTTTTATGATAATGCCAAGTGGTTATTTAACTTTATTTCTGTGATATTAAAAGTTATTTTTCCGTGTAGGTCTACAAGTTGTGTTGAAGTCGATCATCAAGGCAATGGCGCCGTTGCTACAGATCGGCCTCTTGGTGCTTTTCGCTATAGTCATCTTCGCCATTATCGGCCTCGAGTTCTATTCGGGGGCGCTGCATAAGACTTGTTATAGTTTAGAAGATATTAGTAAGTAATTTTGTTATTTTTGCCCCGTATTCAGATCACAGCGGGCCCGATAGCTCAGTTGGTAGTAACCCTGTCTTCTGAACTGAGGGCTGTGGGTTCGATTCCTACCCAGGACAAACATTTGTGTGATGAACATCGATGTTTGTTCTGTGTCTGGGTGTTATATTATATTCTATGTATGTATTTACAAACAAAAAATATTTAAGTATTATATAAGTTATCTGGTTCCCATAGTACAAGCTATGCTTAGTTTGGGGCTAGATGGGGTTGTGTGGAATGTACACATATTTATTATTTATTATTATTACAGTTTTCTACCAAGATACAGGGAATAGTTTGTAAATAGGCGTTAGCATAAATAGGGTTTCTTATCCTATCTCTAAGTGCGTACACAGTATGTGAATGATGGGCATAATAGTGTATAGCAACCAGACTAAATAATTAGGCATCACGTCTTCAGTTAACTAAAGAATCTCCTGCGACTGATACCCAAGATACCTATACGAAAACATCCTTATTAAAAACTGAGTTTTAATGATAGCGTTAAAATGACTAGATCATTCCAAGGTAATCGAGGTAAAATTTCATATCATCAAACTACATAATGAAATTACCTTTAAACTAAAATCGGTGAACGCGTATTAAAATTAAATAATTTATACAAAACTGACGTAAAATATAGCTATTCCCATTCAATATCCGTAATACGGATAAAAGTTCACAAGTTTCCGTGGAATTATACGTAGCATTTGTAGTGACCTAGTTATAACTTTCGAAATAATTACGTGCAATCGCAACCAAACTTGTATTGGAACTACCCTTTTAGCGTGTTTAGATTAACTTACGTAAATTAACGGCTTTACTTTTGAACGTGTCGGGTTTCCTTTAAAAAGCCCCAGTTTAATAGTAAATGAGCAGACTTTAATTATAATTGTTGGTAGCAATTTATGTTATAACAACACTGCAATGTTAAGAACGTGGTATTATGCTAGAAATTACAGAAAGTCTAATAGGTGACTGGATTTAGACTTAAAACATCAAGTAAAACTGTTTTTAAAATATCATTCCAACATGTCAAAGTATTTAGGAAAGATGAATGTCCGGTCATGCAATATTTCAATCAACTTTCAACACTTTTCACGTGAACATAACCGTCAGCACTTTGGTCATTACAAGTTGGTCAATGAATGGTCACCGTACGTCAAACATGCTTATTTCTTTATTCGTCTTGATTCAGTCTAATGTTAAACAAATATTTAAACCTAAACATTGTCAACAGGTGAAATATTTAAAGAAGGTGAATCGGAAACACCGTGTAACGCTGATAACGAAACGCTAGTGCCGTATGGGGCCAACGTGTGCGACTACGAGAAAAGCACGTGCTTAGAGAAGTGGGAAGGTCCGAACCACGGGATCACGTCGTTTGACAACATCGGGTTTGCTATGCTCACCGTCTTCCAGTGCATTACAATGGAGGGCTGGACCGCCATCCTCTATTGGGTAAGTGGCTTTAACAGGAAGAAAAAGGCAAGCCCGCATCACATTTATCAGCATCTACAAGTCCCGAATCTATGGGTATTCATCTGCCAATAATGAAACCTGGACGGGCGCTTCTTTGTATGTCTGGTATCAGTATATAACCGTAACCTGTTGTTCCAGACGAATGACGCGCTAGGTAGTGCGTTCAACTGGATCTACTTTGTGCCTCTCATAGTATTGGGTTCATTCTTTATGCTCAACTTAGTTCTTGGTGTCCTTAGCGGGTAAGTACGCTATTACTCTGATATTTGTGCAATGTTAGCATACCTATAAGTCATCGCTTATAATTTTGGCATTTTTTCAGTTCAGTTTTATTACTTATTTTAGTTTGTTAAATTATTTATATGTCAGTAATTGTGTTTTTTAATTTAGTGAATTCTCTAATGAAAGAGGGCGCGTTGAACGCAGAGAACAGTTTGTGAAGGACAGAGCCCAACAGATGTTCAATCAAGATTTTAACGCATATCTCAACTGGATAACAGAAGCAGGTCTAAACCACGTGGTTTTGGCTTGAAATAACATTCATTTATAAATATCTTGTGCTAAACTTTTCCATCCAATAGAATTAATGCTAGCTAGAGTAGAGTATAATATATTATAGTTACTTTTATTAACTGTGTTCATGTCTTATTTTATTATTCACTGCTTATTTGCATTTTCTTTTTACCTACTTATTTTATTATTTTTATTAATTTTCATTTACTATTCGTAACGCACGTCGCCACGATTAAACACGTATGATTACAATAATAAGTAATGGTAATATTATTTGCTAGATTTTACTGTATCTTTAACGCTATATTTGCAGTGAATTTGCTAAAGAAAGAGAGAAAGTAGAAAATAGACAAGAATTTCTTAAGTTAAGAAGACAGCAGCAGCTAGAGAAAGAACTCAATGGTTATGTTGAGTGGATATGTAAAGCAGGTAAGCATTAAACATTTTATAATAACATAAAACTTACTAATAATCATAAATCTTGAAGGTTTTAAATATAAATATTGCCTTACAGAGGAAGTAATATTAGCAGAAGAAAGGACGACAGAAGAGGAAAAAATGCACATAATTGAAGGTACTGAAAATGTCAACAAATAATTATTAATCAGTATATTTATACATAATATAATGAATGGTAATAATGATAACATTTCAGCGCGGAGAAGAGCAGCAGCAAAAAAGAAGTTAAAAAATTTAGGAAAGAGTAAAAGCACTGACACAGAAGAGGAGGAACAGGACGAAGATTGCGGAGACGACGGTCAGTACACGATTCAATTTATCGAATGTTTTGTGTACTTATTTATTTTTCTGTGTGTTGTGGATTTTATAACATTCAAAGTTCAAAGATATTATTTTAGAAGCATGAAAATTTCTATTGTTTACTTCCCAAAATAAGTTCCATCACACTTTTAAATTTAGATGTAAGATTACTTTGAGATTCATTATTTTAACATATTTGTCGATAGCACTTCTTATCTGTTGAAATCTTTGGTTTTCAAAAGAATGTTGCATGATAAATGTCGATTCTATATTCTTTACTTAAAACTCATTCTTATTCATTTCCATTTCGTATTCGTACTCTATTTGTGTGTTGGTTGTTTACAGTTCCAAAGAAAAAGCAAGGTATGGGATCAAGCGTGATTCTGGTAGAATATTCCTTTTCATCTTTTAAGTAGACCAAATATTAGTCTAGTCATAGATGTAGGATTAGCAATCCCTTCCTAATCCTACCTTTTCTTACAATGTAAACGCCTGTACGTTGAGATATAGAGAATATGCCTTGAAAACTTCCAAAAGTCGATACATCTTGGATAGTTTTAGCCTTTTATGGTTTCTGCATTTCTCAAGAACGTACCGGCGTAACAAGGACCTTTCTATACCCAGCTACTGTTAAACCCTTAGGTCCCGCCATGACCCAACCAGACGCTTGATATGTGTGAGATTAGTTCAAAAGTTACCTTATAACGTGACTTCTTCACTGAAAATAACACGTCCCAAATGCGGGTTGTTAGAGTTTTTTGTGCTTCGTGTTACCGGTCGCATCAGATTTCAATACCATCCAATTACTGAAAATAAATGATCGAGGGCAAACTACTGGCGTAGTTCGTATGCTGTAAACGCTAGTTATGATAGTTGGATGTAACCTGCACCCTAATTGCTAATAGATTGATTTCACAATCGAAATAAGTTTTATCTTGACTGTAAGTTTTCAGACAAAACCTATATAAATACGACGCAGTAGGGACTTTGTGTTGAAGCTTTTCGTGCACGCGAGGTTTTTACTGTCGAGACCATAACGAAAGTTGCAACTTGCACGTAGTGTTATCACTTTGTAAATATTTATGTGTATTATAGAACTACACAATGAAATACTTATTCAAACAAGTTAAGTACGGGTGTCTGCATTTATTGTAGTGTTAATTACAACTTCGTCACTACTGCGTTGTTTCTTTCTTTGGTGTTATGTCTTCGGTCAAAATGCTGACTAATCTTAAATGGACGAAACTTATTCGATTGAGTGACGATGTTCCTGATCCCTTTAGTTTCATCAATCACGCTATGAATGTATTGCGTGGTCGCTTGAGTATATCTAAAGCAGGATGTACAGTTGATATCTGTTTTTAGGTTTCCTGAAGAGCAAAGCTCGATCTGCGGGAAAATGTGCAGACTTCTGGAGAGCAGAGAAGAGGTTTCGCTTCTGGATTCGGCACACGGTGAAGACCCAGTGGTTTTACTGGTTTGTCATAGTGCTGGTGCTCTTCAATACAATATGTGTTGCGGTGGAACACTATAGACAGCCGCCGTGGTTAACTTCATTTTTATGTAAGTGTACCTCCTACCTACTTAATTGCTATGCCATTACTTTCGAGTTTCTTTTCGTTGTTTTTTATCTGCATCGATAATACAATAAGCCTATTCCTCATCCGCAAACTGTTTGCAGGGAATTCATTTTAATAAATACACATCGTCGTCGTTTTACTTGTGCAGTTAGTCAGCTCAGATGTAAGAATTCACTGCGACTTATCAACACGTCGATATGATCTTTTTACGTTATTAATTTGGCCTAAACCTTTTTCTTTTCAGTGGCCTATGCAATACAATAGGAATGATGCCCAAAAATTTTTTTTGGATTAATGAATTAATTATATTCTTTAAAAGATAAACACTTGTGAAAACAAAAATTAAATATCTCAAAAAATGACCAAGTTACAAGTATTTAAATCGGAATAAAAAGAGATAGCTCAAACGGCCAGTGTCGTCAGAGGAAGGTTATAGTACCTCATTTACATAAGCATATTAATAACATAATTAAAAAAGCCTCGAAAGCGCTAGGCTTTGTCCTTCGAATGTCCCTTGAGTTTCAGTCCATAAAAACCTTTAAAATACTGTATTGCGCTTATGTACGAAGCCATCTTGAGTATGCGTCTCAAGTTTGGAACCCGTGCTATAAAGTCTACATTAACCGCATTGAAGCTATACAAAAACGATTTCTCCGATATTTACAATTCCGGTCTAAAATATACATTAAGGGTTATAACTCCCGCTGCAAAAAGTTTCATCTACTGCCACTACATGAGAGACGGCGTGTTGCAGATTTAGCCTTTCTATTCAATATAGCGAATGGTACGATTGATTGTCCCGAGCTGCTCGGACAGATTGGAATCCGATCCCCCGCGGCCTCATTTAGAAAACATGACTTGATTTTCACTCCTACAGTTAAATGTAATTATAGGCAAAACAGTTATTTAATTAGATCATGCAGGTGTTATAATACAATGGCGAAGGAATGGGATTTAGATTTATTTAATACGTCGGCTTCCAAGCTGAAGCAAAGTTTAAATAATTGTTTTTTCAACTCTTAAAATCAGTTTTGTTATTATTAAGTAATTGTTTCGAATTATTATTGTTTTGGTCTTATAAGAAAAGGAATTAAGTATCCTATATCTTAACTTAACTTATCTTTTTTAGAATTTGGTCTAACGCCTGTGTAATTTTGATAAAAAAAGTACGTAGTTACATAAATGTGAAAACTCATAATTAGCCTTAAGTTATGTATAAATATACATGATGTGTTTTAGTTAGCTGTAAGTTTTCCGAAGATAATAAAATAAAATAAAATAAAATTTCTAAGCTGTGGTAGCTTTCATACAATATCTTTGGCATGTGACGTCACGAGTAGATTTTTCATAGTAACTGGGAGCGCTCTGTTTCGCGAGAAAGGGACAGGAGATGCCTCCTGTAGAAACTTTAAAAGCTTATTACTCCGTGATTTATTTACCGATTTTGCTTATATTTTCAATTATTGCATTCATTTTTAATCTTCTTTATGAAAGTAATATTAACTTGTTCATTTTTAATAGTAGTCATCATGCCTATAGCTATAACTTCAACTTTTAAAATAAGTTCTCACTCACCAATTTTCTGCAGACTATGCCGAATTCATGTTCCTCGGTTTGTTCATGATGGAGATGTGGGTGAAGATGTATGCGCTGGGTCCGCGGATATACTTCGAATCCTCGTTCAACCGGTTCGACTGCGTGGTCATATCCGGCTCCATTTTCGAGGTCGTGTGGTCCGAGGTCAAAGGTGGTTCCTTCGGCCTGTCAGTGCTCAGGGCTTTGAGGCTATTGAGGATATTCAAAGTAAGAAATTGAGATTCTTAAATGTGTCTATCATAATTATGTGATGCTAATTCTATAGAAAATCAAATGGATAGTCAGATCTCAGTTTTAAAACTGTTATTTGTGCAACAAGAGAGCTAAGTTGGTTTTTGTTTTGAGTGCTGTTGTTGAATCCCGAGCAAGCGAAGGATTCTAGTATTGTATCACGAGCGTAGCGAGGGATTCAAAAACACGATATGCAAAAACTTTGCTCTCTAGCACATACAACTTTTCACCTCAGCAGTGAGAACATCATTACAGGTAGGTAGGTATACTTACCTAGTAACGAAATACTTTCGCGTTCCCGCCAAAAGCATGACTAAGAAAAAAAATCATGTTCTCTCCAAAACTCCATATAAATGTAACCTAAAACTGGCTAAATATACTTACTGCAAAGACAAAATATTAAAAAATTACTTCGTCTCACGCAGTGAACAAAATACGATTTTGCACACTGTTTTCTCGCAGCTAAGGGCGCCTGTTCGAGCTGCTGAGGTGAAAAATGTAGCTAAAATAATTAAATAACCATCAAGCGCTTCTTTCAAACAACTGTGGCATAGATAGACATGAGACAAAGAAATTCTGCTGGTTTTCTGTAAAAAGCGAGCGGCTATTTATTTCCAATTATCTCTGAACATCAAAACTGTTTAAAATGTTGATATTGTAATCACGGACCTGTAAAACATACCTTAATTTCAATTCCAGGTCACAAAGTACTGGTCATCACTCCGCAACCTGGTGATATCGCTCCTCAACTCCATGCGATCCATCATCTCGCTGCTGTTCCTTCTGTTTCTCTTCATCCTCATCTTTGCACTCCTCGGGATGCAGCTGTTTGGAGGCCAGTTCAACTTCGAAGACGGCACCCCACCTACCAACTTCAATACCTTTCCTATTGCACTGCTAACTGTCTTCCAGGTAACTATACTAGTATACATATCTTAAGTAAATTAAGTGACTCTCTGAAGCCGATGTATGGTTTAAATAAGTATAGACAAGTTTTAGACAGAATAAAAAATGAAAACAATTTAATGCATAATCTTACAAAATAGCTGGGCCCCGTTTTATAAAGCTACAAGTCTTGTACTTGTAGCAAAAACCTGGTCACTCAGCCAGAAAAAATTGAAATAATGCGTTTTATAAAGGTACAAGTTAACAAGTGTATAAGCAAATTGGCCGATATATTACTTTACTCTATGAATTACAAGCACTTGTTTGTAGATCATAGATAATCCATAGTGTTTTTCATTTTTTAAATGTAAAATCGAACAATTGTTATGGTCATTACAAGTGTAGGGAACTACAAGTTGTAAAAATTTTTACCTAACTAAAAAGCTTGGTAAAATGAACTACAAGTGTAGATAAATTTACTGAAAGTGGGTTGTATTGTCACGTATTAATGAATGTTCAATTAGTAAAATTAAGTAAATGTGGATTAAATATCATTATTTATCGACAAATTCAGCTTAATCTTAGATCATGAATAATGAACGCATATCACAAAACCTTATATGAGAACAGCCATATATAACCTTGACCCAACTTTATATACTTAAATAGCTTAGCATAAAAATAATGACGCCCGTCATTTCACCCACAACTTATTTATTTTCCCGCGGGAACTTTTCATTTTCCGAAATAAAACGCATCTATCCCGGTAATTTAAGTACCCATATTACCTAACTAAACTTCATCCAAATAGATTCATTATTACACATTAATATGGCTTGAGAGCCAGAACAAACAAAATAGACTGTGTTATTAATTTATATTATTATGTAGGGATTTAATGTAAACTTGACACCGGCTAAATTCACCAATAAAGGGAAGCCAAATTAAAAAATAAGCTATTTACCGTGACATTTATTCATAGTGGTATGCAACTTGTAACATCATAATCTAGATTTTATACTGTACTTGGTCTGTGGTTCCACGCCATAACGTTCGTAGTGATGTGAATTACACTTGTAATCGATGATTTTGTAGGTTTATAAAACGCTTGTTACTAGTAACTTGTAGTTACTAGTTCTTGTAGCTGCTACAATTGTAAGCTACAATTGTAGCTTTATAAAACGGGGCCCTGAAGTAAGCCAAGAATGAAGTTCAAGCTCTGAAGTCGTACCTTCACGAGGTTCAATATTTTTTTGTACCATAATAATTTCACACGTTGATAAGCGCACGAAAGCAACAACGCAACATGCTACGCCTGTATGCTCTAGGTGGACTGCCCAGTGCCCATAGGTCAGCAACGGCCAATTTTCATTCTAAATCTTTTGTGTAGTAATCGTTTAGATAATAAACCCACGTTTCTCGCTCAGATTCTTGAACTGTCTTTCTACTTTCCAGATCCTAACAGGCGAAGATTGGAACGAGGTGATGTACGACGGCATCCAGTCGCAGGGCGGCATTCAGAAAGGCATGTTGTACTCGCTCTACTTCGTGATCCTCGTGCTGTTTGGCAACTACACGCTACTCAACGTGTTTCTCGCCATCGCTGTCGACAACTTGGCTAATGCCCAGGTAGGTGCTTTACTGTACTGCGATTGTTGCTCCTGATTTCAATGAAAGCTGCTATACACAAAAAAGTTACAGAAACCAATAAAGCTTTGTTACTGAATCAATTTAACAGAGTCTCTAAGATCCTTTTTCTAAAACTTTCTAAATTCGAATTACTCTTACATAGGATTGGCTGTAACAAGGAGGTATACATCCTATGTAATTACTTCATTAGACATCGGATTATAGTCATTAGTCAGTTGCTTTTTGTTAACTGTTTTTATTTTAAGCCAAATGTTTTAATTATACGCTTATTTAGTCATCGTTAATATGATATTTACGCCCAAAACACGAGCTTTGAAAAAAGAAACTTAAAAGTAATAGTCTACGTCCAGTACATGACTACAAAACATTACGGTTAAGCATAATAAAGAGATGACTCCAAATTCACAGTTTTTGCTGACTATGTTCCTACCGATAATTATTATTTTTCAAAAGACAAACGTTAAAATATCTAGTTGTAAGCAATTCATGGTTTTCGATGAAAAAAAACTGAGTGTATCATCTATAGTATTAGATGTCTGTGAGTTTTATAAAGGTAGTTTGCTATCTATTTAAATCAGGAGCAACAAACGCAATAAAATTGTACAAAACTAAATGGGAAATAAACTGTTGTGTGTACCGTCAGCGCCGACTTGTAAATCTAACCCCGCTTGGTGTGTACATGTTGCGTTCTGTCATTACAGGAACTGACAGCAGCGGAAGAGGAACAGGTCGAGGAAGACAAAGAGAAGCAGTTGCAAGTAAGTCCCAACTCAACACCGCCCCAACATTCATCTAATGCTTTAGTATTAGAATCACAGTTTGAGTCACAGCATGCTCCACTTTTCCACGAGCATTTATCAATTGGAGTCTTGTATTTCATAAAATTTTTCGAAAAATTAGGAATTGGAGAAAGAGATGGGTGCATTACACGCAGTGGACGGAACCCCGCCTCGGGGAGACTTAAGTCCCTCTTCGCCGACGAGTAGGAAGGTAAAACTGGCGGTGGTGCTAAGCTATGCTTCGTCCTGTGCATTTGTAACGACTTAAAATATTGTTGATAAAACGTCATCATCTGTAACACCTTCCAAGCTTTTATTCACTGCACGATCTTCTGCACGCTGTTGTACTCTCAGTCATATGTCTGTAATTCTATTTTCTCTCGACAATATAATTTATCAACAATATTTTAAATCCGATCATTCGACGGGTCAATGTCGCTTATGTGGGCCAGATGTCATGATAGGTGTTCTTTAACTAAATTCTCATCGTTTTTATCAATAGTTGGCTAAATTACGTCAATGACATTAGTTTTGTTAGTGTTCGATTATAATTTATAGAGGACAATAATTACCGGATAGGTATTAAACTCGTGCTTTTAACATTCGCCTAAAGCTTTACTATATTACGAGAATATTTACTTCACCGACTCGGCAACATTGCATGTCAATCTACCATCAAAGCTATTTAGCAGCTTGTTTTTTCTTAGTATTTCAACAACTTTACTTCCGTCTTCCACCCTGATCTAATATTTTATATTAATTGATTGTATTATAATAGAGCTATGTAACTATACAATAATTTTATTATTTAATAATCATTTTAGAATGATGTAACAAATAGGTTGTTAACTACCTTCTTCTATAAGTATTATTTCATTTGATATTTTGGCTAGAATCATCATAGAACGAGCGAAGCTTGTAGTCAAGATATACTACAAAATATATTTTAATATTACAGAATAAAAAGAAAGAAGAGGCCAAAAAGGAAGAAGAAGAGATAACAGACGGACCAAAACCAATGCTGCCATATTCGTCCATGTTTATTTTGTCCCCTACTAATCCGTAAGTTCAATAATAATTTAACTATTTATTTATTTATTTATTTATTACATGCTTTCATACAATGTCATTTAATGTAACTAAAACTAAATACCTAGTCCTAATATTTCATTGTATGAGCCCTGTGAGGGCGTTGCACTTCAGAGTGGCCTTAGTAAGGCCATAAAGGCCATTGTAGTTGTAATAATCATCAATGTTGTTGACGATAACTTTCTCTTTCAGAATAAGGCGCGGCGCACATTGGGTTGTAAATTTAAAGTATTTTGATTTTTTTATCATGGTAGTTATTTGTATGAGTTCTGCAGCTTTAGCAGCTGAAGATCCCGTAGATGAAGAGAGTGATAGGTGAGTGAATCTAACATTATAATTAATACTTACGATAAACATGTTAGGGTATTAAAAAAATCAAGAGAGCCACGCTCTAACAACGCCGGCCCGGACGAAGTCTTTTCCTATACTGCTTATACTTCCAAGTAATATTGATTCATATAATTATGTCCAAACCTTAGAGCATTGCTCTAAGGTCCATATACACAAAAATCAATTTTTAAACGATTTCAAAGAGGAGGTTCTTAATTCGGGTGTTTTTTTAATGTTTCATCAACTACTCCGATAAACCGATTTGGAAAACTCTTTTTTATTTGAAGGATATATTCGCAGATTGGTCCTATAGAAATTTTATTAAAACCGGTCGTGCATTCTTGTTGTTAAAGCAAAATGAGTGGTAAAAATATATACATACAGTCATGATACCTATATAAGATGATCCACGCATTTCTCAATATGATATTAAGACGACAGCAGTCGGTTCCAACTCTTTTCTTAAAAAGTATATTGTCGTATTTCGTGTATTTAATGAAAACTGTTTGTAGGAACAAGATTCTGAACTACTTCGACTACGCGTTCACCGGTGTGTTCACCGTTGAGATGTTGTTGAAGATAGTCGACCTCGGCGTGTTGTTCCATCCGGGCGCGTATCTTCGCGACCTATGGAACATCATGGACGCTGCCGTCGTCATATGTGCACTCGTCAGCTTCGGTTATGTTTTTGGGTAAGTCGCATTCTATAGATTTACTTCCTACTTCTCGATCGTCGTTGTCTTGGCATTTTGTTTTTCTAGCTCTACGTCTCTTTAGGTACTCTTCTGATGAAGTATTTCTGTAAATTGTGGAACATCATAAATATCGCCGTTGTTATATCGTCACACGTCAATTTTAGTTTTGAGATAGTATCGTCATTTTATTATGTTGTTATCAGCGTAAATGTATTTGCAGCTTGTACTTACATGCTTTAAAGAACTTTAGTTACTGATTTACGTGACTATCATTTTGTAAACTTGTCCTTTACAACTTGTTTACATGTTATTAAGTACGTTGCTGCCCCATACTAAAGTTATAAGAATATTGATATAGGTAATATAATATAAACTAATGATTTTTTCTTTTGTTGCAGGGGTGTGAAATCGGGTGCAGGGCAAAACTTGTCCACGATAAAATCGTTAAGAGTGTTAAGAGTGCTCAGACCTTTGAAAACTATAAAACGAGTTCCAAAGTTAAAAGCAGTGTTTGACTGTGTTGTGAACTCTTTGAAAAATGTCATTAACATTCTCATAGTGTATATATTATTTCAATTCATATTCGCTGTAATTGCTGTGCAACTTTTTAATGGTAAATTTTTTCACTGCTCCGATAGCAGTAAAAACACTTTTGAAGACTGCCAGTAAGTATTCTTTTTTATGTTTTGTGACTATATTTGTAACATCACGATTTTGTTATTATTAATAAAATTAGACTATTGTAGTCTAAAAAAACAAAGCCTCCAACTCTAACCATAACTCATGCGACGACAGCAACAATGTCATAGTGTGCCAAGGTTTAAAGAATTCATAAACCATAATGATTTTTCTAAGAAAGAGCACTAACACACTAAATGTATACTATATCAACAATGACACAAACAAAATAGCTAATCCTAATACAATTTCACAGAGGGTCGTATTTCCTCTACGAAGCGAACAGCCTGATGCCGAAGGTGCTGAGTCGGACGTGGGCGACGCAAAGTTTTCACTACGACAACGTCGCCACCGCAATGCTCACGCTATTCGCAGTGCAGACGGGAGAGGGGTGGCCACAGTGAGCAAATTATTGAATATTAACTTGGACTTTCTTTTCTAACATTTTTAATACAACAGATCATTTCACAGTTCAACTTAAATTTAGAAATATCAAAGCTGAAATACCTATGAATTGTAAGAATAAGAATGAGAATATGATATTTTCTTGCAGAGTATTACAAAATTCAATGGCCGCCACCTACGAAGACAAGGGACCCATACAAAACTTTCGGATAGAAATGTCAATATTTTATATTGTTTACTTCGTCGTGTTTCCTTTCTTCTTCGTTAACATATTCGTAGCTCTAATTATTATTACATTTCAAGAACAAGGTGAAGCCGAGTTACAGGATGGTGAAATTGATAAGAATCAGGTACGTTAGAAACAAAGACATCTACGAGACAAATTTATAAATGTCTCTTGATCAATAAATTTTGTTTCCAGAAATCATGTATAGACTTCACGATAGAAACACGGCCTCTGGAGAGGTATATGCCAAGTAAAAGGGCGAGTTTTAAGTACAAAGTGTGGAGAATAGTCGTCTCTACGCCATTCGAGTACTTCATCATGACCCTTATTGTTCTCAACACATTGTTGCTCATGATGAAGGTATGTATTGCTTATATTTGTGTAACAATAAAGATATTAACACTCATTTAAAATAAGAATAATTGTCAATTTGATAAAGCTAACACCATTGGAAAGAAACACAATATACAAAACAAATGAAGCACTAAATGTGAAAAGTAGATAACCAACACAAATGGTAGAGAAAATTAGCCAATATCACCAGGCACAAACAAATGACAACTTAGTTTAGAAAGTCCTTGAACTTCACTCAAGCCTGCACAGAACCTCATTAGAGAGCCAATCTGAGATATAAATCACATACGCTCTCTAGTCTGATAAGACTTCAATAAAATCGTCAATGCGTCTAATACATGTTGGCACCATTATATTCCCTACTTGTCTAAATGTTTTTATTAATCACATGCTAATCTGTTAAATTGTCTCATTGTCCTATTTACCGGTAAAGCCATATTATTGTGTTTAGTACTGCCTAGATTAAGGGTTAGTAAATACATAATACAGACACATACACACATACAACATTTAACAATATCACTGTATTCGGCGTCAATATACACTGCATCGGAATGCGCCGTATTTACAATTACTGAGCCTCTCCTGTCAAGTGTATCGCCATTATGTTATTATTTATCCTGTGTTCTTTTCGTCCTTCCGTGACTCCTCGCTTGCTGTTCATTAATTTATGTATTGTATCAGTGTTACTGCACGGTATACCTGTCCTTCCAGCACATTTATGGCACCAGTTTACGCAAAGATTTTATTCGGCCGTTCGTGCTTGTGAATGCACAACATCTCTCAAATTGGATAGGACGTGGCATGAGCCATTCAATGTTGTTCGTGTTGCATGTACCTACTTATTTAAGACCTATTCCTAAATTTAACCATTTCTATGTGGATATTATGCATGCTTGGTGGAATGGCCTACTGCCAGGCGTAATAATGTGGTGGCTATTGGCTGCTTTATATTCGTATTGGAAGTCTATCTAAATTGAAATTCGAACAACGAAAGGTTTAGTAATACGGTATTGAAAACACATCTTATGTTGGTTATTTTTGACCCTGTTAAATTGATTTTGATTTTCAACGCAAACATGAACATTAACCATTTTATGTTTCATTTTAATGTTACTTTTATTTAATTGTGGCCCCGTGGTTTGTTTCGTTTATTAATTCGCTACGTTGGCACAGATCCTCACCAAACAATAAATCACTATCCTTATAATCCTCTTTAATGATAAAACTCACAGTTACTCCAATCTTGACATGTGAATAGTTCTGATCATTGTATTTTACCGTTATCCACTTCACAATATATCGATTGCTCTATAAATCTTTTTGTATGAAGTAACAATGTATTTTTATTGCCATGGGTTTATCCGTAACGCCCGGCACTTCATCACAAATGGCAGTACTATAATCAAAATGACATCTACGCGGATGTCCTCAAGTATTCGAATATGGGGTTTACTGGAATGTTTTCTGTGGAAACCGTGTTGAAAATCGTCGCTTATGGTGTCAAAGTAAGTACACAAACACACAGTTTGAATTGACACTAGGTATACTTATGCATAATTTGATACAAAATAGGTACAGATGTACTCTTTCTATTGTTAACTTGGTTGTTTTGTTTTACATGACTGTATGGGATCTTTTGCAGCCGAGTAAATACAGACCCTTCCTAAGTACCCAATACTCGTTTCTCTCTGATATGATTATACTAATAAATATTTATTTGCAAATACTTGTTGGGCATGGCTTTCGTACCTGCTGCATGTAGCCGTTATAAATACACGCATATTAATGTGTCTGTAATCCATTGTCACAATTAATTATTTTGTTGACCAAGGCAGAGGTGAGTAAATTGAAAAGTAAGTGTTGCAGAGATCAGCTGTCTGAGGTAAATTATATTTTTAACTTTTGCACTTTATAAAGCGAATGATTGTGAGCGTACATGGCCTAAATGCATGGTTGTACTTTCAAAACAGCATGTGAGCACGTGCACTTTGTTACACAACAAAACCAAAGCATTGCCATCAAAATCGGAACAATTCGATAAATTTATATTATTAAGACATACAAACACACACATACACTCACTTGTAATTTATAATGGACGAATAAATCGTCAAAATGTTAGATTATATTTAGAAAATATTTAGATTAATTAAAGTTAAATGCTAGAGAAACCCTTTTCTTACCATTTAAAACTTGATCACAGCTATATTTTGATGAAATGATCTTGCATTTGGCTTTTATAAGATTGATGAAATTGTTGAGTATCTGTTGAAAATTATTGGTATTATATTTTGTGGTAGTTTCATGAGGCTCCACTTCTACTCATGGACACGTTAACATTCATGAACCTCGTCTTTACGATCTTCTTCTTTCTCGAGACCGTATTGAAGCTGATCGCCTTCGGGTTTGCGGTAAGCAATTGACACGTTTTTAATTAGAACTAAGTTTTCAGGAACTTTTTTTTTATTTAACTAACATTCTTTAGTTTATTTTAAATATTTGCAATCATGTGGGCAGAAGCAAATATTGGATGCGTTGTCCACACTATTACTAATTAGTTACAGTGTATGGTTTGACTGTGAGTAATTTATATTCTACAATATAGACACTATTATTGGCTTCTCATTGAATACCAATGAAATGTGTTCACTAGTCATGGAAATAAGTTTGGGTTTTCAGTTTGCAAACGTGGTAGCAATTTTTGAATATTTGCCTCTGATGCATGATACACTTTTGTTATTAAACATTAAATTAGATTTGCATTTAATATTCAATACTGACTTGAATATATTGAAAATTAGAACTCGTTTCGATAGAGTTAACATCTGCTTTTTTGACATGAGATAAATTTTGATATTTAGAATTATTTTTAAGTAAGGTTTGTTAAGCATTTTGATAGTTTTGTTTTTTAGAAATAGGTGCTGAGAGAATCCTAAATCCTGCTCCCATTTAAACTGTACTTGGCGTAAACAGTCATTGTAATAGAAAAATAGAAAGTGTGCATTTGTATACTACTCAACTTAAATTGTGTTGATAAATATTCAGAATCTTGTCTACATTCAAACAAATTATGTTCATGTTCCAGTTTCCTAAATTGATTAGACAATTAATAATTTATTTAACTTATTGTTGTTCCCGGATGATGAAACAAATTCTTATTTTTTCAGAACTTTTTCAAAGACCCATGGAATACATTTGATTTCATAACGGTCATTGGAAGTATAATTGACGCCTTAATTATGGAGTTTGGTGTAAGTATTTATATATTTTTCTTACCACACTTTCTAGTTTTGTTCTTTTATAACTGACTTGTTCCCTTTCTACTTTTACCACTTGTGACCTATGCTGCTGGTTCTTCACTGATATCGAGAGTAAAGTAAAAGGTATCATCCTTTTACAGACCGACCTTGCCGAAAACTGTGCTGACATATCCTGTCAGCAGGTAACATATAAAACCAATTTCATTGCTAGGAATCATAGATTTTGTAAATGTTTGTTTATAACGGATTGGTACCTATTGGGTTAGACAGTGTGTAAATAAATTGGGACTAACACAAAGTAACGGTAGTAACGCTAGATTTTTAGAATAAGTATAATTAGGATGTCTAGAGTTTGTAGTTCTTTTTGAAAGTCCAAATGTATGGCTAGGGTTACATTAAGAACTGCTTAGATATCTAAGTACAAAACATTTAGATACTTTAGTTTTTCGATTTCTAGATTGTGTTTTTTAAATGCTAGATGATAGATCTGTGTAATTAATATAATAAAAATATTCATTGAATTATGTAGGTATATGTAGCAGACTCGAGAAACAATTTTACTCATTTCTACCTAACTTGATCATTTAGTTTATTCTTATTAGTTTAATTTCAACTTTTGTTCTCCTAGTCAATCGAGTAATTGTTGTTAGATTGTTTTTTTAATTATTAGAAAGTGTGCCATGCAGATTTAGAATTTTGTTTTATAACGTGAAGAGTGACTTTCTTTCTCTTGAATTAGCCTTAAAATCGTAGTTTAAGTAATGTTTGAGCTATGCTGTCGTTTCTAGGAGAACACTTTCAACGTCGGTTTCCTCCGCCTGTTCCGAGCCGCGCGACTGATCAAGCTACTCAGACAGGGTTACACCATTCGGATACTGTTATGGACGTTCGTGCAGAGTTTCAAAGCCTTACCCTACGTGTGCCTTCTCATCGCGATGCTATTCTTCATCTACGCCATCATCGGGATGCAGGTTAGTGTTTCACTTAACTTTCTTGTCACACATTTTGTAATTAACAGTTCTATTTACAACTTTTAAACCATTTTGTTTCATGGTGACTTACGTTTTTTTTTATTCCAGGTCTTTGGAAATATAGAGTTATCAAACGGAGATATGAACAGACATAATAACTTTCGAAGTTTCATCCAGGCGCTTATGCTGCTGTTCAGGTAAAAACTATAGTAACTTTTAATGCAAAAGCTCATTTTCAGGATAGTATTAATTTGTGAAATTCAACTGTTTCCAGATTTGCTTTCCGGGACTGTTGTCCCGTTTCTAAATGACTACTAATTGTAAATGTTTATATTTCTAGATGCGCGACCGGCGAGTCGTGGCCAAACATCATGCTGGCATGTCTAAAACCAGCGAAATGCGACAAAGAAGCCGGAAAGCCAGCGAATGAATGCGGAAGTACACTCGCCTACGCATATTTTGTATCTTTTATATTCTTTTGTTCTTTTCTCGTGAGTATCAATACTATGAATCAATATTTACTATGTTTAGTAATATAACATGCTATGTTTGCAATAATCAATTTTTGTATTGTGTTTATTTTTTTACAGATGTTGAATTTATTCGTTGCCGTCATTATGGATAATTTCGACTACCTTACGAGAGACTCGTCCATTTTAGGCGCGCATCATCTTGATGAATTTGTTAGGATATGGGCAGAATATGACCCAAACGCAACGTAAGTTTACTTCTTTTCTAGGTGTTAAAATTAATATTGTAAAAGATAAAGCGCAAGTTTTTTGTTTATAGGGGGAAGATCCATTATACAGAGATGTATGATATGTTGAAAAATATGGATCCACCGTTGGGGTTTGGAAACAAATGTCCAAATAGGCTAGCGTATAAGAAATTAATTAGAATGAATATGCCACTAGATGAAGAGGGGAAAGTTAATTTTACAACAACACTGTTTGCCTTAATACGAGAAAATCTAAACATCAAGATGAGATCTGGTAAGAAACGTAATATTTTCATATAATATGTAAAGCTAGTGATCACTCGATATGTAATTGTAATAATTAAAAATCATGACATATTTTTAGCGGAAGAAATGGACCAAGCTGATGAGGAACTTAGAGAAACGATATCACACATTTGGCCACTACAAGCGAAAAAGCTGTTAGACTTGTTGGTGCCTCGAAACGATGTATTAAATGCAGGGAAACTGACAGTCGGAAAGATATACGCAGGCCTTCTGATCTTGGAAAGTTGGAGATCGACTAGGTTTGCCCAGACTGAACCACAGGGCGTTCCGGTAAGATTTTTTTCAATACTTGCACTTTAATTTGGATTATTTACATATAAATAATTATGTAAATTAATAAAATATTAAAGTAGATCCAAATGAAGCCAGAGTAACTTCTTTTGGCTATTGCCGAATTGTGTACATAATTACTGTAATCTTTGAGCCAAATGTAACAGTTACGTGGTTAGGTAAATACACGTTTACTAGTAGTGTATGTTGATGGCCCCTTACATTGATCCCCTTATTAGATTACTATTAAAATGTGCTAGTTAGTTAAATAGAGTTGATTGTGTTGTCTACCTGTGGATGTATTGTTGTGTATATTGATGGCCCGGATGAAACATCTTACCAATTATACTAGACGTCTAAATTGAAAAATTATCTCGAAAGACAATTCGTAAAAGCAAAAAGAAAATTAGCAAAATAATTGGCTCCATTTCTAAACCAATAAAGTAACAACAATACAGAGTCACTTTAGTGAAAATCGACTCTTAATGGGTCGACTACATTGGTGGTTTACTTTTCAGGCATTCAACGAGAATAGCCCTACGGCCATTCAGCCGGTAGTATTAATATATTTTACGGAACGAAACTTTGACTACTTTTTCTTGCACTTACTAGATTATTTTTGTTGATCATTAATTTTCCTCGCATCGTGTTTTAATATATTTTAAATATTAAATCAAATAAAGACGCGGTGATAATCACAACAAACATAGTAAACAGAATGGTCAATTAGTGTTTTTCAATTGATTGATCAATGAATATAAAAAAGTAGTTTAGTGAAATGATATAAATAATTAATACTAATATAGATTTAGATAATAGTGGCACACTTGAATAATATCTAGTTTGGCAAACTTGTGCGCGTCTGGCACATCTTTGTTTTTAAATGACTGACGGGGCTTTGTAAACCACAACATAGTGTCCTGTCCTATAGTTGCAAAATAACTAGTAGAATGTGTTTGTGTAACCGTTTGTTCATACTTTGTCTAGTAGATTAGATATATATGTTCTCTCGTAGTGTTGTTATCCCAATTCTGTGTACCGATATCCCATAATTTCTTTACCGTTTGCTGTCTTTAGAATGTGAAATGTATTGAACATTTAACACTTTGCATTGGTTTTGTCAACTGTTTACTTTTGGACATCTTATCTTTCTTGTTATGCATGTTTTACTTTTCACTATGTTGTCAACCAAAGTATTTGTATAATGGCTTTTGAGTGTTTTATAATATTTATATTACATTTTGGCTCAATCAATCTACCATTTTAGAAGCCAACGATAACAACAAATAATATGCTTCATAACTTTGCTCTTATTTGCCTCCTATAATTACTTTTGTAATAAATTAGCACTTGATAAAGAGATGAAAAATTTTGTTTCTCAAGTCTGCGCATGCTGCAGAATATTAAAAAAAATGCGAGTCGATACAATTTGAATTGAAATGTTTCACTGACAATCATGCCTCTGGCTTCAATCTAATAGCACATAATTTTATATTAAGCACATTTTTTACGACATAAAATGCTTTATTTACAGCTCCTTTGCCTTTTTTATAACGAGATCCCGATTCTGCAGACATTTTACTCGACATTATACAGACCACGAATACAAGTCTCTAATGTGCAACGTAATAGTTAATTTCTCAGAGATCCATAGCCGCATTCATCTTCATAAACACTACAGGGAAACATCCATTTACTTAGGAGTACAGCGTCCATTGCTTGAGGTTCTTTCTACACATGACAATTACACATTTCTGATACAACAAAAAGAACTCCAGCATGGACGCGATGCAATGTGATATTTGCGCAAACTCATGTAGGCTTTAGCCGATAGTGTCAAGTCCCGATCATCCTCAATCATTTCGAGGGATCGTTCGACATGAGCATGCGCAAGTGTGGAGTACGGGGCGGGAGTATGACTGGGGTCGTGGTGCAGAAGGCGTCGTTCTTTAAATGCTTGCTGGATGTGGCGGCGGGGCTTGGACCGGGCTCGCGCACCGGTTCACTGAGCCACGAAGGGCCTGCGCCAACGCCGGCCGACGGACACCCGGATGACCCGCACACGCTCGCCGACCTCGCGAGGCAACGCAATACCAGACAATCGCTCAAGTGAGTATGCTCGTTTTATTACAACATATATGATACTTAACCGCGAGTAAAACCGCGGGGCGCAACTAGTCAATAATACCTTTGCAAAATTATTAATAATAACAGCTTTTTCTACAAGACGAAGCGTAAGCATTTTATGGATGTAATTTACTTATAAATAATCACAATTCTAAACTTAATTCTCCGTAAGTACGGTGAATACACTTTTAATGATATTTTTCTCTTGTTACAGGAACAATAAAAAGGTGAATACCTTGTCCCCAAGGTCGAAACGTTTGATAAGATCATTAATGTCGTTAATCCTGTCAACCAAACATAGCTATTGTCTAGTGCCATCGATGTACCCACCAATATCATTTCGCAACCAAAATTTTTAGATTCAAATATTTTGGGAACTACTCAAACCAATTGGACAATTTTTGAAAGCATAATGTGATGTTGGTTCTAATTACGATGTCTGCTAACGGGGTACCTCCTAATTAACGGACTGCATCGATGCATCTACCATAGATAGAATTGATGTTGTATTATTTTGGAAGCTTGATTTGAGTGTTTACCGATGTGGTACTATAATAACATGTCGATTATATTTGTTGTTTAAATTA
This sequence comes from Ennomos erosarius, assembly GCA_963580505.1. Taxonomy (NCBI): domain Eukaryota; kingdom Metazoa; phylum Arthropoda; class Insecta; order Lepidoptera; family Geometridae; genus Ennomos; species Ennomos erosarius. The sequence goes on from OY756978.1 coordinate 13,366,912, forward strand.
ACTAGATTAATTAAATTTATCATTGTTTTAGGTGATTTTGTGGTGTAACAAGTAATTAGGGCCTTAGGCTCTTAACATAGTTTCATCTATTGTATTGTTACAATTCTTCGAGTATTAATCGTAAACGTTTTTAAGTTTACAGATGGTTGTTGATGTTTAGGTAAACACTTTCCGTAATAGTTGTTTTCTTTTCTAATAATTGTAGAATATATTTATGTCTGTAATTTTATCTCGAGATAAAAATAGGGAATGGTTTTAATTACTCACTCAATGTTTTGCGACTATAGGGATGCTAGTCTAATATTATTCCCTGTCATACTAAAGGCACTCCACGAACCAAAAATACATTACCTACATACCGAACATGACAGTTATGAATTAACATAACACATCTATACATTAACCTTACAGTTACGCATCATCCTACCTACCTACATTATCTTATACATTTAGAGCAAATGCATGATATTATACCGTATCTAAATTAGGCATGACATTAGACATTAGATTTAGTTGGCAAATATTGGTGAGTATTAATTTTCTTTTATCACAGCCTGCACGGTTTGATGCATGAAAACGATTACACGCAATTTCAAAATGTGCATGAAATGCATTTTAACATAAAACATTTTGTAAATATGGGACAGCAAAATGATACTTTTAAATCGCATTTTATATTGATAACATTAACTTTGTTTTCTGGAACTTTAGTAATAAAAGAAATATTTTAGGTTTTGGAACTCCAGGGGTCGCATCATGGCTCCATGGAGTCCTTGGACGAAGCACGGTTACAACCGCCACACACAGCCTACCAAAACGGCCACCACGGCAGATCATCAAGTTTAAGGTACGTATTACAGTATACCGACCTAACATTTTGATTTTATTTATCATTTAGTTTTTGTTATTTCCTCTTTGTTTTATAGCGCCATCGCTGAAGAGATTGATCTCAAAGTTATCGTAGTCACAAATGGTATGTCACCACGCACGTGATAATCCTAACTACCTACTAAACGTTATTATTTCCAGATCTAACCTTCCGTTAATACTCATATAATAGACCTACTTTCATGTCCTGAATGTCGCATGCTCTGTATTGGCATGTTAAATGGTGTCGGGACTATATATTTTGAAAGCGCGGAGCGGCAAGCGTTACGGGATTTCTAGAATCTGCATCATCACAGTGTATAAATAGCCAAGACACAGACCCAGCCCTTCCTTCACTTGGTGAAACTAGTCCCAAAAGAAGCACCGGCTTTAGACAGCATTGTGATCCTTTCACCAACAAAGCTGTTGCTCCGCGCTCCCGATTCACGCCCTAATACAGTTGCAAAGGTTGTGGATAAACTGGGACGGTTTTCAGACGGACGCCAAGTCCGCGAAGGCGGGGCCACTACGGCGGCTATCATCACGACATCGGTTTCTCGGACACCGTGAGCAATGTCGTGGAGATAGTAAAACACGAACATCACAGACATGGGCACGGGCGGGCGCATAGGGCGCCGCACCACTACCATCCGCAAGGTACCGTAAACTCTCCTGGTCAAATTAGCTGCCCGGGTAGCATGATCTGTAGAAATTAATGTAATCTTTTCTCTCGGTAAAGCATTTTTTCAATGAAAACACATTATAACGTGACACGCGGGATCGTTCGTTACTCAAACGCTTTCTCGAGAAAAAATATTTGGGGGTCTATGCTTTGCTCCCGTCCGTAGGACATAGCAATGGAAAGGAGCAACCGAATAAATTGTGGAAGGATTCGGCCGCCAGCTTAGTTACCACCCCCTGGACAAAGCCCCAGTGCCAAGCGCGATTCATCATGTTCCACTGTCATATCTAGGGAAGCCGTTGGATCGGTTGATGTAGATTGTTGTACTGGGTGTGCAGACTGGGTTTGGATTTCCCATGGGTTAATTGCTTAGCACCTGGTCTGTATCAACTCGTCCGCCTATTTCACACTTAACGAGAATGAATGTCCATCTCATAGGCAAACGTCTGCCTTAGACAACTTAGTCACTCCATCAGGTGAGTTGTTGTCAAACGAATGCCCATATCAGCATAAAAAAAGAGATATGTCAATTTCTACAGCTTATGCTACCCGTGTTAGACTATATTTAGAACTGTGTGAATCTGCTGATATATGACCGGTCGTAGTCATGTCTATTTAATTACGGGCCCTTTTCTGTGTAAATAGAAAGTCAGCCCGTTTGCTTGAATTGGGGTGACTAGCGTTCTGAGGCCCAGAATACTTCCCATTGAGATTAGTTGGATTAAGTTTAGAAAATAGCCTACCTAAATGTTTTAAGTTAGTAAGTATCTACTTCATAGTTTCCCTTCATCTTTTGAAATCGTAGTGCTAGTAAAAGCTCATTTCTTTAGTACAACAGCAGATTTGCACCAAAATGGCTTGACGCTATCGCAAAAACATCGCGAAAGTTTCAGTTTGTACTAAGCGTCACACTAACTTTTCCTAGCATTTTAACAAGCTATACGCATCTATTTTATTCACAACTCTTCCTGTAGATTTTTTCTATTCAACTATGCGACAAACCGTTATAATTCAGCTTGAGTGGTGACTCGAAACAGTTATGCAAACATTTCTCATGGAGTTGTCCCAAAGGATCTTTGGCAAGCAATGATACCATTATCAGTAGCCGTAGTTCATTTTAGATGTAGATGTAAGATATCAATTGTTTAAAAGAGCAATATGCTAAATACTATTAATTTAGATACATAGAATATAAAATGTAGTATTGGTTTTCGAGTGGCTAGTTCTATAACTGTGCGGCCTATATAGTAGTGCCGGACGAAACTCTGAAGCCCTACGCTCAACCCAACCAGCAAATCCTAAGACTTGGCAAATTGGCAAAAATGTGAGGCTATAGTACTCATTTGATTTTTTTGATTTTTAATATATAAGTAAACATTTGGCATAATAATGTATACGAATTTACTCTTTCTTCCTTGTAAAATAAATTTCATTTTGCCTGCTGCATGCTAAACCGGTGCCCAGTAAATCTAAAACCTGTTCTCATTTGCACATTTGACCGCTTTCTTCAAAGGCTCCCATAACAGAGTTGCTCAGACGCTTGCACTAATCCATAACTCATGCAGCATGCAAAAGCTTAGAACTGTTTGTAAATTGTAATAAATTGTGGAGTAGACTTTAGCTAGCGCGTACCAAATTATTGTATCCTCCCTAAACTTAATACTTCACAGTACGATAACATTTAAGTTATTTAAATTTAGATTATTGACGAGTACTGAATGAAGGGAGTGTATTTAAATGCCAAAATGTGAATTGCATACCTGACTCCCGAAACTCACGTCTAGTGTGCGTTCACTATAAACTAGATCTAATTATTATGCATAGCGTGTGCAATTCCATAGCATGTCATACACCTATGCTATTTTTGTCGTACAAAATAAAAGTGGCGCAGTTCTCGTTTTGTATTACTTTTATTCCGAACTCTTTCAGCACAACTAAAATTTATTGGCAGGTACATATTAAATAAATAATAATAAATCATGAATTTCAATGATTTCCGAGTGCTAGAAACAAGTGTATATCCGACGGAAGTGGCCAGCGAGTAGGAAGGTACATATCAAGGTATTCCTGACAGCAGGGAGGCAGTGGCGGACGCCGTACCCTACGCCCTACCACCCGAGCCAGCCCTCATGGTCGCCCAGCCCGCCACACCGGTACACCTACGCATACGGTGAGATTCACTCGCCATACACTATACGCACTTCAGGTGCATCTGTTACCACAGTTACGTTAATTTTAATCAGAACTATGATCAATCAATTGATCGCCGCATAAGCCGAAATTCGTTTTATTACTTTCACTGTGCATTTTATCCGGCTTTATTAACTTTTCAAGCAGACGTAGTAGACGTATTGAATTTATGGAAAGGTCCAAATAATTAACAAGGAAAATAACCAAGGAGATGAACTAATAGGCATGAATTTAAATATTTTTTTTGCATAAATCAAAAATATTCCTCAAAAGATAAACATTTGTGAAAACAAAAAAAAATATCTCAAAAAAAGCGAAAAAGTTACAAGCATTTTAAAAACCGGAATAGAAAGAGATAGCTCAAATGGCCAGTACTATGACGACAACGGCAATGTCGTCATAGTACCTCATTACTAAGCTGTGGTAGCTTTACATACAATATCTTTGGCGTGTGACGTCACAGGTGGATTTTTCATAGTAACTGTGGTTCTCTCTGTTTCGCGAGAAAGAGACAGGAGATGCCTCCTATAGAAACTTTAAAAGCTTATTACTCCGAGATTTATTTACCGATTTTACTTATTTTTTCAATTATTGCATTCATTTTTAATAGATAGATAGATAGATAGATAAACTCTTTATTGAAAACACCATTTTACAGAAAATACAGTAATAAATCTTATAACTAAGTGTCACAATGGTGTCAATCTTCTTTATGAAAGTATTATTTACTTGTTCATTTTTAATAGTAGTCATCGTGCCTATGGTCCGGAATATGAATACAGGGGCCGTACTGTGAGCTCTTAGCCCGATTCAAAACAGAGCCTGTATTGAATCGTTTTGTTTTTTTTGTATGAAGATTTTGACAAGTGATTCAATATAGGCTATGTTTTGAATCGCGCTAAGAGCTCACAGTACGGCCCCAGGTCATTCATTGAAGCAAACGGAGACCTGATTTGCTTCTAAAACCTTAGTCATAACGTTTTGAAAACATTTTGAATGGGATCCCACATCATAATAAGTAGGTACTTGGATTTAAAATAACTAAAAAAATGTTGCCAACAGCAGCTCAATTAAATTTTTAAATCAATAGTAAAAGCGTATGTAAGGAACTTCAGAATCTGATTTGCTATATACCGGTACGAAAACCATGGTTACAAGTAAATGTGCTGGGGTATCAGATGCACTTTAAACACATGAGGCTCTAAGTAGTGCTCATTGCAAATGTTATACTGTTACTACGATTCCACACACCGACAATACGATCCATACCATTATGCTTTTCGATCGACACTACACATTTATCACAAGCAAAATGTGTGTTATACATAACCTTCTAACCTTGTACTATGATCATAATTGAAATATATGTGATTGCAAGCTAACAAATTCACTTATTCTTAGTTCCAAGCAGAGTTTGTAATTTCAAAATATGAATGTTAACGTTAGTGCATAGTGATTGTAAAGCAAAGGGTCTGAATTGACTGAACTGATCAATAAATTGGTGTTTTATTGAGAATCAAAATTTATATGCACACGACCCTTTGCTAATGCTAAAGTATTGATGTTGGATGCAGACGCGGTCTTGGCTTTATGTGTCGTAGAATAGCTACACAAGCTTAGACAAAAGGCATTGTGTAATTTAAGGAAATTGTTTGCACACCTGTTACTGTACTGGTACAAAATTATATGACGCCAGTATCATATCAATACAAGCCTTTTGAGTTTTGAAACATAGTAGCAACAACAAATAGTATTGAAACATGTTGGTCTGGCGATCTTTGTTACCCAGCAGGAAACTGTTGTTTACGAATTTAGATTTTCAGATGGCACAAAAAGACTGTGTCAGTAATTTACGTTTTCCAATTCAATTATTTTTTATTTGTGTCTGTGTTTTATGTGCTTATTAATATGCTGCCACGCACTGAGGTTTACACTAAAAGTTAAAATTCTTCGCCGATCGTATTCTATGTTATAAGCCATCATGGATAGGTTTTCCACATCATGGTGCGAGTTTTATATCACGCAGCAATTTTTGTCAGTCTGTCCGTTTAGATATATTATTTACATTTACAGGGTAGCGTTTGAGCATTAATGTCAAACGTCAAACACTGTTCCCTGTTGTGATGTTAAGTGACGAAATGGCTGAAAGTTGTGCCTTGTAGTTATAAGTTGTGTCTTAACTGTAATTCCTCTATACGGAACTATGTTTGCGTTCTGCATTATATAGGATATCGCCCAGATTATAATAAAGTGAAAATTAAAAAGTATCATTTACTTTAGAATTATCGTCAGTTTCTATAAGGAATAGAATTTCGTTATGATTCAGTCGGGTAGTGTGGGTCCCGGCAGGTGGCGGGGAGCGCGAGCGAGAGCGCGAATGGCGCGAGTGGCGCGACCGGTCGTGGGAGCGAGAGGGCGCGCGGCGCGGCCGCGGCCGTCAGCTACCGCCCACGCCCACCAAGCCGTCCACGCTGCACGTGCAATCTGCCAAGCAGCACCCGCCCTTCGCCAGAATAAGCCATAGTCCTTCGCACGTGAGTATCGTTTATCTATACCAAAGTATGCAAAAGCTCTTTGTTTTTGATCTTATTTTGTTTAAGGCAAGAATTTTCAATAGGCTGTGCTTGATCATTATTTTATATTTTCAGTTATCATTGAGGCATACGCACACGTTACGTGAACCCGTAGAGCCTCTACACGACGAGTACGAGTACGGCCGCGAAGTTGAAAGACTGATACACCGAGACTATAGATCTAGAGAAAGGTGAGCTTTCAAATAATTTAATCAGTGTTATACCCCATCGTTTGATGTGTTAGAATTGAACGTTCTTGATTGTTTTCAATGCAGCGATCAAGTGAGCCTTTTAGCTGAGACTCCTCAATAAGGAGAGTCGTGAAGTCGAGGCCGCTCGCCGCGAGGTTACTGAAGACTTCCATGTTTGAACCCACAGACCGGACCGCGACCGAAGCGACGATAGAAAGGACGTAAATGCGCGGTCTGGTTGCAGACGCGCGCGGGGCGAGGCGGCGGCGCCGGCGCCGCTGAGCTACGAGGCGGCGGTGGCGCTGGGCAGCGGCGGCGGCGGCGCGCGCGCGTTGCCCGCGGCGCGGCTGCCCAACGGGTACAAGCCGCGCGCGCGCCACTCGGACTCGGACGAGGACGACTGGTGCTAGCGGCGCCGCCGCGCGCGGCCCGCTCCGCGCGCCACCGCGAGGACGATCCCCTTTTGTACTCGCCGAGTGTGTAAATAGACGACTACCGTTGCTCAGGAGTTTGGACGTCCCTCCCGGACCGCCTCCGCGAGCTACATCCAAATTCTAGTATTTACAAAGTTTTGGAAAATTTAATTTTTAATTCGCTAAAATTTTACTCCTTGATTTATATTACGGTTAAGGTGAACGAATGATGAAACGGTGCCAGGCGAATCGTTTGCGCTAGGATTTTTACATAAATGAAATTATTAGTCTGTATCGTAAAAGTAAAGTTTCTATATTAAATTTGCACTACGTTATGGTTACAATATTGCCTACTGCGGGCGGCGGGTCCCGCGCCGCTCTCGACACCGTTTCATATTCCACTTAGACGTTGAGAGAACACTAGGAATTCATCGTCGGACAAATTAATACTAGTATTGTATAAAATATTTACATAGTGAATAATTTTTACTTAGTTAATATTATACTAAATAAACATTTTTTATTGAATTTGCTGTCCTTCCCCCAAGTGCTTTATACCTACGTTATATTTTAAATTTAAATACGATTAAAATAAATAAAATGAATTATATGTAAAGTTTGAAAATATATTTCTGCATTAAATTACTACCCAAATTGTTAATCATGTAATAAATATTGTTTGGATTTTGTCGCCTGGTTCACGTTACAAATATTAACGGTGAGATAAAAAAATTATTATTAGTGTTCACAATTTCAAAAAATTCGAACCAGAAAGTACAATAACTTATCACTTATTATTTACTGATAATAATATTGCTGATATTAATTCATAAAATAATAAAATTTTCATACATAATTTATATCAGTGGCGCCCAACGTGGGGCTACCCGTGTTGGGCGCCACTATTATAAATTAGTAATGACCGTATTCTTTGGAGTGTATTTACTTTGTACGCATTATGTCGACGACGGAATAAAAACCAAATACCAGGCACAAAATCAACAAATCTTATACAGTCTACAAGAGAATTGGTTTATAATGTTAACTACTATAGTTAAATAAAGGCCAACAGTTATTCAGTAATGTTATGAATTTAAGCTATAGTAATATTTATAAATGCACTGAACCAATTCTGCTGGCGACTGTAGAATTATATTTAATACTTATGTCCGTTAATCGTCCTCGTCCCATTGGGTATTTTGTCATTGCATCATCATTAATTAGTCACTTGTTAGTTGTCCTCTCTGATGCGACTATTGAGCTAAAACGACAACTTCAGTTGTATATTTTTAAATAAAAGATAATCTAGCTTTTTTATAAACTACGATGCGCAATATTCGAATAGTATTTAAATAAAAATAGAATTAAAACAAACCACATAAAGTCGTTTATAGAAACTGGATGTTCGTATTTAATAGTTATGAGCTATCGATAATAGTTCAATTGCAAGCGCTCGCTGACTGATCAAGATTAAAATATAATATTAGTTAACGTATAATAGAAACCGCTCTTTAAAATTTCTAGTATAATGTAAAATGTATCGTAAGCACAATAGTCGTACTTCAGGGTTGTAATCGTTCGGCGTCATGAGAACATTTGTTGCATGGCATGATGTAGGCTACGTACGTCACTTTAGTACGACAAAATTGTAAATACATAATTTTCTGTGATAACATGAGGAAATATGAGAATATTATTAGAACTGTGTGATTGCAAACGAAAGTTGTTCATTTGTCTTAGTAACGCCGCGTCTTTGGGAAGGAACTGTTACTTGCATATTATACTAAATACCATTATAGTTATAATAACAGAGCATTATGTATATGTTATGTTAAATCTTTTCTATTTTATACTTTATGTTATAGTTATTATAGCTTAAGTTGAAATTCGCTGCGTTTAATATTCGGTTCATAGGATCTATTGGACTCATAAGCCAACATGCCAACCTTCGACTGCATCGTCGCTTAACATCAGGTAAGTTGCAGTCAAACCATGGCGAATACATACATTAAACAAGAAGCAAGAAAACGTCAACTAGAGTTGTAATTAGTATATTAACTACATATGTTACATTAATAATATGTTATTTCTTCTTGTTATTCTTTTATAATTTATAATATAACTTTATATACTACGCAACAACGCCATTCTGTCTATCTCAATTGTACTTTCTGTGAGACTTTTCACTTTAATTCAATGAGCAATCAAATTAAAAACACTTTTATGACAAAAACTGAGTACCTGAGATTATTTATACTGGAATGTCATACTTTCCAGTAATTTAACATTGATAAAAGCAGATTCCTTCGCAAAAAAATGGCAAGCTAATCGGTAGGTATAATTTTAGTGTCGAATAGTACATTATTATCTTCAATATTTTGATCGTGGTTGTTGCGAATGGCAGGATCGTGTTAAAGCTTTATAATATTTTAACTTTGTTGTTCTATTTGCGGGTAGAAATTGTGTCTGGAATGCCTCTCCAGCGGTTTTGTGCAGTGTTGTCCATAATAATTATATTAGTTAAATGCCAGTTTCATGATTCTGTTTACTGAACCTTTGTACGTAAATCGGTCGTTTTGAATAATAATTGATATTATTAATGTTATAATTACAATGCTAATCTAGTCGTAATAAAAAAACCATTGTTTTTTAAAGTGTTCGGAAAGGAATGCGTGTCTCACAGATATAAACTTGTTGCCCTCGATTCAGAGTGTTAGATTTTCTTCTATGTAGGTTTATTATTTATCGAGATTCACTCATGGAAAATATTTATATTGTTATTGTATAGAGGTATGAGTATTTTCGTTCTGTCATTTGTATTCGAGGTGTTAGGAAGATACAATAAGCCGATGGACTTTCGATGACTGAGTGGCGTAAGAGAAACAAGTGCGTCCCGCCGCCGCGAGAGACCCTCGCACACGCGGTGTTTCACTAAAATACATACATACGTGTAAGATGTGTAAATATTGTAAATTATAACGCGGCCGTCGTGTAGAGGTCGCCTGTGAAAATGTCTAGTGATATGTTACTAGTTAATGTTAGCTAGGTAATCTCGTCCCCAACTGTCCTTGAATTTAAGTTGGGTGTTTCACTGCCTTAAAATAATGATGGATATAAAATATGATGTAATAGTTACCTTTACTGCTACAGATAAGAATGGCGTTTCGATTATTCTTATACGTTTTTTATCATTCGGCAATCACGTCACTTCACCATAGGGAACGATGGTTGAGTCCATTTCCTTTTTATTGACTTTCATATTTTGATATAAAACACGACTAAGTATTTAACAGCAGCATTAGATATTTATAAAAGGAAATATTATATTTAATAAAATGTACACGTTACGACGATTACTCTCTTAGCTCACTTCCTGATTTAACAGCCGCAGACGAGCAGTTCGTCGCATCTCTATTGCCACAGACAAATATTACCTAAGGTTGCCTAAGTTAATGGTTAATTGAAGTTCAAAACAATATGTTTGTGTGCTCGTTAAATATATCTGCGTCAAGAATAAACTATTAGAAGTGAGATGAGAAAGTCTGAATCCAATAATGATCTTGATCATGCCTGCCTTGTATCAATGTAATAATCGCTTCACGACGTTCATGTTTTTATATTTAACGTTATTATTGTACCTATATTTAGCATAGAAAGTTCATCGGCATCGAGAGAGCACCATAGTATGTTTTTGGTATGTTCCAAACTTTACAGGATAGTGCAATCCTATTGATATTGTATTAATAAAGAACCAAACTTAAAATTAGTATTTAAGTAATTTATTATCCTAAAACTAAAAGAACTATACGCATGTTTTCACCTATACTGGTAAAATGGTTATGTACAATACGAAAGAGCTGATGTTTTATATATGAATTCTTGCTCGCCTGTAACATTTTGCAGAATGAATCATTATAAGATTGTACAATACGAATAAATGCAAAAAAAGAAATTTCCTCGATATGCCGTGTTCATTTCCATGCCTTCACAACGAACTTCAAAAATCGAAGTAACATATTTTCACAAAGGAAAGTCATTGAAAATCACACCAATTGAAAATTACGAATAATTTATTTAAACCCACCGCTACATAATCACACGCTCAAACACATCACTGTCGATTTGGAACCGAATTTAGAACTGTAACAAAGTACCTGGCGAATATGTTGCTGACGTCAGTTGTCTGAAGAGTCCGGTGCGTCAGTATCGAGCGAGCTGATGTCTGCATCGACGTCACTACCAGTTGAAATGTGCGCAGGCACCAATGTGGCTGTATGACACGCCTCGCCGTGGCCCAAGTTATGCGACTCCAATTCGACGGCTGCTGAAACAAAGATTTGTATGTCAGAAAAAATATGGCTTTGGAGCAATTAAAAATAGCGTGTTTGATAGGTTGGGGATTCAAACCATACGATGCACTTGAACTAATGATAAGTCTCCGACACTTTCCATAATATTAACTCTAGCTTTTGTTAGGGACATAACAAATGGTGAAACTATGCTACTGGACACTGGCAAGGCACGATTCTTCTGAGTAGTAGAAACAATGAAAGCGTTTCACAATAATCACAAACTTGCAAAATATAGTCAAATAGAAATAAGACTGACTAAGTATTTACCTGGCCTGCTACTGGTGGCCGAATTCTCAGTAGGATCGCCGATGGCTACCACAATAACTGAACTCTCGACGGTATCTCGCAACAGCTCAAACTGCGCCACATAAGCTGACGGGTCGATTAGGATCGCCTGAAACGTGGAGAAACACAATTTTTTGAGATATTATGTAAGTTTCAAGGGGGCCGAGCGGGGTCAAATCTGAAACACAAACTATCATCATCATCATCATCATCATCATCAGTCCTCAAAATTTTAGCAACCAGCGGCCGCTAGCGGTCGTGTAACCATAGCTCAGTGGTAGAGCGTCCAATCCGGTGAGTCGGAGGGCGCGGGTTCAAATCCCGCTGGTTGCTAAAATTTTGAGGACTATAATATCTTTATAGATATAACTTAAGTGTGGTTTATACTTTAAAAATCATTCCCATACTTTAAGTGTATTATTTTGTACGATCTGCAATTTTGCTCATCTCCGTTTGTGCACGCCTGCACACCTGGTTGACTGGTAAAAAATGCTATTAGCATTAAGTCCACCTTTGTGCACATTTTGTGCATAAAGAATTAAATAAATAAACATAGGCCTTCTCCTATACAGCGCCACCTTGACCAGCTGCTTGCTTCTTGCGTCCATCAGCTCGGTTTGTACCAAGTCGTTGGTCCACCTAATGCTGCGTCTTTCGGGACCTACTTTTTTTGCAGCCGTTATCGGCTGAAAAATTTACGTTTGACCACAAACTCCTCGATAATAAGCGACGATGTGCTGAAAATAGATCACGTTGAGACAGTGGTAACGCTGTGCCTATAAATTACTAAAAAACGTATCTAGTATCATCATCATTATCAATAGCCTGAATACGTCCATTGCTGAATATAGGCCTAGGCTCACTTTGAGCGGCTACTCGCCTCCTGATCATAAAAATATCCTCAAATTTTGTGATCTTGATCATGCCGGTTTCCTTACGATCTTTCCATCACCAAGCAATAAGGTATCATCATCAACAGCCTGCCAATATATCCCTCCAGCAAAGAGCACCACTGAGCAGCCGCTCGCCTCCAGCATCTTTCGGCTCCCCGCTGTTTTCACCAAAGCGTCGGTCCACCTAGTAGGGGGCCGGCCTACGCTGCGTCTTCCGATTCGTGTAAAAAAAGTATAAATAAACGAAAGTAGTAATTTCAAGCTAGCTTACTTCACTCTGTGGCCCAGAAGAAGTTTCAGTGGAGCTAACCGAGGTACCCTGTCCCGAGCTGTCTTGTGACTGGTCACTGTGCATCCCACAGCCGTCGCCCGCACCTGCACCCAGCCCCGGCACTTCCATCATGTTACCATTGTCGTCGAACATAGGCTCAATGACAGGCAATGGATCCATAAACTGAACTGGTGGCTCCAACTCATTCATAATCTGTTAAGATCGCAAATGTTTTCCTTAAACTTTTGTGCATACTTCGCTACGCCTTAACACTGACACTGACAAAAACTGAATTGCAATTTACGGCCGTTATGTAAAAATCTGTGTGGTGGAATGTAAAAATGTGTGATATCATTAGCCAGCCGACCTTCAAGTTGTAGGATAAAAATAATGTAAGTAGGTACGTATTTACCGATTGCTGTTGACTGATGATCTGAAAGAGCCAATTAGGTACTACGGAGTCCTCATCCAGTACACAAGACTGAAAGCTATCCGATGATCTACCGGAAACGAACAGTTCCTCAGAAGTCTGAAAGATAAATAATTGGGGAGTATAATAATCAGTTTCAGGTAATACTTGCATACTGCTATTAAAAAGTTATTAGATAACTTACTGCTTGTCTATTAACGTCCACTGCTAGGGATCCAGTCTCCGAGTCGATGAAATTTATGAGATCAGCCTGATCACCTGCAACTGGCTCTCCGTCAATAGAAAATCCGCTAAAAGCTTGATTAGCCAGAGCTCCCGGTGGATTCTGTAATAAAAATAACATAAGCAAGACCGTTGGACAGGTATAATATGTAAGTACTTCAATTCAATATTTGGTTACCACTTTACCTGTGCTGGAGCAGGCTGAAAAGGTTGATCTTTTCTTTCATATATGCCATGCACGGACGTTGTATTCGAAGCAGGTAAAATCATTTTATTTGAAGCAGTCACCTCATTTCCATCAGAGAAATATTCTGAAAACCTTGACCCAAGAGATTTGAAAGAGAGAACATCAAAGTCTGTAATATTTAATCTGGTATCATTCATGCTCACAATAGACTCATCACCGAGAGTCGTATCAAAAGAACGATTCAAAACGTATTCAATATCGCTTTGAAGTATTCCATTATAGTTGTCACTATTTGTGAGAACTGTCTTGAAGCTTGTTGCGGAGGCACCTGAAACAACGCTTGCATCGAGATTCTCACTACTCAGTATAACAGTTTCAGAATCTATCGAGCATTCTTGTTCAAATGGCTCGTTGATGAAATCCAGAGTGTCATCAATCAATTCTCTTATGGCAGACACGTTTTCATTATCAACGGATTCTTTGTCAAAGTTATCAATCAAATGTAATACTAAACCATGGTTAATAACGCTTACATTATCTATTGTTGGGGTTTCGGAAGAGGTATTAAGTTTTCGGGCCTGCGGTTCTATTACCAGAACCATATTAGAAGTCTGCGACGCATTAGAAACTTCATTGCTACATGTTGATGGTAAGAAAACCTCAAACCTTGAGGATGCCTTTTTCGACGCCGAAGGGCTACGGCAGGGCGATGCTTTTTTTTCACTAATGCTGTCTGCTTTAGGTATATTAATATTAGATTTATGTGTCTTGTGTTTGGACAACGTATTGACTGCAGACTGTAAAGGTGAATTTTCTTTTATGTGAGCAATGTAAACTTCTTTTTTTTGTCCCAAGAAACGGCTTTTATCAAATTGCACACTATCTTTTTTGTTGACATTTATTTGTTTCGAGCTTTGCGGAGTATTTTCTTTATTATCAGAATTTCTATCAGCAGCCGTTTTAGCACTTTTAGCTCTTTTTGAGAATTTTCTATTAAGCGATGACGTGTTTTCCGATATGCTATAGCTTGTGTTGCCTATATTGAATGGTGCAGAATTCCGATGATTGCCGACGTCTCTGGGTCGAGTAGAGGCCGCCTTTACTGTTGCTATGCTAGATGGAGATGAGCAGGTCGAGCTGGTTTGGGAGGTAGAGCTTAGTGACCGCTGTCTTGGTCCATCTTTACCTTTTGCTCTATCTGTGTTTTGTATCTGCTGCCCAGCTACTGTACTACTATTTTTCAAATCTATTTCATTACGAAACACCAGATACTGTTTGTTTGGTGGAACTTTAGTTTGAAGTTTTAATAAATCACGCTGAATTTCTTCGGTATGCGACCTAATCAGAGCTTTGGCAGCCTGCTGTTTGCAGGTATTGTTCTTGATGTTTGAGTTAACAGAATCAATGCTCGAATTTAAATTGCTTTCATTGACAACACTTCCAGTCTTTAAGGCTCTTTGCCTCAAATACAGAGGAATGTAATTTTTAGTCAAATTTTTTCGAGATGTTTTATCATCTTTTGTAACTGTGAGATTCGGAATAACTGTAGCTTTTTTTACAATTAATGGCGGTTTATATTTTGGATTTTTTGAAGGAACAGAACTGAAACATTATGAAAATATCAATCTATGCCAACTAGATTACGATAGATTTGTACTGAATTTAAAACAATTTGGGCATACCTCGAAGGAAAATTCGAAGTCACCTATAAAATAAAATTCATTAATATAAAGAAAAAAAACATGTTAAAGAACGTGGTGGCGTGGGTAATAAGTTATTTACCTTTAACACATTTTTAAACGATTTAGTTACTTTAGTAATATCTAGTGTTACTGGTAGGCTCTCTTTGCGTTTTATATCGTTTCTATTGAATTTTTGCTTCGAGTTAGTGGAATACGAAGCAGAAAGTATAACGTTGCGCGTTAACAAAGGTCTTTTTGTTGATGGGTGGCCATCTGATTTTATTGAATTCCTATTAGTAATCTTTCCTCTAACATTAACTATATTCTTGTTGAGAATATTTTCTTTCGAATTTGTTTTTTTCTTCATGTTTGAATCTATGGTTCGTTTTGATATAATAGGATTGAAAATTTTCCTTTTAGTTAGAATTCTTGGCCTATGTCTCTGCCATTCTCCTTGATACATGATATCTTCGGATACTGTCTGTTTATCTCTGTAACTATGAATTTGTACTCCACCATTGCATAACTTTGGCTTGACGAACTTATACGAAGGGCGTCCAGAACCTGAACCTGAAATAACTGTGTTGACAGCAGATATGACCTGTAAATCAGTACTCCGTAAAGAGTTAGAAGATAAAAAATTCCAGCTGCTGCCAACGCTCTCAGGAGTCTCAAATACAGAGTCTCTGAATTTCAAGTTACTAGGTGATGTTAGCACAGATGTCCCTGCAGAAAATGATTCCGGTGATGAAGTGTAGCCGGATCTAACAACGGAGGCTTGAGTATTTGTTGGATATGCCACATTATGTTCCGGGTGATTTAAGTCAGAATCTGTAATTGTAACCCCATCAGACATTTCTCTTGCTATAGTTATTTCGTTTGTATATATTATTGGAGTTAAAATATTTGAATTATCATTGGATTCTGGGGTTTTTGTGGTGGGTTTCATTTTAAGGCCATCTGACCCCCTTTTTGATAGATGTTTCAGACACGTTGCTTTTGTAGTAGATTTTTGGGGTGATGTATTCAAGCGTGAATTGCGAGGCGTTCTAGTATTTGGTCTCCTGTGAGTTTGCTTAGGTTCATTTAAGCTGGAGTTTTGGATTTTAAAACCAACAGATTTCCCTTTCTGTTTATTTATTTGCTGTGGCAAAGTACATTTGTATTCCGAATCTTGTGTAGTTGTTGAAAGTTCTATTTTCAAGGGAAGGTTTGAAACGGAACCTTTTATTTGCGTGTCAATAGGTCGTTCTATCAGTATGCGTTTTAGCACCGCTGTTTCATTACAATTGTGTTGTTGTGACGCATCATTAGTATTCGCTGAAAATTCCACTGTTTTGGTACGATTAGTGCCACAGTCTTTAAAGTTATTTATAGGTTTCTCATTTTGTAAAAAAGTGTTTTTGACATTTATTGCTACATTGCAAGTGCATTTATTATAACCTAAGTCTTTAATTTTTGCATCAGATATCGACTCTGCCATTTTAATTCCCGTTGTAAACATCTTAGGCATTCTAGTCAAAGACGTAGTAATAGGCAGGGATGGGTAAGCAGGCATGGTAAAACATTTCGTTTTACTTAAAAGGCTGGAACCAGAATCTTTAATTTTTATACCAATTGATCTCTGTTGTGGCTCTATAGTTTTGTGAGTATAATCAGCGCCATAAGTACATGTGCAACAATCTGAGCATGTGCAGTCAGTGGCGGTGTCTCCAATATTCATTCCTGCCTTCAACATTTTTGGCATTCTGGTCAACGATGTAGTAGTAGAAAGCGTTGAGTAAACACGCTCAATGGCGTCTGGACCACATTGGACGTCCATACCTACGTGACGAATACCTTTTGACGTTGTAGGTTCATTAATATCTAGAAAAAGTTAATGAAATAATAAAAATAAAAATGCACAATTAGAATGAAGCAATCCTATGAGTTTCTGATTATTATTACCATATAAAAATATAGCCTGCGAATTAACATCTTCGGTCGCAACATCATGTTTTTGAAACATGTCGTCCTCATTCACTACGGTATTGCTTACGCTACGAATTAGCGTCTCATCTTCAAAACTCATAGGATCAGTATCAGCGTCTGTCCCGATCGTTCTTCGCAATGCTATAGTTTCTCGATTGTCGTCTGTAACTATATCTATTAGTAGGCTTTCTTTTGTAGCAGCTACTTCAGCTCTTAATGCTTGTGACACCACATTTTTATGGAGATTAGTTTTTACGCCTGTGTCAACATTATTATAAAGTCCCACGTAGTTCTCCGTTGTAAATTCTGGATGACAAAGTTCTATTAGACTTGCCGGTATCTGAAATACATATTTTTTACTAAAAAAAAAAGTATCACCAGCTCTTATGGGTCAGATTATGTGCATGTTACATGGATTACATACATAACTTACAGGTTTCGAAGCAGTCGGATATAGGGCTTTGTGTTGTTTTCTGCGAGGTTTTACCCTATATGATTTACAATCGACTGATACGTATTTGTTATTATTGTGGAGACCAACGCTTTTATTGCTTGACTCTTTTCTGGACACTTTCTTGACTAACTTCGTCCTACTAAGATTGTCTTTGCTACGATTTTCATTCATGTTTTGCTTAAGAGCTTTCGAATGAGATTTTTTGCAAATCACACAGTTAAGTTCGATAGATTGCTTTCCTTTGTACCTCTTTTTATAATATTTGGTAAACTTAGTGGTGTGTTGATTTATTTCCAAGGAACTGTTTTCTAAGTTGAATTCGTGATCAGGATAGGGAACCTCTTCAATATCTTCTTCGACCCAAGCTTGTGTTCTTTTAAGTTTAGATTCGCCTTGGAGCGTAGTTTCAGCTTGGAACAATGTTGTTTCTGCTAAAGTACACTTTGGTGCATTATGAGTGCCCATGAGTTCATATTCTGCAAAAACGACACTGTTATGGCACAAACAAAACCAACCAACTCTCAAATTTTTTGGACATACAGCCGTTACCTTTTAAATACTGGGTCGTTGAAAGGCTCATATCATCTTCTAAATAGAAACCTGTGAATTGGTCGTTTGCACTTGATTCTTCCGTGCCACCTAAAATAGTATCACAGTATAATTAACACAAGACAAAACGAATAATTACATATTTTATACATTAAACCTACACATAAAAATTCAATAGTTCCAATAAGTTGACTTACCTGTTGGCTGATTTACCAAATGTTTGTATTTATCAACAATTTTCAATCTGAAATGAAAGCCAAAGCCAAATATTGTCTATATCATAAAAATGAAACCAACGCACTACGCAGAGTATAAATACTAACGCAGTGTTGTCTTCTTTAATTTTCTCCAATGCAGTCATTTCTTCAGACTTCTCTTCTACAGTCATGTAATCAAGAGGATTTATTTCAGATCGATATGTCACCTTATTAAGATAAATACCAAAATATCAAATGACAATATTAAACTACTAACCGTAGTTGATAGCTTTCAGCGGGTAGCTCTCAATAAAATGCCTTCTCCTTCGCTCTATAGCCTTTTCCGTTAAAGTCAACAAATCTAACAGCTTGCATTGCATCCATCTTGTTGGCGGTGGAGTAGTGCGGCCTTTTAAATTTATTTCAATCGTATTATTATGAAAGTTCTCCTAAGTTAATCATCTACCGTGTGAAATGCCTTTACATAATTTTATTTATTTCACGTGACACTATTTGGTAACGTATTTCCCGCAAATGAATAAGCTAAACTACACATGGTGAATTTATAGCTGGTTGATTTTAAAGTAGGTCACAAAATGCACAACCTTTTGAAGAACAAAAATACTTTTTAATATTTGCACACTTGCATGCAAGTTGAACGCAATATGTCTATATGTATATGTTATTTTAAGACCTTCCTTGTGAATTGTGCTTGTGTTCTCGCAAATAAGTGATTGATTAATTGATTGAACAAAAGCTGATAAATCGATAGACAGTTTTCAAAAAGACAACACACAATTATTAATCTAAATAAAAATTTGCTTGCCTTTACTACTTCGAAGGGCCAGCTTCATAAGGCGGCAGACTACTTGATCTAACTCTGTTGTGATATCTTCGTCGGCCGTTAGCAAAGACCGCAATTTTCGAACCTTTTGGTCTAGGGCGCGGCGGAGGCATCGAGCTACAGGAATCAGATTTGCCGATTGAATTTCGGTGCTCGTTAGTACACTATAGTATACCTACATACGTATATAACATCAATAAAATAAAAGTGTTTAAATGTAATAGCTATATCATATACAAATAATATATATATATATATATATATATATATATATATATATATATAGATTCCCCCATGGGCACTTAGTTGATCAGACGTGCCATATAGGTAGTAATTTGTTGATCCGATTTCACTTGTTGATCCGGGTGGTATTTGTTGATCCAATACCGCATCACCGTCAGTACGTGGCTCCGATTGGAGCCACAAGTGCAACCAACAGTAATAATAATAATTACGTGTTTTTTATACAAATCCACCTTTTTTGCGTTTGAGCACTAGTTGATCCGATTCAAATGAGCCAATCAGAGCCCACAAATTGTCACGAGCTCAGCAATTGGTTGCTGGCGTCCTTGGCAGGTATTATCTTATTGATGTACAATTTGTACATGAGGTTTAAAGACGGAGCTAAACTCTGCATTGTTTTTGCGGTCAGTGAAAAATTGTGTGCCAATTTTTACCAGTACCTATGATAATTATCAGCGTAGGTAACGGTAAGGTAGTAACGTGAGTGTAATTATTTTGATATTTTTACCACCAACAACATCCATTTTGCTTCTTTACTGATTTTTATAATAATACATTTCTAGCAGATTTGATTCTAGCGTTGGTAGGTTTGTTTGATACATTTCCAGCAGAACTACATGAACGCGGATCCAACGCTCTGATTTAAAAAAAATTGTAATAAGTAGATAGTACACAGATTCTATGAATGTAGAATTTGTGGGGAGATTGAGGTTATACAAAAATTTACTGACAACTCTTCTTTTGTTTTAAGTTACTTTTTGTTTTGTTGCAGCAGGTACAGCACCGTATCAACATACTTTGGCAAAAACATTTTTTTATTTATGGAACCCTACCATAAACAAGTATCAAACTAAAAAACCTATAGATATAAAAATATCTAAATAAAGAAGACTATCGCAAATCTATAACATTTTTTAAACGGCCTTGGAAAGGAACCCATTTCATAAAACGAAATACCTGTATCATCTGGAACAAAAGAACGAATCCCAATATACCTCTCCATCCATCTTTTATAGTCATTCAAACTGACGGAAAAGTATAATATTTGTTACATGATGATAGGATAATACATACAAAGTATTTTTGGTGTAATTTTGCTTCTTATAAACATTACACAGCTGATGATGACTGCTACGATGTTTGTGCTTATTGACACCATTGGATGATTATGTTGATTTTGTGATGTTAATTCCCTATGATGATGAATATTTTAAATGTGAATAAAACCTAGTCCTATTTACTTGTTAATTGGTTTTATTAAATCAAAGTAAGTTCAGTAAGTTTTAAAACGTTTGAATGAATTTAAGTAGAGGTTTCAGTTCTGTATTCTATAAACCTCTCGGAAAGGCTCTCGAGTAGCTACCACGAACCAAAAGACTTAGCTTAGACCGGCTCCCTACAAGGTGGATCGATGATCTGGTGAAAACAGTGGGGAGCCGATGGATGCAGGAGGCGAGCTGCCACTCAAAGTGGCGCTCACTGGGGGAGGCCTATGTTCAGCAGTGGACGTTTATCCAAATTCGTTCAGTCATTTCGGCGTGAAGAGGTAACAAACATACCCTCACACAAGCTTTCGCAATTAGTTTCTTTCGGTAAACGTTGTTCCCAAAATTATACTAAACTTGAAATTATTATAATATATAAAGTTCGTTACCCACTCACTCACTCACTCACTCATGATTGACATTTTTGTTCCCGAACTCCTGGAAGTGGTGGAGAAAAACCGAGTATGAGGTTGTATAGAGATCGGTCACGTGACAACCAGAAAAATCTGACATCAGCAAAAAATCGTCTCCTTGATGGAACCGGTCAACGGCTCTCGGAAACTACAAGTCGGATGGGTGACCTGTTCTAACTAAAGTTGTAGTAAACCCTGGGACGCTTGGAGAGAAATAAAAAAAAATAGGGGTTGCCATACAAAAAAATAAAAATTCCATACAAAATTGAAACGCTAATAAATCGGAAACGGTAAGAGGTAGGTGGAGTGTGTTCGACCAAATGTCATAGAGGAGGATGGGCGCTTTCGGATGGTCGTCATGAAAATCCAAGATGGCGGATCCAAGATGGCGGCCATTTTGAAAGTTGGTCCGATCGGGCTGATTTTTTGCATCGGGGGGTTTTTGGGGTCCCTGATTCGATATTTGAAAAAATATTTTGGATCCCGCCATTTTTAAAGATGGCTGCCATACAAATTTTTTTTTTCATTTTTGGCTCATTGTTTCTCGATACCTATGGTAAATTTTGATCCTATTTTTATAAATTTGTATGAAAGTGGACAATCGAAATTCAAAATATTTCATGAACTGGTCTTCCGACCTTCCATCATCGTGACCATCAACGGCCTGGCTAAACGATGTAAGATGGGTCATATGCGTTCTCAGGAATGTCATAGCAAACCCTGGGACGATTTTAGAGAAAATAAAAAAAATCCAAAATGGCGGAAAAAAAAATCTTCCATACAAATTTAAACCGGAAATGACGTCGAAACCATGATACTTTAGTATAAAGAGCTCGAACTAATATTGTTTGGAGGCCAAAAGGGAAAAGAACACCAAATTTTTTTTTTCAAAATGGCGGAAATTTTGGTCATAGCGGAAAAAAAAAATTCTCCGATCCGGATCAAAATCGATATCTGACGGTCCCCAAGGATGCTGATCAACATTCTAAAATCAAATTTTGACATGCGCCATTTTTCAATAGGGTTGCCATACAAAGGTGATTTTAACGAAATATGAACTTTCCTTTTTTACGCCTCCAATATGAATGTAATAGAAAAGTTGTTTCTGGGGATCGAGTAAAGATGTATAAAGGAACAAAACAGAACACAAATGAAATTGATTTTTTCAAGATGGCGGATGGAGACGTATCGACTTATAGAAAAAGTTAACCGATCCGAATGAAAATCGATATCTAAGACTCCCCCTAGATACTTAGCAAGAATATGGGGAAAAAATTTTGATTCCGCCATTTTGAAAAATTTCATTCATTTTACCGAACTTTTTGACATCCACCGTTTTTCAAAATGGCTGCCATACATACTGACAAAACCACCAACGCGACGACGAGCGAAGCGAGGAGGAGCTTCAAACCACCTACCGCGACGACGAGCGAAGCGAGGAGGAGCTTCAAACTACCTATCGCGACGACGAGCGAAGCGAGGAGGAGCTTCAAACTACCTACCGCGACGACGAGCGAAGCGAGGAGGAGCTTCAAACTACCTATCGCGACGACGAGCGAAGCGAGGAGGAGCTTCAAACTACCTACTGCGACGACGAGCGAAGCGAGGAGGAGCTTCAAACTACCCATCGCGACGACGAGCGAAGCGAGGAGGAGCTTCAAACTACCTACCGCGACGACGAGCGAAGCGAGGAGGAGCTTCAAACTACCTACCGCGACGACGAGCGAAGCGAGGAGGAGCTTCAAACTACCCATCGCGACGACGAGCGAAGCGAGGAGGAGCTTCATACTACCTACCGCGACGACGAGCGAAGCGAGGAGGAGCATCAAACTACCTATCGCGACGACGAGCGAAGCGAGGAGGAGCTTCAAACTATCTACCGCGACGACGAGCGAAGCGAGGAGGAGCTTCAAACTACCCATCGCTACATTTACAATGTTTTACTAATGCGACCTTTTTAATTGATTTTAGCTTATCTAACTAACCTGTCTTACCTAAGATCTAAATATTTTCAGGATCCTTGATTCAAATTGACGTATAATTGATAAACAAAACAAAATGACCGCAATACAAAATTAAAACACGCACACAATCGGAACTTATAGAAGCCGACAAGGCGTGTTTGGACTCATAACAAAGGAACAACGGAGGCTTTCTCATAGACTTAAAATAATTCCAAGATGGCAGATTCAAAATGGCGTCCGATTTTATAGTAACTCAGATCCTGATATTTTATATTTGGGGATTTTAAAAGAGGCTGATTTCAAATTTTGACCTTTTACATGACTGACAGCATTTTTCCAGATGGCCGCCATGCAAAAGTCAAATCAATTATCATTTTCTTTGAAAAATACCGCTGTTTTGTACTAATTCTTGCAAAATTACAAGTTTAAACTAAAGTATAACATTTTTATAAATACAACAGCCACGAAAACGTCCTCGCGGGCCGCACGCGGCCCGCGCACGGGGGAAAATACTAGTTATAATATATAAAGTTCGTTACCCACTCACTCACTCACTCACTGACTGACATTTTTGATCTCAGCTCCTGGAAGTGGTGGAGAAAAACCGAGTATGAGGTTGCATAGAGATGGGTCACGTGACCACCAGAAAAAGCTGACATCAGCAAAAAGTCGTCTCCTTGATGGAACCGGTCAACGGCTCTCGGAAACTACAAGTCGGATGGGTGACCTGTTTTAACTAAAGTTGTAGTAAACCTTGGGACGCTTGGAGATAAATAAAAAAAAATGGGGGTTGCCATACAAAAAAACAAAAATTCCATACAAAATTGAAACGCTTATAAATCGGAAACGGTAAGAGGTAGGTGGGGTGTGTTCGACCAAATGTCATAGAGGAGGATGGGCGCTTTCGGATGGTCGTCATGAAAATCCAAGATGGCGGATCCAAGATGGCGGCCATTTTGAAAGTTGGTCCGATCGGGCTGATTTTTTGCATCGGGGGGTTTTTGGGGTCCCTGATTCGATATTTGAAAAAATATTTTGGATCCCGCCATTTTTAAAGATGGCTGCCATACAATTTTTTTTTTTCATTTTTGGCTCATTGTTTCTCGATACCTATGGGAAATTTTGATCCTTTTTTTATTGATTCGTATAAAAATAGACGTTCTTAATTCAAAACATTTGATGACCTGGTCTTCCGACCTTCCATCATAGTGACCATCAACGGCCTGGCTAAACGATGTGAGATGGGTCATATGCGTTCTCAGGAATGTCATAGAAAACCCTGGGACGATTTTAGAGAAAATAAAAAAAATCCAAAATGGCGGAAAAAAAAAACTTCCATACAAATTTAAACCGGAAATGACGTCGAAACCATGATACTTTAGTATAAAAAGCTCGAACTAATATTGTTTGGAGGCCAAAAGAGAAAAGAACACCAATTTTTTTTTTTCAAAATGGCGGAAATTTTGGTCATGGCGGAAAAAAAAAATTCTCCGATCCGGATCAAAATCGATATCTGACGGTCCCCAAGAATGCTGATCAACATTCTAAAATCAAATTTTGACATGCGCCATTTTTCAATAGGGTTGCCATACAAAGGTGATTTTAACGAAATATGAACTTTCCTTTTTTACGCCTCCAATATGAATGTAATAGAAAAGTTGTTTCTGAGGATCAAGTAAAGATGTATAAAGGAACAAAACAAAATACAAATGAAATTGATTTTTTCAAGATGGCGCATGGAGACGTATCGACTTATAGAAAAAAATATCCGATCCGGATGAAAATCGATATCTAAGACTCCCCCTAGATACTTAGCAAGAATATGGCGAAAAAATTTTGATTCCGCCATATTGAAAAATTTCATTCATTTTACCGAACTTTTTTATGGATCTCCAATCCGTATGAAAATTGATATCTGAGTGTCCCTAAGGATACTGATTAACATGCTTTAGCTTCTTTTAGACATCCACCGTTTTTCAAAATGGCTGCCATACATATTTTCAAAACCACCAATGCGACGACGAGCGAAGCGAGGAGGAGCTTCAAACTACCTATCGCGACGACGAGCGAAGCGAGGAGGAGCTTCAAACTACCTACCGCGACGACGAGCGAAGCGAGGAGGAGCTTCAAACTACCTACCGCGACGACGAGCGAAGCGAGGAGGAGCTTCAAACTACCTACCGCGACGACGAGCGAAGCGAGGAGGAGCTTTAAACTACCTACCGCGACGACGAGCGTAGCGAGGAGGAGCTTCAAACTACCTATCGCGACGACGAGCGAAGCGAGGAGGAGCTTCAAACTACCTATCGCGACGACGAGCGAAGCGAGGAGGAGCTTCAAACTACCTACCGCGACGACGAGCGTAGCGAGGAGGAGCTTCAAACTACCTATCGCGACGACGAGCGAAGCGAGGAGGAGCTTCAAACTACCTATCGCGACGACGAGCGAAGCGAGGAGGAGCTACAAACTACCTACCGCGACGACGAGCGAAGCGAGGAGGAGCTTCAAACTACCTACCGCGACGACGAGCGTAGCGAGGAGGAGCTTCAAACTACCTATCGCGACGACGAGCGAAGCGAGGAGGAGCTACAAACTACCTATTGCGATGACGAGTGAAGCGAGGAGGAGCTTCAATCTACCTATCGCGACGACGATCAAACTACCCATTGCTACGTTTACAATGTTTTACTAATGCGACGTTTTTTAATTGGCTTTAGCTAATCTAACCTAACTTCAACACCACTAACCTTTTTTTACTTAACAACTGAATATTTTCGGGAACCTTGAATAAAATAGACACTCTTTGAAGAAACATAACAAAATGGCCGCCATGCAAAATTAAAAGGCGCACACTATCGAAACTAATAGAGGCAAGCATAGCGTGTTTGGACTCATGTTACAGAGAACAACGGAGGCTTTCTTACAGTCTTAAAATAATTCAAAGATGGCGGATTCAAAATGGCGCCCGATTTTATAGTAACTCGGATTCGGCTGATATTTTATATTTGGGGGTTTTAAAGGATGCTGATTTCAAATTTCGACCTTTTACTTGACTGACAGCATTTTTCAAGACGGCCGCCATGCAAAGTCAAGCGCATTATCATTTTCTTTGAAAAATACCGTCGTTTTGTACTTTTACTTGCAAAATTTAAAGTTTAGCACAAAGTATAACATTTTTATAAATACAACAGCCACGAAAACGTCCTCGCGGGCCGCACGCGGCCCGCGCACGGAGGAAAATACTAGTTATAATATATAAAGTTCGTTACCCACTCACTCACTCACTCACTGACTGACATTTTTGATCTCAGCTCCTGGAAGTGGTGGAGAAAAACCGAGTATGAGGTTGCATAGAGATGGGTCACGTGACCACCAGAAAAAGCTGACATCAGCAAAAAGTCGTCTCCTTGATGGAACCGGTCAACGGCTCTCGGAAACTACAAGTCGGATGGGTGACCTGTTTTAACTAAAGTTGTAGTAAACCTTGGGACGCTTGGAGATAAATAAAAAAAAATGGGGGTTGCCATACAAAAAAACAAAAATTCCATACAAAATTGAAACGCTTATAAATCGGAAACGGTAAGAGGTAGGTGGGGTGTGTTCGACCAAATGTCATAGAGGAGGATGGGCGCTTTCGGATGGTCGTCATGAAAATCCAAGATGGCGGATCCAAGATGGCGGCCATTTTGAAAGTTGGTCCGATCGGGCTGATTTTTTGCATCGGGGGGTTTTTGGGGTCCCTGATTCGATATTTGAAAAAATATTTTGGATCCCGCCATTTTTAAAGATGGCTGCCATACAATTTTTTTTTTTCATTTTTGGCTCATTGTTTCTCGATACCTATGGGAAATTTTGATCCTTTTTTTATTGATTCGTATAAAAATAGACGTTCTTAATTCAAAACATTTGATGACCTGGTCTTCCGACCTTCCATCATAGTGACCATCAACGGCCTGGCTAAACGATGTGAGATGGGTCATATGCGTTCTCAGGAATGTCATAGAAAACCCTGGGACGATTTTAGAGAAAATAAAAAAAATCCAAAATGGCGGAAAAAAAAAACTTCCATACAAATTTAAACCGGAAATGACGTCGAAACCATGATACTTTAGTATAAAAAGCTCGAACTAATATTGTTTGGAGGCCAAAAGAGAAAAGAACACCAATTTTTTTTTTTCAAAATGGCGGAAATTTTGGTCATGGCGGAAAAAAAAAATTCTCCGATCCGGATCAAAATCGATATCTGACGGTCCCCAAGAATGCTGATCAACATTCTAAAATCAAATTTTGACATGCGCCATTTTTCAATAGGGTTGCCATACAAAGGTGATTTTAACGAAATATGAACTTTCCTTTTTTACGCCTCCAATATGAATGTAATAGAAAAGTTGTTTCTGAGGATCAAGTAAAGATGTATAAAGGAACAAAACAAAATACAAATGAAATTGATTTTTTCAAGATGGCGCATGGAGACGTATCGACTTATAGAAAAAAATATCCGATCCGGATGAAAATCGATATCTAAGACTCCCCCTAGATACTTAGCAAGAATATGGCGAAAAAATTTTGATTCCGCCATATTGAAAAATTTCATTCATTTTACCGAACTTTTTTATGGATCTCCAATCCGTATGAAAATTGATATCTGAGTGTCCCTAAGGATACTGATTAACATGCTTTAGCTTCTTTTAGACATCCACCGTTTTTCAAAATGGCTGCCATACATATTTTCAAAACCACCAATGCGACGACGAGCGAAGCGAGGAGGAGCTTCAAACTACCTATCGCGACGACGAGCGAAGCGAGGAGGAGCTTCAAACTACCTACCGCGACGACGAGCGAAGCGAGGAGGAGCTTCAAACTACCTACCGCGACGACGAGCGAAGCGAGGAGGAGCTTCAAACTACCTACCGCGACGACGAGCGAAGCGAGGAGGAGCTTTAAACTACCTACCGCGACGACGAGCGTAGCGAGGAGGAGCTTCAAACTACCTATCGCGACGACGAGCGAAGCGAGGAGGAGCTTCAAACTACCTATCGCGACGACGAGCGAAGCGAGGAGGAGCTTCAAACTACCTACCGCGACGACGAGCGTAGCGAGGAGGAGCTTCAAACTACCTATCGCGACGACGAGCGAAGCGAGGAGGAGCTTCAAACTACCTATCGCGACGACGAGCGAAGCGAGGAGGAGCTACAAACTACCTACCGCGACGACGAGCGAAGCGAGGAGGAGCTTCAAACTACCTACCGCGACGACGAGCGTAGCGAGGAGGAGCTTCAAACTACCTATCGCGACGACGAGCGAAGCGAGGAGGAGCTACAAACTACCTATTGCGATGACGAGTGAAGCGAGGAGGAGCTTCAATCTACCTATCGCGACGACGATCAAACTACCCATTGCTACGTTTACAATGTTTTACTAATGCGACGTTTTTTAATTGGCTTTAGCTAATCTAACCTAACTTCAACACCACTAACCTTTTTTTACTTAACAACTGAATATTTTCGGGAACCTTGAATAAAATAGACACTCTTTGAAGAAACATAACAAAATGGCCGCCATGCAAAATTAAAAGGCGCACACTATCGAAACTAATAGAGGCAAGCATAGCGTGTTTGGACTCATGTTACAGAGAACAACGGAGGCTTTCTTACAGTCTTAAAATAATTCAAAGATGGCGGATTCAAAATGGCGCCCGATTTTATAGTAACTCGGATTCGGCTGATATTTTATATTTGGGGGTTTTAAAGGATGCTGATTTCAAATTTCGACCTTTTACTTGACTGACAGCATTTTTCAAGACGGCCGCCATGCAAAGTCAAGCGCATTATCATTTTCTTTGAAAAATACCGTCGTTTTGTACTTTTACTTGCAAAATTTAAAGTTTAGCACAAAGTATAACATTTTTATAAATACAACAGCCACGAAAACGTCCTCGCGGGCCGCACGCGGCCCGCGCACGGAGGAAAATACTAGTTATAATATATAAAGTTCGTTACCCACTCACTCACTCACTGACTGACATTTTTGTTCCCGAGCTCCTGGAAGTGGTGGAAAAAAACCGAGTATGAGGTTGTATAGAGATCGGTCACGTGACAACCAGAAAAATCTGACATCAGCAAAAAGTCGTCTCCTTGATGGAACCGGTCAACGGCTCTCGGAAACTACAAGTCGGATGGGTGACCTGTTCTAACTAAAGTTGTAGTAAACCCTGGGACGCTTGGAGAGAAATAAAAAAAAATAGGGGTTGCCATACAAAAAAATAAAAATTCCATACAAAATTGAAACGCTTATAAATCGGAAACGGTAAGAGGTAGGTGGGGTGTGTTCGACCAAATGTCATAGAGGAGGATGGGCGCTTTCGGATGGTCGTCATGAAAATCCAAGATGGCGGATCCAAGATGGCGGCCATTTTGAAAGTTGGTCCGATCGGGCTGATTTTTTGCATCGGGGGGTTTTCGGGGTCCCTGATTCGATATTTGAAAAAATATTCTGGATCCCGCCATTTTTAAAGATGGCTGCCATACAAATTTTTTTTTTCATTTTTGGCTCATTGTTTCTCGATACCTATGGGAAATTTTGAACTTTTTTTTTAAAATTTGTATGCAAATGGACAATCGAAATTCAAAACATTTCATGACCTGGTCTTCCGACCTTCCATCATCGTGACCATCAACGGCCTGGCTAAACGATGTGAGATGGGTCATATGCGTTCTCAGGAATGTCATAGCAAACCCTGGGACGATTTTAGAGAAAATAAAAAAAATTCAAAATGGCGGAAAAAAAAATCTTCCATACAAATTTAAACCGGAAATGACGTCGAAACCATAATACTTTAGTATAAAGAGCTCAAACTAATTATGTTTGGAGGCCAAAAGGGAAAAGAACACCAAATTTTTTTTTTCAAAATGGCGGAAATTTTGGTCGTGGCGGAAAAAAAAAATTCTCCGATCCGGATCAAAATCGATATCTGATGGTCCCCAAGGATGCTGATCAACATTCTAAAATCAAATTTTGACATGCGCCATTTTTCAATAGGGTTGCCATACAAAGGTGATTTTAACGAAATATGAACTTTCCTTTTTTACGCCTCCAATATGAATGTAATAGAAAAGTTGTTTCTGGGGATCGAGTAAGATGTATAAAGGAACAAAACAGAACACAAATGAAATTGATTTTTTCAAGATGGCGGATGGAGACGTATCGACTTATAGAAAAAGTTATCCGATCCGGATGAAAATCGATATCTAAGACTCCCCCTAGATACTTAGCAAGAATATGGGGAAAAAATTTTGATTCCGCTATTTTGAAAAATTTCATTCATTTTACCGAACTATTTTATGGATCTCCAATCCATATGAAAATTGATATCTGAGTGTCCCCAAGGATACTGATTAACATGCTTTAGCTTCTTTTAGACATCCACCGTTTTTCAAAATGGCTGCCATACATATTTTCAAAACCACCAATGCGACGACGAGCGAAGCGAGGAGGAGCTTCAAACTACCTACCGCGACGACGAGCGAAGCGAGGAGGAGCTTCAAACTACCTACCGCGACGACGAGCGAAGCGAGGAGGAGCTTCAAACTACCTACCGCGACGACGAGCGAAGCGAGGAGGAGCTTCAAATTACCTACCGCGACGACGAGCGAAGCGAGGAGGAGCTTCAAACTACCTACCGCGACGACGAGCGTAGCGAGGAGGAGCTTCAAACTACCCATCGCGCCGACGAGCGAAGCGAGGAGGAGCTACAAACTACCTATTGCGATGACGAGTGAAGCGAGGAGGAGCTTCAAACTACCTATTGCGACGACGATCAAACTACCCATTGCTACGTTTACAATGTTTTACTAATGCGACGTTTTTTAATTGGCTTAAGCTAATCTAACCTAACTTCAACACCACTAACCTTTTTTTACCTAACAACTGAATATTTTCGGGAACCTTGAATAAAATAGACACTCTTTGAAGAAACATAACAAAATGGCCGCCATGCAAAATTAAAAGGCGCACACTATCGAAACTAATAGAGGCAAGCATAGCGTGTTTGGACTCATGTTACAGAGAACAACGGAGGCTTTCTTACAGTCTTAAAATAATTCAAAGATGGTGGATTCAAAATGACGCCCGATTTTATAGTAACTCGGATTCGGCTGATATTTTATATTTGGGGGTTTTAAAGGATGCTGATTTCAAATTTTGACCTTTTACTTGACTGACAGCATTTTTCAAGATGGCCGCCATGCAAAGTCAAGCGCATTATCATTTTCTTTGAAAAATACCGCTGTTTTGTACTAATTCTTGCAAAATTTAAAGTTTAGCACCAAGTATAACATTTTTATAAATACAACAGCCACGAAAACGTCCTCGCGGGCCGCACGCGGCCCGCGCACGGAGCAAAATACTAGTAAATAACCTAAACTTGATAGTGTTGATGACAACCAAAGATAATATTTTGTTTAATAATTCTAAAAATGGCTGTATTATTATTCTTAAATTCAGTAAATTATTGATTTTTATACATATTTTTAAGGTACGAATTTTAGTCAAAAGTACCTACACGTTTCAAGAATTCGGGAGTTTTTATAATCTTCATAGGATTTGTGCATCTTACTCTAAGATTTGGCGCAAAGTAAAACTCTAAACTAAAATGTTATCTAAGAAGTGGTTATTATCATTATTATCTAATAGCAAGCAGTAGTAGTAATAGAAATTCTTCAAGAATCAATGCCGAATAAAGACTCGGAAGCTCTCAGAAAAACTCGTGAATTAATGGCAGATCGGAGCTATGAAACTGCAGTCTTTAGTTGATATGTCAGCGTACGGTGAACTCAATAAATAAATCTGGAGTGGAGTTCTCAAAAACTGGAGACAAAACTGAAGACGAGAGTGGTGTTATTTCATCCAAGCCTGAGATTCTGAGAGAAATCGAGAACTTCTATGGACAGTTATACACCTCGACATGTAAGCCCACTACTAACACAGCTCAGGACACCAGAGCCAAGTTAGTCCGACACTATACCGAAGATATCCCGGATATCAGGCTGTACAAGATTAGAATGGGTCTCAAGCTTCTTAAAAACCACACGGCGCCAGGTGAGGATGGAATTACGACCGAACTTCTGAGAGCAGTACTTATAGTCCTACAGAAGTTATTTAATTCTGTCGTCCTTGAAGGTACAACGCCAGAAGCGTGGCACTAGAGCGTGGTGGTACTCTTCTTCAAAAATGGTGACAACACCTTATTGAAGAACTAGGCCCATCTTGCTTCTCGTGTATAAGCTGTTTTCGAGTCATTACGAATCAATCGACTCCTACGCAGGTTTGATGAATTTCGGTTAGCGTTAGCGTTTGGGATCTTTGCTAGACCCCCAGAGTGCGGAGAAAATCCCATTGCAAAGAGGCCTGATACAAGGAGACGTTATTTTTCCGAAACTGTACACAAACACGTTGGAAGACGTTTTCAAGCACTTGGAGTGAAAAGGATCTGGCATCTACATAAATGGCGAACACATCACTAACCTTCGTTTTGCCGATGATATTGTAATGGCGGGGTCGCTTAACGACCACAAGTCAGCACCATGCTCAACGACCTTAGAAGTCTCCCGACAGGTTGGTTTTAAGATGAACATGAACAGGACGAAAATCATGTCTAATGCCCATGTTCCACCTGTACCGGTAATTGTTGGGAACGATACTCTCGAAGTTGTCGACAAATATGTCTACTTAGGACAGACTGTCCAACTTCGACAAAGAGGTCGTGCG
Organism: Ennomos erosarius; assembly: GCA_963580505.1. Lineage (NCBI taxonomy): Eukaryota > Metazoa > Arthropoda > Insecta > Lepidoptera > Geometridae > Ennomos > Ennomos erosarius. Next base: position 13,399,815 of record OY756978.1, read on the forward strand.
AAGAATCCAACTTGGCTGGGCAGCGTTCGAGAAGCTTCGACCCATCTTTTCGTCTAAAATACCGCAAAGCCTGAAAACAAAAGTTTTCGATCAGTGTGTGTTACCAGTGATGGGAACTGAGATATGACCTCTTAGTGATGGCCTCATTTGTAAGCCCAAAATCGTGCTACGAGCTACGGTATTTCCCTGCGAAATAAGATCTGCAATGAGAAGATCTAGAGGAGAACTAAAGTGACCGATATAGCTCTTAGAATTATCAAGTTGAAATGGCGATGGGCAGGCCAAATCGCTCGTAGAACTGACAACCGATGGGAATGAAAGGAGGAGTGGCGACTACGGATTGAAAGACGCAGCGTAGGCTAGCCCCCCACTAGGTGGACTGATGATCTGGAAACCGCGGGGAGCCAGTGGCGAGAAGCCGCTCAAGGTGGCGCTTTGTTGGGAGGCCTTTGTTCAGCAGTGGACGTCTTCAGGCTGTTGATAATGGTGATGATGATGACCTAATAATAGTAACCAAAAATAACGTTTTTTCAGCAAAATAGTAAAAGACTTAAGTAAAACAACATGTAAAATTCAATAGTTATTAAGGACAAAGAGTATTTTTGTAAATAATATTGAGGTAGGACCAGCTTTAAATTACAATTTCAATTTTTTATTTGCATTCCACTGTGTAGTTTTTTTTTTTCAAGGGGCATTATTTTTTATTTATTTTTGTTACAATTGTGATTTTTTTGAAACATTATACTTGTTTATAATAAATAACGGCTAATCGTAATTTACTTCATTTTAATATGGGTTTTTTGCTGGTGCCCTAAATCATACGGTAAAATGATAAAAACTCCCAAAACCGCAAAACGTAGGAAGGTACTTTTGACTAAAACTCAAGCATGGAACCTTAAAAATTTAGTGCATTTAAGAATAATATTACAGCTACTTAATACAAACAGCAGGCAAATATTATATTTTTGTTCTAATCAACAACACCATCAAGTGAAAACAGTGTTTTCAATCATCCTATATATTCGGTTCGGAGCCAACAAATACTAAAGCACATTAAAAAATATACCTACGTTACTTAAAATAGTATCGTTTTGTCGGATCAAATTAAGCTCTAATTTTGATAATATAAATGGAGCCACATAGACGCTGTATTCCGACATGGATCAACATACGACTTTGCATTTGGTATACAAACTGGAGCCAATAAGTGTTTAAGCATTTCAGAATTTTGGCCGTTAAGGAGTCAATAAAGTTCAAAATTTCAATGAAAAAAAATGCGCGTATATCACTTTCTCAATGAATATGTTTGGCAACGTCGCCTTCAACTTTGCGACGTTGCCACTCCGCATGCGATATATGCAACCGGAGTCGAGTAGTGAGGCGAAAAAGGTGGAGTCAGGAATGCACGGCCGTCGGGCCGGATCAACTTTGTGCCCAAGTTGGTATTTATATATATATATATCGTAAAAATAATGCTTATACATTATTAAATCAATCAATTTAATGTTATTCGAAAGGTATAAATTCAGAATTTGACTTTTAGGGTGATTGGTTTTTTATTATTAGTATTTGGCAATACAGAAAGCACTAAAAAATCTGTTTATGAAAATAATAATAGATGTCAAACCCTGATAGTCCGTTACAATGGTACTTCCATCAGACATGGAAGTGGATCGAATATCTGTGGAGTCCCACTGTAAAAAGAATTACTGATTAATTTATTTGAAAGGTCGACTTTCATACGAAAAATGTAGTTATAACTCCACCTATTCGTATTATAGGATTTCGATTTATTCGGGTGGTTCCTTCCTTCAGTACACACTTCTTAATTTTTATTATGTCTACTGTAAGATTCAATCAATCCATCCATCAAGATAAATACTAGTAAACTATCCTAAAGAAGCTTTGGAGATTTTGTTACATTATGGTTTTAAGTGAAAATGTTCATTGGTAGTTTTAACACTGTTTAATAATTTCTTGAAAAATTGTGAAAACTCTTAAAGTAACTTATGTATGTTAGAACTAAAACAAAACGTAACCTACGTTGACTCTTGGTAAGCCTTGACGTAATCTTAGCATTTTACTTATAATTAACTTAAATCTAATGGTGATGGCACTTAAAAATATATACTTTCAAACATATGTGTATAACTTGCGCCAGTAAAGAAGCTATTCTAATTAAAAACAAAAAAATGTGTTTTTTCTCGTTATATTCTGACATGCATTATTCTTGAGAATAAACAAAATATTGTTAGCACTTTATAGGCGCGAGGTTATCGTAACAAGTGTTTTCAGCTTTTCACGCAATATTAAATTTTATTATTTTGAGTATCCCAAGGCACTTTTCAGTAATTAATTATAAATTGGTTGGTATTACTAGAATTACCAATTAATTGCAAATATTGGACACTATTATAACCTATATGTGAAAACATTCTACGAATATTTAATATTAATAATTTTTAAGATGTTTTTAAAATTGTTCATGGTCACTGTTTTGTAATTATAAGTCTGAATTAAATTTTGTTTCCCTTCTGTGAGAATGCCCCAAGCCAAGGAATAAAAATGAGGTTCTATAGCGTGATATAAGTACATATTATTAAAATATAATTACATCTGAGTATAAATCAGTCCCCTGAGAGTCATCCTCTTGGGTGCCTACCGAGGAATAGTCCACTACCAGACGGGAGTATATCACCATATTGCCCACTACCTCGTATCCATTCCACTCGAGAAGGTCTCTGGAACAATTTTTTTAATTACAGGCAGAGTAGCGTTGACTGTCACCTAATGGTAAATGCGATGTGGTCGAACGCGGAGCCTTACGTTACTCCTGAACTATGAACCGGCTCCCAAATGGGGCTGCCGGGAACCGTAACAAAGTAACAAATAATAAGGATATTGATTTGTGGACATTTCACATTTGTCGTAAATTTCTGTACCTATTGTTCATTGCGACGTGTGCACCTACATTGATCTCGCAAATGTGGAGTAAGAATTGAACCATCACCAGAAACACACCAGGAACACATCACCAGGTTCGGAAGGCAGAGCTACTACCAACGGCACTGTGAGACCAATTTCTGTGCTTTGAGTGTGAAGCACTTGGTGACAGATTCTAAAACTTGAAGGTGGTTACCATATACAAGCATCCTACTACCAAGCCACCGTTATTTCGTGACGTTTTCCTTCGCCGAAAGCATCCGAAAGATTCGAACCCGCGCCCTACCAGTGGTATAAACGCCATTAACAAATAACCAATGTAGGTCAATAATAACCAACTCAAAAAGGTACATCAATTCTAAAAAGTTGAGAGCGGATAAAACTGTTTGCAGATTTGTGCCTGTTTAATGGCTACGGCCTAACCCAGGCCCAATAAGTACCACCGAGATGTCCCGGCTGAATTATTTACTGAAGGAATGTTAACCGTACGACATTCGTACACTTTTATCGCGTACTTAACGATTATGTACTTACATTTTTGTTGATTTTGCACTAAAGCATTTTCTATCCATCTATCTAAATTGCGGTTCTGTGATAAACTTACTTGACTTTCTCCACATCATCAGTGATAGGTTCAACAACGTTCATCAAGTGTTCAATTGGAATCTCCAGCTTGTTCAACTCGGATGACACATCCTCATCAAATTGCGTGTCAATCAGTCTATTGATCTCGTCCGATATCAAATCCAGTATGCGACATTCTTCGGATTTAATCTAGAAATTATTATAGCATTATCTTTAACATCAGTATTTTTTATTTTAAACCTTTCCTAATTATTTCATCAGCAGAACAAACGAACTCATTATCAATGTTATTGTATCCATTCCATCAACAAACAAAAGGCGATTGCATCTTCATGGAATGCTGAATGTGATTGAAACTGCCAGTATGGACCGTGTCACGTAACATTAGGCATACAACTAGATCATGCCATTCATTAACATATAAAAACAAATTAACATCAGGAGAGCTAATGGTCGAAAGTAGTCGCCTTGTATAAAGTAAAATTAAAAGGCCACACATGATAATATTAATAATTATATTTAGATAATATTATAATTTTGGTTGAAAACTTTGCTTTTTTTATGAGAATAAATGACGTGACGAGCTGGTCGTTCACCTGATGTTAAGCCATACGGCCGCCCATAACAGTTGCAGTGTCACTCGGAACTTTAAAATAATAAAGTTTCGCGTGACACTGCACTGCGCACGTCATCCTGACACATGACCTCCTGAGACATCACACAGTCTAGTAATCAGATTACTACACTGTGTAATCAGGTCATAAAGTCTCATTTGCCCAGTAATTTCAGTATTCAGTATTCATTTATTTACTTACGAAAGTAGGTGATATAAAGGTGTTACAAAAATGTTAGTTCGCTACATCCGGCCAATGAGGCATGTAAGTGAAATCAGTCAAAGTTAACAAAAATAGCTACAAAATAGGATGTCGGGTAATGCCTAGTATTTCTAGTCTCGTTAATACACAGCTTAAAACATAAACAAAAAAAAAATCCTAATTATTATATACAATTATACATTTGCAAATCAATCCCAGAGAAACAGTCAATATACTTATTTTAAAGCAGGACATCGCAAGCAATTCTACATTAATAAAAGTCAAATAATGAATTAATAAGTGCCAGGTAATATCATTGAATAACATTAACATAGCTATATTCAAGTTACGTATATACAACAACTATTAATAATTTAATAACAATTTATCATACAAAATAAACAACTTACAGAATTCAAAACGATAATATTATGTGCGGAAATATAGTAAACCAATTATTATGATTGTATTAAGTATTATTCTGTCACTTCATCAACAATTTGTCCGCCAAAAAATCTTGCACATTATAATATGTCTTATTTACTAAAAATTCCTTTAACAAGTTCCTAAATGTATAAATATTTGTGCAGTCTAAAACAAACTTTGGCAAATGGTTGTAGATACGCGGGGCCATGCAAAAGATGCTGTTATTAAGTAGTGCAGTTGTATTTCTGGGAAAACACAACTTACCACAATAGCGCTTACTTTTGAGTGGTTCGAACAAGTTTAGATTGCATCTTACAAATACTGAAACTTCGTAGATATAAAGACAAGGCAATGTTAACAAGTTGTGCTTTAAAAAATGTGGTTTATAACTGTCCGTTTGTTTTAAATTGCACATTGCCCTAACACATTTTTTTTGTGCTCTAAATACTCTGTCTTTTTCACTAGCTACAATGCCCTTCAAACCGGAACACAGTAGTGCTTGCACACTACTGCTTGGCGGCAGAATTTCTGGCAAAGCGGTGGTACCTACCTAGACGAACTTTACTGAAAAGTCCTACCACCTAGTGAAACCGTTGCTGCACCGTTGTGCTGCCTTACTTATAGCCCATTTACACGATCGGGACCAACCACCGACCAAGGTGACATTTGTCTCACCTTGGTCGGGTTGGTGTAAAAACCGACCGTGTGGATGGTGGTTGGTAGGTCAGCCAACCACTCGACCTTCCAAGCTTTTAAGCAGTTAACTAGGTTAAAACTGATGCCACAAAGAGACACACCTAATGTATCAAACATAAAAGTATTCCACCTTCGTTTCTGTCCTCAAGCTAGGGTTTAAAAGAATGTATTTCTTAGAGTACATCAACACATGCAGGTCATACAGTGCATATTACAATTACCTCAAACGGATAGTTGTATTGCTTAACAACATTATAGTACTGGTTCCAATAAGGCGCGTTGTCTCCCCAATTGATATTACACCATGTATGAACTCCATTCTCCAGTTGATTGTGGCACTCTTTGTTGAAGTTCAGCATTTTAGTCAAGTGTTTTATTTCATCGACCACTTCTCTTGTGTGAACTAGTGAGTCCACTTTGTTCTTAGCCATCAAATTTTGAGTGGTTTTCGAGAACTTGTTCACTTGTAATGTTGTGCAGTTCAATCTGTAAGAATTAAATTACAAGAAGTATTTTTGAAAATATTATGAATAACAATGGGATGGTATGTGCAATTTATTGATGGTGGTTGAGCAGGTCGGCTCATAGCCCGGAAGCTGCAAGGTTTTAGGTTCCCGCGATAGGACAAGTATTTGTGTACAGAGAAGCCTAGTCAGGCTCCAGAGTTTATGTATGTGATATTTGGGCGTTATTTATGCAATAGACAATATCCACATACGCTATCATACAAACAATGTTTTCCTTCACCGAAAGATCATGGAGGATCCGAACCCACAACACAAGGATTGTAAGTCGACATCACTACCTACCATGGGGTCCCATCAGGTAAAAATGAAAAATAGCCCGACGTGAAAAAAATGTAGTGATCGTGTCGTGTGCGTCACTAATTAGTGTCCAGTGTATTCACTTGCAGAAATAAAATATTTCGTAAAATAGCCCGCGTTATTCCATTGTTTGGGATGAGGCATCTGTACTGTAGGTATTACGTTATCTGGGCTACCTACCAACAGTCACGAACATCGACTCGAAAATTTCGAGACATTTGTTTATTTAATATCAAATTCTATTTGATCACATTTCACCTAATGTTAAGTGATAAAGCAGTCGACAATGTAGCAGCTAGTAGTATTAACTCGGCTAGCAGAAACTGGACTTCCTCATTATCAATAATAACAAGTACCAAACCTGTTATAAACATCTTCAAAATCATACACACGATGATTCACATGCCTCCGCGGTATAAGAACATCAAACATTTGTTCATAATCAAACATCAGGAAACTCTTCTCAGTTTCACTATCCATATTACATTGGGACATCTTATCTTGGTGCATGATCGTCTCCATTGAATTTGAGGGAGAGGTAAGGAGAATGGTGATGCTAGATTGCTGAGCAGAGTAGGATAATTCAGAGTAGGATTCGTTGCTGGAAGGTACGTGTTAAGAGGTAGGAGCTTACTAGGAAAGGTATAGCAATAGTTCACAAGTTATAACAACACAACTGTTGCGCGTGACACATGGTTCCTTGCCAGGGCGCAAGCTGTATATGTATAAACACTCATAGTTCATTATACAATGAGCTGAAAAAGTTACCAGCTAGTGGGCGGTTTGGTTCAGATAAATTACCGTACAGTTAAAGAAAAGAGTTGAAGATATGTATTTGACTACTTTGTACTTACTTTTTGGGTGGTTCAATCATTTTACTCTCATTCGGAATCTCTAAGCTTTCCCAGCTCATAAGATTGCTGATGCTATTAGGACTTGGAGTGTCTGTAAATATAATACAAGTCTCATGGGTTCACAGGGTGACGATAATTCTGTAATGTCGCGTGAATAGAGAGAAATTAAACGATAGAAATTGATCTCTTGCAACTGGCGAGCCTTGGTGTCAGTCTCAACCGCCCAAAGGCTACAAAGTTAATTTGGCTAAGATTTTTGAATGAACGAATGAATGACTTATTTCTCACTAATAATAAACATTTCTCATTAACACTGTAATAATTTTCAAAACAGTATTGGTGATTCATCATCATCAACATTATCATCATTAGCCGAAAGACGTCCACTGCTGTACACATTAGGCCTTTCTCATAGTGCTACTTTGAGAAGTTGCTTGCATCCTGCATACATCGCACTCAACGCGGTTATGACCAGCAGCCCTACCGTGTAAGCATTCTGGTAACGAACATCGCCTGCCATCCTGCTTGCGCCAATGTACAAGCCCTTGAGTGCGAGCAAGAGAGCACACGATTACGATTACCACCGGGCTTACGCGGTAAGGCCACAGGTTGTCGTTTCACCTAGGGGGCGGGGGCAGCCAACGCTCTCTTCAGATTTATGGTCGCCACTCAAGAACCTCTCTTCCCTATCGGTTGTCGGTTCTGCGAGCGTGTTTATTTCAGTACTTTAGATGGTCTGGACAAAGAAGTGCCGCGCCTGTCTCATTATCATCTCTCTTTCAATAGTTTCTAGTTCTAGCCTTACCTGCAACCAAAGCCAAGCTGTTGAGATTCAGATTCTGTTGTTTGTTATATTCCTTAGCAACAAACAACGCCATCTGGCTGCAGCAACCTAAATGCTTAGTGCCAATCGGTCCTGGACCAATGCCTCTGCATGAGACTGTGTACTCAGGATACCGGGCTATTATGTTACTGCACCTATTACGAAAAAATTACAATATTAGTAATGGCTTCAATTACTTAGTTGCTAATCATATATTATGTCATCAATAAACGTAGATAATTATTGGTGAGTACAATGTTCTTAGGCTCACAATATTGAATGATGCTAGGTAAGATACTTAACTGGTTCACAACAGAGTATCATTCATTAATAGACATTTCATTAATAAAATTATCAATTTTTGAATGAAATCTTAACTATATTACGAATTGACCGCCAAATGTAGTTCTGTAATATGGGCCTTAGAGCCAAAAACTGGTACATATTACAAAATATTGAACTCCTGTGAGCCTATCTGCAGACGGATAACTTTTTTCCAGCAATTGAATTCAAAATATTCAAGTCTTGTATCTTGAAAAATTATTTAAAATAATTACCAATCATGAAATTGATCTTGACTCCATTCAAAGAAATGATCTAGTCTCCTCAGGCCATTTCTCTCCAAAGCTTTAAAGAGGATATTGAAGTCACCATTGGGGGTGGTAAATATAGCAATCCTAGGTTTGATAAAGCCAAATACTGTGTGGATCAGTCTTTCCAAATCATGAGGTAGCATATGCTCAATCATTTCTATAGCAACCACTGCATCGCATCCAATGAGCCTATAGTCGGGGTCTGCTGCATTGCCTTTGAAAAGCTGAAATAATAAGTGGTTACATGCAAAAGTTATTCTCAGATTAAGTTGGTGCTGCAGGTAAATTGCACTATACAATCTATACACCTATAGTATAGTAATCTGGCAGCCATGTTCAGTAGGTATAGGTCCTACACCTACTACTGAACATGATTACCGATTTTAGAAAAGGTTATAAAAGTATAAATTGTAGAGATAATAATTTGCAGTAGAACAAGGTATATTTCTTCAGCACAACCGAATTAGTGAGTGTTCCCTTCTTGGACCTACTAATTTGTCTTACTAGTACCAAGACCAAGAAGAACCCCAAGAGTCCTTACATTTTTGATTTGCCTTTTGTAATAATTATGTGCAACTAACTAAACTAACATGCAAGAAAATATAAAATGGTTTAATTGCTAATAGTTTATTATGAGTTCCAGAACTTTTATGGCAATTCTTACACCCTTTTCATTCATATAATCCCTTGGCAATAAGACGTTTTATTTAAAAAAAACTAATTCCGCTGGTGTTACTAGATGGCGTAGTAACGACGTATTTTAAACATACAGAGGTACAAGTGTCTTTTGGCACGCTGATGACATTTCCAGGGTGGCGTGGGTGAGCTTTTGGGGTTACCAGTTAATAAAATGTTCTTGTTTTAAGGGAAACATCACGATGAATAAAATCGATCGTTCTATCTAATTTCGACTGCCTAAATGAATAATTTGCAATGCGGAAACAGTGGGATAAAGGAACAATATTGGGAAATAGTGTGTTGACTAGGTTTTCACACATGACTAGGTTTTCATACTAAATTATGTTCTGCAAGAACCGTTTCAATAGGTTGTCTTCGTTAGAATTTTCATAACCATCATCATCATCAAAATGTTCATCACTGTCACTGCTTTATTCATCTGAACATATTTCTATGAAGAAAGGTTTATCTAAATATCCATAATATACACACATTTAAATTAAAATGTTGTATATATATTATATATATGTATAGTATTAGTATTTAGTATATGTATAACTGTAGGTATGTATTATTTTTAGTAGGTAGGTATGTAGTAGGTATACCTTAGTATAAATTGTTTTTACGTTTACGTAATCATGCACTTTTTTATCTCATTGTTGTTCTTAAATGTAAGTTGTGACTGTTACTACACCAACCGTAATGCTTGTTTTAATTCTTGTCCATACGAAGGTAGCCTGGAAGAAATCGCTTAATGCGAAAAGGTGTCTCATTGTTCTACCATTCTTTTATTTATTTATTTATTTATTTATTTATTGGAAAACCAACAGCTTATTTTAATAAAATAATGCAATAGATTAGCTATAGAAAGCCAATTACAGGTTCTCACGAATAGATGTACCTATGTGCATTCTTATTTATTGGTGTTCAATAAATTATTATTGTATTGTATTGTATATTGCGCATAAAGGTAAACACTCTTAAATAAGCTTAGGTACATACAAGTAAACCAATTTATAGTTTTTAAGGTAATTTGGGTGGGACTTGAGATTCACATAGATGGCAACTGGAGTGATTTGTCAACAATGACACTTTGACAAGATGTCAGCGGTAGTTCCAATTTTCGCCACGTGCCAAAAGATCCTTGTCGATCTATAGTCGTAATTTCAAACTACAGAGTACCAGGAAATGTCAATAAAAAGACCTAAGAGTTCTAAGAGGTCTGTGGGTGAATTAATTTATTATCTACGATAAGACCCACAGATCCACAATTGAGCACAGTAGATGAAACCAAGGGTTACAGTGTATATGCCTTCCATAAAATAAGGATAGGATACTAAACTCGATACATAATTATCTTAACAATGACAGACCGTTAAAACCCCATTTTAACGCCATCTATCGGGTCTTTATAAAATTACAGCTTTTTTTTAATAAAATTCCTCGTTAATGATTCTTTTTCTCACGTGCATATTCATTTTCATTTAAAATTATTGTTATACTGAATTATTCATACAGAAAGCACATCAATAATGATAGGACCACAAAGAAACATACAAACTTATTTGCCAATCAAGGATGTAGTACTTTAGCATCTATTCTACGGAGCTGGTAAACAAAACAAGACTCGTCCATTGAGTGGTTGTTTACCAGTGACAATTCCTAATAATTATTAATAACATACTTAGGGCATACTTAGGGTTTGTAGAACTGACAACCGATGGGGAAGAAATATTCTCGAGTGGCGACCACGAACTGGAAGACGCAGCGTAGGCCGGCCCCCCACTAGGTGGATGGATGCAGGAGGCGAGCAGCCGCTCTAAGTGGCGCTCCCGGGGGGAGGCCTATATTCAGCAGTAGACGTCTTCAGGCTGTTGATGATGATGATGATGACTTAGGGCAGAAGAGTCTCACTTACAGTAACTTCCAGTGGGTTCTCTCTCTTTGGACCATATTCATCACCGCCGATAAGATCCAAAGAACAGCGCAGAGGAATGCTTTCTATGTCTACTCCCAATATACACTTGATACCTTGTACCTCTTTCAAGTACTTGATAAAACTCATATCATGGTATCCAAGGTCTACAACCTGTAAGATGAAAAGTTTACAGAGACACAAAATATTATTTTATAAAAATTTAACCTTTGTCAACATAGAAGCTTAAAATAATACTACTACATCAGCTGAAAGATGTTCACTACTGAATATAGGCCTCTCCATAAAACAACACATTGAATGCTAATCATAGGAAGTTATTTACCATAATACCCACACTGGCAGGCGGCTTGGTGATTGCAGATTCCAATGTACCGAAGAAAATGCTGCTGGGCATTCTTTGGATATTCTCATAGGCATCTATGGGAAGAGATGGAGTGGCCAATAGTCTTGTGTCATGCAATTTTTTTTATTGCATAAATTAATAATATTCCTCAAAAAATTAAGTCGTGAAATCAAAACTAAAATATCTTAAAAAATTACAAAGTTACAAGCATTTAATTACAGGAATAGAAAGAGACAGCTCAAACGCGCAGTGACATCAGTTCTTCCACCTTCATAGTACCTCATTACTAAGCTGTGGTAGATTTACATACAATCTCTTTGGCATGTGACATCATATCCCAAAGTTATTGTACATAGTAGCTGTGGGGATGCTCATCCAGAAACTTTAAAAGCTTATTACTCCGTGATTTATTTACCGATTTTACTAGTTCTTTCAATTATTGCATTTAACATTTAACCTACTTTATTAAAATAATATTTATTAAAATGTTAATTTTTAATAGCAGGACACAAGCCTATTCTCAAACTGGGACCAAAAGATATTTAACAGCAATGATAGATTTGTAAAGTAAAGGTAAAAATAAGAACCTTTTCCAACTTTCCACACCACCGGTCATCCATAAGACAGTCGCTGACCGCGGCATATCGCTGTAAGTACACCGGCGGGTAGAACACCACACCTTTCTCTTCATCGAAATCTGCGAACACCTGTTCATCGGACTCGTCCTCTTCAGAATCTTCAACGTTTCTACCAAACACCAAGGAAAACTTTTCGTAATACGGTCGTAGTAATCTATCCAAGACATTCAGAAAAGATTCCCGAAAGAATATAAGCGTTTGAAGTGTTATAATCATGATTCACGTAAATAACTGGAGATTTAAATTTAACTGTTAGACATCTCCCAACGAAAGTAATTTAATAAATCTTGCAGTGTCTCTCTCATATTTGCCTATTTCCATTTTCCAATGCAATGATGCTCACATGTTTTTGTTTATATTTTTGTTTTGTTTGCATTTTTTTTAATGCTTGCTCGAGACTAGTGATGAGCTGGTACATAATATATCGAAACAATTCAAGAACATTGAGGCGAATAAAACGCCTCAATGTTCTTGAATTGTTTCGAGTTGTGTGTTATTTTATTTAACTCATGTATAAATATATGGTTTTAGCTCCAAAGTGATTATTAATCCATTATTAGATAATTAATTCATGGCAATGCTGCCAGCATTTTGGGCACTTTGCCTACTGGTAGTGGTTTGCTAGATTAGTTTTGTATTATAGGTATTGTTAATTTTATAGTTTTAGTTTGGTATTAATTCATTAGTTTATCGATATAAAAAATATCGAACCGTTACAGCACTAATTAAAGCTGACGTTTTCCATTTCCCGTTCACACCTTTGATGAGGGAAGTAAGAGGATGTGAAACATGGTCACGTGACATGCGGCACTTTTTTACCACAATATGGTGCCGACTCCGCCCCACTCCGCCCCATTGTTTACTGCGTTTGACATTTGACGCTAGTTGACGACTGACGTACTAGCTCAAAATACCACCAGGGGGTCTAGTAAAGATACCAACCACTAACGCTAACGCCTCACGCTAACTCCAAAATGTACTGAAATGACATTTCGGAAATCGCTAACTTTTCTGCAGCGAATGTCATTTCAATACATTTTGGAGTTAGCGTGAGGCGTTAGCGTTAGTGGTTGGTATCTTTGCTAGACCCCCAGAACGTGGCGGATTTTTTGCCGCAGGGCGGTCTCAAGTGACGTCAGAGACAAATTATTATCAAAAATTAAAGTTGAAACAGAATACTTATCTCTTTTTAGCACGTTCAAAATGGTATTGGCTAAAATGAAATGCGACTAAATTTGTCCATTCTTTAACTAAGTTGACCTCATAACTATAACTTTTAGCTTTATGCCACATCCTGTTACTTCCCTCATCAAAGGTTCACACTGACAAGCGCAGTAGCTTGGGCTGCCAAGTCAAATTTCAAAAAAATGCTATATCTTACTCACAGATTAGAGAAAAATAACAATTAAGATTTTAGTTAGTTAAGAGCGGGTTCCAGTCGCTGCCCAAAACGCACAAAACCAAGGCTGCACAAAACACATCCAACTCCCTTCCACCCAAACAGACGACGGGTCCACAGAGAACTTTGCTATATACTTATACTGAAAGACGGGTCTTTGAAGAAAATCCGATAAGGCGGTTGTGAATTTTGAATTTATTTTTCAAAACTAATGTATCTTCAACTTTAATGTGTAATAAGGATGGATTATTATTAGTTACGTGTTCGTGAACGTACACGAGTATTGCGAACGGTTTTAAGATTATAAAACCATGCATTTTTGTTTTTGCTTCATGGCTTCAACCATGGATGAAATAAAAAAAAGAAGGATTGAGTTTTGATTGACATCGAACTGAAGCCCAAAATGGCGGACATATTACATATGTGTGTCAGATGAAAGTAGGGCCACCGGCTGCCTATGATCTGAGTGTGTGCGTATTCCGCTTGTACGTACGAAGCGTTCCGGCTTCCTAAGGGTGCTTCAGTTTTGGGTCAGACGGGATTCCCTCCTTCTTTTTTTATTAGCTCCATGGCTTCAACGGCTTTTTTTAGTATAGCCTTCAGTATAATATCCTCCATTTTACTGATGGCGTTTTGACTGACAAAATATGACTTTGACTTGACATAACCGTACAAGGACGTATTCCGAGACACGCTAAAATCATTGACTCGTCATTGAATCAATGACTCGTCGCTCAGTCGTTAGCGAACGCAATATCTGAATCGGATCGCTAATAATAATCAACGTGAGCGTTTATAGAAATTACAGCGTGAATCGGAATACGGGGCTCAGCTAAGAATATGAAACCGAGCGAGCGGCCATTTTGATTTTGAGTGAAACAAAATTGGAGACATTTTGATTTTTTGACAAATGACGGCTACGAAATATCGTGAATTTAAATGCGAGGGAGATATCAAAAATCAAAATAATTGTGTAAACTTTGAATGAGAGAGACTAATAGGTTTTGATAAGCCGTACCAAAATAAATCTGGTTCTTCAGATAATAACACCAACAAAGAGATTGGCATGAACGTCGTCATAGAAGATGGAGTCTTTCAAGGATCTTGCGCCATTTCACAGGTTAAACAGGAGCTGAGGTATTTTTTTATTTATTTGAGCTATTTATTTACATGTTTTTATGTACCTATTCTTATCTGTATCAATTTACAACAGCAGTTCTAGGATCTTGTTTTATAACCAAACTGTCCCCATTTATTTGTATTCCAGTGCATGTACTTGCTTTGTAATAAAATTTCCCATCACAACATGACAGCTCTGTTGACTTATTTTTTAGTGAACTGGAGAATATTATAATGGAAGGTGATATAATACTAAAAGTGCATGCAGATGGAGAGAATGAAGATAGATCCCAAAAAGGTACCTGTTTATGTCCATATAACCCTGGATGTAATAACATTACTAGCAAATAAATGGGTAGCAAAATAAATAGCTGGGTACATTGAAACAAATGACCAGTCTACACCCACGGACATAGGATGTTTGCATTACTTTTTTTTTATAACTGGATAGGCACGCATTTGACCGCAATCTCACCTGATGGAAAGTGACGATGCGGTCTACGATGGTACTTGCTTGCCTAGAAGATACCTATTCACTCGCGACTTGAAGAGCTCCAGATTGTACTTATCGGGAAACAAAGACACTGGTAATGCGTTCCATTCTTTCGCTGCTCGGATTATAAATGTCGAGTCAAACTGCTTTGTACGAATTGAAGGAATATCAACCATAAATGGATGGCGTGTAGCTGTACGTCTTGTTGTCTGATAGTGAAATGGAGAAGGTGGAATTAGATTGTGCAGCTCCGCAGCACACTCACCGAAATGCAAACTGTAGAACACCGATAGGCTAGCAACTTTACGACGGTGCTCTAAGTTCTGGAGCCTTGTATTCACCATTTTATCGTCACGTTTGTCATAAGTTGTTATTTATTTATGCTATTATTTTTACCAGTTTTCCCTGCATTCATCTACTGTATACTAAAAACTATTGACAGGGTTTCAAGTAGTCGCCGGAGAGTGTGCTGAACATTCCACCCTATACATGCACCAGGATGAAACACTTGTAAAAGTTGGTGATAGTTTCCAGACAAATAAAGACTTTGTCAATTATGTTAATGAAAATGCGAAAAGGTGGTGCTTCTACTACAAATGCACAGAGGCGCATAATGCAAACACTGAAAATGAAACATACACATACAGTTGTGTGTACTTGAGGAACCGAGATTATTCTAAAAAGAAAGGACCAAAGAAACGGTAAACATAATACATATTATACAATTTTGAATTCTGTGTTAGTGTAATGTAGAGTGTGATTCATACTCAATGGTGGTCGTGAAATGCACTGCAAGCGCCCAATTCACTACACTCACCACTTACTCTGCCTGTAGACATCTAATTTATTCTACTGCGTAGCATATCCCACCAACTTCACAGCCACCATTGAGTTTAGAACACACTATACTTATACAAATAGGGTATGACACTTACCCTTGATTGCATACTATTATCATTTGTACTCATTGCATACATTTTTATCCTAAATATTTAAACTGATAATATTGTAATAATTATGATAACACCTCTTTAATAGACTATAATGTTAATCTATTTCAGGAGTAACTGTAAAACAGATTGCCCATGCAAAGTAAAGCTGAGTCGTAGGCCCGGTGAGCATTTGACGGTTGTCTATGCATGCAATCATCATGATCACGACCTGTCCACAGAAGACTTTCAAAAGCTGCAACATAATAAAAAGCTAGCTCCATATATTAAAGAGATAGTAAGTATAAACCTTTAACCACCATGAATGAAGTAAAAACCAACAGTTGATATTCTTACAGCAGAATAAAAACCTTTATGTCTAATACAATAAAGAAATTAAAACTTATTATTGTGTGATTAAAATGATAAGTCTTTAAATAGAAAATGGCTCTTTTAGGTAAATAGATAAATAATAAATTTTTGTGGATGTTTCACAGTGCCACCTAGCCCCAAACTAAGCAAAACTTGTACTATAGATAACTGATACAATACTTATACTTATTGTTTGTATATAAATACATACAAGGTGACCTTGAATTGGTATGTTACCCCGAAATGGGGGGACTGGGACCATGATACCCTACAAGTTGTGAGAGCCTTACTTGAAACTGGGTGTTTCCAAACCTCCATGGCAAAAAATAAATCCACTCGCAAAATCGCACGCGCGATCGCTACAAGAGTTAACAAGATATCATAAAATCATTTCTAAACACAGGTCGTTAAACTCATTGATGTGCACTCGGTCAAAGACAAAGGCAACCACCCAGCTTTGCTAAGGCTATTTTCGAACGTAAACTTTACATGGCATTTCTTCAATGAAAAACTATTAATTTAGTAAAGTTGTAGAAGAAACATTGTCTGCCTTGGGGTGTACATTTACCCCCTTTCGGGATAACATGCCAATTCAAGGTTGTCTTGTATAACATACAATATAACACTCAGACACAGAACAAACATTAATGTCCATCACACAAATGTTTATCCTGGATGGGAATTGAACCCACAACCTGTAGTTCAGAAGGCACGATTACTACTAACTGAGCTATCAGGCCAGTCAAGTTAATAAATATACCCAATTATCACATACATTAATCTTGGATTCCCTGTCTCTAGAGATCTAGGTAACAAGGATCATGCGGCTCCATACCACCCTCACAACAAGTATATTTGCTCATAGTAGGGATCTGAGAATCCCACATCCAGCCCAAACCCTAATAATTAAGACCTATTACTATGTTTTTTAAATGGTATAATAGGCATACATGTGACAACATCTTAACTGATGGTGAGTGACGAAATGTCTAAGGTGGGGCATGTTTGCCCATAAAACGGTACCTTTATAAAAACAGGCTTCAAATAAAGGATTTTATTTCCGTGTATTCTAATATAGCTTTTTCTTATAAATCATTACAGATCATTGATTTATTAGCGCTAGAAGTTGAAATTGCGAAAATCAGAAAGTTTGTGGAGATGGAAACAGGAGTGAAAATGAGCCGAGGTTATTTCTATGATATTGACAGAAAAATGAAGCTAAAAAACGAAGAAAGGCAAATAACAGACAAGAGATTGAAAGAACTCTCTGAGAAAATGAGTGGTGAGATATTCACTGTTTCTGTGTTTCTGTTCTGAGATATATGTAACACATTTTGATGAATAAATAGCTAATTTTAGGCTATTTATTAATCTAAAGTTTACTGAATAATTTGTCAATTGCAGTTGTCAAATTGTAAATATTCCAATGAACTTCATATTGTTGGTGGATATTAATATAAAGAAAAACATAAAACTTAAGCTAGTCTGTGCTAAAGTTATAGTGCCTTAAGTTCGCACGTACCTCTAGCCCTCCGTGTTCTTATACATTTGCCGAACTCTTGTCAAGTCAATGAACCAAACACTGCACACTCATTGGTTGAAAACAGTTGATGATGTACAAGCAACCAATCAGTGTTCATTATGCTGTCTCCGAAGTTGACACGAATTTAAATGAACATACAAGAACCTGGGAAAGTTTTGCTTAGCTAAGTTGTAGTATTTATTTGTTGTTAGTATTTCAATAGACTAAAAACTTATTCCTTGGTTGGTTTTTTCAGTTGTGGATGAAATGTACAGCGGTGATGATGACAGTGATGACCAATCACAACCTGTGAAAAGCAAACGTGAGTATATAAACACATTGTGTTTTACAACGCATAAAAAGATTGTGTCAATAAAAAAGAATATTATATGATTCAAACTATGGCTTAAAAGTCATAGTTGATTCATATAATATTTTTGTTTGTGTATAGCTGAAGCCTCTATCGGACTCGTGCATTGACGCACATTTTTTGTTCAGTGATTTGAGTTTACTTTATTCTAATTAGATATTTAGTTAAACCAGGCCTCAAGAATAATATTACAAATCTCCCACAAAACTCTCACACATGTTTTCATGTGTAAAAACAGGGTAGAAAGAAAAAACACGTTTTTATTTTTATGTATGTGATCTTGTCTGGATTCCCCCAACAGATATTATAATAAATTCTGAGTTGAAAGTATTAAATTTTAATCACGGATGTGATTTGAACCTGCATCCATCCATCCCTAAAGCCAGGACATGCTTTACTTATGCTACCATGACAAATCTCATGTCGAAAATCCTTCACTTTTTACTATCAACTTACTGGGCTGGTAACGCCATCTATTGAGATTCCTGAGAATCGCCTAACTAATTTCGCATGCTATGAGTGCTTGATAATCTTGATATTTCGACGCTGTCGTCGTTTTTTGTTACAGGCGTGAAATTATCCACTTTAGGTGGTATTATTTGCAAGTTTGAGGAAGATGTGGAGAGTGCGAAAAATTTGGAAACGTCTATGACCACTGATCCACAAACCTCATGGATGAGCGATCAGTCGGTCCCGCCGTCTAACAGGTGGTAATTTTTTTACCTGCACCACAGGTTATATAATAGCTACACGATAGCTGCCTGCAACAATGAGTGATATTTATTAGAGTGGTTGATGGCTGTTGGGTTTTATCGCACCTATAACTTTCCAAGGCTATACGTAGAAACTTATTCTTCACAGCGGTGAAATAAAAAATCGTGAGGACGCAATGTATATGTTATCCACAAACTTATGTCGCTGCTGCCAGCATAGATTTGGGTAGCTTCATTTTTTCCCTGTAAGAGAATGCAATGTACCAGTATTGAGAACATGGGGTTCCTACAAAACATGTTGTTTAAGCTGCTAGAAAACTTTGCCAAGATTGCCTGTCTAGCTTTTAGCTATTGGGTCTCCCATTGTTATAATTCTAAAGAAACATTTTGTTCTGTTCTGTTTCTAAAAAATAAAATAAATAAATAAATAAATATGTGCGGACATTTCACACAGCGCCATCCAGCCCCAAACTAAGCATAGCTTGTACTATGGGAACCAGATAACTGATATAATACTTAGATACTTTTTTTTTGTTTGTAAATACATACATATAATACAATATAACACCCAGACGCAAAACAAACATCTATGTTCACCACACAAAATGTTTGTACTGGGTAGGAATCGAACCCACAGCCCTCAGTTCAGAAAGCAGGGATACTACCAACTGAGCTATCGGGCCCGGGGGGTTTCTGTTATGTTTCTGTTGTTAAATGTTTATCTAGAGTTTATCTATTTAGAGAAATAGACTAAACAAAGTTTACTGTTCTAATTTGACTGGCCTGATAGTTCAGTTGGTAGTAGCTCTGCCTTCTGAACTGTAGGCTGTGGGTTCAATTCCCACGCGGGACAAACATTTGTGTGATGAACGTAGGTGTTATATTGTATTCTATATATATATAACGCCCACCGATCACATACATAGATCCTGGACCCTAACTAGGATTCCCTGTATCTAGGGACCCAGGAACTACGAGGACCATGGTCCCACAACACCCAGACACAGAACAAGTATTTGCGCTTTTTTTTTTCGGGCACAAATACTTGTTATGTCGTGGGAATCGAACCCGCCACCTCCGGGTTATGAGCCGACCTGCTCAACAACCACACCACGGAGGCCATGTATTGTATTTACAAACAAAAAGTATTTAAGTATCATATCAGTTATCTGGTTCCCATAGTACAAGCGTGGGTTCCCATCAGGTACAAAAGAAAAATATCCCCAACTTGAAAAAATGTTGTAATCTTGTCTAGGGAGTTACTAATTAGTGTCCAGTGTGTCCATTTGGCCCAATACTTCACCAACACGCAATAAATGTCGCTTAATAATCTTGCGTTATGCAGAAATAAAATAATTCATAAAATAGCCCGCGTTATTCCGTTGTATGGGATGAGGCATCTGTACTGTAGGTATTATATGATCCGGGGTACAAGCTATGCTTCGTTTGGGGCTAGATGGCGCTGTGTGAAATGTAAAAAAAATACCGTATACACTATACAGTAAGTAAAGTCAAGTGACTCGTTTACTTGCTTGTTAATTAAATATAATATACTTATAGTGTATTTGTATTAAATACAGAATATCCACTTCCGAATGGGACGAGACTACAATCACCCCTGCCAGTGAAGACGGCCAAAACGGATCCCCAGACTACACGGAAACCGAGCACATCGACGATACGGACGACTACGATTACACAGAACTCAGTCAAGTAAACACAAACTCTGAAATTGGGAACACAGCAGCAAACGAACATTCTGAATATGAAACAGTTGTCTTACAAGACGAGTTTGGTAACATAATCAACTGCGAAGATAATGAAAGGATCATCATTCTACAGCAAGACGAAAACGGTATGGTACAAGGCGAGAACGGTACCATTGGGTACTTCGATGGAGAACAAATCATATACATGACCGAACCTAATCAGCAGGATGGACAAACTGAAAGCAGTGAAAGAACTTTTAATGATAAAAGTGAAAGGAATATCGTTGAAAACAATGAAAGCAATTTAACTGAGAATCCTGAAAGTTCTAACCCAACCGATGCGGTTGGGCAAACAAGTAGTGATGGGAAAGGTGACTCTTCATACGTTCCTGTATTCGATGTTTATATGAAGAATGGAAATGTCACAGGGTTTGTTGTAGATAAAGATGGAGTTCAAAGTTCAGATAAAAGTCAACAAAAACCGCAAGATCCTGGTCCGGAGTAAGTTTTTTTATCCAATTAATATTATCTATGTAACGAACTCTGCCATTATAGTAGTAATGTGTACAAAATGCCACCGACGATCTGGTGAAAACCGCGGGGAGCCGTTGGATGTAGGAGGCGGGCAGTCGTCAAAATTGCGCTCTCTGGGGGAGGCCTATGTCCAGCAGTGGATGTCTTTAGGCTGTTGATGATTCACGTGTATGGATGGCACTAGTGTGTTAATATCTATGCCTTCAGATGAACACTGATCATAGAGAAATTAATTTTGCCAGATGGATTGTCTTCAACCTTCAACTTCAACAAGTGTATTTAGGTAGTAAAGGCGCCACGTTTTCAGTCATAATTATTTATCTCATCATCATCATCATCATTAACAGCCTGAAGACGTCCACTGCTGAACATAGGCCTTTCCCCGGGAGCGCCACTTAGAGCGGCTGCTCGCCTCCTGCATCCATCGGCTCCCCGCGGCTTTCACCAGGTCGTCGGATTATTTATCTGCTTCCGTGGAAATTTTTGTTTTTTCGGAGTAAATATGATTCCTTCCCATATGTTGATCTTGGTAGTAAGGTGGACGACTAGCTCGCCACGACATTCATTCTCATAAAAAAAAAGAAAAAAAAGTTATCGGTGTGGAAAATTGCGTCGAAATTTGTTAATTCGTGTTGGCGTGAAAACCGCACAAAAACATACACACAATATTTTACTTTTGAGTAAAGATATGAAAATGTTGCTCTTGAGTTATTACTTAAAATTATTTTTATGTTTGTAGTTCATCAGAACATACAGAGGAATTACCGAAACCGGTCCACGATGTAACAGCCTCGAACGCAACACAGGAGTTTGTATGTGGCGATACATATACCAAGTACGAGTATATACACAGGTATAACATTGATAACTACATGGCCAACCCGCGATTCCCCAAATACATCGAAATCCTCGCAAGGAAAACGAGGACCGACGTAATGCAAATGCTGTCGAAAGTCTACAACGAAAAAGCAATGTTCAAAATGATTACAACACAAAAAGGGAAACAGGGAACCACTAAAATATGGTACTTAACCGATGTACGGCGTAAAGGTAAATACAAAATGAGTGACGAAGAAAAAATGAAAAGGGACAAAATCGGACAGTACCTAACAGATATTTTGATATTGAAAGAGAGAGTAAAGACATTAAAGAAAGACAATGATGAGCTGATCACAAGGAATAAATATTTGGAGGAAGTAGCCTTAAGGCTCGCTAAAATGAAGGAACATAATTAAATATGTAGATTAATTATATTTAGGTTACGAATAACAAAGTCTAGCATAAAATTGGCAACATCTCATTTTTTGAAAGGTAACGAATACAAGAACTATTTCGAGATTATCCTCTGAAAAGCTTACGTATAATATCATATTTTTATATGCAGAATTTCTCAAGTTATTATTTAAAAAAAAAGTGAGCCGTTATAGTCGTCGTATGAAGTCTACTTAGTGTAAATGGCTGCCATAAAAAAAGAATCCGGAAAAAAAGACTATGATATGTTTGTTATTTTTCAACAAAATTTTGATAAAGCTAATAAAAATAAAGGGTCAAAACTTGAAATGTTGTCAATTGGTGTACACAATTACACATCCATTTTCCCCCTCATGTCTGTAAAAAGTTAAATCGCCTCTAAACCTAAGGGCGGGTATTTCCACCACACCAATAGTTAAGGTAACCAATGGTTAAAAACTGACATGCTCTTTTACTATAAAGATAAATTCGTTTCGCTTCCGCCATATCAATAAGAGATTAATCGAATGATGTTTTTTAGTACTGTCGAAATTATAACCCGTAAGTACTAATAGTATTCTCGGTGCCGTAAGTGACCTACATACGTTCATTATTGTTGCACCACATGCATACCTATTATATAAAGTAAACGACATTTAGCGTTAAAAGTTCGATAATTCGACTATGTCATAAAACAACGTAAAAACAAATAAAAATCAATACGAACTGATGTTTTAACTTTTTATGTGCATGAGGGTAATATTTTAAGGAAATTAATTATACATATTTTATAATGTACACTCGATGTGTATTAAAACAATTGTGTTCTATACAGAAAAGTATATAAATGAATATCTCGATGAGAAATATAGATTCTTCATATATTTTCTCTGCTATGGGTTCTCTTCATAAAGATTGAGTAAACATTTTTATATTCATCATCAGCAGCCTGAAGACGTCCACTGCTGAAAATAGAAATCCCCAACAGAGCGCCACTTTGAGCGGCTGCTCGCCTCTTACAACCATCGGCTTCCTACGGCTTTCACCAGATTATCGGTCTACCTATTTTTATATTATATGACTCCTTTTGAAGAGTTTCGGAGAGAACGTGAAATAATTGTGCAGTTGATAGTTTTGTATCAAAACCTGTGTATTTTCATGTCATGTGGGTAATAAATAATAATTGATAGACTTTTTTAGACTAAATTATCTATAACCGTTAAGTATTTGTGAACTGCACAAGTGAAAAGCAATTATTTGTAGATATAAATATAAGACGTATTTTTTTACTAAATCTCCATTAGAAACTTTTAACAGGCTAAGTGCGAGTCGAACTCCCGCATGGAGGGTTCCGTACCATTATCTATAAAAATGAACAATCAAATCACTTTTGTTGTAGTGGTGCCCTCTTAAATAGTTGAGTTTGATTTTTATTATTATATATATTATTCGTTCTTATGGTGGCCACAGAAATACTCTGTGAAAATTTCAACTTTCTAACTATCACGGTTCATGAGATGCACACTGTTTTTTGAAATGAAAAGAAAATGAAATGAAATGCTGGCGCTGGCTCAATATGCGAACCGAAACAGTAATGTAGATCATGAATTAATGTAGAATATACCTATTACATTACACGCATCAGTAGAACCCATTGTTTAGTAATAAGTGTCGAGGCAACGGTACCCAAGCGATTTTAAGTATTTTTGAGCCGTTGAGTACAAGATAAAGTTTCGATAATTTAGTTCCGTTAGCGAACTATTTTGTTCAGATTGAGCAATGTTTTAATTATGTCTTGTGGTATTAAACTGTTGTATTTGTTTATTTATGTTTTTTATTACTACTACCTGAAGGCCTAGCATGCGCACCGCGAGAAAATATGTCGTCGCTATTAGAGTGAGACGCAGGCGCTACCAGTATTGTCTAGGTCCACCTCGAGAAAGTGTCGAGAAAATTTTGTCGCGGTGCGCATGTTATTCGGTTTGGAGTTAGATAAATTCAACGTGCATTACCTAGTCTCAACAATGGCCGACCCCCCACTAGGTGGACCGACGATCTGGTGAAACCTGCGGGGAACCGATGAATGCAGGAGACGAGCAGCCAGTCAAAATGGTTCTCTCTGGAGGCCTATGTTCAGCAGTGGACCTCTTTAGCCTATTCATGATGATGACATAGTAACATAATATTTAGTATTCTGTGGTGCAGAGCTAGCAAAGGATTAGCTTATCTTAAAATAATCAGTTGCACAAAAAATTATTACCACTTATAGAAGCTCATAATCCTAACTAAATATTGGTAGAAATAACCATTTTTCTTATGGTGTTTGACTTGACTTCACTCAAAGCAATACGTTAGTCCCTTATATAATATTTAAACATGTTCTTTTTAAATACAATATTTGTTATAAGTAGGTCTGATGGTAGATACCAACAACACCTTATGAAGTTGATTTGCACAAAGCCATTAAAATGAAGTCATTACTCATTAGCTATGTCATTAGATACCAAATAACACCTTACTCTGAGCATAATAACATGAATTACACGTTAACACAACATTTGTATGCGTAACTAAAGCACAAAGTGGGTGTGCTTATTACGCACATGAACATTTGTTATCGGCTCTTATAATTTCATTACATCTTACGTCTGTATAAATTCACCCGTAGTTACGCCGGCCAGAGGTGAAAGTTGGCATTGTCTGACAAAGACTCATTGTCTGTGATCTATCACTCGATCCAACCGGTTTATTTTGGCATGCAAATGACGAATTGTGATGCAATTTAGCCGGATTCAGTGTTGGCTTAAGCTTCGTATTGGATTCGAACAGCATCAGGCAAAAGTAATTGTGTTTCGGAAGAAATTTAACTTAATTTAAGTACCTAATAAACGCTCACATTCCCTTAAACTTAGGTACCATCCTATCATTTTGTTCATCTCATTTTTTTTATTGGCATCTCCGGTGTGGTTGTTTAGCAGGTGGGCTCATAACTCGGAAGAGGCGGGTTTGATTTGATATATGTGTACAGGAAAAAACCCTAATTATACTTGATCTGTGTCTGGCTGGATCTTGTGGGACTAGGTATGGTCCTCGTTTTCCTGGATCCCTAATTACTTCAGGGAATCTAGTTAGAGGTCTAAATGATTTAAAATGATATGTGCTTACCTAGGTAGGTATGTGATAGTTGGGCATTATTTATTATGTTAAGATAGGTACCTACTTATGTTATTTATTAGAATAATCGGATAAGGTTACTATAGAACAATAGTAAGGGATATGTAGTCATGGAACTATGAGTCATTGCCACGCCACGTGCCAAATTCGTTGTCTAATAATGGTCTAATAATAATAATAATATAAACCAAGTTAAACTGACAAAGATAAAAGGCGCTTTTACCTATGTAACGTTAATAATAGTCTAGGTATAAGTAGTTACCTATATCAAATGGTGTATGGACCACAGAGCTAGAATTCGTTACTCTCGTATGGACATTGGACAAGGGTATACTGCCTGTACTACATCATGCAGAAGTTATACCTACTTAAGTATCTCGGCTTACTACAATACACAGGTACACCCATTGTAGGCAAAGTGAGGAAGGCGTAAAAATAATATTTACCATGCACAATGCCACCACAGAGTACTTTTCTACATATGGAAAATGCCACTATGATGGGCACCTTAATGTGCTCTCAAGAACCCTACAACAAAGTCAAGATTGAAGCGAAGAAACTGATTGAGGTTGGTGGAACTTTGCAAACCTATAGGTAACTGCAAATTAAGTATATACTTACTGCGCTTAAACACATGGAAAAGAGCATACTTACAATCTAGGCACTGAAATTAACAAAGCCAGACCTTTCGCCTTATGGTCAGAGATCAATTATCACCTGCACAAAATTGGTGCCACAGGTTGGTACGCCTTTTGTGCAGAGTTGTATTTAGAAAAACGAGACTGTGGAACAGATGTTATAACACTTGCCGATTACCCAGCACAGTCACGGAAGAGACAAGAGCAAAATGCATATTGTAATAAACAAGGCTACCATGGGACCGATAGTAATGTGACTTTAAACCACACAGGTAAATTGGTACCTACAACTTAATGCACTAGAACAGCTGTGCCAGCGATCCAAGGCCGTGATCTGTAACAAAAGGCTGGCTTGGGCAGATGCTGGCACCGGAAAATGCACGGTTTTTATTAAAACCCGTGCAGACTTCAGTGCAGGCTAAGACCCCGGGTCTTTGGTCCCGCGCGGTAATTAAATAGGGTAGTGACAAATACGGATAAAGGTGGCGTCACACCACGCATGGACTGGTGATAAACGTAAAACCTGATTGCATTATTGTAATGCAAAAAGTTTGCAATTACAACCTTTCTAAAACCGGTGCTGAACGGTGGTTTATTTCCTATTAAGTACTAAAATTAATTCGCAATCACTTGGCGACATGTCGGATTCCAAAGAAGACTGTCGAATTTCGAGGTCGTAGCGCCCTAAAGGATGACGAACGAAGGAGATTGTACACGGCGTATATAAGTAAAGGTTAGATACAACGTGAGTACCTATAAATCACAGTACGATAGGTTGTTAACCCGATCGCAACTTCTTACATTCGTGATTCGTCCTTCAGTGTCAGTACTTATACATAGCTAGGTAGGTACCTACTCTGTGCTACATACCTAACTACATAAGTACCTACACACAGCTTATGCCTTTAAAGATATTAAAATATTAAAGATATTAGTCCTCAAAATTTTAGCGACCAGCGGGATTTGAACCCGCGCCCTGCAACTCACCGGATTGGATTGGATTTGGGTTTACACTTTAAAATCATTCGCATGAGCTTATGCCTTGCCTATTGATTTGAGGCGGAATCTAAATGATACTCGTATAGGGAGTTAGTACTAATCGGTCACAGTTCTGATCGGTCACGTAAGAACGTACCTACTAAATACTTAATTTAACATTGAGAAGGTGTTCAATTTATGCCATATCAGGGACAATATCGGTTTAACACAAAAAAAATTCAAATCACTTACATAAGTAAGTACTTATCAAAAGAGAATATTATTTAATTTCAGGTTTCCCCGCTTTTCTTTCGAGAAATAGGTAGGTTCTCTTATAAATGAACACATTACCATTTTTAAAGTTTTATTAGAATAAATAAAACTTAAATTAAATATTTAAGAAGGACATAGGTTTTTATGCTTTTAAAAACTTGCAAACTCATAAATTGCTAACCACTTACCTGCCTAATAAAGAAAATATTGAAAAATCTAAAGCTGGACTGGAACAACGGTGATTTCTGTGTGATGCTTGCTTTTTGCGATATCAGCAATCAAAGTACTAACAAGCGTACATAATTCTTATTGGCAGGCCATAAAAAAAATTGCTCACTTTGCTAAACCGTTTGTTACTGGCCAGTAGTTGCCAGCGAGTGCAAGTTATGTAACTTGACACCTTTAGTTTGATATGACGTTAGGTAAATAATTTTTATAACTTCCGCTTTCGAATTTATTGCAATGGCCAATTTTGCAATCTTCAGTAAGTACGTACATACATTGATTTAAGATAAGAAAATGTGTCAGTGACAAAAACTGCGAACACTACTTTATTTATTCGTTTCATAGGATTCATTTAATGTCCTCACAGACGTGCCTTCTATCATAAAATCATATTTCTCATACATATCACATGCCTATAATGAATTAATAATAAAATCATCAGCTTACACTACTTAGCCATCTGCAGACATGCTTTTCTTAGTAAAGCGCTAGCTGGGGGTCTAGCAAAGATACTAACCACTAACGCTAACGCCTCACGCTAACTCCAAAAATGTATCGAAATGACATTCGCTACGGAAAAGCTAGCGATTTCCGAAATGTCATTTCAGTACATTTTGGAGTTAGCGTGAGGCGTTAGCGTTAGTGGTTGGTATCTTTGCTAGACTCCCTGGATCTTCGGCCCTAGTTTTACAATGGCTACCTAGTGCCTACATTGTCGGAGTGCCCCCCTATTACGAACGAGCTAGCAGCGCTGCTGACGCGCGTCTGCCGCTCAACTGTCACTTTTCATACAATTTTGACAGCAGTTGACCGGCAGACGCGCGTCAGCTTCGCTGCTAGCTCCTTCGTAATAGGGGGGGCTGGGCTTAAGGATTGGGTGGCATAACTAGGAGCACGCCACTCATTAGTACCAATGATTATACCGTCTCAGGTCGATCAATTAATTAATATGAGATAACGTTGACTTCTATTTACTTTTAACATTGCCGTAGGTATATAAAAAAGGTTAAGTTACTTATTGTAATTTTGTTCTAATTTTTCTCCATGTAAGACACATCCGTAACATAACAGTACGGCGAAGGAAAAAAACATAGAATGAAACTTTACTTGAATTTACATAGGTAGGTAATCAGGAAGTTCCTAGATAGATAAGTTCTGACCTTGCTCCCGATCTAGGTAAGAATAATTTATTGTTGATCACTAAGGCCCGGTTTCCACCAAAGCGGAAACGAAAGGAGATTTGTTTTGAATACCCAATCAGATGGCGGGGAGTGGGCGTAATGACATGACGTCTTCCTTTCGTAGACAACACAGGTTAAATCTCTGCTACGCACAGCTCACATCTCTCCTCTCCGCTTTAGTGGCAACCGGGCCTTAGAATTGGGTTTGAAACCAAGATTTGTTAGTACAAGATCGGAAATACTTATAGTTTTACCAGCAACTTATACATAGGTACTACAGAGTAAATATGTGTACTTAATTAAGAAATTCCAACTCCCAACAAATTTCCCTACACACGTTTACCTATCAGTAAAACCATAGAAGTACTTGTGAGGTAGGTAGAGCTAGAAATCTAAGGGCAAGGAACCTACACTTACCCATTATATTTTATTTGTATATTATGTTATAAGTACCTATATCCCGTTGTCACGGAAGTTGTAAAGCGATTCAGCATCAGGCTTTTTCTCCAAGGCTGTCACGGTAAAATTCTATAAGTAAGTAACTTCCTGCTACCACCACAGCCTTTACTTAGGTATCATGTATATTATAGAGAAACCAAGGTTATTTGGTTTAATCCTTCGCTTCGATAGGTATGTGTTAAGTGCTTGCAACTATAAAACTAATGTGAGTAATTAGTAAAGTAACTACTTAGGTAATCCATAATGATTATAGGTAAAGTACCTATCCTCACCAAAACACATTTAAAAAAACTGGTTTCTAATTAAGGCTAGTTAATTATTTTAATATCCAAAATTCTTTGAATATGTATCTAGTATTTAAGTTTGTAAATTTTCGTCCATAAATCAATAACGGTTTTAAAGCATTTTATAATGCCCCTACTCAATTTCTTTGTCTTCACTAGAACAGCAAAGGTGCATTGAAATGCAAGTCGTAGCTCTGGCGGCGCCCGTTGCGTGGTGAATTTTGGATACATACCGTTCACTGAACTGAAATAATGCGCTGGTTTTGTTTTGTTCGATTAAATTACCTATAAGTACATAATAGGTACCATCATGTATAGTGAGGTTCATAAGCAAATATTGTGCCTAAGAACTTATACTTTTCTATGGTATGTTGTGATACTAAGGCAAAATACTCTAGGTGTTCAGTGGTCTCTACTCTGGCAATAGCCCCATACTCTATCTTAAAAAAACTTCTGTGCTTATAGGTATGTATGCTTTATGGATAGAAAAGCCTACGGCCCTACGGCTTTATCTTAACAACTTTTAAGTAATGCTTTAATTTGAATGTGTATTGATGGGGCGGTGTAGAGTATGTGTCGTAGTACCTAGAGTACCTACTACAAATAAATACTTATATTTACAGCTAAATAGATTACCTACTTACTATATATATATATATATATGTGTGTGGACATTTCACACAGCGCCATCTAGCCCCAAAACTAAGCATAGCTTGTACTATGGGGACCGGATAACTGATACAATACTTATATACTTTTTTTTGTATATACATACATACATAGAATACAATATAACACCCAGACGCAGAACAAACATCTATGTTCATCACACAAATGTTTGTCCCGGGTAGGAATCGAACCCACAGCCCCCAGTTCAGAAGGCAGAAATACTACCAACTGAGCTATCGGGCCCGTCGATCGGATCGTCGTATGATATATGCTGTGTGCTAAAACCACTATCAAAAAAATACATACTTCTCTTGCATTTCTGATTACTTATCCCTTAAAAGCTTAAGGGTTCATATGTACCTACCTGGTTGGAACTGGTTTCTTTCTGTATTTGGGTAACTTGACGTAGATTGTACGTTATCCGATACGTTGGGTATCCTTTTTCCTTGAACCTTGTGACGCGCATTCACTTCGTTTTAATTGAAAATGAAAAAAATGTGAATAAGTATTTTAAAATATAACAAACGAAGATATCTGTATCTTATCTTATAAAAGTGGTACGTATCGCATAAATTTTGTACAATAAGTAGGTACATTAGTAAATAACAATTCATAGGTAATCCTCTGACTAGTTTCTGTATTGGTTTAATATCAGGTTACCTGCTATATTTTGTTGGTTATAATGTAGGTATGGCACGCACAATATCGGTACGTATAAAGTTCCTTGCAAATAGAAAATCGCAAGAAACTTGCACCGTGAGTGCATAGTAAGAATTTCCTTTTTCTTCTCTCTGCCTATTCCTCTCTATCATCTATTAATCTCTAGTGACTACCCAGGAATGTGATTACCCATCACTGCTTCAACCTCACCAGCTGATCGAGGGGTATATAACCGCATAACGCCACAGCAAATTAGTATTGTTTCACTAATAGAAGAATTTGTTAAATCACGC
Organism: Ennomos erosarius; assembly: GCA_963580505.1. NCBI lineage: Eukaryota > Metazoa > Arthropoda > Insecta > Lepidoptera > Geometridae > Ennomos > Ennomos erosarius. The sequence goes on from OY756978.1 coordinate 13,431,196, forward strand.
CTAAGTGTTACCGGTTGTGTGCGGGCGCAGTAACGTGAAGAAAAGGCGCGCGCGACAGCTTCGCTCGTCAGTCTCGCCAGGGTCGACGGTTGGCTCGCACCGCTATCTAGTCATTAAAAAAATAATTATTTTTTGTAAATTCATAATCAAAAGGTCATCATGAAAGTGTTCATCGTTTTGACGGCAGTCACCGCTATTGCGAGTAAGTAATACGTTTCAATATTTTTAGGTTATTCAGTTTATCTTAGTTGTTTCCCATTACCTACCTAAAAGTCTAGACTGTAAGCTACACAACTAAGTATAAAGAAATTATTTGATAGCCAAATATCACAATACCAGTCACTAAGTAGGTACCTATATCAATTTGTTTCCAAGAGAAGTTACCTATTTTTAACCCTACGTTTTTAAAGCTTTACTTTAAGTGTAGATAATAAATTCATATTAAATCTATATAAGTATAAAATGTTAATTAAGTGTTTAACTAGATTTTACATCAATGTTTCATAGAAATTGTAATTTTCTTGCATCATCGCGGTTAAATGCCAAAGCGCTGCGAAAGGTTCATACAAAAGATATCAACGCGCGCTCGACTTAAAAAGTTTTTACCAACTATAATTTTGTACTCTTACACAATGAAATTTTAAGTGCTGCATAGTTATTAAACGAAACATTTTAATATTTTCATTAACAAATATCTACTTACCTACACATGGAACAAAATCTGATTGACCGAAATTGAATACTTATTCCACGTAACGAAACCCAAGTCGCCCAACAAGACCTGAGGAACAATTACGAAAGTGTTATACAATGTTTATTACAGCAGTCGACCCGGGTCATTACTGACATAGTTATGACAATGTTGCTTCTCAACTTCTCACGCCGCACATCTTACTGTGACATGTTCCATGAACATTATGCAATAGTCCTACGCCGAACCGCTGAGCTCTATGTGTCACATTATATAATTAATTTTATGCCTGCCTGCACTAAAATTAGACAGCTCCTAAGTCGCACCTATCGCTTTAAGACCTATGCAACGCTTTGGATACCTAAAAAGAACTTAAGAGCTCAATCTTTATCTAGACGTGCATTGCCTAATATTCTTTTAATCCTTTGCTTGGAGCGTATAAAAATCTTAAGGAGATACTTAATAAAATGATGAAGCTTCCTCTTAGTTAGCTCTACTAGTCATTATATATATCTTAAATATATTATGAAGTATGAATATGATTATGGGTATGATAGTTTGAAACACCTAAATCGTAATACTAATAACAACTCCAGTGAATATAAATCCTTAGGTACTACTTAAGTGATAATGGGCTAATCTATAGTCCCAAGCTGAGACTTATAATCCTGCAAGCGCCCTTGAACCATCCTTGAGCTAGTTACTACTCCCAATATTGAGGACTGACATCTTATGCGAAAAGTCTTTGTAAAAGTCGGTAGAGACCAAAAGTTATTGGTTAGGTATAATGGAAAACACAGTCCCTCTGTTATACCTAGTACGTACAGCTATAAACATTACTTGTTAAATAGAGAACAATTAACTCAGCAGCCATTTCCCTGAAAGATGTGGTTTCAATCAGACTGATATCTAACAATAAAGAAAATTAGGTTTAATAATGAAAGTAAAATGAAATTTAAAACAACCAAAAAGTAAGAGTAACTTAACCTACCGTAAAATGTTCATTACCCGTCAAAGAAAAAAGAGTAAAAGCTTTAGAAAGGTGTATTCAAAGTTATCAATAGAATGGAAATAAGAACAAACAATAATAAAATAAAGACAGACATGACAATATCCGCTCTATTTTACCGGCTTCACCGTCGAGTGGTTCCATTGTAATTGTAACCCGACATTGACATTCATGCTGGTTTCGTGGAATAATAATACAGTCATACGAAATTCTATAAAAGATTGCATGGCCGTGTTGACACTGGTCTGCATTAAAATTTACGCAAATAACGCTTTTGCAACTTGAAAGGAAAAAGTTGTCATATTGCCAATGGAACTGAAAGTCTGACTGAATATGTATTGACTCATGTATTGTTAGAGTCAAGACATGAGTACATGGACGTTAATTATTGAAAGTTGTAGTTTAACGAGTTACTTTAAGTACCTACTTACATATTTTACTTAAGTAGGTACCTACTTAGTCACCTACATATTTTTGTATGGTCCTTGCTAAATTAGAATCGGTGATTTTGCTAAAAGGTTGTCGTTTATGTGTAATTCTTTGTACAAAAACGCGTATTTATTTTCCTTTGCTTATAATATTTTATTGTTTTACAAATAATAATGACTTCAAACAAATATAACTAAACATAAATGCCCATTATTACTTTTACCAAAAAATATGCCCTTATATGGCTGGGTGAATAAGGTTACTTATGGGCTTATATTCTAGTTTTGTAACAATCTTTTTCATTAATTTACGATCTGTTAAAATTCATTCGGTTTTACAATATTTACCTAATTTGTATAATCATTTATTCTAGTCTGTTAATCGGTGTATTAGTTAACTTTATGTAAATTTGAATTTTACAAACTGTCAATAGGTAGGTGCATGGTTACAAACTAATCACCAATCAGTTCTCACGCGAGTAGCCACGCAAAGTGGTAGCCTATGTTAAGCAGTGGTCATTTTCAGGCTGTTGATGATGAAATTCTCGCTATTCTATTACTATCATTAATCCTAGAGTTGAATTAATAAATTAAATATACCTACTCAAATAGACATTGTAAATACTTATAATAAATTAAACTATTATGAACTAAGTCTACATTCTAAACTGCTATATTCTTCTTTGCTATATACCTAATTACATTATTAGCCATTACTAACCCCCGGTTTCTGGTACAATTGTTACAGTTAAACTCATCTCAACTTAAAAATATGAAGCGCTCATTGGCTACCATTGATCATCAGCTGTTTTAAAAGAGTTCAGTGTTTTGAAGTTGACATGACTTTAACTTAAATAACTGGTTACCTACGTATGAGATAGACTTGTTGAATTGTTTATCGAGGATTCTTGGTAATATAGCCGTAAAGCTATTTTCGTATGCCTGTCACTATCCGCAAGGAAAAAACGTGATTTAAGCAGGCTCCTTTTTGAGAAAACGTTCAAAAATAAATCCGCTGTTTATGTTGCTAAGTGAGATTATGGTTTTTTAAATAACAATTTCACACTTTTCTTATTTCATGTTTTAGTAAAATGTTAGCAAAGTTTAGCAAAGCTTCGGAAAATCTACTAATGTAAAATACCATGGGTTTTGCAAATCTGTATTTTAGTTGATTTTTAAATAATGATCTTTAATTTTTAGTTTGAGTTGTAGAAGTGAACGCTCGATTATTTCGCCTCGTAGAAGTTAACATTGATAAATATATGCGTATCTCATCATCATCATTTACATTGGGGCCCCAGGTCAGTCTACGACCCTTGATGCATCAGTCGATGCACCATGTTGTAATCCGTATACTTTCACTTCTTGCGTCAGTAGTTGCGATACGGCGATAATGCCGCCTACGACGATGTGTTGTTGCCTTTAATTTGGTCCTACGTGTCTGATCACTTGAACACAGATCTATGTGTATGATAGTAAATTAACTTGATAATTATGAGTTAGTAAATATTACCATGGGGTCCCGTCAGGTACAAACAAAAAATAGCCCGAACTTGAAAAAAATGTAGTAATCGTGTCTAGAGAGTTACTAGTGTGTTCATTTGGCCCAATACTTTGCCAACACGCAATAAATGTCGCTTGATAATCTTGCCATTATGCGGAAATAAAATAATCCGTAAAATAGCCTGCGTTATTCCGTTGTATGGGATGAGGCATCTGTACTGTAGGTATTATATTATCTGGGATATTACATAGGGTTTACCTCTGGATAAGATCAATTAATTTATTATCACAACCTATATCAAGTAAAGATAAGTATATCTGGTTCGCAATTTAATATCAATTTCTAAAATCTTGAGCTCTATTTTACTGTTATTTTCTGTGATAATTTTATGTTATTATTATTATCCTTATTACTCTAACGCTTCTTCGAACTCAAACTAACAGAAAATAAACATTACGAATTAAAGTGCGTGTGAAAATGTTCGCTTAGCAGTTAAAACTAAAGTTTTCAGTGGAATGTTGTCGTATAATAAATAGTTCACTGAAATGCTGATGAAAGACTTAGTTACCTACTCAAATGAACATAACTCTGGTTGTTAACATTTTAGCTACATTGTTCACTCAATAATTCAGAGGTCTACTAATCTAAAAATGAGTCATGGTTCTAGATATCGTTAGACCTCTAAGTCTAGAATCATAACTCCATAATCGTCATCTGATAATCTAGACTTTAAATTATTAGATTCCGGAGATAACGGAGTCGTGGCAAATGAACTCTTTATTGAAACACCACTTTAGACATCAATATTATAACAAGGTTATTTAAATTGTGATTTAATCAATAGATTTTTAATTAATTTTATAATGGACGACTTTATCGAAAGCAATCTCTTCCAGACAATCGAGAAATATTGTGATAGTTACTGTTTCACTTTTAGATCTAGGTTATTTCTATTTCTGTTGGTTTGTAATCGAACATGAACTGAAGTTTGTAAAAGGCACCTTATTTAGAAAGTGTATAAATAGTATTAATAATAATGGTTAATAACTTAATGTTGGAGCGCTAAAGATATATAAAGATATAGTATTTCATGCACTGAATATTATATCTCTATGAGATCAATGTCAACGACAATCATTGATTAATATATCTAGAGCCCCTAATCTAAAGTAATCTAAATAGTGGCTAGTGAAGCGTTAATTAAAATAACCATTAGCAAAATCTCGTATTCAAAACCTAGACATTCAACTTTTCAAATCGAGTCAAAGGTTATATATTGGATACCTACTTAATTAGAAAAAATAAAAATGTATGCTAATTTAAGGCCTTGACTCGCGATTAACATTGCAAATACCGCTACGCGAAATGTCAACTAGCATCCTTATAGACTCATGGCTGTATAATATGGGTAACAGGAATAATTATTATGTGAGATGAACCACTAAGTATCTATGTAAACATGTAAAAGATGAGGCCGCAAAAACACCCATCGAAAACAAATCTCTTGTAAAATTAGTAGGCAGCTTCGTTTGTGCGTATGCTAATATGTGTTAGTAAGTATGTGTGTCTGTTTTTATATAATACCTACCGGTTGTTATGCAAAGAACCTGATCTTTCCTTATTCTGTTGAAGACAGAAGTAGCACGTGAAATCAGAACTTTCGTGACGTATTTTAGACGCAAAGAAATAAGTAGAAATAAATTTAGTGACTGGTATATATAAGTATATATAGGTAGCTATCATCGTGTAACTAATTAATTGCGATTGATGTATCACTATCAAACTTGGGTATAATTTTTCTGAGTATAATGTAATCAGTGAAATTAGTTGGTGATACCTACATATTTTATATTTACATGTAAAGAAGACAAATGTCCATTTAGAAGATCATTCCATTTACTAAAATCTTGGTGTTCATTTAGGTGCACAATTCAAATGCCCAGCCAAGGATGGCCAATACGAAGACGACAGACAGTGTGATAAATTCTACGAGTGCACAGATGGGCAGGCCGTCACCAAGCTTTGCCCTGACGGACTCGTCTTCGACCCGACCATCAGAAAAATCAACAAGTGCGACCAACCCTTCAATGTCGACTGCGGTGACAGGACTGAACTTCGTAAGTACACTTTAATTTATTAAGCTCTTGAAAAATACTAATATATTTAACTTCTGGAGGCGTACCACAAACTAATACTAAAACTATTAGGTAAAATATCATTGAAAACTATTATGTTTCATGACATTAATGTTTCAAGGTTACAATAATATTGTTCAAATTTGCACCATGAACTTATAAAGTATTCCTGCATGAGAACGAGGCGTCTACATTTTTATATAGCATTATCACTGTCGCCCATCGGTGTCAACATGATGTATTTGAGTGAACGATTTAACGTGACGTCATCAAAACTGCTCTGTAACATTACAGTATCCTTACTTTTATGTTATTTTCAATGTATGATTGAAGCAATAATGCTATAAGAGGTTGTGGTAAGCCCCCTGGTTGCGAAATTCATCATTCTCACTGGGGGTAGAGTGCAATCCAAACTATCGTCTGTGAAGTCGCCGCGGAAAGCTGCGCAGTAACAAAAATTAGATGGGCCCGGGAAAAGGTAAACGGAGTGCGCAGCGTGTCAGGGCCTTGAACGCACTTCACAGCCACCATTAAGTTTGACTCACAATCTACGTTAAATTAAACCGCCTTGAGGTCCCGACAGTGTGACAGTAGTCGTTTATTTGGGATACTTCGCATGATTTAAGACTTGCAAATCTACACCAATCATTTTCTTACCCTCAAAGGACTATGAACAAAACATTGCAGTCGATTTCATCATTAGCTAGACCATTATCAGTGCCAAAGCATTTAATATAAAAAAGGTATAACAACTTATGCCTATTGCAATAGGTGACAGTGGTCGTGCAAGTAAAACGGCAGGCATTCTAGAGGCCATTCTTAGTTCCTATAAAGTGAAGTGAAGGTATCCTTTGACAACGTCAGTTGACACTGGCCGCTAACTTTCTAGGTCGTCCAGTAGCAGACATATAATAATTACGGGCAAATACTATATTTATAGCTTAGGAGTTATTCTATTACTCAGTTATGGCACCTATATAATATAGGAAATAGTAAACTGTTGAACATACGTCTCCCCCAGAGAGCTCCACTTTGAGCAGCTCCTTGCCTCCTGCATCCATCGTCTCTCCGTGGTTTTTACCAGATTATCGGTCCATCTAGTGAGGGGCCGGCCTACGCTGTATCTCCTGGTTCGTGATGGCTAATCAAGAACCTTTTTTCCCTATTGGTTGTCAGTTTTACGAGCGATATGGCCCATGCATATTTTCCCTTTGCCATTTCCACTTGTTAATTCTAAAAGCTATATCGGTCACTTTATTTTTCCTGTTTGTTAACCTCAATGGTATTCCTTTGTTATTATTTCACCCAACGGATATCTGTATGTAAGCTGAGTTCGTTGTATGGAATGTATAGTTGACCGCACACTCGTGACTTGATTTTTGAAAAGGCTTAAAGCTCGTGACACTTGTCACTATTCTATTTACAGTTGTACATTAGATATAGGTATAGGAATTGCTTTGTTAGACTGTCTGAACGCTATACGGAGTAGGAATCATTACTTATTCTGTGTCACTACTGGACTCTAGGACTGGGGCCTTAGCGTTCACGTTTTAGTGAGATGCGAATCGAAGAGTGTGGACCGCTTCAGTACAAAATACTAACTGTATTGTACCATTCACTATAGGTCTTCACTTAGATCACGCCAAAAGACGATGGTAAGGTCCCAGTAGTTACCATTCATTTCTATAATTGATGGTGGACTTTGGTTTTTATTGATGGTCTTAATTGGCTAAATCTGTAAGCCTGGATGGCATACAGATTTAGCTAATTAAGTCCACATGTTTTTAAGTAACGACTGAAGATAAGATAAACATTTTAAGCTTATAAAGTATAAATTAGAGCTAGTCCTGACCGATTTGACCTATAAGTTTCACGTTATGCATAGAGCCTTCATGCTTGTGTAAGTTTTACCTTCACATAACTGCCGCATACAAACCGAACTTAGCTATTTTAATTAAAAACGCGGATGGTGCTTTTCTTACATGTAATTTAGCATTGAAACGTCCTTTTTTTATCAGGAAGGACAATATTTAAAATGTAATTCAAGATTCAAATTATTCTGGTAATTATTATAGATTAAATTCCAACGATAGAAGTCAGATTTTTCAGTCAGAATTTATGACAAAAACTAGCAGTAATAAACTACAGCAACAATGGATCGCGACACAATTCTTTAAAAAGATCATTCTTTTTAAAATGTCAAGAGGGGTATTTTTAGTGCGTTTATTAACATACAAATCACCATTCTATCAACCCATTGGTAGTTAATAACTCAAGGTTAATTCAACTATAACTTAAATTCCCTGTCTTTATGTAGGTATAGTATGTCCATTTAAAAGTTGCTCTCTCGATTATCATAAGCGGTTCACATTGGCTTTAAGTTTTAATAATAAGTATTGAACTTTTGAAGATGCTACACTCTTTTTAAAAGGTTGGCCCTGAAAGTTTGCATTATGGTATGCAGTCGCCACAGTTATGTTGCAAAATAATTTTGCAATTATCATTCACGCGGCTAAACCTGTTGCATAAAATTTGCTGTACTTAATTGATCATTAACCTTGAAATGTTTATAGGTTCAAGCGTTTTTGGTGAGATAATTATGATACGTTTAAGGATATAATTTGGTCTTTTTATATTTCTACCGACATTGACATTAGCATTAGCAAGTTCATGTGACCATTTGCATACGCTGGATACTGGTTAAAATACTTTAGTTCAGTTACTTTATTAAAGTATCAATTATTTGGTTATCATTATTAATATTCCGAGATTCAGACCCATATGCTAATAAAGGCTGACATAAACATATTTTTCGTTTTAGTGATGCTTTCCGAAAATATAGCAAGCCAATGTCTTAGCGCTTTACTGACTGTCATTTTTTTTCTCCAGAGCCCCCTAAGCCAAGCCCCCAATGCCCGCGCCGCAATGGTTTCTTCGCCCACCCTGACCCCACCGTGTGCAACATCTTCATGAACTGCATCGAAGGTGAAGTCACTGAGGTCAAATGCACTGCTGGTCTTCACTTTGACGAATACTCCGGCACCTGTGTGTGGCCCGACACCGCTGCCAGACAAGGATGTGTAAATCAAGAGAGTAAGTATTGCAAAATTCCATAATGTTCAATGGTCTTTGTAATTTTGTAAAATTAAAGGATTCTAGTATGACTTTACCACGAAAAATCCTAGGTCTGTGACTTCAACACTGTTAGCATCTACCATCTAATTTCCTTTGGGCAATGAAGGGGGAACAGATTGCTCATTGCTGAGCTGAAATTTTTTTCTTTTCATTTCAAAACTGTTTATAAAAGGCGATATTATGACAAAAGTGGAATCTGGATGTTTTGATCCAAATCAAAAATATAATACTAGGAATTATTCTTCACTATTAACTGTTCGTATCGAATACAAATCTCACTTTATCACAAAGACCATCAGCCCCATCTTATGAGTAACATTTCGTTTTCAGAGAAGACCAAGGACGGCTTCGAGTGCCCGAAAGACCAGAAGGTTGACAGCAACGGCCAAATCGTCGCCCACCCCAAGTTCGCTCACCCCAACGACTGCCAGAGGTTCTACGTCTGCCTGAACGGTGTTGAGCCCAGAGACCTTGGCTGCCAAGTCGGAGAGGTCTACAACGAAGAGTCACAGAAATGCGACGCCCCTGAGAACGTGCGCGGATGGTGAGTATATCGTAAAACATCATATTATGAGTCTCCTCTAAATCATTCAGCAAAACTGAAGGCTCCTCTATCCATGCTATTAAAAAACCAATCATGCCTTCAGTATAATAGAGCCGTAACGTCATATCTTTTGCTACTTTATGGAAATGGACAATTTAAGAAGTCCGCCGGAGGGATCCATATAACCTATCATTTCAAGAACCTTATATATTTTACATACACTGACCTCTATGTAAATAGGGCGAATTCTGTAATATTTTAGCGTCCTATTTGAAATAAATAAATAGCAGGGAAGATGCTCGTCTTAGGCTTATCCCATCCGCGCTACTATATAACCCTCCCAGGGGAACCTCTTGCATCAGACGTGAAACATGAACCTATTTATTCTTTAGTCCGATTTTCGTATTTAAATTAATATTCAGAATATGACCATGATTATTGATTGATTGTTTTTTGCAAGGACCCAAAGCGAGATCTTAAGCCCTAGTGATAATGTTCTATAGTTAAGCATTAAGACTTAATAAGTTAAATACATTATAAGTTATACGATATGTGCATTTTATTGATCCCAAGAAGGTATTACAGTGCGAAAAAGACCATTTTGTTTACGTGCATAATATGTAGAGGGCATTATTTTAATTTATCGGCTATGAGACTGTTTGCAGGATCGAATACTGTGTGTGCTTTTAACTCACAGAGAATTGAAACAAATGACGCGTTTTTTTTTGTTTTGTGTTTTAATTACTCTAGCAGAATGTCTAATTTAGAAAAGCTAGAAAAATATGCGTATTTGTGTAATACAGAACTCATTTTAAATTTTATTTATCCGACTGCTGAAAACAAAAGGAATACTAAAATATAAATCTCAAAGGGAAAAGCCATCTGAATAATTAGGTGTAGGGGACAAGGGGGAAATGGGAGTCAGCTACTTATAGTGACTTACACTAATGAGTTCTTGCAGTAAACGTAAACCGACCATATAGAGAAGCTATAGAGTATGAACTTCATAACAGAGCGCATTTAGTGTTAATTGGCAGTCACTCGTGACTCGTAAATCAGTCAACATATTCGAGGTTCCAGTCGGAAAGCATCGGAGCTCTCCATACACATTCTTTAAAATCCAGTAATTATTATGATAAACACAATATAAAATGAAGCCACAAAAACGTCCACTGCTGAACAACACAGGTCTCTCCCATTAGAGAGTTTGCTATAATAACTACGTTGGTCTTGCGCCTTGGCGATTGCATCAGATCATAATGCAGATTGCCGACCACGAAGAATGCTGCTGCATTCCCTTGATATTCCCGTACGACCTCTTACGGTATCCATGAGAAGAGCAGGTCCTATTCTTACGCTGGGACCTCATGGCATTATGGACAGAATTAACAAAAGACTTGACTAAAGAGAATACTCACCTGTCGCCGGTCTGAAAAATGCAATTTAAATTCAATTCAATTCAATTCAATTCAATTCAATTCAATTCAATTCAATTCAATTCAATTCAATTCAATTCAATTCAATTCAATTCAATTCAATTCAATTCAATTCAATTCAATTCAATTCAATTCAATTCAATTCAATTCAATTCAATTCAATTCAATTCAATTCAATTCAATTCAATTCAATTCAATTCAATTCAATTCAATTCAATTCAATTCAATTCAATTCAATTCAATTCAATTCAATTCAATTCAATTCAATTCAATTCAATTCAATTCAATTCAATTCAATTCAATTCAATTCAATTCAATTCAATTCAATTCAATTCAATTCAATTCAATTCAATTCAATTCAATTCAATTCAATTCAATTCAATTCAATTCAATTCAATTCAATTCAATTCAATTCAATTCAATTCAATTCAATTCAATTCAATTCAATTCAATTCAATTCAATTCAATTCAATTCAATTCAATTCAATTCAATTCAATTCAATTCAATTCAATTCAATTCAATTCAATTCAATTCAATTCAATTCAATTCAATTCAATTCAATTCAATTCAATTCAATTCAATTCAATTCAATTCAATTCAATTCAATTCAATTCAATTCAATTCAATTCAATTCAATTCAATTCAATTCAATTCAATTCAATTCAATTCAATTCAATTCAATTCAATTCAATTCAATTCAATTCAATTCAATTCAATTCAATTCAATTCAATTCAATTCAATTCAATTCAATTCAATTCAATTCAATTCAATTCAATTCAATTCAATTCAATTCAATTCAATTCAATTCAATTCAATTCAATTCAATTCAATTCAATTCAATTCAATTCAATTCAATTCAATTCAATTCAATTCAATTCAATTCAATTCAATTCAATTCAATTCAATTCAATTCAATTCAATTCAATTCAATTCAATTCAATTCAATTCAATTCAATTCAATTCAATTCAATTCAATTCAATTCAATTCAATTCAATTCAATTCAATTCAATTCAATTCAATTCAATTCAATTCAATTCAATTCAATTCAATTCAATTCAATTCAATTCAATTCAATTCAATTCAATTCAATTCAATTCAATTCAATTCAATTCAATTCAATTCAATTCAATTCAATTCAATTCAATTCAATTCAATTCAATTCAATTCAATTCAATTCAATTCAATTCAATTCAATTCAATTCAATTCAATTCAATTCAATTCAATTCAATTCAATTCAATTCAATTCAATTCAATTCAATTCAATTCAATTCAATTCAATTCAATTCAATTCAATTCAATTCAATTCAATTCAATTCAATTCAATTCAATTCAATTCAATTCAATTCAATTCAATTCAATTCAATTCAATTCAATTCAATTCAATTCAATTCAATTCAATTCAATTCAATTCAATTCAATTCAATTCAATTCAATTCAATTCAATTCAATTCAATTCAATTCAATTCAATTCAATTCAATTCAATTCAATTCAATTCAATTCAATTCAATTCAATTCAATTCAATTCAATTCAATTCAATTCAATTCAATTCAATTCAATTCAATTCAATTCAATTCAATTCAATTCAATTCAATTCAATTCAATTCAATTCAATTCAATTCAATTCAATTCAATTCAATTCAATTCAATTCAATTCAATTCAATTCAATTCAATTCAATTCAATTCAATTCAATTCAATTCAATTCAATTCAATTCAATTCAATTCAATTCAATTCAATTCAATTCAATTCAATTCAATTCAATTCAATTCAATTCAATTCAATTCAATTCAATTCAATTCAATTCAATTCAATTCAATTCAATTCAATTCAATTCAATTCAATTCAATTCAATTCAATTCAATTCAATTCAATTCAATTCAATTCAATTCAATTCAATTCAATTCAATTCAATTCAATTCAATTCAATTCAATTCAATTCAATTCAATTCAATTCAATTCAATTCAATTCAATTCAATTCAATTCAATTCAATTCAATTCAATTCAATTCAATTCAATTCAATTCAATTCAATTCAATTCAATTCAATTCAATTCAATTCAATTCAATTCAATTCAATTCAATTCAATTCAATTCATTTATTCATTGCGTAAATGGGTACAATAATATAGGTGTTAATGTTAAAACAATTCAAAGCGCCATATACTGCTTTTCAGCATGCAACGTTAATGTAACTACTTAATTAACCAAAAAATATAGTACAAACATGTCAATAAATTAAAATAGTTACATACAATAATTAAATATCAATTAAATACAATCAAATTAAAAAGGTACACCAGTAAAACAATAAATTATAATAAAATCCAATCCAAATCCAATAAATAACAATAAAATAAAACGACACTTTTAAGTACAATGCATAAGTCAAAATTTATCTGCTAAAAATTCATTAACACTGTAGTAAACTTTATCCAATAGAAAATATTTGACTGTAGATTTAAAAATGTGATTTGATTGAATTTCAAGTACTGTCTTTGGCAAATGATTGTATACTCTGGGAGCCATACACATAACACTGTTATTAAATAATGCGGTCTTATTAATTGGAAACATGAGTTGATAGTTGTGGCGTTTACTTTTAAGGTTAATAAACAAATTCAAGTTATTGCGCACAAATGTTACCAATTCATAAATATATAGAGATGGTAAAGTCAAAATCTTTAATTGTTTAAAATGAGGTTTACAGCTTTCTATGGATTTTAATTTACAAATGGCCCTTACACACTTTTTTTGAGCCTTGAAGGCAGTTTCTTTTTCTGTACTGTTACCCCAGAACATAATACCATACCTAAGCAAAGATGCAACATAACCATGGTAGGCAGTAACAACTGTGGGTTTGCTAGCTACTTTTGAGAGCATATAAAGAGCATACGAATATTGACTTACTTTCCTGCATAAGACTTCAACGTGTGTTTTCCAATTAAGATTACAATCAATGTCAAGCCCTAAAAATCTTGTAGTGTCTACATGTTTAATAATGTGATCTGAATAACTAAATTCCAAAAAATTCAAACGATTAACTCTGTTTCTAAAAATCATTAAATTTGTTTTATTAAGATTAATTTTTAAGTTATTTAATGTCAGCCATTGTATTAGATTATTTAATGTATAGTTTATGTCCTGTTCCACAGACGACGAACTTTTACCTGTGAACAGTACGGTACTGTCATCCGCAAATAAAATAGTAGGGTGATCTGTGACTCTGGGTAGATCATTAATATAAATGATAAACAGAAGTGGGCCCAGAACGCTCCCCTGTGGCACGCCAAATTTAACAGTTCTATATGCTGATGTCTTTACTAGTTCTAGTTTAAGTTTCGGACAAATCTTAGAAATCTGTGTGGCCTGCTTTCGACCTGTCAGGTATGATTCTATTAGGTCATAGATATTACCTCTGACACCATAAGCATGAAGTTTTTTTAATAATATTATATGATCCACGAAATCAAATGCTTTACTTAAATCCATGTAAAGAGCACAAGCGGGTATTTTATTATCAATACTTGTCATCACAGTTTTCAAAAAATTATATATAGCCATGTTTATAGTCTTATTTTTGCGAAAACCAACTTGTTCTATTGCAAAAAGATTATTTTTTTCGAAATATTTGTAAATGCTGTTGTGTATAACCTTTTCAAATACTTTTGATAAGATCGGGATCAATGCAATAGGCCTATAAGAGTCCATGTCATGTTTATCGTTTTTCTTAAATAGCGGTTTAATAATAGTTACTTTGAGCTTTTCTGGAAATACACCATTAACAATACATAAATTAATGATATGGCTTAGCACTGGTGATACATTACAGGACACTCTCTTTAATATTTGGGTGGAGATATCGTCATAGCCCGTACTCTTGGTGTTTTTTAAGGACATGATAATTTTATTTATGTCTTGTGGTATGGTTGGCGCCATAAACAATGATCGAGCATGAATTGGAATATTAGTTAAACGAGATGTCATTCCAAGTTGAGTGACTTAGTCGATAAAAAAGTTATTAAATGAGTTAGCAATTACTAGTGGATCATCTATTAAATTACCGTCAATATTTAGTTGAATGGTTTCTTTAGGAATATTGTTTTTATGCCCATTAATAACATTCCAAGTAGCTTTACCCTTGTTATGAGCTTTTTTTTATAAAATTATCATTTTGTGATTTTTGCGTCAATTTAATTACTTTACTGAGTCTTGCGGACAAGTCTTTGAAGTTATTTTTATTTTTTGTAGTAGGGTGCTTGCGATATGCCCACAACAGTGATCGCTTGCGCTTGCAGCACGAATTTATACCTCGAGTGAGCCATTTTGGCCGTTTTTGTGTAGTAATTTTAATCTTACGAAATGGAAAACAGAGGTTATAAAATAAAATAAATGTTTCATAAAAAATATTAAAAGCTGCGGATCTTCTTCTTCAAAAATATCATTAAAACTAAGGGATTTCAAACACTCCTCAAATTTATTAATATTATCTTGACAGTAGTCACGTCTTTCAATATACCAGTATTTTATTAAACATGTCGGCTTAACCGGACATACCAGTAATTGCGCTGTATGATCTGACAGAGCAAAATCAATAACACTTCCTTTACATCCTCTTTGATTATATAAAAAATTGTCTATACAAGTCCCACTACTTAACCTAGTGGGTTCATTAATTGCAAATTTAAGATTAAATGATGATATAAGTTGTCGAAATTCACTAACCGCACGACTCTCTTTTAATATATTTAAATTGAAATCACCACAGATGATCACTTTCTTTCTGCCAAGGCAAACTTTGGAAAGAAGAGAATTCATGGCTTGGAAGAAAACATTTAAATCTTCTAAACTCTGCTTGGGGGGTCTGTAGACGCATAGTATCAATAGTTTTTGTTCAATGAGCTCAATACCCGAGCATTCAATAATACCATCCTGACAGTGCTTATTTACATCTGGAATTGATTTGTGTAGATGTTCAGTTCGTACCAAAATACACGCTCCACCATGTCTGGTTTTGCGGCAGTAAAACGAGCCTTTTGAGTAATTAATTAGCTTTAAAAGTTGAATATCGTCATTGATCATATTATGCTCCGTAATACACAAAACATCTATCGTAGTACCATTCGTTTCTAATGATTCTAATTCAATTGTAAGTAAGTCAGATTTAGACAGAAAGCCATTTATATTCTGGTGCAGTATATTAATATTATTAATCACGAAAAAAATCTTTTTTGTATCCGGTAGGGGCATCAAGAACATCATTTGATTGCCCTGTATGTGTCTGCGTGCTCTTTTCAGCCTTGGTAACTACGTTATTATGTTCTGGGTGTTTTGCTTTACTTTGGTAAACTTCGTACTTTATTTTGTAGTCTACATGCAATATTTCCTTTAAAAGCGACTGACATTTATGAAGAGCAAAGTATTTACGAGAAGGTAAATAAGTACAATAATTCATATCCGCAAATAGTGTATTAGAAAAACGTGAACAGATGAGCTTCAATTGGTAATTCAGACTATGCTTACTAATATATTTGTTTAGCGGTATTTCAGAGACTATGACATTTGTGTTACTAATACTATTCACAAAATTACTGAACGAGAATTGAAACCCATAAAGCTCTTGGTCATTAGTGCCTCCTAGTACAATAACAAATTCATCTTTGTTTAAATTTAATATATTTTGTCTCTCTGTTAGCAAAACATCTTGCATAGTAGCTCCCGGCTTCCAGAAACAGCTTACTATGAACTCCTGACCAACCAATTTTTGTAGCGTACTTTGAATATTTCTGCCCTGGTCATCTCCAATTATATATATTCTTCTTCTCTTATCTTTAGTTATCGAATGATCACTGTAATCCTTAGTAGTGAAGTTTTGAGGGCTACTTTTATCACGGATTTCCGAAATTTCTTTTGATCGTTCATTCGCCTGTTCAACTAGTCCTGTGACATTACAAACATCAACCTCCAAACATACAGAAGAAGCCATTCTTATCAAAGCATCTGTTACAGTTTCAGTTGTGGCAATCGCTTCTGGAGTAATCAAGGGAGTAACAGAACATTGTATGTTAGGCTCTTGCGTTCCAATACTTTCCGCTTCTAAAACTGAAGTAATATCATCTTGTATCGTTATCGGCTTTGCAGACATCTCACATTTCGGTTTTTCCTTCCGTTCAGAAACAACAGGTATACTCTTAGTTTCCACGTTATTCTGACTATCAATAACTTTTAAGTATTTACCTATATCTAATTTTAGTCTGTAATTCTCACTGTTCAAGTTCTCAATCTCTAGGTAAGCGTTCGACAAGTTTTTAGTTAATTTACTATTTTCATCAGTAAGATTCTTAATCTTATCATTCAAGTCATTTACTATTTGACTATTATTAAAAGAAGTATTTGGGAGGCTTAACATGGTCGTATCAAACAGTGATGACTCGCTAGTTACATCATTTAGTGAACTCGATCGTTTAGGCCTCCGGTAAGTGATATTTTCCGACTCCATTTTATCATGCAATATTGTATTAGAAAAATAAAAGTTTAAAAAGTGCAAAAAGTAATTTGGTACACGTGGGTTCGAACGCAGCACTCCGATTCGTCAACTGCACGTAATACAACCGCGCCACTGTGACACAGAAGTTGCCGGCGAAAAAATGCTATAGACTAAGTCTCAACTCAAATGTCCAAAGATTGTAAAGTGTGGGTAATGTGATTGTAATTCAGTTTCACTGTTCGTTTTAAAAGTTTACCCACATATTAGCAGTGTTATCCATAATTAATTTTGTTGTTTTTAAGTATTTGTTATTACTGATGAGTTATTTAGCTCACTACTATCGCGTAATTATCGTATTACACGTTCAAATCTATTATATGCACTTCGTCACAACATAAAATTGTTTACAACTTTTCACTATTCCACTATTGTTTTTAATTGTGTTTCTTCATAATTCCCGAAGTAGTTTAGCTTTTATAATACTGGTACATAATATTTGGATACTTCTACTCGTATAGAACACAATTGCGGTTTAAAGGTGACTTTTATTTATTTAAAAATCGATAATAATTACAGAGACGTACTGTTCGTGACGGAAGCGCCACCTTCATCCTAAATTTAAATCTGAATCGTCATTAACGCAACAACTACCAGAATTATAAGTAGATATGCTACCTAGTGATTGTAGTGGGCTAGAACATTTTTGCTTACTGTCTATATAAGGTTAACGTGGCTAACATACAGTTCAAATGTTTTTGTAGTAGGTAGATAGTGTATTAGCATTAAAGGCAAAATACCAGTTAAAAGAAATACCAATAGAATATCCTCCTATTAGTGTCCTCTAAGACAAGAGCATTCTTTCACAAAGGAGAGTAGTACAGGGCAGGCTATAATCAATAAATAAATAACACCCAAAGACATTTACATAGATCCAGAAGGACCCTGACTAGAATTCCCTGTATCTAAAGGGACCCAGGAACTACGAGGACCACCCACGATGCTGGTTAAGTGATAGGTAATTACTTATATACGACACGGCATGGCCTCGAAATTTATGATGCTCGAATATAACAGCTCCCTCACGATTCTTTTTCTCTTCACTGTTATAAAGGCACGTGAATGAGTACTTTATCTATTCTGTGTCAAATCCCCATAGGCTTTGATAGTTCTAGTTTATCATGCGTAGCAAAGTTTTTATCTTAAAAGAAAACTGTAACTTAGCTAAATCTGTACAATGAATTAAGTTTTGTATATTTTAATTGCCAAGCCAAAAATCTTCACACTTCTTAGCTATTTTTAAATACTTAAATAAAAATTCTCTTGCTGACTGCCCTTTTGAAGTTGCATCACGTTATGACTACTGGACGGATTTTAATGAATATGATTATTGCCGGGCCCTGCGGCCAGCATGGACAGGGCCTACTAATAGTGTTGGCCCTCAAGTGGCGGAAACATGACGAAGTTATTTAATTTAATCCCTGCGGTAATTTCATGTACGATAGTATAGGCTGGCCTCTGTTACAGAGCAGATCTATGTACCCAAAGAGTACTCCATACACTGCGGTAAAACATTGCCTAAACTTTAAGCTATAGCCTCTACTTATTCTGTCGAAAAGAAGAGGGAAACGAGAGGCAAAAAAAAGAGAGAAGTAAGAACGGATACGTCAGCGTAGGACCTGTCCTTTGCCGTACCATCGTTCATATCTATCTTATATTTTCCCTCTCGCTTCCCCTTTTACCTTTGACAAGGATATAGGGTATAAAACTAATTAACCCGTACGATGACACCCGTACAGGTTAGCTTGTAATAGGTACAATATACATAATTATGTGTAGGTACATAGTTTGACTATGTAATAATAAATGTAATAAAAAACTATTAAAAAGGTTTGATCGCTACCTATACGGTAATAATACCATAAAGGTAATCTTTAACGACGCTTTCGTCTACAACTACCAACAATAGGCATGATGACTACTATTAAAAATGAACAAGTAAATATAACTTTCATAAAGAAGATTCAAAATGAATGCAATAATTGAAAAAATAAGCAAAATCGGTAAATAAATCACGGAGTAATAAGCTCTTAAAGTTTCTACAGAAGGCATCTCCTGTCCCTTTCTTGCGAAACAGAGTGCCCCCACAGTTACTATGAAAAACCCACTCGTGACGTCACATGCCAAAAAAATAGTATGAAAAGCTACCACAGCTTCGTAATGAGGCACTATGAACGACCTTCCCCTGACGTCACTGGCCGTTTGAGCTATCTTTTTCTATTCCGGTTTTTAAAATGCTTGTAACTTGGTCATTTTTTGAGATATTTAATTTTTGTTTTTACAAATGTTTATCTATTGAGGAAAATCATTAATTTCCCAAAAAAAATTTTAGTCATTATGCCTATTGTACCCAGTTATCAAGACATAGCGTATAATAAAGTACCTAGCTACCTAATAAAATACTTTAAGTTACACAACCTTAATGGCCTATACAAATTAGGAATATTAACTACCCAATCGCGTCGTAAGATCATCAACGTGAAAGCGGCAGACAAATCATGACACCCAAATTAAAACAATAAAACATGGCCTT
Organism: Ennomos erosarius; assembly: GCA_963580505.1. Lineage (NCBI taxonomy): Eukaryota > Metazoa > Arthropoda > Insecta > Lepidoptera > Geometridae > Ennomos > Ennomos erosarius. Next base: position 13,451,158 of record OY756978.1, read on the forward strand.
TCAAAAAGCTTTCTCTATATCAATAAGCTCATAGAAGTGTCGATTGTAATGTCATGAATTTCATTGATTATGTCACGAATGATGTAGATACTAGATACCAACCTATATCTCCAGCTATAGGGCGTACCTACTGCAACGCATTTGGGTATAGGTACGTCCTAGACGGATAAGTGCGAACTAGGAGCTGCAAATTACGACGTGTCACGTGAGTAAGTTTTAACTTAACGCGAGTCCGACTCGCAGTTGATCGTACCATTCTCTATAAAAACGAGCAAAAAATCACGTTCGTTGTATGAGAGCCCCTTAAATATTGATCTAATTCTGTTTTTTAGTATTTGTTGTTAAGTAAATATAGCGGCAATAGAAATACATCATCTGTGAAAATTTCAACTGTCTATCTATCGCGGTTCGTAAGATAGTCTGGTGACAGACGGACAAACGGACAGACAGGCGGACAGCGGAGCCTTAGTAATAGGGTTCGCTTTACACTTTGGATACGGAACCCTAAAAAGTAATGTTAGATGGTTCTTCTTTGCAATGATATTTAGGTAACCTTTTAGATTATTATGTTGACTACCAATTCACTACGTGGTAAGCTAAACCCTGGTTTCTGGTACGTTCGTTAAAGTTAAACACTTGTCAACTTTGAAATACTGAACGCTCATTGGTTGCCTGTCTGTCATCGGCTTTTGTCAACAAAACATCGTTCAGTATTTCAAAATTGACAAGAGTTTAACTTTAACAAACGTACCAGCCGGGGGTTAGTAAACCAAATAATTGAAGTGAATTGAAATGCAGGCTGGGTTTATTTAGTGTTATACACGTATGTTGGATATGTTTGTCTTGTACATACTTATATATGTGACCACTTATATCTACTACTTGCGTGTCTATACTTATACTTAAAAAGAACAAGAGGCACAATGTGACTTACACTTAACTATCCGTTTTCAAAGGGAACTTCGGGATATGAGGCATCATACCTAATTTTAATATACCTAAGCAATCCGTGTGCAAAATTTCATTCAAATCGATTAAACCATTTTGACGCGTATGCCCCACAAATATTCACCTAAAATAAGGAAAGCGACGTCTAAGGAGGTGTTCAAAAAGTTAGTTCGGGAGCACTATTACAACAATCCTTCTAAATTAGTTTAATAATTTGTCACTACTTATTTATTGTATATATATAATATTTAATGTATTCTTCTGTAGTATTTATCCCACTTTGGTATTTTCTGTTTTTGTATTTATGATATTATATAATAGTATATATCATATAATAGGTATTTATTAATATTAATATTTAGAAAATTGTAATAAGTAATGTTTTTTTTGTTTGTACAAATTGTTCATACTAATTTTGATGCACGCCTACATCCCTATTTCTTAAACTTTGTGTGGAATGACTGGTAGAAAATGCTTTAGCATTAAGTCCTCCTTTTTGTACTTTTGTGTAATAAAGAATTAAATAAATAATAAATAAATATCTGAAGGAATTTCTATGTGATGTGAATGTGAAGATACTAAGTATATCTTAACAAAGGCAAGGGAGTTCTATTATATTTTATTAAAGTTCCTTAGACATGAATCTATACATAAGGCTATGAAAAATTGTAGAAAAGCCCATATGGCTGTAGCCGTAAAGCATATTCGTTATTTTAAGAAAATGCCACAGCTTAAAATAGCAGAAGCAGTAAACTCTACAAAGGCAGGACTGGCGGACCAATTTTCAACATCAATTTAAAATATCAAGCACCGATTTCTACTAAAGTAAAAAGTTAATGAATTTTATACATTCACATTACATCAAACATGCGAATTGCATTACAGCACCGAATAACATGTTATTTGACGATACGTATAAGATAGAGATATGGTTATTGTAATAATTGCAAAACATATTTATTTTCGGCAATTGACATTTATCCACTTCGGTACATTATGAACTTTCAATGAATATCTCAGTTTATGTACAAAAATAATTTCAGAAACCAATAAATATGAAAATTAATGGAAAGTAGGTATTGACCCAGATAATATAATACCTACAGTACAGATGCCTCATCCCATACACCGGAATAACGCGGGCTATTTTACGAATCATTTTATTTCTGCATAACGCCAGATTATCAAGCGACATTTATTGCGTGTTTGTGAAGAATTGGGCCAAATGAATACACTGAACACTAACTAGTAACTCTCTAGACACGATTACTACTTATTTTCAAGTTCGGGCTATTTTTTGTTTGTACCTTCATAGCGATTCAGGAGACCTCAGCGCTGAGGCTCAGCGCTGAGGCTCAGCGCTGAGGTCCGATTCAACCAACTTTTATTTGAAAATAGAACGGAAATAGCGTCATCGTTTCTGCAAAAGGCATGAGCTAGGGTAGAGCTTTCCGTTCTATTTTCAAATAAAAGTTGGTTGAAACGGACCTCAGCGCTGAGGCTCAGCGCTGAGGTCCGTTTCAACCAACTTTCTGTCAACTCTTGAATCGCTATGCAGATGGGACCCCATGGTATCGATAAACTTAAAGCGGTTTCTGCCACAGCATAGTTTATCCATTTCACACTTCGAGATAATTTCTATCATAATAATTATGTGATTTAAAATCGGAATTACTTACGCACCTACTTATATTATTCTCTTCTGGGTAAGCGTGTCCCATCTTAGGCTTCATCTACACTTACCATCAGGTGAGATGTTGCCAAACGTAAACCCATTAACAATAAAAAAAAAAAAAGATAAAAAACAATAAAGCAGGTAAACCTAATCTAAAAAGCTGCTACCAGTACTGAGGCAACGTGCCCAAAATGCTGGATTTGGCAATATGTAACCGGTAATCAATGTGCAAAATACCTACTATCCTACCTATAAACTACGACACAGATTAGTGCGACTAAAGTGAGATAATACTCGATTACATCACGGTAGAGCAACAACGCAACACTAAGCTAATAGGTATGTATATACCTTACCTTATCTTATCTATGGCTTATCTTAATATAATAACGAAGCCCCCGAACGCAGCCTATAAACTGTATTTTTTTATATTCGAACATCTTCAAGTCTTTATAACGAGAAAAGATTTCGTATTAGCTTAATGAGATTTTGATTAGATAGATACTTTGTAGTTATCTGTATTCCTTTTGGCAACTTGATAAGCTTGACGCAATAATGAAGATAAATCTATCGAGTTGAGGCGGGAACGATAAAGGACGCTTGACAGACAGCTAGTGAAGATTTAAGGTTACCGACTTATTATGAAGGAAATCACTTTTAAAATGTGAACAGGAAACATTACGAGTTTTTCAGGTATAACAATAATAGCCATGTAAGCTGAATTTATTTTTGGAACTCCATCAGAACCTTGCTGCAAACAGAACATAACTATACCTACCTATGTCTTATATAAGTATTGCTGTTTTTTGAAATACTTACATAAATTAAATAAGATTTTGTGGTTTTAATTTATTAGGAAGGTTGTATGTGGTTTTTATTTTAACGGAGGGTCATACTGTGGTCCTATGATTAAGAATTTATTTATTCTTTGTGTAAACTAGTTTGACGTTACCTTTAGCTTCCGCCCAAAGGATGTGACTGATTCCTATATCATATAGATTAACTGAAAAAAGTATTTAGACATACTTACTTAATTTATTTAATTTACTTACTTATTTGTAGCGTATGATACATCAACCGAAAGACGTCCTCTGCTGAGCACATACCTCCTCCCCATATAGCCACTTTGGACGATTATCATGGAGGTTTGCCACGGAAAAGATGTTGCTGTCCAATGCCTTGCTAGATATCGCCTTAGTCGTCTCTTACGGCAGAGATGTGGTGGGTCCTATCCGCAAACTGCGACTATAAAGCTATAACTTATAAGTGGACAAAACTTCTGTAAAATCTTTAATGCAGCTTATACCTACTAGAAGAGTTTATGACAATTACTACTTCATAAGTTACTATTTATTGATTTATTTTTATTTTTATTTATGCTATAGGTATCAAACAAACTTAAGGTAAGCCTAATGGGCAGTGGTCACCGTAACCTATGTAAGTATTAGTGGCACGTTTCTAGCACGAGACGTGCAACTAATGCGTCAAATGCATTTCATCATTATAATTTAAGATCACGACTATTTTAAAAGCTTAAATCAGTTATACTCGATACATATTCAAATGAGATGTCGGGGTGTAATATCATAGTAGGAACACATATGAAAGTATGATTGATGTGTTACTACAGAAAGAGAAAAGATGCCTCTGCCTACATGAGAGCTTAGACCTACGCACACGAATTAATTAAGTATGTGTTAATTATTAATGTATAGGGGTAATGTAGATTGCATTAATAATTTAGTTAATTAAATGGTTATAGATCATTTGGGAGTGTTTGGCGAGATCATTGAGATTAAAATAAATGGGTGCTAGAGGTTTACGCTTTCAAAGGCACCAATAAATTTTAAGTTCTAAATAAAATACCTATTTTATTTGTATTATGTGGATTTTTAATTAATATTTATCATCGGGCTTTCCAACACGAATGATTGAGTGATGATTGGTCAGCTGGTCGACGCATAACACTGATGCTGGGGGTTTGATCTGGTGACAGGACTCAAAAGAAGTTGTATAGTTGCTTATACTGCAAATAATGTCTATGGGGTGTTGTGGGACCAATGGTACTCGTAAGTAGTCTGAGGTCCCTAGATACTGGGAAGCTTAGTCAGGGTCCAGAATCTACGTAATTGTGAGGCGAAAATCTGTAGGTATGTAAACATTTCATCAGTGTTTCGTGTTTCAGAATTACTTTACCTAATCACAGCCTTTCAGTTCCAACAATAAAAGGCGTACAATCACTAATACTTTAACAATAAGCTTCTATTGTCTTAATCTTGCATCATGAACCAATATTATGCACTTACATGTTGAAACGCTCATGAACATGACAATGTTCTACTGGTACTATCAGAATCTATCATGGATCCTTATCGTAGCGTACATTGTTGATAATGCTTTCAATTTATAAAAAACTTGCCAAAACTTCTAACAGCGACTAGGTTGCTCGGTGTTGGGTAATGTTTCTGTATGTTATACGTATAGTCGATAAGTAGGCGAGATCGTGAACTCACGCAACGCCGGGTCCCGGTCTAGTGTTGGGCCTAGACCAGTTTGCAGACATTGGTTGCCTAACATTGAATTGTCACATTGCTCCACGTTTTATCAGAACTTTCGTTAGAACTAGGCCTGTTTATAAACGGCTACTTTGCCATACAAATATTATCTGTGAGATACGTAGAGACAAAGCTTACCTATAATTAGACTTAAAGTAGAATCGAGGTGGAAAAGTAAAGGATTTTTGGGGAAATGTTTTAGAGTTGGTACTCAAAAATTTGTTAACAGGATATTTCATTTGTTTTCATTGTTGTAACTGTCTTTTGAAGATAGTTTCCTGAAAATTTGTGGTGGGTTCATAAAACCCATTGATTTTCCTTATTGAAGAGGATTTGTAGAGCCTTACTTGGGTTTAGATACTACACATAAATTAGCTGAATTTACTAGCTGACTTGCCTGAAATAATGTACAATTACAATAATAAATAATTACAAAAATTATTTCAAAGCAATTTTGTATAAAATAATTCTAATAATTAAGATTTTTTTTTGCCATTGAGAAAGGAAAATAGTAAATCTTCTATGGTTCGATATTGAGGCAGATCTTTATTGTTCAACTGTCGCAGATGTAAGAGCGAAAACGAACTACATAAAGAAACATCATTGCTATTATTATAACTGCCTCACCCATGTATTAATACAAAAACCAGGAACGTGAAAAAATACCAGAAATTTAATGTCCACTCGAAAGACCTTCAAATTTAATATCCGACATCTTTTTATTTAATATTGGGATTGAAATAATCTGCTATAATTACTATACTTATGCCCATAATCTACAGAGAACACGTTTTAGTGCCATGAAATTGACCATGGGGGCACGACACGAGGCTGTCCGGCTTTGGGCCTCGATATGTATTACATATGTATGTATAGTCGTTTATGCACGACACTTTTTCTTGGTGACTTTACACTCACTTGTTACAGTTCATTCTTAAAAGTAGAGTGCGACGCTATTAGTATTTTTAGTACTTGATTTTTGAGTTTATTGTTACTTCTACTGTAATAGAATTAAGATTTGATTGTATCTAATCGTTTTTTAATGCCAATACAAAAGTTCTTATAAGTAATCTTCTTATAAGTATACTAACATATTATTGAAATCATTCTATTCAATTTATGATTACGTAAAGTACACTCTTTATTTTTCCATTAATATACAAAAATCTTGAATTGGAATAGAATAGGTTATATTATATAAATATTGAACATATTTATATTGCTAGTAACATAATGCATCATTCAATAATACATATCACTACTTATATTCATTTAAATTACACTTATGCAATTGAATATCTAGCAAATTTCATATGAGTAAGTAATAAACTCTTTCTTACCATAAATAATCTTCAAAGTAAACAATTTATTACCATACGCGAGTTTCTTACGACTTCAAAGTGTTTTATTATGTACTTTCTCAAAATATTACCCATAGATTAACAATTTGTCTCTCGAAACACTGATTTTACTTTCTTTTTTACATATTTTACATTTTTTTTACATTTTTAGAGACAGTAAATAGCAATATGTGTGTATCTTTCACAATTACCATTAAATTAATGACAGCAATCACATTTGTCGAACAAGGTGTAATAAAGCTGCGCTTGCGCCGGCTACAACAGCCGCTGCTCCGGCAATACGGAGGAACCTTCGGAAGGAACCGCACGTACTTCTAGTTTTAACACAACATTTAATTTTTTTAATTAAATTCAAAAATGGAAAAAATACTTTTCGTTTTGGGACTGGCCGCCTGCGGATTAGGTAAGTTAAAACTTTTAAACTTATTGTTGCAATAATTCGCGTTAATTGTAAGTCATGTCATGTTTCCAATTGAGATCAATTTAAGGTAGAGTTTTCGTAATCTTGTCAATACTGGGTTTAAGCTTACTGTAATATTGTCAACTAGTTTTGGTAAAGGAGTGCCTTTATATCAGGTCTTATCTTGTTGTTCCATAATTCATTTCCCATATTGAGCAATTTCATTTTTTATCACTTCTTTTTAGTTTATGTCTATTAATGATTTTGAGTTTCTTTGAGTGTTTCATCTAACGCTAATGAGCGATTAAAGATTTTCTCTAATTGTGTTCTCGTAGAAGTATTGTTATTTTATAATTATTATATAAATTATGATTAAGTAAGTGTCATGTAGCAGTAACGACCTCTAAATAAAAAGATTCAGCTCAATTTTCAATAGTTAATTTTGTATTCATTAGCTAAACCATACCTAACGGTCAAAGCCATTGAGAATCATATTAAGACCAATTAGAACGTCAAAACTTTTAAGCACAAATAGAAAGAATTAAATATAGCTCAAGATTGACGCCCCTAAAAAAAGTTGGTCCTTTATTCTCTTATTATACGTACCGCGTTATCTATCGAATTATCGACTCCTATTGTTCCAACATCTATTCGTTGGCATCCGTCATGACTTTGTCCTCCTTTCACCCTTTCAAACATAGCCAGCAACTAGTTGCTATAAATAGATGCATTGTGTTATTAAATGAATCCTTACAGAGCAATTGCTTTTCTTGTAATGTAATTGATCCTTACTTTATATAATGGTAATGTTAAACATTTTTAGCAATTTTTAAAATTTAGAATTTGGCTTTTGCTGTGATGGTATTTACTTATTTAGTTATTAAGTATTATAATTACAACTTCGAGTAATGGTTGTTTTCACGTCAAATAAATCGTCAAATCAACTTGTGGTGTAAAAATATTGACACCACAAGCCACAGCTTGTTAACACTTGTCAAGAGCCGGGAAGGAAAGATTGCACTCAAGTCTGATATCTGATGATATCATGGTTGAGTCCAAGTGTCACCCCTGGTAGGGCCGTGAAAACCACTCGAAAGCATCGAGTGGCTTTAGCTCTATGAAGTTTTGGAGTGAAGCGAGCAAGGCAAGTTTATCAACCTTGAGCTATTTTACCGATTGCTCACTTCTCGTCCACGAACGCAATTACAAAGACCCAGTAATCAGGTGAAATGTGGTGGAAATGCTACCTTCCATGAAATTAAGAACATAAAACTATATTTTTTAGCATATATCGATACCTATCTTTTTTAGTTTTGTAAAATAACAATTCCAGTTTCTTGTTTTACGGGCCTAGTGCCTTTATTTCATTAACTAATAACCCTACGTTAATCATGAGTAGAGGTCTGTTTTTTGGTGTCTTATCAAAGCACAAATACGGCTGAATGAATTACGATGAGACTTGGTATATTTATAGATGATTTAAATCATATAGCAACACGTGTAGGTAGGTACTTACTTTTAACTTTAGTAACAGAAATATTAGGGCACTCGATCAATCGGGATGCAGCTAGTACAAAATAAATAACGATATGTTTAAAGTTTCCCATCGTTACATTGAAATAGCGAAACACCCTAATAAATAAAACTTCCCGAAAAGTATGTGAACCACATGCAATCATAGTAAATCATTTTTCTTTAGGAATTTCCATTCTCTCAAGGCATTAAAAACAGAAAATAACGTGAGAACAGACCGTAAATACTTAAAAGGTGTTGGGCAAAGAAATTTTGTCGAAACGCTGTCGGTGAATGCGGTAGTTGAGTTGGAGGTCAAGAACTTTACGGTTCTCGAGCCTAGTAGATTGTTTTTGTCAAGTAAATTGTTGTAAATAGAAGCCCATTTATTTTAATAGAATACGCAACATCCTATACTCTCCAAAGGAATGTGGCTCAACGATAGCCCATGCAGCTTCAAACCCTGGCTCAAATCTTGATCGGGCTGCATTAATGATTTTTCATGTTTATAAGTGGAACTTCCGCTTACTCGTACAACACTGAAAGTAAATATCGTGAGGGTGCCCGCAAGTTCAAGAACCAATTTAATCTTCTTCTTCTTCTTGTCGTGTAGATTTGCCTACACGAGAAGAAGAAGAAGAAAAGTCAGCCCTGGTGTCAGAATTTTTTAGGCCACCCAAAGGCTTCTGACTTGGCTTACCGACTATTGTCTTACGACAACAGCCGGGGCCGACGGCTTAACATGCCCTCCAAAGCACGGTAGCGCTCAGTTGAAAATACCAACCTTTAGCTGTAGCGGTCATCCACCATAGTAGTGACCGCAGCGAACGTTGCCGATCGGTTAGGAACGGCTAGTCGTGGTTTGCTATGAGCGCGAATTCCTATAAAATTCAAAATTCAATATATAATATGTATTGTATTGTATTGTGTTATGCTATTGTAAACTTCAAATTAATCTTGATGACTGTAATGAAGCGATCGTTATTCGTATTGTAACTTACACATTGTAGGTAATATAGGTATGTGCAAAATTCACTATTACCTAACTGCTACCTAGGCAACATTCGGACTGATTTATTAACGTGTACAGAACTAGATTTTAACCTTGGCTTCAGGTTAAACCACTTTCTTATATGTTGGTTTAAACACTTAAAGTGGTATGCACACACGTAGCAATTAATTTAAACATGATTTGCTTATGCAGTCTGACTTTAAGAACGTTCTAGAACCTGTACAAATATACTAGAAGTACCTTGATATTCGTGTATAGAGTTGTGTAAAGAAAGACCATTATTAGAAAAGAATAACACGCCAATCTATTTTCTTGTTGACAGGACACTAAATATTTAACATGAGCTATTTAATCATTACGACAATGTACTTCAGGAAAATTGTCTCTTGAAATGGTATTTGAAATCTCTTTACTATCATTAAAATGTACTAGGAAAACATTATGGAAGTGAACCCACAGATAAAAAACATCTAGCCCGGTCTATGCATGACTATCTCAATAGACATCTCAAGGTTTAAGCATCTCTCCATCATATGTTTTCAAACGTGTTTCCATTTTACAATAAAAACCTAAAGAGAATACCAAATTAATACCAATGACGACCCACTCGTAATGAACATAGGTAGACCTATGTTAATTATTATATGAATTTATGTCGTTTTTATTTTTAATGGACTTATTGTGTGCACTGCTGATGCTGGTTGGTGGCAGAAAACCGTAAAGAGCTTTACAATAAAGCAGTGACATGAACTTACAGTATAACGTTATTAAAGACTAATTTAAGTTCATAGGTCGTGCGAGTTACAGACTTTTCAACATAACAACCACACTAACATAATTTTCAGTTTCAGGCCAAGATTTCAAATGTCCCGAGAAGAGCGGCTTCTATGCAGACCCGTACCAGTGTGACCTCTATTACAAATGCAGCAAAGGTCAGTATTGAACACGTTATATTGTAAAGGTCGTCCGAGAATGTGTCGTAAAACTCGCATGCACATGCGTTGCAAGCAGTAATGGGTGAACTGGTGGGAATGTGGTCGTATAGTTTCACACCTTTTCGGTTATTTTGAGTAGAGAACTTTTTGGTGTAATTTAAATGATGGAATTCAGTTTTGAGGGAAAGAAAAAGATGTTAAACGCATCTTTGTTAATTTTTAAGTTATTTAAAAATTATTTAAAAATTATACTTCTGTAGATCAATGACATGATGAGTGGATGAACTAGTAGTTTACTTAACAGTAAGTGTCACGGCAACCCACAACGGAATAAAATAAGTAATATAATAATAAGTACCTATTTATATACTTAAATCTGACAATTTTAATAGCGAATTCCAAGTCACCATTTTGTGTCACTCTGTAACAATTTCTTAGGAAACTTTGTGCTATTAATGCGGCAAATAGAGTGTGAAAATTCCCAACGTTTCAAAGTGTGTAGCCGAATGTTACGTACAGCCTGTGTCCTACTGGCAACACATGACTGCACAGCCTTGATTGAATTAGCAACGTAGATGAAATCTTGTAATTAGTAACTAAATAGTGTTTTAGATAATCTGTACCTACAATTCGAAATGTTAATTATTGGTAGCGTTTTTAGTTTCCCAACTGTGTTTTATAAAAGTTGACACACTTTGTTGTAATAGGAGTTACTTCAATGTGACATTTATAACTCTACAGAGTAGAGAAAGGATGTCTACCATCACCGTAGATAGTATCTCAATGCTCACTTTACGGTTATCGGTTATCAGTTATCACCCATTGGAGAAGACACAATAAGTACATAGACAGAACGACGAAATGACGTTACCATAGAGACGTTAAAATAGAAAAATAAATAACAATAGATGATAAATTAACAAAGAGCACGGACCCAGGTGTCTGTGGTAAAGCAGATTTAAAAAAAAAAAAAAAATTACATTACCTTTATCCTTGCATTGGTGGTTATACTTTACCTCTTTCAGGTAACGCTCAATTTTCGTTGTTTCGGCACGACGACTTTTGACGTGGCGTGCATTCGTGCATTAGTGATTCGTATCACAAACATTCGCTGTACGAAATTTCGATTTTACATTTTCCGATGCTATAAACATTTGTCAAATGTGTTTCAATTCAATTCGGCAATTCACAATTTTGAATTTCGGCACCGTGTAACTCACTTCTCTAAAATACACTAGTGTTTTTGCAATAAAAGTTAATTTTAATTAATTAGATTCAAGGAGAGCTATGGTGAAATTATTACAATTTAGGTAATTAATTGAAGGGCACAAAGCGTACAAATAGTTGTTCATTTCTTAACAAAAAGCAAACGCATCAAGATGACCGTATAATGATAGCAAAAGCGAATAACCTTAACACAGTAACTTGACTATTTCCTAATTAAAAAATATGTGTGGGTTTGTCGGTTTCCTTTGTTAAGCGTTTTGACTAATCATAATCAGTGAACGGATTTATGTTATTAGCTAAGGCTACTTACATAATCATAAATGTATCTAATAGTTGTCTAGTTATTATTATTTTGTGTCTATTAAGAGATTGATTAGAGAGTATTAAAAACCGATGATAGAAAATGTTCATGTAAACAATTCCGTTCGTTTTAATAGATTGTGCAGGAACAAAATTGATTTCATGAACATTATAACATCATAATGATATTTTTAAAGAAGATATTCTTTGATAATGAATTTGATCTTAAACATATTTTGGAATGCTTAGAATAAAATTAATAATATTTAACATAAGTTGTCTTTAACGAGTGGACAATATAGGTTTTTGAAGTCAGTGTCGATACAAAATCTTCAGTTTTTAAATAGTGCAATGTTTTTAAAGTATCACATCATAAAATAAAGTGTTAATTGGATTTTCAGGCAAAGCGGAAGCAAAGCTGTGCCCAGATGGTCTAGTTTTCGCTGATGAGAACCCCAACAAAGAACTGTGTGACATTCCTACTAACGTCGACTGCGGTGACAGGAAAGAACTACGTAAGTATCTATTATTAGGTTATGAATAATGCCATGATACCTATAAGTGAAAACATTTTATATTGGTTAATTTCCGCCCTGTCATTCACCTACCCGTAATTTACCGGCAGAAATGATTAATTTCCTTCTAAAAGAAAACGTCAGTCACAATAGAGAATCCTGTGTGCTTCAATCCTAATAAGTTCAGCAGTTTTGACGTTTTTCCAGAGAAACAATCAAACAAAATATAATAATAATCACTTACCTAATTGGCATTTCAAAAGAGTTTTTCCCATGAGAACGTACATTCTAGTTCCTAGTGCTAATCCAGCTCTCATAATTAGGCCTAGCATGTCATCATCATCATCGAAACCGCAACGTTACAACATTGTGAAAAGTTATGGTTACATTATAATAGTAAGGAACGCCTTGACTGGATTACATGAAGTTGGTACATTTGAATTATGTATATAGGTAGGTATTGTCCATCAGCAATTAACGATAGGTACTAGGTGGTAGGGCTTTTCTGCAAAGTTCGTCTAGGTAGGTACCACCGCTTTGCCAGTTATTCTGCCGCCAAGCAGTAGTGTGTAAGTACTACTGTGTTCCGGTTTGAAGGGCATTGTAGCTAGTGAAATTACTGGGCAAATGAGACTTTATGACCTGATTACACAGTGTAGTAATCTGATTACTAGACTGTGTGATGTCTCAGGATGACGTGCGCAGGGGCTGATAGTTCCTTATTGCGCAGAATATGTTGGTTTTCTTTGAGATGCTTGTAGGTACATAGTTAGTTGTGCATACTAAATGCGTAATTTCTTTATTTTCCCCGGAACGCCTATAATATTTTAGGACATTATAATAGGTTGTTGATTGGCGCTAATTATAAGCAATCTGTGTACAAAACTTTATTCAAATTATGTAGTTCATTAACATTTTGACGTGATTTTTGTGAGATAAAAATCAAAGTAACAGTTTCACTTTTATTTTAACAGCTTTTTAAAAACTTAATAGATCTACTGCAACTGCTAAAATGTAATATAATGCATTTACAGTAACATTGTTTATAGATTTCCTCGACGTTGCATATTGTGGTAAAACTGTTTATGCTAAGTATATATATTTTTTGTTTGCAGAGGAACCGAATCCCACTAAAGACTGCCCTCGCCAGAACGGATATTTCAAGCATCCTGATCCGCAGGTAATATTGCGAAATAAACCCGTTTTGGGTCATTCGATATTATAGCATCCCTATAGGTGCGCTGTAGGTACCGATTATTATCAAATGAACCGTGCATATCCCAAAATAACTGGATGTTGAAATTTTTGTTTTTTATCGTTCATTTGTACATTAACCGGTCCAGCGCGATCATTAAATTTTGGATATTTATTGGCTCTTACAACTTGGTAATTTTTTAAATTTACTTTTTGGCATTCCAAGGTCATCCACGTTTATTGGTGCATTGTATCTCAATATTATAGACCTTTAAAATAATCAGTAAAGTTGGTTATGTTTACATTACAGCTCCGCTTGTACTCTGCCCTTTCTGATTTAAATGATTGCTTAATATATTTCTAAAATGATTCCCGCCAGTTTACTTAAGCAGGTGTTGCATTAGTTTTAATTTGAATAATACACGCACTTTTATAATCCAACTTAATAGCTCTTAATAATGTAGATGTCCTAATTTTCATTATTACTAAAATATTTTCAATAACCACAGCTTGTGAATAAAATGATAAAACTTGCAGATATATTAAAACGAACACTTTGTATCCTATGTAATAGGGCGAATTCTGTGTAAAACTCTAGTCTCTCTCATATAGATAGAGGAAGACGCACCCAATGAGAATATTTAGCATTCAGAAGGAATCATGGCAGTAACAGTTTACATCTGAGTTTTCTACGATACCTTTCTTCTAAAATCCAGCACTTAGGTCAGATTATCTGGTTCTTAATTTTTTACATATACAATTTCAGGCCTGCGACAAGTTCTACTTCTGCTCTGAAGGCATCCCCAACGAGCACCCATGCCCTCCCGGCCTGTACTTCGACGAGGAAACCTCTAACTGCGACTGGAAGGACGCTGTCAACAGGCAATGCGACAAGATCACTAAAGGTACGTTTTTTGTACTATGTAGTTAGCGTTTTACCATATTTCTTCTGAAGTTATGTGGACAATGTAGAAGGCTTAGCTAAAATATGACAACTCTTATGAAAGTTTGTAATGTGACACGTTTGTTACTGCTAATACATGTGCTAATTGCAATCAATAGAAACAAAAACGTATGGTTTGTCAGTTGCAATACGTAGTTTACTAGATAGCATAATATACTGGGTGTAATTGAATTCATTAGTATCCTTTGAAACTAGGTACCTACTCCTGATACCGGTCACGTGTGGACCAAAATTTTTGATTACTAACACATAGATTTTTTTAATAATAATAACTCTATAAAATGAAATAACTTACTTAATCAAATGCTACAATACAAAATTTAATAAAAATAATAAAGTATTGTTTTTAATTAGTACATACAAGGTATAAAAACGTTTAAATGTATCAAAATCATCAGTGCAAACTGCGTTAGGCGCCGCGGCAATCTTCATAATTTTCAATAAAACATTTTCATTTACACTCTTTACTCTTGAATAATCATCTATAAATGATGTACTATCATGGGCTCAATTTATGCTAATGAATTAAATTACACCTGTCTGTGCATAGTTTAAACTTCGAAATGTTCTCCTGTTGCATTACAATCGATGTAACGTGATCAATGTAATGTCATAACCACCTAAGTAATGCTGAAGGCGAGAGAATATTTTTAAAACTTCAATTCAAGGCAAACCACTTGTCATACGGAAAGTGGCTAAGAATGCTGAAATTTCTCGCAATTTAAAAGAAAATATACATAATCAATTTAGCAATTTAGGCCACATGAAGATACCTACAGCAACGCGGCGCATAATGTGTATATGGCGCGCGGTATCCATCATTCCATAGGCCGCGGCTGTGAGGCTGCCAACGCCAGGTTGTTCCAATCTTAATAAAGTAAATAATAAATTCAGTATAGTTATGTACCTCTAAAAATCATGAAATGGCAATGGACAGGCCACATCGCTCGTAGAACTGACAACCGATGGGGAAGAAAGGTTCTCGAGTGGCGACCACGAACTGGAAGATGAAGCGTAGGCCGGCCCCCCACTAGGTGGACCGACGACCTGGTGAAAGCCGCGGGGAGCCTATGGATGCAGGAGGCGAGCAGCCGCTCTAAGTGGCGCTCCCGGGGGGAGGCCTATGTTCAGCAGTGGACGTCTTCAGGCCGTTAATGATGATGATGATGATGATGTACCTCTATGTTGCAATGAGTTTACTTTTCCCAGAAGAGTTCATTGACGCGCTTTTCTCTTGAATAGCAAACATGTATTCAATCTGCATACTAAATGATTTATTACCATATTCAAAGAAATACGTAGACACAATAAAAATAATAGTCCTACCGCCTTTTATATAATATCCAGGAAAAATGTACTGTTTGCATACAAATGAAATTACACTTTCTTCTTTGTGTTAATTTACTTCGTGCTAAGAGTTTTGATTTACTTATTTTTAGCATAAAAATGGAGGACGCTCTCGAATCTAAGTGAGAAACTTAAGTTGTTTAACTATTATAGACGTTAGTATAACTAGAAATCGGTTGGGTGTGCGGCCCGATTGGGCCAAACCAAATCATTTAATTTTACGATATTCTGGGTAAAGGCTGCTCATTGCGTTAAACCGCATTAAGGAGTTCTTAACTTCATAGTTCACAATTTTGAATCCAATCTTTTTACTTTCAATCACACAAAATTCCCACTTACTTACAACAACAAGATATTTTATAAATACTTAAAAATAATAAATAGTTGTGGGTATTTCACCCAGCTAAAGCTCAACTATACAACAACTAATAGCAAAACCTGTACTATGGGAACCATCATTGCAGATAGTAGTCTTTCTGTCAACTTGAATAGACCAAACTTTAAAACATTATTTTTTATTTTCTCCAGACATCTTAGACGACGGGTTCTCCTGCCCTGACGGCGAAGTGATGGGCCCCAACGGACGTGCCCTCCCGCACCCCACCTTCCCCCACCCTGAAGACTGCCAGAAGTTCTACATCTGCCGCAATGGAGTCCAGCCACAGAAGGGAAGCTGTCCACTTGGCAAGGTGTACAATGAGGATACCTTCATGTGCGACAACCCTGAGAAAGTTCCTGGATGGTAAGAGAATGTCATATTCTGTTACTTTTTAATATAAAAAATAAAGGAACTGCTATATTTAAATATTACCTGGGGATCTGCACCCACACCCATCTAATATTATTAAGTTAAAATAAAATGGGTCTCTTCGCACACCTATCTGTCCTTAAAGCCGAGACATGCAATTCTTATGCTTCCGCGACAAATGATCTCATTGTCCTTTATTCTTCACCTATTAGGTACATATAACTAACTTACTAGCTTGGTAGCGTGCATCTAAGAAGAAGTTCTTAAGAATTCCTCGACCAGCATGACTAAGTTACATTAATAGTAATGCTGTAAAGATGAAGCCTCTCAAATTTAACGATTCATGATTTTATCAGATTTAACATATTTTCTTTCATGGAGTGAGTAGTAACATTGACCGATTGTGTTTCAGCGAAAAATTCTACGAAGGCCAGTCATTTGAGAAGAACAAATTACCCAAGAAAGCGTGAGCAGTGTCATAACTATTAGGATAATATTTAGCGTTTACATTTATTTAATAACAAATAAATAAATTTAATTTAATGTGGATTTTGATTTTCCTTGACTACTTTTGAGATGTTTATGTGAGTAAAAGCAGCCTGGCTAGTTTTCAGTTCAACTGTTATTTGTAGTAGGTAGTGTAGTAGTAGTTTTAATTGGTTCAATGTGATTTTGAGCTCTACAAATGAAAAAGTAGACACTCTGTACCTGCAACTTCAACATGCGTCATCCGTACGAGATGTTTTATTGTTCATAAAATTTTGCCAAGTATTAGAACCTATTGAGGTACCCTAATGAATGAAATCATATTAAAGGCGTTGAAATTGGGTAGCAATTAGCTCCTAGACGCAGGGATGGATAAGCTAATTTTATAAAATATAGACGGTATTGATTTACATCAATCTTTGAGTGGACAACTTATAGGTCAGCCGCCAGCTTACTGTAGAAATGACGTCAGAAAAGCTATAGAGCTTTTAGACCAATTCATTAGTATAGGCATGTTTTGAAATGGCCGCTGATAGCCCTCAAATAGCCATGGATATGGTGCCTGAGGGAAAATGAAGCTACTAAGGTACACGCGCTTAAGTACTGGTGCACAGCCACAGAGGTAACCAGACGTATACGTATCAGAAATACTAACATGAGATAAATAATCATCATTCCAACGCCCATCATCAGTGTTTCTGGAGCAGCTCACTGTGCTTGGCAGATAGCTTGGTGATCGCAGAAGTGTTTATGTACGAAAGTACCGAAGAGAATGTTACTGCCCGTTTCCTGGATCTACCCTTAACCGGCTCTTACGGGGCCCTGGACGAGTTGGGATAGTGCATTCATTGACCAGTTAATGTGTGCTGTGAAATCCATAAAATGTTAGATTTACTTGCATATTTTAAAAACTCATAAAATGAGAGAATAGGCATGAACCTAAATTTTTTTTTTGATATAGTAATTATATTCGTCAAAAGATAAACATTTGTGAAAACAAAAATTAAATATCTCAAAAAATGACCAAGTTACAAGCATTTTAGAAACCGGAATAGAAAGAGATAGCTCAAACGGCCAGTGACGTCAGAGCAATGTCGTCATAGTACCTCATTACTAAGCTGTGGTAGTTTTTCACACAATGTCTTTGGCATGTGACGTTACGAGTGGATTTTTTATAGTAACTGTGGGGGCGCTCTGTTTCGCGAGAAAGGGACAGGAAATGCATCCTGTAGAAACTTCAAAAGCTTATTACTCCGTAATTTATTTACCGATTTTACATATTTTTTCAATTATTGCATTCATTTTTAATCTTCTTTATGAAAGTATTATTTATTTGTTCATTTTTAATAGTAGTCATCATGCCTATTGTGTCGTCTAAAATTAGAAATCCATCCCACGAAAATGATTATGTTTTATCTTTTCCAACTTAAAAAAACATCAATAAAATAATACTATAAAATAGGATTTGTGGCTTGACAGATACAACTAACTTACTAGATCGTTATTATACGTATGCCACTGATAGAGTCGATTGCAAGCTGTTGCTAATAATAATTGTAGCTATATTGCGCAAGCGCACCCGCTGTTGTCATTGATGTAAGAAGGCCGGAATAACCAGCACTGTTGAAATGAACATAGTCATGTGTCGGCATCGATCATACAGACTTTAGAAGCGTAATACAATGCTATGACAATGACAAGACAATTGCGCTTTGTTGATCGGTTGGTCCCAAAGATATTGGACCTATGCAGCGTTTAGCGCAGAATTCGCCCTATATACATAGCGCTTAGTTAGTCTAACGAAGCCGAAGTTGGTGGTTTACGTTCAATTTTAGTGCTATCAGCGTATACTTTATACATTACACAGATACTTAAATATTTCGGTAATATTATGATGCATACCTCTCAAAAATATATACCTACTAACTGTGATTGTCGTTTGTTTTGAGAAGCAAACTTTCAGACATACATTTTTCAAACTAGGTAGTTAGATAAAAGGTGAACTCAGCTACGCGTGATCATAACTATTTCAGTTATTCTAACTGACCTAATATGATAGAGATCAGGGGGCTGATCACGTAACATTGACAGCAATGCAACAGGCGAAATTCTATTCTGAATTTAAAATTCTCTGGCAAATCATGATCATTTTGGTTTCTATTGATTGCAATCTAGTGACATGATTGTCTAGCTGTGATAGTAACTAACAAAGACTTAATTATGTCACTCAACTGTCAATGAAACATGGGTATCAGTTCTAGATTATCTACAAAGTATCAGCTGGGGATTTTAAATAAATAAATAAATAAATAATAATGAGTAATTTCGTTTGGATGAAGTCTCTACGTAGTACTATTATGTATTCTGTAGTATTAAAATTTAGATACTGGGCGGAGCTGACTAACTTACATTCCTAAGTAATTGTCACATAACGGCACAGAGGTTAAAATTGCCTGTAGTTTTGTATTTTTTAAAATAGTTTTGTTAAATAGTAGGACTTCTCTGCGAGAGCTCGTAGTACCGCCATCGTCATCAGGTCTGCGTGAACACGTTAACTACTGAACATAGGTCTCCTTCATAGAGCACCAACTGCAACTGCTGCCTCTTGTATCCAACGGCTCTTCGCGGTTTTCGCCAGGTCGTTGGTACAGTAGGTATGCTAGCAGTTCTGTTCATTCGATCTAGGTACTACCGCTTTTGCAGAAATTCTGCCGCTAAGTAGTGTGCAAGCACTAGTGTATTCTGGTCTGAAGGATATAGCTACTGAAATTACGCCAAGATGGTGTGCGCAGGGGATGAGCGGCCGTGACGCTTAACATCAACCAAATAACTAGATTGATACTACGGCATTGGTTAATTAATCTAGACTAGTAAGTGAAAACAAAAAAATTAGTTGGATATCCACTCCTTTCATTCTTCGTAGTTCCAAGTTACTCCCGGTATGGTTTTACGACACTGCTTCAAGAGAATTAGCTAAATGTGTTTAATAAAAGATAGCATCTAGTGTTTGCGCCGATTCAAACGTGAACAACTGCAACAGAAATCAGTCTAAAAATGCGCAACACGTTATTTTGATAGGCAGTAACTGTAACTACTTAGTAGGTATTTATACCATTTCATATATATTGTTAGCATACGAGACTGCCAAGTCTAAAAAGTATAAAAAGTGGCGGCCGCTATATTGAACATATCTCACGCAAATCGTGCAATAACTAGATCGCGAAACATTATCTGGATTTTAATACAAAGGCAAAAAAGCAAATAGTTATTAAATCAAGCACAGTTTACTACAGAACACATTGTCACAGATAAGATAACACTTACTGAGGTTTACGAAAGACGCAGGTGTTACTTACCATTTTAACCATGCAATGAGTTAAACCGCAAAGGAAACGCGGTGCAGACAACTTTCTAAAGATATTGTGAATGTAAAGGACATGCTTAAAATTCATTCGATTTGCACAAAATTCTAATAGTTACAAGATAAATAAGTAATTGATAGAGTTGATTTGCGAGCTCTAGATCTTAGACAGAATTCGCTCAGGATGTAGGAGTGGCCATGGAGCCACGCTATTTCAGATACAAATGCACACACTAAGTTGCTGAGCCATTGAAGTTAATATCTATGATTTTTATAGAAGTATCGCCTGCTCGGAAGCTGCGGGTTCAATTCTCGCTCGTGATTCTAATTTTTCCTTTACAAATTAATCCATCGAAGTTAGTTTTAATTTATAATATTAACCTCCATTTTGATCACAGAGCGAATTCAATGTTTCAGCCACTTGACTTATTCTGTCGTTTTGTAGTTGTGTCCTTCTTCTGAAGTCGGTATATACCTAGTTATAGTAGACTTTATCACATCCACCTACCTTTATCCTGTATAAATGGAGTCGTTGGAGCATGTTTTCTGTAATGTTGCAGTCGTCTGTGTGAGACATCATCTCAACATGTTATATGTAGAGAATTGTAGATGCCAACAAAATTGCATCCACGCGGTTTTTAAATAATCTAATAATGTTAATATAATATTTAACCGAAAAAGTTTAGTAAGTGTTTTAGTAAGTTCGATAAAACATGTTTAGAAGTAATACTAACAACTGCAGAACCATCAGAAATTATAACATCTACTTACATAGCCCTCGAAAACCAATAAACATAATTACAATTAAAATACGTTTTGGTATTTTAAAATGCATTTTAATTAGGTATTAACATATAAATGTTACATAAACCTCAGCTTTCAATGAACCGATATAGCAATTATTCACATTATGTTTTAGGAAAACAATTTATATAACAGTTCGTTGACAAGTTTTTTTTTTGGGTTCCGATGTCTTCTCGGAAATCCATTTACAAGTAGGTACCTACGTCATCTGAAGAAGCCTTTCTGCCAGTATTTCCAGTATTAGTGACTCAAATTTATGGAGTTCTACAGAGAAAATTTTCAGGAATCGTAATTTTTTTTTGTGTTTAACATGTACCTACCTACGGAACTCTGACGCATGTTTTAGGCTCATATTTGCATAGGATACGTAATAGATTATATGGGGAAGATAACAAGTTAAAATATTTGAGAGAAGTTGACTGTTAAATAGTATAAAAATAACTTTGTATAAAAATCGTGTATTAACTTATTTTTTATAATATCTCTATCCTCATACTGATATATAATAGTGGAGTGGTCGTTTGATTGAATGTTTTCAATGTTTGTTAGGTCTTTTTAGTACTTTTACGTCAAAATGGCTGAACCAATTTTGATGCGGTTTTGCACAAAGATATATACTTAAACGGAATTAAAAAATCCTCTATTTCTGTCACGGTCAACATAGAATTCTTTGATTCCGTTAGCAAAAGTTACTTATCACATATTAGTAATATAACAACAAATTTCTGCTAAGCTTATTACGTACCTACATAACAAGTAACTAATATATGTATTATTATAATTTTACGTCTTGTGATACAGGGTATGCCGACGAGGTATATGGCCGTTTTCGTAATAGGTGACTCGGTCTCGATACTGACATTTGAGGTTGAGTCTTATTTATAGTCGTGTTCAAAGTACTGTTACTGTTTTAGGTTAGGTACTGCTTGTGTGTTACTGGTACTGTTTATGCGACGGTATATGTTGTTTTCCGTGATCGAACACATACCTAATATCTAATATTCCAAACATAATTTTTCATCCATTTTTCTTTCGATTCATTCTAAAATCTCACAAAATTCTGTTGAATAATATTTTAAAACATTTCAGCCAGAACTTATTCTAAGATTCCAGCATAATGTAAGTATCTGTGTCAAGATGAAAATAGCTCACGCTCAATAGCTTCATGCACCCTATAATTACTTATATGAAGCTATTAGCCATTTCGTTAGAAATACAGACCGATGTAATAGGGTGAATTCTGTAGTGAAATACATACAACTATTTCTGTGTGTTGTTTGTTCTAACAACTTTATCTGTAATAATACGGCTAACAAAAACACTGTTGAATACGTTTTTATTTTACCTACAATACATTTTTTTCTTCCTAAGATATTCTGGTACATCCACTGGCTTCTGCGGGTCCAAGCCCCTCTACACATAGAGGCCCATCACGACTGCGAGCGGCGTCGACCGGCGCACGCGCACCAGTGCTACCGGCCAAGGTACGACGTTCAGACGTCGGCAGACCACAGACAAACATGAGTAGTGTGCACGTCGTGATTTTAGCCGCCTGCGTTGCTTACGGTAAGAAAACTTTAACTTTATTTCCATAGGTCATTTGTTGATCTAATCGAACAAACCATCACAAAGAGAGACAGAGAAAGAAATGTGTAAATATAATATAATCAGGAGCAGTGCAAAGTTTTGGCGGTTTTTTGCGCCAATGGTAAGGCCTTATATCATTTTGGTCTAGTTATTTAACCTTATGCAGATATCAACAAGTGTGACATTGTGACATTTGCGCGCCCGTATGTTGGTAGGTATTAAACTTCTATAAAAATTATGTAAATAATTATGGTACTGTATAATGATATCAAATGAATATTATGTGTCGCAACAAGAAATATAAATATATGTATAAATACTTTATGATAATGATTATAGCCAACCCACAGCCAACCAGACCGATCTTTTACAACAGTACAAATTATTATATTTTATAAATAACATTTATCTGCAAATCCCAACAAAAAGTTTCAAACATTGCCAAACAGCTTTTTAAGTTCAAACACACACCCAAATTGACTTATTGACATTAAGTCTAAGCGAATATATTATGTACCTAATCATAAAAACTGGTTCCTAAACCTAGGCACATTTGGCGGACTTCAAGATTTAATACAAAACGAATGAAATAAACCGATCCTAAATATATTCTTATGATACCGAAGCTAAGCATAGCTAGCGAAGCATATGCAACATTCTAGATTTTTAAAACACTTAGAAAATGTTACTATTTATTAGTAACATTTTCTAAGTGTTCACACAAGTTACAACCTTAATTAAACACATTCTTGGCCAACTAATTACTCAGTAAATACGTAATGTATGACCTTAGTTTTACCTTTTAACTTTCAAATAACTAAACGTTTCTGCAAACTATTAACTGTTAAGGCTATAGTTATTTAACAAAGAATATTTTGTAGCCATAATTAGCCATTTTAGTTCCTTTATAATTTTTTTTAAAGTCCTTGTTTAAAGATATTTGTATACATGTATTATGTAAATACATTAAATTAGAACTACAATGTTTATTTATAAACCTCGAGCGTAGCTAGCTGATGGTAATGTTTTTTTAATCCAATATCTCAGTTGGTATTGGGAGATGTTTCGAACAATTACTTTAATTTGTCAGGTTAAAACGGGGATTAGAGTGTAAATATTGCACAGCTCATCTGACTTCTTTCAGCCAAAGCTTATCAGTGTAAGTTTTAACTCATTGTCATATAATTAAGTATTAAAAATTATAGTACTTATGGGATATTTACCGTGATTAGAATCATTTTTGAGTTCCCGATATTTCGGCATAGTTACATGCACCATTTTCACGGGTAGACTGAAGATGCGGGTGGATGATAAAAAGTTCGAACGTGGTTAAAAACGTGGTAAACAACCGTGAAAGTTTAAAACAGTGTTTTATTAGAAATTATGTTTGAATCAATTTATATCATTCCATTATAGAACTTACCGTCCTAAACACGCGACTATATTTGGGACAAATAGAAAAAGACAATGTGTCTTTCCTTTTGCAATTCATTCAAGTGTATAGAAACTGGATTGGCTTGTTTGTTTCATAATACACATGGCATTCAACATCGTATGTAACAAGATGATCTGCAGGATGCGAGGGCGGGTTCGGCATATTACGTACATGATTTTATAATAATTATAATTAATATATCCACCGTTGAAGAGAAACTCATGTCTATATCTGCTTCATAGCTTCATGTTTGTTTATAATAATAAATTGTAACATCTTTACTAATAAACTGCAATGTTTAGTGGAAGAATAGAATTTAGTGTTTTGTTTCTTTCTATCAAGTTTGAAATGGGCAAAGATAAAACCACTAAAACACTAAAGTAGTTATTCCACTGCAATGTTCCTTATTGAATGTAACCATTAGAAACAAATAAATGTTGCATTGCAATCAAATTTCTGAGTAAGGGAGTAAGAATAGATTGCATACTCTAACTATTTTTGTGATGTTGAAGTAGTATTACTTTTCTTTGGTCTTCCGTCTTGATTGATTGACTCATCATTGTATCAAAAACATTATATAAGTACCTATAGCTCATAATGGTAATTCGGTAAAGCTAGTTTTATATACATGTTTCTAAATGTTGTAGTAGAAACAGAATTACAGAATAATTGCTAGGTACTTGTTTAGTTATGTAGGCCTATATCGATAATAAGTTTGTGCAAAATCTCTTCCTTTCATGCTGTATGTTATATAATTGCAATGTTGTTTCATCTAACAGTAGAGACCTCAGTAACATTAAGATACATTGCCTGCCATGTGTTTAGTAATCAAGGTCGTCGTGTGACTTATGTATATTGAAATACAAATTTATAAAAATAACAGCAGGGGCCGTACTGTGAGCTTTAGTGCGATTCAAAACAGAGCCTGTATTGGATGGCTTCGTTTTTTTTTGTATGAAGATTTTGACAAACGATCCAATATTGGCTCAATTTTGAATCGCGCTAAGAGCTCACAGTACGGCCCCAGATCTTTACCAATGCAAAAGTTTTTGAAATTACTGATAGTCATAAATATTATTTGTTTTTCGTTTTTTTTTTATATCCGTGTTTTTTTAATATTATACATATGTAAGTACTGTTAAATTACATGCATTATTTAACTTTTCTTATAATGGAACTAATTAAAAAGCACAGGTAGGTAAAAATGTAACTTGATTGCAACCAATAGAAATTCTTTGTATGAGTTTGTCAATTTCATTACTCAGCTTATGAGACGTATTAGAAATACGTATAACTTCCTTAGGTTATGAACATGATTACAATAAATTCAAATTACGAATTTAACTTCTCCTTGTTGCATTTGAATTAAAGTTAGGTACATGATCAGTCTGCTATCTAGTACTTACTTCAAAAAAACTTAAACAACTACTCCAAAAATTTAACTTCAACGCTAGATTAGTTCTATGCGTTTAATTTTTAAAGGGATGATCAATTAATACCCGGCCTTACAACACGGGCTTATAGCGTTGTATAGTTTCCTTCAGAGGCGGTAGTAAGCAGTTACAAGTTACTCAACGATTGGAAAGGGAGCCGGAATCGAGAGCAAATACACCAAACTCAAGGCAACAGGCTAGCGACATTTAAAAAACATATATATGAATTATTTGGGCCGGTTCGACCGGTGATTTATGTTGTGAAACGAATGAATGGCCATTGATTAACATGTTAATTGAGGTTCCTTATGTTTATGTCGATTGAAATAGCTACTTGAAGAGTTGAGAGAGTAACATAATTTGCATAAAGTTAAAATAAACACGAAGCCCAAAAGTTACATCAAGGGATAATAAAATTATTGTAAAGATGTCGAGCACGAAATAGTGCCATAAGCTGAATGACACCCATGCAAAAATACATCGATTGCTCGAGATTCGAACTTCGAACTTCATTTGAGAATCGAAGCTCAGAAGCTTATTACTTATCTTGCTTTGGCTTATTCACTGGGCCCAATTCTCCGTTTTTTACATATTTGATTTACTAGGTGGTAGGACTTTTCTGCAAAGTTCGTCTAGGTAGGTACCACCGCTTTGCCAGTTATTCTGCCGCCAAGCAGTAGTGTGCAATCACTACTGTGTTCCGTTTGAACGGCATTGTAGCTAGTGAAATTACTGGGAAAATGAGACTTTATGACCTGATTACACAGTAGTAATCTGATTACTAGACTGTGACGGCAGTGTCACGCAAAACTTTATTATTTTAAAGTTCCGAGCGACACTGCAACTGTTATGGGCGGCCGTATTGCTTAACATCAGGTGAACGACAAGCTCGCCACGTCATTCATTCTCATAAAAAAAAATGAAAAAAAAAAAGACAGTGAGAAATCTAAAAACATATTCTAAAAAAAGGCCGTAACTAAGATTCATATAGTTTTCATACAAAAGACTTCAACGCGTGCGACTCGTGCTCACATTCTGTATAAAATTTACCTATTGAAACATAAGTCGACACAAACAAACATACATAGACTGCTTAAACATAACAATTGTTTTGGGTTTGCCCTATATTGGTAAAAAAATCAAAAATTTTAGAATACCACGAACAATGCCTCGAATCTTGATAACATAACATATTAAAATAAAATGTGCGCAATGATTGCAATGTAATGAAAGTATTTCATAAGACAATTACTTAGAAAATAAATTCAATTGCGGTAGTAAAATACAGCTTGTTAGTTATAACTTTAAATTGTACTCAAAAATCCGCACGTGTACAAAATATTAATTAATATCTTACTTTTTGCTGCGTAAGTTTCGTTTGTTTTAAAATGTTGCAACATATTTATTTTGTAACGAGCACTAAAAGGCTTTTAAAGCTTTAAAATACTTAATTATAAGTATTTTAAACCAATAAAGTACTTAAAACGGGTTGTCATTATTTTTATTATGTAAAGGTCCATTCACACAAGGCGATTTCTACACGGTCCGGTTTTTATTCAGCTGCTAACACAAGAGTATGGATCACTATAGAGTCATTCACACCAAACCGGGTGCTGTAGAGAGAGACGGTGGTCGTTACTAGGCGACGCACAGTATAGTATGGAAAGGTGTAGCAACCGTCTCGTGTTCTATGGCCGGTATATACATATCTGTGGCGACCGGGTACCGGACCGTGTTGAAACTCCGTCATGTGTCAACTCAATCAATCAATCAATCAATCGTCAATTTATCGCAAAATAAAATAATTGATTAAAAGAAATTAAAGTGAAAAATAAAATAATTTAGTATTGTGGTTTATCACAATAACTATGAATTTGTAATAAGTTACTTTACAATCGTAGTTAATGTTTTGCTTTGCTATGGTTTCTTTTGTCTTTACCGAAGTTTTTGTTTATTGCAGAATTCGCGTAATAGGATATTAGATAATAAGTACCTATTGGCTTTACTGTTTTGTAATATTTTTCTCTAGGCAAGAGATTTCACGCCTCATTTACCCTTTAAGAAACCTGACAGAACTTTTGACATATTTTTTAAATGATTTAAAAACATTACGCGTATGGCCTAAATACTTCAGTCTCAATTGACGACAATGTACTCTTTGGCGAAATCTTCATTCACAATTAGTTTTTCAGTTGTGGTTTTATTTTCCCATTATAGTAATAAGATAAATATCGAAAATAAAAGAGTTAGAATTAGACTATTCGTTTGAATCATTGTAGATGTTGAAGGGATTCGTGAAGGCTATTTTTCCTCATTACGAAACTTGACACCTGACAGATTTTATCAACATCATATTATATCATTATAAGCATCTTCGGTTCACTGAGCCGCTCTTAAAACTGACAACTGATGGGGCAGAAAGGTTCTCGTGTGATGATCACGAATCACAAAATGCAGCGTATAGCAAGCGTATAGCAAGTATATACAGTAGGAGGACTGGCGATCTGATCAAAACCGTGGGGAGCCGATGGATGCTGAAGGCAAGCAGCCGCTCAAACTGGCGCTCTAATGTGGGAGACCTGTGTTCAGCAGCGGACGTCTTCAGACTGTTGATGGTGATGATAACATCTCCAATTACTAATTAGATAGCTCGAGTCAGAGTCAGGGGGTCGAGCTCTGAATGCGAGATAAGACGATCCGATTTCCTATTCTTGTCAATAGTATTGCGAAACCGCGGAAGGTGCGGAGAAACCTGTCCGTGTCATCTCTGTTATGTAACCCGCGGAAATGTTTGGCGTCTCATCGAGATGTTTATTGGATTTTCTTAATTTATTATGCTGTGGTAGTGTTTTGTTTGTAGCTCTGGTGAATTTCTTCAATATTTATGTAGCTGTACAATTCTTCTAAATCCTATTGTTGATGCCATTTGCATAATAATAGATGAACAATAAAAAATGCGTACTACTGGTACTACATACTACTAGTCAAGATTTTAATTGTGGGTCTGGGTCTGGTGCCACGTTGGTTCGTAGAAATTTTCCGAAAATATTGACAACAAACTAAGCCAATCTACTGAGTTTTGATGATTTCAATTATAGTAGTAAATAGTTGTTGTCCAACAAAATTTCATTTGAATAAAGATGCTTTTGCCTTTACATGAAAGTAAAAAAAAATTAATATCACTATCAAAACATAGCATCAAAATTTTTATCTCTTTCATCAAGACACTACTTCATTACACACATTAGAGACATGAGAATTCAAATACTTACCTACTTAATTAGCTGCATTACCAAAGTATATAATTTTATCTAGATTTCAATTAAAACAGGTACAAAGCATTAAAATGGTTATCAAACCACCTGACTCGAGACAATCTACAATCTCGCTATTTATCTTAATTACAATCAAAAGGTTCAAATCATGAAAACATTTAAATTTCTACTGCTGTAGTTTTGTAACGTGGAAGTGTTCTTATGTTTCAGAAACTATTTGGAAATTAATTGAGCTATATAATTGGATGTATAATTTTGAAGGTCATTGAACTAAACTAACAGATATTACTAATTCTAGTAGACAAATTTAAATAACCAAAGTCTAACGACACAATGACAATAATATCTGTGATTATTCTATATCCAAATTATAAGATAACGGGCCCGATAGCTCAGTTGGTAGTATCCCTGCCTTCTGAACTGAGGGCTGTGGGTTCGATTCCTACCCAGGACAAAACATTTGTGTGATGAACATAGATGTTTGTTCTGCGTCTGGGTGTTATATTGTATTCTATGTATGTATTTACAAACAAAAAAAGTATCTAAGTATTATATCAGTTATCTGGTTCCCATAGAACAAGCTATGCTTAGTTTGGGGCTAGATGGCGCTGCGTGAAATGTCCACACATATTTATTTATTTATTATATAACCCAATAAATAAATTTCTGCAATATAAGAATACTTCCACGTTATATAACTACAGCAGTATGAATAAGATCTAAAAAAAATGAGAAACATATTCAATAATTTTTGTCAGTTTTTCATGATCAAAAATAGATGAAACATTTAAAAGAATCGTTAATTTATACTATAACACTCATCTCTAACTGGTGTGAAACCAAAAACAAATTAAATTACACGTCCGGTCCGTTAAAAAAAAACATGATTTTTGTATTGCTGTAACACCTGCTTAGCATGACCCCAGATAATATAATACCTACAGAACAGATGCCTCATCCCATACAACGGAACACCGCGGGCTATTTTACGAATTATTTTATTCCTGCATAACGCAAGATTATCAAGCGACATTTATTGCGTATTGTTATTACAGTTATTATTTAATATACTAAGGGGATGACGATCCCTCATGATTCAAAATTTCCCTTGCATTAACTTTATAAAAAAAATACTTACGTGAACATAGTTGTGGCCAAAAGCTACTAAACCTACACAAAGGTATCTCCGATCTAGTCTAGAGTTGGCCCACTGCGTGCGACCACGTATCAAGGCTAGCCAGCATGTAGCCACTTTCGCTTATTAGCTCCGGTGGCCGCTAAAATGCTACTCAATTAAGCATTAATTGCGTGTCAAAATTTTGATTATGACAATGGTACGCTTGCATAATTTTGTTATGAGCAAAATGATTTAATTCATTGTCAGTAGCTGTTTACGACGTTAAAACGTTGTTAAAATGTTTTAAGCTTTATAAACGCGAAGCGCACTGTCTTTTCATCATCATCATCATCATCATCTTGTCTACGTCATCATCATCATCACCAACAGCCTTTAGATACCGAAGACGCTCTGTGTGGGAAGCCTTTATATGTTCAGCAAGTGGGCTAAATATAGGCTTTCCCCACAGAGCGCTTCTTTGAGCAGCTGCATCAGACCTAAATTGTCTTAGCACTAAAGAGTGGCTAATGGCATTATGCTACAGCGCTACGTTTTAGCTCCCAATGTGACTAAATACAAGTACAAGTGCGTAAGGTCATGAAAAGTGTTACGCTCGTGCGTTATTTATTTTATCAATCTTTGAATATTTTATTCAAAAACGTATGGTTTTATTGGCTTTACGTAACCTTTATAAGGTTTTCATAATGTTTTGACACAATTATAATAGTCATTATCGTTTGCATAGTTTAACAATATCAGAATGACTGCAAGGGGCGTGATGTTTAAGTATTTTCCATCATGTGAATGATATGATACCATAGTGGAAATAATGTTGGTTCTCTTAAAGGGGACAGAGTGGGGGATAGAGTAGGAGACTGTGGAAAATCATCATATAGGAAAAGAGATAAGGTTGTATAATCAACATACATACATATTTATAATCTTGATAGAGATAAAATGGTACATTTTAACTAAATTTTTTTCAGTGATAAGTAATTATAGGCACCTATCAATTTTTTTTGAGTGCACATACAGTAACCTCATTTTTAGTTCAACAATTTCTACGTATTATTTATTATGCATACATTAATATTAATATCTTCCTGAAAAAAACAAAGCAAGGTAAACAATCTTTCTGTTTATCTGTTAACTCAATTAGAACCATATTGTTATGATGCGTCTGTTTACTCAGCAAAAGTAAAAGTGCTTGAGGTTGTTGCTTCTTTGCCCGACATCCATGTCGTGATGTTTCTTCACGACTTCTGTTTTCTTCACGGTTATAATTTCGTAGACTCTATGTCAAAGTTATAAGATTGAATTTGTAAGATCTATCAAATAGTTAATAAATATATGTAATTTATGATTAGACAATAAAGGTTATTCTAGCATTTAATTTACAATGTGTTTGTCTCAATTAGTAACTATGTAGTAAACTATCCAAATCAATTTATGAGCACATTATATAATTATAATAATCAATGAGTCGATTATTCCTCTTGCATCCGGACGACGTCAAAAGGTTGCCAACACTTACCAACTTCACGGTTCACATAACTCTTCACGCGTTATTACATTGAAAGTGTGATTATAGCCGATGAAATCGCACCGGTTAGTCGACAACCTTTAATTTGTAAACGTTCAATTATCGGCTCTTGAAGCTAGTAATTTGTGTGCTCTAGATTTGTAATCCTTAGTAATAACTTCAACATTTTCGTTTTTGAAACTCACGACTGTTGCGAAAATATAAAGTACATGTACCGTAAGAACCGATATGTAACAGGTCTACTAGAGGTCATTGTTGCCTTGTCGTTTTGTATGTTCACGGTTCTCTGTTCATGTCTTGCCCAATCACATTAGTTAAGATGTCAAACAAGGCACATTAGTATAATGAGTACAGTATAGTAGCCAAGGCATTGTTAAATCATGGTAATTTTTTGTTCACAGCTAGTGCTGGCATCCTTTTGGAACACGCCCCTGCTTGTCCAGAGCAATATGGAGTTCAGGTACTTAATAAAAATCAACTATGTACACTGTATTTAAGTTTTTAATCTCTTTTTTAAAAATTATTATAATATCCGCTTAGTAGCGATCTGAACAATCCTATTGCAGCCGCAGTATCGGCTGCGCTAGGATCAGTAGACCAGTCTAGCCCTCCAGGCATATAAAGGATACCAGTGTAACAGAATCAGACACCAATGTGGTTAATGTTCCTTCCAACTTTCATAATCTGTATTCTGGAACCCTCACTTGAGAGCCAGTTTCCGATACAGGAATAATGTGATGTCCTTTGCCACCATTGTCAATTGACATAATGTGAAACGTGATCAAACATTACATTGCTTTTTTCGCTATACCCAGACATCTGAAACACGCGGTGCCTTGTGGATTTGCCAGCTCAGTTAAGGCATTTTTTCATCACATTCCAGGCATATGCGCACCCAGAACTCTGCGACCAGTTCTTCCTGTGCACCAATGGCACGCTGACGGTGGAAACCTGCGAGAATGGTCTGCTCTTCGACGGCAAGGGGGCGGTGCACAACCACTGTAATTACCACTGGGCTGTAGACTGTGGACATAGGAAAGCTGACTGTGAGTAGCAAAATACTAATTTCTTTCCTATACATCATTTTGACCTTCTGCATCTTCTTCAGGGAGAACCATTCAATCTGGAATCCGTGGTAGTTTAGGTTTAAATTTAGGCGTGAAGTGAAAGTATAGTTTCCATTTTTCAAACTAAAAATATGACTGCCGATCTATGTATTAGTCTTTTTTGTAGTAACATCACATATTCTATTTATTAATGATCCAAATTACAGAACTGTGCCTTTTTTAATACCACTTTTTTACGTAGTAACAAGACTTTGCTTCTAACAGTCTTGTTACCTACCTTTAGCAACGTCCATTTTATAAGTGAGGTTTTCGTTAATTTGTTGCCAAGCAATTGGTAAAAAGTTAAGACTGGTAAAGCTGTAAATGACCACTCCAAGTTGCAGAAGAGATGTATAACCCAGTAATACTCAAATCATTATTTCTAAATTTCTAGTGACGCCCCTCTCGAGCCCTGGCTGTGAGTACCAGTTCGGAATCTACCCCGACAGCCACGAGTGCTCCACCAGTTACGTCAAGTGCGCCTACGGTATCCCCAACCAGGAGCCGTGCACACCAGGACTCGTGTACGATGAACGCACCCACGGGTGCAACTGGCCTGATCTGCTGCAGCCTTTCTGTAACCCCGAAGGTGAACGATCTCTTGTAATCTTTATTTTTTATCTTAGGCTTGCGTATTTTGACCACTGTCTCACCTGATGGTAAGTGACAACGATGTCAACTATGGAGCATGCTTGCTTAGAAGATCACTTCTAGCCTTGGAAATCGCAGTTTCTGAACCATCTTCAATATTAGGTACTTAATATGTTGAGGATATTTTTATGAGCACAGTGTATTGGTTTAACTACACAGTTTATTGGGTTAACTTCAATTATTTTAATTCAACAATTAAAGAGGTATTAATTGGTATATTTCGAAATGGTTTACAAAACAATGCGAGGTACTTACATAGATAGTTTAAATAATTTCAACTAATTATAAATGTGCGAGAAAAATAAGTTGAATAGTTTTTGTAACCATTCCATTACCCCTCATTTTAATTACAAGGTATTAAATTGTAATATTTGTTTAAAACCTTATCTATCTAAACTCATATTATTATGTATTGCTACCTCTTATGATTATTTTATTTGGGTAATCTTTTCTTGTTCCTTTTCAACCAGCACTACAACTCGTTCCACACTACACAAAGGTTAACTGGAAGAAAATGCTACTTAGAATTAAGTTCGCCTATGTACTTGGTTTACTCTTGTGCAATAAAGCATTTATATTATATCTATCTATCTATTAAATCCAGAGTAATCTAATATATTTAATTAAAGCTACTAATTATGATCTACTGCAGTTAGAACATTGTGAAAATTAGGACCAGCTGTTTGTTATGTTTCATTTAGTAAGTTTTAAAAACATTAGATAAAATTGACTTCGAGGTCAAATACACATACTATTTAATTGACAAACTGAAATTATACCCACTTTCCAGCGGTAATCGGCTTCAAATGCCCATCGAAGGTGCCCGCCAACACGCAGTCAGCCAAGTTCTGGCCATTCCCCAGGTTCCCAGTACCTGGCGACTGCCACCACCTGATCACTTGTGTTGAAGGTCAGCCGCGTCTCATCTCCTGCGGAGAAGGCAAGGTCTTCGATGACGAGAACCTCACATGTGAGGATCCTGAGCTAGTCCCGCATTGCAGCCACGCGTGATTGTTGATCGATGCGAACGAACTTGGGCCTTTTGGTTGACGGAATCAAACTGTTGCAATTTAAGTATTTGGCATAACACCAAAATCTTTAAATCAGTTTTCCTTAGTATCTTCACTTATACTTTACTTAGAGAGAATAAAAAACATCTTTTATAGTAAAAAAAAAACTGCTGTTTTAAGCCCAAGTTCGTTAATGGTATTGCAAGACGAAAACGAAATAGTTGTTACGAAAAAAATTTGTTTGACAAGTATTGGTTGTCATATTTCGGTTTCCAATAAAATTAACTATAAAACTTATCTATATGAGATTAGATTGTAGTTAAATTTTGGTTGTACAATTACGTTTTCGTTTTGTGATACTTTATTCAATATTTCTCTTAATTTCATTCTGTTAATAATTGGAATATCTTTTCCACCGAAACTTATTTATTTCTACTAATTCTACTACGCTGATAAAACGAAATTAAAAAACGTTCGTTTAAAACGTCAGCCATTTTATATTTTTGTGTAGTATAAAAATTGTGATTCATTGAAAACATACTGCCAAATAATCATATAAACAATAGTTTGTGCGTGATATTAGTTACCATAGAAAACCATATATTGTTACCCTATCTAATGTTGAATTCTAATATGTATATTTTTCATGAAGATTTTTCTGTAAATAATACTGAAGTTGAAAATGTAAATAAGAAAATATGTGTGAGATTAAAAATATTAATAACGAAGTCTTTGTTTACTTTATTTATCGTCTATCTGTTTTTCTTTGTATTTACCACAGAGATATGAAAAATATGACGCTTTTGCACCTAGACGAAGCTTTTTTTTTGCTCTGTGGTATTTACCTAACGCGGTTATATTGGCAAACACTGCTCACGAAAAATGAACATAAAATGTAGAACAATAGTTAAGTACCTATACGTTAGCGTAATTTTCTAATGCTCAAGTTTTGTGTCTCATTGCAAGAGAGCGCATCTATTACAAATCGGGTATGCCTCGTGGTTCACATGTATATAAATATAATGATGTATATGACAACGCAGCGCTACGACCACTACATCCGTACGATCCTTAATTCCTTACTAGGCACAGATTTTCTTAAAATATTATGTATTAAATTGTTGGCGCAAAATGTAGTGTTTGAGAAAAAAGTTTTGTGATGATATTGTGCGGTAGCGGTAGAGTAAAGTCCCACAACCGAAGCCTGTGACTATAATCGTTAACAGTCGCACGTGTGGTATATAAAAATTTGATTGAAATTGAGCTTTGTCCCCTACTTTGAGTGACTGCTGCCTCCTGCATCCCCGTAGTTTTATCGTTGGTCCACCTAGTGGGGGTTCATCTATTAATTACGTAACAAATATTATGTTTTCAACTAATCCCTATAATGTTTTGCTAGCTGTCATTCTTATGTATAATCAACAGTATCAACATCATCAAAAACCTGTCACTTTCTATTACCTAAGTGGTTTTATTATAATATGCTATAGCTACATTACTTGTGATCAGATAAGCTGTATCTGTGAGTAATCTTAATAAGTGACTTAATTATCGAGGTTAACGTACCAAGAACACTTGAGTAGTGTATAGACTTGTCAGCCTTTTTAAATTGTATTTTAAATAACTGGAGCTGATTCAAGCTCAACGCACACCGAGCTAGCAAGATTTCCTTGCCTGATAAAGTCTAGAATGAAGAGATCCACTAGAAACTAGTCACATAATGCTCTTTGTTTGACATGACAATAGGTACGCTACATCGCATGGAAAACTGACAACTGATGGGTATGAAGGCTTCCCGACTGCCTAGTCGGCCATCGGGAAACCGTTATGATTGTCGGCACTGCCGACCACAACCGGAAATCATAACGTAGGTCTACTAGGTGTAGCGACTACTGGTCAAAACTGCGGGGAGTCTATGGATGTAAGAAGCAAGCCATTCAAGCTGTTGCTCTATAGGGACTATGGAAAGGCCTATTTTCTGCAGTCTGCTGGCATTTTAGTCTGTCCTACACATTTGCCTGGGTTGAATTTTTTTTCGAGAATGATCCTCTAGCTTTACGTATGCAATAATTATTTACTAAAAGCTAAAGGTTTAAGGGTAATAAGAACCTTTAAAGTGACTACAGGATATGACAAGAAACTCAGTTTACTTAAAAATATAATTTATTAAATCTATTGTCACTAAATGCTTCATTCATCATTGACTTCAACGGCCTTCCCCTTCGAGGGGCGTTGGGGCTTGCGGCGGGAGGGGGATCCTGAGGGCTTCGGCTTTATGGTGGGGGGGTTCTCCAGGGCATCGAGTTCGGCGTCTGACAGCTGATCCTTGTACCAGTCCGCGCTAGAATTTAAAAAGTAAAACGTAAGTCTGGAAGCTAGAGATTGAAATTGCCCAATTTCGATTAGCAAAAGTGGCTCAAAATCACTGTGGGTACAGTTTTGTTTAAAGATGTGTATATAATAGCCTCAGTTTGGAAATCTTTATTTTAAATATAGTTTCGAAATATTTGTATGTTAATTTGAAATATTTATAACCAATTTTTAAGAGAAGAAACTAAATCAGTCACGACAGATATTTCCTAAGCATACCTAATTATCATTTCAAGCTAATTACAATAATTTTTTTATTCTAACTTTTAAGTTATATCGCAATGGTTATTTAGATTATCCTAGATTATCTTCATGAAACTTACCACTCAGGCACCTTCCTGGCCCACTCGCAGCGCTTGTTGACGTCATCGAAGGCCTGGCCCAGCTTGCAGCCCGATCGCCGCGGGGTGTTTCCATTGATACACACGTAGAAGAATTGGCAGTCCTCAGGGTCGGCATACCTCGGGTGGGTCAGGCCGAAGGTCTCATTTACAGTGGGGCACGAAAAGTCGAATACATCTGGAGTATGATTTAAGATTAGGAAAAGTAATAGCAATATTAGTATGAAGGTTGGCAAATAAGTCCTTTAATACCGCAGAGTAACTTTCATACTGACAGAGTATTTTTTCAGTTATTCTGATTTAAGGTCTAAAAGATGAATCAATTTTGACGTTTTTATGTGATGAATATGAAATTATAATGTTTTTACAAATAATAAAGAATTTTCGTTATCGGCTTAGAAATTAGAAAGTTCTGATATAACGGAAATTTTAAAAAATAAGTACTACTGATTTGAGAACCATCTACTTTATTGAAAACGGTTAAAATGCGATCTCAAAGAACCCATTATTGAATAGTACTTATTTCTCTTAATGTTTTTACGATTCTATTTCTAATTTTAACGTTTTAGGTAATTGAAGTATACCTACTTTTTTAAGATAGTGGTGAACTTCAAAGTATCTTATTATGGCATATAAACCATCAGATATAATGAAAAGTAACGTAAATGTTCGTAAATACAAACCTGCAGAACCACATCCCTTTTTCTTAGCTTCATCAGGCCAGGTGCAGATGCCATTCTTGTCATTGTAGACCAGACCGTCGGGACAAGTGATCATGTTGAATTTGCCGTCTACGCAGTAGTAGAACTTTCCGCACTCCTTCGGGTCTTCGTGTGAGAAGTAGCCGTGCAGGCGCGGGCAGTGAAGTTGAGGTTGAGGCTCCTCTGTGGAGTTACAAGAAGTGTATAGAACCAACATTCTGTCATTTCATCCTAATTTTGTTAGGATTTTTCCGGAAAATATAAATGGTCAGTGAAAAACGAAATAAAATAGAAATATTTATAGCCTCTGTTAGTCTCAGTAATGTGTGATACCAGTGTGTTAAATTTCATTCAAAATGAGGAGGCGAGCAGGCGCTCAAAGTGGCGCTCTCTGGGGGAAGCCTATATTCAGTGATGGATGTCTTCAGGCTGTTAATGATAATGATGGTGACATACAGAAAACCCCTTAACGTTATCATCATAACCAACAGTCTGAAGACGTCCACTGCTGAACATAGGTCACCCATAGAGTGCCCTTTCGAGCTGCTCGCCTTCTGCATCTACCGGCACCTCGCAGTTTTTACGAGTTTCTCGGCTCACCTGGGCCCTTATTCCGTATGACCATTCAGGCACGTAACGCGGCGCGTTACGATATCTTCGTGGAATGGTTTTGGGTTTAAAATGCTATTCTGTATGCCGTTGTCAAATTTGACAAACACGACAACACACGTTACACACACGTCAAAAAATAGAAAACACTGGGTCAAACAATCTAACGCGTGGCATACAGAATACAATTTTTTGATTCCATGTTAATTCCATGTCGTGGCGCGTTAAAACCCGCGTTAACGTTTGAAACATGTTACACGTCACGCGTTATTGGCAAGGAATCTCATGTGTCATAGCAAATAACCCCCCTAGGCGGTTATTCTCTATCGATTCCTTACTTCGAAACCACGCAAATTCCTTGTCTTACATAAGAAATCTGCAAAAGTCTATTCTCTATGAAACGAACACAAAACCGCGCATAATGAATTTCGAATTGGCGCGATTTGAACTGTCAAAAATCATTTGTTTTACCGAGATGCGTTCCGAAACATCAATACATCTAAATTAACTATTACATAGTCAATATATTTTATTCAAAAAAAACTTAATGTAAAGTGAAGGTATTCCTAACGCTGTGACACGATTTAAACAAGACACGATAACGACGTGTGTCGTGTCGTGTGGAATCTGTGTTTCCATAGAGAATAATCGCCCTGCAGGGTTAGCACGGACGGTAGACAAAATTGTCATTCCCCTGTTTTACTCCACTTGACATGTAAATTGTATGAAGAATTTGACATAAAACAGGGAAAGACAATTTTGTCTACCGTCCGTCCTAGCCCGCCTGGTCCCCACCGGCCTATGTCGCGTCTTCCGGTTCGTGGTCGTCACTTTCCTCCTTTCTTCCCCATCGGTTGTTGGGATTCTCACTCGGCGATGTAATCATAGCGAGGCTCATAATAATATCCTTATTTCGTATGATTATATGCTTTATAATTATGTATTAGCTTCTCCAATTCGATGATATTGGTTTTGAAGACCGGTTTCTAATGTCTTTAACATTTACCATCTGTCGTTCCACCAACATTTTCTAATATAGATATAATGTATAATACAAGTGTACTTGACGGGCCCGATAGCTCAGTTGGTAGTACTTAACCCTGCCTTCTGAACTGAGGGCTGTGGGTTCGATTCCTACCCAGGACAAACATTTGTGTGATGAACATAGAGGTTTGTTCTGTGTCTGGGTGTTATATTGTATTCTATCTATGTATCTATCTATTCTATGTATGTATTTACAAACAAAAAGTATCTAAGTATTATATCAGTTATCTGGTTCCCATAGTACAGGCTATGCTTAGTTTGGGGCTAGATGGCGCTGTGTGAAATGTCCACACATATTATTTTATTTTATTTATAGTGTATTAACATGTCTTACTTGTACCACAGCTAAAATAGAAAAGCCTGTAATGGTTTTACTGTTTCAATGTTTATCGTGATTGCTAAGAATCTTATTGTACTGGATTGTGTGTTCCATAACTACTTTTCGAGGTATCAAACCGGAATAGACCACCTAGATAGAGTAAAAAAAATTTGCAAAACCTAAAATAGCAACTGGCAACATCGTGGGCAAGTATTATTGGAATTACAATAAGATCAGCCGCGACCGCGCAAGGCCGCAGTTCCCTTGAGATTGGAAAGTTGTTCGAGCGGTTGCCGGCTTGTAATCTGTATTCAGCTGATGCCACCAAACTGCCATTTGATTTTCGTATAGGGTTGTCAGTAAACTCCTGAGTGTTACAGTAACAATAGGTATTATAAAAGCTAAATGTGGCTGATAAATGCGAAATGATGTTGTATAAGTTAATAATGGTAATAATGGTTTTCAAAATTCATTTTTATCAATATTATTCAGCGTTTTAAAATCCGGTGAAGCATGGCTATCTCCCCCTCCCTCCTCTTTAAACATTTCAATTTATATTAAATTATTAAAGATAGCGACGATTGTTAATACATACCTACTTATTATTATATATGTCAGGAATAAAAAAATCCGTTCCTATATTGATATTACGCTACTAAAAACATTCATAAATCCACCTATTCAAAATGGAAACCTAACCCATCAACCTATGGCAAAAGACAGCCCTGAGATATTATTGCTAAAAAATTCTAATGTTTTAATAAATTATTCCTATGGTTTTAATACATGTGAGTATTCTATTATACGCATAAGTACGTAGACTGAATTCATATGGGCACCTAAAAATAAAATAAAAATAATCCTTACCAAAGTTACTTTAGTTTTTTATCGCTCAATTTACTACCGGAAAATTGTATTTTTTCGGTGGTCAATACCACTAAGGAAAAAAATCCCAATAAAATTTCAAGTGAGTGTGAGATATTTATCATTATGCAAAAATGTTGATTTCATTTTAGTTCGAGACCGACTCTGGGAAATAGCTCTACAGTTTAAAAAATACTTACGAAGTTTCGGCCTTGCTGAGCAGTCTAGGTTAAATGGCAGGTCACATTTCTCCTCTGTCTGGCTGTAGTCATTGAACACCATGCCATCGGGACACAGCTTCTCGATGATCTCACCGTTTCTGCAAACATTGGCCAATTGTTGGTTCAAGTCGACGAACTTTACAAGGAAAACGTCTTTGAAGATGCATGACCAAAAGATACGTAATTTTTTTTCAACCTTCATCATATCATAATTTATATGAATGAAAGTGCAAGGTAAGGTGGGTTAAAGATTCATATTGGGTTACGGAGAAGATGATGACTCGATTATTTCCATGAAATTTATTTAAAAAAAATAAAGTCCAACCTTTTGTAAAGCCAATAATGCTACGGTATAGTCAGAGGATGTCACAAAAAAGTATAATATACAATTAATCAGCACTTTCAAAAGAGCTTTTATGAAGCTAAAATTCTTGTTAAAGTCAACGAACTTCTAAATGAAAAACATACCACACAAATACATATCTTCATTTGGTTACTTTTTCATTGGCTTGCACAATGCTGCTTAATTTTGCAAGAGCCATAAATCCTTTTGATTGATTTCGGGCGCCCTCTTTGTAAATCGAAATTAAGAAATTGTATTAAGGAATAATCGTTGTTTGTCGACGTTAAGGAAAGAAAAATTAAATAGAATCGTTTAAAAGGCTACGATTGTAAATAATACCTACAGTAGGTGTGTTCAATTGAACTGCATATTCGTTCCACCTGCTTTCAAGTTGCATCATTATAATATCGATAATAAATTAGAGCCTCATTAGCAATACACTGATCTTCAAAAGGTAAGGCAGTTTACTTATTGTATGTAAGTTAACGCACACACTAATTAAATAATTCAAAGACTTCTTTATCTCTTGACAGTTTTCTTACAAGTAGAGCTTTGTATTGAAAACGTGTTGAATGGTCTTCTCCCGATCAATAAACGCATTATGAACCGAAAGATATCTATTTCTGAACTTAGTATATATTCCCTGAATGTATCACATCGAGTAGATGATGATCATTTAGCCTTTTTGCATCTTAGTTCTTAACTGAGGCTACCGGAACCTGTAGCTAGTCTGATGAGCACTAGAAAGTGAGCTTGTATTGTGTAAGTGTGGCTCGGTGGTAGCCCATGTAGCTAACAAATCAACGCACGTTCTAATCCCATTCGGTTCTGAACGAATGTTTCAAGTTATCTGCGGAGTTCGCACTTGCTCTTACAACAGTGAAAGAGTACCTTGTTAGCAAACCGGCACGCTCAAGAATCTCAAAGAGCAATGTGTCATCCTTCAACCTGCACTTAGCCAGCTTGGTGAATTATGGCTTACACTCAGAGAAAGCCCATGCCCTAGCTGTGGGATGAAGTCTGGATGGAGCTGATGACGTGCGTGACCATGTTATTTTTTGATCACACTGTTTTCATCCGAAAGCAACCTAGTTGCAAACTTTAGTTCTATTGATTTTAGGAACTAGCAAATAGCATAGGTGGACTAGGTGGACCGACGACCTGGTGAAAGCCGCGGGGAGCCGATGGATGCAGGAGGCGAGCAGCCGCTCTAAGTGGCGCTCCTTGGGGGAGGCCTATGTTCAGCAGTGGACGTCTTCAGGCTGTTAATGATGAAATAGCATACCTGCATTCGTAGTATTTATCGCACTGCTCAGCATCCGCGAAGAATCCATCATCGGGACAAGAGTTTGTTATCTCTGTGTCCCTATCAGCAATGTCAGCAACGGTCCGCGCCGGGAGATTAGCCGGCTTTTTTCTGGGTTTTGGGCCTGCTGATGATGCTAGTACTGAAAAGTGAGAAAGAATATTTATGTTTATAAAATGTGCATTATTAGATACTAGCTAATATAACCCGGTTTTAAGTGGCGACCACAAACCGGTAGACGCAGCGTAGGCCAGCTCTTCACTAGATGGACAGATGATCTGGTTAGAACCACGGTGAGATGGATGCAGGTGGCAAGCAGTCGCTCAAAGTGGCAGTTCAGTAGTGGACGACTTCAGGCTGTTTATGATGATGATGATCTAATAACATGAAGGCCCACAAATTACTTAGAAGAATGGGGGTTTAAGGGACTAATAGATACCATGGATATTTTTACGAGTGCAAAATTCAATCGCTGTTATAGAATTCTCCCTACACACATACATTACATAGGTCAAGTCTATGTAAGTGTATCAAAGCCGGACATACTACTTTTTATCAAATATGCTTACATATGCAAGTAAGCGACATTTCCTTCTTGCACACATAAACAAAAGCAGTTCATATTGATTTGATTGCAAACTTCCTGACTCTCCTATATGATCTTGATAGAGGTCATCTTATTTCTTGTTAGAGGCCGACGCATTAACGGTAACAGTATGTCAGACAGCGTTCGAACAGGCATGGCTCTAACCAACTGTCCATACCAAGGCACCGTACGGAGGCATTTAGGGGTGGCTTTCGGTATGCTGCTTCTAAATGCTGGAACAATATACCACCGCCAATTAGAGCGTTGAAAAGTGTGGACGGTTTTAGAGGCAGGCTTAAAAAAATTTTTAATTGATGAGCAGGTAAAGCATGGCGATATTATTTATGATCGGTCCTTCATTTAATAACGTGAGTCTGTAGTATGTTCCAATAAATTTTTTGTTGTCGTTTTAGTTGTAGCTTAAATTTTGTTGTATATTTTATATAGGTACGTGTGTAGGTTTTGTTATTAATTTGTGTACCTAATCTTGTTTGTTTGCAAACGTTTCTATCATTATATTATAAGGTTTATATTAGTGTTATGTGTATTAAGTATGAGTAGCTATTTGTTATATGTATATATATATATATAATTATATATGTAATATGATATTTAATATATTATAAATCACTTAAATGTTATAAATTTAGTAATATTTTGTCTGAAAAGAATTATCCACCCGCGGGGTTTCAGCTGAAAATCAGCGTCTGGTACCGGTAGGCACTTGACATTTATGCTGAGCTGAACGCCCTTTCAGCTTCAACACTAAAATTATTTTTTAATAATTAATATGCACAGTATGATATAAAACTTAATTAAGATCCTGGTTTGTACTTTTTGTTTTTTATTGTGTATTGTGTTACTTATTGTGAAGTCGAATAAACGCTATTCTATTCTATTCTATTCTATTCTACTTTCTAATCAATACAGTTATTATAACTTTTAATATTCATGAATGTAAGGACTGGTAGTATTTATATTAAAAGAAAAAATGGGTGCGGAATTCAAACTTCCTCAATATTAAAATTAGGTTTCCAAAGTCAGCTCTTAATAAGCTTCTATGCCTAGCACTTTATAACAGCTTAGTGTCTATCAAGATATCGGCATGCATAACTAGAGATAATAAATAGCAAACTCGGAGTGGAGCAACACTTCGCGCTGGTTTCTCTATTACCTAACAATACGTCGGTTTTTGGCCGACCGAAAGCCTCTCGGTCACAACTTAATTAGTACTTCAAATGTTACTTCTATAGATTGCATGTTCTATTCATTACATTATTAGTTCATTATTTTGATGTGAAACATTGTAAACTTGACTGGTTTTTAGTAAAATTTTGCGTGACCACGATTTGAAATGGGCTATATATCAGTCAATTAATTGCTGCAATTCTAAAAATTAGGTATTATTGCAAACAAATTCAGTCATTTTAAAATGAATTGCCTTTTATCAGGTTTTAAGTCTGACTACTTTTCGTTTTTCTAGGAAATAATAATTTCCTGGAA
The DNA here is from genome assembly GCA_963580505.1 of Ennomos erosarius. Classification (NCBI taxonomy): domain Eukaryota; kingdom Metazoa; phylum Arthropoda; class Insecta; order Lepidoptera; family Geometridae; genus Ennomos; species Ennomos erosarius. The sequence continues at coordinate 13,495,866 of OY756978.1, forward strand.
TAAAAGTTTTGTTTGTTGATTTTGATAGTGTTAACATTCTTTGGGAAAAAGTCATTCGAGAAAAGGTCCAGTCGTTTTGACGTGTGAGGTAAAGACAGAAAAAGAAACTCGCAATGCTCATTTTGTAATTATAATAAGGTAGATATAGGCATTTTGTGTGTTCAGGTAGGTACCTCTTGGGTTTGGTTTTTTTACCCAACCACCATGTGAACAAGTTGACTATTACCTACTTACGTATTCTAAGTACTTGTATTAAGCTGTGCCCATGAACTAAAAACCGGAGAAAGGTGGAATCTTCGTGTTTAGAATAAGAATGCTGCAAATCCAGGTGCTTGTTTTATTTTCATTCTAGTTGAGTCACAGATTTTATCATAGTATGTAGAGTGTAGAAGTACATTAAATATAGACTTTAAGCGGTATCGCTTGCTCAGCGAAAACCTATATATTGATGGAACTTGTAGCATTCAAACAGATGCGGGTTCAAATCCCGGTCGTGATTAAAAAAATGATGATTTAGATAAAAAATCTGATTTTTTTATATATACAAAAACGTATTGTAGTATTAGTAAGTAGTTATTTCTTTTTTAAAGTAAGTTCGTGAAAGAAAATTGCCGAGCGCGCGTTGATGTCTTTGGTATGAAAGAAACAGCTGTCATTATATTTCGGTTGTTTAACTTGATTATAATCAAGTAATTTACTTCAAATTATGCCAACTTTTAATTAAAACCAACTGAAATCCTGTTCTATAAAATAATCAATAATCAATCTAATAAAGTAGGTAAATTAGACAGGATCCAAATACTTGACCTCAAGGTCGCCGTGTTAATCAAACCTTGTAGGTACCTATTATGATTGTATTTAAAAGCTGCTTTATAGAATGGTAATAATTATAAATATATTAAAGGTCATACTGAAACAAGGCCCATTTATGTTTTATTGATAATAATGATAATATTATGGAAATACTTAAGTAAAAGGATTCCGATAAAAATCAAAACTTAAACCTACATACAAGAACTGAACCACACTACTAATAAGTAACAACCACTGACGTTTGATTGGTTGAAATACCAACAACTAAACTACATCAAGAGAACGAATTTAAATGCCAGTTCATAATATGATAGCTGTCGTAAAAAAATATAAATAATTATCATGGTGTAAACATACTTTAAAAGAACCAGCTAGCGGGCTAGTTAAACAAAACCACAGTTCTCACTCACCAACTAAGCAGCTCAAAAAGACGAGTCCTACGCACGACCGAAACGCCATCTCTATTTATAATATCACTATTACACTTAACCCTAGCTTGAGTCACTTTATGTGACTTAATTTACTTTTTTGGATGAATGACGCCCGCGCCGCTTGCCGCACCGCACTGACACTGTACAGTTTTGTCATCAGTTCTTAGCTGCGAAACAACGCGGGGAAAGGTTACATTTACATACCTCTCGCTTACTCTTTACACCAATTAAGTAAGCCCATCCCGTTTGCTCTTCAGTACCTCGTCTTCGGATCCTGTTATTGTTCTACGTGTTTTGCGAGGGAATTAATGCGCTATGCGAAATGCAGTTAATCTGTTTTTATGGGAATGGGTTGCTTCGTGGCTAAATAGGCAGTTTTTCTACCTTAATCGTTTCTTAGTTAAGTTTATAAGAATTGCGTAAATTAGAAAACAAGTTAACAATAAAGATTTTATTTATGAAAAAGAACGTTGTGTATTCAATTTGACGCATGTCGGTTTAATCAAAACAAAAAATAGTATTTAGGCCTTATAATAATCTGAAATCTGTAAATGTATTTATTTTTTATTGACTTACACAATACACATAGTTACCGCTATTTCTTTTCATAAATCCTAAAAATAATTTGAATAAAAAATGTAGAGCGCGTCTGCTGTTGCCCTTTACTTTCAAAATACTATTTATTACGTATGCGTAGCATTTTATTTTATTGCTGAGCATGTTGCGCTGTATCATTACTTTTTGTATCGTTTACAATGACGAAGAATCCTGGAGGTATCCATTATTTTTATTGTACAATGTCAAATTGTCAAAATGTCAGGCGTTAATGGATCGCTGGGTTTTTTGTTTTCTAGAGTACATTTCATTTCCGTGAGCTTTAATTTCAATTGACTTGTTATATTTTATCCAGTGAATCATCACAATTTTTGAAACAAAACCTCCCTTCCTTATTTATTTTCTATGAAGAGGACCTACGTTCAACTTTATTTGTTTATTCATTAATGTTTGTTTGTCAGTGTGGCTTTCATACCAAAATTGCTACTACGCCTATTTTGATGAAATTTAGCACACTATCCAAGTTCAACTAAGGAATATTTTTTTCAACACATTTGCTCAAAAAATGCATTTATGAAGCGTGTGTACATTGTTCGAAAGTTAATTATGACGCACCATACAACGGACCATGCCGTAAAATTTTTATACAGTATAAACTCACTTTAATTCTAACGAGGAAATGAAACTAAAGATGTAGTTATAATTTTCACCACATGCAGGTGGCACCATTTGCATTGTAAATGCGCGCCATTTTAGACCATTTTTTCTTCTTCTTATGTTATGGCTCCACACATTGCCATGCCATAGCCGCGCCGTTGCCATGCCATTGCCGCGCCATTTCCATGCCATTGCCGCGCCATTGTTTATCTTGGTTCCCATAGTACAAGCTATGCTTAGTTTGGGGCTAGATGGCGCTGTGTGAAATGTCCACATATATTTATTATTATTATTATTATTATTATTGCCATGCCATTGCCACTAGAGTGGTTGCAACTTTACTTGATTTTCATAATACATTAGAAACGTTTTAGTTTCTACTTTCACACTGATAAACAAAGTTTGTTTCAGTACCTACGGTTCTTTTTTCTTGCAAATGTGTTGAAAAACGTTGTATGATACACGGGTGGAAAATGGTTTTTACAAATTCGTGACTATGGTAAGCCCTTGACTTCATCTCGGGCTTACAATTGCCTACTCGTTAGTAAAAACCAACTTACCGCCCTTATATCATAAATACTTCAGAAAAGTTAAACATAAAAAAACTACCTAACCACCGGCTTTCACTACAACGACATCTTTTCATTCGTAGGGTTCCAAAAAAATGAACACTGAGTAGAATCTACAAGTTCTCACAACACTAAAATTTTTACTCGATAATTGATATTAAATTTTTCCCAGTATTTTCCGTTTAGATATTACAAATGACAACAGATTACTCGTGCGCATCACTTTAATTAATCACAGCGGATACTTGAGAAAGTAATTACTGGCACTGATTGGTTTCACTTTGTCATTTATATTACTCAGTTCTCGATTTATGAACAATTTATTTATTGTTTCTATATCTATGTCAATTAATGAATTTAAAAATTTTAAATATTAAAAATATTAAGAAACTGAATAAACATTTAATTAGCTAGGCCCATGGTTTTAACTGCGGATAAAAAGTATAATAATATTTAGCCAAATGTACCACCGAGTTATGTATAGGGGGGCAACCACAACGTCTTATAGCATTATTACTTCAATAATAGTTTGACAAATGACATAAAAGTAAGTATACTTTAATGTTGCAGAGTCAGAGCAGTATTGATGATGTCACGTTAAATCTTTCACTCAAATACAACTGTCATGTCGACACTGACTTGCGACAGTGATAACGCCATATAAAAATGTTAACGTCTCGTTCCCACGCAGGAATACTTAATAAGTTCATGGTACGAATTCGAACCATATTATTGTAACTGAAAAGACGATCAAAGAGTCGGTTGGCTGGTCGTCGTCGTGAGGAACAAGGGGGCGAAATAAAACTATAAAATATTATAAAAACGTAGAAAATAGAAAAATGTAAAAGTCGTCGTCTGTTCTTTGTCTTTTCGTCTCAAGTCTTTTCTGACAATTAAATGTCTCGTTTGTTTGCGTTAATCGTTGTTCGTGATCATCTTCAAAGAGGTCGGACGCCACGACAGTAACCTTGAAATAATAATGCCATGAAACATAATGTTTTTGTATTAGTTTGTGGTAACCCAGCTGGACTTCCATAAATTAAATGCATTTTATACCTGTAGACATACATAATGTTCCGGAATCTCTTTGATTAATTTTATAGCCTTTGGAATCACACATGCGTCTGATCTCGTAATTAAAATTAAAACAGCTTACAGTTTTTTCAATGTATAATACAAAATTCAATAAGCATTAACATTAAAGCGCTTGTTAACGATGAAAAAAGAAAATGGAATTGCTTGTATGTCCAATTGTCCAGCCCAGTTCATCAATATAATTGAATTGTTTGTTGTAAGAGACACGCAGACATTTTAATGGTTTTATTTTAATTATTTTGTAAACTTCTCTTTCTCAGCTATCTGGAATATAGAATGATTTTTTTACACGAATTGGTTTTTTATTTTTTGTATTTTTTACCTGAGAAATTATCGAGCAACAAATATTTTCTTAACATAAGTTAAAACTTAAAAGCTATTTTTCAAACTCACGGCTGCGCCTATTTTGTTTTTTCCAAAACTAGATCAACAAAAATTCCATTATTATGATGAAACCTACTTACATAATTTCACGAGAATCGGTTGTCACATCCACCAACATGGGCAAGGAACTGACAAAAACATTTACAATTTCTATGGATAACAAAAAGGCAAAACCAGAAAGGTGTATGAATGAATACTATTCATACATTGAAAAGTGCACAGACCCCTAACAGCTGGACTTCCAGCAGACATTTTGCCCAAGCAGAAACAGAGGCGCTTCGCTCGCTCTTCGCATCACTCGGCCAATAACAAAATGCTTATTCTTCATATCTCTACTACGATGACCAACGTCCAAATACGTTTTTACTTAAATGGACTTTTTATTGCTCATATTAAAATGCAACTATATTTTCTAGTGAATAAATATGAATTAACTCAATACCTTCTCTTATTTTAGTTTATACAGCTTTTTGTAGGCGTTGATGACTGCATCTCTTAATTAAGTAAATTAATAGCACGCATTGATCCTACGCAACCACAATATCTAATGACTAGTGTCTTCCCGTGGCTACGCTCGCGAGGGCTATCAACATTTCTAGTCGTACGTCATGTTACGATTCGATATAGTATTTCAATTTATGTTTGATTTCAATACAATAATAGGCACCTATAATGACCGAAGAGCGCATAATATCTGTTACGAAGTTTTTGAGCTTTTACAAACTAAAGATTTATGATTTTAGCAGTAGGTATCAGTTGTTTAGCGTAATCAACAGACAAATTTTAATGTGAATTAAGATTTTTCTTATTAAGTAGTAGATTCATATTTAGCGATCTCTAAAAAGATAAGTTATTTAAAAGGAGCACCAATAGCTGGTTCGGATAGGCTACTTGTTTGCCACACGTAGTATTGATAAATAGATGACCAAAATAAGTACCTACTTTAATCCGAGATTAATAGTACCTACAGCTTTAACTAAGTCAATGTTAATTTATTTTTACAACCCTAACCCAGGCATGCCCTGGCCAATGAGTGCGGCCGTAGAGGTGTATTTATAGAAAGGAGTTAGTGACTTAGCAGGAATGTAAAAAATAATTAATGAATTCTCATAAGATTGAGTTAACTACCTAATTATCTACTTTAATGTCATTGGAAAGGCTTATAAAGGAGATGATAGTCTTGTGTGAATACAAAATTAGTTAAAAAAAGTAACTTGCACATAAAAATATTTTGCTAAGCTTTCTAAGAGTGGGGTTTCCCTCAATAGTTAAGGTAATCAATGGTTCAAATCTCTAACATTGTAACCAATGGTCAAAATTTGTTAGAGTTTTAAACCATAGTGAAAAAGCTCTCTCTAAGTCTTGAATTCCTCAGCAAACTGTCTGTCTTGTTGTTATAATAAATATTGTGTGTATAATTAAAACAGAATCTGTATCCATTGCTGTTAAAACAAATAAACGGACAAGTAGTGCAGATTTGTGGGTTCCTGTTTTTCGAAAAGACATTCACCGAAACTCTACTTAAAACTTACAATATTAACCAGTTCATCATCATTAACAGCCTGAAGACGTCCACTGAACATAGGCCTCCCCCAGGGAGCGCCACTTAGAGCGGCTGCTCGCCTCCTGCATCCATCGGCTCCCCGCGGCTTTCACCAGGTCGTCGGTCCACCTAGTGGGGGGCCGGCCTACGCTGAGTCTTCCAGATCGTGGTCGCCACTCGAGAACCTTTCTTCCCCATTGGTTGTCAGTTCTACGAGCGATGTGGCCTGCCCATTGCCATTTCAACTTGCTAATCTTAAGAGCTACATCGGTCACTTTAGTTCTCCTGCGGATCTCCTCATTTCGGATCTTATCTCGCAGGGAAACACCGAGCATTGCTCTCTCCATAGCTCGTTGCGCAACTTTGAGCATAGTAATGAGGCCAACAGTTAGAGACCACGTCTCAGTTCCATAAGTCGTCACTGGCAACTATATTAACTAGGTAATGGTGATAAAATATTCAACAAAATAACAGCACACATCCACACACATCAACAGCCCGGAGACATCCACTACAAAACACAGTCTCCAGTAAATTATATCAAGAATAATCTCCACTGCCTGCGATTATTATCAATAACAATATCAAAAATAAAAATAAATAAATAAATGTGTGGACATTTCACACAGCGCCATCTAGCCCCAAACTAAGCATAGCTTGTACTATGGGAACCAGATAACTGATATAATACATAAATATTTTTTTGTTTGTAAATATATACATAGAATATAATATAACACCCAGACACAGAACAAACATTTATGTTCATCACACAAATGTTTGTCCTGGGTAGGAATCGAACCCACAGCCCTCGGGTCAGAAGGCAGGGATACTACCAACTGAGCTATCGAGCCCAACAATTTTATGTTTAGTTATTTTCCCAACACTCCAATTGTTATTAATGATGACCTTACCATTCTTAATAAACTTTCAAATATAGACACATGGAGTCGTGAACATTATTATTATTCTAGTCTCGGAGGTCAATCAACTCTTCCTAGAAATTCCTTCCCGCAATTACAATTTATAAACACACAAGTTGACATGAAATGCAGGAATCGAGATTCAAGCCTTGATTAATGCGCTCCGGATGAAATGCAACAAGGGATGCTGCGTACGGACATCTATGATTAAAGGATGTGCCGTCAGGAAGACACCGGAGATGAGGACGGAAAAGTATTGATGTGCCGCGATATAATTTTCCAAAATAAATGTTAGGAAAAAAAAAATTTTGCACACTGTAGGTTTGGAAAATTTTCTAATCGGACATGTCAGGTCTAAAATTCGTTAAGAACGCTTTCAGTCTGTTTGCTACACGATTATTAAAAAAGCAAGTGTGTGATACCGTCTTACTAATTTTTTACTACCAACTACCACCACAAGCACAAGATCAGCGCTTTACATCTACACGTTAGACCACATCGTCACTTTCGTTACCACAAACTAATACAAAACCATCATGTTTCATGGCATTATTATTTCAAGGTTACAATAATATTGTTCGAATTCGTACCATGAACTCATAAAGTATTCCTGAGTGTGAACGAGACTTTTACATTTTTATATAGCGTTATCACTGTCGCACGTCATTGTCAACATGATGTAAAGAAATAACATGACATGAGTTGTATTTGAGTAAACGATTTAACGTGACGTCATAGAAACTGCTCTGGCTCTGCAACACTAAAGTATTCTTACTTTTATGTCATTTGTCAATGTATGATTGAAGTAATATTGAAGTAACAATGCTATAAGACCTTGTGGTGACCCCCACGTGAAATTGTGATCAACCGCTAGCCTAGTCATTGATAAAAAAATCTACAAAAATCATTAGATTATCTCGAAGCAGGCAATAGGTGTACTGCTATATATAAATCATATAGATGTTTACCTATACTGTAAGTTTACATTGCTTAACTACTTATTAAGAAACATGAATAGTTACATGAGTTAAGTTTCCTGTTAGCGCTACAAATTATTGAAAAAACTTTATAAAGATCCCATTACCAGTAAACAATATCTTATTTTCATATCAAGGATTTCATATTCAAAAGGAGATTGCCATTTAAACTTGCTTTTATTGCGTATCATTATAGCATAATAATATAAACAAAGTTACAACGTTGTAAAAATTAATTGTCACGTACCTACAGAACGTCATATCCTTTAAGTCTTTCGTTGGATCCCGACTAAAACTAGAATCTACGTAAGTGTACCTACAGCCGAGTACTTGTTTTCGACGTCCGAGTATATAAGCTTGGATCTGGTTTTAGCCCTGACATTGTCCTGCAGTCCTGCTGCCGCACCGCCCAGGCTTCAGTGAAGACCTTTATAGGGCCTTCGGTTAAAATGAACAAGTTGGCAACGTTGGCATTGCTACTGGCTGTTAGCGCACGCGCAGATGACACCACCAGTGAACTGAAAAGTGAAGTTACAAGGCAAAAGAGGTTGTTATGTGAGTTATTTTTTTTTATTGTTTAGCTAGGACCACTTAAGCATTTTCATAGTATTTCAATACGATGTACAGAATAAATGCTATAGTTTTACCAATGTATTTTTAACCAGTCAATAAGAATGAAATGACCGATACAAAACATGTGATAAACTTAGTTTAGCCTGTACCAATGCTCTTTTAGGATTTCGTAGTACCTGCCTCATCAATCAGCGCCCCTTAGAGCGGCTGCTTGCCTCCTGCATCCATCGGCTCCCCGCGGTTCTGACCAGGCCGTGCGTCGGTCCACCTAGTGGTGGGCCGGCCTACGTTGCGTCTGTTTTGGGGTTGGTAGCCGAATCCCATCCGGTGATTCTTAGCACCTCTGCTCTGCTATTGCCGTGGCCGCTACCATAGGCCACGGATGGCAGAGGTGCCATCCGTGTTATAAACGTAAATGATCATACTAGAATACAGTAAAGCCATATCAGATATACAAGAGAATACAAGGGTGATGTATTAACTGCAAACCCATAGGGCTACATTCCTAACTTTCCAAAGTCTACCAATACTGTGCTCAGACCTACTCAAGTGCATTCCTGCTGCCCTACCACAAAGTATACACAAACCATCATGGTTCGTGACAGTAATGTTTCTTCAAGGTTACAGTAATATTGTTCGAATTCGTACCATGCACTTACAAAGTATTCTAAGTATTCTTGCGCGAGAACGAGACGTCTACATTTTTATATAGCGTTATCACTGTCGAACGGTCGAACAACATGATTAACGGTATGACATGACAGTTGTATTTGAGTGAAAGATTTAACATGACGTTATCAAAACTGCTCTGCGTAAACAACATTACAATATTCTTACTTTTATGTCATTTTTCAAAGTATGATTGAAGTAAGTCTTTTACAGTTTGGAAGAATATTATAAATTACCAGAATGGACTGTTAAATCGTAATTTTGATGATTATTTTTATTTTGACTTGTAACTTTGGGGTTATCAATAAATGATTTGTATTTGTAATAATGCTATAAGACATTGTGGTGACCCCCCTGCATGGAAAGCAGCCGCCTATGGGATGGATCTACCAACCAACTGACAATAGTAGTAGCTTTGAGGGGTACAATCATTTATGATGCTGAAAATTTTTGCAACTGTAAAAAGTTCGTTTTTTAAGGCAAGTCCACCCTTGAGGGCTCTTTTAAATCTTATTTGGACATAAATGAAATAATGAATACCAAATTCACGGTCACAAACGCCTCTCTTTTGAAAATCAAGCCGGACTCTATTTTTTTTAAATAAATTATATGTATAAATGCACGTCATGATGCAATTGCCAGCAAAGGCTGGTCAGTCATTGCCCTGTAGGTAGGGTGAATGAATAATGCACATTTTAGTTTATGTATAAATATATGAGCACACAGCACACAAACCTTTTTAAGTAGCTTATTCATCATGCAATTAAGTATTTCTATTTTCAAATATTAGGCGTTAAAAAATTGTGAATAGTTTTCGTTTTGTTTTTCACTATTATTACGCGCACAGAGTAAGAATTCGTTTCTCTATGCGTCACAATTTTAATGTGTCGTGCCAAGTTGATCCTTAATCATTGGTCCTGTTCCTTCCTTTTGTTGATTATTATTTAATTTTCGTGCCGAGTTGGGAGTCATTTTATTTCACATCCGCTTTGTCGTTTGCGTAAAGAGTTACGTAGTCGTCTAGGTAGGTACCACCGCTCTGCCAGTTATTCTGCCGCCAAGCAGTAGTGTGCAAACACTACTGTGTTCCGGTTTGAAGGGCATTGTAGCTATTGAAATTACTGGGCAAATGAGACTTTATGTCCTGATTACACAGTGTAGTAATCTGATTACTAGACTGTGTGATGTCTCAGGATGACGTGCGCAGTGCGCAGTGCAATGTCACGCAAAACTTTATTATTTTAAAGTTCCGAGTGACACTGCAACTGTTATGGGCGGCCGTGTCGCTTAACATCAGGTGAACGACTAGCTCGTCACGTCATTCATTCACATAAAAAATAAAAAAGAGAGAACAACACACTTACATACACAAATTGTTTTCAATAATGTATATCAGTTAAGAGTATTAAAATATGAAGAAAAGCGGATAAATCGCAGGCTGCGATCGTTTATATGCAATCACATAAAGAAATCATCTGTAACTGCTGTCGGTGACCATACTTGCATCTTGATGGATGTCTCGAGATTGAGAGATTGGATTTTCCCGACTATTTATATAGAAAGTAGAAAAATGCGTTAATTCCCATCATTGTGCACCGGGTTGGCCTCTTGTAATTTTGCCGCAAAATAATGTTTATTTCAGGTAATTTATAAGAACACGTAAGGTTAAAGACCGTGATCTTTAATATAAGTTAGTTAACTTAATTATTTTTCAGTAGTGTTTGTGGTGAGAAAGTGCCTAAGACTTTGCTGCACACTGCAGCTCCGGACATATACCTACTTATCTTCTTGTATTTTAGACCGTTACATCACATAAACAGCTGGAATAAGGCCATTGCTGAACACAGGCCACCACCATAAAACGCCTCTTATCATGGCTGATGTTGCTTGACTGGCCTGATAGCTCAGTTGGTAGTAGCTCTGCCTCCTTAACTGTAGGCTGTAGGTTCGATTCCCTCCCGCCCAGGACAAACATGTGTGTGATAAACTTAGGTGTTTGTTCTGTGTTATTCCAAAGAATAAGTATTTAGGATTTTTTTATGTGAATGAATGACGTGACGAGCTAGTCGTTCACCTGATGTTAAGCGACACGGCCGCCCATAACAGTTGCAGTGTCACTCGGTACTTTAAAATAATAAAGTTTTGTGTGACACTGCACTGCGCACGTCATCCTGAGACATCACACAGTCCAGTAATCAGATTACTACACTGGGCAATCAGGTCATAAAGTCTCATTTGCCCAGTAATATCACTAGCTACAATGCCCTTCAATCCGGAACACAGTAGTGCTTGCTCACTACTGCTTGGCGGCAGAATAACTGGCAGAGCGGTGGTACCTACCTAGACGAACTTTGCAGAAAAGTCCTACCACCTAGTGAAATCTAGTAACCTAGTATCTAACTATTCTATCAGTTATCTGGTTCCCATACCAAAATCTATGTTAAATGTCTATTTACAGATTCTTTTTTTCATAGAGGAGAGATCTGTCTTAATCACCATGCTTGGAAGCTGGCTTTGTGATCGCAGAATATATAAATGTACCGAGGAGCGTTCCCCTCGGTACATTAAAACATACTGCAATATGCAACGTACTTAATTATAATTTATGCTTCTAGGGTAATAAAACAATGCGGTTTAAAGCGAATGTAAACCCTTCCTCAACATCTGCCGTTGAGCTTGTGACATTTAAAAACAGTCATCGGTGCAAAATGCAAGAATTATGCGTAATTGTTCTTTTTCGTGTCCGGCTTTGGTATCTTGAATCAGCCGTGCGTAATATTAGTAGGAAAATAATATTCGATTAAATATGTCTGTTATAGCTGATGGGTGGGTTGCACAATTATGACTGGGTCAGGCCAGTGCTACTCGATAAGTAGGTACCTACAGTAGTTCCTTCATAATATCCTAATAATAAAATAAAGGTAGATATGAATGCAGGAAGCAAGCAGCTACACAAAGTGGCCCTATATGGGGGAAGCCTATATTCAGTAGTAGACGTCTTCAGGCTGTTAATGAGACATTTTATTCAGCACTGAAAGTATTCACATCTAGGTACTACCTTTTGGGAAGAAAATAGTGTTGTTTTCATTTCATCAGTTTTCGTTTTTCATCTTTTTATCTGTAGTCTATAATAAAGCTGCTTTTCAAAATGTCCAATTTATTTCATTTCAGTTTTCGATGAGGGTGGCAGTCTGGTGCAAACTTACTCTAATCCGTATATGAATCGGCTATCTGAAAATGGACAAAACTTGCCGTATTACGGAAATTTCTTGAATCCTTTCTTCAATTTTATTCGTGTAAGTTACTAAAGTTACGATTTATGTACGCTTCGCTGTAATGATAAAGCTACGTAAGCTTTTGCTATGAATGTTCTACCGTAAAAAGCTAGGTGGCGCTGGATATAAATATTTTTATCAATGGTATTTTCACCCCAAACCCGCTTTCTCAAAATTTTAGAAAAGTTAATAATAATAGCTTATTGCATTTAGAATTTTGATTAGATTAATGAAGCTCTTACTCGCCATCTTGAATTGCATTGTTTTTTATACCACTAAGTGCCTATATTTTTGTTTCGTTTCAGCATTTTGGCAATTCTCTCGTGGCTTACACAATTCCGGTATCCAACGCTATCATCCAAAGCATCAGGTTGAATCCTAATCTTAAGAACACGCTCGTGGTCATCCCTAAGAAGGATGCGGTGGTTGCGCCCAACACTCTCTGCGAGGGTAAAAGGACACAGATCCCTGCGCCGAATTTGTGCAACAACTTCTTGAACTGCTGGGATGGGTGGGCATTCGAGCAGGAGTGTCCACGCGGGTTGCTGTTCTCAAGTAACGGATACTGTGATTACGCGGATAATGTGGACTGTCTGAACAGAAAACTGAATGGTAAGATTTTTATAAGTACTTATATGAAGTAATGAACGTGTAAAGTATTAGGCTGGATTAGAGGTGAAATCTGGAGGCTATAGAATTGGCAATGGGCAGGCTACATCGCTCAGAGAATCAATAACCGTAGGGGCAATAGTATAATAAATAATAAATAAATAAATATTAATATGTGTGGACATTTCACACAGCGCCATCTAGCCCCAAACTAAGCATAGCTTGTACTATGGGAACCAGATAACTGATACAATACTTATACAATACTTATATACTTTTTTATGTTTGTAAATACATACATAGAATACAATATAACACCCAGACGCAGCACAAACATCTATGTTCATCACACAAATGTTTGTCCCGGGTAGGAATCGAACCCACAGCCCTCAGTTCAGAAGGCAGGGATACTACCAACTGAGCTATCGGGCCCGTCGAGCTATCTCGTGTAGCGACCACAAACCGGAAGATGCAGCGTAGGCTTGGCCTCCCACTAGATACATCAGCAATACCTGGTCAACCTCGTGGGAGGCCGTTGGATGCAATAGGCAAGACAGCCACTCAAATTCGCTCTCTATGGTCTCTACCACAATACCTACCATAAAGGCCTATGTTCAACAGTGGATGTCTTCAGGCCGATTATGACAACGATGAATAAAGGTCAAGAAGGAGGAATGGTTTGTATTGAGATGTGTGAATGTAGCTGTAGCTAAGCATAGTGTGTATGGAACAAAATTTGACACACTATCCTATTAGAGTACCTAACTTAATATTAATGATTTTGCAATTAAAGGTGTGTAAATACTATGGTAACGTCTATAAAAGTTAAAATAAATATCTGCCACAAAATTTTATTATGTTGACTCATTAAATAGCAAAATATTATACTTGGAAATAACGTTGGAAGCGGATCCGATTGGTGAAATATCACAACAACTAGGCTTTTATGATTTCCTCAGAGCATGTTATTATGTAAATCGTAATGTGTTATCTTAGAAGAGATGTCGACAGCTAACTAGAAATGTCAAGTGGGTTATGTAAAATTATATGAGCATACTGAGTAGTCTACTTGGTTTGTTACACAACAATACTGACACCTATCTGACCTTTGTCATCCATACCATTCTGTATCAAAGTTTACTTACGTGCTTTATATATTTGTTATTTGCTAAAGTGGAAAGTCAGCAGATTGTTCCAGTTTATCTATTTATTCACTCTTTCCGGTGAGGTGAATAATAGATGCCTATTGCATACTAAACATATTACGTTGAAATCTAGCCTATATTGGTACATCAATGAATATGAGGCAGTAGTAAGTAGGTATTACTGCAGCACGGTGCCATAATAACGCGCTACACGCACAGAGCAAAAAAATAATAGTGTCATATTTTTCAAAGCTCAGTGGCTACACGGCTGGCATCGTGTTTGCCGAAAGCAAACCCTTCAATGTTTTCTGCAAAATTGTATTTCATTTGCCTCATGCTATGCAGGATAGTTACCTAAGCATTTTTCTGTACGTCAGATAAAATACAGGCTAGTAGAACATGTTACTAAGTAGGACTTCGTAAATTTTTATGGCAGTCGAAAATGTTATTTGCCAAGCAGAATACTTGAAACTTTTCTTTTTAAGGAGTTTGTTAATTATTGCTTTTTCTTACCTTTACATGTTTTACTTACTCATATTATAATTTTATTTACATACTTAATTGGTGCTTTTCAGTTGAAATACCTCAGCCGCAACCTGCCTGCAGCAAAGATTTCGAAGCATTCAGAAACACGCAGAACTGCAATGAATTTTTCGTCTGCGTAAACCGCCAGCCAATCCGGTTCCAGTGCCCAGCTGACCTCGCTTACAACCAGGTATACTCACAGCACAGTTCATCATCATCATCATCATCATAATCATCACATCATCATCATTAACAGCCTGAAGACGTCCACTGCTGAACATAGGCCTCCCACAGATAGCGCCACTTTGACCGGCCGCTCGCCTCCTGCATCCATCGGGTCCCCGTGGTTTCACCAGAACGTCGGTACACCTAGTGAGGGGCTGGCCTCCACTGCGTCTTCCGGTTACAGCACAGTTGCATTATTATTTTTATAGATAGCATGACAAGCCTAAAAACTGCTAATAAAAATTCGCGTGAAACGTTTGGTTTGTGACAATCTAGCCTGCACAGTTGAATGCTACAAAACTTTTATATAGTCTGCAAATATTGATCTAGATGTTAATCTACATACTTAATTATTAATATCGTGATTTAGTTCTGTGCATTTTTTAATTATTATAATATAGTGATAATTTATTTCGAAACAATCGTTTCGCATACATTAATCGACATATTTTATAGAGAATTGGCTACAGTCCACAGTTATTATTTTAATATTTTATGTACTAATAATAATTGCATGAGCAAACAGTCAGCCGAGTGCAAGTGGCTGGATGACCTCGCATATAGACAGGTATTAATAAATACTGCACGTCTGACATCCGCATGCCACAAGTACCACAACATATATAAATGGTTACACCTTTCACCGAGGAGCCAAGTTCAATGATGTTAAATTTATAAAAAAATATATAGGTAAAGTAGAAGCAAAATGATGATCTGCCTGAAAATGTCTCCGTTCATTGTAGGGGTGCTAAAATGTGAAACAACAAAAAAGGGAAAAGTAAGTTAGTAAAATACCTACACTGTCTCTAGGACTGCTGTCTGCCTATTATGCTTCTTCATCAAGAGTCTGAAGACGTCCACTGCTGGACATATAGGTCTCCCCCAGAGAGGGTCACCTTGATCTAATGCTCTCCTGCTGTATCCATTGGCTTACCGCGGTTTATTATGCTTACGTATAATATAATTTAATAAATACAAATGCGTATCAATCACCTATTGATTCATGAAATAAACATCTAGAATCTATGATCACCGATTGTTCAAACCCGACCAAATTCTACAAATCCAGCCTGGGGATTTGATCGCTTCTTTTCTCTCGCTGAGAATGCTAGTTATCTAAATGAATAATACAATGGGTATCTACATATCTATCTAATCATCCAGTATAAAAAAAGTGAAAAGCCTTCGCTATTTAATCAAGAAAAACAACAGAGGCTACATATTTAAGGGCGAAAAGAGAGTTTAAAGTTTATATTATGAACACAACACTAGGTTAAAGCTACGAGGTGCAATACAGTACAGAAAATACAGCGCCACTTCGAGTTCAAGAACCTTTCTAACACAGCCTGTCTATGGCAGGATAACTTACTAATATATATGGACACGATGCATCACTATGCCCTCCAATACTGCAATTTGCAGTCAATGCTAACACTGAATGGAAATCCTTTAATAGCCAATTAAATATAATGTGCATAAGCATATTATTATGCATTCAGACGTTTATATGTCTGCTACGTCCCAAAATGGGAACCTGCGTTGGAAAATTTATTTTATTGAATCAATATTACAACGAAGCTTATTAAAAATCTGCATAGCAAGAATCTATTGTACCTAGAACCACTGAGAATATTGTAGGCGTAAGGTTAATACCATCCAAGTTTGTTACTTTCAGTATCTTGGTGTATGCGACTACGCAGATCGAGTAGACTGCACATCTAGTCCCAGCAGCGCTATCAACCCGGCTATACATCCATCCTACCCTACGCCAGCTCCCTCTCCTAATAGACCTGGTCTACCTCCAGCATTATCTGACACCCCAGTCATACCACAAGATACTATATCCATGATACCAGGATCATCTGATATACCCAAATTACCTGAGATATCAACTGAGTTACCATCTTCTACGTTACCGACATCCCCTGAGACACCAACATCACCTACGATACCAACACCACCTGCGATACCAACATTGCCTACGATACCATCACTTCCTGTGATACCAACATCACCTGCGTTACCCCAATCTCCCGTAATTCCACCAGCTCCAGCAGTGATACCGCCTAGTCCATCTTTACTACCACCTGGGTCAGTGTTCCCTCCATCATTCCCTGCTTCTATATCACATATCCACCCATCTCAAAGACCTGTTCCGCCAGAAGAATTGTACCAGGCATCTGTTTCTAAATTTCCGAAGCCTGCAGAGAAGCCAGCGCGTCCTCATAACGGCATCTTCACACCAGGTGAGATGTTTTAAGTTTTTATTATTTTGTCGTTAGAGAAATATTTGTTAAATGTTCTATAATGTATCTTAAAGGAGTGACCGCTGCGCCATGTTTTGAACAGAATATTGTTCTTGAACATTGTTTGTTCAAAACATTTCCCGTCCGCTGCCACTTTAAGCCGAGTCCGCTGGGCCATGTTTAAATAAATAAATAAATATGTGTGGACATTTCACACAGCATCGTCTAGCCCCAAACTAAGCATAGCTTGTACTATGGGAACTAGATAATTGATACAATACTTATATACTTTTTTGTTTGTAAATACATACATAGAATACAATATAACACCCAGACGCAGAACAAACATCTATGTTCATCACACAAAAGTTTGTCCTGGGTAGGAATCGAACCCACAGCCCTCAGTTCAGAAGGCAAGGATACTACCAACTGAGCTATCGGTCCCGTGTTTTGAACAGAATATTGTTTTTGAACAATGTTTTGTTCAAAACATGGCGCAGCGGACCCGTCTTAACAGTAACGTTATTCAGATCTTAATCGGCCTAAATTTTATTGACACCATTTAAAATTATATCTATTTGTATATACATAGAATTGTACATAGAAAAAGTATTCAATTCTTTGTATATTTATCGTCATCATTATCATTATCATCAACATCATCATCAACCTATTATTACCTACTGCTGAGCCAATAGGCCTACTTTTCTTCTTTGATGGTCATTTCTAGGGTATTATGGGTCATACATAAGTTGCAAGCTATTTTATAGTAAGTAATGATCGATTAAAACAAATGAACCCGTTTTACAATAAACAGTATAATTGTAAATCGTAATTTTATTATGTAGCTTTCAAGCATACGCTTCAATTAATACCTATCTAAAATTCTCATATAATATATAGATGTCAGATTCACCTACTGAATTAGTCTGTCAGCCAGTCGTTTACACACATTTGGTGTTTCAGTGTCTATGAGCCCGCTATCCAATTGTCTAGTATTTAGGTGTACATCTGACCACTTTCAATTCTTTTCAGGTTGTTCGTGTGCTACCATCGCCATGTCAATTCAGGATGCCATCCATCAGCTGCAGCAGGCCAGTTCTACCGACATCTCTTAGATATTTATTGCCATATATATAGCCCTAGTTGTAGGAACTCCGGATAAATTACTATAATAATTAATTACCTATTCTGTAATAGTTCATTGTTAGTTTCGTATTGTGGGTGAAATTCATCTCAAAACACTTGATTCCCTCTGGGGCTCCGAGAATATATTTTAAATACTTAATTCGTTTTCTACGAACTCAGTTACACAGAATGGGTTATTAAAATTACCAAGTGCATATTTTTATGAAATGCCGGTTTTTATTACTTACGACAGACTATCTAATGATCCTAACTATTGTATTAAATTAGCAGCAAGTTATTTTTATAATTATACCACCATTTCTAATTTAAACTGCATTCAATATTAAATATTATTTTAAAAATGGTCCACTACAGATGCCTAAAGAATTAATTTTGTTTGTATTGAGATATTATTTCATTTTTCGAAATCTGTCTGATAATTTTATCAGTAGTTGGTGGAATAGTCTGTAAGTCTCACTAGATTTATATAACTAAGTCACATAGTGCCTTTGAATAATTTATAGCAGTATTGAATAAATTTACACACGCTTGTGGAGAATTCTTTTAGTTTTTATTTAACAGTTGCTTACATTTCTCTAAATTCCTCGTTATCTGTAAATCGATTAGTGGCTTGAATTCAGATTACTGTTAGTGCCTAAATTAGGTAGGTGCCCGTTATTTAATATTAATTAATTTTTTTTGCATTGGTATTCTATTCAATGCTACTATTTTAATATCTGTAATGCTAGTCTAGTGGTTAACCTATGGGTGGTAGGTATATATATCACGTCCCATGCCTCGAGCCTTACTCGTAGAACTATTACTAATATTGTGACAGCATAAACTGATCTTACACTAAGCTCAGAATACTATAATTTGATGTGATAAAGATATATATATGTTAGGAATAAAATTCGCGCTTCTAATTACAAACTATTTACAGAATAAGACACTCGTTAAGAATATTAATTTATTTACAACTTTATAAAAAATTAACTTATCTTACATTAACACACATTTGTATGACTAATGAAACAGTTTATTTCGACAGAGCACCAACACACTGTGTGTTGGTGCCATGTCAAGGCTACTAGACACATTATGAAACATTTTGGCAATCATTCCTCATTAAAAAAAAAGAAAAGTACCAAACTCAGGCGCATTGTTTAATTGGAAGCAATTCTATGACAAAGTGTAAGAAATGCGCCAACTTTTAATATCATTTTCGTATTTTGTCCCTTTCAATTAAAAAGAAATTAGTATTTTTCAGCAATTAAGCTGATGTCATATAGAACAATGCAAAACATAAGAGCCAGGGCAGGCCTTAAAATATTATCTATATTCCCTCATAAAAATCGAATTTCATAGAACAGCAATCGCACCCAAAAAAAGTAAACAAACTCCATGTTAAACATCATCGAGCGTCTCTTCAGGACACATCCCTATTACACTTATTTGACTTACGTACAGTTTTTCAATAAATAGATAAAAGTTATTCATTAAAAAATCACCGTGAAAATAGTTAATGAAAGGAATACAATCATTTTATCAGTCGGATAACCTTTATCCAGCCATTGAGTAATCAACCCTTAAACACTTCACACACATAAATTATACTGAAAAGGCACAATGCCATTGATCACCTAAGCCAATTAATACCTACATAAAAAAATTGAGAGTTTAATATTAAAATAGCTCAAGATCAATTGGATTTTGCAATTATAATAAGTCAAAGGGATTTAGTCTCAGTCTGTCCTTAGAGCCGCCCCGTGTCATTCACAATCCCAACTTCTTAAGGGCCTTGAGGTCGACGTCACCGTAGTACTCCTCGCTGGAAACCGTTAAACATGCTTTATAATCAAACTTTAACATTCTCAGTTTTCAAAGAAATCACAGTTATTTTTTTAATTTCGTAAAGAAAACTTACTCACCTAGTTTTTGGGTATTACACAAATTATGTTGGTCAGAAGTAAAGAAGTAACATATTTAGTATCCCAAAATTGTCAGTGCAGGTTTAACTATAGTCTGTTAAGAAATGTGAAGTGAAGAATGTGAAGAATTATGGAAGTATAAAAGAAATACAATCAGAAGTACCGAGAAATGTTGTTATGGTTATGTGGTTGCAAGTAAGTGTAAAGAGAGTAAGATTATGTTAGGGAAAGGTGCAACAGTGCGACTACACAGAAAAATACGACACATGTTAATTTTATAATTTTTTGTTTATTTTATCACTAAAAATAAAACTTATGTATTACAGTTTCTATCAAACAACAACACTCAGTCGCAGCGAAACAATTCAGTACAAAATATATTTACAAGATTATTGTATTAAAAATCTGTAACAGATACTGGAGACATGTTATTTGTGCTACACAGAACTACGTTGTGTTTAAATGCAAACCAACTCTGTAAACGCTCTACTGTCCAATGTTACCAGTTACTCAACAATACAGCTGGCGTGGCCAATCTACGTTCTAAACAGTACAAACATCAAGCTGGTATAAAAAAAACTAATGTACATTATTAAAATAAATATGTCTATCGCTGTATGTCTTCTACTATCTCCTAACCTGCTTTATGAAACTGTTTTCAAAGAAAGCTACAACGAGAAAACTATTTGGCAACTAGAAGTGAATACAAAATCAATCGTGGCTCTACGTTCATTCGTGGCTCACTCATTAAACATTCGAAATTTAAACTTGAACCTGGAACTCCGCACACCAAAAACAACGCATATTTATGTGAACGCATTTGTATTCAGCCATAGGGCTGATTTGAGATCGTAGCTTCAGGTGTGCGTAGAATTAGTTTCTAATTGAGTATTAAAAGGTAAAGGTGGGGGAGGGTAAAGTTACTCCTTCTGGGGACGAGGTTTGAGCTGCTTGGGCTGGACTTCACGAGTTTTCCCGTTGCCCTGGAGCCCAGCGAGGAGTTCGCTCTTGCGGATGGCCTTCAGGTCCAGTTCACCATAGTAGTCCTCGCTGAAAATGGATGGGTGCCTTACTTCCTGCCACTTCTACCTCTTTAGCTCTACAACCCTATTCACTTAAAACTACAGACATATAACATATACAGGCTATCTCAATTTCTAGCAACTTTTACTAACTGCGCGCTAGCCGCTTGTATTGTGTAATAAAATCTTGTTCGTAGCGAAATCAAGTGAACTGCCTTGAAACGGTAACACGAATGATATCCGTTCGCTTTTCCAAGTAGCGTTATCTAACTTTTGTTTTTCTCGCGAGCAACAGCCGAAATTGGGAGCCTTCGCAAAAACTTCGACAAACCTGTTTCGTTTGACCTTCATTTGGTTGCGATAGGTAGGTACGTCTTGCTTGATCCATCCTTTTTTAGAAGATCGAAACTGACGTCGGCATAAGTTAATAATTAACTACCTATATGGTTTCTACAATTATCCAAACCTTTCAGATACTTATTATTAAATTTGGTAATATATCAAAAATATATAGAGAACTACTACGACCAGAAAAGTAGTTTGTCTACTTAATTACCATCGATTTTGCAACTGGTTGTTGCAGAGTTATTAGTTCCCAAGTCGTATAGGGAAAGAGTTGCGTTCACATTGCAGCTCATGGTCATCTTGTAATACGCATATGCATTTATTTAAAAAACATTTCCTATTATTAATGAAAGACATTGATAATTCAACCTTTATCAGTAAGTACAGTTCCAGTCTCCACAGGCTGGTAGCATTGCATGAAACAAACGGTCATTACCATACGGTATATTATGCTGATACCCGGTGGCATTGACCACGGTCGTCCACGCATGACACTCTTATGTAAACTATTATATGCCTTAAGTCATGTTAATTTCAGAGTGGCCTAAATATGTCGCAAGTGCGCAAGGCTCCGAACCGCATAGCTGTGCGCGAGAATTGAGGTGGGCGAGCTTTATATCTACCTACACTCGTAAAGTATAACTTCAGCGAAGTGCAACTACTCTGTGTCGATAAGAGTGCAGAAGAATTTGTTAGTCACAGGGACACATTGGTTGTGGACAGGGTCTAGGTTCAACGCACCGTGACGCCACGCCGTTAGGATTGTTAGAAAGATTAAGATCGTGATGGCATTACATTGCACACGCATCACAGACAGTGATACGTACAGTTATAAGTTAATCTATAAGACGCTGATCATCACAGAACCAGTGATATCCAGTGAAGAAGACTTATTTGATGTGCGTTCAAGTTGCACCGTCATAATTGGACTTGAACGGAATAGGATATCCGGACTCGATTTGTGCTCGATACGGGCAGCGACAGTTACATGAAAGCTGCCTTTGTGGTTAAATAATCGAGTGCGGATGTCCGGGAAGTAACGTGCATCAAATGCAGAGACTCACCATCCGGGAACATCTTCGGGGTCTTCGCAGTTGCCGGTGCCGTCAGAGTCTCCGATCTTGAAGACTGTGCCAATGGGGCAGCCGTACTCGCGCGCGACTCCCTCAAGACAGATGTAGTATTTGCGGCAGTCTTCGGGATGAGCGTGACGGCTGAAGGAGCCAGCGTTGGACACCTCACCGGGAGCAGGACAAGAGAAACCGTTCGCTACTTCTGGAAAACACCAAAAAGGTTACGTGAGCAAGGCGAGAGGAAGATAAAACCGAAACGTAGAGCAGAACACAGCTGTGCAGCAAGACGGAAAGTCTCTGAAAGAGAGTGTTCACAGTGTTGTGCTTTTAGTAAATGCTTAGTTGAACTCGAGTTGTAAGAGGTTACTATTGACAATAAAGATTTTATTAGCAAAAATTATCGTAATTGTTTCTACTAAATGTGTTGGAATCGATTAGGTGTTATAATAGGCTATAAGAACTGATCACTAATTGCTTGTACGTTTAAATTTCAAGGACTTCACTTTATCCCAGCTACATTTTATTATATTTTAAATTGTAGGTACTTCATACACAAGTTATAAATAAATCGCTTCAATATTGACTTAGGAATTGAAATCAGGAATAGGATCAACATTACCTACCTGAATGAGATCTACACCGCTTTCCATCGGCTTTTTAGCGAATATTTTGTCAATATAATACAAGGCTATTTTTCTACTCAAAACCTTTTATAACCGAACAGCTTTTGTATTACTACATTCACATACTTTTTAGACAAAATCTTTCATTTAAAATTGTTTGTTAGTTATATAACTTAAAACCTAAAAAGTTTTGATAAAATACAGATAAACCTGTGTATCGAAATAGAACTTAGAAACGTACCCTCGTTTCTGCACTCTGGGACCTGGTCAGCCCACATGCACACGCGAGATTCCCTGTCGTAGGCAAGTCCGGGGCTGCACTGGTAGCGGGAGGCTTCACCGTTCCAGCAGTTCCAGAACACGTCGCACTTGGCCTCATCGGCGAAGATACCGTACAGCCTCTCGCAGTGAGGACTTGAGATCGGAGGCTCTGTAAAGGAAACGGTAATTAGAAAACAAGCTGATGAATACTCTATCCCCTACATGAGTATAGAAATACTCGTAAAAAGATCACTGCTTCGTTGCGCTAAACCAAATCCAATCCTCCAGCCCAGTCCTCCAGGGAACCTACACAAAACACTTGTTTGATATTCTAATGTCATAGTAGCTGGGAACTAAATTACTAGCAACATTTTTCTACTAAACTTCTTTAGCTTATTTCCCAGGAAACTGACAACTGACGTGTATCAAATTATATTAGTTTAGTCACATACATACGTTGATAGAAAATAAGTGACTTGCAATGGAATGGAAGTTCGTCGCGCGTATTAGTCGCAGACTTTAAGTCGTCAAACAACAGGCAATCAAATCCCAATTATACGCACGTCCATCCTCATAATAAATCATCACCATAAAAAATCATCGGTTAAAAGTGAGTTTGAAGCTTTACAGAGTGGTTCTAGTTCAAGGTGAACTGATGAGACATCCTATTGACATATTGTATATGCAAAATGGATCTTCAATATAGTGATTGTAAAATTTCATAGCAGATGACCTTCGGGCAACATCCTGGTACTCCGTATAATATCATCCTATCATTGCCTATACAGTATATGAATATTTAAATGTAGGCCTTGACCGTCACATTACTGTTACTATGTGTATAATGACGCGTTGCTTTAAGTATATTTGAATAACACGTACGATTAGGTGAATAATTGAATATATCAGGCCCATTAAGTATGCAAAAAAAAATTAGATTTTTGAAAAAATATTGAGCTATTGACACATATTATTACGAAGTTAATAATATGTGTCTTCCCCAAATAAAGAATACTAGCTTATTTTAAATATAAAAACCATATACGGTCCGGGCATAAATTGCGAGATTTAAGACTCCTAAAACTGTTGCTTTTCTTATCAGATAGACGGCAATGTAAACGACGGCTATATTTTTGGTAAGTTAAAGACTGTCAATTAAAGCCTTCAAAGTTTGGCCTAATGTTTGTTAGAACTTACCAAGTTGTGTCCTTTCGCCGCACTCTACATTGTGGAGGTAGTCGCAGTTCTCGGTGAGGTACTTTGAGTCTGTGGCATCGAAGGCCAGTCCATTCCCGCAGGTCTTCAGCTCAGCTGCACCGTTGTCACACTTCCAGTATTTGTCGCAGGAGATGTGGTGAGGGTAGAAGCCGAAGTCATCTGGGCATTTGAAGCTCTCCTGAGCGACGGCTGCAATCAAAAAGCATCGTTAAAGCCAGTTGCACCATGATTGATTTTCCATTTGCTACCTACTGCTAGTCTGAGCATGGCATGGATCAATAAAACAATAACGCCCAAGTGATCTGGTTAAGCTTCTAGATCTATCGATGGGGTTGCGAAATTTATCGCAACTTAAAATATTAGTCAAACCGCCAATATTGCGTAGGTATATGAGGAAACGTATTCAAAATACGAGTCTTCTTGAATTTTAATTTAAATTACAAAATAAAACCACGAGGGGGTTTGGTAAACGGCAAGTTGCAAGTTTTGCAACGCACTGGTCTGAGGCAGGGCCGCTCTTTCTCCGAGGAATGCAGCTGCGGCAACCGTTGCCTAACACCATGCGACAATGTTGACACTATTGTTTTTAAAACGCTGTCTATTGTTTGTTGTGGCTTTGCTTAATTGCTGTGAGCACGTGTTCAAGTCATGGCTTTACTGAAGTAACGCGGTCTGACGCAAATTCAATTAATACAAAAACTAACATTTAATCTTAAGCCATTTCGAGTTGGAATGCGGAAACATAAAAGTACCCACGAAGAATTTACGAAAGATTAAATCTACATTGTGGCTTACGCTTTTGTAACTGCCCGGTTTAATGCAAGTCATCGTGAAATCTGCCATAGCGAGCTTTACACAAGCATTCAAGTTACTACGTTAATACTACTTCCTCAGCAACGTGTAAAATAACGCAAACCATTTTAAGTTTGACCTCTAGATCCGCCAATCTTATCGATGTCTATAGATCGTATTTCTAGAACAATTTATTATTCATTCCAACGGTTAGCGAGACTTTTGTACATGAACAGCCGGTTTGCATAGTGCTTTGCAATACATACACAGACGTCTCATTTCCTTACAAGTTTGCACGTTGTGTCATATTATGTCACAGAAAGCATGCCACTGGTACTTATTGACATTTGCCAAGAAGATACCGCCTCATCTTTTGCAATAGTAGTAGTGTGCCTAATTTTCTGGCATACTTTCTACACGAGACGTTAGTAACTAAGCTTTTTGCAAAGACGATAAAGGAGGTTTAGCAAAGTTGGCACCTTCTGTCAAATTTTGTTAATGAAGCAAAAATGTCTACTTTCAGTAACGTTGTTGCGGATCATTTAACTGACGGTATTTCGTCGTTTTCTACTTTACTATCAATTATTTTAGTAAATAGAATAAACTGACACATATTACAAAACATTTAAACACATCTGATGAAAAAGGCGCTGATCGATTTTAGTAATCACTGTGAGCGCTTTGATTTTTGTTGCATTGCTGTAGTAGGTACCTAAGTTGCAAAAGTTGCGTTCACGTATAGGTCACTTATTTCTGTTTCGTACGCTAATGAGCATGAGAATGAGGGCTTGCTACACTAGCCTTGGATAAAATTATTTCTAATTATTAAGCTTGCTAAATTCCTTTTCTATTTCAATGTTTGTAGATTTTAACACCACTGAGATGTCTAAACGTCTTTTAGGTATGTCTTATAATGAAACGCTCAAGTTCTACAAGGCACTAATCACATACTAATAAAGGGTATTTCGAGTACTCTAAATCACGTTCTCCAATGAGACATTATGTCGTGTGCATCGTATCAGTATAACCTTGATACCTCGTGCCAGAGCGATAGTCGTCTAAACTTGTTACGGTCGTCTGAATAAACGTTTAAACTGCAACGTTCCTTATTAAAATCAAGTATCAATGGGTAATCGAGGTGAACCACAGTCACTGCGGATGCCTAACATTCCTGCCGAGGCCAGCAATTAATGTAATCTCTAAGGATCATAACCTTAGAGCTTTTAATATTTGGGGTATCCGTGACCTTTATCTTCAGGTCTCGTTTTTTGTAAGCTTTTAGACTTAATGACGTTTTATTTAAAAAAATCTGCAATTTTACATAGACCCGATAGATGGCGTTAAAATGAGGGTTTTAAGTTCTGTCACTTTTAAGATAATTATGTATCGAGTTTAGTATCCTATCCTTATTTTATGGAAGGTATATACTCTAATGGCTTTCTATCGACAACGT
The DNA here is from genome assembly GCA_963580505.1 of Ennomos erosarius. Lineage (NCBI taxonomy): Eukaryota > Metazoa > Arthropoda > Insecta > Lepidoptera > Geometridae > Ennomos > Ennomos erosarius. The sequence continues at coordinate 13,522,926 of OY756978.1, forward strand.
ACTCTGTGATCCACTCAACTGAATTTCATATTTCCTTGTATTCTGTGGACTGAAATTACGACCATGTCTGAAATACGTCGTTACTACGCCATCTAGTAACAGAAGCGGAACTAGTTTTCTTTTAAATAAAACGTCCCATTAGGGTTGCCGTCCAAAAATAAGGAACCGTCTTAATTATCCTCAAACACAACATAATATAAGTAATTAGTTGAACAACATTTTTATGTTATGCTCAATGTATGTACTTTACGTCAAAGTAATGTTTGGAGGAATTTAGGAATCAAAGTTCAAAAATTTTGGAGAACTTTGAACTCATTCGAATAATTTATTGTTCGATTATTTTGATTTTAGACATTAATTAGGACAAAATTAGAATTATTTTAGATTATAGTGCATTATTTATGCATTGATAGTAAAGTCTTGGTCGGGTAACTAATGCGTGACAAGTTTCGTTACAATATGAAATAGTTTTACGCCAATTAACTAATCAGTTAGAAATGGTTTTACGTTCCAAATACCAGTACATTTTGTAGGTTTATTATTCATGTTGTATGATGTAGCGATTACAGGATATTTCATCATTAAGTTTAATGAGTGTATTAAAATTAAAATAACTTTATTTATTACCAATGTACTGAAAGTTGCTAACCTTTGATTATCAATAACCTAGTTTGAGGGTAATTTTTAACCTTACTTCCTTCCTTATTCCGTAGTAATGAGATACAAAAATGATTGTGGTGATATCAAAACAAATCCGTAAAATTCAAGGCTTGTTATTTTGAGTCAAGACACACACGTGTACGCGAGTCTTCGTTTAATAACTTGCTACCCATTACCCTTTATCCATTGCCATTTAGGTTTGTTGTTCAATTACGAGATAGATAGTCATTAAACTATCGCGTATCAACACAAACCTTCATTGTTAAGTATGGCTTAAGGCTAAATTAGTGTCATGCGTGTGAACCAGGGCGGGCTGCGCGCCCAGCCGTATCGTTGCGCAACCACTGGGCGTTGGGGGCGACACTTGAGCCCTGCGTGCAAGCATATGACATAATTATTGATTCTTTTAAATGTCATAACATGTTATATAACATATGTTTGTGGTGACTGGACTTATGAATTTGTGGTCATTCTGCAGACATGATTTTTTTTTTTCAGGATGTTCTAGCTCTGGCTAGGGAGCTTTATCCGCTTCAATGCTACGCATAATATCTTATTTATGCCTCATAAAGCCTTACTCTACAAAATTCCCATTTTGAAATCGAATACGAAAAAATATTGAAGTAAAGTATTTATGACGTCATTCCTAAGTAGCAATGCAGATATTATGCAAATTCACTAAGCTATTACAACTGTAAACTAACTGACCTAGTGAGCTACTATTCAGCAAACAGACATAATGGACGTCTACGGAAAGTATATATCCGGGCCAAACAAACAAAATAAATCACACATCATCGCTTATGGATATTACATAAAGCGTTACGATACAAAGGTCGTTAAGTAACACAGTGAAAGCATCTGCCGACCCACAGCATCTCGGGTTTGCATAGGGCTGCCATCTCAATGAATATTTATAAATAACATAAAACATTGACAGTTCTTACTTTAAAAACTTTTTTCTTATTAAACATTGAACTACTTTAATTCTTTCTATAATAGGCATGATGACTAAAATTTTAATTTTTGGATAAATTAATTATATTCCTCAATAGATAAACATATGTGAAAACAAAAATTAAATATCTCAAAAAATGACCAAGTTACAAGCATTTTAAAAACCGGAATAGAAAGAGATAGCTCAAACGGCCAGTGACGTCAGAGGAAGGTCGTTATAGTACCTCATTACTAAGCTGTGGTAGCTTTTCATACAACCTCTTTGACATGTGACGTCACGAGTAGATTTTTCATAGTAACAGTGGGGGCGCTCTGTTTCGCGACAAAGGGACAGAAGATGCCCCCTGTAGAAATATTAAAAGCTTATTACTGCGTGATTTATTTATCGATTTTGATTATTTTTTCAATTATTGCATTCATTTTTAATCTTTTTTATGAAAGTAATATTTACTTGTTCATTTTTAATAGCAGTCATCGTGCATATTAATATAATTACTTTTAGTATGAAACAATATCGAAAAATGTGATCTTATATATGCATAAAAATTGAAAAATGGTAAATATAATGGTTTTCGATGTGAAAGGTGCATAAACAAAATTCACTTTTATACAACGAGTAATAAAGTTATTTTAGGTCTGTGGTTTTACTTATTTTTATTTCTGCCTTTTACCCGATTGTTTTATGGGTTGATGAACTGTCAATTTCGTGACAGCCCTAATCAAATGTAGGTGGAGCTTTCAATTTCGATGCGCCCGCGCACCTAATTGAGTAACCTCTCGCACGACTGACCTTATCATCTGTAACGCATTAGAATTAAAATGAATAAATTTAAATGCATCTAACCATCATTTTCAAGCCTTCATTTAAATATTTATTTATATTACAACACACACATGTGAATCTATTTTTAGTTCTTTGTTTGTTATTGCGAGATGTACACAGGAGATTGTTAAATAATTTAACGCGTTCAAAATTTAAATGCAGAGATAGTAATTAATCGTTTTTATGAAAAGAAAGTCTGTAATTACAGTTAATGCAATCTGCGTCCATTAGTATAATGAATTTTTTCAGTTTAATAAACTTTTATTTCATAAATTTTTTTTTTGCAAAATGTTTTATGTTTATTAAATAATGCTATATTATGTGTTATGTTAGTAATGCTAGTAATTTTTACGTTATGTAAATGTTGCTAAGTACAAAAAGTTTACAAGTCAGCGTTATAAAAACTGAATCGATTTTGAAGAAATCTAATGGTATGTAGAGACATGCTGCTCTCTAATAAACCACGATATTTTTCATCCCGAAAAATTGTTGTATACCTAAGTCTTTTACTATACATACACGTGAAGGCTGCGGTGTGTTGAAAAGAACAAAAGTGCTCGCAATTTTATTGGCCATCTACACTTAGTTGAAAAAGTCAGGTTACTAAAATCCCCCAGGTTACTAAAATCTGGCGTGCCTTCAATCTTAATGTCAATTCAATGCCTTAAATTTGAGCGGACGGCTCAAATTTAAGAGCAATAATTAGGGTCACTGACATTAATGACCCAATCTGACGTAACCATTAGATAACTGACTATTGTTAGTTACATTACACCTCGGTACATGCTCGCGGTGAAAGTTCGTAGGCACATGAACATTGTTAAAGCTTAATGAGCACTATTTAGAGGCATTTAATGTTTCTATACACTCACACACATACACTACGCACATGTTTCATAAATAACACAGTCGTTTGTTTCTATAACATTAAAGTTCAAATGAGTAGTGTGGGTTAAGGTCTGTTGCTGAACCGTTTGCTACGGATGTTGCAGACCTCTTTCTTGTAATATTTCTGTGTGGTGGACCCACAGACAAATATTTTCATTACTATTCCATATCTAAGTCCATGGTTGAACCTTTGTAAAGATTTATTAAAATGACAGTGGCTGTAAAAGAAAATAGACATCGATCATTTTCCAATCTGGAAAATGCTTTCGTAATTTTCAGCTACGACACTTCAAAAGCTCTGTCCGATGAAGAAGAAAGAAATCTACGCAATATAAGATTAACTTGTCTAACTAAAACATTTAGTGCTTCTAAAGTAGGCTGGGCTACTGCAAACATAGTGCAACAATTTGCCGTTTCACAATGCAGAGTTTATTGACAGATGGTAACAGACTATCGAAGGCTGCCCTGCGCAGACGTGACATAACGAGTTAAACAGCAATAAGAATTCTTCTCGTCGACGAGCTAGCGACGCATGCGCAAGCCACCAGCGCGTAATCAATCGTTGCGTAATTATTAATTTAATTTCGTCTTTATTTGCTTTTTTTCTGGATGAGCATGATTGATAATCTTTAGCTTACTAGAAAGACCGAGAAAATTTTTATATGGTTACTTTACTTTCTCTTTTCTATGTCAACCAAAAAGTTTTCATATCCTCGTGGCAATAATATTAGAAAGAATTAAAAGATGGGAACGATCCTTCTTGTTTAAACTTTAAGAAAATACTAAGAGAGACATTGTGTTTTAAGTGTAAATAAAATGTGTTCCTGGCTGTCCCCTCGACAGGACAGACAAGAATAAAAATTCCGGTTTGTCCCCGAAAAATAAAAAGTTTCATTAAACTTATTTTATTAATCTTTATTAATACTTTATCCAGAATGAAAATCTAGTAGACATCGACAAGCTAGGGTTACAAATTGCCTTGACACGTAAGCGGTGGATCTTAAGGAACAAAAACCAGCTATACAATGCGTAGGGCCAGAGAGGTTATTTATATCACGTCGAAGGACAGACAATCACCGCATTTCTGATCGACCACCCATATACCATGGACCTATACAGTACACTGTCACTTAATGTGACTGTTTAATTTACTTCAGGCTGTTGATGATGATGATGATGATGATGAATTTACTCTAGAAAGAAGGCATGTCTTCATTTTTATTTAAACATAAATAACTACATAAAGAAAGATTTTACGATAAAGAAATTTTAGGTTGAGCTTTGCTAGCTTTAATTGAAAACCCGTATCCAGGAAAAATAAATATGGATATAAATAGATTTGGGATGATTAGGATCATGTTCGAAGATCCGATTAAATCTGCGGGGAGACGATGAATGCTGGAGGCAAGCAGCTGCTCAAAGTGTTGCTCTGTGAAGGTCAACCACAGAGGCTGTTGATGATGATGATGATTATTTTTAAAACGAATGTATTATTTAGATTTTAAATGGGTAATTGTTTTGAAACATTTAAGCAGCAGACTCATTTTAATTTGATTTTATTTTACCTATGTGAAATTTCAAACCCACTTGTTCATGAATTTTGCTAATACGGCGAGTTTTATTTTGAGTGACCTCTTACATAATCAACATTACATATTATCTCATGAAAGGACGGGGTCTACCATATTGTTAAATAATAGTCCACGCCATGTGATATCATTGTTAATGGGATTTTTCAAGAATGCAACTTCCGGCGCTTTGTTATTTAAGAGAACGTTAATTACAAGCTTATTTCCGGTAAATGGGTGACCTCTCTCATTGTTGACTTAGTGTTATCTTTCGTCAAAATATTAGCGTATTGTGCTTTGAGTAATTACGAAAGGTGTGAATGTATTGTTTTGTGGCAATCAAATATTTCTTAGATGTAGAAAAATTTTGATGTAGGACTTAAATATTTATAAATATTGTTGTAAGGTAACGTGGCATAGGTTCGCAAGGTTAGCTAGAACAGCCGTGACTTTCCATTAGGCCTTTTTCAGTGTACTTAGTTCTCTCGAATCAATCCTCTGTTTCCTCCATTTTTCCGCCTCTGGGTACCAGCAGGGATAATAAAGAAGGTTTCTTTTGAAAATAGGTGATAAATGGGATCATTAAAATGTTTAACTTAATGTGTAGTTTACTTTTTAAGTTGTTAGATGTAGGTTATATTTATTCAGTGGTTTTTTCTACGCTATCATAAGTTTATTGAAGTTAGGTATGATCGCAATGTCATTGTTGATGTATGCTCGTTCAAAAAACTGCAACAAATTGCTTAGTGACTATAACGAGAATTAGAGAGTAATCTAATTATCTCATTAGATAAATTGCGATTGTTATAGTTTCGTTACGCATGACTAAGCATAATCGAGAGTGCCGAACGACAAATTATATAATTGGACAACGGAATTTCAAGTTTATTTATCCGCAGTTATTTTGGATAAGTGCCTTGTCTATTTATAGGCAAGCTTCTATTTTCCTTAACTGCTTTTAAGATGTTTTGACATATGTTTGTGTGAAAGGAGTAAGCGACCTACGTAATACCTATTTGATTATAGTATCGGTATACTTTACGGAATAATAGTTAACATTATTCCTAATCATAAATGACGAAAGACATCGCGAGACTATAAGGTGGGTGTTTCTCGAACGTTTGTCAAACTTGTTCAACTTAACACACAAAATACCGAATGCTCATTGGTTGCCTCTTGACCATCGGCTGTCTTCGATCAATGAGCATACACTATTTGGAGTTACGTTGACATGAGTTTGACAAACCTATGCTACGACGAACCGGGGGATAATCCGACCAAATAACCAACAGTCACCAGTGTGATCGCGTCAATAGAACATCTCCAGACGTACTTAAGCAAATGCATCAATTTCACCGAGTACTTACTGCTATAACTCTCGTGAATTCACACACGCACACACAGATTATTAAATGCCTTCACGCTTGCTATAAAAACTTTATAGAATATTTGAACGCGTGGCTAAATACCGTTCTAAAATCATAAACAAGATAATAACAATAATAGGACCATTAAATAGTTATTATGATGACTACGTCTAGATTCACTCGAGTATTTGAGAAATTGCGGAGACGTATGAGTTTCGAAGACGCAGCGTAGGCCGGCCCCCCACTAGGTGGACCGATGACCTGGTGAAAGCCGCGGGGAGCCGATGGATGCAGGAGGCGAGCAGCCGCTCTAAGTGGCGCTCCCTGGGGGAGGCCTATGTTCAGCAGTGGACGTCTTCAGGCTGTTAATGATGATGATGATGATGATGAGTTTCGAAAGTGATTTTAAAGTATTATGACTAAAGACGAGTTTTATTGCAAATGTTGACCTTTTACTTTAATCACGGTTTTACGAAATTGTCTATTTGGTTAGTGAATGTAAGGATGCTCTATCCTCCTTGACTTTATTGATCATCAGTTTAAATTAAACACTAGAATTCTTGTTATTTTATGTTAATGAATAACGTGAGCTAGTCGTTCGCCTGATGTTAACGCCACGGCTGCCCATAACAGTTGCAGTGCAACTCGGAACTCTAGTCATGTGTGATACTGCATTGCGCTTGTCATCCTGAGACATCAGCACATTCTAGTAATAAGATAACTAAACTGTGATAATAGGTCATAAATTCTCATTTGACCAGTACTACTAGTTACAGTGCCTTCAAACTGGAACACTGTAGTGGTTGCACACTACTGCTTGGCGGCAGAATAACTGTCAAAGCGGTGGTGCTTACCGGGACAAACCGAAAATTTTGCAGAAAAGGTCCACCACTTAGTATTTGTTTAAGTTACGTAATTTACATGACAATGGTGAGGTAAGTGAAACGTGTGATGTTGATATATCATTACAGCTTTTGAATCGCAAAGTCCCAAGTTTTTCCAGTTTATAAGAAACTATGGAAATGCTCTGTCTTGCACAAGACATATGTGGTCTCCGTGAGAATTGACTACGTGATAGAAATCCTGAACAATAGTGAATTCCACTACGCTTATACCATACTGGGAAAATTGAACATCCTGTGATGTATCTTGTTTATATGGATATATCGTTATATTACATTAGTACTAAATCATTTAGTAGGTACCAAGATAGGAATAAACAATAAGAATTATTTACAAATGTTATTTATCGATGTACCTAACATTGTTTAGGATGGAATATGATCGCACCTAATTAATGAGCAATAGCTTCAAAATCAGAGGCTGTAAGCAAAAAATCACTACTATAACAAGGAAAATTGCTTAGAAAACGTTTTTGTGAACAAGTTATTAAAGTAAAAGATCTATTTATACTTTTCTAATCATATTTTACCTAATAATAATTTTTCGTTTAAACCATAGATGTAATTAAAAAAGGGAACTACTGCTACCTATACGATAAGACCTACGAAATTAAAATGAAACAATAACTGCACTAAATAAATGAATAACTGAAGTTTCTAAATATAGGAAAGCACTAAGTGCAAGTTGTTTTCAAACCATGGAACAGCGTGCCTACTTTCTAAGCACTATTTACTTGCACTATTGGATAGTTTCTAGTTGTTTTCTAATCTAGAAATCTAGGTACTCTACATTTAATGCTTAACATAGGATATAATAGAATATACGTACTAGCATTTTAAAGGGTGACCATGGAACAAATTAAATTATTTAAAAGTGTATTTCAAATTTATTTATAAGTGCAAAAAATGATCTTCGAACCAACCAAACGAGTTACTATTTAATTTATGTTTCTCTTAACTTACCTACTTAGGTACCTATAGCTTATTGAACGTGATGTTACGAAAACGTTTAGTAAACAAATTCCGTAATGAGCATCGGCGAGATCTTTAATGAGGTTGTTAGCACCGATTGCGAGTTGCAAAATAAGGGTAGCAATGTGTCATAAAATTAAGCAATTGAACCTCACTCTTAAGACCTCGCCTTGTTTCTGATAAAACTTAGAGAGCAAGATCTGTTTTCCTTTATTATTCTTTAGAAAAGATTCAGATTCAAAAAGCGATGAAAATAAGTGAAAGCAATCTAATTCATGTCATTGACTTTGTAATTGCAGATCAACTAACACAATTTCGGTTGAAATAAAATAAAAACTGAAGAAAATGTTAAAGTGATGATACACTAAACAAACCATCAATGGTCATGCTGGTTTATTGCGATCAGATGCGATCGAGGAGATGTTTGAGTGTATGAAAAAAGCTTAGTTAAACACGGATGCTGAATCATTTGCACTTTGCATTTATCCTTGAACTCCAATGACTCATTATGTCTCCGCAAAAGTTCCATCCAGAACTACTTTTGTATCTCAACGTCCGTATGTCACCAAGCAATTTTTGTTACACCACATAATCATCGATTTCTGTCATTGTCGTTGCGCCGGCGCAGCTGCAGTCGCAACTGTGTGGAAACGGTGATATCGATCACACTTCAACTTTCACGATGACGTTTATTAATCCATGCCACACGTCCTCACAGGGCGGGTCGCGGGCGCGCCCTAAATATTTCAAATGCTACGTACCCACGCCGAGGGCGGCTGCTAGCACTATTAAACACCGTGAATTCATGATTAAACTGTAAGTCCTTGCACGAGTAGTGGACACTGTAACGTTCTAGCACACACTGCGAGCGGGTGAATGGGCGACTGAGGTTTATATATCGGGTGGGCGTGCGCGTAGTGTCGGCGGTGAAAAGCGACGTCGGCGCGCGCGCCGTGCGATCGCGCACCCTGTCGGCGCCGTGCCATCACCCCGTGACGACATAAACAAACAACTTTATATTAATCACACAAAAAATATTCTTTAAGTCAATAATCATAAGAACTATATTGTGTTCAACAGTGACGTATTAACATCGAATATTTGTCGTAGGAAACGACTGCTGGGTACGTTTAAGCGTTTTAAAGAGTTTTCATCTCGTTGATATCGCGCGCAGATGACCTTAGTTCATTCATGAAAATAACTCACCAATGTCATCGTGGGTATTTAATCACACATTATAATCCATAACATTATATTTTATGTGTTATCAAAGTTTTCATGTTTTGTAAAGATAGTATTGCATATTTTTTCAATGCTAGTTAAATACAAGTGTTGTTATTTAATGTATGTAGGTACGTAAAGTAACGCCATAATATTTACGTCCTACACCACTACACCAGCGAAAACGAAAAAATAAAAAATCAAACAGATGATCAGGATAAGGGATCGAGTTCCACTCGTGATGTTATTTTCCTTTACATTAAAAATACCTGTAGGAAAATGTGAAAAATTACGGAAAATTATTAGTTTCTGAAAAATATGCATTGTCATACCTACCTATAATTTTGTAATCTTAAAGTTACTTTTACTTTTTATTGTATTTTTTTATGATACCTACTCTCTCAAACTTTCAGGTAACAATTAATTTTTGAATGTAACGATGAAGTATTATCTTATTTTATTTATTATTTGATTTAATTTTGATTATAATATTGACCAACTCGAATAGTACAACAATGCAAGGGCAAAATCAACATCCATGAATGGACGAAGAACGGTTACCAGCCATAACAATATTATCAGACCCTATTATTATGAGCTTTAATTACATGCTTAATTACATTTAATTTTCCTGGTATAATATTGGCGGTTATTCATTTAAAAATGCACCTTATTAATAACCGATAGCATCTTTCGATTCGACCCGCCCTGAATCAGCGTGATAAATCAAGATCAATGAGTTGTGTGTATTCGAGACCCGGCTGTGGGATTAAGTTGATCATGCTGATATATTTTACACTAATAAATAATACCGTAAGCGAAAAATAAAAAAAACAGAAAAAAACAGTAAAAAAACCAAATATTGATGTATTTCGTGATGGTATAACATTTTGTACTTAAATCATTTTATTACTCTGATTAATATTTAATGTAACGGATAATTTTAAATCATAAACGGGATTTGAAGCCCCACCTATCCGCCCTTAAAGCCGGGACACAGTGATATCATGTCCTTTATCTTCTTTTATAACTTTTTACACCCAACTTAAGGGGTTTAGGGACAAACGGATCGATGTGGGTTCAAATCCCGTTCTTAATTTAAATTTATCCTCTATATACATTAAAGATTGACCTGGGGGTATAGTAAAGATCCCTTTCCATTAGCGTTAACGCCAAACGATAACTCATAATGTATGGAAAATGACATTTGCTGCGGAAAAGTTAGCGATTTCCGAAATGTAATTTCAGTACATTTTGGAGTAAGCGTTTGGCGTTAGCGTTAGCGGTTGGTATTTTTGCTAGACCCCCTGATGATTAAACTATTTACGATACTTCTATTTAAATAATCAAGGTTAACAACAAAAAAAAACTCTGAATTCTAATTTTACAGATAACTACTAACTACTAAGTTGAGTTCTTTTTAATCAGTTGTTAATATTATCTTGGACATTTCGCCAAAACATTTATACCACGTCTGGTTCACGAAAATCCACAAAAATGTAATTCACCGAACACAAATTCAGTACATGTTGTTATCACCTGCCAAGAAACAGCGAAAGCGTTTCTGAAATGAATCATCCGTTATGTGATCGATGACCCCTTTACGCCAGAACCTTGAATTACGGCTTGTATACTCTTCATAAAGGAAGTAGGCGGAGGTTGAACGAGGTAAGGTATTATGAATACCTGAGAAGCTGACAACTTCTCAGTGTCTAAATTGTTTATTTATCAAGATTTGAGAATGTAGAGGTCTGCAGTAACAGTGCAACTAGGTATAGGTGAATAAGTATTTATTAAGTCTTTTACACTACCCAAATCAACAAAAGTAGGTTGTACGTAGGTATAGGCTTTCTAAATATCCGCGATCTTACTGAGTAAGCTCATCTCCTGAGGAAGAGCATCGAATATGCTCGAAATGGGCAATTTTGTTTTTACATTTTGGGATACTGTAATAACTGTTATGAGTAGCCGTGTCGCTTAACATCAGGTGAACGACTAGCTCATCACGTCATTCACTACCATAAAAACACTATTTGTGAGTACCTAACATAATATCATAATTTGAAATGAAAAAAAAAGGAAAATGGTAATACTAAAATTAAGGAAAACAAGCAAAACGTAGGTTCCACGTGGTGACACTAGTAAAGCTTAAATTAAAGGTTATTTAGCAATATGATTAAGTAACTTGATTTGAAGGATAACCGCCCACCATTTATCATACTACCGCAGTGTGGGAATAGCATAAGCCATGCATGACAACTGCGATGTATTGTTAGAAAATGCATAGGACTAATAATTAGTCATAACGAACAGGTGGGAAGGGATTATTCACGGCTGTCGAAGGAAGGATATCGCTCTTAAAACTGACAACCGATGGAGAAGACTGACCACCTACTAGGTGGACCGATGGCGACGATCCGGTGAAAACCGCGGGGAGCCGATGGATGCAAGAGGCGAGCCACTCAAAGTAGCGAGGGAGGCCTATGTTCAGCAGAGGACGTCTTCAGGCTGATGATGATGAGAAGGAAGGCAGGCCCATTCATTCACCCTTTTCTCTTATATGTTCCTCTTTTGCTTCCCTCTTAATACCCATAAACAGGGTTAGGACATTAAACTAATAAATCTGTACGAAGCCGGCGCGGGTCAACTAATGTAACACAATAATAATCAAAATAAATATAGAGAAAATAAAAAATCGATATAAAACAAAAACTTGAAACCCGCTGTAGAATCTAAAATGCATGTTTGACGAATCAACGTACCTAACCTATATTCGCGTTAATAAATAAGTAAATCATTCTACACCTATCAGTCAAGGTGATGTTTAGCACACTAGCCAAAAAGCTTAATTTTTAGATAATTAGCCTTGAACACTTTAATTGAGGTTAACTCTCACAGCGTATTTTTAAGTTTGGTTAATATTAAATGGTTTTCAGTAATTTATAGCTATATTTAGAAGTGGCCGATTTTCCACACGCTTTTTCGTCTTAGGGTGGGTTTTTTAATACATAGCGAAGGTAACCAAAGGTCTAAATTTGATACAATTTTCAAAGTTACCTTAACTACGGATCAAAAACCCCACCCTAAGGATGAGATTTTAAACAATAAAACCAAAGCTTTGGTGACCACAGGTTAAAAACCCTAACAATTTCGGACCATTGGTCAACATTTGTTACTTTATAATTATTGATATTGGGTATTATTGGTAAATATTGGTTGGTATTGGTCCTTTCCTTTACAAATCAATCTGTAGATTACGCTGAGCAGGCGATACTGCTATAATAATCAAAAATATAAAGTTACCTTAACCTCGGATCAAAAAGCCACCCTCGTCTTCCTACTCTGGCGTAGGGTGGTTGCCACCTTCGGTCATGAATATATAATCACGTAATATCAATGAAAATGTGGAAAATGCTACCCTGTCTACTATAAAAACAAATAATAAAACCGATTTTAAACTGACTCACTCATATAATGGAGTATTTTCATTGTGCATTGTCAGATCACGATGTTGTAACTTGACAATGTTTAGGCTTAATAATAATACATCATGAGTTATTACAATGTAGATCAGGTAGACATTATTGCTAGTTCTTTACATCTTTTGTAGAGATAACTATGTCATGCAGACTTCATTCATCATCTTGAAGACATCTAGGTATCTACAGCTGCACAATGCACATAAGCGTCTCCCATATTGTGCCACTTTCAGCTTCTTGCATTCATCATCTCCCCTTAGTTTTGTTTGACGATAGGTCGTCTTCGATCCACCTGATGTGAATGGCGCAGTCCAGCTGCATTCTCTGAATCGTGGTCGGGAACTTTTCTTGTTTTCTTTTCAGTTGTCAGTTCTGCGAGAGATGTGGCCTGGCCATCGTCGTATCAACTTGCTAATTCAAGAACTGTAGTTCTCTAATTGCGGATCTTCTCATTTCGAATCTTAATCTCACAAGGAAACCCCGATTATATAGCTCTCTTACTAATAGACCCAATAATAAGAGACCACGTATTAGTACTATAAGTCATCAATGGCAAGACACCTTGGATGAACACCCCTATTTTCAGGTTGCAGTAATTTGGACGAAAAGTATGATGCAAGAAAATATAAATATAAATAAGTTAATAAGATTTTTTTTTGCCATTGCATAATGTTCAGCATCCCACTGTTGACCCTGAGTCATATAATTATGTCATGTAAGTTTCTATTCAACAGTTCAATCTTAAGGTGCAGTATGCGGAAGATACCATGTCAATTATCAACAAGACATTATTATATTAATGCTAATTCCATGGCTCATTAGCACATTATTTTCAATTGCACGGCATCAATGTTTCTAAACGTGCCTGAATAAGAATTGCCTTCGTGACAATACCGCAGGATGCTTGTGACGAAATGTTTAGTAACAGTGTAGAAAAATAACCTTTAGAGAATGCACCTGACATAATAATTTCAGTTGCAAACTATTTGACATTGAAACGGTAACAATGACAGTTTAACTGAATATTTTACGCCACCTGTTTAGCATATTCCTTAAATACTCTTCAGTGGTTGTGATTACAGTAAGGTGGGTAACATTTTTATCAATTGTAAATCTTTTAGCTCCTCCCCTCTATGGGTCTATTCAGAACCGCTGGAGGCCGATAGATACAGGAGGTAAACAGCCGCTCAACGTGGCACTCTACTACTATGGAGGAGGCCTATGTGCAGCAGTGGACGTCTTCAGCCTGATGAAGAAAGTTATTGGGAGATAGAAAGAAAATCAATTTATTCAGGACATTACATAATCGTAAATTAATACACAGCATGTACTACAAGGGAAAAAATAATACAATATTCAGTATTGTATGACGTCAAAGTAGCGACTCGGCATACAATTAAGTTCGTAAGTTCTACACCTTAGTTTCAACCGATTTTCATTTCAGTCAAGAAATTACGAACCCCAGATAATATAATACCTACAGTAACTTAATGGCGTATTAGACCAATAAAGAAGTGGTTCCACTATTTCTGAACGATAGAACAAGTGGTAACCCTTATTTTAATCGTGTTACTCTTTCTGCGAATAGCTCTCACAGCATATCATTGCACATAATTTTTATCAGATTTAGAGCTTATGGAAGCCTTTCCAAAAACTATATTTTTCCACCATATGCCAAACCACGTAGAAACAACGCAAATAGTTTTATTTTTTGAACAATATATACCAAAATTTTGAACCTACCGTACCTACCGAATTCCCTGGGCTAAATATTCAAGCCTAAAAAATGCACCGCTGTAGCTCCCGCGCATCCCAATAAGTTGAAATAAAACGGTACTGCTTGTTTAGTATGCGTAGTCCCTCTTGCTCCGACGAAATTGCACCTCGTCGCGACGTATACCTACTTCCTTATAGGAGTTGTGATGGACGAGCTACCGTGAGGAGTCCCTCTGATTTATTGAGGTATTAAATTTAAATGGTTAGTAAATTATGTACTGTCGATAAATTATTTTAAAAAAATATTTATGATTGTTCGTTTAAAGAAAGGAAGTGCGAATACTACATTTCTTTGTGTGAAACCTAAATCGCTATAGGGTTGTATCAATATTTTTTGTGACGTGTGATTTTTCTATTGATTTGTATTGGTTTGTAGGACAAACAAAAATAAGAAGACGAAATTAAACCCAAGTTCAAGTAAAATGTTTTTATTTACGATTTTTATAGCAGTATCGCCTCTCAGCGTAATCTACAGATTAATTTGTAAAGCTTGACGGCCCGATAGCTCAGTTGGTAGTAGCGCTGCCTTCTGAACTGGGGGCTGTGGGTTCGATTCCTACCCAGGACAAACGATTGTGTGATGACCACAGATGTTTGTTCTGTGTCTGAGTGTTATATTGTATTCTATGTATGTATTTACAAACAAAAAAGTATCTAAGTATTATATCAGATATCGGGTTCCCATTGTACAAGCTATGCTTAGTTTGGGGCTAGATGGCGTTGTGTGAAATGTCCACACGCTTAAAAAAAATTAAAAGGAAATATTAGAATCACGAGCGGGGATTGAACCCGCATCCATCCATCCCTCAAGCCGGGATATGCTTTACTGAAGCTACCGTGACAAGTCAGAGGACGTCGTGAGGAGGTTGTGAGAGATGGATATGGATGCGGGTTCAATCCCCGCTTGTGATCCTAATTTTTCCTTTACAAATTAATCTGCAAAAGGTTTTTGATGTAAAAATTTACTCTTAATTAATTTTAAATTCTTCATGAGTTGTTGTTATGCTCGATTGTTATTAAAAATAAATTCTAAACAAATAGTTTGTCTAGGCGTAGATATTACTGTAATAAATCTACATAACACGCGAAAAATACATAAAAATTAAATTCATAGCATACGTAGAAACATTAAATACTTCTGTAGTTGAGGTAATACTCTACCTGCAGCAAGTCGATGCAATAATACAAAGAGATATATAAAACAGAATAAATTCTGGTACTTAGAGTCTCCAACCCAACCAACCAATTGGACCAATGCCCAATTTAACAAAGGGTACATCATCAACAGCTGAAGGAAGTCGACTGCTGAACATAGGCCTCCCCACAGAGCGCCAATTTGAGTGGCTGCGTGTCTCGTGCATCCATTGGACTCCCTCGGTTTTCACCAGGGGCTCTAGCAGAGCTCCCTCACGCTAACGCTAACGCCAAACGCTAACTACAAAATGTATTGAAATGATATTCGCTGCGGAAAAGTTAGCGATTTCCGAAATGTCATTCCCAGTACATTTTGGAGTTAGCGTTTGGCGATAGTGTTAGCGTGAGAGAGCTTTGCTAGACCCCCAGGGGGAATGACATTTTGAAAATCGCTAACTTTTCCGCAGCGAATGTCATTTCAATACATTTTGGAGTTAGCGTGAGGCATCAGCGTTAGTGGTTGGTATCTTTGCTAGACCCCCAGGTCCAACCAAACGCCTGCGCTACCCGGCCTAACAAAACTTACTACATCTGTACAGGTTTTAAAATAATTTTATATATTTTTTATGCTTCAGGTAACCAAACAGGCGTAAGGCTCTCCTGATTACTATTTATATTTGCAACAAAATGTTTCTTTTTTCTGTTGGGAAGTGGCCACCGTGGCATCATGGAAATCCGGTGTGACACTAGACGCACCACTTAATTAAATTATGGTGGTGATGGTGATAATATCTCATTTAACCCACTTTTTAAAGTTATAAACTGGGCCAAGCAGGATTCGAACTTCGGTGCTTCGGTTTGAAATTTGCACGGGCTACCGCTGAGCCATATTGGTTTAACAACTGTAGGATGTAATTTATACGTATACGTACGCATGATGTGTTGTGGAGAAATATATTGCCGTATTTGTTTATGTTTTCGTTATATTGTATAGTTTAGCTATTACTACGGAACTTCATCCTAACGCTCAGATACAGTTACAGCTTTTAATCTATAATTCATTTGTAATGGCAATAGAGTTTGCTTAAATGTAATTATGCAAACTACCGAGCTAATTGTCAAATTATACACGATGGAAAGTGAATTAATTAAAGTGATTTGATGTGGAGAAAAGTTAAACATTCAGTGCATCAAGGCCTTACCGATTATGATTTAGTAAGTATTGCTAAGTAATTGCTAAGTAATGATTAGGTACTATTTGTTTTTATGTATTTTTAAAGTAGATAATTATTGTTACCTTGGAAAATCGACTATGCACTGTTGCACGTTCATCCAAGAACGTCTTTACTAATCCCACTAATATTACTACCAGAATTTCCACTAGAATTCCGAATACAATATTTAATGGAATTCTTACTAGTATTCTTACTAGAATCCCAAATAGAACTCCTACTAGAACACCTACTAAAATTCCTAATATAATTCCTATTAAAATTCCTATTAGTATCCCTACAAGTATGCTTATTAGTATCCACTAGTATAACTACTTATATTGCTAATAGTATTATAAACTATGAGGCGCAGGTGCACCGCAGTTCTGCTTGCTCTTCTACGGAAAATATTCCGAGATAAAAGGTCATAGATCTCTGTATATTGTAAGCAAAATATGTAAAATAGTACCTACCCAAATTAGATCAACCGTTATGGCGGAATAAACAGCATTGCAGGAAAATAAAACCAATAAACAAACAACGTTTCACTTTTATCGTCGTGTGAGAGTTTGGCTGTAGGCTGAAGGCACAGCTCTAGTGGCCGGACAAGACAGATTGTTGCCAATATCTTCCTATTCCATTCGAAAAAAATCGGCATTGCAAGTCAATGGGACAATGCTGCAAGCATGTTGGGAGTCTTCTTCTTTCTCTCCCGCAAGGGCGTAAGGGAGCCAATGTTGGGGCATTGCCCCCTAACCAGGATTTCAGTTCGTAACGCGGGTCCTTAGGGTGCCATTCATGTTGATGAATGGTTTGATTTTTTCCCCGTTTATAGCTTTCGTCTGGCATCTTGTTTCAGTTCGTAGCGCGGGCCTTTAGGGTACCATTCATCTGTTCATGAGTGATTTGATTTTTCCCTGTAAACCCGTAAACCGTTCCGCGTCCTTCGTCTGGCATCTTTCCATTTTCTTCTTTGATGTGTTTGTGGGTTAGCATGTACCTGGCAATAGAATATTATACAGATCAAAATATTTGTTGTAGTAGGTTACAGTGTAGGGGCATTTAGTAATACTGTATTATTGTGTGGTTGTTGGTGAACAAAAATGAAACGCCTTCTTTAATAAATTAGCAAACGCACTGTCCAGCCGGTCGCCGTATCACAGTCGTAAAGTCGCTCAAATTGTGGTATCAGACACAAATTGATCATTTTATGAATGAAGTCCTGATTTGAACACCCATTCAATCGTTCGGCAATAAGGGCCTCAGATCTTGACTTCATTTTGCTTTAAGGTTGTAGTGACCACCACCACCACAATGACGCACCACAAGGTTGAGTGTAATGTGATAAACGACCATAGTCTGAAACCCCAGATAATATAATACCTACAGTACAGATGCCTTATCCCATACAACGGAATAACGTGGGCTATTTTACAAATTATTTTATTTCTGCATAACACAAGTTTATCAAGCGACATTTATTCCGTGTTGGTGAAGTATTGGGCCAAATGAATACACTGGACACTAACTAGTAACTCCCTAGACACGATTACTACATTTTTTTCATGTTCAGGCTATTTTTCATTTGTACCTGATGGGACTCCATGCTGAAACTAAGAGCTGAACAGAATATGTCTCTTTATCAGTCTAAAATATAAGTATGATTTTACAAGTTACCTACACGTGTTACATTGATTGATATCACAAAACTTGTAATAAAAACCCACAAGACTCCTAATCTCATAAATGAGTTCTAAATACAGAGGTCACGTTACATAAATGCACTTTTATCGAAACCCGAGGTGTGTATAATTACTCAACCGCTGACATTTGGCGAAGATGCGCCTCCACACGAAAGGTCATTGGTATCGTGCATGCACGGTTACTGACCCACAAGTGCGGTTCGACGGCCGGATGTGTTCCGCGTTAGAAAAAAGGTTTACGGTGATGTAAGTGATATTGTAATGTCCTTTATTCTATAGGGCTGTGGGTTTGACAGATGGATCGCGGCAGTTGCATCAGGCAGACGCAATAAGATGCCTCAGAGAGGCGTACCGCGGCGCTCTAGGTTGAATAGTCAAAGACGGCGTTAGGCTACGCTCATTGTACTATTGTTTATTCTGTGACAATGCTCTCTGTTCAAAACTTAACATAAAGTAAGCAGTGATTAGTACTTATAATTTGTAATAGGCAAGTAGATGTTAGAGTTAAGTATTATACCGTGCAAGGAATGCTGACGTAGCCTACGTAGACTAAGAATCCTTCCGAATTACGGCACTGGTTAGCTTTATCTAAATATCATAGTGGACACCCTTTCAAGACCCTACTAACCAAAGTTAAACGAAGATTAAAAAATTATTTTTTATTTTTTAGTCCACAAAAAACTTTACCGCACCCTCTTTTCCACTTTTTTTTGGTTTTTGTGTTTTTTATTTTATATGGCTTTTTTTAATCGCAGTACTTACACAGATATTTTAGGTAGGAAGATAAAATTCCTTGATTGGCTGAATAAAATGTTTTTTTTTTATTTATTAACTAGTTATATGCCTGTGGTTTCACATACACAGGCAGTATTTTTCAGATTCCTTTATTACCATTATGGTAGAAATAAGCTGAACAAGCGTAAGTAATACATTTTCCATGGTATTATTACAGATATTAAAATAGGTATTATTTAGCTGCTATTTTCACTCAAAAGCTATTTAAGTAGACAAGGAGAGGAAAAAAGGAATTTGGTATAACTGGTGGTATACTTGCACAAAATCATTGATAATAATAATCTTGAAAGTAATAAATATGTAAAAGAAGTTTCATAATTGGCGTAATATTATATTTTTTTAATCATCATCATCATCATTAACAGCCTGAAGACGTCCACTGCTGAACATAGGCCTCCCCCCGGGAGCGCCACTTAGAGCGGCTGGCCGCCTCCTGCATCCATCGGCTCCCCGCGGCTTTCACCAGGTCGTCGGTCCACCTAGTGGGGGGCCGGCCTACGCTGCGTCTTCCAGTTCGCGGTCGCCACTCGAGAACCTTTCTTCCCCATCGGTTGTCAGTTCTACGAGCGATGTGGCCTACCCATTGCCATTTCAACTTGCTAATCCTAAGAGCTACATCGGTCACTTTAGTTCTCCTGCGGATCTCCTCATTTCGGATCTTATCTCGCAGGGAGACACCGAGCATTGCTCTCTCCATAGCTCGTTGCGCGGCTCTGAGCTTAGTAATGAGGCCAACAGTTAGAGACCACGTCTCAGTTCCATAAGTCATCACTGGCAACACACATTGATTGAAAACTTTTGTTTTCAGGCTTTGTGGTATTTTGGACGAAAAGATAGGTCGAAGCCTCCAGAACGCTGCCCAGCCGAGTTGGATTCTTCGGGCGACCTCTTTGTCGAAATTGGACCTACCCAATTGGACAGTCTGCCCTAGATAGACGTATTTATCGACAACTTCGAGAGTGTCGTTCCCAACAATTACCGGTATAGGTGGAACATGGGCATTTGACATGATTTTCGTCTTGTCCATGTTCATCTTAAGACCAACCTGTCGGTGCCAAATCTTTTCCACTCCAAGAGCTTGAAATACTTTAAAATAAATAATTGATACTTTTAATTCGCTTTATATTATTTTGCAAGTAAAATTGAAATATGGATGTTAAGTATTCACCTAACACACACCTGAGATATTTTTGTTACGAGTTGAGTTGGCAGCCTCCGTGGTGTGGTGGTTGAGCAGGTCGGCTCAGAACCCGGAGGCAGCGAGTTCGATTCCCGCGACAGGACAAGTATTTGTGCACAGAAAAAAAGCGCAAATACTTGTTCTGTGTCTGGTGTTGTGGAACCATGGTCCTCGTAGTTCCTGGGTCCCTAGATACAGGAAATCCTAGTTAGGGCACAGAATCTAAGTGTGTTATCATTTTTAAAAAAAGCAGATGTGTGTAGGATTTATATAGGCAACCTTATAAGCATATTTAGCCTGCAATAATAATTCTTGCACCCTAAGGCGCTAAACAAACGTAGCAATTTAGATCTCCAAGTTTTGGCAACTTTAAACCCAATGGTATTCATAATTATAATTTCAATTACTGAAATTTAAAATAATAATTTGAAAACTAAAATTACTGGGCAAATGAGACATTATGACCTGATTACACAGTCTAGTAATGTGATTGCTAGACTGGGTGAAGTCTCGGAATGGCGTGCGCGGCGCAGTGTCACGCGACTCTTTATTATTTTAAAGTTTCGAGTGACACTGCAACTGTTATGGGCGGCCGTGTCGCTTAACATCAGGTAAACGACTAGCTAATCACGTCATTCATTCCCACAAAAAAAATATTCATGAAGCTATACAGGCAGTTATAGAGGTCTTAACCCTAAATTACTCGCGTGGTGTGACTGTTTGATCTTCTCTAGCTTTTGGAGTTTTAAATTTGCAGCGCAAACTTTTTTTCTAGCTTGCTAAAACGAGTGGATCTTTGTTAGTGCGGTTGGGGTGTAAAGCACCCCAGGCGAGCTTTTACGTAGTTTAATTTTTACGTAGATTTGTACTACGTAATTAGTATATATTTTACATATTTGTCCAATGCAAACTTTACAATTTGTACATATTTCTTCAAGAACGAAGGACCGAAAATCTAAAACATTATGTTATAAGTGCTATCAAGATGTGTGCAATGACCATTTTATTCCGACATGTCAAAAATGCAATGAAGAAAATTAGTTCCTATATATTTTCTCTAATCGACTCTCTATAGAAAATGTTTATAGCACAATCTGTTTCCGCCGGGACCGACGCTTTTAAAATCTTATTACTCTGCTATTATACCACCTGGGTGATTCGGAAAACGGTCCGAAAGAGCCTATTCATTTAGAGCACTTGGGCGATTCACACCGCGGTGTGAACCATACGCGGTGCGAAACGCCCAACCCAACGCATCGAACTAGTCGCATAGAACTCTTTTTTTGAGATCCATTGTAACAATTCATGTAGCTATCGTGCGTGCTTATCTTTGAATAATCAATTAAACGTCGCAACATCCATTAATACTACCTTTTTATTATTGCTGTAAATAGCCACTAGCTTTCCAAAAATACTTATCAACAGTTGGCAATTACTTCAACTTAAGTTACTCTGTCTACACGGGGCCTAAAGTTTATTTAAGAGGTTATGTATTAATGTTAGGTATAACCCCAGGTATAGCTATACGGTCCAGAACTGGTTATATAACATCTGAACTTAAATGCTGAAGTTTTCTCGTTACTTCTGGTTAACCTTCTCCTTATTTTGCAATGAAGGGCATCATGGTGTCGACAATCGATATTGTTTGCATATTTCTTTATCGTTAATAGATATCTTACTAACGTCTCATCATTTAGAATAGCTTCAGCCTATGACTTTGGCTTCTTTGTGAATAACTGAATTTTATTTTTTAGGTATTAGATACATAATAAGCATCTAACTTGGTCATATAGAGTGTTTATTCTAGCATCATGTGAATCATTTCATCTAGAATTTAATAACAATCAGCAAATTTCAATTCAGAGGCAAAATATTTACCTTATTAATCTAATAAAACAATGTATTAATCTATTAAAAAAATTAAACTAAACCTGCAATTAATAATAATTTTGATCTTGCATCCTTACCTGAACTATGTTCAACTCACAGACTTCTCTGATGATCTTTCCTATATGTATATTATAGGTAGTTTATTTGCGATATCCTGATTTGGCTTTGTACTTTGCTCGACTACATCGTAGGTAACTAAGGTCAAACGAATGTTATAAAACTGGATACTGTTTCATAAAGTATACACTAGTTTATATACTTTCCGCGTTAACAGATTAAACAGCATGCATTTATATTTGCGTGCAAGCCTTGTGAACGCACTCGTTTTGGTAGTGCATACGAACTTTGTGAACACAGGAACACATAATAAACCAAGATTAGTCCGCTATTCCATTCCTGAAAATCGTGCATTAAAAATGGCTCTAGGATACAATGAAGATACTTATTTAAACTTCACTGAGCTTGTCACTAAGTACGGTTATTCCTCTGAGCAGCATATTGTTATAACTGAAGACGGATACATTCTGACTTTGTTTAGGATCCTTCCCAAGTGCAGTGAAGGGACAGCTGTGAGACTCAATCCAGTGTTGTTGATGCACGGAATCATGGACAGTTCAGATGTGTGGATCCTTGCCGGCCCGAAGATTGGATTAGGCTATGCTTTAGCTAACAAGTGCTACGACGTTTGGGCAGCGAATCACAGAGGTAATAGATACTCCAGAAAACACGTTCGTCTGAATCCAGACACGGACACAGAATACTGGAACTATTCCTTCGATGAACATGGGAACTACGACCTTCCAGCGTTGGTAGATTACATCCTTCAGAGCAGCAAACGACCCCGACTCAACTACATTGGACACTCGCAGGGTACTACAGACTTCTTTGTCATGAACTCTTTAAAACCAGAATACAATCAGAAAATCGGTGTGTCCATTCATTTAGCTCCAGTGGCATGGCTAGCAAATTTGAAAAATCCTCTACCATTAATCACAGCACAGGGTACTGAACCAATAAAGATCTTTCTAGATGCAGCTGGGTACAATGAAATCCTTGCCAGAGACCAAATATTACATTTTGTCGTAGAATTTTTGTGCCAGGTATCACCAAATTCAATTTGTGGGCAACTATTGTCAATATCAACGGGCTACAGCCCGGGTACAATTCGCTCTAAAACATTGGCAGTAGCTTTCGGACACTTATTGGTTGGCGTTTCAACTAAAGATTTGGCTCATTTCGGGCAGTTGATACTTTCGAAGAAGTTTCAACGTTTCAATGAAGGTAGAGCTGGTAACATTAAGCGGTATGGAACTACAAAGCCTCCGGAATATAACGTGTCAAAGGTCACTTCTCCCGTAGTATTAATAAATGCTAAACATGACTTTCTTTCTACGTTAGAAGATGGAAACATACTTCGAGCTCATTTGCCCAATGTTGTAGAAGATTATGTTGTTCCTGAGCTACACTGGAGCCATCACAACCATGTGTGGGGAATCAAAGCTCCGGCATACGTATATCCAAAGATATTAGATTATCTAGATAAATATGATACATAATTGCACATAGGTATATTAATTTTAATTAAATGAAACCAAAGACTGTCGACTGTCCAATAAATAAAAAATATTAGTTAGATAGTCTGGTAACCATGGGCTACACTACTGTGTAGGTTCCGACCTATGTTCAAAGATTGTGAAACGGACTAGTGCGAGTAGGACACGCACACCTAAGGTTCTACGCTTCATACAGGTACAATATAAAATACAAACTCGACTAAGAACTGCTCATTTTAATTATTTATTGTTTTTCTTTAGTTAGAGTTTGCAGATATGATATTAAAAGTATTGTAATCGCATCGAGTTTGGCATTGTATGTTTGCTGCGCTACGATATACAAAAAAAAACATAAAAATACACTTATATTCTAAAATCTCCACAACGGATTTCCACTGGTGATAGGCATCTACCAGGGCGGCTGATAAGTTCGCGGCCTAGGTTACTTAATGAAAGAAAAGTTTAGTTTTTTAATTTTTATTTTTCAATATAATCACCCTCAAGTGAAGTACACTTCTCACATCGTGAATACAATGCCTTTAAACCTTTGAAAAAATATTCTGAAGATTTCTCTTGAAAATGACTCTCCACGGCTGACTTCATCTCATTGTCATCCGAAAATCTTCGCACCCTTAACTCTTTTTTCAGTTTCAAAAAATGGGAAAAATCACTGGGGGCCAGGTCCGGACTATAGGGAGGATAGTCAATTTCTGCGAACCCAGTGGCTTTTAAAGCATCGCTCGAAACGCGAGCGGTGTGAACGGGTGCGTTGTCTTGCAGAAACAACACACCGCGCGCCAATTTGCCACGTCTCTTCTGTACGACTGCTTCACGTGCCTGACCCAATAAATTGGCGTAATATTGACTATTCATAGTAGTTCCTTTAGGCAAGTAATCAATTAATAAAATTCCCTCGCAATCCCAGAAAATAGTCGCCATAATCTTAGAGGCCAACTTTTCAACTTTAAACTTCTTTGGTGGTCTTTCTCCTTTTTTAATCCACTGCATAGACTCTTGTTTGGACTCCGGATTATACTGACGAATCCAGGTTTCGTCTACTGTCACAATGCGGTTACAAATTTCATGCAAATCGTTCTGACACAACTCCCAAAAATGCGTACAAGTCGCCAGTCGTCGTTGTTTGTCGAATGGTGTGGCATTCGCGGTACCCAACGCGCACTAATTTTTTTCATGTGTAAATTTTGGTGTAAAATGTCTTCGATTCACTTTTTACTAATCTGTAACTCTTCAGCAATTTGCCACAATTTTATTCTTCGATCGGCCAATACTATTTTTTCAACTTTTTTAACATATTCTTCGGTCACAGGGCGGCACGGGCGGGGGTCGTCTAGACAGCTCTCTCTTCCTTGTTTAAAAAGTCGAGCCTATTTTTTTACCATTGTATATGATGGCCCGGAATCCTGAAGAACCGATGACGTTTCTTCAAAAATGTCTTTCTGCGAGTTTCCTCTTTTAAAAAGGAATTTAATCCATGCGCGGTGCTCAAAATTGCGGGAATTTTCAGTTTCTGTCGACATGGTATTGTTGCTTGTTCCAGGTTTGAAGTGTTAATGAACCAAATTGAACAAATGGGTGTTATTTATGCTATCAATAAGTGCCGCAAGTTGTGCTATCAGTTACGAGATGATACCTTTTCGCTAAGTACCTTTACCCTCGTACCTATATTGATGTTTGTGCAGATATCCCCGTCTATGGTGCTCCGAGACATTGGTGGGCCTTTTTGAGACAAATGCTCCTACATAGCCCCGCCGCCGGCCATGCTACAAGTTCACCACCCGGCTGACTAATAAGGTTGAATAATTCAAATTTAAAATTTTAGTACGGATCAAAAAAGTATTGTGTAAACATAAATCTAAAAATTAAACTTTTTAGTTTTTTATGCGTTTATAATGAGTAGTCATTTTAAAATCGTCGTTATCTTTATCTCTGTGTTCCGTATAGGTACTTACCTACTTAAAAAGTCATATAAGAATCTATTTTTACTGGTATAGTATACGTCAAATTAACTAGAAACACCTGTCCATCCTGTTGTACGATCGTAAATAAAAATAAATGTTAATCTTCTGCATAATAAAAGTCATTTCGTCGGGTACGTCACCTTGACCTTATATCGGCAATTTTGATGATACAGAGATATTTTTGGCGAGATATTAACTTGGTCAAGGCATACTTCACTTGTGTATCACCTGTGCCTGTAAGAAATTAATCTTTGTAGAGTTTATTTATGTTAATGAAAATAATAAATTTCATTTGGGACTTCGAATCAGCATTCCAATTTAACGGAGCACTGCTGCACGTTGGGGATGCTACCTACTGATAGTGGGCATTAGGCCTAGCACGAATCTTTACGAATGTAAGTGTAATGTTAACGTACGTCAGTTGTTTGTACGGCATTTGACCAGCGCCCCATATAACTGACTTACGTTAACGTTACACTTACTTTCGAGTAAAGATTCGTGCTAGGCCTACTGGACCATTCGAATTGTTTTTATCAGGTCAGCGCGGCTAGTGTACGATATTTGTAGTAGATAGCGTACATAGTTAGTAAAAAATAAAAAGTGTAAAGTAGTAACAAGTATGTATTATGACTGGAGAAGAAAATGGACTTTGCCCGCAAAAAAAATAAAACAGTTAATCAACAAATCACAAATATCCTCATTCCTCATCTATACAATAAACAATCGATCTTGCTATAGTACATTACTGTAGCGGCCAGCAACAGAGACACTGATGGACGAGCGTGTAAATGTGGGCCGAGGCAAAGCCGAAGCACACATACGTAAGTTCATCAATGCCTAGTTGTGGCCAAGGCTTGTATAGTACTTTTCTCAAATAATGCGCGGAAATTAAAACTGTAGGTGCAGTACCTATGCAGAACTCATTTAAAAATATTTTTTCCCACGATGTATGAAGATACAACTATAGACCTTAAAATTTTAATCATCGTCGAAATTTGAACTCGCGACCTCCTTACTCACAGGATTGGACGCTATATCAATTAGGTTAGGCTACGGTCACAAGAGCACTTAGTGCGAAAATCTTTAGTACTACGAGTTTCACCGTGCTGAGTTGGCGGCACATAATCCTAAAGATTTTCGCCGCTAGCGGTCATGTGACCATAGCCTAGTTGATAGAGCGTCCTACTCTGTGAGTAGGAAGCCGCAGGTTCAAATCCCGATGGTAGATAAAATTTAAAGAACAACATTGTGGTTTTTATACCTTAGAAATCAAATCCATGAGATTTTTATTTGCAAACGAGCACGACAGATATAAGTTTACTATGTGATTTATCTGGCCGCTAAACCACGACAAATATGGATTTTCTGCATACAAACTGCCGGCCACTGCTCGCCACTACAGCAATTGCGATTTATTTCGAAGAAGGTTGTCAAAATAATCCTCAAATTTCCAAGCATGTTTGAGAAATAGTACATTACTGCAGCGGCCAGCAACAAAGGCATTGATGGACGAACGTGTAAATGTGGGCCGAGGCGAAGCCGAGGCACACATACGTAAGTCCATCAATGCCTAGTTGTGGCCAAGGCTTGTATAGTGCTTTTCTCAAACAATGCGAGGAAATTAAAACTAAGTAGTACACAGGCAGAACTTTTTATTTGAAAATACAGTTGTTGAAAACTGGCTCCAATTTGCAAACCAGTTCGAAATTCAAATAGAACCTTTGAAAAGTTACCTCTTTGGTTGCCATTTTTCGGAGCAAGAGATCGTTCCATTTTTAAATTACACGACAAATATGAGTTTACTATGTAATTTATCTGGCCGCTAAACCACGACAGATATGGATTTTCTTACAAACTTTGCCGGCCGCTGCTCGCCAGTACAGCAAGTTCGATTTATCTCGAAGAAGGTTGTCAAAATAATGCTCAAATTTCCAAGCATGTTTGAGAAAATATAATTATATGGGAAAAGCTTGTATCCTGAGTGACTGTGATTTCACAAACAATCAAGTATTTCCTCTTTAGAACATTATTAAACATGTATGTAGATATGATATAGATGTTAGTCTAATCTCAGACTGTCATTTTTAATTATAATTATCGAGGTTTTATTATTGTTACCTTAATTATTATTTTATGATAATAACTTCTAAATAGAAGCAATGTGCTGGCACATCGTATCTAAAAAACTTATATTGAGTAATTTGAGTAGGATTTTCCATCACCTGGTTAAGCTCTACCTGACATGGCGTTTAGTACTTTCCGATGTAGGAACAAAAGCCTTCGACGGAAGACACGTCAGGTTCACCTTGAAACTGCATGCATCATAGTTTATCTTTACGATTTATAGCCACTTTCACCCAAATTACATAACCGTACTAATTGAGCTTTTATTTTCAGTTTTACTATAAAACAATAGGTTTTATGTTTTAATTGTTTTGCTATTTTATGAGACATTACATGCGTGAGGGAAGAAAGTGTTTTATAACTTTTTTGACCCATGAATATAATTAATGAAACTTTCGCGAACCGATGACAAGCAAGGCTTTATCATTATATCATATTTATGTGGATGGAGAGACAATTTAGTATATAGAATAAGAAAAGCATTCAATAAATAAATAGATATAAAATCCTTATGGAAACACCACAATAATATATTATAGTTCACATACTCTTTGTGAAACGCCACGTCACAGATCATTAAAAAAAAGGTGAACTAACGTAACAAAGGTGTACATAATGGGCAGTCTTATCGCTCAAACAAGCTTTCTATAAGTCAAATTCAAATGAGAATAAATTGTGGATCCTACATCGTGATTTGAAATCATTTTATTACCTACTATCACACTAGGGGTAGACTAAAAATTAAACACGTAACACTAGGCACAGAGGTTACTAAATAGTCCGTCATTAAATGCCATCCGAATATTTCGATTAGCTAACGGTGACTGGCAACACACCGTGAATCAAAATACTGGGCGCTTTTGTGAAATCCGAAGCGTGTTTCTGAATATTTATATACCGTCCAAGGTTCCATAAATAAAGTAAAATATATGGAGAACAATAAGCTGCATCAATGCATTCGACGTGCTGTGCGGTGAGGAATTTAAAGTTTCAGAAATCAGTTCTAGAAATAGTATCATTTAAAAACACGGTTTGTTCACTTTTGTCTGGATCGCACTCAGGGTTATTAGGTAAAATAAGTTTCACAACTGTTGTTTATGTTACAAATAGGTAAAAAGATATTATTGATTAAATATAGGTGTATCTTAGGTAAGGATATCTAACTATTGCAATTACAATTTTGAAGTATAGCTATTAATACTTACATTTAATTTTGTACCGCGATGAAGTAGAAAACAAACATAGTAGGTGCTAGATCCAAGAAAAAAAAACAGTTATTTCGATTAAGTGTTGGAGCATATTTCATTCTTATGCTTAATTCTTTTAAGTATTTCATAATCGCAGCGTAGGCCGGGTCCCCACTAGGTGGACCGACGATCTAGTGAAAGATACAGGAGGCGAGCAGCTCCTCAAAGTGGCGCTCTCTGGGGGACGCCTATGTTCAGCAGAGGATGTCTTCAGGCTGGTAATGATGATGGTATTTCATTATTTAGAACTTTCCAATAAATATAAGTAGGTAAGTACTACTTAGAATACATGTCACCATACCCATATACAGCGTGTCCGTGTTACCACGGCAGACAATGCGTCCCACAAACCGTCCCTATGGGCAAAATGTCATAGTTATATCAGACTAGTGTAACGGAAGTGTGGTGTGACACGCCTAATAATGTGCGCTTTGCCCTACTAGCCTGGGCAGGGTTGACGTTTGCCCTCGTTAACCTAAGCTGGCGGTCATTGACCTGGAAGCAATGCTTTTGAAAGAAAAAGATTTTGGAATTAAGCATAAATGTACCTCTATTTATGATTTTTATATAGCAGTATTTATTACCTGCTTAGCGTAATCTACAGATTAATTTGTAAAGTAAACAATCGTGTCACGAACGGGACTTGAACCTGCATCCATCCATCTCTCAAGCCGGGATATGCTTTACTTAAGCTACCGTGACAAATTAGTGGCCTCATTTCCGAATTTTTCCTTCACCTTTTTACGACCAACTTACGGAGTTGGTCTGTCTACCAACCCATAATAATTTTTCATGATGATGGAAAAATATACTCATAAGTCATGGTTTGACTTGTGCAGAAACTACCTTAAACTTTTCTTTTGGCAGTTCGAACCAAAATATGAACCAAAACGTAGTGTTGTGCAAGCGTCAGCCCTAACAGCAGTTGACCCTTAACAATAGCAGTTCCATATATTTATGAATATGATACTAACTGAATCCAAAATCAGTAAGTTTATTTTAAGTCACGCTACCGTTATAGAAACAAATTGTGCAATTTAAAACTTATATTTGACGGGCCCGATAGCTCAGTTGGTAGTAACCCTGCCTTCTGAACTCAGGGCTGTGGGTTCGATTCCTGCCCAGGACAAACATTTGTGTGATGAACATAGATGTTTGTTCTGCGTCTGGGTGTTTTATTGTATTCTATGTATGTATTTACAAACAAAAAAGTATCTAAGTATTATATCAGTTATCTGGTTCTCATAGTACAAGCTATGCTTAGTTTGGGGCTAGATGGCGCTATGTGAAATGTCCACACATATTTATTTATTATTATTTATTATATGGCTTTAAAAAAAACATTTTATACATTTTCTATAAGAATGATATAAGTATTAAATTCTCAAGTCTGAAGAGCACATGGTCCCGGTTGTTATTGGTAATCAAATGAAATAAATGTTCAGTGTGATGTATTCTTTGGAAATCTGAGCATGTTCTTACGTTTGTTTTATTAAAATTGGTTCAACCAAAACGGATTTAGAGACAGTTTTGGACATAGACGTCCACGCGCACCGTATTACCAGAAGACCGCGAATACGATTGAACAAGACAAAGTGAATAGCTAAGGGTTGGATACATGTTGGATAGGAAAAGAAGAACGTAGTGACAAAAAGGGAGCCGGTAAGAAAGGAAAACGAAGGAGGAAGAAGGTGTATGGCGACAATTTCGACCTATGAAGTAACAAAGATGTGGTAGCTTAGACGAATATAGATACTTAAAAGATAAGATGGATACCTTGCTTCATTCAAACGTAAACAATACGCCATGAAATTATAGTATGTTTGTAGCAAGAATGCAGTATTGGCCAACGAGCCAGTAGAACCTGGAGAGATTCCAAACTAACATAAGATTGATGTGGATCTGTTGCAGAACATCTCGTTTTGTATTACAATTCACGTTCGAATGATTACTTTGAGTTAAACTCCTCTATTAAAGATGTATTCAGAGTTTTACTACTAAAATGTTTATGGACTATATATAACAAGTTCAGTCAACACTTAAATATTAAATGTTGATGATGGTTGATGGCATTCAATAAACTTGATGTAGGATCCGATAGTATTGTCATTAATTTTTACCATTTTGATTTTTTGAAAGATGGGATCCGTTTCTCTGATATCCGTTAGGACATGCCCAATTTTTTACGACTGACCATTAACACACAAAACAAGAGAATTCAAATTTAAATTAGGTACTCCCACAGAGTAAAGAAAAAACCCAAAATGTCGTTTGTTTCAATGCTCTTCAATGCCATCGTATTGCCATCAACGGCAATTTTTTTATTTTTTTTTATATTTAATTCAAAAACAGTTAGTGACTATTGAACACCTTAGTTGCACATTGTGGATGCCATGCATGCGTCTGGGACTGACATGTTGAAGAAAAACATAGGTAGTTATTTTGGTGTAATGACATAATAGCCACCCAAATAGGTCAAAACCTGTGCTTGGGTGAGCTACAGTGTTTATCGAACTATTTATATTGTTGTAAAAACAGCGGTGACGTAGGTAAATAAAAAATGAAATGAAATGATCTTTATTCCCGACACACAATATCGCGAAAGGAACAATATAACACGGAACATACTAAAGGTACTGAATAAGGTACTGAATGGACTTAAATTATAAAGTTTTGCTCAAAACAATGAAAAAAAAAAGGTTAATTATTACGTTTTAGTAGTAACATGCAGGGTTTTTTTCTATTCCTATTGT
Source organism: Ennomos erosarius (assembly GCA_963580505.1). Taxonomy (NCBI): domain Eukaryota; kingdom Metazoa; phylum Arthropoda; class Insecta; order Lepidoptera; family Geometridae; genus Ennomos; species Ennomos erosarius. The sequence continues at coordinate 13,555,108 of OY756978.1, forward strand.
TAGTAAGGTTTTAAATTATGTAAACTATGCATATAATTATCATAAATATGATAATAACAGCTATAACAACATAATATATAACATATGAATATTTAAAAGATAATAAAAAAAAAAAAAAAAAAAAAAAAAAAAAAAACCGCTGTCATTGATACATCTTTGATTTATTTCTCTTCTTTTATAAAAATATTTACCCTGGTTTATTCCAATAAAATATTGCACGGTTACCTAGATAATTATCAAAAACTATCATTAAAATATAAAAACTATGGGAATCCAAGTTCTACAGAAAATTAGACTTTTACCGAAAAAATATGGACAGATTGACGTTGTCAGTTTGGAAAAAAATCTCTACAAGCAACAATAATAACAACAAAATGAAGTAGAAAATGATAACCAGATCAAGGTCAAAACAAGCGGAAACGATATGCGCACGCCTACCACCACCGCCCACCCCATCGTCTCCGAGTTCGTCGTCGGGGGATGAGTATGGTACTCCCCCCGACACCACCGCGTCGAGTGACGAGGACGGGCCACCGTCACCTCCGCCGCCGCCACCACCTGCGCGACGTGGGCGACCACCGCTGCCGGCACGCTTGGGGCCTGCGGGGCAACCTGCTCCGCGCCCGGCCCCCGCTACCGGTGGTATAGTGCGCCGCATGCGATGGACTCCAACAATGAACGAGAACTGCATGCGCGCCTACTATGGGGCTACAGACGGGGGAAGCAGCCTGACTGCGTACCGGGATAGGATGCTGTCACTGTTTCAGGGCCTTGAGCCAGCCGTCGCCGTATCCGCGCAACGACTGTCGGATCAGGTGCGGGCTATCCATCGGTGCAAGCTGCTGGACCAGTCTGCGCTTGATCGGTTGCGCCTGGAGGCGCTGCCTATTTGCACTACTTCTCCTTCGCCGCGGGTCCTGCCTGCCGCGCTGCCGGATCCGGGATCAATTATGGGCCCGCCACCGGTCACGCCGCGGGGTGATCCCGCGATCGATGGGGAGGAAAGTGTGAGTGACAGCGTAAGTACCCAGGCGAATGAGCAATTGAGGAGCGCTTTGGAGGACGCGATTGAGCGGTATCGGTCCACACCTACCTCTAGGCCGCGACTACCACGTTTGCCCACGAATAGGCGAAACCTAGTGCTAATGGGAGCCCTGAACACTTTGCTAGCTCCGTACTTACGGACTAGCGAAGACTTAGTTGATACGCACTCGATCTTGTACTGTGGGGCCATCGCGGCGTGCCGCGTGGCTCGTGTCAAGTTTCCGGACACTGACCGAGCACCGCGACCCGCCGACGGTGCTCCCGCGTGGCAGGTACGGATCGAGAAGCGTATCACTACATTCAGGACTCTCATAGCGAAGCTGGTCTGCTTCAGCCGGGGCAATCATCGCCCCCGAGTCATGCGTTTCGTGACCCAGGCTTTTGCTGGGACTGGTATCAGGCCTCAGGACTACATGGCCTGTGTCACGGAACGCATTGACTATCTGAAGCAGAAAGTCTATGCGTGGGCAAGTCGTATTCGCCGCTACAGAGAGCGTGTGGATAGATACAAGCAGAATCGCCTTTTCCAAAGCGACCAAAGGAAGGTGTACCGAGACTGGGAGGGAACCAGCCAACGTTCTGTCGACGGGCAGCTGCCAGATGCAAACGCCATGAACGAGTTCTGGCGTAGCATCTGGTCGGTGCCCGTCGATCACACGGAGGGTGATTGGATGCGTGTTGTCGAGCGTGGGTGTGAGTCGATCGAGTCCATGGGCTCTATTACTATAGACCCCGAAGACATAAGTTGTGCGATCCGTACGACCCAGAACTGGAAAAGTCCTGGACCGGATGGATTGCACAACTTCTGGATTAAATGGATTCGATGCTCATACCCATGCTTGGCGATACAATTTCAAGAAGCCCTCGAGGCTGGTTCACTCCCAAGTTTCATGACAACTGGTGTCACCTTCCTGCTCCATAAGTCCGGTAGTACCACGGAAGCGAAAAATTACAGACCCATCACGTGCTTGCCTACGCTGTACAAGCTCCTTACATCCATTCTGAGAACAAAAATTAACTCGCACATTGTTGCGAACAATATTTTGGCCCCCGCTCAGAATGGATGTAGGGTTGGGTCCCGTGGTACTAAGGAGCTCCTCCTCATCGACACGGCCATCTGCCAACAGGTCCGGCGGAACAGAGGGGCTCTCTCTACTGCCTGGATTGACTATAAGAAGGCCTATGATTCGGTGCCTCACTCATGGCTGGAGAGGGTCTTGGAGTTGTATAAAATAGATGCAACTCTAAGATCCTTTTTAAGGTCATGCATGGGGCAGTGGACCACGGTCCTTCGTCAACCAGGTAGGGGGGACAGCGTCTCTGGTCCGCAGGACTTAATAAGGATTGAGCGAGGCATATTCCAGGGTGACAGTCTGAGCCCCTTGTGGTTTTGCCTGGCGTTGAATCCTCTCAGTACCTTGCTGGAAGATTCAAAGCTAGGCTGTCGGCTTCGGAGAGGGGGTGAGATCATATCTCATCTACTGTACATGGATGACCTCAAGCTGTTCTCACCGCAACGTCCACAATTGATGGAGTTGTTAAAAATCACAGAGAATTTTAGCAACTCTATCAAGATGGAGTTCGGTGTGGATAAGTGTGCGGTTATGCATGTACGGGGAGGGAAAGTTGTAAATTCCACGAATTTACAACTTTCCGAGACAATGACTCTCAGGTCCCTCTCCGAATCCGAAACCTACAGGTATCTTGGTGTGTCAGAGTCGTTGGGTGTTTCAGTAGGGGATGTTAAGAGGACGGTGAAGGAGCGCTTCTTCTGCCGTCTGACAAAAATACTCAATAGTCTTTTGTCGGGTGGCAACAAGGTGCGCGCCTTCAACGGCTGGGTGATGCCCTTACTGATATACTCCTTTGGCATACTAAGATGGACTCAGACTGAGCTGGACGCCCTGGATAGAAAGGTCCGTCAACTGCTTACATCACATCGTATGCTACACCCGCGCTCGTCTGTTATGAGACTGTACATTCCGCGGAAATGGGGAGGTCGAGGCTTTTTAAACGCCAAAACCCTCCATAACCGTGAAGTGTGCAGTCTCCGGGAGTATTTCCTCAACAACGAGTGCGGGATGCATCGCGATGTGGTGGTAGTTGACAAGGGCCTCACGCCGCTCTTCTTGGCAAATGAGAACTGGCGCAAACCGGTGGTACTTAGCACCGAAGACCGTAGGGACGTATGGAAAGGCAAGGAGCTGCACGGGCGGTTCTATCGGGCCCTGACGGGGCCCGATGTGGACCTGCATGCGTCGGTGAACTGGCTGCGATTCGGCAACCTCTTTGGGGAAACCGAGGGTTTTGTCTGTGCAATTGCGGACGAAGTTATCAAGACGAATAACTACCGGAAATATATAATGAAGGACGGTACGGTCGACATTTGTCGAGCATGCCGCCGTCCCGGGGAATCTCTCCGACATATTATTTCCGGTTGTTCTCATCTTGCTAACGGAGAGTACTTGCACAGACACAACCTAGTGGCCAGGATCATCCATCAGCAACTTGCCCTTCAATACGGCCTTGTCGAGTCTGAGGTGCCGTACTACAAGTACACACCGGGGCCGGTTCTTGAAAATGGCCGTGCGTTGCTCTATTGGGACCGCTCTATCATCACGGACAGGACTATTGTAGCCAATAAGCCTGATATCGTGCTGGTAGACCGGTCCCAACGCCGGGCAGTGCTCGTTGACATCACCATTCCGCATGACGAGAACCTCGTGAAGGCTGAGAAGGACAAACTCAGCAAGTACCTTGACTTGGCTCACGAGGTAACCGCCATGTGGAAGGTTGACTCAACGAGCATTGTTCCGATAGTCGTTTCGGCGAACGGTCTTATGGCGAAGAGCCTCGACCAACATCTCGAGAGGCTCTCGCTGGACGGCTGGATCAAGGGTCAGATTCAGAAGGCGGTACTCCTTGACACGGCACGTATTGTCAGGAGGTTCCTCACTCTGCAGCCCTGACCACCGGTAGCTTGGGCCCTGCCCCGCTGCCGGCGGGACACTAGGTTTAGGTTTTTTATAATATTTTTGTAATTTTAATTTTATAAGAAGTATTATAAAAAACATAAATTTAAGAAATATAAATAAATGAGTGAATAATAATAATATCCAACCCAAACGCCCGAGTCGAACACCTGACTCACGTGGGGGGCGGGCAACGCGTACAAATTAAACTTACGCAGCTAATCTGGGCAAGGGTAACCCAGTAAAATGGAGAACAATTTAAATAGTAATCGTATATGGCCGCTTCCCGGGGGCGATCGCCGGGGCACGTCTGGAGCTGACGCTGGGCGTTACAGCATGCAAACCGTCAGCGGCTCTCTGCTGAGCAGGCGGGCGAGAGTCGGGGGACCCGAAGATACTACAGCCGAACAAACCACCGATGATACTTTGGGGGGCAGGAACGTATCTCCCACAAGCTCTGCCGGTACATTGGCATCGACCACAGGATCTACGAATAATGATGCAAGAAGAAAGTGGTCACACGCAGAACTAGAAGAACTAATGTTCTGCTACTATACAGCTAGAGCCGGAGGGCCAGGCTACATGAAAAGATTCGAGAGAATCTTTAAGGACAGGAACTCAGACAATCCAAAATCTAGACAATTCACAGGTAATACGCTTTCCAATCAGGTGCGCAGTATAATATCTCGCAGGTGTATCTCAACAGAAGTACTGGATCAAATTAAGAGAAGAGCTGAAAATGAACACTCAACACCAAACGCGCAACCTTCAACTAGTGCAGAGACAAGCACACAAATATCTTCCATTCAGTCTCACCACACGAACAATAGTACAACATTTGACATACCAATAACCACGCACACATCTGAGATATCAGGACAGAACAGAACAATGCAGGATAACACACTATCTCAACACACAGACGCTGACGCACGAAATATATTAGTAAACACTTCAACACAATCACCCATAGGTATGATAGCCGATGTAACCATCTCACCGTTACAAGGAATTGAAATAAAAGAAATAGTTGTCAATGAAGATCAAGACCCAATAATCCTCGAATTCTTACAAATACTTTCAGAAACTAGAGAAACTGACATAGAAAACAGAACATTCTTACGTAAACCCAAATTCAATAAACAATTTGTTACCAACTTAAATACAATTAACAAATATTTACCAAATCTACTTGTAACAAATCAATCACTACGCGAAATAAACGACATAATTTACGCGGCTGCCAAAACTGCAATAGTATCTAACCAACAAAGCCCATATATACCACCGACAGTAAAAAAACCCAAGCAAGATCCTCCGTGGAAAAGAAAACTTAAACAAAAAATAGAAGATTTTAGGAAAGAACTAGGTAGATTAGTAGAAATAAAAGGTGGTGCCAGCAGCAGAAGGATGATGAACATTAAACAGAAACTCTACAATAAATACAAGATAAACAACGAACAGGATTTACTTAACACCATTGAAATACTAAAACAGAAAGTGAAAGCTTTAGCAGGTAGACTTCGCAGATACGATGAAATGAATGACAGAAAAATACAAAACAAAATTTTCGCGGAAAATCAACATAAATTCTACAGAACCATAATTTCTAAATAACACCCAACAAAACCCCAAATTCCGTCAAAAGATGAAATTCAAAACTTCTGGACTGATATTCTATCTAACCCAATAACATATAACAAAGAGGCAAAGTGGATTTCAGAAGTAGAAAACACAACAGACGATATTGAAGAACACACATTTGAAGAAATAGATGTAGACAAAGTAAAACATGCAATTAGGAAAACACAAAATTGGAAGACACCGGGAATAGATAAAATTAAAAACTACTACCTTAAATATTTAACCAGTACACACAATTATTTAGCTAACCTGTTTGATAGGATAATGAAAGGACTCGAACCCATGGAGAGTTGGTTTACAACAGGCCAAGTCATATTGATACCCAAGAATGAGAACACCAAGGAACCAAAAAACTGGCGTCCAATAGCGTGTCTGCCAACCATGTATAAAGTACTCACCTCGGTAATAGCAAATGAGCTTTATATTCACTGCGACAAAAATGACATTATAGCGCCTGAGCAGCGGGGTTGCAGAAGACGCGCACGGGGCTGTAAAGACCATCTCATGATCAACAAGGCCATACTCGAAGATGCACAAGTGTCAAAAAAACCTAAGTATGGGATGGGTTGACTACCGGAAAGCCTTTGATAGCATATCACACGAGTGGCTACTCAAGGTACTAGATCTTTACAAATGTCCACCTGTTATTCGAGGCTTTTTAGAGATAGCCATGCCCACGTGGAAAGTGATCATGACAGCTCGCGGTGCCAACTCATCTGTAACCACCGATCCTATACACATTTGCCGCGGAATATTTCAAGGAGACTCGCTGTCCCCTCTTTTGTTCTGCCTAGGTATCAACCCCATCTCACAAGTACTAAATAAATATCAGTTCAAAGGATACAGGCTCAAAGACGACAGCACAATAAACCATTTGCTTTACATGGATGATCTAAAAATATATGCAAACAATAAAACCAACCTTAAAGTTTTAATAGACAGCACAGAAATATTTACTAGGGACATAGGCATGGAATTTGGCCTGAATAAATGCAACGTTTTGCACCTCGCTGGTGGTAGGAGAAAGGAACACCAAGGAGACGGACATATTTTACTAAGCGGAGAGGAATTTAGGCACCTTCAGCTAAACGAAAATTATAAATATCTAGGTATAAACGAAGCAGGGAAAATAGATCATAGTGAAGTTAGACAGCAAATTCAAAAGGAGTATTTCCGTCGTGTTAAATGTCTGACAGCTTCACAATTACACGCACGAAACCTTCTAAAGGCGATTAACATCTACGCCGTACCGGTTCTCTTATATACATTTGGAATAATAAACTACAAAACGACAGACTTGAAGAAAATAGATATTAGGACTAGGAAACTTTTAGCAATGAACAAAGCACACCAACAGAAAGCTGACATAGAAAGACTATATTTACCAATAGATGAAGGAGGCAGAGGCCTATCTAACTTAGAAACCCTATATAAAACACAAATAATTAAATACAAAGCTTACTTGGCAACAGAAAAAGATCACATACTTAAAGCAATAGTAGAACATGATAACGGTAAAGATAAATACTCTATATTTAAGGAAACTCGGACAAATTTAACAGAGATAGGACTAAACCAAAATGAAAAGTACACAGACAAAGAATTGAAACATGCAGTAGTAAAAACAAGAATAGAAAAAGTAAGAAACAAACCGCTTCACGGTCAATTTTATAAAGCAGTATTAGATAAAGATAACATAGATAGGGCTCAATCGTTCCGCTGGCTTAAGAAACAACCGGTATCTCCATCATTAGAATCATCTATATTTGCAATTCAAGACCAAGCAGTAGTTACTAGACAGCACGAAAGGGACATATTGAAAAAAACAGTAGACGGTAAATGTCGGCTATGCTTAGTAAAGGACGAGACAACTCAGCATATTATCTCGGGATGTGAAAAGCTGGCTGGCACTTACTACACTAAACGACATAACAATATTGTACAATACGTATTCTGGACCCTAGCCAAAAAGCACAACTTCCAAGTCTCTGATCTGTGGTGGCAAGAACACCTAACGCAGCCTCAGGTTAAGGAGAATGAGAGTGCCAAGATAATGTGGGAGATACCGATACAAACAGACGTTACAATAGTTCACAATAGACCTGACATCGTATACACAAATAAACTAGAAAACAAAACATATTTAATAGATGTAACAGTACCATCAGACTACAACATAGGAGCAAAAGAAATAGAAAAACTTAGTAAGTACCATGCGTTAAGAACAGAAATAACTAGACTCTGGAAAACACCAACAGAAGTAATCCCAATAGTAATTGGAGCCACTGGAGTGATTGCTAAAAGCCTACACAGATATTGCGACAAACTAGACTCACACATCAACACTAACATCATACAGAAACAAGCAGCCATACACACAGTCACCATCATCAGCAAAGTATTAGGGGACTCTGTGTTTGTCAGCGGGGGAACTGAGCCACCTTTTCCCTGAGGGTCTCAGGGCGGGCGCTCAGTACACCGAGCTGAATAGCTCGAGTAAAGGGAAACCATAATAATAATAATAATAATAATAATAATAATAACGCAGGGGCGGCTTTGTGGCGAGCCGTCGGTGAGTGGCGACACCGCGTACCCTGATTCCAAGGGGCTAAGTGAGACCCCTGCCCCCCGGCTTGCCTTAACCGGCTGTCTGGGGGTGGAAGTCGTAAGAGCTAAAAACCTAAGCTCCAGGGTGGAAGTGTTAAAGGGCATAACGCCGCGAGTAGCGTTCAGTGAAAGTGCAGCACACCTCTCGACACCCTAAGCCACCCACACCAATGTTGCTTCCTCGGCACCATTATGTGGTAGCCACTATGATGATATGAGACAAAATTGGCAGGTGCCGTTTTCTCATTCCATAACCCAATGTCACCATCCATCCAAAAGTTCACCATAATAGCCCAGATTTATTTTATACCTATACGAAAAACTGTCTATAATAATGCCAAACCATGCCTTGTCTGTTGTAATAATTAATAATTTATTCAAAAGGGCCTCTTGGTGTTAGCTTCGGCCCCACCAATGCCTTCCAAATGTCCGGGCTAGACCCGAGAGTCTTAAGAAATAATAATAATATAGAAAAGTAAAATAAAATATAGAACATAAAATATATAAATATCCTAACTACTCATATAAAAACCAAAATGAGTAATATTAATTATATTATTACTATAATAGATACCTAATGGTATTAAAAACCGACCGGCCGGGCGGCCGAGTACTAATGTAGAGGTTCAGAAGAAAAGTCAATGCCAATCCAATACGGTATTTTTTGAATTTTTCTTTTTTACTCGTGTTCTTTCCAAAATAATTTTATGTAGGTGCCACCCAAGCATATTGACGCAAAAGTTTCTCGAAAAATCCGCATAAGATGCGGTAACCAACAAAACGATGCATCACAATTTCTGCGTAATGCACCTCATGGTCCATGTAATTCACTTTCTAGTGTTACTTAAATTTAAATAAAAAACTCGTTGCGATTCTATGGACGTCGATTAGTGCAAAGATTTGGAGTTTTGTGCGAAATGTCATCAGGAGAAAGGTGCTATCCATCGAGAGTACTGTACGCGTCTTCACTTTCAATTGCAACTTTATTATATGCTATTTGCAATTATAGTAACATTTATAAAATAATTACAGTTAGCCACAACTATGGAAAGTTTTTTGATACGTAAGTTTATCCACACTTACCACTCTCGGCGTAGATTAGGTGATAGCTACCTCTATGTAGGTAACGGAAACCGACGCTCTGTCTTATTAGCAATCCTGCCATCAATTTTGCAAAATTATTGTCCTAGCTAAGGAAAAGTGGTCGTTAGTACCGAAATATAAATATATCCGGTTTTTATCTTAATAATAACCATTTTAACTTAGCAAAAAACAAATCTTTAAGAGATCTTTATGTACTTATCCTGAAAAATATAAATTATCCACAGAGTGCTGTAAAATTCAGCCATTCTTAAATGAAAAAACTTTGGATAAGTATCACGGACTATCAACAATGTCTAAAATCTAAGCTAACTCACATTACGATTCATCTTAATTATGTAGAGTAGGCAATGATGCAAGCCCAAGGAGGCGATCATAGACAAAGTTGCAAAAGCGAGGTTAATATTAATTACTGGCTCAAATGTCATCTGAAATTCACGTCGCATCAAGATTTACAAACACAAGCAGTCGTTATAAGTATTATTTTCTACATACGTGTTCTTCTGGATCCAGCGAGCGAGCAGCATGTTTTGATCACTACCTAAATGGCGGCTCTGCCTGAATGGCTACTCAAAATAGAGCTACGGGCAAGTACTAAAGTGGAGCCTATAACATAAACATTCTCATTAGGTATCTAATCTTGTAGTCATCATCAGCCTGAAAACGTCCACTGTTGAACATAGGCCCCCAAAGAGTGCCACATCACATTGAGCGGCTGCTTGCCTCTTGCATCCATCGGCTCCCTGCGGATTATTTGTAGTAGCTACTATTAATCATAGTGATGACTAGCGTTGGCAATTAATGCGATTTTGCGTAAATTTCATAAACATGCTAATTCACGAGTCTTAGCATGCTAATTGCTATTGCTATGCTATTTGCTATAATGAAATGAAATGATAATTAAAATGAAAAATTATATGAAAATGAAATGAAAAAGAAATGAAAAATGAAATGCAACATGAAATGAAACTTTATATTAAAAATTTTATTCAAAATGAACTAAATTAATTGAAATGAAATTTCATATTTCACAGAATTTCGCGACTACATTTCATTTGCGAAATGATAGTTGAGTTTTCACATGCTAAAAATGAATGCGAATGCTAATGTATCCATCACTAGTGATGACCACCCACGGCTGCATCCGCGTTTTCTCATGCAATTTTTGAAACCCCATAAGATACTCGTATAGATTGAATTAAAAAAAACCTTCTCAGTACCTGAACCCCGACAAGGACTCTCTAAATATCAAGTAACTCTGTCAAGCAGTTTAAGTTAGGCTTTGGACGTCGTTTGTCAGTCAGTCAGTCAGTCAGTCAGTCAGGACAATTTGAAGTAACGCCAATCGTTCAGGATAATAATCTTGAATGCTCTAAATTATGCTGGAGATATCATGGGTTTTCAAATGTTATCTCTTACATTAGAGTACTACTTGTTTATTTGCCCAACTTTCCAATATTACATCAAGTAAACCGCGAAAATTCGAGAGGTCAACGACCATGTCTGCATTTGTATGTACCTAAGCATGGCCTGTGTGTGTGAAATGTAGGTACATGCGTCCTTGTAACTCAAATATTGCTTTACATAAGACGGTGATCGAAAAATTGCCGACATTCGATGAAATGCTGATCAACACATCTGATAAATACTAAATAAAAGCTAATTTGTAGATTCGGCGTCGAGAATTTTAAATAGTTTAATTTGGTACCTATATTTAAAATAGTTAGAAAATTTATACTTTATACTTTAGTGTAGTTATTAGGCTAGTAGGTATTATTATTACTATTTTTATAATTAGTTGTGGAGGCTTATAATTGGTTTTAGTAAGTTTAATTTAACGTAGCCCGATAGCTCAGTTGGTAGTAGCTCTGCCTTCTGAACTACAGGCTGTGGGTTCGATTCTCACCCGGGACAAACATTTGTGTGATGAACATAGGTGTTTGTTCTATGTCTGGATGTTATATTGTATTCTATGTATTTATGCTGTTTTAGATAACCTGCTAGGCGATCATATGTTTTTTTATATCATTTGCCCACAATCTCTTTTGATGGGAAGCGACGATGTCGTCTAGAAGATGGTGGCGAAGGTGTAGCCCGCTAAAATCATCATGTAACTTGATTGCAACCAATAGAAACAAAAAAATGTATGGATTTGGTAGTAGTTTCAATACTTACGCAGTTTATGTGAATGTTTCTTTGGATGTTTGCGTTAGAATGAAATTACTCCTGTTGCATTGCAATCAAAGTTACATGATCACCTCTTCTTTATCTTTATGAGGCTTTCATGTTAATTAATGACGCCATTAACTATAAATCATTTTCCCTACACTCAAAAAATATGTACTTTCATAAAATAGAAAGTATACCTATCACAGTAAATAACATTGCTACCTTATTGACATAGGTAGGTACCGAATACCACAGACCTTAGAATTATTTCGTTACTTAAGTTTTACCAACGCATACAGTGCAGTAGCTAGCTTTTTTCAGTGACAATAGAGATTGGACTCTCTAATCTAAACATTGATCCCTGCACCACTAATAACAGTAAATTAGGTTGCATACAACACAAAAATCACGGCTGCAACGGTACCGCTAAACTCAGTTACGCTTACGTTACAATTCGTCACCCTAAATGTGACAATAGGCTACAGATGTGTCGATTTCACGGCCTCCACCGGCTACCTACGTCGAATCTCACAAAAGCCTCGGGTGCTCCAAGCGCGCTGTTTGGCGAGAAAGCTCCGCAGACGGCATGCTAAAAAGGCTTTTACGCAACGCGTGCCTGTGCTGGCGTTGCATCATCGAGGAGGGAGCATCGCGGATTTATGTCACTTGATAATGTAAGTCCAGTAAGGGCCGTTTGGCAAAAACACACAATCCAGTAACCAATCAAGCTAGATGACAACCAAGTTAGATGAGTAAAGTTTTTTTTTCATTGGCTACATAGTAACATTTTTTTGCCAATGGATGCAGGAGGCAAGCAGCCGCTCAAAGTGGTGCTCTTTAGGGAGGCCTATGCTCAACAGTGGACGTCTTCAGGCTGATGATGATGAAGATCTTTTATAAAATATTAACTCCTTTGTTTTAGCAAATTGACTTTACAACGTCTGTGGGGTCGTGGTTGAGTAGGTCAGCTCACCTGGAGGCGGTGGGTTCAGTTCCCACGACAAGACACGAAAAAAAAGCGGAGCACCTAATTGTTCAGTGCCTAGTGTTATATGGGACCAATGGGACCATGGCCCTCTTAGTTCCTGGGCCCCTACAAAAAGAAAATTCTAGGGTCAAGGATCCTATATAATGCATACGTGATCATTGGTCGTCTTTTAATTGTTAAAAAAATGAACACTAAAGTACTTAATTTGTTTTATATTTCGTGTGTGGGACACCTATGTTTACCTAAATGTATAATACCTAATATCTAGATAAGAGTAGTATTGCAATAGTCAATTAATTTTTACTGTTATAACTATCCATACTGTCTACAGAGATAACGTTTGAAATGCAGATATGACATTTTCATTTACCAAAAGGTCTTGCGCTTCGAAGAGGATACGAAAAAAAACTTAAACGAAGTTGTTAGTTTCTATTGGAATAAAAAATTAACTAGATGCTAACTTAAAAACCAAATATACCTGTTCCTGTGTATGCCTGTTTACCTATAACTAAAACTGATTTAAATCCAAATAATACTATCGAATTCTAAAGCGTTTCGCATCAAACATATAGATCCTGTGTTGCTACTTTATTCAATCACAGATATTAAAATAGTGATTCAAGTAAAGAATACCTGTGCAGTGTTTAATGTTAATTATGCTTAGTAAATTTTATTATGTATTGGTAACTAGATAGGTACCTCCCAAAATTTATTAAGGCATTCCATTTTGGATTCTCACAAAGAATTATTCATCTTTATTTAAAACCTTGCACAACTCGACCTCTTCATGAAACTTAGTATATAAATTATGTATTGCTTGAATTCATTATTACGTTAAAAACTATATAAGATGATATTAGATCTTAGACATTGTTATGAATGTAACAGATTTCGTTGGTCCTATGGCTGAACAGCATGAGCTGTAGATTAATTAGTTTAAAAGTAGTTGAGACATTGACAAAATGTTAAACTTATAGTGCGAACAGCAAATGGGTGGAATACCTTGCGCCACGCGCCGTCGTCCTTGTTTCTAGCTAGGTATAGCTACCACTAGGTATAACCCGGGAGTCTTCAAGTCAAGAGTGAACAGGTATCTTCTAGGCAAGCATGCGCCACCGTAGGCCGCGTCATAACTTACCATCACCCCAAGACCGATGGCTGCAGAGTGTGGAAGAAACTTCTTACTATTTATAAATTCCATAAGGAATAATTCGTAAGTAGGTATTAGGCCTAATTTTGAAGGCTTTAGTTGACAATTTTAAAAATGTTAAAAATATATCCGTCTTTTACATTGCCGTCTATTTGACAAGGAGAGCTACAGTTTTACGAGCTTTAGATCTGTCAACTAAAACCTTTAAAATTGGCCGCATTATATTATAATAATATACTGAATAGGATATCTGGTAAAGCTTATAATTCTTTGGAAATCAAATTCTCAGTAGGCAACCAGATTGTGATTCGGTGTCGAGGTATTTAGGCCGGCATGACACTTGTAATGAAGTTACGATTCAATTAGCCATCGCGCCTTCCGCAAAGGTTGGCAACCGCACGTTAGTTAATCTCAAACATTGCAAGAATGGGTGTCATTTTTAGATCTTGTCTAATATTTGACTTGTTTTATGTGTTGAAGGTATTTAGCTTTTTATCAAATTGATGCGGTACTAGGAACCTTCCGATGACTGTCATCACTGTCCGGTACGTGCTTCTGACATATTTTGGAAGAAAAAGTAATCTAGAGAGCTTAGAATAAGTAGTTAGGTACGTATTCTAAGCTAGAGAGATAATTAAGGTCATTAAGTAATTGAAGTTTAACATTTATGGATCGTACGTATTTATGAAAAAGTTAAAAGAAAAACTAGTGATTAAAATTCTAACATAAACTATACCTATAAGTACTTAAGTCATTAAGGGGTCGCTAAATAAGTAGATGAAACTGCTATTAATTCAAAAACCTTCACAGCGAGAAGCTATGTTGATAGCATCGTAACAGTGTGTTATGGTTATACCTAACTTACAGGAACTCTATACTTATTTCTCATTTTTATTTCACCTTTTTTTAATTTTTTATTAGGATTTCCTGTATGTTAGGGACCCAGGAACTACGAGGACCATGGTACCACACCACCCAGACATAGAACAAATATTTGCAGTTTGTTTCTGTGCACAAATACTTGTCCTGCCGCGTGAATCGAACCCGCCGCCTCCGCATTATAAGCTGACCTGCTCAACCACCACACCACGTAGGCTGTGTTTCTAAGCCTTTCGTCTCTAAGTTATGTCCGTAAAATAAAAGTACCTACCTAAAGCTGTAGCTTGATGACTTTGATGACAAACGACTGAAATAACGAGGAAGCTCTGAGCAAGGTGAATGCCAAAATGCATTCAATCTACATCTAGACATGAGACTAAAGACCCGTCGTGACCGAGCTGGTCAAATGGCTTCCTTCTGACGTCACCACTCAAGGCCAGCTGCATTGCGTGCCAGTTCAACTCATAGCCCAGTTATAGCCTGCTAAGAACATTAAATATAAGTATGTAGGTAAATACAGTTACACAAAAAAGCCTGCGGCTATTTGAGAATGTGATTTGTATAGCAATAACTTGATACGCAAAATTAAGTCATAAATTAAATGGTCAAATTAGTTTGTTATTTCGAGTTAAAATGACTTGTGTAATTATTTCTTCATCATCGTCATGGAAGGCTTTTTATATAGGAATATAAACCTTTGGGGACCTCTTCTCTTCCTTCTCGACCTATATGTCTCCGGCTCCGCGATGACACCTTTAACCCTGGTACGTTTGTTAGAGTTAAACTCATGTCAATTTTAAAATACTGAACGCTCATTGGTTGCCTGTTTATTACTGGTTATCGTCAGCCAATGATCTAATAGTTTTGGCAAGTTAACACAAGTTTGATAAACGTGCCAGAAACCGGGGGTAAGTCTAGAGCAGCTGCATCAATTAATACCAAAAACAAAAGGTGTATATTATGTTACTTAAAAGGGTTTAGAAACTTCGTTAGATCCTGTAAGTTATTTCTAACATCGTGTCATGCTTTTCTGTGTCATTGGCCCGAATTAGTCAAAATCTCTTTTCGATTTCATGACTCTTGGCCCAATTGAACTGCAGTATTTTATAGATATACCTTAAGTGTGGCTTACACTTTGAAAATCATTTCCATGCCGTTTTTGTACATAAATTCAGTATATTTTTTACATTACAATTGCGCTTCTCAAATATTTTGCTGAAGTTTAAAGATTTTGATTAATTTAACATTTTGATAACGGAGTGCAGTCGGTTCACGAATCATCAAAGAGAATACCGCCGCCTTCAAGTATCATATCAACACTCAACGAGTGTACGTAGGTGTCCTAACTCATTGTTCGACAAGACTACAATAGCTTCTGCAATGTTCAGATACACTAATGTATGCAGGTGTTGCATCGATGTTCAAGGTGATGCTGACTCATCGTTCTCTGATGAAATGATAGAATTTCTACTAAACATAATATAAAAGTAGGTATACTAGATCTCGGTTTACAAGTTATACACCATAAAAAAAAAGAAATAAAAAATGTAAATTTTTTTACATATAGTCCTCAGGGACGGGACCTCGGGGGTCGGGGTACATGTGACTACAATCATTGTGAATCATAAGTAGGTAGTAATCTCATCAGATAAGCCAGCGTCTTATAATTTTTCATCCCAGATGACGATTTGTATTTTAGGTACTATAGGTGTATAAACAAGCTATAAAAGCACACTATCTAGTTCACTAACATTATCTGTTTTTCCGCGAAAAACGTAGCAACTGTTACATTATGCATTAATAATAATAATTTGTTCATGGCAGTTAAAAATTTTATCGCAAGTTTCGTATTCGTTCTGACCAAATTTGTGACCGTCATTTACAGTAAAATTGAATATTAAAATGCAAGAACGTATGCTTCGACTACCGTTAGATTGGACAATTGTAAGACGGTCCCAGGGGAACTCAAACCGAATTTTAATTTGGAATCGAGTAAATTAGGCCGAACATGGACACAGTTTGTACGCCATGATTGATATCGATACATACTAAATTTATATCAACCGATGAAGCCGCGATTGCCAAATTCATATCACGATCTATTTGATGGTATAATTTATTTCCTAAGTCAAATAATACGTCTTTATATGAACTAAACTGTGTTATGAATCTAGTTAGGTTATTAACATTCTATTGGCCTGCCTGATTATGCAGTGGAATAACTGGAAATGGGCACGGCTTATTATCAAAATAGATATTAGGTTTATATTTAGTTACTAATATTATTTTGTGTGATATGTCTCAATTGGTAGGTATTTAGTATCCGGAAGACAAGACATAAGATACCTAACCTTGTCATCTCAAAATGGTTTTAATAGATTCTAAACGAATCTTTTAAAAATACTAATTAAGAGTCATTCCCGGTTACTACTTTTTAGATAATGTTATTGAACCTTAAGAGCGTGGTTCACACATACAAAACATCGTGTTTCGTGATTACGTTGCGGATCACCGAATTACTTTCGTCACGTAATGAGATTTCGATCGGTTCTGTCCAAAATATAATAGCTACATTTTAGTACCATGTCACAATCAGAATTTTAAATTGCACATTACTTGCTTGGTTTAAAAATCCACTGCTTATCAAGACAGGGTACTTTGATGTCGAGTGAATTACCACTTACACGACACGTGTGCTAAAAGCTCTACATTGATACTAATGCTGATAAGAACAGAATAAATGGCGGGGTATGTGTAGAATATTGCGAGGTATTTTGGCAAATTTCTACGCCATTACATAAATTTTAAGTAGCAAATAAAATAATGTGTTAGTTCAAGAGAGCTATTTATTTTATTTGGGTTAGAATTTTGTTTGATCTTCTGGACTTTGTAGATACCACCGCTGTGCCAGACTTTCTGCCACCAAGCATAAATAGCGTGGAAGCTTGACGTGTTCTGAGTTAAAAATCCCTTAGTAAAATTATTGGGTAAATGAGACTATGTGTTGTCTCAGGATGACATGATGCGCAGAGAACGTCACGTAAAACGTTATAATATAGAGCTCTGAGTGGTCCTGCATCTGTATAAGCGACCAAGGTGCTTATCATCGGGTGAACGAATAGTCCGTTACGTCATTTGCTTACATCAAAACATTTTATGTTACAAATAAAATAAATAAATAAATATGTGTGGACATTTCACACAGCGCCATCTATCCCCTAACTACGCATAGCTTGTACTATGGGAACCAGATAACGGATATAATACTAAGATCCTTTTTTTAAATACATACTACAATATAACACCCAGACACAGAACAAACCTATATGTTCATCACACAAATGCTTGTCCTGGGTAGGAATCGAACCCACAGCCCTCAGTTCAGAAGGCAGGGCTACTACCAACTGAGCTATCAGACCCGTCAATGTTAATCAAATCATTTTAATTAACATAGACGCAATCTAAAATTGAATTTCTGAAACTTTATCAAGTACATTAAGGGATATAAACAAGTCCAAGACATCGATGGCTGGCTGTCTCGGAAGTTAGTAAGTGACCATTGACCATTCACTACCAGTTGTACCAATCCAACACTTCAACTACCTATCGGAAGTAAAGTTAGGTAGCTCTTGCGTCCGGGCGACATTGACTCTAGCTCGAGTATATGTAATATGTAGCGAGGCCGGCGAGATTTCACTGAGGGCCTTATATCAAGGAAGGGTTTTGTTTTGCTCTCTAAAAGGCCTGTTTTATACAACGTGGTAGGTATTTGCATGTGTAAGTACACAAGAGCTACGCGCTACGGTTGCATCCACAGATATTAAAATATTAGTACCTAGTTGCATCAAACCTCTTCATAATAGTCGGAAAGATTATCCAATACTCTAAAAGACACTGCAATATTTTTATATATATTTTGGGCCATACTGATAAACGCTGCTTAAAGTTAGCCAATGCCTAAAATGATTTGTAATGTCACGCGCAAAAACCAGACGGAACATTTTAAACACTGACTAACTTTAAGCGGAGTTTTAAACGAGGGCTTAAAGCATTTCTCTATACATATATAATGATGGTCTTCTATGAAAATAAGTATCTAAAAATAGCGCCTAGTATAAACCAATAAGCGATAGAATAATTGCTTCATCGAATTTTAGTAGGCGTGCAAAAGACTCCTAAGATCGTTTTGGTGCTTTTGTACCATCGAAAATGTTTTGTACCTATAGTGTCTTTTTGTTACTTGACAAAATTATGACTACCTTTTGTCTACTGTGAACTCATATTAGGTAATATTACCTAATAGGCAAACTAATATGAGTTTACAGTTAAAAATAACCCAAATTTTGGGTTACCCATAGATTTAACGAAAATATTTTTGAGTGTACCTAATCTTCTTGGTTGTTAATTAGGATAAAAGAATATTAAAATATCTGTAAGCACTTATCAGAATTTTGTGTTTGTGTAAAGTAATGATTCTTGTGTTGTCTTCGTGCATTTTAATAATTCACTATTAAAATCGCAAGAAGACCAGACAAGTTCCAGAAAGGTCCAAGGTAGGCGACGCATCTACATTCCAGACGTGGTATCTGATGTCCAAAATCGATGGTTGCCGCTTACCGTCTGTACCAGCTGTCACCTCGGCGACCTTGTTTGGGTCAAGTATCGCCTTACCGCCTTACCATGTTTCAAATTGATAGAGGAACTGTTCGTCAAATTGTCAATATCCGCCGGTAATTTACTTCCGTAATTATAACGTATATAAAAAGGTAGAGAAAAGAAACCTTACAGTAGGTACGACTACCTACTCATGTATAAAATTCGTTCCATGTATATTATATTTGGGTGTAGTAGTAGAGTATTATTACAAAAAAAATATGAAAAGAGTCTCCAGAGTCCCTTTTGAAGAGGTTTCAAGATTATACTTTTTTGACTGTAAGTATCGAACACGGTAGAAAAGAAACACATCTTGAATCAAGTGTTATCATTTACCAAGCAAGTGCATGTACTGTTGTGTTGTGTAGTGTACATGTACAGTAACTTGGCGATTGGCGTAGCAGAGCGTAGCGTGGTGTATAGTGGGGCGTAGCGTAGTGTAGCGTGACGTAGCGTGGTGTAGCGTGGCGTAGCGAGGCGTAGCGAAGAGTAGCGAGTCGTAGCGTAAGTCAGCGCAGTAATAGTGTAGTGTAATGAATTAAATTAATACTTGCTATATAAATCAGGATTCGGCATCGGAGTGAGCACGTCGTTCATTTCATTTAGGTACTCGCCCTATTCTAAATACAGATGCGTATACGAATATATTTCTTTTAATAAATCGAGATTCATCTTCGCGATGTACTGTGACGACATCGGTTCATTGTTCAACATCAAAATATCTACAAAATAATTAGCCTTAATTGCATACATACATATTTACGTCTAATTATGGTACCTGAAGAAATTAGTGCCATCAAAACATATTTAATTCTCAGTCAGCACTTTAAAAAAAACTAACCAAAATTAACATAAAAAAAAGTCTCCTTAGAAGGTGTCTTGTATGGTTTTTGTTTTTTTTTTATTGTTTAAGTAGGTCATGATCATTTCTCAAAATACATTCAACTTCCTTGATTGACAAATAAATATTCAAGAACCTTGGAATCCCAAAAAATTGGAGGTACGTTGCTTATTGCTATAAATATTTGAAAGAAACTCGATTGGCAGAGACAGGTTGCCTAACGGAAATCTAGACTACAATTATTATAAACCATCCAATGAAAGCCAAAATGAAAAACAGTTTATAAAAGTTGTATTCGTAAAAGTTTTACGTAAATGCCATCCATACTCACACATATTAGTTAAATTATAATACCGAGGTTGAGCCGCTTTGGGTTTCTGCAATTTGATGGAGTGAAATTTTTGTGCTTTCTCGCTTTGTCCTACTAAGTAGGCCAGATCACTTATCGCTTCTAATGGAAGCTTTCTTTCTTCTATGAATGGCCTTAAGTTCACTATAATAAAAGCATTTAAAAATACAAAAGCAAAACGAACAGCGTGACAACTTCATGCGAATTTTATTATTTTCCTCGCTAAATATTAACCACCGTCAAATTTTTCTGAAACCATTACGTTTGACAAGAATCAAGCCAAATTTCATGCTAAAATCAACGCATAATATTTTGTTGTGCCGCGTAGGTGACGTTTATAGTTATTTATGATAATTTTATTATATATAGTGAATAAAGGGCGGTAAGTCGATTTTTACAAACGTTTATAGACAAATGTAGATACGAGTTTGTAATAACCAATTTCCGCATGTGTATCATACGACGTTTTCAACACATTTGCAAGAAAAAAGTACATAATAGGTAATGAAACAAACTTTTATTTTATCATTGAAGTATCTAATCTAATATTAAAAACCAGCCCAGTGTAAGGTGGACTCGCGCACGAAAGGTTTCGTACCATTATCTATAAAAACGAGCAAAAATCACGTTTTTTGTATGGGCGCCCCCTTACATGTTCTACACTACACAAAGGTTAACTAGAAGAAAATGCTACTTAGCATTAAGTTTCGCCTATGTACTCGATTTACTCTTGTGCAATAAAGCATTTTCTATCTATCTATCTACAACCAAAAACAAACTAACTTTGGTATAATAATTCATTCAAAATCAAAAATCATTTTATAAAATAACTTACCAATTTAATATCCATTAATGAGTTGGCCTGTATACTCTTTCATTTAATACACGGGTCTAAATTAATCTATAACTAATGTAATTTTTTTCCATAAGTATATAAATAAAATATATGAGTAAATACCTTTTCACTGTTACTATTTCTCCTTGCAACCTCTTTTTGATCCAGCTTTTTATCCTATAACAACTTCCTACTGGTAAGGTCAATGATAATTCTCTAATATAAATCTAACAGCTGCTGATAGAGCCCCTACCGCTACAGCGTTAAGATGTTCAAAGCATATATCATTTATGTTCACTTCATCATTGCTTCGACTTTGCTCCAGCTTCTGCTGGATTGTCTGCAAATTGTCTGGGTCAAGATGAGTTTCTGAGTAGTAACCGTAAGAATTTTGGAACTTAAGAAAGCCGCTAATCCAAGACCTGCGCAGGAACTGAGCATGCCCGTCCAAAGTGCAGAGAGATACTATAAAGGAATTATAAATAAGTAGGTAAGTATAGGTACATTAAACACGTAAAAAGTGGAGAGTAGATATAGGTGACAGAGGTAAAAGGTTCCTAATTCGTTTTTGTCATATATGTAGAGAGGGTGTATCTAGCAAATGTATGGCTTTTTGCCATACATACTTATTCACATACAATTATGACTAATATGCCCATTTAATCTTTTTTACTATAATTATATTTAAGTATTTATAATTATAATAGTTTACTTACTATGTTCCACTAATAGATCAATTTTCCTGAAATCGTTATCTGCGATAAATTCAGATTCTTTGTAAGCACTTTTGCATAAATGATGTCTTATTCGTTCATCCTGGATTATGGAGAACATGATGCATCCCCGGCTTAGACGAGCGAGCAGCAGAAATAGCAACCTGCGTCAAAATAACAATATTTTATTTTATTTTATTTCATAGGTGCACATAACAGATAATGGAAAATACAATTGCAAAACAACATGATTTAAACAGTAAATAAAATCAATCCCATAATCCAATGACACATGCACTGCCTGGTACAAACAGTGATAATTACATACCTATCATAAAATCGAAAAATAAATATTAAAAAAGCAAAGCAAACGAGTATAACTTAATTCGACCTTAACGAGACAAGAGAAAATACAATTATAAAACTAACACTGTGTGAATTTATACCTATAAAAATATATACAAAACAAAATATAAAGTTTTATAAATACATAATAATTATATCTAGGTAAAATAATTACTTCTAAAGTTACATTAAATATATCTTCAACACACTCGAAAAAGGAAAGGAGTCAAAAAAAAAATGTTGCGGTAACGTACATAACAAAATATGTTTAAGCATCGCATCGCATTTATTTATGTATTTTATTTATTTATTTATCACCCCCTTAGCCCGTTTCAAGTGCATTCAAAAACCAAAAGCACACAGATGGCCCCGGGATACAAAAACGACAATAATCAATGCGTATTCGCCCCCCAGTACCACCCGACTACGGTAAATATACGGTACTTATAAACATTGTTTCTAAATTGGTTGAGACTAAGTCTGAATATATCTAGTACGTCATTTTCATCATCATCCGTATTGTCAAAGCGGTGACGAACGCTACCAATTAGATCATCATAGGAACGGCACATACGTGGTATAGGACCGTTGTAGGATATTAAAACAAGTACCGTCTTACCACAAAAATAATTTTAAACATTGCTTAGATACATGTTTAGTTAGACAGCTTCTAAAAGTTAAATGCTCCTTAAACGGATGTTTTATTTTTGTCACTACAAAACCATGTTTGTACCGTGTTTACTTAAACACTGTCTAACTCGATCCACATTTTTTAAATAAGGTGACATTATACGAATCGTTTCATTCCGCGCAGAACTCATTTTGTAAATCCAATACATGCTAGCGTCATAGCTGTGACCATAGAAAAAACGGAACGTTATTAGCGTGAAGTTTGACTGTGTGTGTTATGGTGACAACGACAGTTAAACACCTCTTAAACTAAGGGTTGACTATGTTTAAATTTTAGCACGTGTTTAACGCCCGTCTATCTTAAACGAGTGTTAGGCGCGGATTTGTGGTATGGAATTCATGAAACAACTGTTAAGGCGCGTCTAAATCTTTTGTGGTAAGACGGTTAAGCTTTAACAGGAAAAAATCCATCACCAAGCTAAGGAAAGCGAATGAATAGCCCACAGATACAGCCCCCTATAGTTATAATCTAAATAATATTGATATAGATTACAGTTTTAGGTAAATACATTTTTGTGGTCCTAAGATATAACTACGTAGATAATACCTATTACCCCAGATAATATAATACCTACAGATGCCTCATCCCATACAACGGAATATCGTGGGCTATTTTACGAATTATTTTATTTCTGCAAAACGCAAGTTTAGCAAGCGTCATTTATTGCGTGTTGGCGAAGTATTGGGCCAAATGAATACACTGGACACTAACTAGTAACTCTCTAGACACGATTACTACATTTCTTTCAAGTTTGGGCTATTTTTCGTTTGTGCCTGATGGGACCTCATGCTATTGCCCTTGCCTCGTTTATCGCACCTGCCATCGCGTCAGTCCTGTGATGAGTACTCTTAACCAGGTCCGACATTTCAGATCTCCTTATTAGGAGAACCGTAAGAGAACTAAGATAACATAAGCTTTAGCCCTTAGAATTAACAAGTTGCAATAACAATGGGCAAGCCACACCGCTCATAGAACTGACAACTGATAGAGAAGAAATATTCTCGAGTAGCGACCACAAAATGGAAGATGCAAAGTAGGCCGGCCCCTCACTAGATGGATCGAAGATCTGGTTAGAACCGCAGAGAGTCGATGGATGCAGGTGGCAAGCGGCCGCTCAAAGTAGTGCTCTGTAGGGGAGGTCTATGTTCAGCTGTGGTCTGCTGGTTTTTAATGATGATGATGGAACTTATCTAAAGAAATGCTCAGTAGCTACGGTACCTTAGTGGATTTTTTGATACTCACTTAAGCGTCAGTGCATAACCAAAATTAGTGCCGTAATCAAGCATCTCTAAACAATCCCGTTCCATTTTACAATGTGGATATTCTTTGCTTTGTACATCGTTTAGCGATAAAGATTTTAGGCAGTGGTCTGTAAAATATAAAAAAATATTCAGGGTGCGCCTTTAGTTTTAGTAGTTGTCATATTATGACCAGAGATGAATAAAATAAATATAAATATGTGTGGACATTTCACATAGCGCAGCGCCATCTACTCCCAAACTAAGCAAAGCTTGTACTATGGGAACGAGATAACTGATATAATGCTTACTTAGATACTTTTTTGTTTGTAAATACATACATAGAATACAATATAACACCCAGACACAGAACAAACATCTATGTTCATCACACGAACGTTTGTCCATCGAACCCACAGCCCTCGGTTCAGAAGGCAGGGCTACTACCAACTGAGCTATCGGGCCCGTCAAAATATTACATAATGTTGGTTTTAAGCCTCAGTATTAACAGTTATAATTATTCTCTTTGATTTTATAACCAATACTCAAAACTCACCACAGACAGTATTTAAGACGAAGTACCAAGCGATTACCCCTAGGTAGACCGACGACCTGGTGAAAACCTTTGGGAGCCGATGGATGCAGCAGGCGAGCAGCCTCTCAAAGTGGCGCTCTCTAAGGAAGGCCTATGTTCAGCAGTGGACGTCTACGGGCTGTTGATGATGATGATGATGATGACCAAGGGATTAGTAGGTACCCATTAGATTGGCGAAATAATACATAGACATATAATACATGCCAAGTAGATAAGTATACTTAACTAGGTACCTACTTACTTGATCGATCTGGATTCGGCATCCATTTGGCGATATTATCTACTTCATCTAGGTATCTATCCCACTCTGGGTAAGGATGCCCATACGAGTATATTTCCTTTAGTAAATCGAGGTCCAACTTCAGTATTTGCATTGACCACGCTGTATCGTTGGTCAACATCGAAATATCTGAAGAACAAGTATGAAGCTTTTAATTAGCAACAATCTAGGTATTTTGTTATCTGTTTAGTGCCTACTGCCTACTTGACTAGGTAGGTACCTACCTAGGCTAAGATAAAAAAATAGAAAGATTTTGTTAAGCTAATCTTCTGTGGTTGTGGGTTGTGTGTTGTGTGGTTTGTGTGGTGGTGGTGTGGTTGTTTTTTGTGTGGGTGTGGTTGTGAGGTTGTTGTGGCCGCGTCGTCATTTAAGTTTATAGGACCAGTATTACAGAATCACGCAAACGAGATTTCGTTCAAAACGATCAATTAATTACTTAAGTATACTAAATCTCTGCTTGGGCATCAATCGATGACAAGCAAGTGAGCACAGTGCTCACTTGCTTAAGTAGGGGTAGGTAGATTGGTAGCTAGACTTGCTAGGTATTCTAATCATATGCCCGCCCGTATTACAAAGCTCCGAGCATAGTTATAGTCGGCATAAGATTGCAATACATTAAATAGACTATATTGCGCCTCATGGTTTCACTCGCAGTTTAAGTACCTACTTAGTTTTTTCTCTTATCCAAAGTAAGAATATCCATCTTGCCCGTCCGTCCCCATACTTACACATTTTAGTTATTTCATAATAAGTAGATTTCGTAGGTTTCATCTTCTGCAACTCAACTTCGTACAAGTGTTGTAATTTGTCACTCTGGGTTGTTAACATGTTGATATCATGTCGCAGAGATACCGGGAGATACTCTTCATTCTGGAACGATCTTATATTCACTGAAATTAAATTGTTTAAAGGCCTTCAAACGTTTTTATTATTAAGCAACCATGATGGGTCACTCTATTGTTATTTGTATCACTGTGGTGCTCTCTTAATTGATTGCTATGCAAATTAGAGTCAGTCAACCCGTTGACTTATGTAAGATTCTGACTCCTGTTTAGAATCCAAGTAATATGGACTTACTTAATAAAACAATAAATAAATTAAAAATAAAATAAATAACGCCCAACGATCACATACATAGATCCTGGACCCTAACTAGGATTTCCTGTATCTAGGGACCCAGGAACTATGAGGACCATGGTCCCAAAACACCCAGACACCGAACCGAACAATTATTTTTAAATAGATATACTTACCTATATGGCAAACATCATAGGCATGTTATGTAGGCTGCTAAAATCTTCTATCTACTTATTTCACAATTTTTGTTATTGCTAAAATAATGATATCTATATTATCAGCAGCACAGTCATGTATTATGTTCCTTCTGCTAGCATATAGTAGGCCTTTCTTCTGTCACAGAAGAGAGTAAGTATATAGTGTAAGCTAACCTAATCCACCACACTGCTAGCCAAGATCGAATAGGTAATGCGGATCAGTTTAAAATACGTAAGTACTTAGGTCCTACCTATAACACGACCAACATGTCAACTTACTTGTTTCATATTTTACCCAAACCTACCATTTAAAAGAAACAAGCCGAATTTCATACTAAAATCGACACACTTGATATTATGTAAGAGAAAATTTACGTGATGCTTCAGCGCGTCCATATATGTATGCAAATCACTTTGCGAAGGTAAATCACTAATAACCTTTAGGGTCTGACTAGTAGACTGCATGTAAAAGTCGTTGTTCTCTACAAACGTTTGCTTGAAAATTAACACAATTAGAGAAGGATATATTATTTTTGAAACGGATTGCATGATGTATCTCACTCGATTTATTCAGTTACAGTTGAGTGTTTCAGGCACTAAATACGTATTGTAACTGACATGTTTTACCGGAAATTTCTTACTATTGTTGCTGGTTTCAACGATGTAAGTTAAGTAAACATTTCCATGCGTTACTTCTCACGACGAACACTAACAAAGAAATTACGGAATCCATGTGGAATCAGTTTTTATTAAACAATGTCTAGACCAGGGTTCAGCTGCAGATGCAATTTCAGGCGACTTCATTGGCCTCCAGGTGATAAAAAAGCTGCTGGTTTTTATTACTTACTTATTAGTAATTAAAGATCACGGATTAATTAATTTTATGCCTAACTTTGCCCTGTCCAAGGAAAGAGAAAGGTGAGGGTGGAACGGCAATGGAAGGAAGGCAAGCGCCTGATCAAAATGTCTGATTTTCATTTGTCGTAGTACAATGCGGATGTCTAATGCTAAATGTCTATAACTTCCGTTTGGATGATCAGATTTTGAAGAAACCGCATCAGAATCCATCCAGTGGGTTATATTTGATGAATTTACAAACAGACAAGAGTTCTACCTTAACAACGTATACTGGTGAACCCTAATTAGGTTTTTTGTAAGTGTGTGTGTAAGTCTCGTACCTACCGTACATGCAGTTAAGATATCTACACACAAATGCACAGCATACCTAACGCAGTAGGTACTGTGGATATTGGTGCATAAATGAAGTTTCTTGCTATCTACGCAGCCCTGTATTTTTTGGGGTAAGTTTGAGGACCCTGTGTTTTACTCTTTTCCACAAATTGCTTTTGGGTAGGACTCGTTGGGAACAATCTGTACTTCGTAGGTACTTGTCTATAAGTAAGTACCTACCTACTAATATTAGTGGACAAACAATTAAAGATGATGGATAGTAGCTATAGTTCCAGTTTTGTCCCAAACATGAATCCATGACTGATAACTATTTTAATAAAGGGGGCAAATAACGAAACTAATATAAGTAAAGTACAGAATTTCAAAAAGATATGCAAAGTTCATAGATGACTTGACTTGACTTCTTGATTATGGCCTCTGCGACGAAGTAATGTCGCAATTTTGCCAGTGTCACGTACTATACTAGGAAGACAAGTGATGGAGAATAATCTGTCTGCACAGCTTGTAGGTACGGTGTAATAAAGGGGGAGAATCAAACTCCGGCTTCCAGGTTCAAGGGATTCTGATTTAGGCCTAGGATATTTTCGTTATTTGGTGGATCTTTATCCACAATTTGTGTGGATGGCACAACACAGATAAGACAAAACCAGAAGAAGGGCGCAAACAGCGAACAGGGGGTCTAGCAAAGATCACAATCGCTAACGCTAACGCCTCACGCAACTCCAAAAATGTATCGAAATGACATTCGATACGGAAAAGTTAGCGATTTCCGAAATGTCATTTCGATACATTTTTGGAGTTGCGTGAGGCGTTAGCGTTACTAACGCTAACGCCTAGGAGTTTTGGCGGGAACGCGGAAGAGTTCACGTCTTTGCATTGTATTATTTTTCAAAACTTTTGCTTTTTCCAGTGTTAATGTTTAAAATAGGTGGCGTTTTACGCATTAAGTGCTGAATTATAAGCATCAGTGAGGGCAAGTGATATAATGTGGTGAAACGTGACTTTTCGTGTTGCTTCCAAAACTCCATAGAAGCTTCAAGTAAAGTTGCCACCACTTTGCTGGAGCATGACTTAGACTGGACTATGGCTACCTGACTTAGACTGGACTATGACTATGACAAGGACATGACTTTGCGTGAGATATTTTATAACACGATGAAAATATAATACTTGACACTGGCTAAATACACTTTGTGTGGAGCAAAAATATAATAAAAAAAAAAATGCTAACGCCAAACGCTAACTCTAAAACTGTATAGAAATGACATTCGCTGCAGAAAAGTAAGCGATTTCAGAAATGTCATTTCTGTACATTTTGGAGTTAGCATTTGGCGTTAGCGTTAGTGGTTGGTATCTTTGCTAGACCCCCAGATTCTCTACTCTAGCTAGATCCCTCGAGGGCACGAGAACACAGCTCGAGAAATGCATAAAAGTTTTGTTTGAACTCCGCCTTAAGGCGGGCTCATACGCGTTCAATTATATGTTATTGTTATTGATCGTGTGGAGTTAGCACGAATGCCATGAATTCGTAGACTGCGCGAATTCTGTGAGGCTGCTTGAGGAACCTCTCTTTGTATTCTGTGAACAATGTATTTTTGTTTGTGGCAACAATGGTGAATAATGATCACAGATTAGAGAAAAAAACCTGTGGATACATTCGTTCTTTAATCCGTCACTTCTGTCCAGTGATGCCAGCCGTATGGTAATTACCGTTTTTGCACGGTAATTTCTTGTCTTGCCATGTGACGTGCGTTAGTACAAAAATTACCGTACTGGAACTCAGAACGAATATTATACAATATTGCACGGTAATTTTAATTTTAATTAATATCTGAACATGTATCCTAGATTTCCTTCGTTACGACTGGCTGAATAGCTAAATACAAGAGTGGGACCATCCATGTTAATTCGATAAATGCTCGACAGTACATTGAATGACACTTGATATTGATAATTATGATGTAAAATACAAAGTAAAGTGATAAAATTATTGTCTATTATAAACTTATTATTTTTTGTATTCAGTCTAAATTGTATAACTATTTAGAAGAAAGAAAGAAAATACATTTATTTCAGGACATCACACAACATTACATTCTAACATACAACATAAATAATATAACAATATTTGGTGTATCTTTTATCTATCTATCTATCGATATTAGTATCTATATTAATACTTGGTTTTATAAAAAGAGTGTAGACTAATCTATACTCTTTGTATACAACCAAGTTAGGGTGTACCGTATAAGTTCCTTGGGGTGTACACACGTGTACGTATACTGCCGACTGCACATATTTTGTAGTAGGAATTATAGCTATAGAAAAAATTTCAATAAATAAAATAATTCACAAGAGTGAATATGGTATGAATTCGATGCTGAAGTAAAGTTTATTAAAGATCAGAAGAGAGGGGCACATGAGCTACTACATGTAGATGCGGTAAATGCACGGCATGGAGCTAATAATGATGTACGGTATTTTTAAGATAAACTGCACGTAATCCTAGCAAGAAAGTATGGCAGCACTGCTTCTGTCAATCAAGTCATCCATTTTGAATTTGAAGTATCCTCTCGTCATTGTTGTCAAATTGGATAATTTATTTTCAAAAAACTTGTAAATTGTCCCTGTGATAATGGGTTTAGCTACTGTTATTGAAAATGAGGCACACTTCCAATCGGAAATGGCCAGCGCCGGCACAAAGCTCGTTGTTGTAGACTTTACAGCTACATGGTAAGTGTACTGCTTTGCCGATCAAAACTTCAAGTCATCGTGCAGCAGTTCTAGTTTCTAAGACTGTATTCTTGGTGTTGCAGGTGCCCACCATGTCAGCGGATCGCTCCGTTCTTTGAACAACTGCCAGCAAAATATCCCAGAGCGGTTTTCCTAAAAGTTGATGTGGACAGATGTGCAGAGACGGCTGGTGCTCAAGGCGTCAGTGCTATGCCTACATTCATTTTTTACAGAAACCGAGTGAGTAAAGTGTAAAGTTCGTGGCTGGTCAGGGCAACAGTGAAGCAATAATTTTTCTTTGGGTTGGGTTCTAAAGTTTTACTCCTCTGGCAGGTTACTTGCCAGAACCCTATTTTCTAATTAGACGGAGTAAACTGACATTACAGATGTTACCACTTTCTCATGTAAAATAAATAGTGCCATGGTAAGAGTGATATAGTTCACTGACTCATAGAGTTTAAAGATCTATTTTATGGTTTTGTATTTTTCCCATCACTTATTAAAATCGTAATTGCTGCGTAATTCGTGATTCAAATCATTTGTCCCGTAAAAACGATATATTAAAATTAGCAAGATTAACAGTATATTGTCTCGTACCATACGTGTGTAGAGCAGAGTGACGAGGATAACATTATCATATACCAGAATGGTCCTCTTAATAAAACAATTTACATCTTTTCTCAAGGTTTTCTAGCAATGTTATTTAATTAATATTTTTAGATATAGTTCCGATATAGTTCTTCTGAACTAAAAAGAGCTGATACAGATCAAGCACTATGATTTAGGAGCTGGCACCATTATTTCGACAAGTGATATTACAATCTGCTAATTAAAAAATACACTTTAGTGAGTCATGCCTTCGGTTTATAGTCTGCTCATATTCATGTAAAACTGCTTGTTTCAGACCAAGGTTGATCGGTTACAAGGTGCTGATTCAGCAACTTTAGAGAATAAAGTACGACAATATTACGGTAGTGAAGACGCAGGTGATGATGATAATGCTGTTGCAGGTCATGTAAGTACCTATTGAATCATATTGAGCCATTTAAGAATAACTCTGTACTACTTACTACGGTTACACATGTCTAATATTTTATGCATTATCTCAGCATAATCATATTTTTTTTTAGATGGATTTAACCACATTTGTAACTAAGAGTGAATGTGAATGCCTTAACGAAGCAGATGACCATCCATTGGCACATTGCTTGACTGGTGCAGGTGGATATTTAGCCAGCGACTGTGATGAACAACTCATTATCAATCTTTCATTTAATCAGGTATGTTTTGAAAGTATCTTAAAGTAAAATACTCTTCAAGCTGCTGTAAAAAGAAGGGTTAGATGAAATAAAGCTTACTATGAACTACTTGAAGCTACATGATCAATAAATCAATTTATTCTGCTGCAGCTTTAGCACAAGCAATCTCCCATAAAAAGTAGTAAGAAAGCCAAAAAATATTTAACCATCAATTATTAATTATTAATTTTTTCATTCATCAATGGGTGTGAATGGGTCATTCCCTTCTAAGGTATTTTCTATGATAATTTTGCCTTTTAGTTGGTGAAACTGCACTCATTGAAGATTAAAGCACCAGCTGACAAGGGACCCAAGACCATCAAGCTATTCATTAACCAGCCACGGACACTAGATTTCGACCAAGCCGCTGGCAACATTGCTGTGCAAGAGTTGGAGTAAGTACTAATATAAAAATATTAATGACTATAAGTGTAAGGTGATCTTTGATTATTTCAAAAGTACTGAAAATAAAGTTTTACTTTTGTTTCAGGTTCACTCCGAATGACTTGGAGGGTAATCCAGTCCCACTCAAGTTCGTCAAATTCCAAAGTGTTCAAAACATTCAAATCTTTGTAAAAGACAATCAATCGGGTAGTGATGTCACACAGATTGACCATTTGGCATTCTACGGTTCTCCAATCTCAACCACAAATATGGGAGAATTTAAGAGGGTAGCTGGGAAGAAGGGAGAAAGCCATTGATTTTGTATCAAGTTGAGACATTTCACACATATTATAGTGTATACTGCAGTATGCTGAGTAGAGTATAAAAAAGTGTGTTTGACACATTTCAATGTTGAGCAACTATTATGGCTGGAGATGGCTCCACACTACGCGTGGATTGGGCACTGGCTTTCAAAGTACCAGACAACCATAAGCAAGATTTCTGAGTGTACTATTTTAACACTGGTGCTTGCTATCATTCTTTAAGTTAAGTTTCATACTAACAGCTTGCAGCAGTATGTTCTATAAATGTGCGAAACCCAGAACAGTTCAGGTCATAATCATTACAATACCTGTGAACATTCCTGAGCTTACATTTTATACAAACCAGTGGAAATTAAAGAATCAATATAAATATTCTTGTCAAAAGAAGAGATCTGTGAATAGAAACTCTTCCTATTGTTATTTCACCTACATTAGACCATCAACTAGTGATGGGAATGAGAAAACAATATTCTGTAGCTTTCATCAATATACTGTGTCAAATAGGAAATGTGATTTTGCCGTAAGATATTTACCGCATTTTTATGAAATACGCATAATTTAACAATTAAGTGCAATGGTCATTCCATGGGCCTGTATCGAATGGGATTCTAACTACCAATTTGTATGTCTATGTATTTTCAATAAATATATGAACTGTGTAAAACTTATATTTTATTTAAATTAGGTTTTATATCTACATTTTATATTGGTATCAGTCCTGCTTTAATTCATATATTTGAATGTAGGCTTCAGTGAGTGTGATCATTTGTGGTAGGATGCTGGTTACGTGAAGGTCTTGCATTTCATACCTGCAAATAAAAAATGGTATATTCATCTTATTAAGTTAAAATATGACTAAACCACATCGACTCACGCAGCCTTTTAATAGTTTAACGTGAGTCATACATAGACGATGTACACAAAATTATTTGTAAGCAGCCCAACACAACTGTTGGGCTGCTGTTGTTGCTGCTGTGGCCCAGCAGTTGTTAGCCTATGTTTAGCAGTGGACGTCTTCAGGCTGATGATGATGATGATTTGTAAGCAACAGGTGACTATCAAGTCCAATCCTTACCTGTAGCATGGGGTCCCATCAGGTACAAACAAAAAATAGCCCGAACTTGAAAAAAATGTAGTAATCGTGTCTAAAGAGTTACTAATTAGTGTCCAGTGTATTCATTTGGCCCAATATTTCGCCAACATGCAATAAATGTCGCTTGATAATCTTGCGTTATGCAGAAATAAAATAGTTCGTTAAATAGCCCGCGTTATTCCGTTGTATGGGATGAGGCATCTGTACTGTAGGTATTATATTATCTGGGCCTGTAGTAAGATAAGATAGTTACACACAACGTCGGGTAGCAGAACCTAGGCACTAATGCACAGCTGACAAACTGCAGAAGTCATCACAGTCCTACCATGGTGGTAGGCAATGGCAGAATTAAATTTCCGCCGCAAAATGAATAGGTGGTATGGTATTACCACCTAAGTACATAATACATTTTCTTATAAACTTTGTGATTTTACACGTACCACTGCTGCGTAGGTTTGTGCAAAACGTGGGCTCGGTAGGTCCCCTTTTCCGGAGTGCCATCGTGGACTATATTCCCAACCAGCTCGTAGGTGCTTTTATTGTTATGTTTCGCCTTCACTTCTGGTGTCAGAATATCGCCAAAATCCACATTTCTGAAAATATTAATTAAAGTTGTATTACAAGAATAGTTACGATGAAGCACATAATTATTATAGCAGTAGCTATTTAGTCAGATTTAAAAGTTGAAACCACTCACTTAACAGGGAAGTTGACGACAGTGGGATTCTTTTCAACGAAAAACGTGTTTTTCGTAAATCTCTTGATGTAAAGTATCAAGTATGGGGGCAGTTGTGTGATTTCGAATCTCTTCAGAAAATTCTCCTTGTATGTTTTATATTCTTTGGATGCTTGACCGTTGAACTTCGACAGTAGCTGGTACAGATTCACCTAGAACATAAACATTGTTCTTAAAATTAATGCTGGTTGTCTCTACCGACATTTATTATTTATCACAACGTCGCATCGTATAAGGCGCACAGCTATCAAAAATAGGAGGCATGCAACCAGCTCAATGGGACCCCTAAAATGCGAGCGTCTGCACTGCTTGAGCCGTAAGAACTGAATCGAACCTATTATTCGTGTTGGCCCCGCGTGGGGCCTAAGAGGAGAAAAGAATCCTGTTAGGCCCCATGGGGCCGAAATCGTGGGGGACAACAGGAATAACCCCTAAAATTCGCGACCGTTCTACGTATGGCGTTCTTTGCAATGGAGGAGGTCTGTTCAGCCGTGGATGTCTTCCGACTGTTGATGTGATCATCTGATTGCAACTTTACCTGTGGAATAATATTTTCTCTAAACTCGTCGGTGAAGAGTGGAGTCGGCGGCAGATCACACGTGAGGTACAGGAACGGAGATTCGGTGATCATTTCACTGTACTCTTCACTATTTAGGTCCACTTTCGCAGCTTCTTCCGCATCAGGCGGTGGTAGTTTTCTACAAATAGTTAAATGCACTTGTATAATACCCGAATATTTCGCCAAATAAGGCCAAAGTAGAATAACGTTATTCCAAGTATAACATTCCGAGAATAACCAGTTATATAAATAACACCAATTTTGAAGCTTATTCCCTGGATTCAATCAGAATGGCATCTTTTTAATCGCGAATCGGTCAAATTGGAGCCTTTACCTATTCAATTATCAAAAAATAGAGTTGGATTCGGAATAGAATAGCTAAGTAAGTATACTATGGGATTCAGATTTTTTTAGAATTTGACCAAAATGTTGTGTTCAGAATTATGATGTTCATTTTTGTGAATAATAATTACATGCGGTAAAAGTGGAAGTAAATTTTATTATACCTTGTGTATATTCTCATGTGTCCCAGAAATGATTTGTAAATGATGGAGCTGTTGGCTTTCTTCGTACCGTTGAGCGCCATATGAAGCGAGTTCAGGAACCAAGACATGAAGTCAATGGGATCACCTATAAAGGTGAACTTAAAGGATAACACAATAGGTACGCGAAGACATAGAAACACTGCGCTAATAAAAGCAAATTATAATGAAATGCATGTTTTGTTTGTCAGCTACAAAGTAATGTCGCTACTTGCACGCGTGGCCTTGTTCATTCCCATGATTCGTTATCGCCATAAATCACATTTCGTCATGGTGACACATTTATTATTGGCGGCGAGGATGGTAACGACCTGACGGAGATAGTTTTGGAGGTCTACATAAGCATAACCCATTTCGATGTTTCTATCCGTCGCCGATGCGTGATCATGATCATGGCACATGTAATAGGAAATTCGCCTTTACGTTATAATACAGAAAGTTGCGTATTAATTTAACTATTGAAAATAACTCGCTAATTATTGCCTAATATAGAGTTGCAATTCACAGAGGACAATAACGTTGAAATTTTTTGCCATTTTTCAGTGTTTTGTAACTTTAGGTATCTCTAACCAAACAATAACTTAATAATAGAACTTCTAACTGGAGAAAACACAGAATGAGAAAATAATTTATTCACAGGTATGGTCTATGTACCATAGCAATATTGGTGGACAATCATATTTTTTCCTTGATTGTTTCAACTCACTCTGTTTAATAAACTGGAACTGTTTCTTCGACCATAGCACGACTGCCTGCAGCATCTCATGTGGTGACACGTGCGCTTTAAAAGCGCGAGGGTTCCACAGCTTCCGCAGCAGCTCTCCGAACCGCTGCACCAGGAGGAACGAGGAGTCTCCAGGAGGTCGCTTCACGGTCGCGTAGTTCTCTTCTCGGAGGAAATAGTTGCGGAGGGGTGTCACTTGGGACAGGCACTGGAAAAGTTACTGGTTTTTTACCTTGGCATGCATCTGTCTGTTAAAATTTTTTTCAGATTTTCTATTGAGCATAGTTCACATAGTAACATATTTGCCAATAAGTAGTGTGGTTCTGTAATATGCGCCTTAGTGTAGGAGACCAAGAGTTAATTTGTGTCACTACTACACCCTTCTAGTGCGCTAGAAATTTTGTTAGTGTTTTTACTTTTCATGTTTCAAATATCACATAAACAGTCAGGAAACAGTCACTGCTGAATACAGGCCTTCCCCATAGAGTTCCACCTGCGGCTTGGTGATCACAGATTTTAATGTCCCAAGGAGAATGCTGCTGCATTTTCTCTAGATATTCATTTAACCGGCTTTTACAGCACAGTAAGAGATTGTAGTTCTTTTCACACTCCTCCGGGACCACACAGCCTAGTTCAAATATACAATATGTATGTAGAGCGGGTGCTCTGCATATTCTATTGCATGGGTGATGGGATAAAATTGCATGGGTATGCAATTGTATCCCATCAACCATGCAATACATCTATAAATGCCATAGTACTCACCTGCAGAATAACATTGCAGTAATCATTAGCCTTGATGTTGTTCAGTCCTACAATGCCTGGCATGTACATTGTGCCGTCAATGGCTCTCGACATTTTTGTGTTGGTATCCAAATGTTTGATCTGATCCAATGTGAAGATTGGATTCAGTACATACTTTATATCGTTTAGGGAGGAATCTGAAACCAAGCTTAATGTAAGAATGTTATTTTTCAAATTGGCTGTTTTACCTGTTAATTATGTATGGTAACCCCAGACTCCAATGGTTGCAATCTTATTGTTATTATGCACAAGGCAAATCAATAAATTAAATATTAGTCATCAATTACTATTAATTGAAATTATGATTAAAAGTAGCTAGAAGATAGTTAATAATAAGTACAACCTAATCATCATCATCATAATGATACATTATTATGTAAGAATTTGCCTGCATTTGGCCTCCTTTTTTCAAATAGCTGGTGATAATATTACATTACAACACATTCACAGGTGGACCAATGCACTCTTTCATACTTTGATTCCAGGTTTTTTGAGTAACAAAACACAAGGACCTTTAATTTCAATTTCAGTTTTTATAGTCTATCTATAATCTATGTAGCATTGAGGTTTTTTGTATGTAGATTGAGTTAAGGGTTTTGGTGTCAGAAATGATATTATTTTATCAAGTTCTGAGTGTTACCTATGACTTCGTAATTATCCGGCAAGCAATAAAACTTCAGAGTGTGAAGATTTAAGAACACATGATGCCCATCTGCCACTGAATGCGTGTATGCATGAGTGTTGGTACCACGGCCCTGTAAATATAAGAATTCAGGTTTTTTTATGTCTAAATGGGTAAATGACACTTTCAGACTTAAACACAATGTTATAGACTCCAGATGTGTGCAGTGCAGTGTAAGGCGAAACTCAGAAACAAAACAGTTATTCAAATCATGAGCAGCTTACCTGGAAATACTTCCCGCAGACTAAACATGCATAAACATTGATCCTGGTCAGCGAAACGGAGCATAACTTTTCAAAATCGAAGTCTAGTACATGCCTGTTAATAGTGTCCAAGTAGGGGCACTGGATATACTTGGCTTTCTGCGTAAGTTCTGAAAATTAAAGTAAAAGTCGTCGTCACGTAAGTTGTGAACAAAATAAAGTACAAACCAATACGTCGGTGAAGAGTTATAGGTTATATATTGGGATGATTACCAGACTGTTCATGGCCATTTTCATTTGATAGTTTTCGCTTTAGGGATTGACTTTCACTCATTTTTCTGCCGTTATTATATTATCAATATTTTTTACGCTCGCAAACAGCAGTATAATAATATATATTTTGTTTTTTTTATTGTTGACAATGTGACCATCTATAAATTTTATATTCTGCCCTAAATAGGCTAGTTATCTGCAAAAATCGGCCCAAACCCTTAAACAATGGAGATGTTAACGTTATTATTATCCGCAAGCACCATTTTCTGCCAATTTGTACGGGGGACGAGGTAAACACGCATAGCACACGCGCGAACCGAATGTGTAAACGCACGCCGCACACCATCTTAAAACACACACACACACCGTTATATATTCTAGCGTGGTTACGCACTACGCAGTGTTTACACGCACACTATGATATTGTATATGACAAAATAGGGCCTTATGACCGCCAGAAGGGTATAAATACTATAATACAATCACATGTTACAGATTACAAAACCAAGCTATAGCTTGTAGGTAAATAGTACACTGTTTTAATGACATCCTTAACCTTGCATACCCTTCAGTGTTGCATTTAGCTGTAGCTGACGTCGCTCAAGGCAACGGTAAGAAAACTTATCTTTATATTTTAGAATATTTTTGTGCAAGTAATTATTGGGGACAGTAATTAGATTTAATTAAGTACGGTGAGTTAATAAAATTATGGTATTTCTATAACATACTTACATGATATGTGCGTATTTTGTGAGGATGTGGGGGTGTCTTATGACAACTCAGAAAATAGATACTATCTCATATTATATAAAATGCGTGCGTGCCTATTAAATGTAGCGTTTATCCAAGCCTTTGCCTGGGTTATGGTGGACGAGGTAAACACGCATAGCACACCTTCAAATCGCGCATGTTACGCACCACACACCATCTTAAAATATGCACACAGTTTCGCAGCACCGCGTAGCGTATTTACACGCACACCATAATAATACGACCATTTAGTGCAATTTATTCTCCGTGTCCCGAGACAGGGCTATAATCACTCACAGCGCTCACAGCGCTTATGTTTTTGTACTTTTGTACCGCTCACGGTAATTTGGAACACATATTGAGCGCGATAATATATAAAAAAAAAATAATAATAATAGTGATATTATCGATAATAAGCCCGAATCGGAATAAGCCCATTATGACCAGCAGAGGGATACGCCCTGCCTTGCCATCTCCATTCATATAAATGCTTGAAGCCCGAAGCTGTCAAAATCTGCCACATTTTCTATATAAATGTGAGAGTCAAAACTGACAATTAGGCAGAAATTTTTTAGATGTCACTGGCATATATTGATTTTGTTTTGACACTGACAGTTATTAATGCACAGTGTATTATTTTTCTAATCTGTGTTCTAATCTATGAAATATACGGCCTAGGCTGTATTCCGACTCACGCTGTAATCGATAATATCGTTATTATCGCGCTAAATACGCGTACTGAATGGCCGGACGTGAGCGCGACAACGATATCCTTTGTAAACGTCATGACCGACGCCATCCTGCGATATCACCCTCCGTGATTGGTCGTTCCGAGTCATTGAAAGTTGTGAGCGCAATATCTGAATCGGAACATGGTCAATAACTGTATCAAATCAAGGATACTACATGCTTGATATTTATCGTGATATTTGGATCTCGATCCAAGATCAAGATATTTATGGACCGTGGACAATATTGTATAATCGTTATAATATAATATTATAATGTATAGATCAACGTGTTGTCACGTTCCGTATGGATCATTGAATTTCGTATCGACTTTATTGAGCGATTAGTCTTAATGTCAATTATTTATCGTGATCCTCCCTCTCACACACAGTCTCTGTGGTGTAGTGGTTGAAATGTTGAATAGGTCGGCATGAAACCCTGAAATGGCAGATTTGACTCCCACCACAGGACAAATATTTATTTGTGCCCAGGAAATAAAAGCGCAAATACCTATTCTGTGTCTGGGTTTTGTGAGACGATCGTCCTATAGTAGTTTCTGGTGGGTCCCTATATAAAGGGAATCTTATGTCACATCCAACTTTATGTTAGTTGGTTAGTTAGTCAGTTGGGCGCTATCCTGTGTCTGCATTAAAATTATGACAGCTTCTGTAGTGTGCTATTTGAGCAGTTTGGCTCATGGTAGGCTACGACAGAAATGTATTTATGCACAGGAAAAAAAAGCACATAATATACTTATCCTTAGGCTGGGTATAGTGGGACCATGTCCTTATATTCTCTGGATCCCTAGATATAGAGAATCTTAGTTAGGCACCAGGAAGTGTATTGTGATTGTGATCGTTTGGTTGGCCATTGTTTATTATTATGATTAATATTGTCACTCATCGCTGGTGAGTCGCTGGTCCCCGTACAATACAAGACGTCTACTTCGTTCGTAGTTCGTATGAAATTTTGAGGCCGAATGATGCGATATTTATTTACATTTATACTTGATAAGATATAGGTTTCAGTTTTATACCAAACCAATGTACTCTGTGGATATAGGTATCAACTAGGCATGGAAATGATCGTTACTTTAATATCATAATCAATATGACTTATTTTAGTCACTGTAATTTCACCTGCTATTTTTCACAGACTGTGATTTTTCCATATGTCTAATGAATTTATGATCTATGGCGATTGGCGGTGCCGGAGGAGGAGGAGGATTCACGGCTGATGCTACTCATGTACTATGAAATCCGTAGCCACGATTCATTCAGTGTAACTATAATGACACTGTGATTTGTTTTTTTTGCTTTGCAGAGTATGTTCCAAAAAGTAGCAGAGTAATTTGTGATTTATTAAATCATATGATTTTTCACCTACTCTTGTGAAATGATCCATGATCCATGCATACTATACTAGGCAACTGGGGCCTTGATAGTCTTGATACGTATCGCAATAAAAATATCAAGCGTGTAGCATGCCCCAAAACCAAAACAAAAAACTCGAAATCGAAGAATCATTTTCATTCGTTTTATTTCTCAAAAAATGGCCGCTTCTGGTGGAAGTATTGAGTGGTCGACGACTGTTAAACCAATTTTAACAGCTCTCTACGGTCCTTTTTTTGATAAAAATGACGCCGTGGAGATTATACAAGCTATTCTCAAAAGGTAGATATTCGCTATAAACAATTAAAATACTTAGATTAAAATTCACGCTCAGCTGACCTATAATTTTGAATATTTCTGTATTTATTTACTTTATGCATAATTATATTAATTATATGCAACATTGAATGCCACTGAGTTTTATCTGAAATATTCATTAAAATCAGTCAACGCCGCTTGGTGTATATAAGCTAGCTTTAGATTATTATGTTGGGTAGGTATTATGGAGAGATTTTTATCCTTTTGAGCAACCACCCACCCTGTACTGTATCTATAATAAATGATACATGGTATCCTTGTTTGTTTGTGGTAGTTTTTCTTATATTTTTATTCAGACAGTTTTGTGTTGCACTGCAAAAAAATATCCTCTGCACACAGGTTGACTGGAAGATAATGTTCTCTAGCATTAAGCTTGCCTAATTAGGCACCTACATATATTGTTGTTTGTGCAACAAAGCATCATTCGATGATCTATCTATTTTAATGTAATAAATTTATGGTGACACTTCATATAATCATTATGTAAAGTGGCAAAATATGCGAAAGGTTTGCCCATGAGATTGATGCTCATTCACTCTAAGTCTTTGAGCAATATAATTTGTGTTGCTTTTTACCTCAGAGTTTTAAAAAGACTCAAATTCTATTGCTTAAAGTGCACTCAAGCAAGCCTGTTGTATTAGCTATTAGTTGTATCACCAATTTTGAAATAGTTTAAGTACTCATAATTAATTCTCATTTTATTTTCAGTGAAAGTGAATTCCAGAACCATGAAGATATCTATGATTTGTTCTACACATGCTTTGCATGCCTGTCTGCACACTTCATCAGTGTTAATGCAAACAACTGTAAGTCAAATAAAACTATGATGGACTTGTAAAGTGTAGTGATGTGTGTGATGATTAAAGATAGTTGTAGTAGCTTATTGACTGTGCTGATTATGGCGGCTTGTACTGGTACTCTGTCTTCATGTCATCTAACTGAATGGTTAATTCATGACAAGATTATTCTGCTACAGACTCACTTCAAGCTCTTGCGATTAGCATTTGTTTACCTTATTTCTATACAAAAGTTGAGTATTGGTAGAATGGTTTTAGATTGTGGATTTTTAATTTAAGTGATATTAGTAGTAAATATGGCTAAAAAAAACCTTATTAGGTTTGATCAGTGCCTAAATTAAGTAATTAAAACTGATCAACATTTGTATAATAGATTGAGTCATGGTAGCTGATATTTCAAAATGTTGCACAATAATAAACAATAATTGAAAAGTTTCCAAGTAAGAAGTAATTAAAGTGTTTCTTTAACAAGTACTTATTATATTTAATTTCCTTTGCCACTAATTTGTGTCTCAAACTTTGCCAATTCCACAACAAAAAAGAGCTTGATCATTTAAATCACATAATAATTCTAACTGGTCTAACGCCACAGAGCTGATAATGGTCAATAACAAATTCGTTCCATAATCCATAAGTTAATTAGGTATTGAGAGTTGGTGACCACTTCTTCCCATCAGGTGGTATGCTTGTTCACTCGCTGTAACATAGAAAAACTATTCATGGGGATCTACAGAGTTCTAGGAACTAGCCACTTGTTAAGTAAACATTGTCATATCAATCATAGAATTATTTCTGTACCTACTTAATAAACATGTTGACATAAAATTGTATTTTTTGAGGAACCTAAGCGCAGTTCAATTAATGAACACTAGATCAGTTGCAAGCACAGCTATTAACACAATAAGTTGTGGAATCAGATTCACAATGAGTTATCTAATTCCATATCTATTAAATTAAGAAACAATTTTTCCAGTACCCAATGACCAACTAAGTACAGCTCAGGATGCATTCCGGGTTATTCTACGTCAAATATTGAAGAAGCTCTCGGAAGCCGGACTGAGCTGCGATGACACATCTACTACTGCTGCACCCAATGTCTCTGTTAAGCAGGTTTGTAAACCAAAAATACAGTGACATTAGGATTTTCAGGGAATTAATAATAATTGGAATACCTACCAATAACTTGCATTATGTTTTAGCTACTCCTGCCCATTGTGGGCCTCTGTGGAATTGATGGAGGAGGCTACCCCCAATCTGACCTAGTCATCTTAACATCCCTGCTGAAAAATGCTAAGTTACCAGCACATGTTACTGTTCAAGGTACTTATGTTTTAAGCAAATAAAGTCAAACTTTCTAACACACTCTAGAACATTCTAGAACTCTTCTTCTATTGACAGAGACTCAAACAACGAAATCATCAGTAATATCAAGTCCTATAACATCGCTCGCGTCTGCGACCGCGACATCTGACAAGCAGCCTCCATCAACCGCCCAGCGCCGTTCAGATGCGCTGCTGGAACAACTGACAGCTCCACTGAGGAATCCTGTAGCTTCTGTGATGTCATCGCAAGTCCAGCCAGTGCCAGCGGCCATGACTCCCGGAAGTAAGGATAGTTTGGAGACAAACAAGGATGGAAGTGGCTCTCAACAGGCTGCTGTGGATATGAAGGTACAATTGAAAATCCCTCAAAAGTTATTTAATAGCACATGGCCATCAAAGATCAAATTGGTCCAGCACTCATTCAGCGATGCACACTTGGCGGTCAGAACTCATGCTGAGAGCCCAGCGGTCATTTCTCTACCAGTGCAGTGCTCAGTGATTGGCAGTGGGTGAGTGTGAGCGACGCAAGTAGTCGTCCACCTGACTCGTTCACTCGTTCCATAGATTACTATCAGAACTACAGTCACTTTTCGCTGCTCGCCAACGCGTTTATAGTTTCTAACTTTACTAGCTTCTTGCTCATCGTCGGCGTCAGGATAAGTGTTTAATGTCTTCATCATCATTATCAGTCTGAAGACGTCGACTGCTGGGCATAGGCCGCCCCTAAAGAGTGCGAGCGCGACCTTGAGCGGCTGCTTGCTTCTGCATCCCTCGGTTCCCTGCGGTTCTGACCAACTCGTCGGTCCACCTAGAGAGGGGCCGGCCTACGTTGAGTGTCTAATGTGCAGTAATCATATTTTATTTATCGAAAAATCGATCAACAAATGATTGAGAGGTAGTTAGGTAAGTATTATAAAGTTGTGGTGATTGCAGAAGTGGGTGTCATCAACCTGCTCGTCGTTGCTGATGGAGTTGCGAGCGGGGTCGGTGGTGCTGCAAGTTTGCTCGCGGCTGCCGTGCCTGCAGCGGTACCTGAGCCGCTGGCAGGCCGCCAAGGAGAGTGGTGTAGCGCCACAGTACACCTCGGATGGCTCGCTGTGAGTGGTACATAATATAGCGTTAAGAAATTCCTAGACTCTTTTTACTCTTAAACTCCCAGCGAGTCGATATCGTACACGTATGCATTGTAATTCTATTCTCATCTCAAATGCTGGTATTCCAGAGGATAATTAATTTAATTATGTAATAATATTTCTCACATATGAGTCTTTAAATGTTGAGTTCGTTAGTGTTTTTGCTTGATACCAATTCCGGTCTTATAAAACTAATACTTTGAATGGCTTGGAATGGGTTTTTTTATCCGTGGTTAGTAACAATTGGTCAGAAATGCTATCAAATTTTGACCATTGGTTATGGTTTGTGGTTGGTTGTTGGTTTACTGACGAAAAAACCTACTCTTAGAGAATTTGATCAAGTTGTTCAAAACAATTTGATCAAA
Organism: Ennomos erosarius; assembly: GCA_963580505.1. Classification (NCBI taxonomy): domain Eukaryota; kingdom Metazoa; phylum Arthropoda; class Insecta; order Lepidoptera; family Geometridae; genus Ennomos; species Ennomos erosarius. Next base: position 13,599,826 of record OY756978.1, read on the forward strand.
AAGAAACCTTGCTGTTTTTTTTGTTTGTAAATGTGACTAATGTTTGTTTCAGTCTACATTTCCTAGTGAACGAAGTGCACGTCTGCCGCTTGGCTTTGTCCTTACCGTGCTTGGAGCCGTTTACTCCGGAGCGCATTCTGACGCTTAGTGACGTCAGCATAGCTGCCCTTCTATGCGCTACTGCACAGGTACAAAAAAAAACTTATTAAATAAATGAAAATAAAAATAAATAAAACTATTTGGTGACTTTTTGAGATGTGTTTTATCTCAATATCTGCAACTAATATTTAATTCTCGTCATAACAGGCGTCTCTGCACCCGAAAGACGAAGAGTACGAGCAGCAGACTGCCACTTTAGTTGAGAGTGCTCTTAGCCTGTACAACACAGTTGGTGAAACGTTCAAACATTCTACTCGCGCTGGTGGTTACGTAAGTATTATCCTATTAGAATTGAACGCTCTACCTACTTGTACTTCTGTATTTACTTCATTAGCTTTAGTAGAGGATTCCCGACGAACCTGTGCCAATCTAGGAGAAAGAAAAAGATATGGGAAAGGATGAATGGATCGGACAGCTAAGGAAGGCGTGTTGGAGTTGCCACCTGCTTGAGGCACCTGCCTCAAGCAGGTGGCAACTCCAACATGCCTTGCAACATGCCACTCGCCTCCCTTCTCCCTTCCTGTCCCTTGATTTCTATTGCTCCCTTTGCTCCCTCTGCCCCCTTTGTTGCCTCCCTTTGTCACCGCTCGTATACTGAGACTGGAACAGAAATATCTGTTTAGAACTTTCCTTTAAGGGCATGAACACTACTTCTAACACCAGGCATTCTTTTGTAACTAAATTCCGATGGTGAACTATTTCCTAACGCAGGTGTACCAAAACCACCTGATGATCGGCGGCTGGGTGCTGCTATGTGGGCTTCACCACGCGCTCGCGGGCGCTCCTTGCCCCACCACTACTTCTGGGAAGAGCCCTGCCAAGGCGCCCTCTAGGCCTTATAACCTGCAGAAAATGTAAGTATTTCAGTCAAAATCCAACCATATTTGACACATTCCCAGGTGTAAAATAACGTGAGTTGTGTTAAAATGTACCGGTGGAGAGGCTTTCCCATTTTCGTCAATTGCCTATGTTTTACTTGTGTACGCAAGTAACACTCTTTGTTCTGTGTCTGGGTGTTATATTGTATTGTCTTTTATTATGTATGTATTTTCAAACAAAAAAGTATCTAAGTTTTATACATAGTACAAGCTATGCTTAGTTTGGGGCTAGATGGCGCTGTGTTAAATGTCCACACATAATTATTTATTTTTAAAAAAAATTACTAAATTACTTTTATTTTTCCTCTATAAAGAGTGTGTCTGAGTTTATATTATAGTATTTATCGACATTATCCATAGGCTAAGTTTTATCCAGGCTGTTGAAACCGCGAGGCATAGCTAGTTAATAACACTATTTTGGTCTCTAGGCAGCAAGGTCTAGGCGTAGTATGGGTGGCTCTCGGCGGCCGTTGTCTCGCCTGGGTCGGTGCTCTGCTAGCGGACGCGAGGCTTGAGACTCAGAGCTGCGGTGAAGGCACCGACTTGTCGCCTGCGCCTTTACACATCCTAGCGCAACACTCGGCTCATCAGAGGGAACTGAGGCTGGCATCTGCTGCTCCTCTACACCAGGTGAGGTGTTCTAACAACTGATCAAAAACCTATTCCATTATTTTCCCCATAAAGGGCTGCAACTGTTACATTGATTCGTGAAGTTTAACTAAGCCGAACAGCTAATAAGTACTCCATGTCTTTTGAAGCAGCTTCTAAATTCTGTGATATATTTACTCATTCTTAAAACTTCCTATATTCACCTAAATTAGTGTACATTTACACAGGCAAGAAAACTCGCGGAAATCTGGCGCGATCTCAATAATTACCAATCACCTATCCAACAATCTGTCGCGGGTGCACTTGCTGCGTTGTTTACACGTGCAAGCTGCTGCCTGGTAGAGAGTCTGACACTTCTTGCACGTGTTAACGCGCCCAACAACATATAAAATCTACCTATAACCGTGTAACAGCAATAGTACGGTATTGTTTGTAGCTGTTGGTAGCCCTGGGCGTGGTATGCTACCGCAAGGCTACCAACCTGAAGCGCGCACAGAAGAACGACGCCGAGCACGACCGCTCCGACTCCACTGTCTACTTCCAGGACATGATACTCTGCTCCGAGGACTCGGAGACTGATGACGGTAGGGTATTGATACTGCTTTGACATGGATATTTGTATCACAGTGACACCTGCTTATCTGTGAAAACCTCTGCTAGCTTTGCTTTTGTTTTGAAGTCATTCTCTGTATACTGCATTGAAATAAAAGATGTGGGAAAGAGGCTCTAGATTGTTCTTTGAGTTTAAAAAGGTGTGACACGAGTGAAAGAACTTAAAATTGGTTGCAGTTTTTGACAATATCTTTCTCATTGCTTCATGTTGAGTTTGCCATGCATTGAAATGTTATCCACTGCTTTGTATTGGTGCATATAACAACTTAAAAATTTTTGTTATCATTAATCTATTTCTTTTAGAATCTATCAGCAATACCCTGAGGATCGGCGTTGTTTGTCTTTAAAACATTCTATACTCGACTGTCTTCCGAGCCATTCCAGCTTCTTGATGTAACGGAGTGCGACACTAAGCTGCTGGCACAGCTGCTCCAGCCACCCACCACAAAACACCTTTTAAAATTAAATTAAACATCCTTTCACAAGAGCATAATATCAATGCATCATTTCTCTCAACATCCATGCTAATTATTGTCTTTCGCCTAACAAGTCGGTCATACGTACAACGTAACCGTTGCCTGCTTATCTAACAGCACTATACTAACATCGTATAACAACTAACCCTTGAGCCATTGTCCCCGTCAGTAGACAGCGAGCCACTGCTGGGGCACTGGTTCGAGTCGACGCTAGTGGCGCCGGACGCGGCCGACAGCGGCCTGTTGATGCGAGCGGGGGCGGCGCCGCCGGCTGCGCCCGCGCCTCCGCCGAGACCGCATCACGCCATCGTACCAGACAAGGCGGAGCCCTACTCGGTAAGCTGGATACCTGTTTATAACTGGTTTTCCCCTATCAATGTGTATCCTTCATTTCCTAAGGCAGACATTAGAGGGCAGATGCAAGGTGTCTCCATCCATTTCCTTCTATCTTGGGCGGCCCGCTTCACTTAATTCCAGGTCTTGCCAATTTTCTTCGCTTCTGCAATCACTGATTTACATGGGGCAACCAAGTATGCACCGGTCCTGGCTGCAGATGGCACAACTAGTTTATTGCGCGTACCATTGTTTTTGTATTGAACTTGTCTAGCATTAGACCACACTCTCACCTGATGGGAAGTGACGATACGATCGAAGGCTTGGCATGTCATCTAAGTATATACCTTTTTACTTTTCAGATCATATTTAAACGGAAACAGACCATTCTTCACTCCTACTCATTCATACTCCTGTGCAATTCTTGTTTGAGATTGGTTGCATCCCATGAATGGGAGTCGTCCAATTAATTGTTATAGCAAGCGCATTGAAGCAAGTCTCAACAAAGAATTGGTTTACTTTTTACTTGCCATCAACTTCAACCGAGGTCTCTTGTACACCAATATTTCACTTTACACCCTATTGCAGTACATCTCCATGGCAACGGAAGTGTTTACGTTGCTAACTGCCGAGATCATCAGCGAAGGTTCAGAGCGGCTTGGCTCAGCGGCGTTACAGCTGCACGAAGCTCAGCAACAGCGGCTGGCTGAGCTGGCCAAAGACTTGGACCGGGAAACGGCTCGCACAGATACTGGTAAACTATGAACCTTTGTTCTTATAGCATGATGTATATTAACATCGATGCCAGTTAAAGTTATCATCGTCGGCACTGCAGCAAACGACAAGATCGTCACACAATTCGTTTACAAAAAAAAAAAACTCACTTATTTCATTGTATGCCGTTAGCATTTGTAATCGTAATCCTAAAGTACTCCACCATTTTAAAAAGGAAAGGAAAGTCATATGTTGAGATTTACTAATTTGTGTGACACGGAACGTTGGTTAGAGAAGTTACATAAGCATGAGTTTTCTTTACGTTGTATTATCAATTTGTACTGAACCCTTACGTGTCTTCACAGGAACAATTTCCCCGTGCTTCGGTCCGCGTCTGGGCACGCTTTACGCTGCGTTCAGTACAGCTCTAGTTCGGTATTTACACAACCTGAGCGGCTCGCCTGCCTTTGCATCGCTGCAGCCGGCGTTGCACCAGCAACTTGCGCCAGCTAGCTCGCACCAGACCCCGTTACAGGTATGTTTGGTTCTGTTCAAAAAAAGGATTACATTTATGATGATGATGATTATGATGTCTCAACCAATTTCGGTCACGGGTGACTGCGCGGAGCTCCTCTCAGTTTCGTTTTTCGTACGCTCTCATCCGAATATTGCGATGGCACTATTATTGATTTCTCATAGTTATAGTCATAGTCATAGTATTTTATTCATAAACAAAATTACTGTTTAAATAACAATTCAAAATATATAAATAATAAAATCAATAATAACGATAATCTAATCTATCTATTAAAATCTATCTTAAATCCGTATACAAATATATACAAGAAAAAATAAATCGGTAGTTAACTACTTTATTTCAAAAATTCGTCAAATGTATAAAACGTTTGCTCGACAAGCCAGCGTTTCAATTTTGATTTAAAGCATGTCAAGCTTAGAGCATCAGTGATGCTATCCGGTAGCCGGTTGTACAGTCGGTCCCATAACGTGTGTCAGCTTGCTGGACTTAGACAAGGAGCGCGGGATAGCCACGAGCTTGTGTGCGTTTCGCGTGTTATAGGAATGGACGTCGTTTGTGTTCTACTACTTGAATACCATAATTTTTCTTACCATTCGGGGCTTGATTTTACTTATAACTAACTATTATATTATCTGGGGTTATAAGTAGCTTATTGTGGGGACCTATTAAGATACAGACCTGCACACTGAACTTAATTTAGTATCAGCCTCACTGGTTTGTTAAAAAGAGGTGTAGCAGTTGCAGATGGTACTCCAAAAACGTTTTGATTCAAAATCTACACTCTGTCTCGGTGTCTCCTTCGTCCCAAAGTAAACGAAAGAGACAGAGCGTAAATTTTAAATTGAAACTTCGATAGGTTGGCAATCGGGGTGTCGTAATAAAGTAGTCGGAATAAACGGAGGTATCTGTGTCAATTACTAAATCGCTTGTGTTCAACAGGTTGGCCCACGTGTAGTGAAGCTTATCGGAGGCATGGTGCTCAGCAAGGCGGCCGCTGAGCGTGAGAACAGCATCCTCGCGATGTGGCATAAGATCGTAAACACCTTGCAAGAGTGCGCACTCCAGCCACAACCTTCACAGGATCATGATTACGAAGGTAAGAAAATTACGGCATGGATACACAGGCGTTTTAACTACATAAGTAAAATTACGTGTGTAATACGCCCAAAGGCAGGCGTGAAGTTGATATTCCGTTGATTTATTTACAGATCTAAATGTGGAGCATGCGCAGTTGCTGGTCTACCTGTTCCATTCATTGACGCTAATGCAGAAAAAGTCGGTACTGCTCATGACTTCCAACGCCATTATCAAGGTAAAATAGAGAAATGTAACTAATAATTTACGCGTATCATAAGGTATTGATAAACTGAAAATCTAAGATTGATTCTCTTTGTCATACTTGTGGCCTTTTGCGCCAAGTTAAGATGTTTTAAGTAATTTATTAGACACGGATTACAGCTTAGCCTTCTACTGTTATTCGGACAACACTGGTCCATTATGCAAATAGCTGATTCTTCTTCGTTCGCGAAAGTGTCGCGGCGTTTTAAAGCGCACTGTCTTTGTAAATAGAAAGTAGATAAAATATGCTGAATATTATAACCTTGAAAAAATTGGATGAGAACGCTTCTAGTGATCTAATGACTAATTAGTTTTAAAAAGTCCATAAACGAGAATTTCAAGATACCTTTATGTATTTAGGTGGTAGAAACCTTGGCGATCAGCGACAGGAAGCGAGCGATGACTCTGGCTCCTCACCAACTGATGCTGACCACCAGGCTCATGCTGCTGCTGGAATACCTGATGAGGCACCTCTATGATGCACCGCAGAGTCTGCTACAACAGGTAAGTGTTACACTGCTAGGACACAGGCTTTCAAAAGGACATAGGCTATTGCTGGCTAAGTTCGGGATGGTGGATGTCTTACTAAATTTTAACGTTCTGGTTCGTAATTTTTCCTTCACCTTTGTAAGAGCATGTCTGAAAGATTACTCTAGAAGTTTATTTTTCTTTTCACAGATCGAATGGAACTTAGTAGTGGCGCCAGGTCTGGCCCAACCGCCACCCGATGTGAACGAGAACGGTAACAAGCCGCCCAGCCCGAGCCAGATCAAGTCTCGCATCTACTGCGAAGTGCCGCACATAGAGCAGGCTTACCGGAGACTCTCGCATGATGACACTTCCATGAGGCCCAAGTTCTACGCCCTCACTAGCGCTGAAATCAATAATCAGGTGAGGAATGCATTTTCAACGTTCAATGTTAAATCTCCAAACCAATTTTGATTATTTTTGTTTTGTTTAAAAGACTTGATTGAGATTTTTTTTAAGTTTTTGCGAAGGTAGTAATTTTTTTTTTTACATCGGTCGTAACTAGCATATGACCACGCTCTAACCTGATGGAAAGTGACGATGCGATTGAAGGTGTATGCTATACCTTCGCTCGCATCGTCACTCGCTGGCTAAGTAACTAGCTATAACAACAAGATAGTAATATTGTTGTTTTGAAATAGTATAAGCTTCCTTCTTAATTTTTATGTTTTTTGTTTGTATAATTTCGCAGGAAAATCCAAAATTCGACGGTTTAGCGTGCAACTTTGTTCTGGGCACGCCACACAAGCTAAAATATCCGTTGCTCTTGGACGCATTGTTGGCGTTACTGAACTCTGCGTGCATCTGCGACAACTCGCAGAATCAAGCCTCGGCAACTGCGCTTGCTGCAGCGCACTACTGCTTCCAGACTTCTTGGAGGTAATTTTCCCAAAATGAATAGATTCTAATATATTAATTAGTTTTGGTATTAGAAGTGGCAGTGGTGTTGTGTGTATTGATAATTTCTTGTCAAATGTTTAATCGCTGATAGTTCAGTTACCGAAAGCTCCGTTCAGTTTATACATCACAGAGTACTCCATGGTCCATTCTTGTCTATAGGCTAGTGATAAGCATGCCACCAGCGACTCCGCACATGGACAAACTCGCGGCCGGCACAAGCGCGGCACTACCGTCGCCATTACCGCTTCACGCCGTAGTATGGGCGCCGCGAGCTGATAACAAGAAGGTGTTCAATCCGTGGCTGAAAGACGCGCTGGTCAAGCAAGGGATGTATACCCAGGTATGTACGGTAGCAGGCTAGTCTGGCGCAGTTTTTTTTTTCAGGTGTGTAAGCTGTGTTTAGATTTACTCCACATTATTTGCACCGAATCGTAACTCTATTTGCTGTATTATTATCAACGTTAGTGTTGGTTTACAGTACGCTGAGAACTTGCTCACCGGTGTGAGCGAATCGTGCGATAACATCAAATACACGGCGTGGCTCGCCTCTGAAACTATCAAGCACTTGAAGCAGAATATCGCGGGTAAGTTCAAGCTAAATCAATACTAAAGGGAACAGTAGGCCTAATTTTGAAGGCTTTAGTTGACAGTTTTAAAAATGCTAACAATATATTCGTCTTTTACATTGCCGTCTATTTGACAAGGACAGATCCAGTTTTAGGAGCTTTAGATCTGTCAACTAAAACCTTTAAAATTGGCCCCAATATCTTTTATGTATATTGTAAAATTTGGATTTGCTCATTTGGACAACATTTTGTTGGTTAACCTTTTCATCTTATTCTAATTTTAAGATTATACTTTTGTCAGGCCATGCTAGCTCCTTCATTTCTTCCGGTCGATTTTCTTTTATACCTGGCATAGCACACTGAAAAAGAGCAGCAGAAAATCTGGGACAAGAAAACGGACTGTAGACAGGCTAAGGCCGTGTTTTCAACCATTGATAGAAAGATCACTAATGACTTGCTAAAGTTGCAACGGCAGGATCTTAGGCTTATAGTTGGCCTCATCACTGGCCACTGCAATTTAAACTATCATCTGTATAAGACTGGGGCCACGGATAGCCCCCTATGCAGAGGGTGCCTGAAAGAAGACGAGACTGTGGAACACGTACTGAGATACTGCACAGCTACAGAGGAAGCCAGATACACATCAGGAATGTTAACACGAGTAGACACACAACAGTCTACTCAGGACATTTCGAATGTCTCATCGTCATTACTCCAACACCCATCATCAGTGCCACTGGAGCAGTTGTGCCAGCAGCCTAGAGCCACACTCCGTTATTTTAAGGAGTTGGGGTGGCTCGGTTAGATGCTGGCAGGGGGAAATGCACAATACACCCCTAGCGGGACGTCAGTGCAGGACTTAGCGCCCCCATATTGAATAAGAATAAGAATAAGCATGACTGGCTTGTATAATCTACACTTGGCCTTTCCTTTCCCATCAACCTTTCCTGTCTACCATTTAACATGTTTTTGTGTTAACAGATGGTCTTCCATCTCTGCTGGACGTGATATCATGCGACTGCGCGCTCGTTCGGCTGCGGGTGTGTCTCGCTGACAGTGCCGCGCCAACTGATGCTCAGCAGTTCATGCCTGACTTGTTGGACCTTATGGAGACGGTTCTAGAATGCTGCCGGTTAGTGTTTGGATTTATACCAGCTTAATAAAAAAAAAATGTTATGGCACCCAGTCTAGTGACTAGTTAACAATCGATGTGTAGGTTTTGTAGGTTTTTTATACTGTTCCTTGCCAGGATAATGCTTCTTTGCCTATTTCTGATTTTGATCTTTTAAAACGATTCTGAACTCTTTATCCATGCTGTGACCAATCAGCATCAATACTTACACATCTAATTAATAAAGAATACTCATTTCGGATCATACTTTTGTTCTTTCACATCAACAAAAAAATAGAACCGCACCGCACCGCGTTATTCGCACTTTTAATAACGTGTATTTTTAATGAACGTTTACCGTTACGTGCATTTAATGTTTTGGAAAACGCTCATTGGGAAAAGCCCTCTGACTTTTCCAACGAAAACAAAAGAAACTACCCTACTACCTAACTACCTAAAGATCTGCTTCCAGAGTATGCGCTGGCGCGGAACTAGAAGCTCTAATGGAAGTGCCCAACACCCGGAACGAATTAGTTGTATGGTCGAGTCGGATGCGCGTATGCAGCACTTGCGGGCCGCTCGGTAACGCCGCGGGCAGCACCCCGCCGCCCGCCATCGGCGCCTGGCTGCGCGCGCACCTGCCCGCGCCCGTCGCCGCCGCGCTCGACCGGCTCGCCGCCCCGCCGCCCGCCGCCTGCGCCACTCTGGTGAGGGACTAACTCTACTCTAGTGTAGAACTGCGGGTAGTCTGTCACTGCCTGTCGTGCCTGTGTGAACTACTTACTGGCTCTGGTCGCCGCCGCGCTCGACCGGCTCGCCGCCCCGCCGCCCGCCGCCTGCGTCACTCTGGTGAGGGACTAACTCTACTCTAGTGTAGAACTGCGGGTAGTCTGTCACTGCCTGTCGTGCCTGTGTGAACTACTTACTGGCTCTGGTCGCCGCCGCGCTCGACCGGCTCGCCGCCCCGCCGCCCGCCGCCTGCGCCACTCTGGTGAGGGACTAACTCTACTCTAGTGTAGAACTGCGGGTAGTCTGTCACTGCCTGTCGTGCCTGTGTGAACTACTTACTGGCTCTGGTCGCCGCCGCGCTCGACCGGCTCGCCGCCCCGCCGCCCGCCGCCTGCGTCACTCTGGTGAGGGACTAACTCTACTCTAGTGTAGAACTGCGGGTAGTCTGTCACTGCCTGTCGTGCCTGTGTGAACTACTTACTGGCTCTGGTCGCCGCCGCGCTCGACCGGCTCGCCGCCCCGCCGCCCGCCGCCTGCGCCACTCTGGTGAGGGACTAACTCTACTCTAGTGTAGAACTGCGGGTAGTCTGTCACTGCCTGTCGTGCCTGTGTGAACTACTTACTGGCTCTGGTCGCCGCCGCGCTCGACCGGCTCGCCGCCCCGCCGCCCGCCGCCTGCGTCACTCTGGTGAGGGACTAACTCTACTCTAGTGTAGAACTGCGGGTAGTCTGTCACTGCCTGTCGTGCCTGTGTGAACTACTTACTGGCTCTGGTCGCCGCCGCGCTCGACCGGCTCGCCGCCCCGCCGCCCGCCGCCTGCGCCACTCTGGTGAGGGACTAACTCTACTCTAGTGTAGAACTGCGGGTAGTCTGTCACTGCCTGTCGTGCCTGTGTGAACTACTTACTGGCTCTGGTCGCCGCCGCGCTCGACCGGCTCGCCGCCCCGCCGCCCGCCGCCTGCGCCACTCTGGTGAGGGACTAACTCTACTCTAGTGTAGAACTGCGGGTAGTCTGTCACTGCCTGTCGTGCCTGTGTGAACTACTTACTGGCTCTGGTCGCCGCCGCGCTCGACCGGCTCGCCGCCCCGCCGCCCGCCGCCTGCGCCACTCTGGTGAGGGACTAACTCTACTCTAGTGTAGAACTGCGGGTAGTCTGTCACTGCCTGTCGTGCCTGTGTGAACTACTTACTGGCTCTGGTCGCCGCCGCGCTCGACCGGCTCGCCGCCCCGCCGCCCGCCGCCTGCGCCACTCTGGTGAGGGACTAACTCTACTCTAGTGTAGAACTGCGGGTAGTCTGTCACTGCCTGTCGTGCCTGTGTGAACTACTTACTGGCTCTGGTCGCCGCCGCGCTCGACCGGCTCGCCGCCCCGCCGCCCGCCGCCTGCGCCACTCTGGTGAGGGACTAACTCTACTCTAGTGTAGAACTGCGGGTAGTCTGTCACTGCCTGTCGTGCCTGTGTGAACTACTTACTGGCTCTGGTCGCCGCCGCGCTCGACCGGCTCGCCGCCCCGCCGCCCGCCGCCTGCGCCACTCTGGTGAGGGACTAACTCTACTCTAGTGTAGAACTGCGGGTAGTCTGTCACTGCCTGTCGTGCCTGTGTGAACTACTTACTGGCTCTGGTCGCCGCCGCGCTCGACCGGCTCGCCGCCCCGCCGCCCGCCGCCTGCGCCACTCTGGTGAGGGACTAACTCTACTCTAGTGTAGAACTGCGGGTAGTCTGTCACTGCCTGTCGTGCCTGTGTGAACTACTTACTGGCTCTGGTCGCCGCCGCGCTCGACCGGCTCGCCGCCCCGCCGCCCGCCGCCTGCGCCACTCTGGTGAGGGACTAACTCTACTCTAGTGTAGAACTGCGGGTAGTCTGTCACTGCCTGTCGTGCCTGTGTGAACTACTTACTGGCTCTGGTCGCCGCCGCGCTCGACCGGCTCGCCGCCCCGCCGCCCGCCGCCTGCGCCACTCTGGTGAGGGACTAACTCTACTCTAGTGTAGAACTGCGGGTAGTCTGTCACTGCCTGTCGTGCCTGTGTGAACTACTTACTGGCTCTGGTCGCCGCCGCGCTCGACCGGCTCGCCGCCCCGCCGCCCGCCGCCTGCGCCACTCTGGTGAGGGACTAACTCTACTCTAGTGTAGAACTGCGGGTAGTCTGTCACTGCCTGTCGTGCCTGTGTGAACTACTTACTGGCTCTGGTCGCCGCCGCGCTCGACCGGCTCGCCGCCCCGCCGCCCGCCGCCTGCGCCACTCTGGTGAGGGACTAACTCTACTCTAGTGTAGAACTGCGGGTAGTCTGTCACTGCCTGTCGTGCCTGTGTGAACTACTTACTGGCTCTGGTCGCCGCCGCGCTCGACCGGCTCGCCGCCCCGCCGCCCGCCGCCTGCGTCACTCTGGTGAGGGACTAACTCTACTCTAGTGTAGAACTGCGGGTAGTCTGTCACTGCCTGTCGTGCCTGTGTGAACTACTTACTGGCTCTGGTCGCCGCCGCGCTCGACCGGCTCGCCGCCCCGCCGCCCGCCGCCTGCGCCACTCTGGTGAGGGACTAACTCTACTCTAGTGTAGAACTGCGGGTAGTCTGTCACTGCCTGTCGTGCCTGTGTGAACTACTTACTGGCTCTGGTCGCCGCCGCGCTCGACCGGCTCGCCGCCCCGCCGCCCGCCGCCTGCGTCACTCTGGTGAGGGACTAACTCTACTCTAGTGTAGAACTGCGGGTAGTCTGTCACTTCCTGCTTTCATCGCGTGGTTGTGTGAACATATAATACTGGCTCCAGTTACTGCCACCGTTAGCCTGCGTCACTCTGGTGAGAAAGTAGCTTTATGACTAGTGTAGTAACTGCGGGTAGTCTGTCACTGCCTCCCTATCATCGTTTAGAGGTGTGAAGTTAGCTGCTCTAGTCACCGCCGCGGTTCCCAGATAAGTGTTTGTTTTGAAATGTTAAGGAAGACACATGGCAAAGTTCATGCTGTGAATTGTGGACATTTTTGCTATTGCAGGGGATTGATATCATATTTTTATCGAGAACCAATAGTAAACAAATGCTTTGCTGTTATTATTACCAACATAAATGCGGTTCTGCATGTAATATCACAACTACATTACATACTTGCGTTTAATTTTGATTAATTGCCGCATAGCGGATGCTATGGGATAAGCTATAACGTTTTTGTTTTCATGCTCCTACCAACACGAAGCTAAACCTTGTGAGTATTAAGCTTCTCAAAGCGTGTTCCCTTGCTCACAGTCTCATCTTTCAAAGCAAGCAGTGTCTTCTATCTGTGTATGGTGCTACTATCTCTTTTACGAAAATTTCAACACAATCTCTTTTGAAATGGCACTTACTACACATCTGTTTGTATGCACAGTATGAAATCTTCAAATAGCCGAGAGTTTTTTTTTTATGTACCTGATTCTCTAATGGCTTATTTTTTGGTGTTTTAAGCCGTATGTTTAGCTACGTCATTCTTGGTAGTTTACATTTTTTTCCAAACGACCGCATGGATATGAATGTCATACAAAGAAACATACATAATTTAGTTTGTAATGGAATACCACTAGCATTAACTGGCTTTAACTGCCATTAGCATAACATTGATTTTCTATTTTTCAATTGGCGATTAATGTGTATCTTCAATCTCTTGTTCTCAACTTCTTTTCTTTTGCGGAATTATGATCTTAACACAAGAAAGAGTTAAAAGCGTGTCGTGTGTAGAAAAAATACGTGAATCGTTAATTTTGTTTACCGCAGGCGATCTACGCTTCCCAAATCATACCATCTGAGAGCGCGGTACTCAGCCTGGTATCGTCTCACTGCGAGCTGATCAGCGCGCACCAGAAGTATTCCATCGGAATGTCGCTGATGATGCTCGCCTACTCCGCCGCCAAGCTCCTGGAGATCGGAGCCTCGCGGCTGGTCGATAACGCGCCGCTTATGAAGAAGACTATTGATTTGGTCGTGCCGGCCTTGGTGAGTCGATGTAGTTATTAGGAAAGTCATCATTATCATCATCAGCCTGAAGATCTCCTCTGCTGAACACAGGCCCAAAGAGCGCCACTTTGTGCGGTTGCATGCCACTACTTTGATTACTTTTTTTTTTTTTTTAATCTTTTTTATTTTATAGGAGTTTAGTCATTAATGACTATGTCACTCCCGTAAGTCAATCAACACGTTCTAGGAACTCAATCATTTAGGCTCTTCATAAATGAAAGATATAGTTCCATCAGTATCCCAGCTTCCTCAGAAGCTGGCGAGGCCAAGATACTGTTGCAACCACCTACGTTATTACTATTATATAGAACCACTTGGCGTTGGGCCTCGTTCCGCACACATTCCATCAACACGTGGTGTACATCTTCTATAGTGCCACAGATAATACAATTTGGTGTCTCAGACTTCCCCATTAGATGCTTAAATTTGTTACCCGGGATGTGCCCGGAACGGAGCCTCAACAGTGCTACCACATTGTTCCTTTTTGTTATTCCAATATCGAACCACGGGAAACGAGGAAGTTCACACTGAATGGTTTTATACCAGATTCCTTTGGATCGTGAACGCTCGTCAAAGTATTCTTGCCAGTTTTCTCGACACATCCTCTTTACTCCATTAAGTACCTCACAATGCAGTGGTAAGCACGCGTAGGGGATCCCATCGCTACAAGCTTCCTTTGCCGCGCGGTCAACTTCCTCGTTTCCCGTGATGCCAATATGAGATGGTATCCACTGGATAGTTACCACTTTGTTTGACTCACGGATCTTACATAGAGTGTCTAATATAATGTAGGCTATCGGGTATCCTCGAATATTCGAGGTTAGCCGAGCCACATGCTGGAGCGCACTTTTTGAATCCGACAGAATTACAAAATGCTGTCCAGGTAATGATAATATATATGACAGCGATTCGGATATTGCGATTAATTCACTATGCATTATAGATATGTTGTCGTCTATTTTAAACTTGATCCGTACATCTATCTGAGGATCAAAAAAAGCAGCTCCAGATATCCGATCGTCTTTCGACCCATCGGTGAATATTTTATAAAAATATTCATATTTACAGTTCAGGAATTCGATACAATGTTTGCGTAGTTCTAGTGGGTTATAAGACTTCTTAGATGTTTTCATACCATCAATATTACATGTAACATTCTGAGATAGATCGAAATTGCTTATCCAAGTATCAAGCGAGTAGATTTTTAACTTTGGCCACGATTGCATAGGTTGATCTATAAACTTATTGTGCATGTCCACTAACAACGGTATTCTTTTTCGCCTCCAATAGCTATGTGTCAAACAAAAAGAACTCAATTCGTTTACTACTTCTATAGTTACATTACTACTGAAAGACCGTGATCGTAACCAAAATTTTCCTGCGAGATATTGTCTGCGCACATATAGTGGCTGCAAACATAGTTCCGCTTCCATTACATGTATAGGTGTCGACTTAATGAAGCCTCCTACAACTCTCATTGACTGATTTTGCACCCTATCCAATTTACATAGGTGAGTTTTAGCACTAGTATCATACAAGAAGCTACCGTAGTCGAGTCTACTTCGAATGATTGATACATACAATCGTCTGAGATGCTTCGGGTGCATACCCCAACAAGACCCCGCCAGAACTTTGAATAAATTTATATATTTAGATGTTTTATCTCTTACTTCATTAATATGTCTTCCCCATCTTAGATTTTTATCTATCCACATGCCTAAATATTTTACGCTGTCTACCTGTTGAATATCATCACTTTTTATTTTTAATTTTATTTCTTTTTTGTTTGGGCCTCGAGTAAATAATATAGATTTAGTTTTCCTATGTGATATGTTTAGTCCCAGCTCTTGTATCAAGCAACTCAAAACATTTAATGCACTTTGTACCTCGACTACGGCCTGTGCTATCTCATTCCGACAGCTGTATACCACAAAATCGTCCGCGTATTGTGATATAAAAACATTTTTAATATTATGGCATATCTTTATGGTTGCCACATTAAACAAGAGTGGGGATAGCGGGTCCCCTTGTGCTATACCAGTACCCGTTGTCCGACAGATTGTGTCCTTACTGCCCAATTGGATAGTTAAGGCTCTTGAACTCAGACCCGCCCATAAATACCTACACAGCACCGAACCTACACCAAGGTTGTCTAAGATATTTAACAGGCTAATTAGATTAACATTGTTATATGCGCTCTCTATATCGATGAAACATCCCACAGTGGGCCAATTTCGAGTGAAACCAACTTGCACACGACCTACAAGTCTAGCTAGATTATCCAGACAGGACTTTGCTTGTCTGAAGCCAACAGTTTCGCTCGAGAGACAGTCGTTTTTTTCCAGAAACCATTCGAGCCTTCGCGTAATTATTGTGTGGAATATTTTACATGGACACGAGAGCAGTGCAATAGGTCTTATACTCATTGATAGACTATTACTAACTCCAGGTTTCGGTACAGGAACTATTTTAACATTTTTCCACTGCAATGGAACGAAACTATAATGTAAGAATCTATTGTACAGTTTTACTAATATATATTTGCCTATCTGAGGAAGGTGTCTAATCATAGAATAGGAAATGCTGTCATCACCTGGTGCTGTATCGGTTTGTTTAATGCAGTTATTTAGCTCCTGTACCGAAACTGGCTTACATAATTGTGTGTTTTCCGAGATGAACTCAGGTGTATCAGGTGAAACATAGTCTGGTGCCAAGCTATTCATAAGAGATTCTGCCTTTTCACGATTTATAGAGGTTCTGGGTGATTTATAACCCTTAAGCCATCTCATCCGATTCCACATCTCACTAGAAGACGTAACACTGCCTATATTGTTACACATATTTTGCCACGATTGGTATCTTTCTCGGCGTATTGATGCTTGAGCGACACTGACTCTGTTTTGCAAGGTACTTAAGTTATCTGGGGTAGGATTCCTTCTAAATTGTGCTAAGGCCAATCGGCGTTCAGCAACACTTCGCGATAAAACCTGACACCAGTATGGTTTTGGAGTAAATTTGTTTTGTCTGATCGGGCTATCACAGATTTTGATGTTTGGTATATATTCATCAGCTGATTTATTTAGAATTCCCATGAAGCTGTCATACGCCTTTTGATGATCAGTCGGAACGTTGTAATTAGTTAGCTGTTCCTCTATCTTCTGCTTATATCCTACCCAATCCGCCTTCCTAAAATTCCTCCGTTTTCTAAACGTACTGGGCTGCCCAAGATCTGCGTACATTTTAATAATCAGATGGTCACTGCCCAGGTTCTCATTGAGGACCTTCCATTTAAATTTAAGTGCAATATCTGTAGAAGCCAAAGAGACATCAGGAGAGGTTTTTTGTATTATACCATTGACCAGTTTAAGACGTGTATGGTTTCCATCATTTAGATAGGTGTAATTATTGTCTAATATTGCATCGAATATCTGTCCTCCTCTCCCATCCTGTTTGGAAGACCAGTTGGGATGATGGCCGTTCAGGTCTCCTGCAATGATAGTTTTGGCACTTAACTTAGACAGTACTTCATCCCAATCTCTTGCAGTAGTTCTAGCTGAAGGTGGGCAATATACTGAAATGATGTTCTCTAAGTAGTTACAGTTGTCGATTCTAACGTACACCATTTCTATCTGTGGATTAGACGTAACAAACACACATTGTTGTGCTCTCACCGACCAGTGCGTCAATATTGCCACTCCACCATAACCATCACTGCGATCAGATCTGAATATATTGTACCCACTTATGCGGAAGTTACTGTCTGGATCCAGCCAAGTTTCGCTAATTAAGGCAATGTGGATCTTTTCTTGGTTTAAAAGCAACTCAAACTCAGTACTCTTAGGTCGTAGGCTTTGCGCATTCCACTGTAATATATTTAATACTACAGTGGAATGCGCATTAATATTGCTGGAGGGAGGTAAGGGCGTACTATCCATACTTGTTTAGAAAATTAAAACATGACCAGTCTGGCAAGTAATAAACAACAAAAGATATTATCTCTTTGATTATAATACTCATGCAGCTGGAAATTTTTTCCTCCCAGGACAAGTTTCTTTCCAGTATCTTTTCCTTGAGTTTATCTAATAATAACTTCCATGATATTTTCTCTTTGCTTCTTGATTTATGTTCCGTTCTAGGTTCTTCTTGACTGTTGGTTCCACATTCACTGTTTTCAGACATCATTTCTAAATCTGGATCTTCTGTTATTATTGTATTCTCATCTTTCTTCTTATTTTTTTTAATCTTCTTTCTCGCTTTTATCGATTCATTTCCGGTTTCTTTTGTTACATCTGCATACGTAATAATTGTAGCATTTTGCTCCGGACGGGTTGGTTGTTCTGTTCGTGGCGTAGATAATATCACCGGGGGTTCTATGTGTTCGACCGGGGGAGGTTCTGGGGTATACCTAGTAAGGGCTTTCTTGTAGGAACAATTTAACTCAGACATCAGCTCGCGAAGCTTCTTTTCTTTATTAAAGACTGGGCATACTTTTGCTAGGGCCATGTGTTTCCCTCCACAATTATTGCACACAAACTCCGTCTTTTCGCAGTTCGAATGGCTATCTCCACATTTAGGGCAAACAGGCTTCACAGACGAACATGTCTTAATGGTGTGACCAAATCTCCAGCAGTGAGAGCACTGTGTCACTGGATATATGTATCGGCTGACACTAACTTTTGTATCAAAAATATAAACGTAAGAGGGTAGGTGTGCTCCCTTAAAACATACCCTCATGCTCTCATTCGCTTCCCAACGGCCGTCGAAACCATTCCGGCGTTTAAGTCTCTTTACGCCCATAATTAAAGTTTCACAGCCTAAACCTTCTAAAACTTCTTCTTCGCTAAAGTCTAAATCGATATTGTTAATCACTCCATAAGATTGGTTGACTTCCAATGTTTTTTGACATTTAAATCCATTTTCATTAAACATTTTACAGTTAGTTAATCTGTCAGCATTTTCTTCACTGCTAATCTGTATCAAAACCTTGTAGGAGTTTAAATACTTTACCCTTACAACACCCTGAATCTTTTCCTCCTTAAGGATTTTTGCCAATTTAAATTGCTTCGGCAACTTTTCCGTGCAGGTTATGCTAACTTCAATGTTATCCTCCGGTACTCTTGTCGAATCATCTATATCTGTACTTCTAGCAAATAGCTTCCCTTTTCTTCCTACTGTGTTCCATAACTCTTCCTGATCGATTCCTCTATTCCTTTTTTGTGGTCCTCTTCTACCTTCCAAATTATCTTCCATGTCCATTAAACTTTCACAACTTCTTGTCATCTCGCCATATTGGTGCATCAAAATAGTTACATCATTCATCTCGTCATTCTTGTTATTAACTTGTTCGTTGCTATCCATTATCAGGTAAGCGCATCGTAAACAATGCACTCAATAGTTGCGCGGAGCAAGGTGCCCGGACCGGTTATAATAAGCGATACGTGCGCGTCCGACAATAACCAGCGCCCGCGCGCGACTGCACTTTGATTACGAAAGTGCGATTTTTGAAATATTAGCTTAGATGCCTGATGCACCTATAATCCATAGATCCTTACATCTCCCCACTCATTAGCTGGCAGATGATACTATGTGTTTAAAACAAAACGTGAAATAGCAAATTCTCTGTTTTGCACCATCATGTACAGACTGGCTGGTACTGAATCTTTCAAGTTGAATTGACCCTTCTGTTTATATGTTTAGAGATGCACAGCTTCTATTCCTAACAGTCATATTTTCCGCCATAGACGGACGGGCGTCTGGAGTTTATAGCCGAGCCTCTAGGAGGCACCCTCAACGTGCTAGTCCCGCAAGTGAACCGAGCGGAGCAGCTCATCCACGAGCATATCATCAGGACAACCTATCCAGTGCTGGTGGACCATCTACAACCTTCCACTGAGAAGACCTTGCGGCATATGGTATGTGGATTCTACTCGAAGACTAACGCCTTGTACTCTTCAAACATTCGCATTTTTACAATAGTGCGATGTAGCAGCAGGGCTGATGAGATGATAAGCATCTCCTGGTTTAAAAAGTAGAAGCCAAAACTCCTGAGTCACCATGGCTGTGTCTAACTTTTATTGTACCATGCAAAAATGGAATGTTTGTTTTACACTTAAATCCAGCTGTCCTATTCTAAATCCAATCGGAAATGGTTCGATTTGAAATCTTCACGTCAGCTACATTCAGAATGAAGTAGACAAGCAGATAGTACATAGATTTCGAAGCAGGATTGTGAATTAATAGGCTGATGATATTTCTTTCTGCACACAGTGTGTACCTACTTACAACAACCGTTGACAAATTCCTACATAAAACATTGTTTTAAAATGATTCTAATCACAGTAAAGATCCGTAAGTACTATTAAAAATTCCTACATGTTTCTACGTCTTCCTTTAGGTAAAATACTGGGAGAAGATACTGGACCGTCCTCCCGGCAAGATGGCTTACGAAAGCGTGTTCACTGACAACTCTGAGTACACGCTTGGCTTGATACTGCTGTCGATAACGAATGCCCGCCCTGGGTATGCGGAGAGAGTTATAAAGTAAGCTATTTTGTGAATATTTAAAAAAAAAAATATGGGGCTATTTCTAAATTTCTTATTCAATGGTTTCTAACCACATCACGCTATAAAGTAATGCCAAGCAATCATGCTTTGTTTTTCAAGCATAATATGTTCAGGCTTGTAATGGAAACATGTTGTTCCCGTCAGGTTGTTTGTGAAGATATTCTTATCGTGCGAGGTGGGCGAGCAACACAACAGCGCTCTCTGCATATCGGTGTGCAAGTTCATCGGCGTCGCTGATCAGCGCCGGCTGGCGAGTCTAATGCATCAGATATGCTTCTGGCCTCCAGGTGAGACATTCTTTATTCTAAAGGTAAAACTTGAATCACGAACGGGATTTTAGCCCGCATCCATTCATTACTAAATTAATCTGTGGATTACGCTAAGCAGGCGGACACTGCTATAAAAATTATAAATATTGTTTTATATTTTGTCCAGAAAGCAATTCAAAAAGGTGGCTCTGCACAAGTATAAAGTATCCAACTCATGCGCTCCCGTTAACCCTGGTGATAGAATTTACTGTGTATTAAAATGCACACTAGAAAAGCTATGAACTGATCCATGAACTCTACCGTTTAATCCTTGTTCTAGCAACAGCATCAGGCACAACCAACGGATCCCCAACGGAGACTGAGCTGCCAACACCCACTTCAGCGCCTCCCGAGCCCGTTGGGGGCAACCCTGCTTCTGTGGCGTTGAGGAATGCGCTAAGAAGCGTATTCAGATCTGAAGCGGAGAGACAGAGCGAAGCCGCCGCACAGCAGCAGAGAAACGACGTGGATCTACCAGTGTTTGATGCTCCGTGAGTCATGTCATATGATGATTCTGTGTAGGACATGTGGAGTGCAATGGGGAAGAAAAAGAGATGAGGGAGGGGGGGGTGAAGACAGATGGTCAAAGAGAAGCAGAGAGAAGGAGGGAGAAAGAGAGGGAGATTAGGCTAGAATGCCTGTGACTTCAAAGAGTACGCTGTTTGTTTCATATGGGGACGGAGCAAAGCGGCCATGAATAGACATGATGACTAAAATTTTTTTTTTTATAAATTAATAATATTCCTCAAAAGATATTCAAGAAATTTTTTGTAAATTTGTTGGACATGTAAAATAAAAAACGTTTGTCAGGTCCATTTATCTAGCCGCTACACCACGACAGATATGGATTTTTATACAAACTTTGCCGGCCGCTGCTCGCCAGTACAGCAATGTCGATGTATCTCGAAGAAGGTTGTCAAAATAATACTAAAATTTCCAAGCATGTTTGAGAAAAGTGATTGCGACGAAACATATTCATAGATCGTAGGATAACCATTCCAGGCAACCCATTATATTCAAGCTGGTTGTAAAATGTTTAACTTGGGTAAATTTCACAGGTCTCCAGCACCAAGAGCATTAGAAACAGTACAACAGTCTGGAGCATCAGGTTTGTAAATACATACAATTTTAAATAAAACATTCGTCTATAAATAACCACAACAATCACCATCAGCCACTTATACGAGTCCACTGCTGGACATAAGCCTCTCTCGCAAGGCACGCCACGTCTTTTCCAGTTACCTTGAGCATAGCATCACTCCATTTCGCTGCTAGTCACCCAAAAATACACAATAATGATCACTTCTAATCTTTTCATCACTGAAATCGTTAAACACTGTTTTAAACATTCACGGTTGTTTACTACGTTTTTAATAGTACGGTAAAACGGTAAATATCCCGTAAGTACTATTAAAAACGTGAAATCGGTAATTTTTATAACATTCCATTCCTCAACAGAGATTAGTTGGTCCGAAGGCGGTAAAGAGAACTCAGCCGGTAATGGCGGCGGCGGAGGAAGCGGTGGTATTGTTGAGGCGCCTTTGTCTCTGACTGACTCTTCTAACGAACATGCGGCTTTGCTGAATCTACTTTGCAAGCATATCGTCATACATTGGTATGTATTTCTGCATTGTTTCTCAAGCAATTAGATACTTCTATTTGAATAAGTGGAAATTGTACAGGTAAGGAAAACTATATAATATCCCATATGTTAGAATTGATTGAACAGCGAGTTTTATCGAGGTAACATCCACATTGTTATGAAATTAAATCGTGCAATTTATTACACCTTAGACTTAGATGGTTTTAAATAAACCCAAAGTAGAGCTCGCAACCGCGATCTAGTTGTAAAATGGCATTGCGTTACGGTTGTAGTAGCAATTGTAGCGGAAAAGTCTAAAGTCAACGTCATCGTAAACAGCCTGAAGATGTCCACTGCTAAAGCCCCCTCCACAGAGCGCCACTTTGAGCGGCTGCTTGCATTCTGCATCTATTGACTCCTTGCGGTTTTCACCAGTTAATTGGTCCAACTAGTAGAGACCTACGCTGCGTCTTCCGGTTCATATGGTCGCCACTCGAGAACCTTCCCCATCGGTTGTCAGTAGACTTGTGTAACTTCGGAACGAGTCGTTCCTAGGAACTGCTCCATTGTGGTGAACGAAAGGAACTCGTTCGCCTCCACGGACTGTTTTCGTTCAGTCGTTCCCAGTTCCCAGTTCCAACACGGTAAACTCGAGCAAGCGCCGGGACTGGGAGTTGCGTCCGCCCGCAAGTAACTCCCAGTCCCAGGAGTGATTTCGATTTATCGTCTCGTTCCGAAGGAGTTACTGAAAGAAAGGAGTTACGGGAACTTCTAACTCCTTGCAACAAAATCGTTACGCAGTTCAGCAGTTCAGTGAATCCGAACGAGTTGCAGAGACTCGCACATCGTCTCGTTCGTTCGGATTCACAGAACGAAAGGAGTTACTGAACGAGTTAGAAGAACGAGTTCCTTGTCCGGAATGAAATTTGAAGAACGAGATCACCAAAGTTTGCCCAAGCCTAGTTGTCAGTACGATGTCGCCTGCCCATTACAGTTTTAACTTGGTAGTCCTAAGGTGTAAGTCTAAAGTAAGTTGTTTTATTTCCAGTCCATTCGATGTGAGCGAACGCATGATATCGACTTTGATCGGCATATGCGGCGACAACCCGCCGTCGCCAGTCATCCTGCGTGAGATGTGTCGTCTGGCGGACGCGCATTCTGGACTGGACCATAAACAGCTGTTCCCGGCCTCTATCAACTGGCTCTCTGTTTGGTGAGTTTTTATACTGGGATATTCGATGTTGATTCTATTGCACTAAAATCCTAAGCTTTATTTGACAGTTGTAACTATCATGATCTTTGTAATTACGATCCATATTAAGGGGTAACATTTTTAGAAGTCACCAATTCTATTTAGTATTGTATATTGCATAACAGAACCGATACCGTCGTAGGCTGTATGGTAAATAGAATCAATTTAGACAGTTTGCTGGTGAAGAAAGGGTAGGAAGAAGTTCTGATGTTTTAAATATCGGTTGCTTCTTTAGATGCATGGTCCTACAACTAAGTACATCATACATGCATACTTGCATAGCTCTTAGTTATACAGGTAGGCCTAGCACGAATATTTACGCCCGCGTAAGTGTAACGTTAACGTAAGGCAGTTGTATGGGGCGCTGATCAAATGCCATACAACTTCCTTACGTTAACGTTACACTTACGCGCGCGTAAATAGTCGTGCTAGGCCTACAGGTCACGTATTACTATCTTCCCGCTTTTATTATTACGCGTTTAGACTCGATATTTCATATCAAAGTTCATATTTCCAACAGCGTGGATAACCTCAGCAGTCCTGAAGTGCTAGAGAAGTTGGACGAGGGCCAAGTGGACGGCAACTTGGCGCCGCTCATCGAATCTGCGTGCGTCCTGCTCTCGTATCTAGCCGACTCTCTGCACGCGATCAACACGACCCAACCTCATAGTAAGTTATTTAATAACTGCAAGATACTTTTGGCAAGAAAATTGAGAATCGAAATTATGTTATACCTCCGAACCTCTTACAACAGTGATGGAAAACATCGTGACGAAACAGACATGTTCAAGAGGCCCAAAATTCGCAAATATGTGACATCCACCAAGCTGCACTTTCCAATGTCGTGCATTTCTTTTTAGGCTATAGGATTTTGTTGCTGAAATGGCGTTTGACAAAGAATGTTTTATTTTATGTTTTTCTTACACATAGATATTTTATCTCTTCTGACTTATTTTGTTAAATGAGGATGCAATTGCAGCTTCATATTCGTACCTTAAGCGCGGTGCACCAGCCTCTAGCATACAATTTGGAAAATTTTATTTATAGGATTTTTGACATGGGAATTTGTTTTAAAGTAATTTTTTTTCATGCAGCGTGGCGCTCTGTGAGTCCGACTTGGGAGTCTCCTTCCGATCTCGGGTTTGATTTCGAATACACTGATGAACAACCGGATGATGATGACACGAGTGCTGATGATTCAGTAAGTACTATTTCATCTGCAATTTTCACTTGCGGAAATGATATTCTGGCACTAATATTGCACTAAAGTAATCACATATGTCTCGATCAACGGTATAAAATAAAGTAATCATTTGTTTTTTTATATATATCGGTCTGGTTTCTCTTTATCGAGTTTGAAACGGCAGGAATAAAACAAGATAATGCACTAGTTATTTCACTGTTGTATTATAGTGTTTATATGTAACGGATTAAATTCTACATTAAACTTTTTGATCATTACTCATTTCCATAGGACGAAGATACAATGCTTCAATACAAATTGTGCACGTTTACCGTGACCCAGCGCGAGTTTATGAACCAGCACTGGTACCACTGCCACACTTGCAAGATGGTGGACGGCGTCGGCGTCTGTACGGTCTGCGCTAGGGTGTGCCACAGGGGACATGATGTCTCATACGCCAAGTTTGGGAACTTCTTCTGTGACTGTGGCGCTAAACCTGACTCTAGGTGAGTTTTAAAAGAAGAAACGGCTGACGTCACTGATCACAGTTTCAAACTATACTAGGTGGCGATATCTTCGTGGCATGAAACTTTTGAGTGGAGTGATTTCGCTCAAAAAAACGAACAATATTCGTTGTACTTATATCTTAGATTTCGTATAGTTTAATGCCGTAGTTTGTTTGGCTGCCACAATAATGGTTGCAGAAGGACTAAAGTGACCGATATAGCCCTTAAAGTGAGCAAGTTGAAATGGCAATGGGCAGGCCACATCACTTGCAGAACTGACAACCGATGGGGAAGAAAGGCTCTTGAGTGGCGACCACGAATCGGAAGGCGCAACGTAGGCAGACCCCCACTAGGTGGACCGGCGACCTGGTGAAAACCGCGGGGAGCTGATGGATGCAGGAGGCGAGCAGCCGCTCAAAGTAGCGCTCTCTGGGGGAGGCCTTTGTTCAGCAGTGGACATCTACGGGCTAATGATGATGAATAATGGTTGACAATGTTGGCGTGTGAAGTGAGCTAGAGTTAACAGGTTAAATAACGTGTCATACGCCAAATTCGCCAACTACTACCAAGATTTCTATTAGAAGTCCTCTTGGCAAGCTTGAAATGGAAAAGGACAGTAATTTGATACGCAGCTTACCAGGCTGCGTAAGAGGTGGTTGGCCTTTTCAAGTTGCAGGTTTCTAACAGAGCTCAATGGTAGAGCTAGGCTAGCTAACGACACTGTGATGCCCTTATTGCCCCGTATAACTAAAATATAATAATATCTCCTGTAACAGCTGCCAAGCGCTGGTAAAGCGGTCGGTGACGCTAGGCGGAGCGCGCGGCGCCGGCTCTGAGGAAACCCCGCCCGCGCCGTCGCTGCGTCGCCGCCCCTCCAGCCCCACTCCGCCCGCCTTGTTGGCTCCTCCACGGCGACCCGTGCTAGCTACGAACATACAAGGTGATTATTGATTACTTGATGTTGACGTTGGGACCTTGCAAATTATGTCTGCTTTAGAATACTAAATAGGCATGATGACTACTATTAAAAATGAACAAGTAAATATTACTTTCATAAATAAATATTACTTTCAAAGTAAATATTACTTTTAAAGTACTTACTTTTAAAGTAAATATTACTTTCATAAAATTAAAAATGAATGCAATTGAAAAAATAAGTATAATCGGTAAATAAATGACGGAGTAATAAGCTTTTAAAGTCTCTGGAGAGGGTCCTTTTCTCGTGAAACAGAGTGCCTCCACAGTTACTATGAAAAATTCACTTGTGACGTCACATGCCAAAGAGATTGAATGTAAAGCTACCACAGCTTAGTAATGAGGTACTATTAACGACAGCTCTGACGTCACTGGCCGTTTGAGCTACCTCTTTCTATTCCGGTTGTAAATGCTTGTAACTTTGTCATTTTTTGAGATATTATATTTTTGTTTTCACGAACGATTATCTTTTGAGGAATATTATTAATTTATGCAAAAAAAATTAAGTCATCATATTCTTCCCATCGCTTCCCGTGAGTGCCGTAAAAGCCGGCTAAGGGAAATGATCTAGGAAATGAGCAGCAGCAGCAGCATGCTCCTGGTTACATTAAAATCATGCGATCACCAAGCCGCCTGCAAAGCGTCATGATCTATTTATGAATCTTTCTTCCTCAGGATGTCGACAATGGCTGACCACGTTCCCCGAATGGTCAGCATGCATGGAGCGAGTACGTCGATTATTGGACGTACTTAGTACGCCAGTACGCGCGGCTTGTGAAAGGAATGCCCCTACTGGTGCGCATGGGAGAGCGCAAAGGGCGCTTGCGCAGTTACACTTGGGAGAGAAGAAGTTTACGCATACAGATAATTTGATGCTGGCTACTTTAGGTGAGGATTTGGGAGCTATATGGATATAATAGGTGTACAAATGTTTAAAAAGGGGCTAACAACGAATGGTGGCATGTACTGTCCATTATGACTACAATAATGGTGATAAATGATTTTGCGCAGTCAATAGGATCATCTGAGATTTTGTGGATAAAATGTTAATTTCGAAAATTATTTATTCAAACTCTTAAAATCGTGCTTGAACCATGAAAGTAAAAACTAAATAACTTCTTTTAACTACTTTATCCTAATCAATATAATGAATAAAAAACATATCTGTTTGTTTGTTGGTCTTTGTGTGACTTTTAAGCAAAAACGGTGGTCCCGGTCAAAATTTTTCAGGTTTCATGATACATTACATCAAAATCATCATAGAATACTTTAGATCTTTGAAAATTAAACAATTGCTGTGATAAAACGGGTAAAATCTGTATTGAATTAGTAAGCACCCAGTCAGTATAAGTTTCCTTATCGCTGTTAGGATCTCAAGAAGGTGCGTTCGAGAACGTCCGAATGTCGTACACGGGCGAGAACGGTCAGACGATCCGTCAGCTGATGTCGGCGCACAAGCTGCGCCGCGTCGCGATGTGCTGCCTCGCCTCGCCGCAAGGCCGCCGCCAGCATCTCGCCGTCTCGCATGAGAAGGGTTTGTACTTTGTTACTGCTGTATTTTGTATATTACTAAACTTATAGAACGGCCTTCCAAACAATTTTTTGTACTTGGTTTGGTGTGTTTATTTTTAGTTTAAATACGTTATAACAATTACCTGTTTAAAATGTAGATGATGATTTATTCGTAAAACTGATTTAAGGTGGAATCGTGATGCCTACATGAAGACATCTATTCCGATGTCTGGGTAGTAAGTTTATCGGCCATGTTTCGCCCATTTGATTGCATTTTTCCTTGGGTGTTGGGCCAATAAACCGGTCAGAGGATGCGATGGTTATTTTATTTTTTTGGTTTTAGAATTAGTCTAAACTTCTAGTGTCAAAAGTGACTAATTTCAGTCAGAGACGGAACGGCACGGGTCAAGTTTTATAATGTATGTTCGTAATGTTTTTGTCTGTAGGCAAAATCACGGTGCTTCAGCTATCGGCGCTACTAAAACAAGCTGACTCTTCAAAACACAAGTTGACATTGACGCGCCTGTCATCCGCTCCCATTCCCTTCACGGTGCTAAGCTTGAGTGGAAACCCTTGGAACGAAGATTTGCTGGCAGTTTGTGGGCTCAAGGAATGTCACGTACTCACTTTCAACAGCGGAGGTAAGTATCTACATAGAGGCAAGATCATGAAGTTTGTGTAACAGGACCCGCTTCCTGCTTGCAAAATTGTATAAAAGACAAGTGTGGAGTTGTATTTATATACAGGTTGATTTTTGAATCTAGTTTGGATAGGCAATCACATATGTAACAAACTGAGACAAATCGTCCAGAAAATGCCCAACTCATAGTACAAAATTTGCCTATCGAAACCATTCAAAAAATCAGCTGTATATATTGTGCTTTGTATCTGTAGCTTGCATTTACGGATTGGCAAGCCAGTTCCCATTGTCATCTCGTAAGTTTCTTGCATATTTATTGTGAAATATATCAAAATTGATGAAGAAAACAAGTATCTTATTTAGATTTTATTTATCGATATCGCTGTACGTGTGTCTAACGCTTTTGAACCTTATTATCATTTTCACGTGCCTCAGTGTATGTACCGCCAATGCAAATACTTCCAAGGTTACCCTAATGGCTCATTTTCCTTCGTCTAACTTAAATAAATCTCTCCAGGTGCGGTGGCAGATCATCTAGTCCTAAGCACTGGACTGGAGGCTAACAACTACGTGATCAAGGCGATATGGTTGCCTGGCTCACAGACTCAGCTGGCCCTTGTCACAGCTGACTTCGTGAAGATTTTCGATTTGAGCAAGCACTTGAGCAACCCTATGCATCATTTCCTGGTACCTAGTGGGAAGGTGAGATAATACTTTTATTTGGATGATATTTCTAGCTTCAATCACAATCTCCGTACCATACAAAGTTATACTAGTTTTCGGGTAGATGTAGTTTGTTTAAGTTAGTGGTAGTCTTCGTAACCATATATAAAACGTACAATTTGACAAAAGTTAAGACAAATTGTTGTGCGACGTGATCTCTATTCGCTGGTAGTGATGCGTTGTTTGATTACATCACCATGCTTTTTTCCTAAAATCGATGACATAATACACACAGGTCCGTGACGTGACGTTCGTGAACCAAGACAACGTGATGCACATGCTATGCATGAGTTCAGCCGGACACATCTACTGGCAACCGATGAGCGACGAGTCGCGAGCTACTCTCGGCACCTTCTACGTCACTAATACCTTGGAAGTGTTGCATCCAGAGATACAGGTATGTATCGGGAAGTAACAGTGGAATTAGAATGTTTAAATGAAAATTTCTGAGGGTGCTAAGTGCGTGCTTGCATGCGAGGTTGCGTGCTTGAATGCGTAAGCTTGTTTTTGTTGTTTGTTTAAGCCCCCCATATACGGTAGCGATCCGTCGTGACGATCAATCTAAAATGATATCGAGATAATCTGTCGCTGAGTTTGCAGCTCAAACACGAAACTATTGCTATTGAACGTTAACTTGTTTGAAACGGAACGACAAAAACTGCTATCACAAAATTGAACGTTGTTTGAAACGGAACGACAAAGACAGCTGTCACAAAAAAATCATCGTTACGATACTCAAGATGAACGAAGAAAAAACATGGTTTTGTTGCTATCTATTCCTACTTTGAAATACTACAACCATTTAGCGGGTAACATCGCTCGTAATACTGACAACCGATGGGGTAGAAATGTTCTCCAGTGGCGACCACGAACCGGAAGATGCAGCGTGGGCTCCCCACTAGGTGGACCGACAATCTGGTGAAACCCGCGGGGAGCCGATGGATGCAGGAAGCAAGCAGCTGTTCAAAGTGATGCTCTCTGGGGGAGGCCCATGTTCAGCTGTAAATGACTTCAGGCTGTTGATGATGATACGATGATGTTAACATGATGATGAGGTTTTTCTACATAGAGTTTTGTTTCTTACTATTTTATTCCCGTGTCAGGATGTTGCGGGTCTAGTCGGCGGCGGTGGAGTGTCCATCTACTATTCGCATACGCTCAAGATGCTGTTCTTCTCGTATGCGCAAGGCAAGAGCTTCCTAGCGCCGCTCAACACTGTCGAAGAAAGCGTTCAAGGTAAGATTAGCAATATTACGTCTTTGTTTTACAACAGGACAATGCCAATAGGCCTTCTCAAAGAAACCAGCACATCAAGAAAGATGGACTGGTATTTTAGTAGAATAGAAACTAATATAGCTTTCAATTTCCATAGGTAATGGAGGAGGTAAACATGAGGTAATGGGTGAGGTCATGTCAATAATTTTGTTGTTACCGGGTATCCGTGCAGCCCTTGACTAAGTATGCATTAAGTGCGGAATCATGCCCATAAATGTTGTCGTTCCATATTTATGCAATTATGTATTTCAATTAGTTGGTGAATATTATGTGAATATCCCTTTCAATATACAGGCACAGCAATGATAACCCTATCGTCATCGAGCGCTGCGAAGGAAGGCGGTCGTGGTGGCAAGCAAGCCGCGCAGTCACTATGCCAGTGGGCAGAAGTGGCGGGCCATCCCGGCCTCGTCACCGCCGTCATACAAGCGTCTAACAACCCCGTTGCACTCATGCTAACGCCTACCAACATATACGTGCAGGAGATCAAGGTAAAATGTACTTTAAATTTAGATAAATAAGGATCGATCTTCGTGTAACTGCCTATTGAAGTGGATGATAAACACCGGCTTCGATACCGCTATTATACAGGAGTCTAATCACCCCGCTGTAAATGCAAATATCACAAAATCTATTTAAGATTAATGTTCTTAAGTTTCTAGTTGTTTTTACATCCTTTCACAAGGAAGTGATCTACCAAGGTCATTGAAACTTTAGCACATTACTGACGCATATCAAACCCTTTCCATTATTACAATTTTCATATAACTTGCAGGTCATACCAGCCAAAGCGAAGATCACAGACATGGTGGCAGTCCGACATTGGTGCGGAGCGGGCGGCGAACAAAAAAGCACGCTCATACTGCTCTGCGAAGACGGAAGCCTCAGAATGTACGCCGCCAGTCCGGAGTGTACCGGATACTGGCTCTCGCCGGCCATACAACCTATTCACGCGCCAAGACGCAAGCCGAGACTTGTCTCCCACCATGCTAAAGGGAAATCACAACAGGTAGGAAACTAGGAATAGTAACCTTATTGTTATGAACCTAAGGCTCTTATTATCCTGGGAAGACGGGATTCATAGAATGTGCGCCGTTAGTCCGGAATGTACCAGATGCTGGCCCACACACATACAGCCCATACATACATGAGAAAGAGGATTTTTTTTTATTATTATTTACAGAAGATTCTTAATAATCTGGTGATATTTTTTTTTTATGAATGAATGACATGACGTGCTGGTCGTTCACCTGATGTTAAGCAATACGGCCGCCCATAACAGTTGCAGTGTCACTCGGAACTTTACAATAATAAAGTTTTGCGTGACACTGCACTGCGCACGTCATCCTGAGACATCACACAGTCTAGTAATCAGATTACTACACTGTGTAATCAGGTCATAAAGTCTCATTTGCCCAGTAATTCCACTAGCTACAACGCCCTTCAAACCGGAACACAGTAGTGCTTGCACACTACTGTTTGGCGGCAGAATAACTGGCAAAGCGGTGGTACCTACCTAGACGAACTTTGCAGAAAAATAGTTAGTTAGTTCAATGGAAGATTCGAGACAACATCGCTCGTAGAATTGACAACCGATGGGGAAGAAAGGTTCTCGAGTGGCGACCACGAGCTGGAAGACGCAGCGTAGGCCGGCCCCCCACTAGGTGGACCGACGACCTGGTGAAAGCCGCGGGGAGCCGATGGATGCAGGAGGCGAGCAGCCGCTCTAAGTGGCGCTCCCTGGGTGAGGCCTATGTTCAGCAGTGGACGCCTTCAGGCTATTAATGATGATGATGATGATGAATGGAAGATTAGGATATAATGTTTGCTGTCAGATTGAAATATTTTACTGAGATAATCATTTTTTTGTAGGTGGTGACGAAATCCAACGCCAGTGGCGCGCCTCAGTTCCCGATAGATTTCTTCGAGCACTGCGTCGCGATGACGGATATCGAATTTGGGGGCAACGATCTGCTGCAAGTGTATAACACGGCGCAGATCAAACATCGGCTAAACACCACTGGTAAGATGTAAATTGCTGTAAAGAACTTGAAGCAGACGCTGAAAATACCAAAAATATTATCTTGTCGTTGCTTTAGTTCCTGGAAAAATATTTAAATATCGACTCAAACTTCAATCGCTTCAACGCATTTAGAACATTATCCATTTGTTTTCCATGAATTAAATGAAACTGCGTCTTTCAGGTTTATACGTAGTATCGACCAAGATGAGCGGATTCACAATGGAAATTATCAACTCTGATCCAAACATGGTCATTTGCGGCATACGCATACTGCTTGGAACTCAGGACGTCGCTAGAACTCCATCATTCGTTGAGGTATATTAATTTAGTCCTTACTACCATAGTAATAACACTTGTTTTACAACTTTTCAACATGATATGCTTCTGGATAAAAACATAATGTCTTACACAGTATGTTATGTATCCATGAAACTTGCATTTACAGCTTACATATTTCATTAAGAATTTGAACTTTATTATATTCTACTTATAGTTGCAATTTGATTATCAAAACTGTAACTTTCAGGTATATGGAAGATCGGTACAAACGGTAGTCGTGCGTAACCGTTGGTTCGATATACCGATGACGAGAGAGGAATCTCTGCAATCTGACAAGAAACTGGTCATCAACTTCGGACCGTCTCAAGATCCCGACGGTGTTACCATGGTCGATTCTGTAAAGGTACGATTGGTCATTCAATAAAGTGTTCTTTGCATTTGGGAATAGGATTTAAATTAACACGCTTCTGTTTTTGTAGGTTTATGGCAGGAACAAAGAGCAATTCGGCTGGCCTGAAGAAAATGAGGATCCATCGGCGTGTCCATCAACAAGCAAAGTGGCTCAAGTACGTAAATACTATGATATTTATGAATTTCACTGGATATTTGCCACTATACTGTAAGCACAAAGCTTTTTAAGTACTTGATAGTGGCTGAGCTATATCTGTGTGGATTAAATTGATCAATACCAATAAGTCTATGAAGAGTTAGAAATAAAGAGGCTTGCATTACATAGCTTCTAAAACGGCACTGATTGTAAAGTGACGCCTTTTCTCTAAAACAAATCATGTAAAATCTGGCAGTATTTTGAACTCTATCTCGTCCACATAGGAATCAGAAGCAGCCGGTGGTGCTGCTAAACCAAGTTCACTGGAGCGTCTAGCGTGTGCAGCGCTTGAAGCGCTGGAGCTAGGCGCCGGGGCTCCGTCAGCCACGGCCGCTGCAGCCGGCGCTGAAGGCGGCGCCGAGGCTGCGAGGAAGCTTCTCTGTGCACCTGCTAGTGCTTTCCTTCATGCAAGGGCGCAGTGTCTTCTTCGAGCGCTGCATCATACTCACTACCATCAGTATAAGGTTAGTTCTTATTTGAGCGTTTAGTGAACATAGCACTTGAAGCGTCGAGGTTTGGCACTGGAGAAGCTATGTATGGGCACCTGTTAGCGCTCTTCCTAAATGCGTGGTGAGTGCAGTATATCTGTAAATATATTCAAGGTGTTATCGACAGTTAAGAGCTGAAGTGATTAGCCAAAATCGTTGATATATTGGGCGTAAATTGTTCTACTTGATTGGCCTGCTGGCGAGCAAATAGTACTGGTTCATTATTCAGTGGACTTGCAAAACTAGAGGGGTCGATCGTCTTTTATTCTACTGTGCCAGTGACATTTTTTATATATTCATTTGTTTTGCACACAAGACCGTTAGTTCTGTTTACTGTAGCAGCAATGATCATTTGTTTGCACGCTTTGTTCTAGAAGACGTGCCGTGGGTCGACGTTAATTTGTTTGTGCTACCCAGGACCAAGCGATCCTGAAGTACGTGTGCACATCGCTGCGCGAGCTGCGCGACACGGCGGACGCGCACAACATCGACCCCGAGGCGTACTTCCGGCTCGTGCTGCTCGCGCGCGGGGTGGCCGTGCCGCGCGCCGCGCACCTGCTGCGGCACACCGCGCCCGCGCCGCCGCCGCCCGCCTCAGGTGATACTTCCTACTACATGCGCAGGCGCCGGGACCCGAGGGAACTAACTATCAAGTATCAAGTTCACTGCGCCCGCGCCTACACCGTGACATCACGACCCCAACCGTTAGCCGTAGGGGACACAGAATACCTCATAGTACATTCACAGGTGCCGGGAACCGGGAGGAAACAGCTGCTCGAAGTCCTTCATCCTTAGATATCTTCTAAGCAAGCACGTACCCCGTCGTCACTTTCCATCAAGTGAGATTGCGGTCAAATGCGGGCCTATTCGGTTATAATAAAAACGGATCACCGCCACACTTCAGCATCGTTTTTCTGAATGGATCCATACCCTGAGCAACTATGCTAACATTTTTCTAACTCAATATCGCAGGTGATTGGTCGATATACTGGACCGAGGGTGCCGAAGAGGATAAAGAGAAGGAGCCGCACCTGTGCGCTCTTATGATCAGCGTACTATGGCGGCTGGTGAAGTGCAAGAGTCCGCCCGGCGGCCCGCCCGCCGTGCTATCCTACGGACTGCGCCACACGGAACATACGCTGCATGCCTTGGCTGATACCGTGCACGCGTTCCAACTGCATGGAGGCGCTGATTGTGTGAGTTAACTAAAAAGAAAAAGAATTAACCTTGTAAACCTTAATATTCTCGAGTGGCCTCCCTCTAGATGGATGGACGATGTTGTCAAAACCGCGGGGAGCCGATGGATTCAGTAGGTAAGCAGCCTCTCAAAGCCCAGCAAAGGCGCTCAGTGGGAATCCTGTGTTCAGCAGAGAACGTTTTCAGGCTGTTCACGCCAGAGTTAATAAATATATTGTGAACTAGCTTTTGCCCGCGGCTTCGCACGCTTGTGTTATGTTATTTTTACGTTATAGTCTAATAATAGATCATGCATTTCGTACCAAACAACAAAATCCACTAAATCTTTTCGAAGCTGAGCACAGTAACCTGTATTAGCATAGGTATAGGTATAACGCAAGTATAGCCGTGAGTGGAAGCTATTTAAGCCATTACCTAAAATTAAATGTTTTTTGTCTAATATAAATTTATAACAGTAAAAGAAGTTTCAAACAAAAAACTACAATTTTATAAGTACCTCTTCATATTACAACAAAAAGAAATCATCATCACTTCACTCAGGTCTTTAACAGAAAATTCAGTAAGTTTTGTTTAGGTAGTAGTTACCTAAGCAGGCAGGTACAGTTTAGAAAAATATGGAAGAATCACACACGATGATCCTGTTTTGCTCAGTTTTACATATTATCCGCGCGCTTTTTGTTCCATTTACTACATTTTTTTACCTTCTTAAGTTTGGTTCCATACGAATTGAGTACCTAACTACCTACACATAGCCAGTGTCAATAATAAGTATATAAAATGCTGGAGATATGCATTTACCTGTACGACGCGTACATAATTAATTTTCTTAATACTAATTAGGAATCACAAATACTAAACCACCACTCCTTAAAGAGTCGACAGTTATAATTATTATTATGTCCACTATTTTCCACGCTGTTTC
The DNA here is from genome assembly GCA_963580505.1 of Ennomos erosarius. Classification (NCBI taxonomy): domain Eukaryota; kingdom Metazoa; phylum Arthropoda; class Insecta; order Lepidoptera; family Geometridae; genus Ennomos; species Ennomos erosarius. The sequence continues at coordinate 13,635,340 of OY756978.1, forward strand.
ATTCCCACTGCACTTTCAACATACCTACCTAGTGAGTAAAGTGAGGAAGTAGGTTAAATCGTCATTACATAATTATTACTAACACCCAAAGTTACTTACCTACTATAACTCCTTCTTGAAGTAACCGAGTAATCAATCATTTTCTGCTCCCGTGGTTTATTTAAAAGCCCACAGATCTAAAATATTTTAACTATTAAAAACTTATTTCAACATGCAAGAAGAAGAAGAAGAACAAATCAAAAACGAACGAACGTTACGCGCTATGTTGTTAATTCGAGGATACAATTTTATTGCCATAATGAATACCTACATATTAATTATTATATCTAAGTACCTACCCTTTTTAAACATTTTTCATCAAATATTTCGTATCATTGGCTAAATACAAATAATAGCACCTCCGGCTTACTTTAATGCCAAAATAAAAAAGGTTTAAAATGCGTAGCAATGATAAGGGTATATAACTTAAGTAGCTATAAGTACTACAGGGGGTCTAGCAAAGATACCAACCACTAACGCTAACGCCAAACGCTAACTCCGAAACTGTATTGAAATGACATTCGCTGTGGAAAAGTTAGCGATTTCCGAAATGTCATCCTAGTACATTTTGGAGTTAGCGTTTGGCGTTAGCGTTAGTGGTTGGTTTCTTTGCTAGACTCCCAGGTACCTTAAAACTTCCTTGAGGTTGATCAAGAATGTAGCAGTAGCGCAAAAATAAATCTTATCTAGCTAATTAGAATGGTAACGTGTAGTAAGTTCATGTAAATAATACATTGTACCAGATCGCCAATAAAGAACATTACTCCCGCCAAAACCCTATAAATCGAAAACATGAATAAAAATGTAAGCTTCAATATTGGCTAAGTATGATAATCGCGTGAAGCCTTATGAATAATTATAAAAAGTCTAAGTAAGTACCTACCCTTTTAAACAGTTTTCATAAAATAAGTACTTCCTATCATTGGCTAAATACAAATTTTGCCTAATGCCAAAATAAAAAAGGGTTTACAATGCGCAGCAAAAGCAAGGGTCAATAGGCACAGATTACTGAATATGTTACTACTAAAGGTTAAGCTATAGGTACTATAAATACAATTTTAAATACTTATTTCGAATGGTAACGCGTAGTAGATTTTTGAAAACTAATACATAATACCAGATCGCCAATAATGAATTTTGCCCTCTCCAGAACCCAATAAATCGAAAACATGAATAATAATTTAATTATGTTTCAATATTGGCTAAATATGATATCGCGTGAAGCCTTAAAACTTATAAAAAAAGTCTAAGAAGTTTTTAGTTTTTGACATTCCTTGTTCTCTGTGTCGTGCTCATATTCAAGAAGGTTCTCATACCTATCCTCTTTTTTAGTTTAGACCACAGAATAACGAAAATGTTATCTATATGTAAATACATATAATTTTTTTGGGTATAGGTACTTACATAATGAACATATTGTTTTTCTCTAATCTGCATTGCATCGAGCGCAGACGAAGTTATCGCGCGTTGTATTTCGCCGTAGCCCGAAAAGTGTGATACACTACCGGTAATGCAGACGTACCAATTGTTATTTACTGTTGTAAAACATGCATTAAATTACCTTATTGCTTAGTGCAGTGGGGATTGTTCAGAATGAAATACAAAAATATAGGAGTTCCGTACTCAAAGAGTAAATCCTTATTACTAAACCTCCGCTGTCCGTCTGTCTGTCTGTCTGTCTGTCTGTCAGTCTGTCCACCAGGGTGTACTCATGAATCGTGATAGTTTGACTGTTGAATTTTTCACAGATGATATGATTTCTGTTGCCACTATAATAACCGTGGTCCGTATTCAAAGGGACAGATAAACAGACAAATAAAAAAAATTGGTTTGACTTCATATTGATAAGGAATTATAAATTAAAACTATTACAATTTATTTTTGTAATCACAAATAATACTCTCACAGTTTGTAAAACATATTTATTCGCCGACATGCAATATAACACTACTGCTGCCTCCATTTTATTTAGCCCACGTCGGTCGCGCAGCAGGCAAACAAATTGACTGTGTGTCCAGGTTGGGGCGCTACAAAAACATCGAGGATAGTCAACAGAGATGTTTTTGCGCGCCAACTCAATAGCGAAGGTTCGGGCATATATGAAGCCGTCCCATAATAGTAACACAGTTTTTTCTTTAATCTGTGCATCCGAATAAACCCGAGATAAAATTACCGTTAGTAGCAGTATAGCAGAGTAACATTTGTTTTTCTTTCATCTATGGTTAGTAGCCAAAATATAACTTACCTTTTGACACTGGCTAAATACCTACACTATGTGTGGAGCCAAAATATAAGACAAAAAATTACCTTGACACCTTGAAGCAGCCATCTTGTTAAAATCTCGTTCCGTTTCATAATGAAATCTTAATCATTTTCACCAAAAAAAAAATTAACGATATATAAAATTTAATATATCCTATGTTTTGCGCCGGGTTTTTCTAAGCTTATTAGTGAAAACCGCATGAAAATCCGTTCAGTATTTTCGGACTTGTGCCGTAAACAAACAAACAAACAAACAAACAAACAAACAAACAAACAAAGACAAAATGTCTAAAAAGTAGCTTAACGTGATCAGCGAAAAATTTCAAGCCAACCTGTGTCATTTTTTTTTCGATATCTTGCATTTACAGATTTTTTTATCTCTACAGTTTTATTATATGTATAGAAGATTTGTGGTCTAATTATTATATTCGGTCTCTAGCTTATAAAATGCATTTAATTATATTTCACTGAATAGACAAACGTGTAGACAGACAAGGAAGCGAGGAAGTAAAACAAACTACACTATTTCTATACCAAAATTGATTTGCAGATTGATTTCGGTAACCAAATCTACCTGTCTCTACTCCTGGCCGAGGACCAGAGCATCAGCTTCGGCGCTAAAGCAGCCCTCATGAGGGTGCTTCGCCCCCGAGTGAAGAGGCGCAGAGTTTACATCCCCTCACCGCCCAACACTCCAGGTAATTCAAACGTTTTCAGCATTAGCTGGTTTAACTTCAGCAGCCCAGTGACAGATCAAAAATTAAGATTCGTTGATCTATTGTAGTTCGAATATTGAGCTACAACAAGAATATTGTTACAAGTACTTGGCAATTTGTTCCGGTAGCCTCATTTGAATGCCAGTTCGTATCACAGATGTATGGTGGCGTGGCGCCACCCTCTGTCATATTGTCGCTAAAATTAGGTGAAATGTTAAACGATATCCTTTCTGACAAGAAAGTAAAGATCAAAGAGCTTGGCTTCGTGTTATATGCATTTTCGTTATGAGGCCTTGGTGTGAGAACTGTACCACTCTATCTCTTCCCATGACTGCCAGGGACTGGGCAGCTGCATTCTGCAAAGTATCATTTTATGGGGAGACCTATCTTCAACAGTGGAAGTCTTCTGGCTGTTGATGTGATGTGTGATGGGATTCATATTTCCCAGGCGCGGCGTCATCAGTGACGACCGCACAGCCGACCAGCTCCATCACAGAAGCTGCGGTCTCGGAGACAGATATGAGCGCTAACCGCGACGAACAGCAAGCGAACGAGTTTATGGACGTCGATGACCCGCTTGAGCCTATGGTTATGTTACCGCCTGAAGGTAGGACTCATTGTTAAGTTTACCACTTGTAGAAATACTTCTCAGTATATGAAAAAATTGTAATGTAGCTAATCAAATACATATCGAAATGATGCAGATCTAACGCTTTGTGAGTTGAACCAGCGATGATTGAATGTTTTGAGAGTGTAGGCCATAATGCCCCACATATTTTGGCTTGGGTGATCTAATCTAAAACTTTGAGAAGCACAAAATCTGTGCATCTTTACCGGATGTATTAGCTATGTAAGCTAACACTCAAATTACTATATTTATAGCAGCTCTGCTACTTTGCATAGCGGTTCCGATGAAAGCTACAGAGTATGGTTGTATAGTTATTTCAATTTCACCACTATATTGAAAGACGGGAGTGAGACAGAAATTAAATTGTCAGAAACAATCACTTTTTCGTGACATTTATATTGTATTTCTGCTTTACCTAAATTAGAATTATTTCTCGAGTGCCTGATATTTCGGCACAGTTTATACACGTAAAGTGTTATATTTTTGTGCAGGTCTAGAAGCTCTCCTAGACATCCCACCGGATGCAGACGACGAAACGATGGTAGAGCTCGCCATAGCGCTTTCTCTTCAAGAACAGCCGCGTCGCGCGCCGCCCGCGCCTTCCGCGCCGCCGCCGCCCGCGCCGGGGTTTAGCGACGCCACCGCTTCACCGCCCGGGTGAGCTTGACAAGCAGTTTACAGAGTAGGTATCGACATAAAAACAATTGGAACTCATCGATACCATAATTCTTACACCCTTCATCAGTGCCACAGAAGCAGCCTTAAACCACACTACGTTACTTCAAGGACCGACACATGTAGCAGCAGAAAGAAAAGCATTATAATCTCCGATGAAACGATTGATGACCATGAAAGTCAAGCCTCAAAAGTGCCCACGCGCAAATGCTTACATATACAGATAATGAAAGAAAGAAAGAAGAAAGAAAGAAAATACATTTATTTCAGGACATCACACAACATTACATTCTAACATACAACATAAAAAGTACAACAATAGAAAACATAATACTACCGTATAAAATGTAATGTTGCGTGACGTCATGATAAAGGTCCCGACTCAGCATGTAATCAAGGTCCTAAGACCCCAATAACTGGTTTTCAGTCGGAACCCATCATCATGACATCAAATAATGCAAACGTGTACTTCTCCAGCTATTTTAAAATAGTCCACTAGCGGTGGATTTATTTTATAATGAACCATAGCACCCTGTAATAACATTGTAAAACAATAATAATCATATGAGTTCCATCACTTTCATTGGGCGCGGTCATACGCGACTCAGAGCAATAACAAGGCATATGCCTTATTTTAACGTTGCCATTTTTAGGCGGTGATTGGATATCTACCCTATATTTCATCACAGGCTCTGTTCCGTTAGTTGCTTTGCTAGAAGAGATCTCTCTTAGCGATAAGATCCCCCACAACAAGCACAGTGGGGAACAATTGTTCCCCACTTCTAAATCGATGTATTTTTTGTATTTTTGTTATATTTGGTGTGTACAATGAAGAGTTTATGTATCTAGTTCCGACGACGAAGGAAGCACGGCTGCGACTGACGGCAGCACACTTCGCACTTCGCCCGCTGATGCAGCTGGCTCGGCTGGCTCCGAGAGCGGAGGCTCCGGTGCTGACAGCATTGGAGGAGTCTCTGGGCGAAGCAGCGCTTATGGTAACTATATTTAACAGCCTCTGTGGTGTGGTGGTTGACTAGGTCGACTCATAAAATGGAAGCGGTGGGCCGAAGTTTAAACAACTAGTAGAAAATGCTAAGCTTATGTGGTCCCATTGCTAAAGATAGTTTTGGCAATTGTTTTTTAAGAACATTTAACATAAATTAAAAAACGAGCTAATATTAGTAAAGATTAGTAAGTTTAAAGGTAAGCAAAGCATCGACAGCGCCCTCAGCGTTACAGGTGTCTATAGGCGATGGAACTGCTTCCCGTCAGCTTGTTTATCCGTCGGTGTTATAAATACCAAGTTTGACGGTAGCACTAGATTGTTCCATTTTGTGTGTGTCCCGTATGTATCTGTGGTTGTGGTGTTCTAGGCGAGATGTCGGGCCCTACAGTGGGACCGATGACAGCAACCAATGCCACCGCGCCTGTTGCTCTAGCAGGCTAGTAATGCTTCTCGCGTACTGTGCAAGCTGTTTGGCTTTGTGTTTGTGTTTTGATCTCGTTTTGGATGTTTTATGTTCAATTTATTTGTAGGCAGAATTAAGTTTGTGCACTTTGTTTTTTTAATTAGAATTTCTATTGAATTTTTATCTGTGTCTAGTACCAACTTATAGAAAATCTAAAGCTTTGGGCCAAGCAGAATTTATGCTAAATATTAATGCCATTTGCGATAACATGGTGTGTGATGTTCGTGTCGTTGTTTTTCCCCTTATTGGTTGTCTTGTTCCGCTTATGTTTTATCTTTGCTGGGTGTTTTCTTGTTCAGATTATTTTATTTACTGCTTTGGTTTGCTTACCACACCAATATAAATTAAAGTACGAAAGATTATTACATCGTGATTATCATACGATCGTTTTTGTTAACAACTAATAACACTCCATCGTTTCAAACTTTTTTAGATAATACAGGCTTAAATATCTGCTTATAACTCACCCTAAAAATCATAGTTCCCGTTAACCGTACGATTACGTAGCATCTATCATCTATTGAGCTTCAGGGATATCAATATAAGGCATGCCGGGCTAGGATGCGCACCGTGAGATACGTCACCCACGAGATGACAAATTTACTCGATGTAGACAAGTTTCTCGTTTACCCTAACATGCACACCGCGACAGAGAAGTTTGTCGTTGTATCTCGCGTAGACAAACCAATATTGCCCTTTTATAACTCTTACTGTATTTTAAAATGGCAACATCGCTTTCGTTCATTCATTTTCATAGTTTTTTACATGAACGCGACCTTAAAAGACAGAAACAGTTATATATTGCTGTTTCTGTCTTTCGTCAAAAAGCAAAGAGTATATAATTCTCATAGCAGAAAGTCAAAAAACCGTCTGTTGAAAAATGAAAACATTGAAAAATTTTTCAAATCCTGCTCGTTTATTTGGATTTACATTGAAAATCCCCATCTCTTCCCGTGGGTGCCGTAAAAGTCGGCTAAGGGAACATCCAGGGAATGGGCTGCAGCATTCCCCTTGGTCTCCACCATCATAATCTACTGCGATCACCAAGCCGCCTGCCAAGCGTGGTGATTATGGCAACCCCCCCCCCCCCCCTAATGACAAGCACAAACAATAACGGCCCCCAGTCCCCGGCGGCTCTGCTATCCCGTGGCTCCGGTAGCGGTCACGGTAACGGCAGGGCAGGGGGTGCGAAGAATCACCGGAAGACGCCCGGCTACCAACCCCACCAAACACGACCCCTGGCCCTGGCAACTTATAACGTGCGCACGTTGAGGGCTGACGAAAGGATGGTCGAATTGGAGGAGGAGATGAGTAAGTTACGCTGGGATGTAATGGGATTGTCAGAAGTCCGAAGACAGGGACAGGACACGATAATCCTAAATTCCGGTAACTTATTCTTCTACCGGGAGGGAGACCAACTTTCCCAAGGTGGTGTCGGGTTCCTCGTCCGCAAGTCTCTCGTCAACAACGTGATCAAAGTCGACAGTGTGTCGACCAGGGTAGCGTACCTGATACTCAGAATAACCAAACGGTATTCGTTGAAGGTCATCCAGGTATACGCACCGACCTCGGCACACTCCGACGATGAAGTAGAAGCTATGTATGAGGATATATCCGAAGCCATGCATACTTCCGAAACATACTTCACCGTTGTGATGGGAGACTTTAATGCGAAGTTGGGCACAAGGAATGGCGATGAGCTGAGAGTGGGGCCATTTGGATACGGGCAGCGGAACCCTCGGGGACAAAGGCTGGCTGACTTCATGGAGAAGGAGGGCCTCTTTATGATGAACTCCTTCTACAAGAAGCGGCCATCCAGGAAGTGGACGTGGATAAGCCCCGACGGTTCCACGAAAAATGAGATAGACTTCATGATGACGACCAAGAAGCGAATATTCGATGATGTCTCTGTGATCAGCAAGGTGAAAACCGGTAGCGATCACCGTATTGTAAGAGGCACATTGAATATCAATGTCAAGCTTGAAAGGTCGCGTCTGGTGAGGTCTACGCTCCGTCCAAACCCTGTCCAAATCCAAAACCCCGAAGGCTTTCAGCTGGAACTCCAAAATCGCTTCCAGTGCCTTGCCGATTGCAACACAGTGGACGAGTTGAACAACGGGTTGGTGGAAACTGTCCAAGCTGTTGGAGCTGAGTTCTTCAAGACCCAACGCCGAAAGAGGACTCAGAAACTCTCAGGAAACACTCTTAAATTAATGGCAGACCGGAGCGAAATGAAACTACAGTCTTCAGTTGATATGTCAGCCTACGGTGAACTCAATAGACGTATCTGGAGTTCCATGCGACACGACTTGCGTGCTTTTAGTACTTCACGTATTGAGGCCGCAATTGAGCGGAACCAAGGCTCTAAGGTGTTCGCAAAAGATTCGTCTATTGGGCAAAGCCAAATGACAAAACTGAAGACCGAGAATGGTAGACACGTGACACGTGAGCCCGCTACTAACACAGCTAAGGACACCAGAGCCAAGTTAGTCCGACACTATACCGAAGATATCCCGGACGTCAGCCTGTACGAGATTAGAATGGCCCTCAAACAGCTTAAAAACAACAAGGCGCCAGGTGAGGATGGAATTACGACCGAACTTCTGAGAGCGGGTGGTAGACCCGTACTTATAGTCCTCCAGAAGTTATTCAATTCTGTCATCCTTGAAGGTACAACGCCGGAGGCATGGCACAAGAGCGTGGTGGTGCTCTTCTTCAAAAAAGGTGATAACACATTATTGAAGAACTATAGGCCCATCTCGCTCTTGAGTCATGTGTATAAGCTGTTTTCGAGGGTCATTACGATACGTCTCGCACGCAGGTTTGATGAATTCCAGCCTCCCGAACAAGCCGGTTTCCGAAAAGGCTTTAACACCATAAACCACATCCATATGCTACACCAGATTATACAGAAGACCGAAGAGTATAATCGGCCGCTATGCCTAGCGTTTGTGGACTATGAAAAAGCCTTCGATTCAATCGAGACTTGGGCGGTGCTGCAGTCCTTACAGCGATGCCAAATTGACTATAGGTATATCGAAGTGTTGAAGTGTTTGTACAGTAAGGCCACTATGTCAGTCCGACTACAGGACCAGAGTACGGAACAGATCCCATTGCAGAGAGGCGTGAGACAGGGAGACGTTATTTCTCCGAAACTGTTCACAAACGCATTGGAGGATGTTTTCAAGCTCTTGGAGTGGAAAAGATGTGGCATCAACATAAATGGCGAGTATATCACTAACCTTCGTTTTGCCGATGATATAGTCATAATGGCGGAGTCGCTCGATGATCTCAGCACCATGCTCAACGACCTCAGTAGAGTCTCCCGACAGGTTGGTCTTAAGATGAACATGGACAAGACGAAAATCATGTCAAATGCCCATGTTCCACCTATACCGGTAATTGTCGGGAACGATACTCTCGAAGTTGTCGACAAATACGTCTATCTAGGGCAGACTGTCCAATTGGGTAGGTCCAACTTCGACAAAGAGGTCGCCCGAAGAATCCAACACGGCTGGGCAGCGTTCGGGAAGCTTCGACCTATCTTTTCGTCCAAAATACCACAAAGCCTGAAAACAAAAGTTTTCAATCAATGTATGTTGCCAGTGATGACTTATGGAACTGAGACGTGGTCTCTAACTGTTGGCCTCATTACTAAGCTCAAAGTCGCGCAACGAGCTATGGAGAGAGCAATGCTCGGTGTTTCCCTGCGAGATAGGATCCGAAATGAGGAGATCCGCAGGAGAACTAAAGTGACCGATGTAGCTCTTAGGATTGGCAAGTTGAAATGGCAATGGGCAGGCCACATCGCTCGTAGAACTGACAACCGATGGGGAAGAAAGGTTTTCGAGTGGCGACCACGAACTGGAAGACGCAGCGTAGGCCGGCCCCCCACTAGGTGGACCGACGACCTGGTGAAAGCCGCGGGGAGCCGATGGATGCAGGAGGCGAGCAGCCGCTCTAAGTGGCGCTCCCTGGGGGAGGCCTATGTTCAGCAGTGGACGTCTTCAGGCTGTTAATGATGATGATGATGATGATGACATTCAAAATGGAAGTTGCAAGCTCAGAATTCGCCCTATATACAATGCAAGCATATAAACGTGAGTAAAGTTCGATTAAGCCTTAATATTGAAACCAGCAGGTCTGTGTGTCTGCACTCGAATATTGACTTAGTTCCTTTGTAATCACAGAACATTCCTTTCTGCCGTAATCATCGCATGAGGCATGAGGAATACTTGTAATTAGTTGGATACACTACAAACCTTCTGTTCAAGACTACAGTCCGATACTAGAAAACATATGTAGTTTGATGCCATTGTTGCTCTGTACATAAAATCAAACCCGTACCTAACGAGATGCACCATTGTTTCAGAATCAGAAGTATTAAGAAGCAGATAAAAATATTTTTATAAATATATAATAATATATATATATATAAGATTATGGCTCAACACCCAGGGCTTTCCGCTGGCACAGAATATATAATAGAACTGCAGGAGAATATTGTTTGCCACAAGGAGCCGGTACACATCAGTACCTAACAATATATTGCTTTACTAGTTTATCTAAAACACTTACAATAATATTAATACTACGAACATTATAATATCGTTACACAAGACGGAAATCTTAATATGTACTTATAAGAACTAAGTATACGCTAATAAATGTGATTTAAATAAAATAAGCGTTTTAATAGATAATTATATTTAAGTAGGTATATTATGTAGGTACCTATATATTAATGAAAATCGTGAAAATTTCAACCCATGCATCTAGCTTGAGCTTGATTCTTTTTAATGTAAATTATACACATTTTAATTATGTAACAGTATGAAATATTCAACAATAATTCAAGATAATTAGTAAGTATAAAATGAAACACAATTATGTGGGCGGTAGTAGCCGCCATATTTATAATCTTTTATCTTTTAAATTTTTATATTTTTTACGTAAATGCCATTTTGCCTTTAGATTTGCCTTCTCTACGTATCTCGTCTACAGACTACCACGAGAACATACTCGGGCCGAAGTGTCAAATAGAGCTTAGACGGTTGTGTGCATGTTAACGTTTGTCGACAAAAATCGAGAAAAGTTCCACAGATAGATAAACATTCGCGTTATCTCTTCATTTGACAGCATGATGAGTTTCTTGCGCTGCCATGTTAGCACAGGTAGACATAATGTGATATCTCTATTTTTGACGACATAAAGTGTCGAGAAAATTTTGGCGCGGTGCGCATCCTAGCCCGGATGAACAAGATAGCAACACACGAACATGAACTTATATCCCAGCAGGTCCGTCGACGTCGTCGTCTCAGCCCGCGCCCACAGCGGCTCGTACGCACGAGACGGAAAGTGAAACGCGCAAGTTGCACGCACTGCGACTGTCGTTGCTATCGGCAGCTTTGGACTCGCTGCCTACTTTGAGGACCCTGCCAGGCGTTAGGGCTATACCTTTCCTGCAGGTTAGTGCGTTTATTTTATTTTATTTATTTGGTTCACCAACAGTTGATACACAGTTTCGATTACTCAGGTTTCTAAGCTTAAAAATATTAACTATGTGCGCAACCAATTATAGGCAAACACAGCGTGCACTATTCTGAGATTAACAAAATTACTATTGTAAGTACTGTTAAGATTCTAACCTTAATTTGTAGGTATAACATATTTGTTAAAATTATACTAATTGTACAATCCCTAGCGAGAAATAATTATTGATCACTTACTTTTTAAACTTAAATGCCACAGTTAGGAAGGTACTTACTATTATTATATTGATATCATGAATCCACTGAGCCCATCAACAAACGACGGAGCTTAGGAAGGCTATCGTAATGCAAGTCAAACCGTGTCATTGTGGTTGTATATTTTACAAAATCGGGGAATAGGGGAGTTTACACCTAGTACTGTTCTCCTAGGGGGGGGGAGGGTTCTCCAGGTTCTAAAGGAGTAATTTTGAACCTGGGATATCTGCGCGGTACTCTAAAACAAATTTTTGAATTGCGTTGAATGTTCCGGGGCTGTTTGGGCTTTGGCGGAACTTTTGGGGTCCTGTTTTCTAAACATTTTGGGGTTACGCTACTTGCACCTGTTTGTTGCTATTTTATAAAGTGTCTGGTGTTTCCCAAAGTATAAGGATCAACAAATTAATTGGCATCAGTGTTTCCTATCTAGGGACGTCAATGGACTTTCCTGTTTTCAAGTTGTCTTTTGTGTTTTTAGTGACCTTGAGCTTTTTGCTGTATGAAAGTATAATTAAATAAAACGAGATATTATTGAATATATTTTGGTCTCATAACCTCTATGAAGATCTTATAATTTTAATAGTGGAAAGGTAATCGTTTGATCAACACCTTATTATCTATTGAACTAGGTGGTCCTAATGCTAGCCGGGGACCTCGATTCAAGCGTAGAAGGCGACCGAGCAGTTCTCGACCGACTCCTCGAGCTACTAGTGAGCGAACTCGACATCCAACCCGATGAGAAGGTTGCGACAGAACAGGACGCGGATAAGAAGGAACTGCAACTTGCCATCATGAGGCTGGAGTTGTTAGTGTCAGAGTTGGAGAGTGACAACGAGGTGGCTGATGAGGATCTGATCCCGCCGGTGCATGTGAGGACTAACAGGCGTGAGCTGCAGCTGGTTATCATGCGGTTCCTTAGTGAGTATTGATTTTGTATCAACTTTTTGTCTGTAAAATAGGTTTGCTTTTTATACACAATGTGGTTGGTTCATTTAATAATAATGATCATCAGGTTTAAAAGCGTTGAAACAGTGTAACTAATAAAAAATAGGGGTAGTAAACTCGAATTCAATCACCTTAATTTTACGTTGAGGAGTACTTCGATGACATTTTTTTCCAATTATTTTGATGTAATAAAATTGGGAATTTTGTTTATCTATATCTGAAGCTCTTTATCATATTTTATATGGGATCAACGCGCAAGGTTCTTTTATTAAACGAAATTCACGTAAGTCGGTCCGGAAATATTGGGGAAGTAGGTGAACATACACAAACAAAATATATATTTAAATATTCTGTCAAGCCTATGATAAGTTGGTGGACAAAATGGTGTTTATGGGAGGGGGAGGACTGTGTGGCGCCTTCCGGCGGTTGATGTGATGATGTAGAGTTCAGCTACCGCCTTGCAAGATTGGTTGCAGCTCGATCAATAAGCGTTTACCATCACCTCTAGGGCCCCATTTTACAAAGCTACAAGTCATATAGCAAAAACCACGCAACACAACCAACAAAAATTAAAATCATGCGTTTTATAAAGCTACAATATAACAAATGTACAAGCTACATCCCCCATCTATCTGTGAAAACTGTTAAAGGCTAGTTTGTTAACATGTTTTGAGCTAAAGGTTTTTTAAGCTGTTAGTTTTCTAAGTAAGAAATAAATAAATATATTAATTCACTCTATGATTTACAAGCACTTGTTTGTAGATCATGGACAATCTTAGTCTTTTTTAATTTTTGAAATGTAAAATCCCCCCCAGGCGTGCTGATGGCGCGGTGGAAGACGTCGGCGTCGGGCGGCACGCCGGCGCGCGCGGAGGTGACGGGCGGCGCGTGCGCGGCGCACGTGTCGCGCCTCACCGCCGCCGCGCTCGTGCGCGCCGCCGCGCCCGCGCACTGCTACCGCGTGCTCGCCGCGCTGCTGCCCTACTGGAAGGGGAGGATACTGAGTGAGTACACTATAGTCCCTAAATTTTCAACAACCAGCAAGATTTGACCGCGTGCCTTCCAACTCTCTGGATTGAAATTCATAATATTTTTTTTGTAACAAGGGGTGACACAATTTCAAAAAAATTCCATAAAAATTCTGGCTATAGGTACAGGTGTACAAATATTCTACCACCAGGTCCGTCAGGCCAGGTTCACTAGGTGGACCGATGATCTGGTGAAAACCACGGAGAGTCGGTAAAAAGAAGAAAATGCAGTTGGCGAACAGCCGCTCAAGGTGGTGCTCTCGGGGGGAGATGTGCACGTCTGCAGGCTGTTGATGATAATGACGCCTAGTTCACAAAACTTTAAGCAACCACCAACATTTGAACAATTGGACCTGCACCTTTCAACTCGCCAGATTGAAATTCAAAACTATTTATTTTTGTGAAATCTGAGTAACAAAATTCAGAAGATGAATTTTGGCATCTATCTTCCGTCAAAATTCGACCTATAGGTAGAGGCGACAAATATTCGTAATGGGATTTAATTTAATTGTATCAGTATATGTGGAAGATTAACCGTTCTTTCAAATTACTCCATGGTCACATGCCCAATTATCGAGTAGTGCACTTTGAAACCCTTTCTTCACTAATATAGATGCGGGAACAACGCCGACCACCCAGCAATTGCTGAAGCCGCAGCCTCCTCAACCGCTGCCTGACATGCAACCATTCTTTGTCAAGGAGTACGTGAAGAGTGAGTTTAGCGTTGATTCTGTTATTCAACCAAAAAAGAAAGAAATTTCTGAGACAACCATGCGTTATGCAACGCCAGAAGCCGTCGGTTGGTTTAAAAATTCTAACATCAAGGTCTGCCAAATAAGAAAACTGGTCAAAATGGACTATTCAAGTAAAGAAATTCAGGCGTAGAACGGACAGTGGTCCGAGAATTGAAAAAGTTTTTTGATTTAGAATATTTATTTTGTCAGATTTTGTTAAATACCTACAATATTTACCTGCTAAAATCATCCAAATAACACACCTTGTATCTTCGCAAACGTTGCATGATCTAAGTATTAATTCATGTCTTATATCTACTCAATTATCACAGGCCAAGCGCTAGAAGTATTCGACAACTACCCGCAGCTCCTCATGGAGATGGCATTACGCCTGCCGTGCCAGATACACAAACACTGCGACCCGGCCAACTTTGATGCGCGTTGGCGCACTTTACTCTGCGAGTATATGATGAATCAGCAGACACCGCTCAGGTAACTTCATGATCCCAATTTTTTACAATTCCCGCTTTCAATGGAAAAATACGGCAACCCCATGTTGCCGTATTTTTCACTTGTTCTAATATTGTTGATGAATTCACAGTGTTTACCTTAGTCCCTTCTGGCAGAGAAAAACACTGTGTACAAACAGATGGTGCTATGCTATTTTGTTATATCGTAAGTTTGACCGAACGACCACGATTCTTGTGAATCTTAGTAAGCAGTTTCATTATTTATATGGATGTTTGTCGATTCAGTGTTTGAACATTTTTTCAATGGTCTCGGGGTTGTGAATGTAAAAAACAGTTGTTCAGATTTAAGCGAAGCAAAGACAGACTCGCGAGAGCTGCAGCTCCCAGAGCCACTAGTAATATCTGAAAGCATTAATCAAGTCATTTCACTCTGTTGTCTAATCGCCCGCAGCAAGCAAATCCGCAAGCTGCTGCTGCTTACCCTCCCGCCAGCAGCGCTAGGCATTAAAAATGATAGTAGTCTCACTCTGTGGCTCGGTTCGCACAGGAAGCAAGTCCGCAAGCTGCTGCTGTTACTATGCGGCACGCGCGAGCGGTACCGGCAGCTGCGCGACGTGCACGCGCTCGACACGCACCTGGACGCGGCGCGCGCGCTGCTGGCCACGGACCTCGCCTACGACAAGCTCGTGCAGCTCATGGACCACCTCAAGGTAACGCGACGGGAGCAGCTCTTTACAAGTGGGATCGACGCTTCGGATCGGAGTTATCTTTCCTGTGTTGTACCGACATTGAACTTCCTCGTCTAGGGAACTTCTCAAATTCAATGATATGTATGAAATTCCGGTTTTGTTTCCCATCTCTTTCCGTGGGTGCCGTAAAATCTGGCTAAAGAAATATTCATTGAGTGGACGACAGCATTCTTCTCGGTCTGCATTAAAATGTAGTACGGTCACTGGCCGGGCTAGACAACATTTTTTCGACACTATCTCGTGAGAGACCGTGACAACTATGGTAGTGCCTAAGTGTGTCTCACTCTAGCAGCGACGATAAGTTTTCTCGCGGTGCGCATGTTAGGCCATCAGGACGCCAGCCAAGCGTGGTGATTACGGTAAAGCCTGTGTTCTGCAGTGGATGCAAAAAGGCTGCTGATTGTGTGACTTACGAAATTACTCTTTAGGTAGATGGACTCTTGAACGAGCAAGTTGCACTGAAGAGTCACCCCCATCCTACGATAAATCTAGCAACGCTGCTACGCGCATCTGCTGCTCAACTGCTGTCAATGTTCGTACAGTTTTAACAGCAGTTGAGCGGCAGACGTGTTTCAGCAACGCTGCTAGATTCATCGTAATAGGAAGGCAGATATAAACTAAGATGAACGACATGTACTTGATGTGTGTTCGGTATTAAAAGGTATTGTGTATGTCCGGCAGGCGTGCGCGGAGATAGTGAGCTCCCGCACCGGCAACTGGCAGCACACGTGCGCCGCCGAGCGGGTGACAGCGCTCGCGTGGCTGGTGACCGTGGCGCGGCGCGTGCACCCGCACGTGGCGCCCACCGTGCTGCACCTGGTGCAGTGTGCGCTGTGCGCGCCCGCCGCCAAGGTTGGTACAACTGGCAGCACACGTGCGCCGCCGAGCGGGTGACAGCGCTCGCGTGGCTGGTGACCGTGGCGCGGCGCGTGCACCCGCACGTGGCGCCCACCGTGCTGCACCTGGTGCAGTGTGCGCTGTGCGCGCCCGCCGCCAAGGTTGGTACAACTGGCAGCACACGGGCGACAACGGTACCTTTACATGCTGCCGGTGTTGTTACTGAAAACGGTGGCTATCTTCTCATACTTGGAAGCCACGACTTGATTTTTACACACATTTCCAATAGGCATGATAACTACTATTAAAAATGAACAAGTAAAATATTACTTTCATAAAGAAGATTAAAGATGAATGCAATAATTGAAAACATAAGTAAAAAAATAAATCACGGAGTAATAAGCTTTTAAAGTTTCTGTAGGGGGGCATCTCCTGTCCTTTTCTCGAGAAACAGAGCACCTCCACAGTTACTATGAAAAATCCACTCGTGACGTCACATGCCAGACATTGTATGTAAAGTTATCACAGCTTAGTAATGAGATACTATGAACGCCATTGCTCTGTAGGGCGATTATGTAACTTTCATTTCAATCAGTTTCATTAAGAAATATGTATTTATTATAGTTTTGCGATTATGTACGACATTCTGTATCAATCAAAGTCAATAAAAGTTCGATTGCAACAAGTTTGCCACAGAAAAGGATTTGACAGAACAAAAATTTCATCGATATGAACATTTGCGATTACGTACATAGATTTCAGCCGAAATGACGGCAGAAATTACATTCTCCATAGAAACAGGCTAGAGGTTGTTTCTTGCGAACTTTTATTGTTGTTTTTCTTCACATTGGACATCTTCAAGCAATATAAACGCATAAGTAGTAAATCATAAAATACTTACTTACTATATCCAGTGTGACCATCTAAATTGCAGATTCTGCCCTAAATAGGCTAGAAATCTTCCTCAACAAAGAATTATGCCTCAAGTCTTTTATAATATATTGCTAGTTGACCCAACCCGGCTCGCGCGGGTTAATAATTTTTACGTCTTACCTAACCCTGTTTAAGCGGCTTCAATATTGATCGATTGTTCGTGTTACGTTGGCGCGCAAAAACGTCGTTGGCTGTACGCGATTATCAATAGTTATGTATCCTCCTGTCTTCTAATTTTTGCGTGCCTGACAGGGCCCATGACGTTTATGTTTATGTTTCAGCCCTTTGGGAGCTGACCAATGAATAAAAAAGTAATCATATGCAATTTTTATTTATATCTTAAAAGGTAAATAACAGTCAATTAGCGCGCCAGTTTACCGGCAGTAGGATATTGATCGGATGAAAACTATCTTAGTTACATGGTTGCTAGTGAGGCACTCCCTCTAGTCCGCACGGCAGGTATGGTATTTAGTTTCTTCTAGTTTCAGTGAGGAAGTCTGATGAATGAATTACAAATTAATATTATTAAGTTATTAAAACTAATAAAGAGCTGCAGCTATGAGACCTCCGATTTTTACTTCAAAATATCAATAACCCCCATATCTGCCGACATATGCCACATTTTTAAAATAGTAAACTTGAGAGCTAGTTCTGCCAAATGGCAGAAATCTGCCACAAATGGTCACAATTATTATAACTCTATTTTTTCATTGACAATGACAATGACATTTCCTGTTTCAACAAAAACATAGGCCAAAGAACCGTATAATGCAGCCAAATAAAAATGATTAGTCATTTCAACACGTTTTCTATATAAACCTTGCTTTTTAAATTGGTCGGGTTGGCTGCAACTTCACTTTGGTTGTTATCGATAAAAACCGATTGAAATAGATATAAAAACCCTTACGTAATCGCAAATTATCGATACACACATGTAGCTATTTCAAATGTGTTTCAATCAACCCAGTGTTTGTAACAGGTTTACATAATCGCTCTACAGATGTCACTGGCCGTTTGAGCTATCTCTTTCTATTCCGGTTTTTAAAATGCTTGTAACATTGTAATTTTTTGAGATATTTTATTTTTGTTTTCACAAATGTTTATCTTTTGAGGAATATTATTAATTTTTTGAACTACAGTACAGTACACAGTAAAAGGATGGCGCGCTGCATAATAACGATGCACACATAGTGTGCGTCCGACATGTTTTAAATTATAATAGGAACAAAAACTTGTAACCTAGGTTACATTTCATCTCTTGACATAATGGTCACATGTTAATGTTAAATGGACAGGATTATAATGATTCCTTATTTTACAGGCAACAACATCGGAAAACACTGACCGCGAGAAGAGCACCGAAAACGATAATTTCGTGTCCGATGGATCCAAGTTCCAAGAACAGAGAGTTCCCGCTTTAGTACAACAGATACTGAAACAGGTTTGTTTTTTAACGTTTTCTTTGGAATGTTTAGGAATCTGCCTGCCTTATTTTTAACCTAGCTATACCTAAACTAAGATTATAGGTAGCAAGCTTTCGAGTCGAACAGTTGTAGAATGTTTGTGGTTTTTAGGTACCCGAGGAAGAACTGAAGATGTTTGTGAAAGCATTCTTACTGGAAACTAACACGACTTCGGTGCGTTGGCAAGCGCATGCTCTTCTGCTTGCAATCTACAAGTTAGTATTTTAATCTTGTTACATGAACAGGTTTCCTAAAAATAACACTGAAAATGTATGGAACATCAAAGTATCGTGCTAGGTTAATGGGTTTTAGGAATTTTAATATCTTTGTAGAAGTCCTTAAGTGATTTTGAAATCCATTCCATGATACATAGTACTGTGGTTTATTTTTTAAACTGGCAATTTTTTTTTAGTAACTCAACCCCAACGGATCAAGCATCGCTGGTATCCCTCCTATGGAGCATCTGGCCGACTTTGCCACAGTACGGACGCAAGGCAGCGCAGTTTGTTGACCTATTGGGATACTTCACTTTGAAGACCCCAGATATTGATACTGAGGTAAGTGATATTATCGGCTATTGCCCATAATACTCATCAGTAGTGGTACTTACCAGTTAGTAGGTACCATTTTTGGATAGAGAGAATGAACAATTGTTGCTAAACAGTTGTAAAACTATCAACCACATTATCTCATGGACTGTGTTGATCTGTTTCCACTAGTCTTCTCTAAAATAATGTTGTATGGTTGGAAATGTGACTTACAAAAAAGTATCCGATGAATACAATGTATTTTATGGTATTGTGGAAGGTAGTGTACTAAGGTAAAAGCCTTAAGTTAACTAACTTTACCAAACATTCCTCAGAATTACGTAGGCAGCGCAGTAGAACTCCTGCGCAACCAGAACTCCCTGCTATCGTCGCACGGCAACGCAGCGCTTTACGCCGCTTTAGGCGCTTTCGTCGAGCTGGACGGGTACTATCTGGAGTCGGAGCCGTGCCTCGTTTGTAACAATCCTGAGGTGCCGATGGCGACTATAAAGCTGCCTACCATAAAGGTAAGCCATGTATTAAGGTCTTAACTCCTGTACGGGATTTCTTGCTTTATTTTCAGTTTATGTGCAGTATTAGCGGTAACACCTGACGCTAACTACTTACCATTAAGCGTGCTGACAGCTTGTTTGTCTGGCCATATTATAAAAATAATGAAGCTGAGGATAATGATAATGATGAATCTTAAACGTGGTATAGAAGTTGAATCTATCGACTCAATTTTATGGTTTTGGTTCATACCACTAGTATGTTATACACGAATAGAGCCTGTGAAAGTGGTCCTTCGAGCTTAAAATGTGCTTTATAAATTGGTTCTTCAACCGAGCCTAAGCTGGACTTTTGTATGATGCTAAATCAGAAGTCTCAATACCTGTATGGTCAAAACTATTTTTTGGGCCAATGTATTTATTTTAGCGTTTATACACAGATTGATTCGAAATTCACGACAACGACCCAAATAGTGAAGCTGGTGAATAGCCACATGATAAGCCGCATCAGCCTGCGCATCGGCGACATCAAACGAAGCAAGATGGTGCGCACCATCAACTTCTACTACAACAATAGAACTGTACAAGCAGTGCAAGAGCTGAAGAATAGACCGGGTAAGCAAATATACACTTTACTAACTAAACCGTTGAGTCTGACTTGCATTACTCCAACTCATATTATGTTTCAGGCATGTTAGCACAAAGCGAAGCGCGTTATTAACAAAGCCATAGAGTGTAAAGTTGAACGTTTAATACTAGCATATAGTTATAATTATTACGTTTCAGGCATGTGGCATAAAGCGAAGCGCGTCCAGCTGCAATCGGGACAATCGGAAGTGCGAGTCGACTTCCCGCTTCCGATCGTTGCTTGTAACTTGATGATGGAATATGCGGACTTCTACGAAAATCAGCAGGCCACGGGTAAATATTAAATTCACTGAATTGTGAAGTGACATTAATGATTTATATGTCATATTTGGAATAAGTTCTTCAATGTTTTGCTAACTATTTTGTTCACATCTTAATTTATTCTGTAGGTGAATCGCTACAATGTCCCCGATGCTCTCAGTCTGTACCAGCCAATCCCGGGGTTTGCGCCAACTGCGGTGAAAATGTGTTCCAGTGCCACAAGTGCCGGTAAGTTCTTTATTTGATTTTTTGTGTTTGTGTTCTCAGTGTACAAAATCACTAGATTTTTGGTCGCGTTTCAATCAATTTTAAGATATTTCTAAACCTCAATGATTCACAATAAGTTTGGTGTAACAATGGGCGATCTTATCGCCAAGGAACTTCGGTATTTGCTTACTATAAAACTGCTACTGCTACTTTACTTGCTATAAAACTGTATATTTCCCACAGCGCAATAAACTACGACGAGAAAGATCCGTTCCTGTGCCACGCGTGCGGTTTCTGTAAATACGCTAAATTCGACTACACTCTCACCGCTCGACCGTGCTGCGCCGTCGACACCATCGAGAACGATGAGGAACGGAAGAAGATGGTGCAGACTATTGGTACGCTTTTGGATAAAGCGGACCGCGTGTATAGACAACTCGTCGCGAACAAACCTGTGCTTGAGGTAAGACTTGTAAGAATAGCGCGTGAGACGCTATGGTGCATCACTGTGTCTCTCTCTTATTTTCTCTATGTTGCGTCGTTGATACCTTTGAGATGATATAACGCAATAGAATGCTGAGGTCTGTGACACTTCAGTATTTGCTATTAGGAGAGTGTTATTGTTGTGTTTTCCTAAAACTACTAATACTGAGCTAATTTGAGATGAGGCTAAAATTAATATGACAATTGATTTAATTAAAAAAAAGTTACGTTGCATCTTAATCGCTGTTTTTGGCGCCTTCCTGTGTAGAATGGCAATGTTGTTGCCTTTTAGATATTCCGTTAAACATTCATTGACGGTATTTGCATTCCAGCTTATTTTCTCTTTGTCACCGTTCTCATAATTATTAATTTGTAATTTAGCCAGATGCAATATTCGTTAATTCTTTTGAAAGGAAACTAACTCAAGTAATTTTATGATGAGAAATCGATTTTTCGTTCAACAATAATACATTATTTATATCACTTTAGTTGAATGGTGTTTGCCTCAAGTTAGGAGATACGTGCTGGAAATAATAGGGAAAACCTTTTCCTAGCAATGGGACACGCGCTTAAAAAGAGATTTATTAACATGTAAACCATATTCTACAGCTTTTCCTAACTAGAGAACTGTTTTAGTTGTCTAGTTACTAGCTAATGGCCGCGAAACTAGTTACAAAAACGCCTACCTTTCTCCGCACAGTCCCTCCTGCACAAGATAAGCGAGCACCGGTTGGAAGGGCGCGCGGGCGACGAGCACAGCACCGCGAGCAGCGCATCGTTCGGCGGCACGCAGATCAACCGCGTCATACAGACGCTCGCGCACAAGTACTGCGTCGATAGCAAGACGCACTTCGAGGACCTCTCCAAGATCATACAGAAGGTGCTGGCTTGCAGGTCAGTGGGTTGCCTATTTTGAGATTAGTAAATTCGATTTATATGTTAATTTTAAAACCTTCTAATAGAGCTCGTAATCGAAACATTTGACAAAAAAAGCAATATAGAAGACATTTTTTTGAAGACATTTTTCAGTCCTTAGTACTCCTTAGTATGTCTTCACCAGTCGTTAAACCATGTCTACTAGTCATATTATTTTTCAAATGGTTTAAAAATTCTGTTGCCAGGATAAGCCATTTGCCTGTATGAAAAGGAAAGGAATCTTATTTCAGCTAGAGTTGGGCGTGATTAATACTGACCTTTTGGTTGTGCACAGGAAAGAACTCGTCTCCTACGACAGGTCACAAAGCGAACAGTTGAAAGGCGACACATTGCCGGTCTACGCTGGATTGGTGCAGAACTACGATGGAGAGTTCTCTAAAGGTAAATTATATCTATTTAAAACAGGTGCACAATATTACCATAGTGGCATTCATCGCCTGTTCTCCACTGAAGAAAATTCTGGGTTAAGTACTAGATGTTACCGCACATGCTGAATGTAAACCGCGGTTCGTTCGTTTCTGCTTTAACTGCGTCCGTATGTCCTTGGCGTGAAGTGTGGTCTGTGTCAAAGACTGTGTATGCAGTTTCTACGCGTCATTTGTATTTCTATGTAGTTAAGTTTCATCCAAAAGAGTTTACCAGCATAAATTCAATCTCTGGTGATGGTATCTACTTCTCCCATGGTCAAACTAGCATTCCTGTGTAAGGGCCAAGCAGGTGGGTGCAGCGTATGCTATTGGAAATCGCAGGCGATTGTTGTGTAGTTTTATTTTCGTCCTGCGTACTGAGGCGGCGAGTGCTAAATGCAATCCCAGGGGATTGTCGTCCGAAGTCCTATTTAAATTATATTTTCGTTCTATAGAGTCTGGAGGCGGATGCTACGGATGTTCGCTGGCGTGCGCGGAGCAATGTCTGACGTTGCTACGTGCGCTGGCGTGGCGCGCTTCTCACCGCACGCGTCTGTGCCGGTTCGGGCTCGTGCAAGAACTGGTGCAGCATAACCTGCATCGTGGGACCCCGCAGGTATTACTTCACATCATTTTAGCCACTGCTAAATGTAGGTCTCCCTCATTGGTGGGGGTTGTCATAATAATCCCGCATGACAGGTGCCTTGGTGATCACAGTGGCCGCGAGACGATGGAGTGGTCCTATTCTTACGCTGGGACTAGGTATAGCTATACTTTGAGCAAATCCTTTTATGATGAATGGAAACCGGAGTTCGTAACTGCGCAGGTTACTGTTGATTTGTTTGTTGCGTATTTGTTTGTGTACCAACGTAGCACGCACACTAAATTGTGTCGCGGCGCAACTTTAAGCTAGAAGCTGAAATACGTCTACTGCTGAACACACACCTCCGTTTGAGGGGTTGGCAACTCGTCACCAAATCACCATGTTTTTCAGGCATCTTGGTGATTGCAGTATTGTGTGTCTCTATAATGCAGATAGAGGAGAATACTGCTGCCGTTTCGCTGAATATTCCCTTAGCCGGTTCTTGCAGCAGCCACGGGAAGGTCGGTGGTCTTATTTTTGCACTGGGACCACACGGGAATGCGTGATGTGGTCCAAGCTGACACGATATTTGTGAAAAAATCTCTTAAATCTGATATCATGAAATTATTTTGGCACCGATGACTCAATCCTACCTAATCCGTTTTATAAAACATCTATCAATTATCTAGTGCCAAGAAGAAGTTCGCGCTCTCATCTGTCTAGTGACGCGCGACAACTTGCCAGCGACTGAGCAACTGTGCAACATGCTATCGCAACGTATCACATTGTCACTGATGGGACACGCAGCTTCGCAGGACCACAACAACTCTGTAAGTTTCTTAGCCAAAGAAAGTGATAACATGAGAGTCGTTTTCATTTTAGCGATTTTTCTAAATAAGGGAGTTGGCTACACTTTCAACTCTTATTTGAGTCAATGACATTGGAAATATGCTGACACTCCTAAAATTTGATGTGTAATGTACTTCATCTCGGTTTTCGACATCAGTGACTCTTTATTACCCACTGCGTAATTTAAAACTAAATATGTTTTGATCCAGGTGAGGCCACTGGTGCTGTTGCTGGGCTCACTGGTCAAAGTGCAAGACTCCGTCGAATGTTGGGAGACGAGATTGCGCTGTATCGTCAAACTTTGGGTCTGGTACGTATTCATGACATTTCCATTGCAAAATCGCATTAGATGTATCATTTAGTTTTGAAGTAGGTACTTGTTTTCCTATTTCACAAATGTTGATGTTAAATAAATGAATTTTGTATGTTTCTATTCTTTTCTTTGTTGCGTAGGTGTTGTCCACAACTGACAGAAGTTGCCGGCATAGCTCCGGCCGCTAACGCTATTCTGAAGGCGGAGGCCTTAGCCGGTATTCCCGGCATCAATACCTCATCGCCTAACTGTAAGTAAACTATAGTATCACTAATTTAGCATTGAAATCCATTAACAGTTTATCTCTCCCTCTCTGCCTCTTTAGTTCGATTGGCATTATTTACGTCAGTAACTGCAGTTCTTTTACATATTTGTATATATGCCAGCGCACCAGTTCGCGTTGCAACAAGTGGCCCTCCCCTGCTTGAAGTACATGCAGCAGATCATGGCCCCGCCCGCCGCGTCTGCATCCACCACGTCCGCTGATACTGAACAGTCGAAGGATTCTAAGGTATTTTAAATAACTCCTCGACACACATGTTGATTACTACCGTGCGTTTCTTGCTCCGCGCATCGCTGTGGAACTTCTTGGGAGTCTTGGGACTTTACACTCCACGTTTTTGACTATGAAATATGTTACATGTGTGCATGTTGCAAATTAAGCAAGGTACATTTGGAGTTGAGCAGAACCAACTTTTGATTCACTGTATAAGCTTTGTGTGGAATTTTTTAGCAGCTTAGCACGGATGGTGTTGTTAGCTAAACCATAGATATGTAGGATGTACAAGATCGACTACGACAGTTTGAAAATTGGACAAGAAATGTCAGAAATGATTTGTGGGAAAAACGTTCGTAGTGGAAAGGTTCTGTCGGCCCATAATCGAATCGTTTTGTCGGTGAATTGTTCGTAGTTTAAAGGTTCTGTCATCAATTAGCTCAATAATGAATCGTTCTGTCGGCGAACCATTCATAGTGGAAAGGCTCTGTCGTCGATTTGACCATGAATGAATGGTTCTGTCGGCGAATCATTCGTAGTTGAAATGTTCTATCGGTGAACTACCCATAAACGAAACATTCTGTCGGCGGATCATCCGGCAGGGAAACATTTGTCGGAGAAATGTTTTAGAATCTTTTTCCTGCCTAACATTTTCCCCGTGCTCTTCTTAATGCAGATTTTTTTTCTACCCTTTCCCTTCGTCTTTCTCTCTCCAGTCTCCCTACACCTTCATGCCTTTATCCTCTTTTTGTAAAACCTATATATGGGGGAAATCGAGGGTACATAATGTTAGTATAGGAAACCACACTACTTAACACACCATTGTAACCACACGATTCCTTTCCAGGAGGCACCACCATCTGCAACTCCATCGACCAACGCTGTGGCATCTTCAACCGGCAACGTGGTGGTCGACCTCGCAGCGTGGTTGGCTGGAAAGGTTCCACATTCACAATGGCGACGTCTCTTAACTACACGCGATCCGCCGCCGGCTGAAGGCGCATTACCGCCCAGAGATTCGCATCTTGCGCTTAAATACCTCGCGAAATGGCGTGAAAGGGTTAGTACAAAACAATACTGAACTTCAACGTTATTTTAATATAAAATAAAATAAATATGTGTGAAAAATTTCACACAGCGCCATCATAGCTTGTACTATGGGAACCAGATAACTGATATAATACTTATATACTTTTTTGTTTGTAAATACATACATAGAATACAATATAACACCCAGACGCAGAACAAACATCTATGTTCATCACACAAATGTTTGTCCTGAGTAGAAATCGAACCCACAGCAATATGGCGTATACTTACTTGTAGTCGTTCATGGCAAGGCCACACTACCAATGGCGACTTCGGACTTGCAGCATGTGTGTGCGTGCCTTCAACTTTAGCATGACAAAGCCGTGAATTTGCACTGTAAGATTACACTAATAAGGTGTACTCTTGTTTGTCGTCACTTTTAGCGGGCATGATTGCCGCATTCATTACATCGTCATGGTGACATCGTAAAAGCCTAAAACCAAAACGCTACTCTCTCGCAACCTCTGCCTTATGTTTTTATTTCTAAATGAAGTGGATGTAAAACTTGCAGTCCTGTTCGAGGTATTTTGTGTGACCGAACCCCCATAACCATTGAAAGAATAAAACGAGTATTCTGTATATCAGTATTCTGTATAGTTCCTTCCAGTTTGGTATTGCAATGCTAAAGTTTATACAAAACGGCATTTTTTCCTTTTCGTCTAGGCAAGTCGGCAGTCGCCCTGTGAGAATTTTAAGCTGTCCGTTCACTTGTTCTACGTTCAGCAGTGGACGTCTTCAGGCTGCTGATGATAATGATGATGATGACTTGTACAGTGGTTTAACGGTGTGATTGTTCCAGACGCTTCTATCGCACGGCATGCGTCCATTATCGCTGGAAGCAAGCGGTTGGCTCCGCCCCGTGATGTTTGACCCGAGCTCACGGATCGCACGGGATGCTGCCTGTCAGATGGTTCGCTCACTCTGCGACTCATACGAACGGACCAAGGCGGTAAATGTTACATACATCTCAATATTCCAACGTATACACATAAGAAAAAATAATTAAATCAAGAAAAATTGGCTTTTGGTTAAAAAATTGCCTCTTAGCAACGCCTTAGTGACACCTTTGTAAATGTTAATTAATGATGAGCTAGTAACTTGATTCCAAATTAGGATGAGCTTGTCGTTTGTTTGATGTTACTTGACACAGCTCAGGTTGCCCATAAAAGTTGTGGTGTCACTATATAACTTCAGATATAAATAAATAAAAAAATAATGAATCTGCCACAGGTGCTGATTTTACTGACAAGCTTCTTACCTGAAGTTGGTGCCGCTGGGGAAGCGAGCGAACAGTTCCTACAGCTCTATGAAAGTAAGCAATCGTTTTTGGATCTTTAACTCTTCAATATGACATCTCCACTTTATAACCTTTCCCATTTATACATATCTGCTTTTTCACTAGTTTTTTTCAATTATCAGAAAGCTATTTTTAGACATAACTAAAACAGAAGTGAAGAGATTTGTTTAATCCTATTGAAAAACCGCTTTATTTTACTAATTAACGTTGTTTCTTACAGCTCTTGCATCGGAAGCTCCTTGGAAGCAGTTCCTAGCGTTACGTGGCGTATTACAACAAATAGCCGACTTAATGACGAAGGAGATTGAGCAGTTGCATCGCCTTGAAGAGACCACTTTGACATCAGATCTAGCGCAAGGTAAGCAACGAAAAATCAGTGCCATTAGATGCCCCATATAAGCTCAGTAAACTTACTTACTGGTCTATGCTTTAAAGTGATCTATCAACTTCAATATGAAGATCTTGAATATTTAATAGTACAGGTACAGACAATTCACTTCGCGAAGTCACTTTAATAAATAGAGACTCTTGCAACAAGGTCATAAAATGTATTTCAGGTTGCACAGCGCTACAAGCCTGCCCTAAACTCCTGCCTTTCTTTCTACCACTATGGTGCGGCTTTTCTGATGCACTATTTTCATTCACTATTCCATAACGCGTTTATGAATAATAAAGTTTTATTAACAAGAAACGCCACAACCATTAATAAAAATATAAACAGCGTAACCTCATTCGTTCTTCCCTCCAGGTTACGCCCTCAAGCGTCTCACCGAGCTACTGTCAATGTTCCTCGAAGAGGGCGGCGCGAGACGCGCGTACAAAACTCGGCTGGTCGGCGCTGTGCTGGGGGGATACCTCTCGCTCCGGCGCCTCGTGGTACAGCGGACTAGGCTCACTGACGACACCCAGGAGAAACTACTGGAGCTGTTAGAAGAGATGACTACAGGTAACATGAACTGCTTAAAATTACGAACATATGGAAACAACACTGTCAAATCCTAGCTGGTTATATAAAACTTGTTTCGAAAACAAACCAATGTAATTTTTTGAAAATTGGTGCATTTTTTACGCTGCAAAATGTTACGCCAACTTTGGTTGACTTGGTTTGGTTTGTGAGACTGCGTATGGCTCTGTTCTTAAAAATGTATGTCCTATCCATTTCAGTTGCAAAAACTCTTACGTCCCATTCTCAAAAGGTTGTCAGCTTTCAATAGAATTACCATGTCAGACGACGGTGCTTGCATTTCTCTCACAGCGCGATGTGAGGAGCATTTTTAGTTTTTAGATGTACCTATTTCTACTTGATTCAACAGCCTATACATAATCATCTATAATGTCATGTTGTATCTCTCAAGGCACGGAAGCGGAAACCGCGGAGTTCATGGCAGTCTGCATAGAAACGGTACAGAAGTACCCACTGCACGACTACCGCACGCCCGTGTTTATATTCGAGCGGCTCTGCTCCATCATATACCCCGAGGAGAATGATGTCGGGGAGTTCTTCCTTACGCTGGAGAAAGATCCGCAACAGGAGGACTTCTTGCAGGTAATTTAACACAGATTCGTGATAATTGTGGTCATTGGTAATTTCAATTCTAACACATTTAAGATTATTTACTAATATTTGTGTATATGTATAATATAATATTACATTGTTTTACCTAACTGTAACGTCAGGAACTTTGAATATAATTTTCTTTAATTACTTACCTAGGCTTTGCAGGTACTAAGTCACTTGTCGCTGATCAACGATATTAAGTTAGTTTTAAAAAATGTTATTCCTTTTTTTGGCTGTAAATTTAAGTAATAATTGGTTTATTGTGTTTATTAAGATAAGAGCTGTGGAATAAATAAATAAAGAAAATAAAAAATAAATAAATAAATTGACAATACCGAACCATACCGATCTTTTGCTTATAATTTCATTTGTTTTCTGAGGCTTGAACATTCAGTTATTCTATTATGAAAATGATAATGAGGGTAGTGCCTAATAAATTTGATGTCATTTTATTGATGATAGGCACTGATCAAAACCGATAGATAAGATTTTATCTATTGTTCACACTATCAACATTTCCTGTACAGGGCCGCATGTTAGGCAACCCATATTCCTCCCTCGAGCCGGGAATGGGGCCTCTGATGCGCGACGTGAAGAACAAGATCTGCACCGACTGCGAGCTCGTCGCTTTACTCGAGGACGACAACGGAATGGAACTGCTTGTTTGCAACAAGATCATGTCGCTTGATCTACCTGTCAAGGACGTTTATAAAAAGGTATGTCATGATGGTCTAGCATGCGCACCACGAGAAAACTTGTCGTCGCTGCTAGAGTGAGACACACTTACTCGCTACCATAGCCTTGTCACGGTCTCTCACGAGCGAGAAAATTTTGTCGCGGTGCGCATGCTAGCCCGGATTGTTTCGTTAGTCACCGCAGACATAAAGCCTGCACCTTTTTTTATCTTAATCTTTTATTTTATTAAATTGTATAATTCATTTCTTTTTTTCATTTAATATCTTATTTTGCGTGT
The DNA here is from genome assembly GCA_963580505.1 of Ennomos erosarius. Taxonomy (NCBI): domain Eukaryota; kingdom Metazoa; phylum Arthropoda; class Insecta; order Lepidoptera; family Geometridae; genus Ennomos; species Ennomos erosarius. Next base: position 13,665,171 of record OY756978.1, read on the forward strand.
AACCTAAAACGTTATAGGAATTATTTGGCTTTCCAGTTTTCATACAAGCTCCGAGGAGCTGTTCTTGACCAGACTTGAGTTTATGTATAGCATATCCCGCCTTTAGGGACAGGTGGACTCGGTTTCAAATCCCACCGGTGATTCAAATTTTTCCTTTACATTGGAATGAATCGGTTGACTCTATTAGTGCTACCATGTTGTTGAAGAACCATTGTGTCCGCAGGTGTGGTGTACGTCAGGCGAGGGCGTGGACGCCATGCGCGTCATATACCGCATGCGCGGGCTGCTCGGGGATGCCACCGAAGAGTTCGTCGAGACTCTCACGCAGACTAACGCCGAGGCCGTCGACGATGAACAGGTCTACCGCATGGCGAATGTGCTTGCTGACTGTGGTAAGTTCTACTTTACTGTGCTCATCTCCATAACTGAACCGAACGCAAAAATTTAAAAGAAATGTTTAAAGAGTTATCACAGGGTAAGCAACGCATTAGTGAGTGGCTCAGATGTCTAATTGGTTATGGTGACCTTACCATAAAGAGGGCCGTATGCTGATTTGTTACTTATAAGCAACGTGTTATTGTCAAGTCTAGTTGCACATGGTCACTAAAGGAAGTGTTGCAATGAACGTGCCGCGTAGATCCAATTATATCGATTCTGAAACTTAACCTCTGACGAATGTTTCCCTGCGGAATAAGTCGGCGACAGAATGTTTTGTGTATGGTTAATTCACCGACGGAACCTTTCAACTACGAGTGATTCGCATCAGATATGTTGAATTCGAAATCTACACCTCCATTTTTATCTACAGGACGCCTTATGCATCTTGTAGAATGTAGATGAAGAGAATTATGTAACCTTTTCGATGGAACTTGAATTGGGCATACATTTTTATTATAAGTGTATCATTTTACAAATATATCAATTATGAATGTCAGGCATATCTAGGATTAAATAATGGACACTAGATCATGTATTTAGGATTACAAAATTCCAAAAATCTTTATTTATCATGAATTACTTCATGATAAATAAAGATTTTTGGAATTCATAATTGAATTGATTGAATCGGGCTGGTGCTCAAACTACAATCGCAATGGTCACACTGGTGGCACTCCAACTCCCATTTCCTAATTATTACACAAGCGTTACAATAAATGGTCCCTCCGTAGGTGGTCTCGAAGCCATGTTGCAACGTCTAGCGGGCGTCCAGCGCGTGGGCGCGGCGCGCGCGCTGTGCGGCACGCTGCTGCGCCTGCTGCTGCTGTGCACGCGCGTGCGGCGCTGCGTGCGCGTGCTCACGCGCGCCGGCACGCGCGCGCTGCCCGTGCTGCTGCACGCGCTGCACCTCGCCGCGCTCGAGGAACGGGATGTGGCGCTTGTTCACCAGCTGCTGGAGGTACTACTCTTAATGCTTCCGTGATACCTGGGCCCTATTATCGCTCGCGCGTTTCGATATTATTTCGTCAGTAAATTCAGTAATTTCTAAAAGAAAAAGACTTGATGAAACCTTAAAAACGTTCGAAAATGTCAAAATGCTCGAGTGTGATGGAGAATGCAGCATGGATGCATGTATCAACCCTTAAACAGCAGAGCTTTCTACAAGTTTTTACCTTTCTGTCATTAGGTTTGTCGCAGATCGGTAACGGGTAATGATATTTCAGATAATGGAGCGCATCCTCTCGGTGGCTGCGAGTGAGAGCTTGGAGTCGTTCCTGCAGTTCTCGCTGACATTCGGAGGACCCGAGCATGTACAAGCGCTGCTCAACTGTACCGACTGTCCAGGTAACATTGCTTACGGAAATTCTTTCAGGTGCGACACCGTGACATCCGTTCCGCCATCTTAGCTTGAGTTTCAATGGCACTTGAAATCATTTTAATGTGTTTCAACTATCTGAAAGCCACACAAGTCATGCAACGTATTTAACACTGTCAGATTGGGTAATGAATATTACAGACTGTAATTTAATATACGGCAACAAAAATTGTGGCCCAAAAACAAATACGACCGACCAAGCCTGTCGGTATTTTTACAAAAGAAAAGTTTTGAAATAAATAATAAATCCCCGCGGCATTTGAAACAAACCGTAATTGGATGTAACAGTTGACCATTTGGTATTGCCGTATAAATTAATAAGTACTATTTTTTTTTGCCCCGGGTTCTTGCAGTTCGATACCACTATATAGACACTGACAAATCACGGATTTTATACCTTACAACACTGAATCAAACCCCATTTTCAAAATCTAAACCTGGCATTTCCCATCGCCATTTCAACTGAATCTTTAATCCCTAGGCATCCGCACGAACTCCGTAGCGCTAGGCCATCTGACCCGCGTCCTAGCAGCCCTAGTATACGGCAACGATCTAAAGATGGCCATGCTAGTGGACCACTTCAAGCCAGTACTAGACTTCGACCGCCTCGACTCCGAGCAGTGGACCGACGAGGAGTTCCGTATGGAGCTGTTCTGTGTGCTCTGCGCTAATATCGAGAGGAACTCCATCGGAGGGACGCTGAAGGATTATCTGATATCGTTAGGTGTGGTTCGAGATGCGCTGGAGTATATTGTGGTAATTTATATTTTTCTATAATTTGTCGAAGGGATTTTTAGGACGAGTTTTGTTCCTCCTGTATTTCTGATTATGTGCGCCAATAGCTTTAATCATTGAGCTAACAAGGCCCTCTGAATCTATTGTCATGGATACCCAGTCTATTGTCAATGTTTGTCATTTTTAATGATTATCCTAATGATCATCCCATAATTTTATTATTTAGTTTAAATCCGGAGTTAGAGAAATTACGGTAGATATTTAATACTACTGCAGACAGATAATACATTAGATTTTTTTCTTTACAGAAACATGCACCTTGCGTTAAACCGACACTCGTATGCACCGATTCGGATGAGCTGAAGGAGTTCATCAGCCGCCCCGCTCTTAAGTACATCTTGAGGTTCCTCACTGGACTTGCAATGGATCATGAACCGACGCAGGTAAATTAGGAGTCTTCACTCAATGCCCTATCGCAATACTTACTTCTACATTTACAAACCTTACATATTTCGTTATTATGTGAAATTTTGCCAACTGACTGTCAAAGATCCATCCTGCCGACTGCGCCAAATACAATTTAGCCATAGAAACGAAAACTATCTCGTAAACTAACAGTGCTACAAAAAAATTGACAATAATTAGTTTCGATTGTCACTTCTTCCCTTTCCGTTGTTTTTTAGATGTTGGTGTGCGAAAAGGTGATCCCCATAGTGCATCGCCTCGAACAAGTGTCATCGGGAGAACACGTGGGGTCACTCGCCGAGAACCTTCTAGAAGCGCTCCGCTCGCAGCCACAGTGCACCGCTAAAGTACAAGAAGTGCGAGAGTTCACTAGACAGGTTAGTGAAATGCATCAAGTTTTTTGTGGTATTTACAGTGCAGTCGTGTATCAAGAGATAAGCAACTCCTTATTGTTCACCCTACTAAAGAACAACAGTACATGCTTAAACATATCTTAAAAACCAAAGTGTTGCAATGGGTGTTTAATCGTCTGTAATTTTTAGGTTTACCTACATCCCAAACATCACCATTTGCCCCGTAGTATAAAGCAAAAAATTCAAAGACAATAATATCAATTAATGTCAATTCTCTTCCAAAGCCAAAGTGTTTTGTTCTTCCGGTTAACGCTTATGGGACTTGTACAAAAGAAAGAACCATTTTGCATCGGCCTATGCTATACTGACACTCGCTCACTCAGGCATGCATATTTCTCATCATTATGTATAATTATCATCTTTTCACAGGAAAAGAAACGGCTCGCCATGGCAGTCCGTGAGAGACAGCTCGGCGCGCTCGGCATGCGGAGCAACGAGCGCGGGCAGGTGACGGCGCAGTGCTCGCTCACGCAGCAGGTGGCGGACCTGGCGGAGGAAGCTGGGGCCGTTTGTTGCATCTGTCGCGAGGGTTACAAGTACCAGCCTACTAAGGTGAGTTGGCTTTGAAGGACCAATTGGTCCTAAAAAGTTGGTCCTTCGCGCCAAATTTTGTTTGTCGCGAAGGACCAACTCTTTATGGCTTTAAGGACCAACTTTTATAGATAGATAGATATTTCTTTATTGTTTCACCAATGAGATATACAATACACAGGAATACAACGAATCTTACATGCGCAACAATGGGCGGTCTTATCGCTGGCAGCGATCTTTTCCAGACAACCTTATGTGGCTTGAAGGACCAATTTTATATGGCTTGCAAGTCTAATTTCATATGACTTGAAAGACTAACTTTATGTGGCATGGAGGACTAACAATATAGCTTGATAGACCACTTTTATATGAGATGAGAAATATGCAATGTTAAATGATATGGAGTACGTAGTTCAGCACTGCTCCATCTACCAATATGCAGATGATACTTGCCTTCTCGTCACTAGCAAAAACCTAGACACGGCCGTTAAATATATGCAGAACGACTTCACACAAGTGGCAAAGTGGTCTCATGACGCTGGCTTGGTTTTAAATGCAGCAAAAACAAAGGTGATCCATGTCCACTCTAGTCACATAAAATACACAACTAAGTTTAGAATAATTGCCCACAGTCATGACTGTCTACATAATAGCAGTTTGCTTCGGCGTGATATTAGCAATTGTAATTGTGAGACCATCGAACAAGTTCCACACCATACATACCTGGGGCTGGTAATAGATAGTAGATTCAAATGGAGTTGTCACATTGATTCGGTATGCGACAAGTTGAGAGCAATATTAGCTAAGTTTCACGTTTTAAAACGTAGGGTGCCATTTCAAATTCTACGAACCATGCACGTAGCTTTAGCTGAACCAATTATCTCATATGGAATCACTAGCTATGGACGAACATTTAAAACTTATCTCGACAAAATATCTAATTTGCAAATAAGAATTTTAAAACTCATTGTCCCTAAACACATAAAAGACCAATATAAAGATAATATTATAGATATTTTTAATTTTTGCAAAATCTTACCGGTACATTCTAAAGTGCATATGTCCCTGATACTTGAACAGTTCAATAACGCAGAAGTTCAAGTACCGATCGCACATAATGTGACTACTAGAAATATTACTCAAAATATGTTAAAAATACCCAGAGTAAAGAATTATTATGGAAGTAGAACGCTAGCATTTCTAATTCCTACTTTATTAAATAGTATACCTCTAAAGGTGAAAAGAAGCGTTAACAGTAAAAACTATAAGCTTATATATAAAAAATACTTTTATGATAATATAAAGTAGATACATACCTAGATATTTTGATAGAATGCCTGAACGAACGCTTTGTGCTCGTAAAGACTGAATGCAATGTAACTCCCTGACAAAGAACGGACACCTCTGTTCTTGAGAAAAAATGTAGGTGTCCTATAATCTTAATTGTAGGTAATTAAGATAATATTCGTTCATCAGCATAGTTAGCAACAACATGACCAACATCGTCAAGTTAAGGGAACATCATCCTGTATACGTGTTGTTTACGTTCCAGTCGGCTCGGGAACCGGTTAGAGAGGGAGCGTCCAAGCGGAGGCTCGCGCGCGCTTTGTACGCGAATTCGCACTTATTTTATTTTTAGGTTTTGTCATGTTATGATTATGATTGCTCTCAAACCGTACGTACCCTCTCACGTCTGTAAAATGAAATTCGAAGTATGACCTAATTAATATTGTTAATCTAAGTATACCTAGTTCATTTCTTAGTTAATTACTTTAAATCATAGCGGGCGTAATGAATGCAAGCACCATGTCAAACCTACCGTGGTTTTTTGGTGCGAAGTTTTTGATAATGTAGTGTAATGTGTAAAGAATAAATATAAAAAACAAAAAAATAAAAAAAAAATATGGCTCGAACTTTATTTTTTCGGGTGGTCTGTTAATTACATGATAGAAAAGCCTTTTACTTTCATTGTTATTTTGATGGTGAATGGAAGATTTTCATACCTAATAACTTTATCCTATGTTAGCTATAATTTTTATTTAAGTCCTAACCTAACGTATCTCGCTCATGGCTAAAACACTATTTTTTTTTTATTTTTTATTATTGATGGGTTTGCGTTTGGCAACATCTCACATATACGTACTTATCTGTTATCTGATGACGATTTCTATGTTTTTTTTTTCACTGTCCAGGTTCTCGGGATCTACACGTTCACGAAGCGCTGCCCCGTGGAAGAGTACGAGGTGCGCACGCGCAAGTCGCTCGGCTACACCACCGTGTCGCACTACAACGTGGTGCACGTCGAGTGTCACATGGCCGCCGTCCGGCTCGCGCGCGCGAGGTACCTACTTTGCTACTACTGCTACTACGTACTTGACTATGTTCCTACTAGCACAGAATATAACTGTGAGAATGCCCGTCTGCACTAAAGTATTAAAATACAACTTAGTTAAGTATCACTTTCCTCCGGATCTTAGTATGTTTGTTGAATTCATGTCAATTTGGCACCTAAATGCTGATTGGGTGCTTATTGATCATCAGCTGTCTCAATCAATGCGTGTTGAGTTGACACGAGTTTGCCAAACGACCTAAGAACCAAATTTGCAAATGAGACTTTATGACCTGATTTCACTGTCTAGTAACCTGATTTCTATACTGTGCAATGTCTCAAGATGATAAATTTCACATAACACTGCGCACAGTGTAAAGTAGAGGTCGTCAAGTCCACCATTCTCATAAAAATTTAGTTTGGTTCATAAGTTTCATGATTTTAAGTATAAATTAAACGGTTCTGGCATTATCTACAGCATACACTCCGTATCATGCCAGAAAGAAGGCTCTTCTATAATTATGGTATTTTGTACAGTCATACTTTGTCTTTAGTATGCAGTGCTGTACAGAATGCCACTAATCTTCAGTGTTCAACCCATTTTGCTACACAAACCATATGTAACTATAGAGACGAGTGGGAGAGTGCGGCGCTACAGAACGCATCGACCCGCTGCAACGGGCTGCTGCCGCTGTGGGGCCCGCATGTTCCCGAGTCCGCGTATGCTAGCTGTCTCGCCAGGCACACCACCTATCTACAGGTACTATCTATTTATAATTACCTTTCTGTTTATATATACGGATTAAGTGCCTTCATTCTTTATGACGGGCCCGATAGCTCAGTTGTATCCCTGCCTTCTGAACTGATGGCGATTCCTACCCAGGGTAAACATTTGTGTGATGAACATAGATGTTTGTTCTGCGTCTGGGTGTTATATTGTATTCTATGTATGTATTTACAAACATAAAAGTATATAATTATTGTATCAGTTATCTGGTCCCCATAGTTACAAGCTATGCTTAGTTTGGGGCTAGATGGCGCTGTGTGAAATGTCCACAAATATATGTTTATTTATTTATTTTACAACTATAATCATACCGAATGCTCATCATCAACAGTCTGAAGTCGTCTACTGCTGAACATAGGCCTCCCTCACATAGCGCCACTTTGACCGCCCGCTACTTGCCTCCTGCATCCATCACCTCCCCGTGGTTGCGACCAGAACTTAGGTCTGGCCCACGCTGCTTCTTCCGCTTCGTGGTACTTTCTAGTGATGGATTAATTAGCATTCGCATTAATTTTTAGCATGTGGAAACTCAATTAGCATTTCGCAAATGAAATGTAGTTGCAAAATTCTGTGAAATATGAAATTTTATTTCAACGAATTTAGTTAATTTTGAATTAATTTGACTTGACCGTTATTCGAAGCTTATTTAATTGAGATAGGCACTACATTTCCCGCCTTTATATCTCCTTCTCTTTCTATCCTGTATATACCTTCTCTCTCTAAAGTCACTTCCACCTAGCAGTGGAGGAAAATCGAGAATTGAGTTTCGGCCTTTTTAATTCTTCATTGGCGTCTTGTTTCCCGCCGTGTTCGGACATTACCTGACAGTCCGATACCCCAAGTTTCAAGAAGACAACCAGAGCTACATTGCAGTTCTACTTTATACAGATATAGTAGTAAAAACTAAGGTTTGCAATTGTGAAACCCAAGTAAGTGAATTTTCTATTTAAAATTTTACTGTACGTTTACCCACATAACTGCACGAGTTCGAGAATATTTTAAAAAAGTTTTGTTTTAACGTTTTTACGTTCGTGAATATTAACTCTGAGGAGATTTTTATTTTCTAATTATATTATTTTCTATCCACCTATAATTAATATTGTTTATTGAATTTGAAATAACCTCACATTGTTCTTCAGCATGGACGGAACTAATAAAATTAGTAATGAAATTATTGCGAACCCTCCTAAATCACCGATCCGACGAGTGCGTCCAAACAGTAGTACCTCGAGCGATAGTAGCAGCAGTTCCAGCAGCAGCTCCTCGTCTAGCTCAAGCCCCCCAAAACGACATCGTAAAAAGAAAAAGGGGGCAAACGAAAACGGCGTTCTAGACGTAAGAACTAGTGTGCTGCCGAGGTGAGCGAAAATCACGAGTATGTTGCTAGCCGAAGTAATCGTGGCGTGAGTACCAATACCAATACCAACTTTGATAATGATGCTATTTCATTAATGTCCTGTGCTAGCGAGCATTCTTATGAACAGTTTCACAATGATGAGTCAGACAATTTTAGACAGTGCGTTGATAACGAGTTTACCCTTGAGTTCGAAACTAAATTAAAAGAGCCCTCAATCCCGAAAACTTCTGAATCATATTTAAAAATGTTTTGTGAGCTTCAGCATTTAGATAAAAGCGACTGGAATGAAATCAGATACGCTGAAACCCAAAAGGCTTATAATCACTCGCCAGGTTTTACAGACATTGAAATAAACGAAGAAGTAAAATCCTACGATTCTTCTCGTCATCTCATTCACTCCGATAAAGCCTTTGCAGCCTTGACTGCGTTCTAAAGCAAAAAGAGTTTCTACAAAAGGCCTTGCGAGACCTCTTGACGTGGGCGAAAGATGGTGATTCTCTAAATTATGAGAATTTGTATCGAAAAGTTAGCGACCTTTTCTCCACAGGTGATTTTCACAAAAGTTCTTCAGATTTATTACAGATTATCTGTGGCCACCGTGCGGAGATAATTCAAATGCGAAGAGACTTTGTCACAAAACAGGCGAAAGACCCGCTAATTAAGGCGAATCAACGCAAGATTCTACCAACTCCTACAAACCTCTTCAATACAGAAAAGTTTACTGCTGCAGTGGAAAAAGCTGGTGGCGTAAGAAAATGCTTTTGGCCGGCACAAAAAGCTAACAACAATACTGCCTCGCAGGCAGATTCAAAAAAATTACGCGGCCCCTCGCAGGGGTCCGCATCTCACACTAAACCCTCGCAGGGTTTTTCTCAAGCGTGCCACTGCCATCACAGCCATACGCAGGCACAAAATGAACGATGTGCTAACAATAATCCACCTCCGCAAGGTGATTGTAAAATATCGATAATAAACGGTGCAAGTTCTGACTTCATGGTGTTCAGAGCGGGCCGTCTAGTACAGTTTCGAGAGCAATGGGAACTACAAGCTTACATTCTGAAAATAATATCAGGGTATCGCATACCGTTTTGTCAAAGCCCCTCTCTAGTTTTCCCTCATGCTCTCGGTACACACATACATGTACAAGAGTCAAGCAAAATGACAGAGGCTATAAACAAAATAGAAGAACAGGGAGTTCTGGAACCAGCTGTTGTTTCCCCAAGTTTCCCGTCGTCTATGTTTCTAGTTCCAAAAAGCGAAGGCTCTGCTCGCTCAATTTTCAACCAAAACCTAAGAATTCGGTGGGATCCGTGGATAAATCACAAGAGCCTTTGGAAAGAAAAAGCTCCTATACTTACATGCATGCTGCAGAAGCAATGCACAACGCTCAAAGAATTTCAGAGCCTCGTAGGTGTCGTAAACTTTGCCGCTTTTGCAGTACCAAAAGGCAGACTCAACTACTGAGCACTTTTGAACCTCCTGAACTTGATCTAAATTCAGATCAAAGGTTAGTGCATGTCATACCCCCTGCTGCCACAGACAACCTATGATGGTAGCTTCAGAATTACAAGTACCCATCAGCCATTCACATACCATCACCCCCATCCCATTTCCTTGCGAAGGACGCTTCGGACATCGCAGACGCCGAGAAGGATCCGCATTGCAATCAAAAGGAAGTATTCGCATTCCTAAAAGTATTTCAAGATCAATGTCGGCTCCTGAGCAACAGCGCTGTGTTGATTCAGAGCGACAGCAAGTCAGTCATAGCATATCTCCGTCACGGAGGAGGAACCAAATCAATTTCCTTACTGGACTTAACACGTCAGATATTTCAAATTCCGGACTAGTGTCGAATTCATGTGAAGGTCTCCAAATGGGGAGCACCAGTAATCGTCCTGTTTGCTTCCAGCCACGTAATAGACACGTAATAGTAAATTATGTACTTTTGGGTCTAATCGAATGCCAAGCACTGTTCCACGATGCCTTTTCACAAACCTGGAACTGCCGCCTAGCTTGGACATTTCTTCCACCATATCTGGTTCCCAAGCTTCTGAGCCAGCTCAACCACGCTCAGGGGATATACTTACTCGTATTTCCACGATGGAAACGTGTATTTTGGCGCCCAGGCCTCAAATCGAATGTCTGAACAGAGTCCTAGTCGACACCGCGACGGGAGTCCCACCTCCGAACGTGAGCGAGATGACTCTAGAAGTATGGCAATGTGGGGGTGGTCTGGGACTTTAACAGGATGGGATGACAATCAATTAAAACTTTTGGAAGCATCATGGCGACCTTCAACCTTCAACAAAAGTCTATAGTGTTGCTTGGAAGAGGTGGCTTACCTGGTGTGGACATCACAAAATCAACCCCTCGACTCCTAAAGCAAGTGACCTCGCTAGGTTTTTATCCGATCTTCATTTAGTTAATAAATTATCGTACAATTCGATTTTGCTACACAAATCAGTAGTTTCTACTCTTTGTGATCCGGAAATGTCCGGCCATAGCTGGCCGGACATTCACATACACTAGTAAATCATATTTTAAAGTCCATTGCATTAAAAAAGTCAGTTACCCACGCCAAGTCTCCAGTTTGGAATATAGATGATTTAGCTTCTCATCTGGAGAACTGCTCTGTTAATAAAAATAACATTTTTCAAGTACAGCGACATACAGCTGCCCTATTGCTCTTCTGCTCCGGCAGAAGAGTTCATGATCTAACTTTGCTCATAGTTGATTCTGAAAATTGTTGTTTTGAAGATGACTCATTAGTTTTTTTGGCCTGTTTTTGGATCAAAAACCGATTCTGCTAGCCATAGGCAGTCCGGTTGGAGATTATTTACTAATGAGGGTAACGGGAAGTTAGACCCAGTTTTTTGGACAAAGCATACAATCAGTCTTCTTGAAAATCGTAGAAAAGCAACGAATTTCAATAATTTATTTGTAAATATTAGAGGTGAGCCTAAACCTGCATCAAAGACACTTATAGCGGGCTGGATAAAGTCATTAATGGTTGAAGCAGGCATAAAAGCAACTCCGGGGAGTATACGGTCAGCAGTGGCCTCTAAAAATTGGTTTGATAACTATTCTCTAGAAGATATACTTGCCAGGGGTAACTGGCGATCTCAAAATACGTTTTGTAAATATTATAAACGTGAAGTTAAGTCTGCAAGTAAAAAATCTTCAGTAACTATGTTATTTAATCCAGCTGATTGAAAATGTTACTTAGTATCATCTACGTATACAAAAATAAACATAGATATTTTGTTTAAAATACTCATTGTTTCTGTTATCTAGCAGTAGCACTAGTATACCACCCGAGTACATACCATCATATCATTCAATTATACAATATAATTGCTATTAATTTAACAGTAACTCTCACATTGGCGTCTCTCTACATCATTTTGTCTACATAAACATCACTTCCACCAGGCGATAACAAACACGTCTCAGATAAATAAGCTTCGAATAACGGTCAAGTCAAATTAATAGAAACGTTTTACCTACCAATAAAACGCTTATTAATTTACTTACCTTATTCGAAGCTTAGAAACAAGTTCTGCCTGGTAATGACTTAATGAAGAATTAAAATGGCCAAAACCCAATTCTCGATTTTCCTCCACTGCTAGGTGGAAGTGACTTCTTTTTCATTTCTTTTTAGCAAATAGCATGCTAAAACTCGTGAATTAGCATGTTTATGAAATTTACGCAAAATAGCATTAATTGCCATCGCTAGGTACTTTCGTCCCCATCAGTTATCGGTTCTACGAGCGAGGTGGCCTGCCCAGTGCCCACTGCCACATCAACTTGCTAATTCTAAGGCTTGTTTTACAAAACTATACTCTGGCGTCGATTGATGCTCAAGTCTCTACTTGACTCTACTATTTGATCATTTGGTCAATGAAATCTCGTCTTGAGCAGATTCACGACTGAGCTTAATTTTTTAGTTTTTGTAATACGGGCCTATGCGCTATAGGTATAGTCCCCCTATTACGAAGGAGCTAGCAGCAGCACTGCTAGCTGCTGCGTCTGCCGCTCAATTGCTGTCACTTTTCATACAATTTTGACAGTAGTTGAGCGGCAGACGCGCGTCAGCAGCGCTGCTAGCTCATTCGTAATAGGGGGGCTGGTCACTTAAGCTGTTTTCCTGCGGATCTCTTCATTTTGGATATCGCAAAGAAACTCGTTCAGAGTTTCTTTGCGATATAGTAACGTATTATCTATTTATTTGGACTGTATAGTGGTCTCACTGACCTACAGATTAATTAGTAAAGGAAAAACTTGAATCATTTTATTTTGATATTTTCCATTACAAATTAATCTGAGCAGGCGATACTGCTATAAAATAAATATTCACTGACCTAGATGGAATAGATTTGGTAGAATCCGTTGGGAGCTGCCCTTATAGACAGTCGGAATGCTCAATAAAACGTCTTTCGACTGATGATAATGATCTAAAAAATCTTGTGATATCCAGGAATGCACCGGTCACCGCGACATAGGCCACACATGCACCATCCACGATCTCAAACTGCTGCTGCTGCGGTTCGCTCGCGGTCGCACCTTCCACGACGACACGGGCGGCGGTGGACCGCTCTCTAACATGCAACTAGTGCCCGCATTACTTCACATGGCGCTCTACGTCATCAACACGTGAGTATACCGAACATATTACACAACCAGAACTTAACCACAACACAAACTCATCACCAACAAACACAATCCTTTATTAAACAATCGATAGATGAAGATGTTACGACAAGCTTAGGTATTAACATAGAGACTGGCGACTGATTAAGGCCTGCCGCACACGCTCGGTTTTCTGATCAGGTTTCCGGATTCGGAATTCAGGTTCTGAATTCCGTGGGACGTATGCGGCCGGCCGGAAACCGAATGTTAGATTTTTTCCGTTCGGAATAACACTCACATTCGGTTTCCGGCCGGCTGCATACGTTTCACGGAATTCAGAATCTGAATTCCGAATCCGGAAGCCTAATCAGGAAACCGAGCGTGTGCGGCAGGCCTTAGGTTTAGAAAATATGTATTATTTGGTCATCAGAATTATTCAATATTTTATTGTGAGATCTAAGCTCTGCAGTTTGTGTGAGTACATTTTGGGTGAAACATTTACTAATTGCTACGCGCCGGTGCTTTATAATATTGCAGGCAATTTTTGATTACCACTTACGTCATGTAATTCTCCGTTTTGTAGAAAGATTTTTAGGTTCCAAGTTTGGACTTATCTCTCTAGGCCTCTGTTTTTCGTACCTACGTTTGATAAATTCGTGTCCAGTCAACACACCAACTGCACTGATTTGTTAAACACAGCTGATCACCAACAGCCAACAACATTTTATTTATTTATTTATTTTATTTATTTTATTTATTTTATTTATTTTATTTATTTTATTTATTTTATTTATTTTATTTATTTTATTTATTTTATTTATTTTACTTATTTTACTTATTTTACTTATTTTACTTATTTTATTTATTTTATTTATTTTATTTATTTTATTTATTTTATTTATTTTATTTATTTTATTTATTTTATTTATTTTATTTATTTTATTTATTTTATTTATTTTATTTATTTTATTTATTTTATTTATTTTATTTATTTTATTTATTTTATTTATTTTATTTATTTTATTTATTTTATTTATTTTATTTATTTTATTTATTTTATTTATTTTATTTATTTTATTTATTTTATTTATTTTATTTATTTTATTTATTTTATTTATTTTATTTATTTTATTTATTTTATTTATTTTATTTATTTTATTTATTTTATTTATTTTATTTATTTTATTTATTTTATTTATTTTATTTATTTTATTTATTTTATTTATTTTATTTATTTTATTTATTTTATTTATTTTATTTATTTTATTTATTTTATTTATTTTATTTATTTTATTTAATTTATTTAATTTATTTAATTTATTTATTTTATTTATTTTATTTATTTTATTTATTTTATTTATTTCATTTATTTTATTTATTTTATTTATTTATTCAAAACAAACATCACAACAAGAACAGAACAAGCTTTCAGTATTTGGTGTGCCTATGTTGACAAGAGTAACAAACGTACGAGGTCTTAGAGAAAGTGTTGCTTAGCTAAGTTGTGTTTTAAAAAATTTTTGTTTTAATCAATTACTTTCTGTCGTATTTTATCATAATTGTAATACAGAAGTACAAACAGTATGAAGTATGAAGTTAGCTACGAACCCAGTCATATATTAAGCGCTTGATTGTTTCGCACCACAGTGCGCTTTTAATTGTTTATCTATTTTATTTACTATTCAAATCAGTGGTAGCAAATTAGTAGTAGTATTCGATGGCTTTATTATTAGAAAGTTTACAACAAGTGTGTGCTTGTATTAGGTCTCGAGTGTCGAGTCGCGAGTCGGCTGCACTGGAGGGCGCGATGGGTTGGGCGGGCGCGCGGCTGCTCGAGTCGGCACACGACGCGGAGGGGGCGCTGTACTACGCAACCCTCGGGCTCATGCTGCATCCACACGCCAAGTGAGTACACTTCATATGCATATAAGCACCATATCTATCTTATCTTCACGACATAATTATCATATTTGCATACGTTTTCACTATTGAGTAGTTCTCTCATAGGGAGAGGGGGTATACCATAAATTCACCACGCTGCCCAAAGGTGGATGTCGGTGCATGACACAATTATGATCGCGAATTCTGTGATTACTGTACATGAAAAAAAAAATTTCGTGTTCCTTCACATGCTAATTTTTTCACGATATTTTCCCTCACTGTTGTAAAAGTGAGTGTCGATTCGGCACAGTCATTGGCAGCGTCCGGTGAGCAGCTCGGCCGTAAGTAATCAATACTTCAAGAGCAACCATGTGCAAAACTCGGACTAGGCCTTCAGGCACTGTAGGTAATAAAAACACTGGCCAAATGAGACTATGACTTGATTTCTCGGTCTAGTAAACCTTGTGATGATGTGCGCAGTATCACGAGAAACTTTATATTTTGAGCTACGGGTGGAAACGCAAGCTCGTCACGTCATTCATTTAGCTGGACTGTTGTATGAAAACTTTTGCCTACTTTTATGCGTGACACTTCTTCGAAATGTTGACATTGCGTATAATTTTCGAAAGGAAGGATTATATTTGAATGAGTCGTATCCGTCGACTAGATGGCGTTCGCACAAGCTAGACACCCTAAAGCGGCTGGTAGTGACGGGCCACGGCCGCGCGCTGGCGCCGGCCGGCCCCGCGCTGCACGCGCTGGCCGCCGAGCAGAAGGTGCTCCGACCGTGGACCGACTACAAGCCCTACGCACTGTTCGCTGCCATCATTGACCAGCTGTACACTGTCATGTTTAAGGTAAGGAACAAATCAACCTTCATCATCATCATCAGCCTGAAGACTGCTGGACATAGGCCTACCCCATACAGCGCCTTTTTGAGCTGCTGCTCGCCTCCCGCATCCTTCGGCTCCCCGCGGTTCTGACCAGGTCGTCGGTCCTCTTAGTGGGGGGCCGGCCTACGCTGCGTCTTCCGGTTCGTGGCCGCCACTCGAGAACTTTTCTTCCCCGTCGGTTGTCAGTTCTACGAGCGATGTAGCTCGCCCACTGCAACTGATCAATGATAAAACCCTCTAGGTTCGCATCGACCATAATACAATTAAATTTTTGTAAATCTATAATAAACCACGACAACGTCATCGTAACTAACGTTAATTATTTTGAAAGTTATGAACATAGGCTGAGTAATTGGAACTGTCATATGCATAGAAATTTGAGGTTACCCTACCTCAATACACCTACCTAATCACAAGCTCAAATTTAATATATCTAAATAATAAAATAAAATATTAATAACTAAAATTCTGTGCAGTTTGAATCTGCTTAAATTTTTCGTTTCTGTTGAAACTTTAAACCGAACCTCTTTTTAAAATTTTACACTTGAGGGGGGCAACTTTGTACAACCACCTCACAAACGAACACAATTCCAGAACGTGACAGCGACAACACCCGAGCAATGGCCGGTGAAGCTAGCCGAATACATCCGTCACAACGACGAAGCGAACGCTAAAGCTGCCGAGCGCATAGTGACAACACTAACCGACGAACTATTGCCTTGCGCCTCGTTCTCCGAATTCTGCGACGCCGCAGGGTACTTGGCAGATATTCCGGAGCCAGACGCGTTCTTGCAAGCAACTATAGAAGAGCTGCCTTGATTGAGGCCGCGGGTGCCGCATTGCCTCGGCTACCAAGGATGTATGGCCTGCTAAACGCTCACATCGTTAAAAACAGTTCTTTAAAGCCATGTTGGTTGCTGTCTCTCTTCCGCCGCACTCGGAATAGTGGCGGGAGCGAGAAAACAATGTTCTGTAGCTTTCACTAGAACTGCCTTTTTAATGATGCGGGTAGTTTCTAAAGTCTCGGATGCTCTGCTTGCGATTGCCTTTTGTTTTGTTAGATATGAAGTAGTGTCTTTTTCTATCTAACAAAAAGCTTTCAAGTTAGGAATCGGCTGTTCACAGTGGTTGGTTTATTTTTAAATTTGGCTTTCGCTGTAAAATCACTAATGCACCGGCAATCATTCGCAGAGGTGACAGATTCGCAATCTCACATTATAAACTAGATCTCGACTTTTCCGCTAGTTCATAAAGCTTTCGAGACTTTAGTTACCCGAGCTACGAAGAACGGTACCGCAGTTGATCGCTTTGTGCGTACCGATTCATCACAAGCTCGAGTGAGCGAGGCCATTCATTCACGAGCAGGCGTGCGACCACATCCTTTCACAACTCTGGGACATCGCGTCACATCAATGGTGTTTAATTAAACCTAATAGTCATACATTTGTCATACTCTATGGATTAAATTATTCAATGTTTATTCACAGTTAGTTTGGTGCTTGAATTGTAACCGCTTTTTGATTTCATTAATATATTGTAGTTTCGCTTTATTCTGGTGTTTTATTGGTTCTTGTCCTATATTATATTTAGTTATTGTGAGAAATTAGTAATATTTTCTTAGTTTCATTTTTTTATAAAGAGACGAGCTATTGGTACTTCCTTAATCATACGAAACTATTGAATAGGACTTTCGACGAATATGACTTTATTTTAAGATTTTAAAAAAAAGGTTAAAATGTTTGTTTGTCACGGGTTCCGCATGAGCAGTTCTGAACAACTTACCATTATTTACTTGTTATCACAAAATTCACAGGGTCATAGTCAAAAGCTACTTACCAGGGTACAGTCCGCCACAAAATTAGTAGTGAGAAATGAGATTGTTTTTCTTGTACCTCCCTGCATTACACAAACGATTGTTTGATCTGTATGCAGCCGTTAAAATTAAATTAACTATTAGAACTTAATTTGTGGGGCATAAAGTGAATAGATAGATAGACTGTGTATGAAAACAAAAACGGCCAAGTGTGTGTCGGACTCGCGGCCGAAGGGTTTCGTACCATTATCAATAAAACTATTATTTTTATTTTTGTGTTTGTTTTTGTAGGTGGTAGGACTTTTCTGCAAAATTCGTCTAGGTAGGTACAACCGCTCTTCCAGTTATTCTGCCGCCAAGCAGTAGTGTGCATACACTACTGTGTTCCGGTTTGAAGGGCATTGCAGCTAGTGAAATTACTGGGCAAATGAGACTTTATGACCTGATTACACAGTGTAGTAATCTGATTACTAGACTGTGATGTCTCAGGATGACGTGCGCAGTGCAGTGTCACGCAAAACTTTATTATTTTAAAGTTCCGAGTGACACTGCAACTGTTATGGGCAGCCGTGTCGCTTAACATCAGGTGAACGACTTCTCGTCACGTCATTCATTCACATAAAAAAAATATTATTAAGGTATTTATGATAAATACCTTGATCATCTGTAAAATTTCAACTGTCTAAATCACGGTTCATGTGATACAGCCTGGTGACTGAGGGGCGGACGGCGGAGCTTTAGTAATAGGGCCCGTTTTACCCATTGGAACCTTAAAATGAATTTAAAAGTTTGCAAAATTAACACAACATTAAGCTTAACATTAACATTTTCGTTAATTGTATTTGATAAAACATGCCTATAACCTCCCCTACCAACACTCGGTAAGTAGGTCACAACGAGCCCCCTCGTCAAAGCGTGACGGTCGCGTCGTGCCGACACGGCCTTGCGTTTTTAATAGTTTATACCACATTTGAGTTTACTCGTATTATAGAGATGTGCCCGCGATTACAGCGAGAATGTCACGAGGTGTTGTGAAACTACACATAAGGTCTGCTAGGAGTTGAGTCGGGGTCCTTGTGCCTTTGTCATAGTTATTGATGATCACGGAGCGATCTGTTTAGTGGTACCTATTCCATATTTAGGCTACTTGCATATATTAAAATATAGCTACAGACGACCACACTTCTCACGTCGTGCGCAGTGCAGTGTCACGCAAAACTTCGTTATTTTAAAGTTCCGAGTGACACTGCAACTGTTATGGGTGGCCGTATCGCTTAACATCAGGTGAACGAATAGCCCGTCACAACATTCATTCTCATAAAAAAAACTTCACAAGTCTCGCAAGTGCGTGAATTGTCAATCATTGATGTTCTATAATTTTCTAATATTTCAGTATTCCTGTTCCCAAAAGATAACCTAGTCAATTTAATAGATTAATGTTTGAGTAAATAAAAATAAAAACAATACTTTTAATAAAATATTTATTGAAAAATATTTTCCGAGATTAAAAAGTATATATTTTGTGTATCCCAATATTAATCTCACAATATTCACAACTAACAGGCGCTCGAGTAAGATGGACAAAACATCATTTACCCATTCACTTAAATTTACATTATTCACAGTATAAATAGCCTTATAATAATCTTAATTAAATTAGGCTTTAACTTACATAATACCTACACTAAAATATAATAAATCGTGATGCTCTCAGTATTATAATTCTTCAATATGTTTAACCTTTGGACACAAAAATGTGTGGATCCAAACTAAGAAAAAGTAACAAAACAATTTATAAACTCTATGATACTTGTTGTGATGTGTTCCACAATAACTGTATAATTTTATAAGTTACTTATGTGGCGGTTTATATCAACGAGTTTATGCTATCACCTCGCGCATTGAACCTAAAATTAACTCACTATATCACGAGTGATCATCAGAAAATTCATATCTTATATGTTTAACAATCTAATATCATATCGATCGCTTTCGTGAAAGTAGTTGATCCATAAATGATTATGTCTCATAAACATAACATAAAATACCTGTTTTCTTTCGATCGAAAACCACAAGTTAGAGAAAGCATTAGAATGTTCCGGTCGTTAAGGCTACATTCGGAAGGAACTCCACATAATATACCCAGATTATTTTGCAAGATGGAACTTATTTCATAGCCAAAAAATGTGGAGTAATAAAACCACAAGTTCCGCAGCAATGCGCGAGGCAAAAGAAAGGCACGGAAGTAATCAACATGTGTGTCACGGTGTTTCTAGAAGTCGTATGATCCGCTCTCGCCCTGCTTGCCGATGCGGAAGATGTACTTGTAAAGGAGACCGGCGATGACGCCGCCGATCATTGGGCCTACCCAGTACACCTGAAACGAAATAATTACGAATTATTGTTTTGCATTTGGAGTTCTGTTTGGCTCTTCCCCCTGAAGGACGATGTTAGATGTAGGGAACTTAGGTACTGTCATTTCCTTGCTGTTAATCTTTCTTTCCAAAACGGTTCTTACTTATTCTATGATCTATGGTTACAAAGTATTTGCTGTATTTAGGAATATGTAACCGTAAGTGTACATATTATTTATTTGAGTAAAATACTCTCGTGGTGTGATACGAGTGCCGGTGTACCACAAGGCGGCGTTCTTTCTCCTCTTCTCTTTGCTGTTTTTATTAACTACATATCTCACTTCTTAGCTTCTTCCTACCACCTCTACGCAGATGATCTCCAAATATATACTCAAGCTACACTTGACCAGTTAAGTGAAGGTGTAGATTGTATTAATGGCGACTTAAGACGCATTGAATACTGGAGCAAATCATATGGGCTCGCAGTCAATCCGGCTAAAACTCAGGCAATTATTGTGGGTAGCTCAAGGTTGATCTCACGGCTTGATTACGCGACACTTCCGAAGATTGAGTATGATGGGGCAACAGTCGCATATAGCGCTGAAGTAAAGAATCTCGGGGTGATTATCGACAGCTGCTTATCCTGGGATCCTCAGCTGCAATCCGTTAGTCGTAAGATATTCGCGTCAGGACGCTCTCTCAACAGACTGCGTAATTTCCTGCCTACTGCTACTAAAGTTTCGCTTGCACAATCTCTCCTTCTTCCTATTCTTGACTATGCTGACGCCAGTTATCCTGATCTTACCAAGGACCAACTAAACAAACTTGAGCGGCTTCAAAATTTCTACATTAGATTTATTTTCGGCCTTCGAAAATATGATCATGTCTCTCAATTTCGCTGTAAACTCAAGTGGCTCCCCATACGCTTTCGCCGGAATACTCATATCTTATCTTTTCTCTATAATATCTTGTTTAATCCATCCACCCCACATTATTTGAAGGAACGATTCGAGTTTCTTTATGACTCTCACTCCAATACTATGTCTCTCAGGTCATCAGAGAACCTTCTTCTCAAGCCACCTGTACGTCGTACCACATTCTACGATCATTCATTCACCGCGCAGGCTGTACGCTTGTGGAATGAACTTCCTCTCAACATTCGTAAGGCCCAAACACTCACTACTTTTAAGACTCAAATTAAGCACTTCTATCTCTCTAGCTTGACTCCGAAATAATCTTCCTCTGTTTCCTTAGTATTGATATATTATATATTATGTATTATTTATGTAGTTTATGTAAATATTTGTATCATAATTATTGTTGATGTAGTCTATAATTTTATATTTATCTTAGTACTTATGTATATGTAATAGAACTTATAGCATCACCGTCCATGCTCATTAATATATCTCTGTCCATCCAAAGGTTGTCTGGAAGAGATCGCTTTTTAGCGATAAGACCGCCCATTGTAACCTACTTGTAAGATTTCCTGTTTATTTTATTTTTGTTATTTTGGTGTCAATAAAGTGTTTATCTATCTATCTATCTATCTATCTATCTCTCCTGTCTACAGATTAATATGTAAAGGAAGAATTAAAATCACGAGCGGGAATTGAATACGCATCCGTACATCCCTCAAGCCGGGATATGCTTTACTGACAACTGGTCTCATGCCCGAATTTTTCCTTCACCTATTCCTTTCTTTACAAATTAATCTGTAGATTACGCTGAGCAGGCGATGCTGCTATAAAAATTGTTAGCCTCCTGTCTAGTCGTCTACGGATGGATAATAAAATGTCTGTCAAAATTATAAGTTCTATTTGAGCCCAATTGTAAATGATAATGTTGGCAAACACCATTAATTAAACTGACATTCCTATTGTCATAACATTTGCTTCAATAGTAATTAACGATGTTACATACATCACGTCTGACAATAATTCGTCCGGTAACAAAGAAGCGCAGAACAAAGGGATTGCACGCTTTCTTCAACTAAACAAGTATGGGAAGATGATTACAATAGGCCTATCATTGCCATAGGTCATTCGTTCTCTTTATAAGAAAAACAGAAATGGAGATTTGTTCTTAAGTTTAGGTGTATAAGTCTAATGCTGGTGTGTTGCATAGAATTGATTAACAATTATTATTACTTAAAAGATAAATAAACGGGCGTCTATAAACATGCGATATTCAAAACTCTCATTGTTATCCTAATGTTGAATTTGTCGCGTTGTGTGTGTGTTTTTGGTATTTAAAAAGATTATCATAAACGTTTGCAAAATATAACAATCACCCAAGTTTCCTTGTGGAGTTGTGGTAGATATCTATTTGTGTCTACATTTTTTATATTGTTTTGGTAAATGCTACGTAACAATATAATGTTAAACTCGTCCAACTTTCCGTCACGGGGATCACATATTTGCACATGGTGATAAACTATTTATCGCGCCACAGGATGCTAATAAATACGACCTTAAAATGTGTTTGTCATCGAACTGCTATTATTAGCTTTTACTTACTACTTAATAAAGATCGGCCCATAGAAATAAATAGGTCTAACCTACAATATAGTTAAGTAGGTAAGTACTTAAGATTGATTTTGTTATATCGTATAGGTACTTTCACAAAAAAAAACTAGTTTCAGTTAGGTAGTTCATTTCTCCAAAAATGTAATCAACAAGCTGAATAAAGTAGTAACGACAAGAATATTTGCATTTCCTTTTTTGCGTTAAAACAGTTTTCGATCGGTCCACATTTTTTGGTTTGAATTAATTGGCATTGGTATTAGAATAAACGTCTTCAATAGGAATAAGCCATAAATAGAGATATGATATATATATAATAGATAGCTTTGGTGAAAAAGAACTTTCAAATAGTTTTTGTATTTCATGTAAAAGTATTGAAGAAAATAATAATACCTACCTACTAGCAACTAGCTTGACCCTATTCTCATGCTGTTATTCTTAACAAAACAATCTAAACTGTTTTTTCAAATCAAGATTCATTTCCGATCTTTGCGAGCATCGTTGCTTTGCGTAGTAGGTAAATGCCACATT
Organism: Ennomos erosarius; assembly: GCA_963580505.1. Lineage (NCBI taxonomy): Eukaryota > Metazoa > Arthropoda > Insecta > Lepidoptera > Geometridae > Ennomos > Ennomos erosarius. Next base: position 13,688,227 of record OY756978.1, read on the forward strand.
AGTGCGTTACAAGCATATCAAATATAGTGTTATTTTTCGTTGTAAGTACCATTAACTAATGGAAAGCTATCTACTCCGATCCTATCGTGTGCATTTTTATTCGGAAAAGTCTGGACACCCTAAGAGAGAAAGAAGGATGCATTTACGTTAATCCACCACGTTTTTATTGGCATAAATATTATTATTATTTGAAATTACTGGTTAATAAAAATATCGATCAGCTTTTATATCTTAATATTATTGTACCTACGTATAAACCTAACCATAATAGAGCATCACATTCACTCAGGACCTCACGTGAGGAGTGAAAGCTGTTAGATAATAATTATATGCGAAGACGTTACCGCAATCGGATGCATAAAGCTCTAACCTCTAGATTCGTATGCAAATCAAACGGTGGGGAATGTCCTGGCGGTGGGTAGTGACCGTTCTGTTTCGTAATCTAAAGACTATTACGATTATACAGTGAAGACGATTAGATTGTAAGATCACGAGGTTTTTATTCTACATTTTGTATACTTCATCTATATATTATGTAACATTTTTTTATATTCTAACCGAAAAAAAAAAGATATTTCTTACCGTTCGTTTCACAACCGTATTTTTATCATGGCGTTAGGTACTTCCTAATTCTCTACACATCAACAGCCGGAAAACGTCAACTGCTAAACATATGCCTTCCCCATTAAAAGCCACTTCGGACGGCTATCAAAGGGTTTGCCACGTTTGCCGTAATTACTTAACACGCTTGGATGGAGTAGGTAGTACCTAAACGTACTGTAGGAACACTACCGATCTAACGAAATAAGGTGAGGTGGATTAGTGTTTTTATAACATTTTGTGAATACTAAGTAGAACATATAGGTAAGTAATGATTGGGTTTAGGGGAGTTGCATCGTGAAGAGTAATGACAACCATCTGGCCATCGATTCTCAGTGTAGGGTGTGTCCCTTTCAGAAGGCCCGAGTCCTTAGGAGCATGTGTTTGATGATATTATAAAGAAACCTACCCATTGCGAAGTCCAGTAGCCGATGACGAGGGCAGGTCCGAAGGAACGGGCAGGGTTCATGCTGGAGCCACTGAAGGGTATCTGAGAAAAAGAACACGATATTATTATATCTATAAACAAACTGCAAATGGGTGTAGGTACCTATGTAGTAATAGAATCACTATCTTCATCGCCACAGCCTGAAGACGTCCACTGTTGAACATAGGCTTCCCCCAAGGAGCGCCACTTTGAGCAGCTGCTCGCTTTCTGCATCCATCGGATCCCCGCGGCTTTCACCAGATCGCGTCGGTCCACCTAGTTGGCTACGCTGCGTCTTCCGGTTCGTGATCATCACTCGAGATCCTTTCTTCCCCATCGGTTGTCAATCATTCATTATAGTTAGGTACATTTACTACGAAACTGAAAACAAGTATACCTACTTAAAGACCTACGAGAACCGAAGCCCTGATGGAAATACCATACCAACGTCAAACAACAGTTGTATACTGACATCGAAAGCAACGATCCGGTACCAATAATACAGTTTGCAAAGCCTAGTCAAGCTTTTTAGGTGGTTTAGAGATTCTAACTCCGCACTATAACCACTTACTTGCTTTATGAAAAGAAAAAGGTATAAATAAATAATAAATAAATAAATAACGCCCAACGATCACATATATAGATCCTGAACCCTAACTAGGATTCACTGTATTTAGGGACCCAGGAACTACGAGGACCATGGTCCCACAACACCCAGACACAGAACAAGTATTTGCGCTTTTTTTTTCGGGCACAAATACTTGTCCTGTCGCGGGAATCGAACCCGCCACCTCCGGGTTATGAGCCGACCTGCTCAACCACCACACCACGGAGGCTGTCCGTATAGGTAGGTACTTACGCAAGCGGCGTGACAGGCGGTGATGCTGAGTCCAATCGCGAGAGGAGCTGATCCCTTGAGGTCGTTGCGGCGGCCGTCGCACACGCCGTGCACCACCATCACCAGTACAAACGTGATGAGAGCCTCGACCAGCATCGCCTGCGGGACGGAACGAATATTGGAGACTTGTGAAGTCTAACTCATATACTTAGGTATTGCAAACTGGCTATACTTATTTATAGAAAGTTGGGTAGGTAATGTATTAATCTCACCTGTGGTTCAGTAACGTTAACTCCAGGCTTGGTCAAGCCGAATCCACCGACTCTGTCGTCGGGTATGGCCAACTAAAAGGAAAGAAAACAAAATTATTTAATATGATTTTTAGATAAGTAGGTTGGTTTTACTAGGACTTTTCTGCAAAGTTCGTCTATGTAGGTACCAACGCTTTGCCAGTTATTCTGCCGCCAAGCAGTAGTGTGCAAACACGCTAAACTACATTTTATTCATAAAACTGTCAGGGGGTCTAGCAAAGATACCAACCACTAACGCTAACGCCTCACGCTAACTCCAAAATGTACTAGGATGACATTTCGAAAATCGCTAACTTTTCCGCAGCGAATGTCATTTCAATACATTTTTGCAGTTAGCGTGAGGCGATAGCGTTAGCGTTAGGGATTTTGCTAGACCCCCTGTTCCCTTTTATCGCACAGATGTGGCAAGTTCGCCTTTTTTGTACTATCAATACGTACTGACCCATAACAGTTGACAGTTACAATTTGCAAGCAGTACCTACAACAGGCTGCCGGTACACCACAGCATCTCACGGTATCTCTTATTCGCTATTTACAAAACGTGATCAAAACAAATTGATCATCTGTGAACGCTCGTTAGCTCGTCGGCGTCGAAGTAAAATGTCGCTCACAGAATCCTGAGGTCGCGTGTATTATAAATTGCCCGCGTCGTGTTCGCGGTAATTAGACCGCTCTTTAATATTATGCTCAATGTTGATGAGACCTTATATGAAAAGACATATCTATAAAATGTACAACTGCTCCTAATAAAATGAATGTAAGGATTGGTGTCACTTACTTATCATTGAAAGGAAGAAAACATGCAAGCCTTGGATGTCTATCTAAATGTTCTGAGATTTCAGATATAAATAGTCAATGACTATTAAGTTCAGTTTCACGGTTTACTTATGAACTTTTGAAGTAAGTAATTACTTTTTATGTGGGCCTGCTTCATAAAAAATATTAGTATATTATTATCAAGAGGTATTAATTACCTAACTATACAAATTGCTGATAAATACTGAACATGTTTTATTTTAGAAACACACTAACTGTAGAAAGAACTTCACAACAACTGAAATCTGAATCTGAAGTTTTGGTTTATCACAATAAGTACTAACTAAATTTAATGGTTGGTAGTACTTACCTAGTAGTTACCTAATGGGGTCCCAAATGTAGTAAGTAATCGTGTCTAGAGAGTTACTATTTGTTTCCAGTGTATTCATTTGGCCCAATTCTTCGCCATAACGCAATAAATGTCGCTTGATAATCTTGCAGAAATAAAATAATTCGTAAAATAGCCCGCATTATTCCGTTGTATGGGATGAGGCATCTACTGTAGGTATTATATTATCTGAGCTAATACCTACCTACCTACACATAAGAATAGGTCAATACGGATAGATGCGTAGGAAATACTGCTAACTAAATTCACCCGTAAAATAGTTCAACATCGTAAAAATGAAACGTGTAATAAACTAATATATTCTTGAAAGCTCAGTGCACTTAGCACACGCTTACACGAAGGTCGGATCCTTTATTCTAAGATCATCAGTGTCAGGGCGAGCGACACTTTTTATTGATGCCTATAAGTATATACGTACAATCAGGCTTAATATAAGTAGTTATATGCTGAGGGTTACTGGTGGAGCTAGAAAAGGCAATTGGTAGCTTATTATGCGAAACGTCTCAAGGTACTACTAGGTAAGTATATAGGTTGGTACCTCTTTCCTATGCCAATTAGGCCTATTGGCTTTATTCGGTATCCAAAGGTAGGTACCACCGCTTTGCCAGTTATTCTGTGCCGCCAAGCAGTCTACTGTTTCCGGTTCGAAGGGCATTGTAGCTAGTGAAATTACTGGGCAAATTAGACAACTGACCACACAGTCTAGATATCTTTTTTAGACTGTGTGATGTCTCAGGATGACGTAGGTACGCAGTGCGCAGTGTCACATGGTTTAGTTTTAAGTTCCGAGTGACACTGCAATTTGTTATGGGCGGCCATGATGCTTAACACCAGGCGAACGACTAGCTCGTCATGACATATCATTAAAACATAAAAAAATAATGTTACCCTAATAAAAGCAGCCCCAGCCACGGCTCCGAGACACTGCACGATGATGTATAGAACTGCCTTCAGCAGCCTGATGTCGCCGGCGACGAAGAGGCCCGCCGTCACCGCGGGGTTGATGTGGCCGCCGGACACATGACCGATACCCTGTGGACAAACACATGAACTTTCAGTAAATCAGAATAACCATTAATAATAAACTTTGGGTACTTTAAAAACTAAATTGCTGGACCTATAAGTATCATAATGTGAGTATAAAGTAAGTATGAGTAGAGAAGTATAAATAGTAGTCCCCCACTAGGTGGACCGAAGATCTGGTGAAAACCGCGGGGAGCCAATGGATGCAGGAGGCGAGCAGCCACTCCGTGGGGGCCGCCTATATTGGAATTCAATCTCATGAATATGTAAGTAATGTATATAAGAACTAGGTGATCCGATCGAATTAAGTTTATCTAATAACTAAACCTCACAGATGGTAGAGCAATGCAAGAACCGTGAAGACATTTATCGGTTGACGTCTCCGCTTATAAATCTCAATTAGACGCAAGCTAACAAATGGTAATGATAGCACTTCAGCCGTAAATAACGGAGCAGGTAAATAAAGGTTGAATGCATACTAGATAAGTTACATCTTTAACCAGTTTTTAAAAGTTTTATTTAAAGCAGCAGGGGCTCATACATTCTGATACAGACATTGAGGTATGATTAGAGATTACATTTAAAAAAAAGTTAAAATTTGTTGATAAATATGAAATTGATGTGTTTTTAACTAATAGTGACTTACACCCGAAGACCATAGTTGAAACTATTGGGTGCCTACCTAAGTAACTATTGCTGAACAAACCTACTACTTAGGATTCTCTACAAGATAGGTAGAGCTTACGTTTAACCATATATATTTTATTTCTCGGGTATTTACTTGCTAGTTGTTCCTATACATCTAGTGTAGTTTTTAATCATAACTGTAGATACCAATTTTTTATAATTGGTTAAGTTCCGTTAATGAACTAAGTTTTGCCTTAGCTTATCTCAAATGCAGTAGAATTGCTACAAGAGGAGTACATGTTCGGTAACTTGCCGATTTGATTTGTCTGTAGTCGGTCTATCTAGATACATTTGTGTGTTAATCTCTTTAGGATACACTTTGTAACGTACAACTCTTCATCGTAAGTTAGCGAGTTCGTGACAGGCGCGCGTGAGCAGGGCGCGCGTCGGCCTCTGACTCACCACCGCACTCGCTAATGTTATGTCATAGGTCAAACACATGCACTGTCGATATTTTGAATTAAAAACAACGGGTTTATAGAGCAATTTGTAGCGATTTTAGGTTAAGGACAGGGCCGCTCACAACTCTCAGGTAATTATTAAAAAATACGATTACAAATATGGGCCATGAGTCACGATCCTGATAAACGATGGTAATTAAACAAGATAAACAAATAGTTGCTTTGATTAAAATGCGACCATTTAGCTTAATTAATCGTCTGCAAAATGTGAATCGGAAATGAGTCATTTTTCTTTAATCCAATCAACGCGCATAGATACCTACCTATTGAAAATGTATCTCGCAAATTTTAATGAACACTCAATCGAATGCTACTAATCTCTTACTAAAAAGTGCATACATATTGCATTGCAGGGTAGTAATAAACATACATAAAAAGCTTTGCCAAAGTTCTGTCAGAATTTTTAGGCTGCCCTATTGGATGACTGCGTGTCGGGTAAACCCGCGCGCTGGGCGCACCTATTACCTACCACCTATTTATTGTAAGTTCTCTATGAAACATAAATAAACGTTTATTTAAGTAGCGAGAAAGAAGTTATTTAGTGTTATGTAACTTAAATGAGCTAATTATGAAGCGTTATATTTCCGGTAATGTAACATTGGATTGGACCATGACATTGAACGAGTTTTACCAGGGTGCCATTCATCGAGATAAGTATGAAGTGTATTACATTATACATATAGTCGTGAATCAATGGGACCTTGAACGATATATTTATATGTGAATATTTTAATATTCATCTACGAGAATAGCCTTTGATTACTGGTTATATGTTATTACTATAGAAGCACCTGCGGTTTCACCCGCTTATTTTACTTACCTGCTTTCTCGCGGAAACTCTGACTATTATGGGCTAAAAAGTGCCCTTAGTATTTTAATCGCTGTAGTGGTTTAAACGCAACACAAACACACGTAGTACTTACGTTACGCCTTATTGTTACAATCATAAATTGTAATGCTAAAAAGAAAAAAAGCAAGATTTTAAGGATCTAAGGGACTAGACTGGCCGATTTTTAATACCGGCAAGAGTTATCCAACGAATAATTTTTATCCAATTACATACATAAGACCAACATAAGCCATTAATTTCTCAGTAGGTGTAGGTATAACAAAATTTATATTTTATTTAAGTACAGAGTTTTGTTTAATCCGTGAAATTACCTTAATGTTGAAAAACGTTAATTAATTTGTACTTATAAGATAATTTGTGTAAATTTAAAAGTGACATAAAAAGGGCGTCGCGCTCATGCCTCGTAGTTAAGAGTACCTTAGTTTAGAATGTTCAAATATAATCTAGATTTGTGCGAGTAGGCGAGGCAGTGCATTGACCATAGATCATGTAATGTGCGACACATGGGCATGCGTGCGATCAAGGGCGCCTACAATCCCTAACAGAATAATGGACCAAGTCATTAACTAAAACATTTAAAATCAAAATTACAATTCAACGAGGCAATGCTGCCAGCATGTTGGGTACGCTATCTACCGGCAGTGGGCTGGAGCATTTGGACTGTCTATAGGTCATCGCGGTCTATTATACAGTCCATATTATGTTCTTTGTAGTAGGTAGTGTATCTAGTTTAGTTTAGTTTTTATTATTGTAGTAGTTAGCTTAAGTATTAAAGGCATATTGCCCGTTTAAAAAAATATTTTCAATATACTTTGATCAAAATTAGCCTGCGAAACCTTGGAGTAATTTCTTTGCTATTCCACCTGTCTATTTTGAAGAACACAGCCTTCTTCACTAAACTGAGAAAAGGGAATTTAAAAAAAAGAGTAGTAAAGCTATAAACATATAATTAGGTATATCTCATCAAGTTCGGAGTTGCATGCAAATTAGCCGAATATTAGGCATATTTTTTATGGAAACAAATGCCGTGACGAGCTAGTCGTTCACTTGATGTTAAGCGTCATGGCAGCCCGTATGTAACAGTATCAGTTACAGTGTCATCTTGAAAATACTTTGATGAGAAGTATTTTAATATATTCAGCTTGGAAGTTATGCTAAGTATTATGAGTCAACTGTACCGACAACGAAAGCTGCTTATGACTTGTACCACACATTATTGCCGTTAACAAACAACACATTCTAACATCGTAAAACCAAATGTCCAATAATGTTTTGTACTTCATTATTAATGCTATTATTGATTTACTTTTACGTACTAAAGTTATAAATCAAATTTGACGTAAACGAAGTGTTTTTTAATAATCTTTATTACGGGCAATGATCCTTCACAGTTTCCGATCATTAAAATCAAATAATGTTAATGGGCCGTTAGAAAAGTTAATTACTTTATAATTTTATGTAATAGTAAATAAGTAATTTATTTAGTGTTCGTAATTTCATCCGGTGGTTGTGGCTAGAGCAAATGGAAATATTTAGTGGACCTCTGTGTAGGCTTTATTTATAGGTAAAACCGTAGCCAATATTACGTATTATGTATCTTAAAACATGATTTAGGAAAAATATACTTAAAAATATTTTTTAAATGTAGTTTTTAGAAGGTTATACAGAACCCTTGGTATTATCTTTTGGCAAGTATCACAATGTCCTTGGTGGAATGATATGAATGCAGTAGGTATTTTACTTCTTATATTTAAATCGCAAACTCCGGTCGCAAGTAGCCTACTTGATAAGGTATTTATAACCGTTACTGACCATCATTGCATCTACTTACATACTCTTTGCATTTAACTGTAACCGCGAGTAAGCTATAAAAAGTAAGCTATAAGTCGCTTGTATATACCTACTTATTTTGCATGCATTTACCTCCAGGCGGGCGAAATTTTTATTTTATTTTTGTTTAGGTATTTATGTTTAATTTCTGGAAGTTATAAAGATGTTATAAAGATATTCTGGAAGTTACATTATGCTTTAAGTCCTGTAGTTTTGTTTTCATTATCACATAAATCTATGAATACTAGTAACAAACCGTAGCATTTTTATAAGGTAAGTACGTTAAATACTAATATAGACCACACAAAAGCGCCCCCAAACGCGTGCGTGCTTTTCTACCTCCAAATGCTATCTGATTTCGATGATTTTTGAATTGTATATGATGAGTCAACACAGTAAAAACTATGCTAGTGTACCTACTGTCTTTCTAACTTGCGTCAAAATCAAAACATTTTGTTAAGATTGATGGGTTTAAACAGTTTTCGCCCGAAACGCTATACTTAATGTAAGTATATTCACTAATGGGCTCTATCATACGTAAGTTCGAATAGCAGTGAAACGGCAATAATATTTTCAAACGCCAAACGATAACTCACAATTTATCGGAAAGACATTACCTATAACATTACCTGGGGAAAAGTTTTCCGCAGGTAATGTCATTCCCATACATTTTGATTTGGCGTTAACGGTAATGGAAGAGGATCTTTGCTAGACCCCCAGGAAGGTCCTCTTAGGTGAGCAATTATCTCCTCACGTTTTCCTCGAAAACCCCGCACCTGCTTGTTTTATGTTCCCCTTTTAACCTAGCTCTACGTCAACATCATCAATTATTACGAACTCGCCCGTTTCTCATGTTTTAACATTTAAAACGAAAACATACACCTGACGTTATCTGCGAGCCTCTAATGATGGATGGAGGTGCAGCGGGTCAGCTGCATCAATCTACGTTCCGATGTCAGCTTTTGGAAAGGCGAAGGGAATGGAAAGGCTCGTGTAAATATCAATAAATTTATATGTGGAGGTACATCGATATCATTGCTATGAAAATTATGAACTTTACAGTGATCCTTTTGCCTGAAGATATCCCTACTCCGTCATACTTATCTCTTATCCCTTATATACAAGTATGAAAGTGTTTATTTGTCTTTTAGGGCTTTCACGCCAAACTTGCTGAGCTGATAATAAAGCATAATGGGAATATTATATACTACTAGCTGACGCGCCCCGGCTTCGCACGGGTTAATAAGTTGTAGGTACTACCTCCTAACCCTGTTCATGGGAACAAGGAAGTGAAAGGGAAAAACACACCCGATTTTAAATGGTATAATCATGGGCCCCATCCGGTACAAACGAAAAATAGTCTGAACTTGAAAAAATGTACCTAGTACCCGTGTTTAGAGAGTTACTAGTCCAGTGTATTCATTTGGCCCAATACTTCGCCAACACACAATAAATGTCGCTTGATAATCTTGCGTTATGCAGAAATAAAATAATTATTAAAATAGCCCGCGTTACTCCGGTGTATGGGATGAGCTTCAATAGCTTCATAAAGTACCTACCATACCATACCATTTAAAATCGGGTGTAGTTTTAATCAATTTTACAGGAAAACTAATCAGGTTATAGACAATTATTATTATTACGCCCAATAATTTTATTATAGTTGCAATGTTGCAAACTATTTGTGTATTTTTATAGGTACTCCAGTTTGCCTGAAGAAAGACATCAACGCGTGTCGCCAGCAAGAATAAAGCGATGAGTTTTGAAATCAATTATGTTCACATTTTTTAGAATACTTTTGTCTACTCATAGACATATATATATAAGGACAGGCCTAATGACAGATTAAACCGTCGCTTCAAAGAGGGAGTCAAGTTCACAGATTGACATCCACTAGCGCCCAGTCTGTGTTGGAAGTGAGAAGATATCGGTCGTGTGTCTCAAAGAAAATATGCCAAGTTGTGTTGTGAAGGGTTGCACAAACTACACTCTAAAGTGCAATAAAAAGAAATACAAAGTTTCTTACACAAGTAAGTCAATATTTTCAATATTACACTCCGTTTTGTACGAAAATAATTGAATTTATATTTGGGATAATCATTGTAAACAAACATTGACGGACATAATGGCAGCGTTTAATTTCCCAACTCATAGTAGTTCCTGAGTAATCTAAGAGATGGCGCTGACTTTTCCCCACACCATTTTGTAAATAAAATGTTCCTTCGGGCATTTGTATTTATTTATTATAATAAGAACGGCAATATGCCAATTACACTTATTATTAAATTCATTACAGTCAAGCCAAGTCAAGCATGCATGATCAAAACATTTTAATTTTTTAAAAAATAATAATAATAATCCTGATATATAGATCTATGTGTCTACTTCATATTTTTGCAACCTTTCACAGGAGCTGGTGGGGAGAAGAGGATCAACCCTGTCTCAAATGCCTTTAATCTATGCATTAAACCTTTTGTATGCGCATTGTGCAGTAAAAATAGAATGCCTTATCAAATATAGGATGGGCTTACCTATTAGATGAAATAGTACAACACTGTAAGTGGCTATCAAATTACAAGCAAATAAGAAGTTACGTAAAGCATCATAGCATCGTATAACCATCATCATTATCATCATCATAATTAGCTCGAAAACGTCCACTGCTGAACATGGGTCTCCCTACAGAGCGCTACTTAGAGCGGCTGCTTGCCTCTAGCCCTCTAGCATCCAGTTGCTCCCCAACGCAGGACTCATATTTTTCCCGAGGTAAAAAGTGTGTAGGGGAATTTGTGTACAAAACATTCAAATTGGTCCATCCATTTCAAAATACAGTACAGACACCGTTTCATATTCTTTAAAGAATTTATTATCACTCGTAGGTCGAAAAAGGTATAGATCCCGTTGCAATGAGATTTTATCATATATTCATCTATAATCTATGTGATGTCGCGCTGCATTCTCCCATTTTATAGCTCACACTTACCATAAAATTAGATTTTACGACTTTTAAATTCCCGATGCGGCTTAAAAATATAAAAAGCACTATAGATTACATCGGTTTAACGTAACGTAACCACATTAACGCTTGATATATGAATACGGGCTCTATTCTATCATCGTATCCAAGGGTCAAAGTCGAGGAAGAACGGGTGAGTACCTTTCTAAGATCTTACATATAAACATTCACTATATATAAATCTTTTTTTTTTTATTTTTGTGTTTCAATGTCATTAATGTCATTATACCTACATAATGCTAATACATAATAATAATATATTACATAATAGGCATGATGACTACTATTAAAAATGAATGCAATAATTGCTTAGCTTTTAAAGTTTCTACAGGAGGCATCTCCTGTCCCTTTCTCGCAAAACAAAGCGCCCCCACAGTTACTATGAAAAATCTACTCGTGACGTCACATGCCAAACAGATTGTATGAAAAGCTACCACAGCTTAGTAATGAGGTACTATAACGACCTTCTTCTGACATCACTGGCCGTTTGAGCTATCTCTTTCTATTCCGGTCTTTAAAATACTTGTAACTTGGTCATTTTTTGAGATATTTAATTTTTGTTTTCACAAATGTTTATATTTTGAGGAATATAATTAATTTATCCAAAAAAAAATTTAGTCATCATGTCTATTATATTACTCCGTCTCTCCTCGTGAGTGCCCTATTAAAAACCGGCTAAAAGAGTATCCAGAGAATGGACAGGCATCACCAAAACGCCTGTGAGGTTGAGATTAGGTATAAAAACCCCTTACGAGGGAGACAAATACGTTCAGTAGCAGACGTGACATATACGTTCAGTAGCAGACGTGACAAATACGTTCAGTAGCAGACGTTTTCCAGTGACAAATACGTTCAGTAGCAGACGTTTCCCAGTGACTAATACGTTCAGTGGCAGACGTGACAAATACGTTCAGTAGTAGACGTGACAAATACGTTCAGTAGCAGACGTAACAAATACGTTCAGTAGCAGACGTTTTTCAGTGACAAATACGTTTAGTAGCAGACGTTTCCCAATGACAAATACGTTCAGTAGCAGACGTTTTCCAGTGACAAATACGTTCAGTAGCAGACGTTTCCCAGAGACAAATACGTTCAGTAGCAGACGTTTTCCAGTGACAAATACGTTCAGTAGCAGACGTTTCCCAGTGACAAATACGTTCAGTAGCAGACGTTCTCCAGTGACAAATACGTTCAGTAGCAGACGTGACAAATACGTTCAGTAGCAGACGTTTCCCAGTGACAAATACATTCAGTAGCAGACGTTTCCCAGTGACAAAAACGTTCAGTAGCAGACGTTTTCCAGTGACAAGCACAAATAAGCTGTGTATACTTAATAAATAGGTATCTATTCTCATGTCCATGCTTCAATGTAGAGCAGAATTAATACTTTTAACATGGCTACAGTGCATATATTTTACACGTAGAAGCATAAATCCTTCTACAGTTTGCCAGCCTCATTCTAACATGTCCTACTGGCAACTGTAACACTGCCAATAAATTTCGTGTACGTGCGTTTTGAGTGGAACTGATTAACTAATTAAAATACAGTAGGTAGTATCTCAGTTACTAATAGCCTGATTAAACCTACCAAGTAGAATGGCGAGACATAAAAATGTCAGTGGGTAGAGACAGTGATATGGCCGATTAAGTGTTTACACACATTTTTTAAATTGCGGCGAGACAGTCATTGTTTTACGTTTCGTGTGAGTGAAAATGCGCGGGAAAAAGTGGTGAGTGGCGAGTGGTCGCCGAGTGCGCGTGTTCAGACCCACTGAGTAAGCGAGCGAGACGGTCCGGAGAAATGGGGAGGGAAAAAAAACTCGGCCTAGGAAATAGAACAGGGTCCGAGTGGCTCTCTCGGCCTGTTGCTAAGTCGAGTGCTCGGCTGTGCACTCGATGTGTGACAAATACCGAGTACTGGGCCGAAAGCACTGACTCGCCGTTTTACTCGGCAGGTGTAATCAGGCTATAAGGGTGGGTTTTAAGATATGTTTGTAGTTAAGTTAACCAATGGTTAAAAACTAGTTTTTTTTTCGTTTTTTATTTGCATCCACGCACAACAAAGACCTGTATGGACTCTTGCCATTGGCAGTTGATGACTAAACTCGCCATAAAACCGGTGTTTTGCTATAAGCCATCCGATCAGCAAATTCTGCCCACCTCGGTATAATAATATGAAAATTTCGGATCCATTCAATTATTTGTTAACATTATGTAGGTAGGTCCGGTTCACGTCAACGCATGACCTATGCTAGTTAAATTATATATTAGTTAAGCAACGTCGGGAAGCATAGTAACTACCTAATAGTTTTAATAGCCCATGCAACATGCAAGTCATTTCGATATGGTTCAGTTTAGTGGAAACCGAATTTACGTAACAAGTAAGAGAGCATTTATCGAGTTTTCTGACCGAGATATCCCACCGTGTGGATGACTGTTGGTAATTATAAATATCGTAGCTTTTAGTCTAAGAATTTGTATAGTTTACCCAAAAACTATTATATTTATGCAACTTCCTATTTTGGTGGAATATGGTTCAGTAGTTTTAGATGATTGAGGTACCTACTCTACTACAAACACTAATATACCTCTAATTTTTATGTGATTAAAATCTAATAGTTATGAACATTAAACATCCACTAAAAACAAGAATTAATTTAATATCAGTTAGTGTAATTATATAGGTACCTAACATTAGCTATATTTAAATATAACAAATAACATATTCTAAGAAAGAAAAAACGCATTAAGAGTAACACAACAACGAGCAACAGGTAGGTGCAACCCAAGTACCCAAGTACCTACAAGTTATTCAGCTATTTCCAACCAACCCATTTAAATTCAAATAGGAAACAGCTAATATACTGAAAAGTGACTCTGATGGCCATTATCTTTAGGATGGTAGCTCAAGAGAACTATCTTTTCTGCGGTCGTGACAACCAAAAGCTCAATGCCATTCTACACTACCGAACGCAAGCGTAACATACATTAAACGATTCATCATATGTCTTGATCAGTTAGCATTTGAATTCAATAATATACCTACTGTCTAACTAATTGCACCACCATGCCCTCAAATTGTAATTAATTGCAAAGGCTTAATATCTACGATCAAGCACGATTTAGCGTTATTTATTAAATTAATCACATGTTTAGAGCCGCTATATCAAAATATTATAAGATGTTGATTTGTATAAGATATAGTGGATATTATGGAATCCTACAGATGGTTAAATTGAGTTGATTGCTTACATAATATAACGTGTTTATTATAAATATAAACAGTTATTGTTTCCGTAACTTGCTAATAGATTTATAGATTTATATGGTTATGTGTGTTCCATAGAAGGAATCAATATAGGAAACACTTAAGTGTACAGCGTTACATAACACAATGGTGTTAACATTAAGTACTTATAGCCCAAAAACCATAAAATTTAATTTTCAAATAATTTATAGAAACTTTAGTACTTTTACACGTCAAAAACAAAATATTTCCTTAATTTAAGTTATGGTTTCTAAGCATATAAAATACAAAGTGCTTAATCTCAGATAATCTTGTAATAGCAAAGCTATAGCTTACTCTACTTAGATGATAATAAAAAAAAGTTTTCTTTCCCACTACGTACAGTGCAATCAAATCGATGCCGATGTTTGCTAGTCATTCACATTTCACAATTACAGTAGCTATCCTTGAATCGATTAAAGTTGATGGTCAAAATAAACCCGATGAATATTATCAATCATTGGGCATAAATCCCAACACCTAGAACAATAGTATCGATAAATATTCATTAGCAAGTCTATCGATCTATCTCTTGCGGGTCATAACAACCATATCAGACTTGCTGAACTAGTTTATTGTGCACGCAATAAAGTCTCAAATCGATTACCTAACAATAGCATACGTAGACGATTCTGATCGCCTAGTTCGTCAGCGAACATTTGAACAATAGATGTGAGGTAATAGTCGATTAATGATCGATTGTATCGGGTATTCGTACGAGTAACACACTTGTATTCGTGACCATTCCGACACTGAGCTGCTAAATGCTTTAACTACGTGATTAAACAACTGTTGGGACGTGATTCTGATAAGCTTCTAGTATTGATATAGCAAATAAAATTTATCCGATTACCCAAGTTCTATGTCACGATTAAATGTAAAACTTAAGTACAAACGTTAAATATCGATTTTTTCATTGACGATTATATTTCCAGTTACGATATACCACGGTTACGGCCCGGGTATACGGTTTTATGTCAAATGCAACAAAACTTATAGAGATGTCCCTAAACTACACCTATGTTTAGTCACTCCATTCGTGTAAGTATTTGATTCTTGATTAGGAATATTAATACTTACTTAATAAATTATTATTCCAGAATTAAAATGGTATTTCCAAGATAAGGTTGCATTTTCTCTGTACAATAAAAAGTTCAAATGACACAGGCTTGATCTCACGGATATTAATATAAATACAAAAAGACACGTAAACGACACGTTTCAAAAAGATCCAGTTATTATGAAAGTGAAAAGATGACCTGAAAGCTTGTCCGTAAAAGTACTACTGTCTATAAACACGTAGTGCCTACTTAGGAGATGTTTTTACAGAAATAAATGTGTTAGTGCATTTCTAGATCTCGATTGGCAACATGATCGATTTTATCAAGCAATTATTGTTAGCGGAGAAAGTGTCACTACTCATGCCAGACTTCTTTAACAAACTTTCACTATCTTAAAAACTATCCAACGTTTTTTGTATTGAAACTTTCGTCTCCACTGGTTAAGAATTAGTTTAATTTGTATTGATTTGTTCCGCCGCTAGTGTGTGGCCAATCATTGTTAATCATTAACAGTTATATGACAACAATCATTGTCTATACCTATTTATCTGCACGGAAAGTGGTTTTTATTGAAAGAAAGGTTTTATAGCGACTTCCACGTAATGTGGTTTTTATTGAAAGAATTTTTTTATGGTAACTTCTACGTTGCAATTATTTAAAACCATAAAACTGTGGTTAAAAGAAGCTTAAATTCACTGAGTTTTATCGGTTTCTCTCGGGAAAGCTAATAAACGCACGCATTTAACTTCAAATTACTTTGGTGAGTGCTTTTAGGGAGCGTAACTAAACAATTGCAGCTGTAGGTAAGGTACTGCACAATTATATATTACCCTTATTAACCGCGGTTTGTAGGACAAATTAACTAGGTGACGGAGAATTTTGAAGTAAATGCAAAAATGAAATAAAATGAAAATGAGCGCAGGTTTGCAAAAGGATCTAATCTAACTAAGTACTATTTTAATATATGTGGTCTAATAGAAGGAAGAAAGAGGGGGAGTTAATCCCAAGTCAGAAGCTTAATTATAGTCTTTTTGAGACGTTTCAAAATTAAAAGAAAATTATTAATAAACTAACCAAAAAAATATACTAAAACTAATCTAATCTAAACTAAAATAAACTACTTATCTAAATCTAAAATCAAAAACTATACAATAGGTAAACTTAATATAAAATGCCACTACCAGTGCTTTACATTGCCCGCGTGCACAAAATCCTGGCAGCATTGCCCCGTTGAATGGCAATTCTTAGCCTTTGAGCCAAATATAGACCAGCATTTTGGTCTTATTAATAACACGTGTGTGTGGATAAATACGTCATGTATTTATTATAGCGAAATAGATACAGTGTTTGCTCATGTTTTATGTTTGCTCATTTAAAACTCAATAGAACCAAAACAAATCAATAAATAACTATTCACCCACTACACAACATTCATTAGAAAAAGGGTTAGTGATAAACTATTGGCAAAAAAAGGCATTCAAGAAGTTGCAACTGGCAGCAGACATGGCGCCATGGTGACATCGTCACTAAACACACAAGTAAGTACATAAGACTGTCAAGCAGTCTCTAGTCGTCGAAAGCAGTGAAGGGTCGATTCAAGATAGGAAGAGTTCCGGCGAGCAGGTCCACGAACCGGTCGTAAGCGAGTCAAGTGCAGACTGCCGGTGGCCTGCGACTGCGACCGCTGCGGCCGTTACGTCAATATCAGAGCATTTTAAGCCTAGTACAGAACAGAGAACATTCAAATTCTCAATCATACTGATTACTATTAAATGATATCACACTATCACATCACACTAATATTATAAAGGCGAAAGTTTGTGTGTGTGTGTGTGTGTGTTTGTTCCCTCTTCACGTCGTAACGGCTGGACGGATTTGGATGAAATTTGGAATAGAGATAGCTTATATACTGGATTAACATATAAGATACTTTTTATCTCGGAAAAGTAACCCGTTCCCGCAGGAAAGCTTTACAAACTTAACGTCGTCAATGAATTTTCATCAAATTATTAAATCAATTTAAAAATGTCAGTAGTATGTACTGACGGATCAAAATTTATTATTCCGGACACTTAAATAGATCCCGTGGGATAGCATAATCACTTAACTACGACATTACGCAGCTAAAATTGACGAAATTCAGTAAAATCAGAGGCAGCCCCATAATATTAAAAGTATTTTTTCCCCATCCTGGATAAATGTATGGTTCCTGTAGGATAACATTACCTATTACTTAACTTCCTATTACTAAACTAATTTGGATGATATTTAATAACACTATACTCTCTAGCACGTAATAAAAAATTAAATTTTTCTATCCCGCAAAATGAATGTTTCTTGCGGGAGATAAAATTATCTCTAGCATCCCGCAAAAGTAAACATGTAGCAAAGGTGAGGTGACCAGTGCGTATAGAAGTTGGAGTTTTTATTTTCAAGCTTGCTTTGTTTACCCGCGAAGGTCAATTATTAGTAGTTGAAGGTGTCATAAAAGTTGGCGTTTTTTTTTTTCGAGTGTGCTCTGTTCGCTGGGCCGCAAGCGGCCCGTGAGAGTGACTTTGTAGCCGAAGATAACCTGTCATAAAAGTTGGCGTTTTTTTTTTCGAGGGTGCTCTGTTCGCTGGGCCGCAAGCGGCCCGCGAGAGTGATTTTGTAGCCGAAGGTGACCTGTCATAGAAGATAGCTTTTTTCATTTGAGGATGCTCTGTTCTGTGAGGGACAATTTTTTTTCACAAGAACAAAGCAGTTAAAGCCACAGGTAATCCTAATCCTAATAATATATAAATGCGAATGTTGCGGCGTATATTTGGTCCTACTTGACGTTGCAACGGAAAATTTTAGTTAACACATAGGCTACTTTTACGAGGAAATCCGCAGAAGGACTAAAGATAAAGATAAAGATAAAGATAAAGTGACCATATTGCCCTTAAAGTTACCAAGTTGAAATGGCAATGGGCTGGCCACATCGCTCGCAGAACTGACAACCGAAGAAAGGTTCTCGAGTGGCAACCACGAACCGGAAGGCGCAGCGTAGGCAGACCCCTCACTAGGTGGACCGACGACCTGGTGAAAACCGCGGGGAGCGGATGGCTGCAAGAGGCGAGCAGCCGCTGTGGAGAGGCCTATGTTCAGCAGTGGACATCTATGGGCTGATAGTGAAGATGATGATAGGCTACTTTTAATCCGCGGGTGAAACCGCGGGGCGCAGCTAGTATGATATAATAAAAAACATTTCTTGTATAGTATGTACATGTATACTGGCCGCGCCTGTCACAGACCCCTCCCACTATCAGTAGATAGCGAATGGTCACCTGCATTTTATGCTGGAACGTTTCTGTTTCAGAATTTAATGCTGAAATGCATAAACATGGCATAAATAGTAATTATTGCATTTAGGGATTTAGGTGCCCAATAAACATGTTTTACGTTGTATTTAAAATTATGTACTTATTAAGTATATGCAAGCCCATATCAAAATGGGTGCAAGTAATATTAAAAAAAAAAGTCATGTCCATAAAGTTCTGCTACGGAGCTGGTGTGTACATCTCTTAATATTCAAATATAAATAGAATAATTAATTCGTAGAACCTTCCACATATCGCACATCTGGCCGTGCACTACTATGTTTTCTGTGACACTTAAGTGCAACCTATTATTAATTCTGTAGGTAATCACGGTAACTTGGAACTAATCTTTGGCGATTGAATGGATGCGTTGGTGGGAATCAAATGTCTATCAAATATGTGGGTGTAGTAAATTTGTTTTTATGGCTCTTAACAGTGAAATTAGTATGTGTCTACATAGAGGCACATAGAGAATACCTATAAACCAATTAATATAAACCAAAAGCTCATTTTCTCTATTTCATCGAAATTCATATTATTTATTAATGTAGTTGGTACAGGAACATAATTACAGAAACAAACCGACCAATGCCCTTTCGATTTTGACCTTATTATATTCAAAAGCATTTTGACAACCGCTAAACGTTGACAAGGCTATAGAAATGCCCATTTACATGCCAGATAGTTTACAATAACTCCTAATTCAGTTACAATTGAACCATTATGATAGAAAATTAGGCAAAATCATATTCCTGTCTCCTAACAAACCTAATATTTATTACAGAAGGTCAACTTAAGGCATCAAAGATCGTTAGACGTCAAATGTTGATTACAAATTGGCGTTTTTGATATACAGTGCCGTATTGCAATCTACCTTTTGACAATTAAAAAACCTCAAATAAATAATACAGTGGATATAAAAATAAACAGTTAGCACAAGGTTGGCTTCATCAAAACCAATGCAAATCTTCGCATGATATAAAATTTTTTGCAGTTAACAAACTTCAAACAAATATAAGCAAACACCTGACTACATCACGAATAGAAAATAATAAAACAGATTTTCTAGCGAGCAGGGGCCGTACTGTGAGCTCTTAGAGCGATTCAAAATTGAGCCAATATTGGATCGCTTGTCAAAGTCTTCATACAAAAAAAACGAAGCAATCCAATACAGGCTCTGTTTTGAATCGCACTAAGAGCTCACAGTACGGCCCCAGATAACAAACTTCACATAAATAATTATAAGCCAATATCCAACATATCGAACACTTATTAAAATTAATACAGACTAGCTACTTTACGCATGCTTCGGTAGTTTACACCTACTTTCTCAATGCAAATGATCTATTGATCTGATTTTTTTATGTAGGTAAACGAATGATGTGACGAGCTTGTCATTCACCTGGTAAAGTGCGTTAACGTTAAGTGTGTGTCAGACATACATTTCAGAAGATTCCTTACGGCTTAATTTTTATACTGTGTCTCAATGGATTAATTTTTAATTGGATCGGACAACTAACTACATTTGTTAAGCAGAATCGATGTTTTGATAACCGCAAAATGCTAATGAGTAGAGGTTGTACTTATAGAGGCACGTTATCGAAAGTGAAGGTGGGCCTTCACCTAATTTAGATTTGTATATTTATTTTGATAAGTGTTATCTTTGTATTAAATAACGAATTGTTAAAACGTTGAGAGGACACGATCAAATATTAGCACTGTCGAAGTACTATTTAGTCGAGTGTACTTAGTGCGTTTAGTTTATTTATTAAAACTTAAGTATTTAATAGTCTTTTTTTGTTTTGTATCCAGTTAAAAGAATCTTGCAAAATTCAGGTGATACAAACCTAAGATTTTTTCGTTATCCTATGTTCATGGGTAAATCATAGGCTTGCTCTACCCCACATTTTAAATCAAATGACTTTTCTATACTTACTTAATATGTTTTCTCCATAAATAATAATTATTATACCTATTGCACGGTTTTTAATTTAAATTTTAGCTAATGTAACAAAGTTGTTCCGATGTTAACTTTTGCTTTGTAAATATATCTCTTCTCTTCTATTTATATTTTATGTCAGACAGAAGATGTTTTGAAATTTTAAAAACTGAACGAAGCGATAAAGTATTCTTTCAGCTAAAATGTCCAGGATTTCACACCTTACTGTACCTAATAATCTATCATTAATTTTAATGTTGATGATCTGCACAAAAGCACAACGTACACCTCTATAAGAAAGTCAGGGCTATCTTCGACAAACGCTTTGCCAACAATCAAAAAGACATGGATAGCTTTTAAGCTTTGATAATAACAAAGTTTAATTTTCTTTGCAGCTGTCAAAGAAACCCCGAAATATTTACAATGTAAAGGTACACGCTTTGTGTCTTAAACACGTTATTGTAGAGTACAATAGAAGCAAGATACAGAGCTGTACAAAGTCGTTGATGCGTTGCAGATGAAGATTTATCGTGCTCGTATGTGCGTCGAAAATTTGAGGTCTCAGTTCAATGCTCGAGCTCTGGTCTATGTAGGTAACTGTTTATTTAGGCGAGAGATACAGCGTCTATGATATTTCAGTCTGGCAGCTTTGAAAAACGGGAAGATAGTAGAGGAGATTATAATTCAAGAGAGCCAATATGGGACTGATATAGGTACTTGCGAAGGCAATTAATATCATAAACATGCCAATTCATGAACTTAGCATGCTAATTGCTATCACTATGCTATTTGCTAAAATGAAATGAAACATGAAATAAAACTGAAATGAAACTTTATACTAAAATTTAAATTGATAATGAAATAAATGATATGAATTGAAATTTCATATTTCATATTTAACAGCATTTCACAATCATTGAAGTTGCGACATGCTAATTGAGTTTTCATATGCTAAAAATTAATGCGAAAGCTAATTAATCCATCACTAATAGGTACCTAAATGTTGATAGCCTATAACAAACACCTTGGACATTGATGGCTGGCATAAATAATAAGTTACTGAAAACGTTAAACTACCTATTGGTTATGTTTTTGGGAATATGGATAACTATTCGTTTGGTAGTATAAGGATTCGTTTAATCACACTTATAAGTACGAACCATTATTACTTAAGTGGAATCACATTTAGAAAAAGTATAGATTAAACTTAACTTTAAAAAAAGTAAAGCTTAAACGGCCTGTTTAAATAAATCGCTACCAACAAAAAAATTAAATAGGTAGGAAGTTATGTCAGATTAAATAATTCCATCAGGCAGCTATAAAAAAGCATTAACTATAGGTAATCTTCACAGCACGTAACGCCTCAGTGGCGCTAAGCTTTGTAGGCATGGTTTGAACCACGGATAATATATTCCATTTGAACCATACCTAAACATAAGGAACTAGAACCAAGCGGCTTACTGATTGAAGATTCTAATCTTCCGTGCGCAATTTATTAGAATTTATATGACAAGGCGGAATACATAATTATAGAACTCGTTGCGTATCGTACGTACAATAAAAAAATAAACAATATTCTTCTTGCGACTACACAATTCGTCATGCTCTGTCGAGGTCTTATAATCTTATTAGAATTAGGCGCGGAAGTATTATTAGGAACCTACCACAGAGCATTAGAGTATTACAATGCAAAATTAAAATAGCGATTATTAAAATACAAGAAGGAGAAATAATATAAAAATTACACTGCTATGGGATAACATACAATAATTAAAATGGTGTCGAAATCGGAGCGGATTACACAACAATTACGTTAAATCTTTTCAAGTTTTTCGGATAAAATTTGCGAAAGGTATGAAAGGTCATGGTCAGTATTCGGCAAGTATACCTAAAGGGCAATTTTACTTGATCTTGTCAGTATTATAAAATAATAAACTTTAATATCATATTTTTGGTGCCCTGCAGCATTCAAATTGTCAACCAACACAAGACAAGTGTGACAAGTGTGTGCGTGTATGTGTGAGTTGTGCTGCTGTTGTTGTTGTATTGTTGTGTTGTGTTGTTTATATAAATTATAATTATAATTATAAAAATATAATTGTTATCTTGCATGAAAAACATACATAAGTACTAAAATATGGCCTCTACGATTGCATAAACGCAATACTTTTTGTTTTAATTTTCTTATGCTTGGTCTTATCTGCATCTTTCTTTTAATATTAGTTATTTATTCATATCATTCATCATAACTTTGGTTAATTAAGACGTTAAACCAGAAAATGTTGTTACTGGCAAGCAATGTAGGGCTGCACTATTGCCCAACGCTTGGCACCAGGCTGTCTGCTGGTTCCAAGCCGCATAAATATTTTATTATCATGCATATTGAAACTGCGTTGAACATTATCTGTTATAATTATAGCGTGCTAGCTATGTATATCATAAGTAGGTATAGCATGCTAATAGTTTTGTAACCCGATTGGATTAAATTGTTTGAAACTGTAAAATTATTGTGAAGGAGTTATTTTTATTTCGTAGGGCAATATGATAATGGTTATGGGTAGGTGCTATTTATTTTTAAATTGCGTGTTGCAGCGGTTTCTAATTTCTAAGATTTAATTACCAAAATTAAAAATGAACGCTCGTGTCACTTGTGGTGCATAGAAGTTAGATTACACAATAGTGGTGGTACCTACATTGGTTTTGAATATTTTTGACACATTTTTTTATAGGTGCATTTATAAATTAAGTAACTGTTGTCGTAAATTCGATAGTTTTGGGCACACGACACGAGCGCGAACGAGCGACAATCAGAGTCAAGGGCGCGTGAGCTAACGTGCGTATCGATCAATGATCTATGTCGAAGTTCTTACGACCAAAACAAGTGCGAGTTAATTTAAAAGAGAAAATATTTTGCATTCTGTATTTCACGTGTAGATAATTCGTTTGTAGAACGTCAATTTTCGTGTTCGGTAATATTCGAAAATAAAATATTTGCAATGAAATGAGTTGACAGTTGAAGAGCAGAATAACTTTAACGGATTTTATTTATTAAACAAAGTACACCTTTTAAACAAAGATATGATAGTCTATTTTTCAGGTATTTGAGCCAGCCTAAGAAGGTTTTCACAATAATGCAGACAGCGCTGGATAAAAAGAAAAGAAGATTTGTACCTATAAGTTAAATTTACGTAACTATTCCTTTATTTATTTTCTATCTTTTATCATTATATCATCATCATCATCATCAACAGTCTGAAGACGTCCACTGCTGAATACAGGCATCCCCATGATTGCATATTGATATGATGATTACATGTTTGTGTAGAACTTTTTGATGCTAGCAGACACCTCTCACCTAGGAATTAGTCATAGTATAGGTAGGTATATCAATACTAAGTATCTATATTAGACAGTTATAGTGAGCCCAAATAATTGGTGTTGTAAGTTCCATGACTACTTGCGAAATTTTGAAAACCACCTAGGTAATCGTAAGTGAGAGGAATTCTTTCACTACAGTTAGGTAAGACATCTTGCTCCACCTAGATCTCTACAAGTAAATAATAGGTATTTTGTTTTACTACTTAAAGACATTCTCTTAATGTTGCAATTCGAGGAATTGAAGATTTACCATGCTTGCTTTGGTAACGTTTAATTGAGAAATTGGTGGTCCCTCTAATCTGCAAGCTTTTCTTACATAGATAACATAATTATAATCTCGAATAAAGACAAATATTGTTGTAGATTCACACGAATAACGTTCAAAGACAAAAACGTCGAAAGCATTGGCTTTACTATAATTTTTTGGTTTGCCAATGCTCATTAATAAAAATAACCAATGATAAAAAAGGCCAATAATTACAATGTCCAATAACAAAAACGTCCAATAATAAAAAAAAGTCCAACGATAAAAATGTCGTTTTGTGCTGAGAGACTGGCTGGATTGAGTACTAAGCATAAAATGTACATAAACCATTTTATTATTTCACTATATTATTTAAAAATGAGATTTAGAAAATTCTACCCTGAAAGTGTCAAACGGGATAATAAAGAATGTATGAAGAAACGTGGATGAAACCACGTTAACGCTGTATTCAAACGTCGCCATCGCACCCTAGCTAAGCGTACAAACTACTGTTTCTCATTTGAATTTAAATCCGACCGGACATTTGGCAACAAAGTTTATCGGGTATCACGGTACTTCCAAGTAAATATTGTAATTAGTCGATCGTATTAGGTAATAAATTAATCCGTGTCGTGACAAGTTAAACTTGCAGTTAAGGTCTCGTGTCGATTAGTAAACAGATAATCGGGTGTGATGGTAAACTGCAATCATGGAGGTGGACTAAGTAATAGCTAGTATGGTGGTACCATGTTTTCTTTCATCTTGGTAATTTGAATTTTGTTTTAGGATTTTCATATTTTATTTGAAATTTATTTATATACCTACCCACACCTATGCCAAAAGTATCTGCATATTGATTGAAAATGTATTATAGACTCTACATTAATTACTCTACAATATTTTATACACACATTGTAGAGACACCTTATTTAAATATATTAAAAAAAACATAATGGAGTGTTAGTACTTAGTAAGTAAATTTTAAAATGTGTTTGCCATAGATAGCGTTCCGTGCCAGAGACCGCGTGTCAGGACGCACCTGTATGTTATAGCCTGTCTTCCAGACCGAGCTTAAATGCCTACGATGGTGGTGATGATGATCGTAGCCACAGAGGTATGAAACAAATGACGCTTCGGAGGAAGCGTTTTTTTTTGCTCTGTGATCGTAGCGATGCTCCATTGTTTTAAATTTTGGTCCTTGTAAATTTTTTCTAATAAGGTTTTAAACTTGCGCCACAGAATTCTTTATAGTAAATACTACGTACTTGCACGTGAGAAATGTAATTGTTAAAGGCATTTAGTACCTACCTATACTTTGTTTTTAGAGAGAGCAAATAAAGCATTTTTTTCTGGCGGTATTTAATGAAGAACTCTATACACATACGTAGGTACCAACCTTTATAATTTTAATTAAATTTAAGGAAAATTGTGTTTTAAGCGTATATAACGTTTTTATCATTAAACAATTTTTTTATTGTTGTATAAATAAAACGAACACAGTAATAAAACACGGATTCAAGACACCCACAAAGAAAGCTTTTGCAAGTAACAAAAAACAAGATCAACAAACTGTAACAAAAACTGGACGTAATCACACGTTCTGTTCAATAAAAAGTTGTAAAGTTCAACTGATCATCGAGGTACCGTTACACTATCTCACCGTGGTACACACAAATACGGCGCGTGACCGCGGGGATGACATCGTTTAGCATACAACGCTTGTACATCTTGTACTTATTGTATTGTATGTAATACAAGCCTTAAAAATACAGATCATTGTAAAGGTTGGAACAGACGAGCGCGGTAGGCCACGCAACCTGTTGTAAATATGCCGCGGGTAGCAGTAAAAGAAAATGTACTGGGGGGTCTAGCCAAAATCCCTTTCCATTAGCGTTAACGCCAAACTGTATGAAATGACATTAAACCTGAGGGAATCGATTCTCGGCATATGCGTATGCATACGCTAATAAAAAGGTATCTTTGCTACTTTGTTAGACCCCCATCACGTGCGGTACTTATAGGCACGGTCTACCGCGCGATTGCGGCGCCATATGTACCTTACACCAATTCTAATTTTGTATTGTTATTATTATATTATATGCGCTCCTGAGCGCATATATAAATAAGTTACTTAAATAACACTTTAAACGCTTTCTCGAGAAAAGAGGTGTCGTTTTTTATAGCTTATGCTAGCCCTGCTGATCTTGTGTGGCCGAGACTTCACTTCAACCCTGACGCATCATGAAAAACCACGTTTACCTCAAATCCCCATAAACAGTGCAGTAACCACATCTATTTATAGCAAAATGTAAAATATGTCATGGCTATATCGAAGGATAATAGCATACGGTACATATTTAAATGGTAAATAACACTAAGTGCACGTAGTTACATAAGTACATAAAAATTACAAATGAATCCCTTATTTTTGAAGTTGTTTAATGAAGAGCAGATAGTATGACGATTGCTCAATTTGGTTATCAAATACCTATACCAAAAATATGAATTATCATTAACTGAATGAATGAACTCCACACTACCGTACTCCGTAATCATGACTTAATCTTTTATACCTCTTTTGAGTTGTACTTACCGTAATATAGTGCTAAGTACCAGAAATGACCTGTAGTTTTATTTTATCTTAACATGTCTTAACTTAATAAATCACACAGTTACTTAATTCACGGTAAAAACTAAAAAAAAAAAAATTTACAAATTACAGTTAATCTTTGCGATTAATTTAGCTTTGTCTTTCAACATTTTTTTTAGGTGTAAGCTCTAATCATGCTGCATGCGTTATTGCAAATAAACATCTAAGCAGTGATTTTGTAGTCGTCTTATTTTGCAATTGCAAACTATATTTACTTAGCTGTAACCTTTTACGGCAATTGACTATGTCAAATATCCACCAAAGTGTTAACTTAGAGATAAAATCACTTAAGTACGCTACTCAACATAACAGTAAAGGCAAATAAGCTCAAAAGCTTTTTCACGAGAAGGTTGGAAAGACATTTTAGACAAATAAGTAGAAATAGTAAGCCAACGATTTTTGAAGCTTTTTAGTTAAGGAAATTGGTTAGTTTGGTAATGTTTTTAAAGGGTGACAAAACTAAGTTAATTTTATTGATTGTATTAAATATTTTATTACACACCTGAATAAGCAATGAATCATTTTTATAGCTGTACGCACAGTAGGTAATAGGCACCTGCCCAGACGTTTATCATTTTGATTTGGTGGTTCTACATTACTGGTTGAGAAATTAAATAAACTTATGTAAGTAGCAAAAGAAAAGTTAAATGAAGAATATTTCGAGCCCGATAACAAAATAGACTAGACATCGATAAAACAACCACGCAAATTTTATTGTAGACTTTAAGAAGCTCATTTCCTACTAAAGTAACGATATAAGGTTCGGTTAACACTTGGTAATTTTGCTAAAAACAAAACACAATGCACTTATTGGAATTTCACTAGAAGACAAATACAAACGTCCGTCACCACCCATTCAATTATTTCCATATATCAGCGTCTAGAATGTGCTCCTGCACAATACACATTCTACGCGCAGATCTATTCAAATCGCTCAAATCACAGGCGGTCAGGAGTCAGGATGTCAAGATAGCTACAATCACAGAACACTATTACCGCTACAACCAACTCGTCATTTTATAGATCATGATAGAATGTCAGCTTCTCAGTTGATGCTATTGTCCGACGACAGCCACCGCTACATAGAATCCACGTCTATGTGGAATATATTAATAGCACGCAGCAACGCAGCACAGTTGTCAGTCTCCAGGGCACACTCGATGTCATTGTCCCATTGTAATGCTAATCCCCGATTGACAGATGATTATATTGCGCAAGTTTGTGCGTTGACGCAACCTATACGAACCAGTTTCTCACTATTGGGCCAGAGTAATGACTGCATACAAAGGTCATGTGTTGAACGACACTGCAGATATGTCAACCAATTTTTTTTATGATACGTAAAGTGGATGAATGGAGTGATAATTGCTTATTTTTAATGGCTGAATTATAATCTCAGATGTCAGCAGAGCTTTACTTATTTTATGTCTTAAACTGTTACTTTTTATCACTGCACTGTACAATTACATGCCTATGTCTAACTAACAAAGCAACATCACCGCAAGTGCATCGGCATCTAAAACTACTGTAATTATTAAGATTTTGCAATTTGTAGGTATTTGTCTAAATACCTACAAGAACGAACAAAACATGACGGGCCAAGGAAGAATCAAAATGTACCCATTTGTAATATATACACCCAAAACTGGCAAAATAAAAATCTATATTACTTTATTTACGATACTGTGGTCTTTACGACCAGCCTAAACATCTTACTATGGATTTAATATTATGTTATGTCATTAAACAAATAAACGCGTTTTATAAGAACATTAGCATGTTTTATTACATCAGATACAGATGAATTACTCAATAGTTTTATTGGTGTAACAAATTCGTATTCATTTTTTTGTAGGCTAAAAGTTTTCTATAGCCTGTCCCTAGTTATTTGCAATTAATATACCTACTTCGTTAGTGGTGTAATAATGAAATTTCTATCTACCTACCTATCTTTAACTGGATATGAGTGTCAGTATCGGCTAAAAATATCTGATTTACTAATTTATCAAAATTATTTATCTACGAACTGATTGTCACCGACATTGTTAAGTATCTTTCTCTCTGTGTATTATGGAACTATGTATACCTATGTTTTAATTAATCATTATCAAAGGGGACATTATCGACATCTGTGTGAGTGGACATAATCTTAATTCATCATTTATGTTCGATTGATTGGAATGATTTTATTCTCGTTTACAAACGTCTGACCTTCGGGTTATTGGTGACGGTGAACTGACATATTCATTCACAGAGCCCTAGTTAATTCAGGGCTCGGTTTAGTGAGCAGTGTATACATACTGTTATTAAAAAAAAAACAAATTATTTTAAAATAAGGAGGATAATTATCATATTTTCTGTAGGTATCCTATGTAGTACCATCTACTATCCGTAGTTTTACCCTAATATGTTATTTCCCATCAAACTATCTACACAGAACACACCCAATTGAACCAAGATTTTTTTTCCTTTCCTTTTTTTCCTTTTTTTGCCACTAATCTACAATTCTACGTATGTGCCTATAAGTTTAATAAATAACCTACGTTTCAATGAGCTTTAGAGAGTTAATTAAGTCTATTCCATCAGAACAACTATGAGAGTGTAAATATTAACTAAAGTAAGGTGATGCAGATATATTCATCTATCTAAATTGTATAAAATAACAACCACCATTGAAAATAAAAGACAGGGCGGATGCACCACCCACGAAAGCTACGTCCTTTCATGCCCTGACCTTACACAAGTTAAAACACGATAGATAACAATCATTACACACAGTAAGTACATGGTATTACAAAACTGTTATTAGCGAGAACAACGCTCTCGTCGATACTATCGACGTGAGATTTGCATATCAATTAGGTATCTACTTTGTTCTTTTCTTCTCTTAATCAAGTGGAAGAAAGATTTGAATCTTGGATAACGTACATTAGAATTTTTTACTACAGCTCGTTTGCATGCTTTTTTGCCAATAGGAATTAATTAACTTAAAATTAAACTTATATTCAAATTAAATTAAAATATACTGACAGACACTTAGACAGCTGTGCATTAATTAATTTTATTGCACTACTTTGATGATCAAAAAATAGTCATTAATTAATATATTTTTTCAATAAAAATAATATATAGGTCATCGGGATCAAAACCGAATAACATAAAATATTACCTTCTAACTCGATCCATATAATTTAGAATTAATAGTGCAGCTTTGAGCGTATATAGGAAAGTACACATATCGGAACCAGTCCGTATGTCAAGGTTAATATCAGTTTATTTGCATATTGGCCTTTTGGACATTGAATTGAATGTAATATATGATTTATAATATAATGTTATAGGTATGTATACTACACATGAACGAGCGCAGGTCTGCGACCGCGTGGGAAAGGACGAACATTGATATGTAGTGCAATTGAGTATATTGACGATTTGTTGGCTAAATTGTAGTTGCGTGTATAGCGCTGTTAACTGGGTGAATCGGTAATAAATAGAGCGTATAGTATGTACTAGATACATTTATTGAAGAATTGTCCTATAGAGTAGGCGTAGTGCGGAAGGTTGCGCCATGTTGCTGTTAAAAACGCATCTAGCCTTCTGTCAGGTTTACTTTTATCACTGATTTATAAATTTGTCATAGCATAAGTACATAATATGTAAACTAGTGCCATGAACAGGGAAAAGTTTGGGTAGTGATTTATTGGTGTGTCAAATATTAATGAACCTAACCTTATAAATTATGCTTATTATAGATAGTGTTCGTAATCATAAAAAAATAATGATATCATCACTGTCATATAATACCTAGAGATTTTTATATGTATGATGAAAGTCGTTTGTTTGATGTTAAGCGTTACGGCCGCTCATAAGTTATAGTGCGACACGCAACTCTAAAGTTTCGTGTGAACTTCACTCCGCACGTTATCTTCAGATCAAGTCAAGTGCGCTTCAGAACGGAATACAGTTTGAGCACATTACTGCTTGGTGGCAGAATATCTAGCAAAGGTCTAGGTAAGGTAAGGATAGTAGGTACCATAATTGGTACCTACTATCTACCCAAACATACCCAACTAGACGAGCTTTGCTAGAAAGTCCTACCACCTTGTGCGTGTATACTAGTTGTGGAGTACTCTACAATTTTTTTTGCATAGTTTAGCTTAAGGAAAGTTTCTTTTCAACATTTTATCAAAACGAAAATTGAAAAGTTGTGGTCCATTTGAATTAGGAATCTGTAACTGTAATAAATACCCGTACATTGAGGAATCTGTAGAGTTAGAAATCCATTCTTTTGAAAATCTGAAAAATTAAGAATATGTAAAAAAAAGATTCTGTAAAATTGGGAAAATGTAGAATTGGGAACAATACCGCACTGCGCAGTAAAGTAGGTACAGACCTAACACACAAAAATGTTTGGCGAGTGTTATCGCACTTACGGTATAGCTAAGTACTTACGCCAAGATATTTGATAAGCTTCAAGTCTAACAAATTGATTTGCAAAACCATCGCACGATTTGTAACGGAAGCCGCTGCCTGTTTCCATTCGTTGCGTTAGACACGCTAATGTTCTCACTTGCGGCGATAATGATACGGCTCTTTCGAATCTCTTAATGACAGTGAAACCGGTTTTACTATACCTACGTAGGTACGTACAAACATAGAAGTATAACCTCTATGCGTATTATACAAAGCTATGTATCCGGAGTGCGGGGATTTTTTTATAGTAACGTATGAATATTCCAGTTGATTGATGTCAATAACAGAAACGTATAGGTATTTTGACCAGTCGAGAAACAGTTTCCTCAAACAAATATTAATTTTTGCAGATATGAAAATTATGTTGATCTCTGTAGTAGTAATGAAAAATGCATATGCAAAATCTAATTGACATCTGTTGAACTATTTTAGCGAAATCAACAAACGAACAAATAGATTTACCATTTCACTTCTATATAAGTGTACCTTAGAGAAGACTATAATTACACAAAACACCCTATGCGGGATGTCAGTTCAGGCCATATCGCCCCCATTTAGAATTAGAATTAGACTATAATTCAGTCGCAGATTGCAATTAAACGATACTGTGAATAATTCCCGTCGAGACGATAGAAATAGATACAGTCTTGCTTTCTCATTAATCAAAAGATTTATTTCTTCTAAAAACATAAATAACATAATATAATATAATATATACTAAACTCATTAATTTAAGTGTGAAATATCTAAAACGTGGATAGAGTAGATATCTACCTAACCTACTTATTATTTATAAATACAACATTATAAATCTATCCGCATCGGAACGACTGCTCAGCAACACGACCAAGTAGGCAAATCACCCAAGTAGCATAATCTGCTAAGTTTTCGATTTAATAGTTTTTAATTTGACAGAGGAGATCACTTATACCTTACACTTAAAAAATACATAATTCCAAATGTCCAAGCGGGACACCACATCGAGGGCTATTATAATCCCCTTAACTAGCTATAAAGTGTCATTTATAAATGCTAGCAATCAACTGGAATTACTAGAAATGCTATTCGAGTGCGGTTGTTGCTCTTAATTATTGTAATTTCCTCTACACAGATCCCTTTACTTTCTCTATGCAAAATTACAGTAAGTAGCGCTTCACTTGCAGCATTCTACATTAGCTTTCTTATGGGAAAAATAATTCGATAAAGGCACTTTAAAAATATTAAAACACATATTTACAGAGAGCTATTATAAAAAAAAGCTGTTGTTTGTCATTATTGGGTCGTCACGTGCAAATTGGTACAAAACTCATTTCATAGGAAATGAAGCTATGAAGGCTTCAGTGATATTTCATCGCACTGTTCCTGGTATCACCACGTCATTTATTCTGTGGCACTGATGTTAATGGATTTGGGAATGAAAATTCAATTATGCGAGCGACACGCTTAGGTAGTTAGGTACCTACGCTACTTAAACCTATATTATTAGGTAGTACATGAAAGTTTTTTAGCAAGTTTAATAAGTAAGTACCTAATATAATATCTACTAAAGTCAATTATGAAACACGTCTTAAAACAAGGTTTAGTTTTCGGTGATCTACGGCGTTATTTATAAAAGGTATAATATATATTAGGTAGGTCTTATCACTTTTTATTTCGTTGTTTCGCATTATGTGCAGTTACTTTAGGGCAACTACTGAAAAGTATAACCTTCAAGTTTCATAACCATTTTAACTTTTTGAATGAGTTTTGGCGGGAACGCGGAGAAGTTCACGTCGTTGCATTGTATTATTTTTCAAAATTTTAGCTTTTTCCAGTGTTAATGTTTAAAATTGGTGGCGTTTTACGCATTAAATGCTGAATTACGAGCATGAGTGAGGGCAAGTGATATAATGTGGTGAAACGTGATTTTTCGTGTTGCTTTCAAAACTCGATAGAAGCTTCTAGTAATGTTGCCACCACTTTGCTGGAGCATGACTTAGAGTGGACTATGACTACCTGACTTAGACTGGACTATGACTAGGACATGACTTTGCGTGAAATATTTTATAACACGATGAAAATATAATACTTGACACTGGCTAAATACACTATGTGTGGAGCCAAAACATAAAAAAAAGAAAAAAAACTTTCTGAATAAGGCCGTTATCTATTGATGAACACTTCAAGGACATTTGATCCACTGACCTGAACAATAGACGCGACGAGCAGACCAAAGCACAGCGCAATGCTCGTCGTCTGCGGCGCGTTGCTCTCCGAGATGCTGATGCAAGAGGCGACGCCGATGGAGACCAGCAGGAAAGTGCCAGCCAGCTCCGCCACCAGCTGCCGCCAGATCATCTTGTTGTCTGTTATGTCACCCAGCCCGAGGATGGAGCTGGTCCCTGGGAATGAAGAGGGTGTTGTTATAGTGTGGCTGATTCTGAGTTCTCACAAAATTGCAAGTTTTGATTTCTATTAATTTTCCCATTGTTTAGACGTAAATTGCAAAAAATATAAACAAAAAATAAAATTTCTATGATTCTATCTAAAAATCTATAATATCTATCACACTGCAAAAATTCAATTCATGATAGAATGTTATTCAATAAATAATCAAATTAAGGTTGTCGGTATTTATCTAATGTAATTTTTAGTAGGTACGGGGGATAATAGTCAGTATTTTTAGCATTGGCTTTAGTAAATTGAATTTCAATAGACTAAACTCGCCCTATTAAACTTTATAATATGAGCTAGGTATGTCAATAGCGATATGGAATTCCACGTTTGCCAACGCACTCGCACTAAGCACCTGTTGCAACAAAAAATCATGTCAAGCATCGATAGGTACCATTATTTTTCCACTTGATAAGTTTACTAGCGTAATTATAACAACTACTTTTATGATAGGTACCTACTACTATTATTTATTCTATGATACCGCGATAAAAACTCATCCATCATCCATCTCCAAGGTCCAACTATCTCACTACCTATATGAATCAAGATCTGTCAACCTAATTTCGGCCGTACCCCCCGTAGGGTTCGTACCCCCCGTAGGTTAGCTAGAATAGTTGCGATTTTCCATAGGGTCCACTTCTCCAGCGGACGTAGCCTTCTCGATCCTCTTATCCCGGCAATAGCCCAAGCCGAGGCGCGCACCCCTGGGGTGCCCTTGAGCTAGTTGCCCCCTACTTTTGTCGGCTGGGTGCCTTAAGCACCTGCCCTCCTGCCCGGTGACGCTGTAAAGGTCGTTAGGGACCAACAGCATTAGCCCGTTCAAAAAAAAACACCTAATTTCACCAAAATAATAATTAATTTATTAATTCTAATTCATCATTATCAACTGCCTGAAGACGTCCTAAAAATAGGCAATAAAAATTAATTAAGTAATTTATTTATTAATGGGGAAGGCCTATGTTTAGTAGTTAATTTATTTTTTATGTTCTTACTTCTTTATTATTTTTAATTCTCTATTTAGAAAAAAGCACATGGACAGAAATTAGTAACATGCTAACAATGGGTATATTATCGCAAAAATACGATACGTACGATGTTTCAGCGCTCTACTTGAGGCATATATAGGTTAATCTATTGAAATAATAGGTAGGTAGTATAGGTATCTATATTTCTATATAAAACCTGTATGGTAATCAGCTTCGACGACCTATTTTTGTAGCACGACACGACAAAACGCGCTTCCAAAAAAAGGACTCTAATAACTCAAGATGTTCTTAATTATAAATAAACTTGTTCTTACTAAGGAAATTATAATATTATACTGATAAATAGATACAAAAACCAGTTGGGCAACAGGTGTGCCAAAAAGTATTTATACTTATAGGCTTTTTTTGCATCCAATGTGAAGGATTGACAGAAGCTAATCACCCCAAAAGTCAAATAAATAACAGTGTAGTGCGAGTAGATAAAGCTGCAAATACTCGCAATAATATATGGGTACCTACGTATCAAAATGAAGTACATAATCAACTGTTTTGAAAATGGAAAACTGTACATTTTTTTCATATTTTGGCTCCACACGTAGTGTATTAGCCAGTGTTATGTATAGTAATTTTTCATCGTGTTATAGAATAAGTATTTCATTTCTGTACTTATCTTTAATTAAAAATACTTAGTTGTTTGTTCCGTCACGTTAAAATAAATGTTTATTGTTTTTTTCTGGGTTACTTCCTAATCTGTGTTGACGATACTTTCCAATTTACAATAGAGGCAGGTCAGGCAGGCACTCGTATTTATAGATAATAGCCCAGATAATATAATACCTAAGTACAGATGCCCCATCCCATACAACGGAATAACGCGGGCTATTTTACGAATTATTTTATTTCTGCATAGCGCAAGATTAACAAGCGACATTTATTGCGTGTTGGCGAAGTATTGGGCCAAATAAATACACTGGACACTAACTAGTAACTCTCTAGACACGATTACTACATTTTTTTCAAGTTCGGGCTATTTTTCGTTTGTATCTGATGGGACCCCATGATTATAGAAAGAAAATCTTGTCATATTTTGTAGCGCCTGTTATGTTTGCTATGGCAACATTATTGCTCTGATTCAAAGCAGGGCGTTGACACTGCGGGAATAGAACAGTACTAATTATAATATACATTTTTATATTATTATTTAAGATATACAAAAAAAAACAATTAAAGTCGGCGTATGATAAAAATAAAAATATATAGCACCTATAATGATTATTATTGCCCAAGTACCAATTACATTCTGAACTGTATGTTGTGTGGTAGGTACACAAAGAAATAAAAAGACTGTAGCAATCACACGACTCAACCGTTTTTGATGAAATTTCAATCTAAAACTTTTATCCTGGAAAATTATGAGTGATCACAAAAATTGCTAAAACGGGTTAGGTATACATATGATTAAAGTGCAAATAGCAAAAATGGAATTAGTGACTTTAGCTTTACAAGAGAGATGTACTTAGTTACAGATTTTATAATAGTATACTACTGACTACTACCATAGTGCAATAACTACTAAGGTTCTCGAGTGGCGACCACGAACCGGAAGGCGCCGCGTAGGCACACCCCCCACTAGGTGAACCAAAGACCTGGTGAAAACCGCGAGGAGCGATGGATGCAGGAGGCGAGCAGCCGCTCAAAGTGGCGCTCTCTGTGGGAGGCCTATGTTCAGCAGTAGACGTCTACGGGCTGTTCATGATGATTATGATGACACTACTACCTTAGTGTAGAAACCTGAAGAACCCATCAAAAATTTATAAAGTCCAAGCCTTTTATGTAGGAAAAATTTAATTTAATCAACCTTCGTTGGTGATTTAAATCAGAGCGTCCTACATGTATGCTGATGATATTCTCAGATATTCTTTCAGCCCACTCTCAATAATATTGGAGAGGACTAGTGGACTTTATACTGTGGATAGTGGACAACAAATTTTCTGCATAGGTACTTTAAATATATCTTTTTTTTTTGTATAACGCCCCACGGTCACATACGTAGATCCTGGACCCTAACTAGGATTCCCTGTATCTAAGGACCCAAGAACTACAAGGACCATGATCCTACAACACCCAGACACAGAACAAATACTTGCGCTTTTTTCTCGGGCACAAATACTTGTCCTGTCGCGGGAATAGAACCCGCCACCTCCGGGTTATGAGCCGACCTGCTCAACCACCACACCACGGAGGCTGTCAATTGAAAACGAGTAACAAATATAAATAATTAATAAAATAATCGCAATTAAGAAAAATATATAAACTTATAACTTAAAATTTACGTACATCCTTTTTGATATTTCAAGTCTAAAATTTGGTACGTTTTTATTTTATTTTTTTAATTTGACCAAGCCAGCGTTTGAACACAATCTCACCTGGGGGTCTAGCCAAGCTCCCTCACGCTAACGCTATCGCCAAACGCTAACTCCAAAATGTACTGGAATGACATTTCGGAAATCACTAACTTTTCCGCAGCGAATGTCATTTCAATACATTTTGGAGTTGAGGCGTTAGCGTTAGTGGTTGGTATCTTTGCTAGACCCCCTGATGGGAAGCGACGACGTGTTAAGATGTAGCTCGCTGGTCTAGTAAATACCTATTCACTCTTGATTTGAACAACGCCGGGTTGTATTTTTCGGGAAACACCGACCAGGGCAAGGCATTCCACACTTTACTTATTCAAATTCAATTTAATTAAAAACAGAATTCTTGAATTTGAACACTATATTTTCAATTTAATTTATAACCCAGACGGCACATAATTTTACAATTCTTCAGATTTACAGACTTCATTAGCATTTTTATGACAGAACATATTAAAATACACAAAAAATAATAGAAACCAAAAATTACCGTTTTAACGATCAATAAGCTTATTTAAGAGCTTACAAGTGATTTTTGGATGCATAAGGATGGTAAAAGTATATAGGTATCAAATTTAGCACTAACATTTTCAGTTTAATTTTTTTGCCCAATAAAAAAAAATAGGCAAATGACAATACGACCGATACGAGTTAAAACAAGTTTCAGGATTTCAGTATTAATAAATATGAAAACTTCCTTATTAGAGTATTTTCTTTGCTATTTTCTAGAAACCTATATTATAGTCAAGTACATACAATCTACGTTTGTATTAAGCAATGTTTTCAAAATACT
The DNA here is from genome assembly GCA_963580505.1 of Ennomos erosarius. Lineage (NCBI taxonomy): Eukaryota > Metazoa > Arthropoda > Insecta > Lepidoptera > Geometridae > Ennomos > Ennomos erosarius. The sequence goes on from OY756978.1 coordinate 13,726,436, forward strand.
AAACTTACTCTTCTGCATCTCATCCATAGCGTAATCCGTTTTCATGTCGACAAGTTTAAAAACACTTTTTACAATCCGATGTCTCAAGTTTTAATATCAACGCGACCGCACTGTTTCGTCAGAGAAAACAAAGCACAACTTGGAGTAATTGAAAAATTCCGAAAATTCCAAAGACGAATGCGGAGTCCGTGGCAACTTGGTGGTAGGTTTACTTAAGTTATCGTTGCGTGTGTGGTGGTGAGGCGACCATTCGACTTGGTGGCATGAACTCGAATGTGGCGAGAGATCTCGGGGATGTCAGGCCAGGCTGTCAGTCCGACGGAGAGTGCACCTTACTTTTTAATTCAAAACGTGTTTCGGCGATGCACTGCCTTAAAATCTGCGCGCGAATTTGTTATTGTACGCGTACGCAATGATAATTTGAAGATTTTTAACGCGATACGGTTTGACTGATATTCTTATCTATTGTGATTGGGTTTGAATCAGTGATGTATTTTTCGTGTACTGTTTAGTGTTAGCTAGAGTATACTATACATATTATTTATTTATTTCTACGATCGATTTACCTATGCGCATTCTGGTAATTATTATATTTTTAGATATTTACAAATAAATTACCGTTTATTTATGAAATGAATCACGGTTTTTTTTTTCTATATTGTTTATTTATTTATATGGGTAATATTTTAATTTTTTTTAATTTTTATTTTAGGTATATAATTTTTTTTATACCTACTATTATTATTTTTCTAGAACGTTAGCCTCTCATGATCATTTCAAATTGCGAATTGGTACTATGAAATACTATTCATAAAATTACCCTGCAGGATAACTTTTAACCGACTGCAAAGAAGGTGTTCTCAATTCCTGACCTACCTGATATTGAATTTCCGTCATCAATAAACCAATTTAAAAAGTGAATGAAACTGAAACATTGAGACAAAAACTGGTAAAATAATACATAATAATTGTTATTGAGCAATGAATTCCTGAGAAATTATCAGCGGTAAAAATTAGAGAATCAATTGGCTGGTAAATTGTGTGCTAGTGATTCCACTACACGTAATAATTGCAATTACAATCAAAACTGATTTTAGATAAGTAGACCGTGATAATAAGATTTTATTGTAAAAACGTGATTTTCAAAATTGCTAAACGAGACGATGGAATGTGGAATAATAAAAAAAAAAACCAAAAATTCAAATCTACCTAGTCTATAGAGTTTTTTTTTCTCCAATTGTGGTGTGAAATTCTATTCTAAAGAAGGTAGAAACGTAGGTATTTAGTTATTTAATTGTAAACCATTTTAGTATTTGGCTGTATAGCTACGTACTGTTCACCATCCTCATCATCAACAGCTTGAAGACTCCACTGCTGAACATAGGCCTCCTCCATAGAGCACCATTTTGAGCGGCTGCTGGCCCATCCAAGAAATTCATATAAGCCCAGATAATATAATACCTAAAGTAAGTGAACTGCATTTTTATTTATTTATAGAGCGTTTATGTTGAAGTACTGAAGTACCTACCTCTTCTGTGCTATAACAAAAACCATCATGTTTCCCTTTCAATGGAGTTTTAGAATAGCAGTATATAGGCACCTAGGTATTATAATAATTTTCATCTCAAGAAAATATTTTTTAATAATTTACAACCTATTCATGCCCGTATAAAATTTCTTTCCGTTGAAGCGAGTTTTATAGCTGCATTGGCCGTAATAGAAATATTTCATGGAAGGCTTATCAGTGGCAATAAAATCAGGAGCCGAGCTGTGTTTACTCGAGATAAGTGCCCGTTGTCTTTAGCCTCGAACTAAAAAAAACAGTGCAGTGTTTGAATACCACCGTTTATAAAGAGCTGCCCATATCTTTGATAAATTTCACAGAGAGATTGTGATACCTTTAATTTAAAAATATCGTTTTCCATAAAATCTAGATCAAACTCACTTAGAAACCTTTCACAGTGTTTATTTATCTCCCATAAAGTTTTTAGATTGATTAAATGAGTTTTATATAAAACGCTATGCGCTACGCGCTTCAAAGGAAAAACATTTAACTTTTAACGGGCCCGATAGCTCAGTTGGTAGTAGCCCTGCCGTTTGAACTGAGGGCTGTGGGTTCGATTTCAACACAGGGCAAATATTTGTGATGAACATAGATTTTTGTTCTGCGTCTGGGTGTTATATTGTATTCTATGTATGTATTTACAAAACAAAAAAAGTATCTAAGTATTATATCAGTTATCTGGTTCCCATAGTACAAGCTATGCTTAGTTTGGGGCTAGATGACGCTATGTGAAATGTCCACACATGTTTATTTATTCATTATTTACTATTATTATTTTTTATTATTTATTTTATTAATTATTAATACATGGTATATATTAATATATTTATTAGAACTAGGTACCTACCTATATGGTTACCTAAGTAATGATTTTGAAACACGGCTGCTTCAATCATCATCATAAAAGATATATATAGGTAATCAACAGCCTGAAGACGTCCCCTGCTGAATATAGGTCTCCCCCAGAGAGCGCCACCTCGAGAGGCTGCTCGCATCCTGCATCCATCGGGCCCCCACGGTTTTCACCAGATCGTCGGAGCCGGCTTACGCTGCGTCTTCCGGTTCGTGGTCGCCACTCGAGAACCTTTCTTCCCCATCGGTTGTCAGTTCTGCGAGCGATGTGGCTTGCTCGCTCATTGCCACTTCAACTTGCCAATTCTAAAAGCTATACCGGTCTCTTTAGTTCTCCTGCGGATCTCCTCATTTCGGATCTTATCTCGCAGGGAAACACCGAGCATAGCTCTCTCCATAGCTCGTTGCGCGACTTTGAGCTTACTAATGCGGCCACCAGCTGCAGCTGCTCCAATTTTGTATTGTAATAATATTTTTATGATGATTTTACCCCAGTAAGTAACGAGAACATCTGCACACTTATAAAAAAGTTTAAAAATTCAAAGACACTAGACTCTGTTTTGTATCTACATAATAACATTAGTCATAGGTCATCCCTAAAGTCGCAACAACAATCCAATTAAAACTGTTTACGTTGTGTTGGTTTCAGTAAATTAACAAATTGAGAAAACTCGTTTATAACATTATTATATTTTTTCATATCAATTATAACAGTTTATTTAGTCATTATTGTTTTTTGTTAACTAAGGTACTTATACATAGTTATTATTTTGACAAAAACTTAAACAAGTATTTATCATTTGAAAATTGGTTTCCAAATGCTTCGTGTTGTGTTTTTGTTATAGTTTCTCATGATTACTTTTGAACTTCATTGATTTATTTGAATTTATGCTTATGCTGCTTAATTCTCACGATTAATTTAAACTTGTAGTACTGTTCGTATTTCCCGGCCATATTAATCGTTTCAAATTGAGCAGCGCGCATAATTATGATAGAACTTCACCTACAGGGTAAGTTCGTTTTATCATTAAATAAACAATAATACATTTGTTATACAAAGCCTATAGGCCTACACGGTAATAGTGTAACTTTTAATCAATATTAGGATATTATAATCAGTCAGTTCAGTAATTCGTAGAAAATCCTAAACGTATTTTATCGAACACAGTACCTACCTAACTAAGTAGGTAATGTATATTTTATGTATAAGTATTTGAAGTAGGTAGTGTAGTAGTTAGTTTCAATAATAAAGGCACAAAAAAAAATTCAGTATTTTTTATTTTATAATTATGAATTAAATGCCGAGTGAAAATGAATAATGTACAAAAAAACTCTAAAATAATCTATACTTATAGGTATTCGACTGCTCTCCATGAATCTACAAATAATGAATGAACAAATAGTGTTTTATAGAATCCTGGTGCCTCGTCGATTTTAATGAACACTAAAATATTTATGTTATTCACCACAATAACTATTTTAAAACCAAAAAGATGTAAAATAAAATGTTATCAATTTTGTAAAAAACATACACAAATATCAATCAACATTATTTACCTACCAAAGTTTCCGCGTTGCTATTTTTATATTATTTGGATGAGCCAATCTATTCCGAGTCTAAAATAATTCAGTATTATAAATTTACGTTGTACTCACTTACCTATAATACTGCCACTCCTGGATTATGCGGATGTCTGCTACCCCGACGTGACCGAAGAGCAGCTTAACAAATTAGAGCGGCTATTAAACCTCTGTATAAGATATATTTATGGACTGCGTAAGTATGACCATGTCTCATACTACCGCTCTCAGCTTAAATGGCTCAAAATCCGATACCGTCGTGATACCCATATACTCTGTCTTCTTTTTAACATTCTCAATAACCCTTTTTCTCCTGAGTACCTCAGAGAACGTTTTGTTCTTTTCTCATCGCGTGGTCGCCCTATGCGCAGCTGCTATCATCTTGAACTCACCATTCCCCAGCATAATACTAACTTTTACACATACTCTTTCACTGTCACTGCTATTCGTCTTTGGAACTCACTACCAGTGGAAATCCGGAGAGCCTCATCAATGGGAATCTTCAAATCCAAATTATATCAACACTTCATATCCATTCAAAACAGTTAGAAAAATTGAGCACTTAAAATAGTTATTAAATGAGTAGGTCCTTGTTTATTATATAGGTATTTTATTCTAATTTGCAATAAGTTTAATATAAAATATGTAAGTTATTAAAAGTATGTATTATTTGTTTAAAACCTTATCTATCTAAACTCATATTATTATCTATTGCTACTTCTTATGATTATTTTATTTGGGTAATTCTTTTTCTTATTCTTTTTCAACCAGCACTACAACTCGTTCCACACTACACAAAGGTTAACTGGAAGAAAATGCTACTTAGCATTAAGTTCGCCTATGTACTTGATTTACTCTTGTGCAATAAAGCATTTTCTATCTATCTATCTATCTATCTATAATATTACCTAGTTCTAGCACAGATTTTAAAAACATTTTTTAATTCCTGTTCTCTTTTATGCTAAAATAGGCATACGTTTGACAACATCTCACCTGCATAGCGATTCAGGAGGCCTCAGCGCTGAGGCTCAGCGCTGAGGTCTCCTGAATCGCTATGCTGATGGTTAGTGACGAAGTTGTCTAAGGTGGGGCATGTTTGCCCATGAAATGCCCATTCACTCGTGACTTAAATTGAAAAGACCCAGGAGGAAATACTGATGCTGGAAGAGCATTCCGTTCCTTCGCCGGTTGGACTATGAAGGACTCGGCAAAACGCTTAGTGCAGACACACTTACGACGTAAGGATGTAAAGTATCCCTTGTAGTTCTATGATGGAAAGAGGATCACTAGGTGGTAGGACTTTTCTGCAAAGTTCGTCTAGGTAGGTACCACCGCTTTGCCAGTTATTCTGCCGCCAAGCAGTAGTGTGCAAGCACTACTGTGTTCCGGTTTGAAGGGCATTGTAGCTAGTAAAATTACTGGGCAAACACAGTGATTACACCTGATTACACAGTGTAGTAATCTGATTATTAGACTGTATGATGTCTCAGGATGACGTGCGCAGTGCAGTGTCACGCGAAACTTTATTATTTTAAAGTTCCGAGTGACACGTGACGCATAAAAAAAAAGAGGATAACGGAATGAGCTGATGAAAAGCAAGCGCAAACTTCAAATTGTAAGTTACACCATGTAACCGAAGATCGCTCTATTATTATTATTCTAGTTATAATTCTAATATTATAATAAGGGTCAGTCGGGTAAGTCGGGTTGTACTTTTTAAAAGGATATATTTCTACACAATGTAAGCATTAAAGAATTTGATTGTGGAATAAGTACGACGAATCCTTGCATATGCAATTAGACAACTTATACCACGATGCCGTTACGTTAGTATAGAATGTTACTACCACAAATTTTTTACTTTTGTTATCAACTGCACAAAAAACAAACGTTACTGACAAGTGATGGTTTTACCGATCCATAAAGTAAGCTAATGATTATGGAAACAAATTGGGGCGTACTCAGCTACTATCAACGTTTTATGGCGTGCTGATAACGCGGTTACATTGGACAGTAGGTAATATACATGGCAGTGGGAGTAGATAATTATGTCGGTTTGAAAAGCAAGTAGGTACCACATTTTATGGGAATGATTTTAAAGTGTAACCACACTTAAAGTATATCTATAAACATATTATAGTACTTAAATTTTTAGGAACCAGCATTTGAACCCGCGCCCTCCAACTCACTGGATTGGACGCTCTACCAACGGAGCTATGCATGGTTACCTACACTTTAAACACATTCCCATGAGTTTTAGCAAGCAAGCGCGCTTCGCTCGTCATTCAATAGTATCGTACCTGTCTAAAATAGGTACTAAGTATAATAAATTTATACAACATTTTAGGCTATTTTTACGAAATTTTATCCATATTTATGAACTTGCGTATCTTCAAAGTTTCAAGTCTAGAGCATACTTAGATCAGGAAGTCGATTGATTCGTAGATTTGTGGTTTATACCGGTAACACGCTTGCATTGCAGAAATAAAAAGTTATAAACCCCAAGCACTGGCTGTCACCAAGTCCTTCAAAAAAGGAATTTTAACAAACGTCCGCAATATAAAGTCGCTGAAGGTTAATTATAGTTATTTATTACATTGCTTTTTAGTACGGAAGCTTCAAAACTTAATTAAAGTATATTATAACATCGCAATCTGAATCACGAAGTTGATTCAATATTGTTATACCATGAGAAACCACTCTAGCTTGTTTACAATGGGTGAGTTACTGGAATAATGTATACATTACATATAAAATTAAGGTGGCAACAGATCTTCCTATTTCCCTGAGAAACAAGTAAAGTAAATTGCATGATACAGGATATACCTACAAGGAATACAATGCTGACCTGAAACGAATGCTATATAATTTACCATTAGGGCCTATTCACACAAGCGGTCCGATTCCCGTCCGACGCCGCCGTTTACCAGCGCGTCAGCGTCAACGGGCTAGCGATTAGCCAGCCAATCCTATCGCCACAACCACCGCCGCGCGCAGGCTTTACCTAGATCGTATGTATGACTCCAATAAACAATAGGCGGCACAGAGCAGATAATAAATAGTTACTACCTTTTTTTGTTGGATAAGCTTGCACTTGACCACTATCTCACTAGATGGTGAGTGACGATGCGGTCTAGATGTAACGCGCTTGCTTAAAAGGTTACTACTAAATGCTAGCGGTCGGATAAAAACCGGACCGTGTTCAAACCGTCACATGTGAATAGGGCCTTATTTAGTTAATAACTATAAGGTAGGCCTGTTTTGAAAGAGTTGGACTCTACCGACTTTTACGAGTCATGGGTTAAGTAACTGCGTAGATAGAGGTTAGCAAGCATAGGTATTTTTAAGGTGGTAATTTGCTGACATCATGAGAATACCAATTAGTAAATTAGTTATAAGATGCCCGTATCTGCATGTTTTTCTTTTAACCTCCAATGCATAGATGCCCCTTATATGTTTGTGTCGTAATCGTGGGTCCCAAACAGATGAATCAAATAAGTTTTTTTTTAAAGGTGCCTTGATTTGATTGAAACTATTTTTAGCTGTGCTCCAATAAACATTTGATTCTTGTTAGATTTAGTTTCAGCAAGTGTTTTAGGTACCATTTTAAAATGTACAGAATTATCGCGAAACAATTAAAAGCTCTGCGTCAGCAACAATACAGAGACGTCAGACCAAAAAAAAACCAGTGCGTAACTTCCGCAACAAACAATTAACCAACACAAAAACAATGAGGAAAATTGCATTTAAAATATCACAGCAAAAACTGTTTTTTAAATTTGCTTCAAATTGTAAGCATAACAATATCAAGTTCAAGGTTACGAAATATTTGTTACATTCATGGATGTAGTTACATTCTAATTGTATGCATTTGCATTTTCAGGTATTCAATGAGAGTTGCACTACGCAAACCATTGACTATGAAACACGCAAACAGACGCACCTACCTATGTATGGTGCGTCTGCACTAGTGATGGATTAATTAGCATTCGCATTCATTTTAGCATGTGAACACTCAATTAGCATTTCGCAAATGAAATGTAGTTGCGAAATTGTATGTCAATTAATTTAGTTCATTTTAAAATGAGTTTTTAATATAAAGTTTCATTTCATGTTTCATTTCTTTTTTATTTCATTTTTCATACAATTTTTATTTCATTTCGGTTTTCATTTCATTTTTCATTTCCATTTCATTTTATTTTAGCAAATAGCATAGCAATAGCAATAGCAATTAACATGCTAAGACTCGTGAATTAGCATGTTTAAGAAATTTACGCAAAATCGCATTAATTGCCATCGCTACTACCTTTTGAGTGAATTATTTTTCGCTGTGTTTTCTGAAGTATAGGTACCTCTATCTACCTACCCTCTATCTAGGTACCTCTATCTATAGGTCCATCATCTATACTTGTATTATTAAATGCAGAAGAGCTTTAAGCTAAATGTTATTTGTTAATGCAAATGTATTGTTGTAAGAGAGTAGGTAATCGCTATTTTTGGAGAATTAAAAATAATGAGCTCGAAAACAACAGATGTAGGTACATAAAAATACCTACCTACGCCTTTTCAAAATAAGCTAACCTCAGAAAAGAATAATGAACACATTAAAAGCGATGAGACAACAAACACATCCAAACAATTTAGTGCAATGAAAACAAGACGAGAAAGTTCACCATCATCAATCAATGTTTCGAATAAAGAAACTCTACCGGTTCTATTAGCGAAACCATCTTAAACCAAGTCATATTATTTATGACGAAGTAGAATAGAAAATTATGGTGGTACTGAAATTGCATGAGCGCGGCCTTGACAGTGACTGATGCAAGTTAACGACAGCTGATGGATATAGGCATAAGAACAGCAAAGAACCCCGAGTCCATACTGAGAGATCCATACCAAAATGAGGCATCTTTTAGTAAGCCATTAAGGCTTAGTTTTCAGTATGATCACTTGTACCCACCAATTATAGCCCAGGAAGGCTAGTGCATGCGCACTGCGACAAAATTTTCTTGATAGTTTTTCTCGTCAAAGCCCTTGCCAAGACATTATATGGTAGCACCCTTGTAGCGCCTAGTAGATTTTCTCTAAACGGATTGTAATTAGGTAATATCGTACTCTAATGATGAACTTATGCAGGGTAGCTATGCATATGGCAGCAACATGGAAGACACATTATGGCAGTTGAAAGAGGCCAGTAATCGCAAAATAGATTTCAAGCTAATAACTTTGACGGCACTCTCGTTATAAGTTTTATTATAAGTACCTATACCTATATAGAACTTGATGATAACGGGTTTTTGCTGGGACGGGAATAGAGGGCGTTATAATGTACTTAAATGAATTACGTAACGAGCCAGTCGCGTCGATAACAGATGCAGTGTAAAGGGTCAAATATTTGATGTGAAGACTAATGAAGCATTTGGTCTATTCCGGTTTGAGCCCTTGAAACGATCCCTTCAAAAATACTTAATATTTAATTCTATTTTTTCCGTCTGATCCGCCAGTAACGGAGTATTTTCCTACAGTCAACCTAATATGCAAGGATAAATGCTAGTGGTACAGTTAAACACAACAAAAAAATTAAAGAAGACCGTTGTGCGATTACTCGTTCTCGGCATTATTAATCTAAGGACGTCACAAGTATTGTTTATTTTATGATTAGACGGTGTGGTCGGTTATGGGATGGAACTATTAATTGTTCTGAAAACAATAGCTTCGGATCATCAATGGCCGTGTCATATCCTGACGAACAAACAATTAGGTACATCATGTGTTTTCCTATATATTTATGGGAAAACACATATGAAATCACTACTTCTCTTGTGTCAGACAATCGTGAAAATGTGTATAAAAATGTTAAGAGTAAAGTATTTGCCGATGTATGCAGAAAGCGAGCAGCCGCTCAAAGTGGCGCTCCCTGGGGGAAGCCTATGTACGCCTTCAGGCTGTTAATGATGATAATGACTTGATCATGCTCCCGCGTGATTTTTTTTATGAGAATGAATGACGTAATGAGCTGGTCGTTCACCTGATGTTAAGCGATACGGCCGCCCATAACAGTTGCAGTGACACTCGGAACTTTAAAATAATAAAGTTTCGCGTGACACTGCACTGCGCACGTCATCCTGAGACATCACACAGTCTAGTAATCAGATTACTACACTGTGTAATCAGGTCATAAAGTCTCATTTGCCCAGTAATTTCACTAGCTACAATGCTCTTCAAACCGGAACACAGTAGTGGTTGCACACTACTGCTTGGCGGCAGAATAACTGGCAAAGCGGTGGTACCCATCGAAATAATTATTTCGATGGTGGTACCTACCTAGACGAACTTTGCAGAAAAGTCCTACCACCTATTCGTATGCCTGATTCCAGGCGTATGAATAGTACCACCACATCTCTTCCCACGGGTGCTCTAGGAGCCAGTGGAGGGGTACATCCAGGATACGACCAGCAGCATTCTCCTGTCTCAGTCGCTTTCAGTCCACGTGCAAAAAAAATCATTAAATCCGTTAAATACTTAATCCATTTTAATTATTTTATTTTTTTTCATTTTGATTCTCTAAGGTATTTATAATATGGGCCTGTGTTTATTTTATAAGCTTGTTGCCTGAAATAAATAAATGGTTGGTTTAATGGACTAAACTCTTATATAGACTCCTCTAACTCGATACGAACACGAATACTAATAGTATTCCAGAGGTCAATAAATTGAAGAGTTTGATACTTCCATGAAATGTCATCCAATTTTCATCTGTGAACACCACATGTGACGGTAACAGAATAAACAAACAAAAGGCAGACAAGAGTTGGCCGTGACTTTGACAGCGGCGACATCACCGTTCACAACAGAGGCGCTAAATTGTTAAATTAACGGTCACACAAGAAAACTGTAACCACTTTGTTACCAGTTGTTAACCAATATCATAGTGATGTAACTAACTATAGGAGATAACTTCTATAATTCGACCGACGAGCGTTGATGTTTAAAATCTAGACGGAGTAACTGCAAGTTGCCCACTGAAGCCACATTTTTAATGATTCCACCTCGCACTTGCTATTTCTCAAGCATTAGTGATCTAGATTTTATATTAACGCTATATATAACCGTTATACAAAAATTGCTAATTTCTTTTACCGATTTGAAGCGCAACTCTGATTATATTAGAACTATAATTTGCAAATCCGTTGACGTTGATTGGTGGGTTCAATTAGTTGTATATAGCATAAATGTAAACTAATCCTTCTTTTAAAAATCCCAATAGTATATGCAAGACGACATAATAAGCTAATATGATTTGTTACAAAATTATTAGAGCTACTTAAAATCGAAATATTAAACTAGTCTCATTTGGAGTACTTTTGATTGCCTCCGTTCGTACCGCATTCACTACTTCTATGTTTTATTTCTATGCGAGTCGTCTAGCGTTAAATAACTTGAGGAAGCATATTGTAATTTTAGACTGTGGATGATCTAATCTCGTTAATTTTATTTAGGTTCAAAATGACTTTGACAAAATGTTTTTGGAGACGGAAGCCATTACTTAGAAAATGATTGGCCTGCGACATAGAAAACCTGGTATTTAATTTAAAACTTGCGGTAGCTCTGGTGATTCATCTGTTTTCCTGTGGGAACGACATATTTTTCGGGATAAAAAGTACCTTATGTTCATCACGGTTTTATAAGTATTTTGTGTCCATTTCATCTGGATCGGTGATGCAGGTTCAGCGGAAAAACCACATAAACAAACATAAATTCAAATATTAGATAATGGGGTTTACTTAAAAATGCGTTTAGCCGGGACAAGCTTTACTTAAGCTTCTATGACAGGTGATCACATATACCTGTTTACAACCAACCTATAAGTATTATAATCATCAACATTTATAATAATATTATCAAGGCAATTGTCACCCAACTTTGAAAAAACTCCACCCAAGCAAAACAGCACTCTCCACTCTCTCTCTCTCTCTCTCTCTCTCTCTCTCTCGAGGGACCAACTTGGTCCTTCAAGCTTTTTAAGCTTTTCATACCTGTGCCATAATGGATATTACTATACTGTTTACTAAACTTAACACTAATTCGTTAAATAACTCAATATTTTAGCAAAACCAACCTACCCATCTCGAGTAATACCAATTTAAACTTTTTACCTAACATAGTTAACGTCTAGTTGATAACAAGAATAGCCGCTCGTGAGAAGTTCATTGTCACGGTCAAACTTGCTGGCTAGATACTGCTTATTTTATTCAAAACAGCTTCTGTAATGATACTTATCAAAACTAGGTTTGAAATTTTAAAACATTGCTTAGTTTTTGCGTATAAACCGTAAATATGCAAAACCATACCGTGCTGTTTGAGGTTAGTTAATTCTTATTTACTATGAATCGCTTTGGGACCTACCTAGTACCTATGCCCGCCGCGCCGCGCCTGAGTGGTTAAGTTTTTATTTTATTCATTGATGTCAAAAAACAATGGATTTTAAGTTTGATGACTATGACTACTTACATGTCTGTTTCTGTGGCTGTCTGTCTGTAATAATGCATCTCCCTAAACGAAGGACTAATTTCTAAAGCTAATTGAATTGGGATGTATGATTGATAACAATAACGAACATTTCATCAAGGTTTAACATTTCACCCGGTTTGTGTTACTTATTTCGCTTTTGTTTAGTTCACTAGTATAGTTATTAGTAGGGACTTGTATAAAAAGTTGAAAACATGGTTTAATCAAAATGGGATTATGATGATGATTGATGACTTAAGAGTCATCAATCGTCAACCTAATCTCTAATTAGCACCATCATCATTATCTCTTCCAAGGTGTTTATAGACTGAAATGCTTTTAAAAACATCAGTTCCCTAATTTATTTGCCGGAAGTCAAGTCGTTTTTTTTTGTAATTTAGTGAAACTCGTTAACAATTTCAGGCTAACGTCGTTGTAACTTAAACCTTCACGGTTAGATGTAAGCAGACTTGGCAGGCGCGCGGTGCGTATCCGTCCAACGACATTGTACAGCCTTGAGAATTTTCCGCGGTGTAAAGAACAAGTTGTAGCGATTGTCATTTTAACGTGTTTATAAATTCGTAAATAAGTAATTATAAATGCTTTTTCTTTAAATTCTGTAGATTTCAGAGAATTCAGGTAGGTAATGTTATACTGGCTCAATTAGTTTGCGTGCAACCCGTCCGGTTAAAAGTGTACGTAGATACCTACTCCAAATAAATGAACGTTTTTAGGTGAAAAGTTATAAGTACAATAATGACCTATTTTATTTAGTCCTACTGCACAAAAAATTACGCCGTATTTGTTATTTCCATAAATAACATTTTTATTAACTTTGCCAAGAATATTGTGCCACCAAGCAGTAAGTAGTGTACAGCAAGTACTCTGCTTTTGCGTTTTTGCTGTGTACCTAGTGAAATTAGGTACCTACCTGGCCAACTAGAGTTTGTGACGTAAACTATCAGCTAGATATTTTCTTGCAGTGTAATATCCATAGACATATATATAAGCACAGCAGTGCAAGCACCGATCTACCGATCGATATATTTAACGAATTTTCATGTCAAATTTGACATAAATTATCGATAAATCGAAATCGGTAGCATGGAATGTATTTTTTCGACGACGATATAAATTCGTTAAATCTTAACGAATATGTTCGTTCTATATCGATTAAACCGCGCATGGATCTAAATTTTGACATCTGTGATCGGTTTAATCTTGTCGATCTTATCGAATGTACCGAATATTTATCGGGTTCCTAAAGTTGCTCGATAATATTAACCAAACATTAGTAAAATGGATTTTGGCTATATTTTATTGTTGGAAGCCGAAAGAAGGACGCGGTGGGATGCCTTGAGGATCGACAGGCGGCGTTTAAGAGACGCCAATGATCCTCTCGACCTACCCAACGACAAGTTCGAGATTCTTTTTAGAATCAACAAAGAAATTGCCCTCGCCCTTATTCAAGGTGTTGAGACTGCTTTAAGGGAATCATAGAGAAAAGTAATCAACTCTTTGCCATATATATTACTTTTCCCTATGCTCTTTGCTACCAACTATCAGTATACCTTTTCAAAGAGTAATTTACTTCGTATAACCTTAAAAAATCCGACAAAGAGTATATAAAATCTACGTGAAACAAATAAAATCGGACAACGGCTATCTCCTAATCTGTGGAAATTTCCGAAATATCGTGCTACTCTGTGAGAGTTAAGAACGAATGATCGATACGCTGTCGACAAAATAAAGCCCTCGAAAGACATCGACAAAATTTACCGATGTTAGATCCATGCTACATGTTACCGATTAGAACGATAAACAAAATCTGTTTATCGACTCGATATATTTGTCGAACCGAAGATCCGTGCTTGCACTGCAGGCCTAATGACAGATTAAACCGTCGCTTCAAAGGGGGTGTCAATTTCACAGATTGACATCCACTAGCGCCCAGTCTGTGTTGGAAGTGAGAAGATATCGGTCGTGTGTCTCAAAGAAAATATGCCAAGTTGTGTTGTGAAGGGTTGCACAAACTACACTCTAAAGTGCAATAAAAAGAAATACAAAGTTTCTTACTACAAGTAAGTCAATATTTTCAATATTACACTCCGTTTTGTACGAAAATAATCGAATTTATATTTAGGATAATCATTGTAAACATAAACATTGACGGACATAATGGCAGCGATAGGGCCGTTCTCATTGTAGTTCCTGAGTAATCTAAGAGATAGCGCTGACTTTACCCCACACCATTTTGAGTAAATAAAATGTTCCTTCGGGCATATCCTGATATATAGATCTATGGTAATATCTAAGAAAAACTTTATACCTACTAGAGTTCCGAGTGACACTGCTATCTGTTATTGGTCGTGACGCAAGTTCCTAAATGCCTGAAAGAATCGTGAGTTGCATTGCACTGTGACGAACACTGTATGTACTATGTATGGACCATAAGCGTTATATTATGTATCTATAAACAAAATTGGTCGCCATGGTACCTAATACTTCTTGAACTTGAACGTATACAATATAATTGTATGTGTTAAATAATTTGCAAACACGATTACATTCAATCCATTTATTTTCTCAATATGACATATTAGCTATTTCTTTCTTTTAAAATAGATACTCCACAAAGTTTGTATATGACAGCCCTCCACCACCAATTCCAGCTGTCTACGGTACCAGGGGCGCCGGCAGGAGCTGGTCTATATGTTTTTTTCCTTACGGTACCATCATCGGTTTGGACCATGTAGTGTAGACGGCCTAACCGACTCAGGATTCTGCCAAACTCCCATCTTCTGTTGGAAACTGAGTAGCTTCGCGCTTGTACTCTATCACCGATCGCAAACTCTCTAATTTTCCCAGACAGAGGACTTGATGTACGGGTTGAAGTTGAGTTGTGGAACATAACATGCAACTTCGTTCGGACGTCTCGACCGAATATCATTTGGTAGGGTGATACTCCATTTGGACCTGGCGTGCGTCTAAGGCTACTTAATACGGTGTTAATTTTATCAGTCAGACTACCTCTCTCCCCCTCCATTACATGTAAAGCTCTCTTAACGGTTTGCACGAATCTTTCTGCTTGTCCGTTAGTTGCAGGATGGTAAGGGGCTGACGTTCTATGTGTAATTCCACAGTCACTGAGGTAATCTTCGAACTCTTGCGAAATGAATTGTCGCCTATTGTCTGATACTAACATATTCGGTAACCCAAAGGTGCAGAATAATTCTTTAAGTTTCTGTATGCACCAAGAGCTTGTAGTGGTTTTTGTTGGAATGATTTCAACCCACTTGGTAAATGAATCCACCAAAATAAATAAAGAATATCCAAAAATCGGTCCAGCAAAGTCTATATGTACTCTTTGCCATGGCAGTGTTGTATTTTCCCAATGATGTAAAGGTACTCTTTCCGGGTTATTCTGTTGTAGACGACACGCTCTACAAGATTTCACCTTGTTTTCAATATCTTGGTCAATATTCTTCCAATAAACGTAACCTCTAGCTAATTGTTTCATTTTAAGAATGCCAATATGTCCGGCATGTAGTTCATTAAGTACACGAGTGCGTAAATTTTGTGGTATCATTATTCTAGTGCCTCTTAAAATGCATTCATTCTGGAGAGTTAATTCATTATCTTTGTAACCCAGTTCTCGTAATGATCTACCTGTTTGTAAAAATTGTAATAACCGCTGTACTTCCGGGTCAACTTTTGTCTCTTCGGCTATTGTCTTAGGACAAACTTCTAAAATATTAATCAGCTGTAGTTGAAATGCGCAATGTTGGTCAATAGAATTTTCTTTAGAACTTTCTACCGGGAATCTTGATAGATAATCTGCATTTGAATGTTGTAGAGATCTTCTATATTCTATTTGATAATCGAATCCAGACAAAAAATGTGCGTAGTGGAATAATCTCATTGTACTCAGCGCAGGTAGAGTCTGATGAGGATGGAAAATCGATGTAAGTGGCTTATGATCAGTAACAAGAGTAAATTTTCGGCCGTAACAGTAATGAAAGAATTTCTTAAGGCCCCAATAGATTGATGTAGCTTCTTTATCAATCTGGCTGTACTTCTTTTCGCTGTTGGTCAAAGATCTTGACGCAAAAGCTATGGGTCGCTCTGATCCGTCTGGAAGCCTATGTGACAAAACAGCTCCCAAGCCTGTAGGTGACGCATCTGTAGCCAAAATCAATGGTTTCGAAGCATCAAAGTGAGTCAGAACTCTTTCACTAAGAAATTCTTTTTTTATTTGATTGAAACTTCTTTCGCACTTGGAAGACCATACAAATTTGGTGCCTTTTTTTAGTAAGCTGTTTAATGGGCTCGTAATAGACGATAAATTAGGTATGAATTTATTATAATAGTTTGCCATACCTAAGAATGTTCAAAGTTCGTTCAGATTCGTAGGACGTAATGTATTAGTGATTGCTACTACTTTTTCCTTGTTCTTGTGGAGACCGTCTTTGTCAATTGTGTGTCCAAGATAGTTAATACTCTGCTTGAAGAAGTGGCATTTATCTTTATTTACCCGAAGGTTACTTTCTTTAAGTTTCTGTAGTACTTGTTTTAGTCGTAATAATGACTCATTTTCTGAAGATCCTTGTATTATAATGTCATCAAAAAAACATTTGACGCCTTCTATTCCTTGTAATAAACTATCCATGAATTTCTGCCAAAGGCTTGGCGCTACTTTTACTCCAAACATAAGTCTGTTAACTTTATACATTCCTTTGTGTGTACTCAACGTTTGTAGCATTGCGCTCTCATCATCCATCACCATATTCAGGTAAGCTTGGCTAATATCTAGCGTACTGAATAGTTGACCTCCATTCATTTCTGCAAATATGTCTTCAATAATGGGAATCGGATAATGTTCATCCTTGATAACCTTATTCAATGTAATCTTGTAATCTGCACAAAGACGTATACTTCCATTTGGTTTTACAATTGGTACGATTGGTGTTCCCCATTCAGAATGGTCTACCTTGGTAATTACCCCCTTTGTGCAAAGACGTTCAATTTCTTCATTTACTTGCGGTTTTAAAGCGTATGGAATACGTCTCGGTTTAATAAATATTGGCTTGGCATTTTCTTGTAGTTGCAGATGAGCTTTGAAATCAGGTATTTGTCCAAGGTCGTTACTAAATACGGTTGATGAATATTCATTTAATAATTCCTCCAATTTCGTTGGTTTCGTAATTTGTGTTTGTAATGTTTTGACATCTGCCAATTGTACATTTATTTCTTTCATCCAGCTTCTGCCAAATATCGGGTCGACATCTTGGTTAATTATGTAGAGTTTTCCGTAAAAAGGTTGGTTTCTGTATTTACATTTGACGTATATTGCTCCGGTCGGTCTAATAATCTCCCCAGTGTAAGTTTTAAGTTTCATATCTGTTTTAAATATTTTATTGTTTAAATTTAATTTTCTGTAGTCTTTGAAGGACATAGAAGATAGCGCAGCACCCGTATCGAACTCCATTTTAACTGTTTTCTCTTCTAACGAGACTGTAATTAAATATCTCTCTGAAATTTCGCTTTTGACAAGGTTGATTTCTGCTGTACTGTCGGCTGAAATATCGCTGGATGTATCGTCAACTTTGTTGGTGTTGTTATTTCGCTTTAAGCAAACCCGAGCTAGGTGCCCTTCTTTGTGACAATTTCTACAAGTTGAATGTATTGCACCGCATTCATTAGCTCGGTGATCTGGTTTGCCACAGCGAAAGCATTTCCTTTTTAACTCTTTTATTGTAAGTGGTGGCCCGTTACTTAGGTGCGGTTGTGTTCTTTGAGTATTCATTTGTTTACTCGTAGATGGTGCAACTTTGTATACCATATCAGTCTTTCTGTTCAATTCAGAAGAAATGTTCGAATTTTCTGTTTTTCCCATTTCCATTGATATTGCGATTTGTATTAACTTCGAAAATTTATGTATTTCTCGGTTTTGAAGCATTTTCGTTCGAATATCGCCATCTTTTAGACCTCTTATGAATTGTAAGGATAAAAAGTTTTCAATGGTAGACTTTTTACAATGTTGACATTTAAATTCGCAGTTCGAGCATAATCTCTTAAGTTCGGTTGCGTATGTAGCTACCGATTCATCTGGAGACTGTAAACGCGAAATGAATTTGTGTTGTTGTGCCCACACACTAGGCTTGGGGTCTATGTATTCATCTAGCAAGCTTGTAAGTTCTTCAAATTCTTTGTCGAGTGGATCGTCTGGAGAACATAGGTCATATATCTTTTGATGCAGCTCTGGGCTTAGTGTCGATAGTAGTACGTATACCTTAGACTGTGGGTCATTTACCTTGTTCATTAAGAAGTATAAGGTCAGCCTCTTAATGAAATTTTGGAACGTTTCATTGTCGTGTAAAGATTGAAATCTTATTTTTGGATATGATTCCTGGTGACTGTAATTTACGCAGCTTGTGTAATCTGTTGTAGTAGCTGTTTGTGCCTGAATTTCATTGGTTTTTCTTGATTTCATTAGCTTGCATTTGATGCTGGTGTAGAATTCCTCAAAATCATACCTGTACTCAGTTTCTGCCTCCAGCTCATTCTCGTCCGTTTCTATCTCAATTTCAGTTTGTATTTCTTGAAATTTCTGTATAGTTTCTTGTAATGATTAGATTCTGATGTCAATTTCTTCTGTAGCGAGTTCAATATTCGTATTTAAATAGTTTTCGATTCTTGTAAGGGTGCCCTGTAATGAGGCGCGTACTCGTTTTAGTTTCGCCAATTTGTTAAATAATTTGCAAACACGATTTCATTCAATCCATTTATTTTCTCAATATGACATATTAGCTATTTCTTTCTTTTAAAATAGATACTCCACAATGTTTGTATATGACAGTATGGTATCCAAACAATGAGGCCAGTTTTAAAGGCTTCAGTTTACTAATCTAAAACTCCTAAAACTATTGCTGTTCTTGCCAAATAGACGGCAATGTAAAAGACGGTTGTATTTTCAGTAAGTCAAGAACAGCATTCAAAATTGGGCCCAATAGCTAGCTAGGTACCTACACCATGTATTTGCAATAATTCGCTTCCACTTATATTTTACACCATCCAAACCATCTAGCAGTCTGTCCATCAAACACTCACTCTCGACTCGACAAAAGCGAGAAACGCGTTCAGAATCACAACAATGCATTATTTCCTACCCGTTTGTCTAATCAGCCGGAGAAAATCAAGTTATTGTCGTGTCAAACACGGTTGTTAATAGCAATATTGAAGTTTTTATGTAAATGATCTGCCTAAATAAGGGGGTTTACACGCGCGGTCTTTCGTATTTACGTAATATATTATAAGTATATACATAAGTTTGATTAAAAGGAGAAACACTCCCTGGATATTAGTATAAATTAGGTCCAAAGCTCACAATCGATTGACCTTAGTCGCAATCGAACTGCGTTTGAGTAAGTAAGGTACCTGGGTCGAATATGGCCACCTTAACGTTTGGTTCCTGTTTTTTTATAGTTATTGTGATAAGAGGGCAACCCACGGTATATATAATTCTTAAGAATGCCTATCAAGCTATCATTATTATAGCAAATACGTGTTTGAAGTGAGTTAAACTATTTCTTCGTGAACTAAAGACTAGTTCTTCACGAAATACTAACTAGTTCTTCGCGAACGGTTTCGGTTTTCATCCTAAAAAAATTAAGCCACGGGTGTAATGCAGTTGAAATCGCAAAGCTCCTCGTATAGAACTAACTAAAAGTTCATTTTATGTTATCTTGTCTATGTGCCTATCTATATTAGTAGGTATTGGATATTATATCTACTTATGTGGTAGGTAATGGGCGTTTTAGTAAGCACGCTATTATTATGCACCAAAACATTATAATTGCACGATCTAGTCTAACCATCTCTAGATTAAGTATTGGTAATACTTACTAAAAACAGCATAGCGATTCAGGAGACCTCAGCGCTGAGGCTCAGCGCTGAGTTCTCGATATTTTCAAATAAATTTGGTTGAATCGAGACCTCAGCGCTGAGGCTCAGGTCTACTGAATCGCTATGCAGAACGTGTCGTGTATGCGTATTTTTTTTAATTAATATAACTCAGTGATTTTTGTTAAATCTTAATTCATGATAAAATTATGGTGAGCTTGCAACGTCATTCGCCTGCCAGTGTAATCTAAAAAATATAAGTCTGTTTATTTCTGTCTGTATCATTCCTAAAAACGGTCGACGGTAAAAAACATATCTTAAAGTATTATATTTTATCTGTATCTTAATAATAGTGGACAGGTTCACCGGACATCAATCTACTATCTACTAACAAAACCTGTGTCGCAAATTAAAATCGACTTTACCAACGAACACGTCATTAAGCTTTTCTTGCATTTCTATAGTATCCCTGTTATGTCAAACGCTTTCACGAGGGAAGATATATATATTTTCATAGCTCATGCTAGCCTGCTTCATATGTGTACTACACATATGCCTGCTTGGAGGTTTGATAAAATCAACATCTTAGGATCGATTTTTGAATAAAAGGCGAAAAAACCATGGTTTTTGAAACAGAAGACAGTCCGCGTGGTTTGATTCTGTTGTGTTTTGGGAACTTCTAACTTGTAGCATCCTCACTCATGCAGGTTCTAATTTGCTACAAATTTGACATGGATGAGCCAACAAAAAATCCAACAATGAGCCTAAAGCCGCGAATAACATCCACTGGCCGCTCATTACCATTCCACTGGAATACCGAAGCCACAGAACAAAGGAACGAACGAATATCAAAAAAACTAAAAACAATGACAAATTGCTTGTGTATCCTGTGATAGGCGCATCGCGGGGTTTTTTGCTGGATGTAATCATAAAACCAGGTTTTGATGTAATATTTCGTGATAAATTAGCTAGCAATCTAATATTTGATTGTTTAATATTTAAAGTGTATTCTACAGAGAAAAAAGATCCTACTTCATAACCACTCCGTAATGTAACAAGAATTTTTCTTCCGACTAGATAACCAGTTACCAAACTTGGTACCCATTCTAATGAGAGTAAATTAAATATAATTATATTTATTTAGGTAAATCCGATACTTCTGTACTATAGTAGTATTAACTATAACTAGTTAGTACTACTACTACTACTAAGTACAGTACTTAGGTCGGGGTAAAGATTTTTTTAAAGTAAGTATTTTCTTTTTAGCTACTTTGAAACCTGACTGGTTTCTATAATAATTACCATTATTTATCACTATAAGAAGAAATGTGTAAAGGAAAAACTTATTAAACCATTATTCCATTCATGAAAACGAGTAACAAAATATAACATACCACATTTCAACATTTTTTACAAAACGCACAAATTAATGTCGCACAATTTTCAAAGAATACTATTAAATTTATGAACCTTGGCCTTGCACCAGTGTAATATTGATTTAGAATAAATTACCTCCAGTGCCAGTTCGGACTACGGACCGGAAGTGACGTGAACGTGAAATATTCAGCTCGTTTTAAACAACATAAAAATACGAGGAAAGTTTTTCCCCGACATACCTATTACGAGTATTGACGAGGAAGTAAAAAAGTATTTGCCTAAAATAACGGTAACACGAATTTAGATACTACAAGTCGTCGTTTGTAACTTTTGTAAGTCCCCTCAGCGTTATTAGCTCCGTCATCAAAACACTGGCCAAAGCTATTTTCAGTGCACAAATTAGACACGATTACAAATCTTTTCACAGAAACAATGAATGACGTCTTTGAAATAAATTACATATTATTAAATTCAGAGAATTTAATAAAAATAAAACCGCATTTCGAATAAAAAGTTTCGATATTTTATGAGCTTTAACGTATTTGGTATAGAGTCTATTTTCGTTCTATATAGTGTGTTAAAACTTGAATATGATATGACCACATTTTTTTTTCATAACGCTGATTCTGACGTGAGATAGACCGTTGGCAAGAGATTTGGACTTTCCGTACCATGTGCGTTTACTTCTGTAAGCTTGACTCACAGTGTCTTTATGAAATGTAACATTTAGAAATTTCATAATAAAACAGGAAAATGTTAATAATTAAACCTCAGAATTTCTCCATGTTACAACAGCTCTCAATTTTGGATCCAAGACCATACTATTAGTTAAATTAATTCAGAAATTAATTTCAACTTCCACATAAGTATTCATTTATCTGAGTATCAACGTAGCAATCAAATAAAACATCAATAAAATAATATATAATAAAATATAAACGCCAATATCAATAACATCACCAACATATTTTAACACATAAATAACAAAGTGATGCAAAATAAGATAAAATGAATCATTGTAATAATTTATGTTTATATTGGACTACACGTTGGCTTTCTTTTCCTGTTCGTCAGAATATGCTCGTGATCGTTTAATGAAGCTATATAACACTTGTTGATCATTTATTATAGCTTTATATAAAATACTTGACGAGCCTCATAAAGTAAACCTCTCATACTTTCGGTTACTAATAAATAAAAAATTTTTGGGTAGACCTTAATGTAGGTATGTATTTGTTACTACGTTTAACGCTGAAGTGCCTGTACGAATTTCTCGATGAAATTGGACGTGTAGTTACTTTGGGTCCTAAAGTAACATATATGTACCTATTATAAGATACGTCTTTTTCTACCAAAAAATTGACTTGTTCCTTATCATTGCCTTGGCGAAACCCACACAGTAACCGATTGTTTGTTCTCTAATCTGGGGTGAACCCACAGGCGTGTTGAGATAGGGAAAAATATATGAAAATAAATGTTCAATCCAAAGCAAACTGCGGGATAGGTGAAATTATATCTCAGCTGAGTGTAAAATTAACTAATACCTTGTATAATGTCATAAGTGATTTGCTCTTTCTTTTTTGTCGATTTTTATAATAAACTTTCATAACAAAATCTGTAGACATCAATTTGCATCGGGATGTTAGACCAATTTGAGAGGTGCCTTATGAAAGTTATGAAACCACCACTATTGTTTCCAAATGACTCAATATAAAAATAAAGATTGTTTTCAAAATATCATTAAATTTCAATAGAAATTATGCAAGTCGAGATTATTCATCGCTCATAGTGTAATTGACATTTAGATGAACTAACATCAAGAGATTGTCAGAAGACATGTTCAATTCTTCAAATTGCCAATTTCAGTTTATTTTTGTGTATTCTATGTATGTTACATAACGATCCTGTTATAGAAAAAATAAGCAAGCGATACCGATTTCCACATCACATTATAAAAAAATCCTGTCTTCAAGGATCCGTGATGACTTCATCATTATTGCAATAGACGGTTCTTCAAATGAAGTCTATTAATTGAACACATGCCATAAACCGTATTCAAGTTCAAGCCCTCGAGCATTATCTGCCTACTCATTTCGCCTATATCTTTAATAGCAACGCTTAAGGACCCGCTAAAATAACTTTTGCTTATACGCCTACTCCTCACTGGCGGGCATTGGCCCAGTTTTTGTGGTTCTGCTATACATCAAGTCTTGAGCGACTCCGCTTGTGCTAAGACTGACTGTTTACTGCGGGGCCGCTTGCCAAAACTGATAATTTGAATTGGCTTGAATTGAAAAAGTTATTTGAATGGGTTTAATTGGTTCGACTTTTAGTAGGCAATCGATTTAAATTGAACTCGACATCGATCTTCAAGTAAGATTCGGCTTCTGGCTATTCGGTATTATTGTAGCGATATTTTTCTATAATTAAATAGGAAATGAGTCATCCTTTTACGTTCCCCACTCTACTAATAGTGCTACATCATCTTTCAAAATTCAATTCAAAACGTTCAGGGGATTGGACGGTGCATTTGTCTATCTGGGGGGTTATTCGCTATGACACATGAGATTCCTTGCCAATAACGCATGACGTGTAACATGCTCCAAACGTAAATGCGGGCTTTAAAGCGCCACGACAAGGAATTAACATGGAATCAAAAAATTGTATTCTGTATGCCACGCGTTAGATTGTTTGTGCCCAGTTTTTTGACTTGCGTGTAACGTGTGTTGACGTGTTTGTCAAATTTGACAAAGGCATACAGAATAGCATTTTAAACCCAAAGCCATTCCACGAAGATATCGTAACGCTCCACGTTACGTGCGTGAATGGTCATATGGAATAAGGGCCCAGTAATTTTTCACTCATTTTTTTGAACGGGCTAATGTTGTTGGTCTCTACCATAGATAAGCTAAGTCTCTACCTGCCTTTTCAGAGGGGGGAGTCAGATGCCTAGCTGTCAAAAGAAAAGTGGGAGCCATCAGGGAACAAGCTCAAGGGTACTAGAGCTAATATGCTAGTGACAAGTTTATCTCGACACTTTTTCTCGTGACAAGACTATGGTGGCGCCTAAGTATGTCTCACTCTAACAGGGACGACATTTTCTCGCGGTGCGCATTACAAAGCCATCTAGGGTGCGAAACTTGACTTCTTTTTTTTTTATGGGAATGGATGACGTGACGAGCAAGTCGTTCACCTCATGTTAAGAGATACGGCCGCCCATAACAGTTGCAGTGTCATTCAGAGCTTTAATATAATAATGTTTCGCGTGACACTGCACTGCGCACGTCATCCTGAAACATCACACAGCCTAGTAATAAGATTACTACACTGTGTAATCAGGTCATAAAGTCTCATTTGCCCAGTAATTTCACTAGCTACAATGCCCTTCAAACCGGAACACAGTAGTGCTTGCACTACTGATTGGCGGCAGAATAACTAGCAAAGCGGTGGTACCTACCTAGACGAACTTTGCAGAAAAGTCCTACCACCGAGTAAGACTTGGGCCGATGCTGGGTGAAGAGGATCGAAGATACTACGACCACTGGCGGAGTGGACCCCATGAAAAGTATGTAGTTGGTCTCTCAGGACAACACCTTAGGTAAATTTATATTGATTTGTATACTTATATTCATAGCAATGGAACTAAAATAGGTATACAAACCAACATTTTTAGATATTGGAATGATGAACAACGTTGAATAAATTATTTGTAATGTTTCTACATTTGAAAATTTACAAGGCAAGGTACAATTTCACACAGTGGAAAATATACCAACCCAATTTGCCCGATATGGCATGTCTCAAAAGGAAGGTCAACCAATGTTCCCCAAAAGCGCTGCCAATAAAGACAGGGCAATTTATTTGAAGACAAACATTAGTTTTATTAGTAGAGATTGTTAACGGTACGCTATCAAGGTTTTTTATCTCATGGACTTTGATGGGCCGGTGTTGCTATCATAATACTTAAACTGCGGGGCATTATCAAATAAAGAATTGATGGCTCTTAACAATAAGGAATTATGATCGATAAGCCAAAAGCAACTTTAGTTTTGGTGCTTCATTTGGAAACTTGAAGTCCAAAATAAAATTGGTTTTTTAATGTAAACAAAACTGACAGAGCTGATTGAGATCAGTTGCATGCATGAAAATCACAGGCAATGAATAGATGTTTCTGATGTCCCAAAAGAAAAATTAAATTTAGATTTCAAACAGACTAATGAGGATGTGGCAACCCAAATCTCCCATGTCATGTCACAGAGCACTGTTAGACAAAACAGCGTGTGGGAGAAGTCGTTTTAGTTAGTGTTTCCTTCTGCTATTTATAAACTGCGACCCAACGGTTATCTTGTTTAGCGGGTTACGTTAGTGATGAATTAGTTTAGGTCATTGGGATTTTCATTGTGCCAGATGTGACATTTGTGTCTAATGTACGAAGTATTTTTTAATTATTCATTTGCCTTTATTGTAAGTATTTTGCTAATGTTTATCTTAGTAATGGTTCCACTATAACAACTGTAGGTACCTAAAGGCTTAGTTAATATTGATATAGTAGCTACTTTTCACGTATGCACGTTGTTGAGCAGCCGCTCAAGGTGGCATTTTCTGCGGGAGGCCTATGTTCAGCAGTGAACGTCTTCAGGCTGTTAATGATGATGATGATTTTGTCTTGTATGTTTGCTTATAAATACACAAGCTAAATCAGTTCAAAAGTTTTGGCCCAAATCTACCGAGATGAACGATACTTTTATCCCGGAACAATCCCATATAGGAAAAGGAAAGGGAAAAGGTAAAGTATATACATAGAGTTATACAAGGTGACCTTGAAATGGTATGTTATCCTATAATGGGGGGACTGGGACCATGATACCCTACAAGTTGTGAGTGCCTTACTTAAAACTGAGTGTAACCAAACCTCCATGGTACCAAATAAATCCACTCGCAAAATTGCACGTGCGATCGCTACGAGAGTTAACAAGATACTATAAATTCATTTCTAAACACTGGTCGTTAAACCCATTTATGTGCACTCGTTCAAGGACGAAGTTCAACCACCCAGCTGCGCCAAGGCTATTTTCGAACGTAAACTTTACATGGCATTTCTTCAATGAAAATCTATTAATTTATTAAAGTCGTAGAAGAAACATAGTTTGCCTTGGGGTGTAAATTTACCCCCTTTCGGGATAACATACTAATTCAAGGTCACCTTGTATATAGGTATGCACTACGTACCTACTAGAAGTCTTTGGTAAAGTATGGGTAAAACCTCGAGACGAATCCAATCTGAAATAGTGTATTAACCCTTGAACTTCCAGAGGCTCGATATCGAGGATACATTGTTATTCTATTGTTATGCAAAAAGCTGGGAAACCAGACATTGATTTATGGTACATAAAAAAATTACAAAGAGGCATTTAGTCCAAAGAAACGATACAGTCATTCAGCTTTTAACTGTTGATCAAGTCGCATTCGACTGGTTAAGTTTATGTTAGTAAGTAGATGTAGGTAAGTATGTTTTAAAAGCTATATGAACAGCCCCTTCGAAATGTTTCAAGTTGATGTAACAACCTGTTATACAATTGATAACATAATAACAAAGATGGGGAAAGGTATCTGCCACTTTCACGCGCCAGAGTCCTTTCACCTATCTGATGACCAGTAACACTAAAGTCTAAAAACAATTTTATTGAGAACCGAAAATCAACCATATTAACTAAAATCCTAAAGTTTAAAATGTAGAGGCTGAATGTAGACCGATTTATAAAAGTACCAATAGACAAAATAAAACAAAGCCAGTTGAGTGATGCCTCTGCGGTTGTTATTAAGGCTGGAGCCAGTGCTGCGACACGTCGCATTCACACTCGAGTATTTATAAAAACGTTTTATTGATACTTCCTTAATAATAAGATCTAAATAAACTACTTACTTAATAATAAACGGTCAATATAGGAATCACCGGTGTTGTTGGGAGAGCCTTAAAATATTTATTTTATTCTGTTTTTAGTACTTATTTGTTGTTATAGCGGCAACAGAAATACTTACCTACATCATCTGTGAAAATTTCAACTGTCTAACTATCTCGGTTTATGAGATACAGTATAGCCACAGGTGACACAGACGGACAGCGGAGCCTAAGGTAATAGGGTTCGCCCTATTACCTTACCCTTCCTTCGTTTCGTACCCTTTGGGTACGGAACCCTAAAAATGACATACAGTTAAAAATCAGGACTATCAAATATACCTTTGGTGAAGGCGAACAGACTGTTGAATGGCCACGAGCTGTATTATGTATGCCACGAGAATGCTGATTTTTTATGGCAGTAAAAATATTTTAATGTTAAGTTAAATCACGTATACGGAATAATACCTAATGCTATATTTCATAAAACTTTTACGACGGCCATCCGTTTGTATATAAGATGTAAATACAGAATTTATGATACCTATATCCCTTCATTTCTTTCATCTCTCAATATCTATATGTACTTATAAAAAATGTTTATATCTCTGTTTTATAAACAGGGCGAGTAGATTTTCAGCGTAAAGCTGCATGCGCTTTTTAGTTACAGCCGTCGTCGTGTCTTCTGCTTCAATAAATTAGTAGGTATGTAAGCATTGTCGCGCGATTTAACGCGCTTGTCGCAACAGTGGCTTCATGGGTTAAGGCACAGAATAAATACTAGTGCTATATAAATAATTTAATTGATACTAGAAAGGAATGCTTTACGGCTTACCCTTTCTAGTGCGATTGAAAAGATGTCTATTCATGTAACTGACGGCGATTAATATTGATGTAGTGACAATACCGATACTAATTTACCGACTTCTATGAAAAGAAGATTGATCTTATACATTTTGAATTTATTGATCAGTTACCCCGCGCTGCATTTTATCTAGCTGCATATACCTAACTACAGTCCGATTTCTACATCACATCTAATTACATCTAGAAGTACACTAAAATTAGTTCGCAAAATCATTATCCGAAGTTGAAATAGTTATAATTATTTTTATAGAAATTAAAACATTTTATTGTCATTAATATTGTTCTTTAACCACTTCAAGAGTTCTAAGAAAATGCATTAGAGATCAGAATCGGCTAACATAGTGAATAGTAATTAATCAACGACATGCCATAGGAGGATTATGATATTGTATCATATATACATATATATTAATTTGTATGACTAGGTATAACTAATACTCCTTGTTAAGTATTTTTCCGATGGCGTGCATGCTTCTTATTGATGTGTCCACCTACCATTATTACTACCTACATATTTAGTTATCAATTACTAAGGTTACTAAGCAAACACATAATGTAGTTAAAATAGAACTAATGTTAGACAGCTTCTATGTTTAAAATGAAACAAGAATATCTTAGTGTAATTCCGCTAAAATAAAACTACTCATAAGATTATCTATATTGGAAAAGCTGTAAAGGAGTGTTGCAGGTAAATATATTATGTGACAAAGAATAAGAAAAATATTTGTTGATGTTTGTTGTTGTTTGTTGTTATCTTATCCTTCTAATGTCACAGAGAAATAAAAGCGAATAGGAACTGTCTTTATTACTGATGGTCGAGTGCCCTACGTTTGTGCGACACACAACGAATCATCAAAGCGTGACAACACTGAGAAAGGGCCCAATAGCTCAGTTGGTAGTACCCCTGCCTTCCGAACTAAGGGCTGTGGGTTCGATTCCTACCCGGGACAAACATTTGTTTGATGAACATAGATGTTTGTTCTGGGTCTGGGTGTTATATTGTATTCTATGTATGTATTTACAAACAAAAAAGTATATAAGTATTGTATCAGTTATCTGGTTCCCATAGTACAAGTTATGCTTAGTTTGGGACTAGATGGCGATGTGTGAAATGTCCAAACATATTTATTTATTTAAAGGAACACTGCGGACTACGGTTCGAAATCACGCTATATCGACAAAAGTTCGATACCACTCTAGTGGACACAACGCTACCGTCACTATGCTAGTCTGGCATTACAGTTCCACGAGTTATCCTGTATCTATAATGGTCACTTATGAAATACAAGATCACAGATTAAGAACAAAAACATAAACAAATGACATCTTACACAGACAATAATTCAACAGACAAACGAAAAAATACCACCAGTATTTAATAATACAGGTTTTATAATTAGATACTTGCCAGTGTCCAATAATCCCCGTATCTCAATTAATACCGATCTCTCAAGTACCAAACTAAATTAAAATATACCTAAACCAATCACCTGGATCATGCCATGCTTTTGTGAGACCCATGTTATTAAGATGATATGACGTAAATGAATGCATTGATGGAGTGCTCTGTACTTAGTTTGTTGACGGTCTAATATATACACGAAAACCATAAATGTGATTGGGGACTAATGATGGTGTCAGCGTTTCTTTTCGGATTATTATTTTTCCATATTCTAGCATTTTCCAATGATATCAATAAAATATGCGTGCTGTGACTTCGTAAACATTTCAGAAAGCTTCAGTATTATTTTCACAGTATCAGCATTTATTTTTTTCAGACTCTGTGAAAAGATAATTTGCAACGCAGTCAGTTTTAGACGACGACCTCTTTTTTAGAGATTTTCTCGTTCTAATAGTTTATGTAAACGCCAAAGTTTACCGGATAAATACAGTTTTCAATTATTATCCCAACTAATATAGCGATTCATGACAGATTTTTGATTTGAATCCGTTTTTGATTGATGAAATAATGTCAACATAAAAACAGACAACACAATTTCCCAAAAACATTTCTACAAGCCCGCGCCCTTGAGGCCCTTATGTTGGTGCATATTGGTGCATTAGGCCCCGTCATGCCATGCAGGTGTACCCTGCATCTTACCGCGGGCACGGGGCTTCTGCGGCGCCGGCGCCGGCGCAGGTGCCTCATCTTCGGCATTCCCGCTCTCTAAATCTGTAATCAGTAACTATTGCTGAGAACCTGAGCTCTTCGGCAGATAACACAATACTTATATTTAATTTTATTGGACTGGATATGGTGTAAAGTGACTCATCAAGTCATACCATAAGGAAAACATGCGTAAGTTTGAGAATAATTCATATTAAAGAAAATCTTTTTGTTGATTGAATCTGTATTTATATTAATTAGCTTTTACAAAAAAAAACTATCACAGTACCTAAGTAAGTATATAAAAGTATTTAAAAAAAGTACTTTCAGTAAGTACGAGAGTTTTTTTTTTTATAACACGGGTAGACAAACTAGCAGACGGCCCGCCTGATGGCTGGTTGCCTAATTTGTACGCCTGAGTCATAGGACAAGAT
This sequence comes from Ennomos erosarius, assembly GCA_963580505.1. NCBI lineage: Eukaryota > Metazoa > Arthropoda > Insecta > Lepidoptera > Geometridae > Ennomos > Ennomos erosarius. Next base: position 13,757,524 of record OY756978.1, read on the forward strand.
TTCAGTATCGAAATCATAAATCTATTAGTATTAGTTATTAAAACGTGAAACTCTGCGAAAATAGGAGGCTATAACAAAGTAATACGAAAGTTCCTGACCTACAACAAATTGGTTATTGTCTAAATATTGCAATGTGTTACGGACAATGATTATCATTTGAGAAATCAAAATGGCTTTTTGATGTATCCAAGAGAATCTTTAGAAAACATTACAAAAATAGATAATACTCATATTAATCATCTAACTCAACAAACATGGCCTACTTTTGTGGCCATGTTTGTTGAGTTAGATGATTAATATGAGTATTATAACAAACATGGCCTACTTTTGTGGCCATGTTTGTTGAGTTAGATGATTAATATGAGTATTATCTATTTTTGTAATGTTTTCTAAAGATTCTCTTTTAAAAAGCTTTCACTTCAAAGTAACTGTAATGTAAACAAGAAGTACCTAATTAAAGTAATACATAAGTTCTTTTACAATCAGGTTGTTTGCAAATAGGCTCGGCTAGAATAAAAATCCACATATAGATGATAGATTTTTTTCATGGCTTAATAAAGATGTCTATGATATCCCTCTTCTTTTTGATTTAAGCAAAACTTTATCATATTACTACATACTATAAAAATATTCCGAAGTAATTTATTTATGGTTAACGACGCGTGACGAGCTACAGTCGTTCGCCTGATTTAACATTTTTGTGAATACAGTTTTTAAACAATCTGTATATTCATGCAGTAATAGGTAATAGTATTTTTAATGACGCTTCTTATAATTGGTTTAGTTTACATACATAATGTTTGATAAATAAAAACCTAAAAAGCGTGTAAATATTCCGTTTTCGAGTTCGCAGTCTAGTAAGCTTGTTTTAATTAAGATAATTATATAACTTGGGTCGTTAGCTAGAATAATATGCGGGGTATAAAAAATTGAGATGATGTCTGGACGCCAGAATTTGTACTGTAATTACGTGACTTATATTTGTTCGCAGAGTATGCTAGTGATGTAAGTAGCAGCAGTGGGATCAGCGTTCGAATCACAAAGATATGCAGGAGATAATAATTTTATTATTATAAAAATTAGGTGCATTGCAATGCAAGTAGGAGGCGGAAACATAGAGAGACAGAACTGGCAGACACACAAACGTAATCTAAACATAGACAATAAAAAAAAACCTTTCCTAAATCTATGAGTTAAGCCTGTGTATACAGTGAGACATATGCGTGTAGACAATATTGAATAGATCATTATTCAACAATATTATTATTTGTGATTGACTTGATTGATTGTTAGAAAAGTCAAGCTATTATAACTATTTACCATCTATACATTTAATAATGTCATAAAAAATGTGCGCTGCATATAAAATAATACATCAGTATGAATAATAATAATTAATAATATAATACCTAAGTAGGCATCATATAATCATTTATGATGATAGCTTCAGCCATATAAATTATTCAAGATACAATTAATAGAATAAGTTATTAATAGAACTAATGCAATTATAATACGTCCATCATTTAATAATTAATACGATATTAATAAAAACGTTTAGGTATAATAATAGTAAATACTTTACCTTAAGATCTTTATAGAATCTATTATATTTTGATGACGTAAATTAAATGTAAGTCCATATCTTTATTATCAGTGTTATGGTCATCGTCATTATCATTATTATTATTATTTTGTATGTCATATTTACCATAGTACATTTTAATTAGTATTTAAATCAGACCACCACATGTTTGTAATGTTATCTTCAATAATCTGGCGTAGGTACTTGATTCCTTGATACTATAACAATATGAATAATTTATTCCCACGTTTTTCAGCGGTATGAATGGTATGTTATACTTACTTATACCTAACTTTATTAAGTGTATGATTATAATTAGGTAATAAAGGTACGAAGCGGTCGTTCCAAACGCAACCACCGTAGCTGGGTTTCCCAGTTCTTAATTAAACCTAAATTGCAACGGACAAAAAAGGGATACGTCAGTAAAATTATTTCGTTGGACAAATCAGAAGCATACATTGAAATATTTACAAACAGCAACTGGTTTTAATTAGGGAAAAATATTACAATGTTAGTCCTTTTATCTCATTAGTCATTAATGCCCGCACTTTTTCGAGAATGAAGCATTTAGTTACATACATTTATGCTTGTTATTATGTACTTATATGTATATATGCACATAAACAAAACAACAGCTGTCATCATAGTAACAAATCACTTATTTATTTTGATGATTGTGTGCACTTGTCGGGCACATATTCTGATATCTCACAGGATAAAGTTTGTTTAAAGTAGATAAGTAGGCCATGGTTTTGGTTAGCCACTGCATGTTGATACAAACCAACAACGCAAATACCTATATAGATAATAATTATCACATAATATTTTGATATTTACGTTTTTAATAGTACTTACGGGATCTTTACCGTGATTAGAAACAGTTTTGAAAACAATCACTTGTTTTTTTAAAAACAAATAACCGTGATAGTTTAAAACAGTGTTTTTAATATTTATTTTTACTATTTAGTTGTTTTTATAAACATTAAAATATTATTTACCAAATTTTAACTATATAGGTAATTGCTCTTAGAGTATACATAAGGTTTTGCTATATACTTATATTCATTACTCTGTAGTTTCGATTTATCAAAGAAACTTATACTGAGCACAAAAAACTGAAGTAATATTCCTATATTTTATTATTGATTAAGGTCCTACAAACACTTTTTTATCACACCTCATTAGCAATTCTGATACCCTTTCAATGTCAAAACACAACGAAAAAATCTTTGGATCAAAATGGCCAACAAAAAGATCATTTGCACAGGCGTTTTTCTTTACTTAAAAAAACATTAAATTGCGACCATTTATTATGTTATTGGTGGAGCCTCTGCTTGTTTTTGTATTTTTGATCCATATGTAAATAGACATTCAATTACTCTATTTAAACAATGAGTACGTACCCTTAATGATAGATATTGAAACCCTACATGTAGATAACGATATATTATGTAGAGTATCCTATTGTTTATAAGAATAAGGAACTAGTGAACGTATTTGGTGGTCACTAATGATCACGGATTGATTTAATAAAGAGTGTTGCAGCTTTGTATGTATTATGCATCCTAGTTCACGATTACTCAGTAAGAGAAGCACGTACTATACTAGAAGGCAGAACGCTTAGAATTTGCTATCAGTATGTAGTATAATATGTACACTAACTATGAATGAAAAGTCTACACCGACTTTTATGACAAGAACAGTATACCTTAATGATTTGATTTTAATCTAGTCGCAATCAATCTTACCTAATCACAGATTAGTGTTTACCGGGCTAGATACCTCAGGAGTCAAGGCATTCTAAAACGAGACCAGCTATGTTTGTTACGAGCAAAGTGGTAATGCCAACGATCATGCTAAAGAAACAATAGCAACAAAAATCTCTGCAGAGTTAGATAGCTACTATACATCTTAGGCTTTTTCTAATAAATTAACTAATAATGTAACAAAACTAAAAACGTAAGTCAGGAGGATTGTCCTTCAAAATCAAAATTCATTGGCCCTCATAAGATATTCACTCTAGATAATTTAAAAGTAAATGACAAATCAAATTCCTCTCGATCTATTGGTTATTGTCAGAAGGCATTGGTTCAATTGTAATTATAATAATAGTTTTTATACAAGGAAGCCGTAAGGTAATGAATAAGCTATATTTAATTGATAAAACTGCTCACGCGTTTTGGAAATTATTCGGATGACGTCTTTATGACTTGCACCAGTTATTCGAGTTTGATACGTACATGGTTATTCTAGAAACAATTAAATACTGTACCCATATAAAACATATAATAAAGACTGAATCATAAAAATAAATTTATACTAAGTAATTCGTTTAAGGAGTATCCAAATATTAGTCAAGTACCTATGCATCACTTCGAGCATTTAATCAATGGAGATGTATCACAAAGATATCATATAATTTATGTATCCAAAACAAAACAAAACAAAACATTGAATTCTAGTTTTAGAGATTAAGGATATTTTAGTTCGTAGTTTAGATGCATCCAACATCTGAAAAATTGTTATTATTTTACATTAGTTTTAATTATGGAAGCCAGGTTTTGTATTGCAAGGCCGTTCTAGTTGCGATTTGTTTCAGTATCAGAACATCCATTGAAACGCAGGCGAGCGTGCCGGCTAGTGGCACAAACAACTATTGTTTTGTTATCTTTATTACTGTTTACGCGGGTTCTAACATTAAAGACAACTTACAAAGTCACTTAGTTGTGATTCTAAAAATATTATAAATCAATGGCCATGATGAGCTCTTTATGTTTTGAAGTTAGACTGACAACCTTATATTATTTACGTCTAAGGCCTGATTTTACCAAAGTAGAACAACGTTATTCCAAGTATAACGTTCCGAGAATAACCGAGTTACACGAATATTATATATAACTATTATACCAATAATTTTGAAGCTCTTTCCTTGGATACAATCAGGATAGGGTCCTTTCAATCGTCATTTCATTTGTCAATCAGCTGTATCCAAGGGTAATAATTAGCGTTATACTTGGAATAAAACTTATTCTACTTTGGTAAAATCCAGCCTAAGATAGGTATAGGTATATAAACTAAGTATTATTAAAGAATAAAATATTCATATTAGCGTAAAACGCACTTTCAAACAATGATTGTGACTAAAAAATGTGCTTATGTTATACACACACGTGTGTGTGTTACGTACATAGGTAGGTATAGATCTACTTATAACTACTTCCGTCTACCACATAGGTAGTATAGGCATATAAAAAATCAGAGAGGTCCCGCGTTCTCACCGGCTATAACTCTTAATTTTCCGGGATAAAAATTGTACGCGTTCATTTTAGTGAGGTTTCATTTTTATTTATAGTAGGGATTAGGGATAATGTGAAACAAGATCGAGTACAATAAAGCGTGTGTAATATTTTCTTGCGTAACAAAAACATGCTGACATCGCGATCGGTCGACCAGATTCAGATGCCAAGCTAAATTTACATCTAGAGATTCCATAGTTTTGTATATTTTTGAGAACTACGCAAGAATTATTATAAATTGTAGGAAACATAACTGTAATGTACAGACACATGACAAGTTTGGATTTGAAACACCTGAGTCTATGAACCGAGACCTACAGTTAACCTACCTATGTATTGTATTCTATGTATATATTTACAAACAAAAAAGTATATAAGTATTATATCAGTTATCTGGTTCCCATAGTACAAGCTATGCTTAGTTTGGGGCTAGATGGCGCTGTGTGAAATGTCCACACACATATTTATTTATTTATTTTATTTATGTGTAGTAGTAAATATATGTAGAGAAATTTGTTCCATCCATTAAGAATGAACTAGCGGGACATCGCGGACATTATGTTTGAAATCCCACCCATGCCAATCGTACCAAACGCTTTGCCTCTACGTTCATAATTAGAACCGCAAAGTGGAATGCCCTACCCGCGCCTGTGTTTTCGGCCGATGTTCCGAGCCTATTTAATAGAAGAGTGAATAACTCAGCTAGCAATCTAGCACCCTACACCTTCGACGACATCGTCTCTTCCCATCAGAGCTAACACTAGATAATCCCCATGTGAAAAATGATAATAAAAATAATTAAAAAATGTGGGTTTTATCTATGCAGAACATATTCTAATAAGACATATTTTAATACAAGATACTGTGAAAGTGTTTATCTAATCATCGGTATGCGGCGTGCGATAAATAAACACATGCACTACTCACATAATAATAATTACTTCGGGTTATTTGGTAATTGGTATACAACCGAAACGATATATGTAATAACTTACATGTGCAATAAATATAGCGGTATAATTTAGATAAGATGGATAGTAGATAGAGTAAATGTTAAATTGGATTAATATGAAATAAACAGAAATAAGGATCTTAGTGTTTTTGTATAAAGCACTAAATCTGACAGCCGATTTTAGAAGATATCGGAATAATTAGAGATCTCTAAAAATGGTTGTAGTTGTTATAAAAGTTATAAATGAACTAGGTGGTGTTGGAAGCTGCTGGGAGCCGATGGATGCAGGAGACAAGCAGCCACTCAGAGTGGCGCTGCCTGGGAGAGGCCTATGTTCAGCAGTGGTTGTCTTCAGGCTGTTGATGATGATACCAGGTTGTAATCGGCTCATAATTCGGGTTCAATACCTGCGATAGAAATATAATATATGTGCACGAAAAAAAATACTTATCCCAGGTGTAGTGGGCCCGCTGTCCTCATAAGAAATCCTAGTTAGGATCCAGGAACTATAAATCTATGTGATCGTTGGACGTTATTTATTTATTACATCTTATGAAATGCTCTATAATATCTAACCTAATGACTATAACCCCATACTTATACGATTCAAATTACAATACTATTACTTGTCCTTACTATATAAATAATTAATGTATAAGAATAGGTAGCTAGTACCCATTACTAGATACATCGTTATGGGGACGAATAACGAGCGTAAATAAGCCTTTGTCCCCTTCGATAATATTGTTTAAGTTTTAGCTCTAGCCGTTCCACACTTTGTTTAAGATAATACATCTAAACAAGTGGACCAAATATTTAATTTAGCTGACTTCGAATGCTTAACCAAACAAGCTGACCATACTAGCATCTCATTATCTGTTTAAGGAGAATATTTTTAGAAACAGTTTTACTTTTTTCCATCATCAACATTAATATATTAACGGACCAATGATATCACAATAATATTTAATTGACGAGTCAGTGCCAATGCATTCTGTGTCAGTAGTAGATAATGCAATGTTAATGAGTGTATTTAAAATAACTACATAATTATAAGTATAGTTATGTTTATCGATAAAGCACTAGACAGTCCACGGTTTCACCCGCATTTCTTTACAGTTTCAATACCCTGCCTGACCCCTTAGGGGTTGAATTTTCAAAGACCCTTAGCAATCTCCTATGCCATAAAAGGAAAACCCCCTTCATCCATCCTTTATGCAGGACTTTCTAGGTCTAACGTTTTGGGCTCTACGTTGTCAGTATAATATTATAATATCTGTGACGATTGTCCATCAGTCAGTTAACCCAGAACAATGTGCAAATTTCATTATAAGTAGTTTCTTTAAGTTTTATTTGGATTTTTACTTATAAATACTTGCAATTGACAATTATGACCATACATTGGCCCACAAATACACGCAATTGATAATACGTTTATGCATACAATTTTATTTGAATTTTCCTCAATATCGTTACATTTACCTTACATACAACCCCCGGTTTATACATTAACCAGAAGATCGAATAACTTCGCATTCATTGTGGTCAAACCAGTGAGTGCTTGCGTGGGTATAATGGATACTACCTACTTGGGTGGTAGGTATATATAGGTACTATTCCTCTATAATAATTTTAATATTTGGTAATCATAATAGATGTTGTCTTATTGTCGTTAACCATTATTCTTGATTAATAGCAGATTTTGTGACGGAATATCTTATCAATGGCGTCACAGATAAAAACATCATCATCAATTTAATCCACGGATGTTTAAATTAATTAAATGAAAATTAATGTTTATTGGGTTTTAGCTTTTAGCCAACTTATAACCCAGTGCTTATACCTAGTCTAGTATTAGCATGGAACACTTTCATACAACGCTGAAATTTTATAAGTACCTACTTATCTGAAAAACATTTTTTAAGTATTTATTTTTTTGTTTTTTTTTTATATTTTTTGGCCTGAGATGTTAAAACCATTATCATGCATGCTCATTTAAGCAAATACGAACCTATCTTAATTTTCACCGATTTTTTCTAATTTTCATCATGTAATTCCGTTCTCGGAGAGTAATTTCGGAATCAAAGATAAATATAAAAACAAAAAAAAATTAAAAATACTCACTGTTAACAGCTTTAGCCGACATCTTTCTTCAGTTGAAAAGTTCGACAACACAATAACTCGGATCGGAAAATTCAGAGCCCGTACCAACCAGACGCGCGCGCTCGTAGACAACTGCTACGGTTTCACTGCTACGCGGTTCAAGCGGCAATAAAACCGATTATTATTTCAGATAAATCTCACTGAAATATTATTTGTAAAAATAATCGTTTTATTATTTCGGGTGCGTGCTGCCCGCGCGTTGTTCGAACTAGCAATGGCACTGTTCCCGACGAATTTTGCTGGCAATGGCAGGGTGTCGCGATAACTGGCGAATTATAGAATAAACAATGTCGTTTGTTGAGATGGATGGGGCTGTCGGTTAGCTCATGCACTGTTATAGGAATTACCTCGGTCTCGTACCTAATACTGTTTACTGCCTACCCATGGCTCTGTGGCTCAGTGAATAGGTCTAAATGTACGGAAGTCTGTGGTCTAAACTGATTAATTCTTAAGGAAAATAGATTCATATTATGCATGTAGAGGATCATTTGTAGAATATAGAGGAGCTAATTAATATTGTTAATTGAGTTTTAATTTGTTTTAAATCAAGGCTACATAGACGTCTCGTCAAAGAAATCTGTACATACTTATGATCCTAAGTCAGTAATCAAAGGTAGAAACGAATTTAAAAAATCAAACTTAGCACAATGCCAGACGAGAGCAAGCGTGGCTTAACGGTAGCTCGTGCAATTTATATACTGACGCCCCTGGTTCGAATAAGTATTGTTCGACCCCTCGTCAAAACTTTCAATTGAGGTGCGGAATTTTCTCTTGTAAGAAACAATGGCGAACGAAAACACCGTGAGGGAACCAGCATGTCTAACATCCAAAACTCTAGGACATGTGTCATGTGCCATCCCGCACTTGGCCAACTGCTAGAACATTAGGTCCTTGCATTGGCAACGCATGGGTTGATGCTCTTAGTACTTAGTTGACAGCCTCTGGTGTGATGGTTGAGCAGGTCGGCTCATAACCCGGAGGCGGCGGGTTCGATTCCCGCGACAGGACAAGTATTTGTGCACTTAAAAAAAAGCGCAAATACTTGTTCTGTGTCTGGGTGTTGTGGGACCATGGCCCTCGTAGTTCCTGGGTCCCTAGATACAGGGAATCCTAGTTAAGGTCCAGGTTCTATGTTTGTGATTGTGGGCGTTATTTATTTATTTTATTTATTAGTTTATTATATTGTTGTTTTGTTAGAAATGGTGTGTAAGTTTGTATGGTAGATAGCCATACACACATTACAAACATATCAGTATTGGTTCAATCTCAGTAGATCCATTAGACCAGATCTGGTGGATCCAGTGCGATTTTTGTATATCTTTCTATCAGTAACAGTCAAAGATTAAATTAGGTATAATGATGTTCGACATAAAAATAAATGTATATCGTTTGCATTATCTATAGATATGATAAAAATACATTTTGTAAGCTTCTGACTGAGTAGATAAATGGTAATCTTGTTAGATTTTATCTATTTTCCTTTTGGTAGCATACGTACTACGTACTACTAAATAATTAAAATACTTTCTTATGAACTATTATGTATCCTGCTATCTAATTAACTTATAATATAATAACACGTAAGTATATAATAGGCCTAATATGACAATATTAAAAGTTAAAAATATACGAAGTGTCTGATAGAAAAATTCTGAAGAGATCAATAGGAAATAGTAAAATAATACAAATCATTTTTGTAACGATCCCTTACAGTACAGGTGCATTTAGGTATACATTGAAGAATAGATTAGTAGGTACCTAATATCACCCACCACTTGCCTGAAAAAATGTATTATCGTCTATAAGCTTTATAAAATGAAAGAGACGTTGGATTTTCTGCACAATCATCAATTTGACAAATTATAATTAAGTAGAGATAGGCCGCGATTTCGCTCAAGCTAATCGTTTACAAAACTAGGTACCTACCCCATTTGATACCGGAAGTTTAATTTTCAAAAACCCCTTTTTAATAGCTACAGTAGCTTTTCCGACCGATATATCTAGAACTTAAATATTCCTTCTTTCGTAGAACCCACAAACGTCATCGGTTAATAGCAAAAATACAAAAAAGATTTAATTTGCGTCAAAAAAGGTAGGTATTTCCATTCTCTCCGAAAATTTGGCTTGGTTCGATGCCCGCGTGACGGTACCAAGCATTCTAGAACTCATTCTTTATAAGCACTCATTATCATGCAACCAATATGACTAGGAAATGTAAATGCGATTACGCGTGAATTTTCGTAAGAATAAGATATCCTTGTATTATTTTAACTTGTGGAACGTCGGTGCTCTGTATAACAACTCCTATAAGTAAATACCTATTTATGAATGAAAATTGTGGAAACTCGTTTCGAAATGCTTTTCACATAAGCGAAGGCAGTTCCAATAATTTTGTAATATGAAGGCATAAATAACATAAATAGCTCACATAATCATCATCATCATCATCATCATCATTAACAGCCTGAAGACGTCCACTGCTGAACATAGGCCTCCCCCAGGAAGCGCCACCCTGAACGGTTGCTGGCCTCCTGCATCCATCGGCTCCCCGCAGCTATAGCACACAAAGAGCAACCAAATATATAGGCAAGCTGTGATTTGCAATACAGAAACTAAACTTAATTTATTAAGGAACTAAAGCGTATTTTTAGAAAGTAATAAGTCAATTAATTTGCTCTACTATAGCTATCGAATGAGTCACACCTACAGTTCGTAGTAGTGGTTCGACATTTTACCTGCCTGTACATTGTACAATTATGTAGCAGATTTTTTGTCTGTTTACGCGATAAAAAATGCGCTTGCCCGGCGAAGGTGAGACGCCATAATAACAAAATAAGGAGAGGAAGTAGTAATTAACAAAACAATGAGTTCTTATAGGTATCGTAGCGTATGTATTTATGCTTAGGCGACATTCTAGCAGGAAAAAACAATGGCATGTGCCTACTATAATATCAACACCGTTTACCCAAAAACTGGGGAAATATACTTGGCTACAATTTTCCAAAATATCAGTAAAAGACGAAAATAATAAACACACTTTATTTACAATTTAATTAAAATAAAAGATAACGTATGTCAAACGGAAATCAACTGTAATTAATTTAATGAAAAGCCTGGTATTTAGAGCACCTAAAGTATAATCAATCGATTAACATAACCTGCCGCGTCAAATAATTAAAACAATTAACAGCACGGGAAAAAAATATACTTACTCCATCCCGTCACAGTTTTTCTGCGGGAAGAATTAGTGTCCTAAATCTGTCTTACGCGTTCCCTATACGCTCAAGCTCATGCAACGCATGTGTTCTCGGATGGCCCATTCCATGGGTCCATGGGTCCATGGGTGCTCTTATATTTCGACCCAGTTTAAATTCCCTTGATAACTGCCGTGGGTGCCAAATCATGATGTTAATGTCACCCAATCGTTGTAAGGATATGTGTTCATATCCTCATGTGGCAGCTATTTGCTCCCACGCTTGAAATTATTTGGTTTACAGTTGTGGCCCAAGACTTATTTCATCCATCCGTTCTGATGAGTCCTTGGACGAAGCCCCTCACTCCAGCCAGTCTCCATATTTCTACCACAGAATAACTAATAGCATTGCAATCGGCAGTTTTAACAGATTCCTTAGCATTGTATTAAAAATCGAGTTAACGATAATTCAAACGGTTTGAGCAACCTTTTAAAAGGTGATCGAAGTTTGGCAGTTTAAATAGCTAACATTTTTATTTTATTGCACTTATCTTTATTTTTATTTATACTTACCTACTTACCTTTTTTCAGCTACTATTTACACGTTTGTAATGTGTTTCATTACTATTCATACAATGTCTACGAATGGCGCACGCCGCACTTATCTGGTGACTTTTATTATCGAAAATAAAAAATATGTAATCGCCAGCATATCTTATAATAAAAAGAGTCTACTAATACAGGGCGAAACAGAGGATTCGCTTACATGTGTGAATTAAAGTATTTAGTAAAAAAAATTAAGTATGAAGGAAAATATCAAGTGTAGGTACAAATATAGGCCTTGCTCTACGATGTTTTCCCAGTAATTTTCAGGGTATAAATATTTAGAAGGTAAAATAAAAAATGAATGAACAGAAAAATAATATTATAAAGAGGATGTGTGCGTAGTGATAGTGTAGGTCACCCTTTTACCAATACAGCAATGCAGGTTACAATTTCTTACGTATATATAGGTAAAAGTTTTGTGAGCTCAATTGATATTTGACCAAAAGCGCTATCGGGTGATGGGACCGTCGGTCGGACGCTTTTCCACCTGGTACCTACATTCTTCTCAAAGACGGAATGTAACTATCAAAACGACAACCGAATTTTTATTTGCAAAATGATTAAGAAACGGAAGCACGAATGTAACGGAACTAACCGAAAATTTAATTAATGCATTGATTGTCACTTGTTCTTTTTATTAGGTTGGTACTTTATTTTAAGCAAACTGCAACCTGCCCTGCATCCTGTATCTGGAAACAAACAGAGCTACAACTTTGGATACCTATTGCATGAAACTAATCTATCAGCAACTTATTTACCATAAACGATTCATTTAAAACCTGCACACGTGAGACACGTGTTTCCATAGCCAGGTTAGTCATTACCAGAGCTTAATAACATAATATAAAGGCGCTTTGCAGGCCACTGACGCAAAACTTTGTATCTTAGGGCGCAATTCGCAATGTATTTAGATTTCTTATGCACATTTTAATAGGTAGTTTACGTGATTAATGCGGGTTAACTTATCAATTATTCAGTGTGGTGTATGCGTCATCTATCACAATTATCTTCTATTGAACTGCCAGTCAGCAGGCTTATAGGATACGCTAGTATTTCCGAGCGAGCAAGGGGGTCTAGCATAGATCCCGTTCCATTAACGTATAAACGCCAACGCCAACTCAAAATGTATTGAAGTGACATTACCACCTGGTCATTGGCATTATTTTTTGCGTCAAAATTATGGCGAAGAAATATAGTTGTAATAAGAACACGAACAGTTTAAAAAAATCAAAACGTAAAGCTTACATACTTAGGTAGATTATAATGTATCCAAACAACAAGAGATTTTGTTAAGATTTAAGTAGGAGGCAAATTTTCGCCTTAAATTGGTACTTACTTACCTATCTTGGATGAATAAAATACATAGATATACATGATTATGTCTATTATTAGTTAGGTACCTACTGCCTTAAAGTATATACATAAGCATGTAGTGCCGAAGCTGGTTTGTGGAAACCCTTTCAAATTTTCGCTGAAATGTAGGTAAGTTCCTTCACTCATGGGCTCTATAACTGTCTCTATCATTACATACGTCCAAATTGATAGCAGAGCGTACAAATACCAGTCTCTTAAGGAGTACAGTGACCGCAGCAAACCTACTTATATGATCGGCAAGTCGTGCCTCGCTATAGATTTGATGGAGAAGAAAGAAAGTGATAACAGCTCTTGTATAATTATGATAATAGAAAAATCTTATCATGACGCAATATTTACCGAAACTTCCAGATAAACTACTGTTGTTTTACGGCGCCGCTTGATCTTTATCACAACGTTTGTACAAACATTATACTTTATTATACCACAAGACAAGGCCAAATCTTGACAACTTGCCCAAAATAAACATTGGTCTTAGCAGATTCTTGGAGTAAATTTAACTGGTACACTAAATTGAAGATCAAGGTTCGCTAATCGGCGAGCTTATAAGTTAAATGAATGGCGTATGATAGGATAGGTAAGTAAGTAATATTTACAATTTTATTTTCTTCGTATTACTAGGCTGCTCTCTAGTACCTAGGTACCTTATAATACCTACCCCGTCACTTTACACACACCTACCTGCCTATACCTATTACATTTGAGTAGGTAGGTACCTATAGATCTTGGATATTGTACGCGTAAATCCTAAATCCTACAATAATCCATTAATTATCCGCAGTTTCAATTCTTTGAACTCTGTAATCAAAGTTTGCGATAGAAATGTACGTAATGTGGGTGATATACCCTAATTTTAAAACAAATGATAGGTACGCCTTCATGTCAATATTGACGTGTCATAATATTGAGAACAGAATAATCTCACAATCACGATCTGGAAGATTAAAATTAAATACTTACACAAAGTATAAGTACCTACTGCTGCCCGCATTGTACGGGTGGTAAAGAAAATTAATGTTTTCCCCCGTTTTATGCCACTTTCTTCATACTTGCTTAAGCCTTTCAAGCGGGAAAGATTATTTTGTTTACCGCACTAAGTACCTACCTACCGTCCGCGCTCGGTCAGCTAACTAAACCCCACTGTGACTTTGTTTATACTTCTTTGGAGTGTTTAGCTAAGAATCCAAACTAAGAATAAAACAATGCTAGATGGAGGTGTACGTTTACATAGAGCACTGATACGTAAATATAGAGTCATCAACCCACAGCATGCAACTAGAGCGGCATTCGAGGACGACGCCGGCATGCCGCGGATGCCATATCAAGAGATAAACAATTCCAAAATCGTTATGCATAACCGTAAATGTAATAATCGTAATAACAACCAACGAAAACGTCGATTATAATTATGTTTGACATGGGTCAATAACCCGCAATGGCCCGATGTCTAATGAATAACTATTTAAAGTCCATGGAGCTAATAAAAAAAGGAGGGAATCCCGTCTGATCTGACACTGAAGCACCCTTAGGAAGCCGGAACGCTTCGTACGTACGAGTGGGGCACGCACACACTCACATCATATGCAGCCGGGCGCCATACTTTCATCTGACACACATATGTAATATGTCCGCCATTTTGGGCTTCAGTTCGATGTCAATCAAAACTCAATCCTTCTTTTTTTATTTCATCCATGTTAAAGTCCTTCTATTTCATTACATCAGAGGGAGGCCTGAGTCTCCAGACTTGAAACGATGATGATTTCTATATATTATGGGAAGATCTTATATTTAACTTTTTTTACGGGCTATTTGCCTTTATTACTCAAGCTAACTACTACAATAATAAAAACTAAACTAAAACTAACTACACTTCACACTAACTAGCTATACTATACCCACTACAAAGAACATATGGACTGTATAATAGACCGCGATGGCCTATAGTCAGTCCAAATGCTCCAGCCCACTGCCGGTAGGTAGCGCACCCAACATGCTGGCAGCATTGCCTCGTTGAATTGCAATGCTGATGCGTTGAGCCAAATAAGTGCCAGCATTTTGGTCACGCGTCGCATCGACCAGGCGCTCTGATAGACTTCGGAAAACGCGGTGAGCTCCCGGTCCCCACGGATCCAGGGTCTCAACGCCAAACGGCTCAAATATATCGTTATTTATATTTGACTTGTCTTATTTGACTACTTTCTGACTGAACTGTAGGCTGAGGGTGTAGGTTTGATTCCCATTTCCCACCCAGTAGGTACAAACATTTGTGTGATGTACTTACGTACCTACAGGTCTCTGTTCTGACTTCTGCGTATGGGTATCATCTTCATTAACAGCCTAAAGACGTCCACTGCTGAACAGAGGTCTCCCCTAGAGAGCGCCACTTTGAGCGGCTGCTCGCCTCCTACATCCATCAGGTCCCCGCGGTTTTCACCAATCGTCGGTCCACCTATAGTGGGGGTCTGCCTATACGCTGCGCCTTCCGGTCTACCGGAAGTGTCTGGGTGTATTGTATTATAATCAGATATCTATTCACCTACAAACAAAAAGTACCTATCTATCTATTAGTTATGTGATTCTCATGGCTTTGCTTAGTTTGGGGCTATAGATAAGGGCTGCGTGAAATTTCCACTCACATAAATTATTTATATTTTTTTACATCTGAGGTCGGGCCTTGCTTTATACATAATAGAATTCATGATCGTGATCCCAAATATCGTGATATTCTGCGGTCAGCGTTTGTATTGGTATCGCAGCAATGCATGGAAGTCTTAACTCCGTGACAATCTTCAGTTACAGAACAAGTAACTGCACATTGTTTGTGTTACAGCGTTTCTTAAAACGCGTACAAACAATCGGTATTGTCTCAGATAAGCTTATGACTATTTATTTTTTTATGCATATTATATGAGCATTGAACAATGTATATTAGTATAGGTAGGTACCTAAGTTACTTAGTTTATGTAGGTAGTATTCTTAAGTTTACCCCATACCTAAAGGTCAAGTTTGCGGTCGCAGTTAACCGCATCAAAGCTAAACATCAACAAGCATTTAATTTTATTATTGGCTATAGGTACCTACACCTTACCTGATAGGTACCTAACCTATTCTATGCATAAACAATTAAGTCTTCTAAGGCGAAATATTGAAGGTTTAAATTACACTTTCATTATTTATTTATTTCGACATACACTTCTTACGTCTACCAATTATGCCTCATTCTCAATACATTAGATATTCATTGTTTGTTGATGCTATTTGTCTGGCGCTAGCTACCTCCACCGGATATTAGGAGGAAAACCCTATAAATAAGTAGGATTTTCCTCGCTAATTACAAAGAGGAAACAGGACTGTGCCAATGGGAAGCAAGGGATAGTGATTGGAATTTTGATTTGAGTCGCGTATTTGGAAGGTCAAAGGAAAAACGCGGATACCGCACAAAACAACAAATTAGTAACTAATTAAGTAGTTGAAATATGATATACTTAGGCATGCATTTTTCTGTCCTTATTAACCTAACAAGAGTATAAAAATGCTGCAGTTTAGTATTACACCAACAGCCGGAAGAAATCCACTGTTGTACTTAAGGCCGCCTCCATAACGTCACATTGGACCACAGAGCAAAAAAGAATTACTAGGCGCGATAGCGTCATATATTTCAATGCTCTGTGCCTTAGACGGAGCCTAATCATAGGGAGGTTTGCCATAAACATTACGGTTGGCAGCCGTATTAGAGATCGAGATTTTATTTTAATGTACTGAGGTTTGGTGATTATTGAAAAAAATATATATTTTTTTATGGGAAAGAATAATGAGACGAGCTAGTCGTTCATAATCGTGATCAGATCATAAAGTCTCATTTGCCCAGTAATTTCACTAGCTACAATGCCCTTCAAACTGGAAATCAGTAGTGCTTGCACACTACTGCTTAGTCGCAGAATAACTGGCAAAGCGGTGGTACCTACCTAGACGAACTTTGCAGAAAAGTCCTACCACCTAGTGAAAATTAAGTGAGTACAATGTCATTGAGACGTGGTCTCCAATTTTTGGCCTCATATTATAGGTAGCAAGCTATAAGTCGCGCACGATGGGCCTATGGAGTGTATGTAAGGAGAAAGCTATGCTCGCGGTTTTTCCCTGCGAGATAAGACCCGAAATCAAGAGATCAGCAGAACTATAGGTGACCCATATACCTAAACGTCGACAGTGGTGTTTTTATGGGGGAGCCCTATGTTCAGCAGTGGAGATCTTCCAGCTGTTGATGATTTAAGTTAACATATCATGACTATCAGATATCTTGCAGGTAGACCTATATATTATGCTACAGTCTTCTGTGCTGCCAGTTATCGCGTTAGCACACAATACAAGCGTTCAATTATAGCGGGTTCAAGTATAACCGCTCAGGCGCTTCAACCACATGTGCGGCCGGCATCGCGCAACGTGGACCGCTCCCCACCACAATTGTGGCTTACAGCTGATTGCGCTACTAGGGATGGCAATCAATTTTTAGAGGTGTCACTCGTTACAAATAGACTAAAATTGAAACTAGTTGAACATCACTATCGAATAAAGTAAAAGTCTCTATAGTTCAGGAGAAAAAAAAAACGCCTCAGTCTAAATTGCATCTCGCGCCGAGCCGGCGCGCGCCGGCGACGGAGTAATTTCCTTTAGGTACGGCGGAGCGTCAATTATTATGTGTAGTGTTGTTGTGTGTGTTTTTTATACTGCAACACACGTTAAAATGCATTTGTTTAGATAGCCAAGTAATGCTACTTATTAAAACTAGTTTTGAAATTTTAAAACACTGCTTAGTTTATTCGTATAAACCGTAAATATGCAAAACCATACCGCGCTATTTGAGGAGCGCTTTGGGACCTACCTACGCCCGCCGCACCGCGCCTGAGTGGTTATGTAGATACCTTATTTGACAATCTATGATCGTCCATCATGTTTGAGGAAGCGCAGTGACCATGGTTAAAGTTATACGTACTTATAACACAACTGAGGCACATGCGGGTTGCGTATGGCAGCGACACTTGCTCGTCAAACGTGGCATGCATTGTCAAGAGATTACCTTGCCAGTTCATATTAACAACTATTTCTTCGGATTTAAATGACATTACTTAAGGGTTATTTAAGAACCAAACTGCTGAACCTATTTTGATAAAACCTTTACGGGATTGATATAAAAGTATGTAATTAATTAAAAGTAATTTTTCAAGTCGTGTTACCTATAGGCTATATTAGGTACTTATCGCTAAATAACGGAGATATGTATGAGATGAGTAGGTAGACAGGTAAGGTAACAAACATTAAGAGAAACGAAAAAAATCAACCGAAATGAGACCTCCTCTTTGTAAGTCGTTTATAAATATGCAATATTCTAATGTGGGTAATAGATAATTATGCAAATGATCGAATTATCAAGATGTGTCATTATATTATTAACACAGCGATGGATGATACTTACATGTCCAAGTGCAGACCTAATTGCATACCTACCAATACGGCATTATTTACCTGCTTTATAAGTGGTACCTAGGTATTAGTAACGACTTATAAATAAGCCGCTACACTTACGTATAGTCACGAGAATATAAAAACCCGTATATAAGTACCTATCTGACGAATCGATAACTGTTGGGGTTAATCGAAAAAATGTAGGTACCTATTGTGGTAATGGTGGCTTTCTACCTACCCTATGTAACATAATCTGTAGTTGCGTATGTGGCAAACTTCAAGCCTAGAGACCCACTTATAGAATTACATTTCCCGATTGCACTGGTTAGAGTAGCTTATTGGACTACTTCTATGACATAATATTAGGGACCGGTTTACGTATGTGTAAGCTGAGTTAGTAGTGAATAAGTAGGTACAATAATAAAAATGATAGGTAGAATAGAATAGAATAGAATAGAAGAATACTTTATTGCACATAAAAAAACACATAAGATACTACATAAGTACCTAACGAACAATATTTCTTAAGAAAGGTAGTACAATGGGCGGTCTTATCGCTTAAAGCGGAAATGAGGTTTTCTTTAGGTAGGGAAATCATATTTAGCTAATGTTCTTGAATTAAATCTCAATCTAACTCAATTTCTAATCCGAATCAATCACCAATTTTGGTAAAAATGCCTTTGGTGTAGAAATGAGTCCATATAAATTCTATGGACAAAGGTTCAAATTGTGTGCTAGTATCGGATTTAATAGTATATATACCATGGATGAAATAAAAAAAAGAGGATTGAGTTTTGATTGACATCGAACTGAAGCCCAAAATGGCGGACATATTACATATGTGTGTCAGATGAAAGTAGGGCGACTGGCTGCCTATGATGTGAGTGTGTGCGTATTCCGCTTGTACGTACGAAGCGTTCCGGCTTCCTAAGGGTGCCTCAGTTTCGGATCAGACAAGATTCCCTCCTTCTATTTTTATTAGCTCCATGGTATATACTAGTATACTATTATAATATCTGTGGTATATACCTACCAAATGGCGCGATTTATGTTCCAAATCCCAAATTACTATTGAAATCGAGTGTCAAGAGTAACTCTGCCCTGCACGCCCGAGCAGGATGTATTACCGTAATGGGATGTCGTATTATTTAACCTACTATAATTACTGCACAGCCTCCGTGGTGTGGTGTTAGAGCAGGCCGGTTCATAACCCGGAAGCGGGTTCGATTCCCACAACAGGGGGGTTATTCGCTACGACACATGAGATTCCTTGCCAATAACGCGTGACGTGTAACATGCTCCAAACGTAAATGCGGGCTCGACATGGAATTAACATGGAATCAAAAAATTGTATTCTACGCGTTAATTGTTTGTGCCCAGGCCCTTATTCCGTATGACCATTCACGCACGTAACGCGGCGCGTTACGATATCTTCGTGGAATGGTTTTGGGTTTAAAATGCTATTCTGTATGCCGTTGTCAAATTTGACAAACACGACAACACACGTTACACGCACGTCAAAAAACAGGAATCACTGGGCACAAACAATCTAACGCGTGGCATACAGAATACAGTTTTTTGATTCCATGTTAATTCCATGTCGTGGCGCGTTAAAGCCCGCATTTACGTTTGGAGCATGTTACACGTCACGCGTTATTGGCAAGGAATCTCAAGTGTCATAGCGAATAACCCCCCAGTGTTTTCTTTTTTTTTGACTTGCGTGTAACGTGTGTTGACGTGTTTGTCAAATTTGACAACAGCATACAGAATAGCATTTTAAACCCAAAACCATTCCACGAAGATATCGTAACGCGCCGCGTTTCGTGCGTGAATAGTCATACGGAATAAGGGCCCAGGAAAAGTAAGTATTTGTGCACAGGAAAAAAAGCGCATATACGTGGTCTGTGTCTGTGTGTTGTAGGACCATGGTCCTCGCAGTTCCAGGGTCCGAAGACACCTGCTATAATTAAGCGTGAGGATTTGATTATGTCAAAATATGATAAATGGGTGAGGTCTGTGTGTAGCAGTGGATGTCTTCTGGCCAATGATGTGGTATGGACGAAGTTCTACCTAGTCTAGAGGGTAGTTATGTCTAATGTCTATCATACATATTATTATGTGGGTTGAGATCATACCTAAGTATTATACCTACACTTAAGTAATGAGTCTAGACAACGCAACTAATCAACGCGCAAGATGCGAATCGAGAACAATATTATAAAGTTTAAGTAAGTACTTATTACAATGACGTTAGACTAATGGAAAACTACCGTATTCATATTTTTTCTTAGACCTGACAGATTACTTTACGCCGAGCCTTCTTAGAACTAAGGAAACCTACCTCTACATAGACCTCATTATTGTCTACGAACTATTATATTTTTATACAGACAAGTGGTACCATTAAAATAATAAGACAGATATAATGTGACTTGAATCATAAACCGAACCATAAGAGGCACTTAAAGCCTTTTGTGTAGCACTGAGTTTTCTTGATTTCAAATGCTTCACATTGCATTCAGTTAGGTATGGTAATTGTAATTGGTCTAACTAAAATAATGCTTGAGCAAAATATATTCACAGCCTCTGTGGTGTGGTGGTTGAGCAGCACCCCTATTCCCAACCTATCGGAAACGTTTCGATTCGAAATCTACACTTTCCATCTCTTTCATTCTAAATGTAGATGAAAAAGATGGAGAGTATAGATTTCGAATCGAAAGGTTTCCGATAAGTTGGGAATAGGGGTGCAGGTCTGCTTATAACCGAGAGGCGGCGAGTTCAATTCGGGCGACAGGACCAGTATTTGTAAACAGGGAAAAAATTCCAAACACTTGTTCTGTGTATGGGTGTTGTGGGACCACGGTCCTCGTAGTTCCTGGGCCCCTAAATACAGGGAATCCTATTATAGTTAGGGTCCAGGATCTATGTATGTAATCGTTAGGCTTTATTTATATCTATGTCACCGTCCGCTGTGGTGGTAGTGGTAGACTGTGACTGTAGCTTTTATTTGTCAACAGATGACATTTTCAGATTTATTTGTAAACGAAAAATATGAATCGCGAACGGGATTTGAACCGCATCCATCGATCCCTAAAGCCAGGATATACTGGCTATAGGGATCGATGGATGCAGGTTTACTTAAAATGATAAATATACTTAGAGATGTCATTTCTTCTTATTAGTTCTAATAGTCGAATAAATATAAGTAGAACAACGGTGGAAAACCCCTTTCAAACCACAACGGAGGGACAAGTTGAGGGAGGGAGTGATAGTTTTAGACCGTGGTGCTACTGACATCAGGCTCAGTAAATAGGTAGGCTACCTGCAGCAAAATATATTCTGTGCCTGCAGAACTAATATAATATAATATTGGCTCTGCAAAGGTCGTGGAACCTTCTGTGTATATTCTACTTATGAGAACTTTTGCGTTCAGAAGATTATCAAAGTACTTAGATATTATTATGTGTTAACTTATGCATTTACGCAACTAGCTCACTAGAGTAAAATTAGCTCGTTCATAACTCTCGTTCAAAACGCAAATAACATGAGGAAAATGAATAAATTAAAAGCTGTATTTCTTTGTTTTCCTAACTCGCAAACAAGCTTTGTAACATAAACGGTTCAAGGGACCGCTAACTGGAACTGTGCTGGGTCGTTGCCATATTATGGAGGTACCTGTAGATTCTGCGAAGTCATCATGGGCACGTCTGGATATTGTCGGTTCGTTCTCGGGATTTGCATAAGGAAGATTGCACCTAATTATTACAATATTAAAGCTTTTGTTATTTATTCAAATTATTATTAGTTATAATATGATATGAATTATGAATTGGTAGGTACCTAGGTATAAGCTGAATTATTTGGTCTTTAGAAACTCATAATACCTAAAACATAACAGAGTAAACAATAGTTAAAAAAGCTTATATTGATTAATGCAATTTTATAGGAAGTTTATTTCATACAGGCGTTTCTTTACTAATTGGAAATACCTAAGCATTAGGCATAGATTTATATATCTCTATGGCATTAGGTTAATGATTAGTCATTAGGTAATTAATTATAAAAAACGCTCTATAAGTCTAAAATGACACTGTGAGGAGGGGCATAAAATATAGGTAAATACTACCCATCTAATTAAAAGAAACGATCTACTTATAGAAAAAACTTTACGATGCCCATGCTTGAGATTACCCAACAACATTATCTCACAACCGGTGGCAGCGGGCTGTTCGCATTTTTACTTTATTATCTACCTCGAGGCATCCAGACTTCTCGAGAAGCCTCCACCACGAGAGCATTGACTCACAAACGCATAAATCAAGGAGATAAATCTATTGCCCAGTTGAAACGTCTAATTTTTTTTATATCTGAATGAATGACGTGACGAGCTAGTCGTTCACCTGATGTTAAGCGACACGGCCGCCCATAACAGTTACAGTGTTACTCGGAACTTTAAAATAATAAAGTTTTGTGTGACACTGCACTGCGCACGTCATCCTGAGACATCACACAGCCTAATAATCAGATTACTACACTGTGTAATCAGGTCATAGTCTCATTTGCCCAGTTATTTCACTAGCTACAATGTCCTTCAAACTGGAACACAGCAGTGCTTGCACACTACTGCTTGGCGGCAGAATAACTGGCAGAGCGGTTGTACCTACCTAGACGAACTTTGCAGAAAAGTCCTACCACCTAGTAAACCATTTAGGTAGCTGCTAGAACTCTACTTATTTATAGGTGCAATTTAAAACTTTTATACTTATCACGACTAGAAATGTATCTGCAGATAAACAGATTGAATGGAAGTATTGGTGCGCTAATATAGACCCAGTACTCTGAAGTGATGAACAGATGGACGTTCCAGATATAAAAATAGAAATGCGGAACAGTAGCCGCGTCGCGCTGCTTTCTCGTGCAGTTTAACCTCATCTGATTATAATCGCATGTCCTAGTTCAGTGTCCTTTCAAAGATGTCTCAAGACAACGACGGCTTCTTCAAAAAGATCCACGACACTATAAACAGTTCTTTGGATGACGTTACGACGAATAACTTTGTGAATCTGGAGACCAACGCGAAGCGGGTATCGTACTTGTGCGGCTTGCCAGCTGTGAAGGATTACGACTTGTCGGTCGACGTGCTGAACTGCCGCAACGGTGGAGAATTCCCAGTGAAAAAGGACTTGGAAAAAGTGCGTAGGTTGAAAGATGAAGGGAATAAGGCGGTCCAGAAAGGAGATTGGGGTAGAGCGATGCAATTCTACAGCCAGAGTATGGTGTTCACGCCTGAGAAGGAAAGTAAGTGTACCTAGGTACTTAGTGTCCGGTGTCGAATATCAAACCGCTAAACTTTAAAAACGTCGTCGGTCGACTCAAAAAAACAAAAGCTAAACTTTAGGTACCTACTTTAGGTATATTGTACTCGAGGTTTTAGGTACCTACATGAAGTCGTGAGCTTTTAACCGCACATTCGGTGCGACATAACATTGTAACGCTTTAAAGTAGACAATAATTATTTTCCTGTTTTAATTCTTTATGTAAATAATTGAACAATGGGCAGAAAATCCGAGAATATTACGGTACGGTAACTGTAACATAAAAGTCCACCGCACAAGTTCTGCAGCTAATTATTCGATAACAAATGAGTCACGAAGTTGCGTTGCAATTAGCGATGTAAGTATTCATTTTATTTGAATTGGATCGTCTTGATATAAGAATAGTGCGAGTCGGACTCGCGCACTTAGGGTTCCGTACCATTATCTATAAAAACGAGCTCACGTCTTAGCGTCTCAAAAAATCAGGCTAGTTGTATGGGAGCTCCCTTGAATATTTTGTTTCCTTTTTTAGTGGCATTTGTTGATAAAGCGGCAACAGAAATAAGTACCTACATCATTTTATACTAGAAGGCAGACCGCTTAGCATTTGCTATCAGTATGTAGTATAATATGTTCACTATGAATCGGGCGATGTGCCCGATAGCTCAGTTGGTAGTAGCCCTGCCTTCTGAACTAAGGGCTGTGGGTTCGATTCTTACCCAGTACAAATATTTGTGTGATGAACACATGATGAACATAAATGTTTGTTCTGCGTCTAGGTGTATTGTATTCTATGTATGTATTTACAAAACCAAAAAGTATCTAAGTATTATATCAGTTATCTGGTTCCCATAGTACAAGCTTTGCTTAGTTTGGGGCTAGATGGCGCTGTGTGAAATGTCCACACATATTTATTTATTTATTTATTTATTACTGTCTAATTATCATGGTTCACGAGATACAGCCTGGTGACAGACAGATATACAGACAGGCAGGCAGACGGACAGCGGAGCCTTAGTAATAGGGTTCACTTTACCCTTTGGGTACGAAACCCTAAAAACTTCCCTTCAACGATGTCTATGCCATTGCAATTTTCACGAAATCTTTAAATATTCATACATTGTCTAAGCCCAAGTCTTCAATACTAAACAGTCAGTAGATACTACTATACTACTACTATTGAGTACCTACGCCATGGAGGCGTTTTCGCTTTGTTGGTAAATAAGATTTCCCCTAGCTATCAATACAATACCACTTCTTTAATAAACTCACTTTAATAATAAATTCGCAGCTGATAGTTAAATAATTATTGTAAAGTACCAACTAATATAAATAGAGGCTTTATTTACTTAGAAGTAGGAATAGTATAATACTCCATTGATTTTTAAGCTCATTGTTGTGGTAATAATATGGGGTCACTGCCGTTACATATTGTTTTTAAATCTGAATTTGCAATAAGTATGCGGTAAAATGTTATTTCCTCTTTGTATTCCTCTTCGAATACTAAACTGTATTATAACTCTTTGTTCCTGGAATATCATAAATACTTAATTACTAACCACATTAGAATATTAGTGTGACCTAAATGATTCAATATCTATATACTTATTAGGTATACTTAACACAAAATTGTTGTATTTAATTATTAGTAAATTACATTATTCCTGGAATTAGTTGCGTCTGGTAAAAACATTATAATGAATTTTCTGGCTCGATAGTTCAGTTGGTAGTAACTGTGCCTTCTAAACTGTAGGTTGTGGGTTAGATTCCCACCCAAGACATAAACATCGATCTTTAAATACCTACTTATGCTATGTATTTACAACCAAAAAGTTTAAAGTATTTTATCAGCTATTTGGTTTCCATCCATAGTATTATACCTAACAAGCGTTGCTTAGTTTAGGGCTAAATGACATTATGTGAAATGTCTACAAATACCACCTACCTTATATAATTTTTTGATTTTGATCAAGATTACAAAATTAGAAAATGCACATCGATCTAAATGAGATAATCGGCTAGTATGTCGACTTAGTAGAGCTTCGTCTCTCTCACTCAACATAATAATATATGACGTAAATATACTTGTAATCATGGAGCTAATAAAAAAAGACGGAGGGAATCCCGTCTGATCCGAAACTGAAGCATCCTTAGGAAGCCGGAACGCTTCGTACGTACAAGCGGAATACGCACACACTCACATCATAGGCAGCCGGTCGCCCTACTTTCATCTGACACACATATGTAATATGTCCGCCATTTTGGGCTTCAGTTCGATGTCAATCAAAACTCAATCCTTCTTTTTTGTTTCATCCATGCTTGTAATTAAAAGGAATAAGTAGATGGCACTCTCCATATTACTTATTAATAAAAAAAAAATAAGAATAAAAATGAAGTACTACTTAAGTATAGTATAGTATAGTATAGTATTTCATTTCTCCTAATATGAGTCTCAATAATGAAATCTGTCAACAGCCGAAGAGCTCTCCATTGTCTTGGCGAATCGATCAGCAGCACTGAATCACTTGGAACAATACGAAGAATCATTAGCGGACATCAGAAGGTGCCTATCTCTCCCGTACCCAAGGCACTTGAGGTACAAAGTGTATGAAAGAAAAGCCAGGAGCTTGCTTGTCTTGAAACGAAACCAAGAAGCAGTCAAGGCTTTTCAGTAAGTAAAGCTATTATAAACATTCATGTGCTGATAAATAATATAAAATATATGACCCCCAAAGATTTTAACAAGAATATTGTTGGATTTTTCAGGGATACGATTAGTGCGCTTGATGAAGCAACTAAGCTTGATAAAGAAAAACGACAAAAACTGCGTACAGACTCCAAACTGATGCTAGAAATATTGAACAAAGGTCTCATACTGGCAGGGAAACCCAAAGACCCTGAACCATTAAAGAAAAAACCACCCAAACCCAAGCTGTCTGGAAAGAACAACTCCCAGTACCCAGCAGCTTCTGAAGCTATTCAAATAGACCAGGACGAAGTAAAGGGCAGGTTTGCTACAGCCACGAGAAATATAGAAGTTGGAGAAACATTACTTGTAGAAAAACCACACAGCGGCGTTCTTCTCGCCGAATATTCTCGAACACATTGCCAAAATTGTTTTATAAAGTAAGTTCCATGATAAACGATACATAAACCTATAGTAAATATAAGCAGGCATATGACATAGTTACGAAATAATAATTTGGGTTATTTTTCAGATGTGTCATCCCATTAGCATGTCCTAAATGCCCTAACGTGGTTTTCTGCGACGACAAATGTTTAGAAGCTGCACAGAAATCGTATCATGCATACGAATGCCACATCCTTCCCCTAATATGGAAGTCAGGGTGTTCTGTCACCTGCCAAATAGCACTCAGAATGATTACTCAACACCCAAAAGAGTACTTCACAACTCTAGAAAGCTTGGACGCCAAACCAACTGGTCCATACAAAACTCACGACTACAGAAACATATACCATTTAGTAGCCCACGAAGATAAAAGAACGAAACAAGATATTTTACACAGAACTGAAATGACAGCTTTTCTAGTGAAACTTTTAGAACTCAGTGGATATTTCGAAGGAAAATCCAGAACTAAGCCGGTTGAGATGGACGAACTGAAATCTATGGGTGTTGATGAAAAATACAAAGAAGATGTGGCGTTGATCGGAGGTTTACTTCTTAAAAATCTTCAAGTTCTGCAGTTTAACGCTCACGAAGTCTTTGAACTTCAGTGTCCAAAGCCGAAGGTTGGAAAAAATGTTCTTAAACACGACGGAAAGTCTGTGTTTTTGGCTGGAGCCGTATTCCCTACTCTTGCTCTTTTTAATCACAGCTGCGATCCTTCTGTAGTGAGGTTTGTGCATTTTAATAAATAGAATCGCCAAAGAACTAGTTCTCGACAGAAAGTCGCTTGTAAGATCATATCTGACGCTTGAACCTTAAACTTCCAGATATTTCATCGGGTCGAACATCGTCGTCCGTGCCGTGAAGAACATAAAGAAAGGCGAGGAGGTCTCCGAAAACTATGGCCCTATTTTCACTACAGTCCCAAAAGAGAAAAGGCAGGCAGAGCTGAAACAACAATACTGGTTCGACTGTGCTTGTCCTCCGTGCAAGGACAACTGGCCTTCGTACGAGCAGATGACAGAAAACTACATGAGATTCAAGTAAGGAAGTATCAAGTTTCCGGGAAAAGTTAATTACTCATAAAACGTATACGAGAAATATGGTAGAAGTCGTTTTATGCATGCAAATGCAAGTTAATGCAACTTGTTTGACATAAAAGGTCATGGATGCGCGCTGCACATAATTTAGGGTTTTAACATTTCAACGTAGAATGGGTACTTAAACTAATGCGCAAGACCGTCATTTCTAAGCATTTGTATATGTACTATTATTTATTCTGTTCCATTTCGAAAAATCTGTACTTCAATTTATCTACAACATTAACACTATTTTCGATTTATTTCAGGTGTGCATCTGATCATCCGTGTTCCAATGTCGTAGCGGTGCCTTACGATTGCAAAGACTTCATGGTTCAATGTGGCCTCTGCCAACAATACACCAACATCCTGAAGGGATTGAAGTCATTACAAGTAAGTATTGAACAAACTGATGAGTCAGCATGGCTATTAATAGTGCTAAGTTACACAATAATTGTAATCTTACACTGTGTACGTAATTAATAAGACCTCTAACTATAGAGGTTGACATAACATTTTTATGGGTTCTTTTTCCTGCCGTTATACTGTTACTATTATAGTCATTTTACTTAGATTTTCCCCATATCTACTATTTTACAATTTTTTTATTACAATAAAGTCATAGATGTATGAGCATGACGAAATAGATATGCGAGAATGTTTGAGTAGGTAAGTAGGTAGTTAATATTACAGCAATAAAAACCCTAAATATATACGTACAAGTAGGGAAAAGAACACAAAGAATTACGACATCTTTATAGGCTGCATGTCTTAGGGCGAAAATCCGGGGCACTTTTTGGCATGCCATCTTCTGATTTTTCGATTTCGTCTCAAATTCCACGGGAAAATATGGAACCACCCTGGCAGTAGGTACACTCTATAATTTGAGAACCCTTTTGTATATTTTCGTAGTACGCGTATACTTTATTTAAACGCTCCATTTAAAATTCTATTTTATTAATATTTTTAACATTCATAGGGTTGCAAATCTCACGCCTGAAAGTATTATATTAGCACGTCTATACACACCATGTTGCTTGAAGTATCCGCGTTTAAATTAAAATTAGTATGCTTATGAAAATCATTCAATAAATAATCGTACTATAAGTCAATATAATATATAGTACGATTTCGTTTCGAACAAACGATTTAGAACATACGCTCTAATTGGGCGGTATTTTTTGGACAAAGTCATGTCCCAAAGAGAATATTCCATTGCGTAATTCTGGATTTATTGTAGAATTTGTTTAAGGTGTGGTTTAAGGGCGTGGATATTATTAGACGTTCTCCATAATAGATGCAAAGAGTATATAATTTACTACAATAGATGTATACGTGCTTGGTAGTGACCATTTAAATGAGTTCCTATTTTGGTTCAGGTACTATACTAGAAAATTATAGTCTAGTTTCAGGATATACCGTATATCCTGAAAAAGTCAGCTCCTAGATTATACTACTATACAACTCCTAGCCGTGGTATTTTAAGCTTCGGCCACACCGACGCGTCAAGTGGCGTCTGTGAACTATAGTGACCGATTTGTGAGAGATTTTTTGACTGGAATATTCAATAAGCATGTAGCATATTGAAAGTTCCAGTCAAAAACGTGTAATTCAAAATATTTGCCGTTAGTTTCGATAAAATCTAGATAAGAATAAAAACATAACGATTAATGTGATTTTGATCAACTTACATACCTATAATATCACTGGATAGTAAAAGACTAGGTATTTTATTATCTGTGGTAAAAGATAAACATCGATGTAATAAATACATTTAATTAAGTTAAGTACATGAACACAATCATAATCTAGCACTTATCTAACAAAATGTTTTGTTCTGGTGCAAGCCGGCATACACCAAAGTGAAGGTATAGATAAAAATTAAACAAAGAAATATCAGAAAAATATAGTGCATTTATAAATACCCTGTTTATAATAATATGTATTACACTCGAAAGATTCTGAGTGGTGTGGATCTCAATGGTGTAGTGATGAGTAGGCATGTGTGCGTGTGTGAGTTTGTTTAAAAGGTATCTAGATGAGTTACTGGCTGAACGGGTTAAGGGTTAAGACACTGTTTTAAACTTTCGCGGTTGTTTACTACGTTTTTAATATATTATAAATTAATTATGATTCTATTCACGGTAATTATCCCGTAAGTACTATTAAAAACGGGGTTTAAGAGTTTTAGTACCTACACGGGTTAGCATGAGCTGTGGAAACCGACATATCTTTTTTCTCGAGAAATCAAAACCAATGAAAACGTAACATAAGCTTTTTTTTTATTGTTGAATAGGCTTGCGCTTGACCACTATCTCACCAATGGTAAGTCACAAGAAGCAAATAGCTTTGTTCGCACACACGCGATGGCGTTTTTCGTACATCTGAGCGGTTATTCTCTATGGAAACATAGATTCCACACGATTCGAAACCACGTCGTTATCGTGTCTTGTTCAAATCGTGTCACAGCGTTAGATATACCTTCGCTTTACATTAAAGTTAACTTTATTTTGAATAAAATATAGTGACATAGGTGGTCATATCCTTTGATGTGTTGATGTTTCGGAACGCGTCTCGGTAAAACATATGATTTTTGACAGTTCAAACTACGCCAATTACAAATTCATTTCGCGCGGTTTTGTTTTCTTTTCATAGAGACTTTAGCAGATTTCTTATGTAAGACAAGGAATTCGCGTGGTTTCGAAGTAAGGAATCAATACAGAATAACCGCCCAAGTTGTCCGATGATGGAACGGTGATAGCGGAATCAAGTTACGACGGTCCTCGTGGTCGGTCATTGGTCAAACGGTTTCTCGAAAGAAGAGATGTCGATTTCTACAGATCATGCTTCCCGTAACCCTTTATTTGTCCACGCTTTTAGGGGACTGACTGTCGTTAGCTAGAAAGGAGTGGTTTGAATCAAATCTACAGCACTTTGGATGGACGAGTTTTATAGTAAAACACTTACAAACACCTTATATTAAGTTTATTTTATAAAACTAAGAACAAACTTAAACTCAATATAATTGATAGCTTTAGTCTAAAATAAGGCTTTGGTTCTAGAACCACACAGTGCCTTTAGGTATTTTACAACCATAAAATATGCTTTAAGTGACAAGATGAATACAGTGCTACAAACTATGTGTTGTCTCTTTTCAATGAGGCCTTTCTTGCATTATTGAATAGAGACAAAAACATGAGTCAGTGAAGTGAAACGTCTCCAAAAAAAGAGGAGTATTTAGATTTCTGGGCATCAATTAATTTCATTTTGTACAGGGAGCTTT
Source organism: Ennomos erosarius (assembly GCA_963580505.1). Classification (NCBI taxonomy): domain Eukaryota; kingdom Metazoa; phylum Arthropoda; class Insecta; order Lepidoptera; family Geometridae; genus Ennomos; species Ennomos erosarius. Next base: position 13,788,957 of record OY756978.1, read on the forward strand.
CTTCTGTCTCATAAAAAGTTAATTTTGTTTTGTTTTCTTTTTAAATTAATTCATTTGATTATTGCTCAAAAAGGAGAATTATTATTCTCACCAGTCTTATTTTCTTTTTGATCTTAGTATTTAATTTATTATTTACAATTCATTGCCTTGATAATTTTAACATTTTAACGGCCACTCTATAATATGGGTAGGTACATTTAAAATACATTAGTGATAAATTAATCGAGAACAGTGCCTCTAATCAATTCGAATTTGCGCCATCTCTTTCTAATAATGCAACGAATAGCCTTGTTAGAAAGAGGGCGGAGGATACAACTACACAGACTAAAAGAAGGTACTACAGAGTAACTCATTTCCGCTCACTTAATTTTTTTATGCCATAAGCAAACAATCATAATAGCCTATGGACATCTGTAATAGACGTGCCACTAATGCGTTACTTACCCTGTGTGATAATACCCCTTTTCCCTCCAATTAATAATATTAATACATATAAATAGCATACACAACAGTGTAACAGAATATCGTATCGTTTTTGAACAAATCATCGACGTAATTGTCAGTCTCTGGGTCCCACATACACCTCTGTCCGCACTTTATGCCGGCACCTTTCATCTCGATCAGCGTGCATTGAACGATAATTTTGTATCTGAAATCAAAATATCTAAAGTTAGGGCACGATAATAAAATAAGGAACTTTCTAACATCACAGTTCATGAGATACAGCCTGGTGACAAATAGACGGACAAACGGACAGCGGAGCCTCAGTAATAGGCTTCGCTTTACCCTCTAGGTACGGAACCCTAAAAAATAGCCACGTTTTACTAGGTGGTAGGACTTTTCTGCAAAGTTCATCTAGGTAGGTACCACCGCTTTGCCAGTTATTCTGCCGCTAACGTGCAAGCACTACTGTGTTCCGGTTTGAAGAGCATTGTAGCTAGTGAAGTTACTGGGCAAATGAGACTTTATGACCTGATTACACAGTGTAATAATCTGATTACTAGACTGTGTGATGTCTCAGGATGACGTGCGCAGTGCAGTGTCACGCGTAAATTTATTATTTTATTCCGATTGACACTGCACCTGTTATGGGCAGCCGTGTCGCTTAACATCAGGTGAACGACCAGTCCGTCACGTCATTTATTCTAATTAAAAAAGCATCAGCATTGCAATTCAACGAGGCAATGCTGACAGCATGTTGGGTACGCAGTGGGCTGGAGCATTTGGACTGTCTATAGGCCATCGCGGTCTATTATACAGTCCATATGTTCTTTGTAGTAGGTATAATGTAATTAGTTTTAGTTTAGTTTAGTTTTTATTATTGTAGTAGTTAGCTTGAGTAATAAAGGCATATTGCCCGAAAAAAACATTTAAAAAAAAATGAGAACACATGAAAGAAAAAAACAAAGTTGAATGCAGTCGCCGTGGCCGAAATCCGTTAGGGCATCATCATCATCACTAGTGTGATAGATATCTAGACTATTATCTTGAACACTTGACTATTATCTAGAACAAACCTCTTCATTTCCAACTCTTGTACCCTCGCTCGGATTCCGTTAGCGATGGCGCGCGTCCACCGCGGAGCTTGGTCTATCCGGTACTGCCGCCCCATAAGCTGCTCCTGCATGCTAATCAGGATTATATCCTTCACGCGGGCCGCTTGGAATCTGCATACAAAAACATGAATAAAAATACCATATTTGTTGTAAAGATTTTTTTATCAACGCCAGACTAACATTTGACAACGGTTTCAACTGATGCTTAGAGCATTTATAAAAGGTGACAAAGCGTACCCCTCTGCCGGTCATATGGCGCTATTTGGTCATAAATACAATATCATAGTGTGCGTGTAAACACTGCGTAACTACGCTAGATTATATAACGGTGTGCGTGTTTTAAGATGGTGTGCGGCGTGCGTTTACACGCGCGGTTTGCGCGTGCTATGCGTGTTTACCTCGTCCCCCGTAGAAATCGGCAGATAATGATGCTTGCGGATTATAACGTTAACATCTCCATTGGTTAAATGCTCTAAGGTATAGACATAGCCATTATAGGTACTTACTTCTCCCCAAGTCCAGGCCGCACTTCATACTTGGGAGGGTCGAGAGGTTTATCTGTGTCTACCGGAGTGATTGGAGTTTCACTCTCAACCACCGCTAGCGGCTCCTGCTCCTCCTCTACTACTGGAAATAGAGAAATGGATTACATTATCAAGGAATTTGTCTTTCAATGAATAAGTGGTTCTTAAAATAATAAATAGTTGTTGTAGTTATGTTTTCAGTCATAATATTGTAGAGTTACACTATTTTACGTTATACTGTATTCTGTTCAAAACTAGGGTTCCCGCGGTTTCACCCGCAATAGTTTATCCATGGGAACTTTCAGTCTTCCATGATGAAAAGTACCTTTATGTTGATCTGGGTAGAACTATTAGTAGTATTAAGTATTTATTCTTTGACCTGGATACTGTTAGCAACCTGTGTGGAACCAGGCCTTAACTTAAATTCTGATTTAAAAAAAATCTTGTGTGTAAAATGCCCAAAAAGCTATATTAGCGTGACTGAAAGTCACACAAACAAACAGTCAACCTATAATTTCTATATAATAGTAGGAATGACTGTGCGAAAAGTATAAAGTGTTTACCTTCGTCCTCATCTGCCATGCTGCGTTAGGTCACCAATGATAATATGACACAAATCAACCTGCAATTATTAATTTCATTATATTTTATTTAAATTTATAATAATTCTTTATACTCTCCTAACCAAATTCTACAAGTTGTAATGAAGAAACCCATCTTTCTATCTCATCTTAATGAAAAATAATCTTTCAATCCCTTCTGTAGTGTGTAATGGAGTAGCAGGATAGAGAACAGCGGTTCTGTCTTATTTCGGAGGATACTTTGCAGACTTATTGACCCATTAGAGCTATTAGTTTAAAGACTTTACAGTCATCAATTAATGAACCATTATTTTAATTTCGCAGGACACGGAAATGTTGTACCGTCTCGGCCGCTCAGCCATGGAAGAAGGCAAATACGGAGAAGCTATAACAAAATTTGTTGAAGTACTCAAGCTGTATGATGAAACTCTACAAGCACCATACCGTTCTTACTATGATTGCGTTCAGGACTTGAGACGGTGTTTGCTTTCTTTAGGGAATTATAGCATTGTATAGTTTGATACTACATCTATGATTGTTATACTACATCTATGGTTGTGTGTTGTTGTGTGCAGTCATGCTGCTTGTCTATCAACCAATAATAATAATAATAATAATAATAATAATAAAAAGAACAACTACAGTTGTAGCAAGAACTTAACCAACCAACGTTATTGCAAGGCACTATCGGCCTTCTTAATAAATGTGTATTAGCTCTATGTTAGTTAATCCAGCTTTTGTCCTTTTTAAAACATAAGTAACAAAATTAAACAATGAAACCGCATGCCTACATACTGTATATATTTTAAATGGAACTCTCTTGTTATAAATAATTATTTATTTATAATTATTTATTGATTAAGCTATAATAATAAATAATTATTGTTTGGATAAAGTGGTCCTTTCTTACTTATAAAACCGGTCTTAGAATGTAATCCAGTGTGCAGTGCATTAAAGTGCAGTGTTTGCATAGCAGTTTTTAGACCTACCTATTTCTTTAATGTCAGTAAGTAATACCATTTTATTAAGAGTGCAAATAGTAAATCTTACTGACACGAAGATATAAAAGAATGAATGTGGAATTTAAACATGATACTAGCTCGCCTTACATGAGAAAACAAGGATATAAGAAAAAGCATCATATTTACAAACACTGAGCAGACCTAGATTGAATGAAATTTTGCACCGATGCTTTTACGGTCCCAGATAATATCAATCGGTCCGGCGGAAAAACCTGCGAGTAGTTTTAAAAGATGATTGCAAATGCATGTAGGTATATAACTCCCAAACTCCAATACAAACATCTCTGCGTGTTGGTCTTCCTTGGGCTGTACTTTACTAAACAATAAAAAAGCCGGGTTATACACTTACTTTCTTATAAATAATTGTTGCTCTACTTCTACTACACCTATAAGATTTTAATTAATAATTTAAAGATGGTGCTAATAAAAAAAATTTAAAATTACTATATTAATCCTTTTGTTATTGTTTTATTTTTAACAAAGGTCAAAGATAGGCGTGAGGCGTATTTATCGTCACAGGTAAAAGTCACTGATAAAAGAAAGTCACAGTCAGTCACAGCGACAAAATACCTCCGGGAGCAGCGACACTGTGACTTGTGCGCGAGTCTATGAGAGCGTGCTAAAGTAATAGGTGCATCCTTTTCTCACGAAGGCGTCTGTAGTGTGCCAGAGAGGGACAAACCTAGTATTTTATTCACAGGAGCTATGACAGCGACATGTTTTGCCAGCCGTCAATTCCAAAGTAATAGGTGCATCCTTTTTCCACATAGGCGTCAGAGAAAGACACGCCTATTATATATCTACGTCCTGTAAACGTGATTTGTGCTGGGCGTAAAAAATACTCGCTAGTATTTATTCACAGGTATTTGTCACAGATATGGCTGCGTCACAGTCACAGAGTCACCTAGTATCTCGATTTACCTATTACAACCCACCTCTAGTCAAAGAGTATATAATAAACTACGTAGATTTTTAATTTTTTAATTTAGTTTAGTTACCATGGCAATGACAATACATTGGCGACAGACGACAGACAGTAAAAATTGACATTGATAAATTGACTTGGCAGTGACACTGACTTACGTTCGTGCCATAGAGTAACGATTTTTTTTTTCTCTAATCTTTGGCTGAGGTATAGTACACGTATAAGTTCCTTGGCTAAACTTCAAATGCAAAAAGCTGTGATTTTATAAAGATCCGATAGATGGCGTTAAGATGTGGGTTTTTCGTTCTGTCATTGTTAACATAATGATGTATCGAGTTTAGTATTCTATCCTTATTTTATGGAAGGCACATACTCTAATGGCTTTCTATCGACAAATCGACAACGTATTCTGTGATCCACTCAACTGAATTTGACTTTTCGTTGTACTCCGTGGTGTGAAACTACTACCATGTTTGAACGTCGTTACTACGCCATCTAGTAACAGAAACGGAACTAGTTTTTTTTTTAAATAAAACGTCTCAAGCGGCCCCCGATTAGTGGCTAAACTGTGAAGGCTGAATCCACAGATTAGAGAAAAACAATTGACGAAAAAATGAATTATCAAATGTATCAAAAGTATGATCAAATGACATTAACCAATATCATTTGATCACACTGACTGTCACGTTAAAAAGCCACCACAGAGTACATTGGTAAAGATGAAAGCCACTCACTAAGTCACTATTGCCAGTTGCCACCAGTGCTGCAAATTGCGGGGAAAATCCCCGATTTGCGGGGAATTAAGGGTTGCAGCGGGGAAAGCGCGGGGAATGACAAAAATCGGGGAATTTCGGGGAATTCAGACCTTGTTTTCGGTGGGTAATATATATAATAATTTTTTTTGTAGGTCATCCGCATATAAAAAAGTGTTTTGCGCTCGCTTCGCTCGCGCTTTTATTGTTTCTATACATACGTTATTTTAATCTGAAACCAGCGCGCTTGTACTGACATAATAATTCTGTAAAATTGTTTATAACACCAGCGCAACACTGTTCAGCCTAAATGCCAGTATAAATTAAATTCCTTAACTATTGAATTTTATTTATATTATTCGAGAATTGGTAATTATTATTGATTTACCCAAAATTTAAATACAAATTACTTAAGGCGTTTTATTTCACATGGCCACTGTGGAATCAATTGCTCAAATGGCCATACTTATTTTCTGGATTATAAAATGTGGCAAATACAGAAATTTTTCGCGCTCGCTTCGCTCGCGTTTTCATGTTGCACTGTCATTACTGCTTACAAAACACCGCTGGCGGCACCATACTACCATCGCGCTGCGCCACCGAAAAGTTGCCTTAAGTTAGGACTTGGCTCTAAGTCGCGTCGTGTAGTTGTAGGGAAAAATAATCAGATGGATCCGGCATGAGAAATTCCGGATTTGGCCCAGGGAGGGCAAAGAGTGTGTAAACTAACAAACAAACATACAAACAATAAACAAAAAACAATTGCAATTAATTAATTGAAATTGAAACTATAATGCAGAGGGGCAAATCTGTGAATAGTAAGACTACGGATTTAGTCTACATGTAAGTTGTATATATTAAACAAATCATGTATAAAACGTAAAGTAAAACGTAAAGTGTTTTTGTTCCAAAAATGTCGTTTCGGTAAATTAATCATAAAGATGCGGGGAACTTCGGGGAATTGGCGAAACTGACGCGGGGAATGGAATTTTTTTTTTTATTGGCAGCTCTTGTTGCCACACTAATCAAAAAAGAACACAGGCTATGAAAAAGAAGAATTAATTAATTTTGTGAATATGTGGAGATAAAGTTCCTTTTAAAAATTATCCCCAAGACCTTCTGCTTTTACCTACCCGTGACTTAAAATCTAGATGGCTGAATAGATGGTTGGTAACTAGCAGACGGACAGGTTCAAATTATGCCAAGTACCAACCTGACATTCAAATTAAACCATGGTTCTTTAAGTTTAAATACAATAGAAGAGTGTGTTCTATAATATCTAGATTAAGATTCGGCCACTGCTGCTCTGGTGTTCATTTAAAAAAACTGAGGATAAGAGACTCATCTATCTGCGAATGTGGTATGGATGAAGCTGATTTGAACCACATTTTCTTCTCATGTCCTAAATTTGATCATAATTCATTAGTCAACTCACTAATCCATTATAAATTTCCATTCCCAGTTCACATAGATAATATTTTGTGTAAAATAGACCCTACTTCAATAGCTATTTTATCATCTTTTATTATTGAAAATAACATTAAATTGTAATCATATTTTATGTAATTATATTCACTTTAACAACTGTCATAGTAAGTCATGCCACAATATTCAATTGTCTTTATTGTACATTTTGCTCATTTATTGTAATAATGTTGTGTAGTTGGTAGTTATAGGCACAGAATTCCCCCTATTACATAGGTCCAGAATCGAAGTCTCCATACTTAACCTTGATGAACATGAATCAAACCATAGAGCACATTTTTTTTCTTCTTCTAATGTCAGTTCCTCTTTCAACATACCATATAAATAGTATTACCCGATTTAGTCGGGTACCTAAATGTGACGACGTGGTTTCGTATCGTGTGGAATTTGGGTTTCCATAGAGAATAACCGCCCAGCAGCCCTACCGTGTAAGCACTCTGGTAATGAACATCGCCTGCCATCCTGCTTGCACCAATGTACAAGCCCTTGAGTGCGAGCAAGAGAGCACACGATTACGATTGCCACCGGGCTTACGCGGTAAGGCCGCAGGTCGTTATCGTGTCTTGTTCAAATCGTGTCACAGCGTTAGATGTACCTTCGCTTTACATTAAAGTTATCTTTATTTTGAATAAAATATATTGACATAAGTGGTCATAATCTTTTGATGTGTTGATGTTTCGGAACGCGTCTCGGTAAAACATATGATTTTTGACAGTTCTAATCGCGCCAATTCCAAATTCATTTCGCGCGGTTTTGTTTTCGTTTCATAGAGAATAGAGTTTTGCAGATTTCTTTTGTAAGACAAGGAATTCGCGTGGTTTCGAACTAAGGAATCGATACGGAATAAGGGCCCAGCTAGATATGGGTGGATCTGTTGGAAATCTATACAAAAGAAATCGGGTAATTATTCAGATGTCGTGTGGCAATACTGATTTTGACATGTCAACTTTTTATTGTGAAATGTGAAATACTCTTCGTCAAATAGAAATAATTAAAATAATCTTATAAAAATACATGATTAAGGCCACTTACAAGTGAATTGTGATGGTGTGCTTCTGTGATTCGTGCCTCGAGTGATTTCGGCACAGTTTTATCACGCAAGACGGCATTTTTTTGGTATGTATTCAAAAGCACACCCAGTAACGACTGATTTTGATTTTGACAGCTGAGAATCAATCACACCCAAAGTGGTGTGTATGGTTTTGCCCTGTTTTAATTTCGTATTAGTGGTCTGGATAAAAAGTCTTTGGTTATAGGATATTTTTGTTTTGTTTCAGATACCCTAAATTCAAAATTTCGTTTTTATTTCTCTTTTGACATGACACTGGCAAAAATGTGCTAAACAATAGCCAAAAAAAAAAAAAATTTGTGAATTTTGTGTTTGTAGTTTTTGTTTTCTGAAAAAGATCGAGAAACAGAAAAGAAAACTCGTCTTACCTCGCGTAAAGCAATGGCCACCTATGACAACAAAATCTGGCTTCTCAAAAACATACGCGATGCATTTATCGCGACCGACGATACCGGCTTGTGTGAGATAGTCATGGCAGGAGAAGATTTCTCAAAAATATTTCAAAACAAGGCTCTGGAAGATAAAAAGAGGATAAGAGAAGGAAGGCTTAGTCAGCCGGGAACCAGCAAAGGTAAGGAAGGCATGGGTGATATCTCTGAAGACGAATATGATAGAGAAATCGTAACTCAGTTTGATCCATATCCTGCCATGTGTGATAGTGAAGATGACGATCCGATAGGCAGCTACGTTCGGTACGAAGAATTTGGAGGCCATAGGTAAGTAAATAAGTAGGTACAACATACTATTTTACAATACATAAGGTACCTAATTATGTGCACCTAAACTTCTTTACAGGCAAAGATCCAACACAGCACAGTGGCTAGACAAAAAAGAGCAAGCCTTAAAAAAAGCGGCGAAAATAAAAGTTATAAAATGGGAAGACTCCTCCCTACTAACTTCTGAACATGGTACTGAAATATTTACAAAAGAGGAAGTGCATAAACCTAAATCACAGAAGTCTTTGCTTGCCGAGCAGTTGAAAAACTGCCCTAACTTGCCTCATCGACAATATCTGGAGTATGCAAAGTTCGATGGTACAGCTCAACTAGGATTACCTACCAAGTCGTTTAAAATATTTATGACAATGCTTCCTGAAAGGCACCAGAACTACCCAATAGTGGTCTGTGTCATTGCCAGTGCCAAGATCAAGGATTTGATAGGCTTTACTTGCTATAAATACAGGTTTGTTATTATAATGTTTTACAATATTTTTTTAGCATTGCTTCTTTACTTTTGTAATGAATAAATGATGTGTTTCGCACCTAATTAACCTGTTACAGTTTTAAGAAGGATCCATTTTTACCTCTGTGTATATTTATCAAATTTCCAGCATAGAACACCCAGACTTTAGTCTTGGCTCTGTGAATGAATATGGACTTTGCATAGCAGAAGATGATGGTGAAGTAGACTGGGCATTTCCATGCCTTGATGCCAACGAACCTTGCTCGAAGTTTGGCTTCACATGTCTTGGCCTTATTGAGCTAAAGAACACATCCTCTCCTCCCTCCGTGATCCATTTGCCAGATGATCGTTTTGGGTTCCCTATATTTAAAGGTGACAACTTCTCCCAGAGCCAACCAGGAAGGCATTATACTGGAGGAAGTGATACTTCGGTGACTGTTGCCAATGCTGTCAAAGCTCATAATGAAGGTAAATAAGAAATTATATAAAGTCATTTAAGGACATTTACTATGCGCATGAATAGGTATTTAGCCGCACTACTTACACGCGCACCGCATTACGCACACAGCGACGGAATAACGGCGGCGGGCGAGGTTGAGTAAACCAAAATAATTTGGTCCTTTTATTTTTTTTATTTTATTTTTACTCGATATGTGTATTTCCTTTGTATTGTTTTTTTGGAATATGTTATCGTAGGATTGTAGGTATATTGTATGTATCTAATTATAGGTGGGTTAAAACCGTTGTCGCTGCAGGGCACCGATGGATGCAGCAGCCGCTCAATGTGGAGCTCGCTGGGGGAGGTCTATGTTCAGCAGTGGACATCTTCAGGCTGTTGATGATGATGAAGAATTAAAAAAATCATCATCATCATCATTATCAACAGCCCGTAAACGTCCACTGCTGAACATAGGCCTCCCCAGAGAGCGCCACTTTGAGCCGCTTTGCGCCGCTGCTCATCTACCGCATCCATCGGCTCCCCGCCGCTCGGTTTTCACCAGGTTGTCGGCCTACCTAGTAGGGGGTCTGCCTACGCTGCGCGCTCCGGTTCGTGGTCGCCACTCGAGAACCTTTCTTCCCCATCGGTTGTCAGCTCTGCGAGCAATGTGGCCTGCCCATTGCCATTTCAACTTGCTAATCCTAAGAGCGATATCACTTTAGTCCTTCTTCGGATTTCCTTGTTCCGGATCATACCTCGCAGGGAAACACCGAGCATAGCTCTCGCCATAGTTCGTTGCGCGACTTTTAGCTTACTAATGAGGCCAACAGTGAGACCACGTTTCAGTTCCATATGTTGTCATCACCAGCAACACACACTGATTGAAATTCTTATTAAAGAAATATATTTTTATTTCCATATTTTTAGAATAATTTTGACGACAATGTTATGTTATGAATGTCCTCATGAAAGACTTTGAGAACTTTATCTAGAAATCATAGAGAGGTAGAGCTAGGTGAACCGAGCTAGGGCTCGTTTTGAAATAATGAAATAAATTTCAATTTCATTCATGAAAATGGTAAAAAATGGTAAAAACTTTGTATAGGCCTTTGTTTTTTTCAACATTTCTTGAAGAATCCTGGTTAGTGCTACAACTTGCCTGAAGGTTGTATACCAATCAGACCTATGGTTTACGAGTTCCTTCGAAAATGAGGGTTTTTGTATGGGCACCAGGTATTTTTTTTTACATTATAATTTTTAAGTAAGCCGGATTACGTGCTATTATAATGTTTATTACTACAATGTTCCGAAAACATTACACTGATCCGTATTATAGTTTCTGAAATCTGTGAGGGTTTAACCTATTTCTATACTTTTGTAGTACATTGTCAGGTTGTCAGGCAGTTCCTTCTTAGATATATACATCTTCATTTTGTTTTTGATAATGACGACAATAATTGAAAAGATGATGATGATGACCACAATGGTGACGACAATAGTAGTCGATGATGATGATTTATTAATAAAAAAAGAAATACCTTTCAGAAAACCAGCCCGCCTAAATTCTTCATGACAAGTAGGTAGGTAGGTACATAATCTTAGGTACCTACTTGCAGGTCAGATCAAGAAACAAGAAGATCTGATTTCCACTAATTAATCGAGCCCAAAGATGGCATGTGTAGCTCTACACGTCTAGGAGTTCCAGGTGAAGTCTTCAAAGTCTACCATCAGGTCAGCCAGTCCAATTTCCGCGCCCCGGTATCAACCGGAAATATCGTATCACAACTAATGAAACGAGCTCAAAGTCGGCACCTGAAGTTCTACCCGTCATCACGACCACCCATCATCAGCATTCGAAATCTAACATCAAATTGGTCATTACGATTTACGTCTATTCCGAGAAAGACTAAACACTAATTATTCAAATTATAATAAAAAAGTTGATTTAATTAGAAATGTTAAGCCAATGTTCACGAAATAAACTACTATGACAGAAGCTAGGGAAGTAACATATCCTGTTGATGTTATCGATACTCACCCCCGTATTCCAAAACATTTCTACAAAAATCCTTCACTTGACTTCTACTTAACTTTGAGGGAAACTCAAAACACATCGTGACGTACCTTGAGTTGACAGTTGCTTCGCTTCTCACGTTTGAGAAAAATTGACGCAGATGTGTCAAGTTGATTATTTACTATCAACTAAAAATACCAATACACAAAAATGAGGTTAATTCGAGGTTGAGTCGAGTGGAGTAATCTCGAGGTAACGTCTTAGAATATGGGGGTCAGTACTAGTGATGTAGCGTGCGCAAAATTATCGATATCGATTTTCATTCGCATAGGACCTCTTTGTATTCCTGCTAACTAATAATACTACAAATACAAAATTTTTGCTACCTATTTAGTCGTGGAGAAAAGGATAAAATAGAAACAACAGTTAAAATAATTATGTGTTTTGTTCCGTTGCGGTGTTAAATATAGCATATCTGACTCCAAATTTCGTTTGTTTCGTACTTTCCCTATGAAATCCGCGGCCGTAATAATAAAATAAAAATTATAAATGCGCACGCGATGGCGGTTGCTTGCCTGTACTCGATGAGAAGGGTGTTGTCGCGGCAAGTCGCGAGGTGGCGCCGGATCATATCTGGCGACTAGTGATGCGCCCGAACATTATATTATATTTTATTTTATTTTAGAGTAAAGGCCCAGTACCACATTCCAAAGGCATCGTCGTATTTGCAGTCGTTAACTCTGAGCGAGCGTCCAGCTCTAAACGCAACAGAAAATTTTTGGAGTCTCCTCACTTTTCTGTTAGGTATATTCATACTTAGTACCATTCCATATTCTCTTAGCCAGCTCATCGGATTTATCCTAGACTCTTAGGAACCAGTGTGTTGAAAGTATCAGCTTCTACCACCAAACACAACTTCTTTTATCTGTAAACAATTTTGTAAGCTGTTAGTCTAGAAATATTCACTACATAGTGAGTGACTAAGGTGACCAATAGGCATGTTGACATCCACTGCGCAGACTGAGAATTCGTTTGAAGTGTTCGTTGATTTATATCAAAAACGAGACACAATGAGCAAAGCAAAACCAACCTTATCTTCATACAGTTAAAATATTGAAGTTTGGCAAAATATAAGGAAATCGTACAGAATAGTGAAATAAACTTATCTTTTTTTCTTGAGTGTCTATCACATTTTTTTAAATATTTGCCATTATATTATTATGGTCGAGTATATCAGCTAATTTAAGTTATTTTTTTTATCAATAAAATATTACAGTTGTTTAGATAAATGACAGAGACGACCCTTTTTCGTCATTTTCATAGGAGGACGCTGCGGAAAATGAATTTTAATGAATTATTGGTCTGTGAAAAACTTTCATCATATAACTAACGGCATTGGATTACCCTATCTATAGATAATAATAACATTTCACTCACTATCCCTACATATAATAAATGTGTAATTCTGATGCGCTACGGAACACACACATAATGATGTCAAATCTAATTTATCCCATAGGTTCTATTGTTCAAAAAATATCGTAACCGCGATGCAGGACTACAAGGCTTTTTACCCTTCTCCATACATTTTCTAATTTATCGTATCTAACGCCATCTAGGGACAATAATTTGTAGCTGTTTGTTTGTTTGTTTGTTTGTTATTGAACAAATCCCTAGATACTGAACTGATTTTCATGCGGGTTGCACTAATATGCTTAGAAATAACCAGCGCACAACATAGGATATATTAAAATACAAATATCATTAAAAAAATTTGGTCAAAATTATTAAATATCATTACGAAACCGGACGGAATTTTATACAACATGGCCGCTTCGTGGTGAATTTTTTTTGGCTACTGACGGTTAGTTTGTGTCACAGTAATTTTTTTTATGTTGTATTATGGCTCCACACATGGTGTATTTAGCCAGTGTTAAGTATAGTAATTTTTCGTCGTGTTGTTATTGAATATTTCACATGTTTCACGTAAAGTCCATCTGGAGGCACAAATTAAAGAAAAAAAACGTGTGTAAGGCCATGAACAAAGAGTAATAGAAGTTAATTTCGGTAGTAATATGCATTAAACAGTGGAATGAAATTTTACAATTTATTAGATTTGATTAACCATTATTAGTTTTTCTATTTAAGCCCTTGCAGGTTGTTTGGGGTTTTTGGAGTAAAATAGATATACCATCAAATAATATGTAAGTAGTAAGAATCGATTGCATTCAAGATACAAACATGTTAATTATACTTAGTGCCCGCAGATTAGAGAAATAACCGGCCAAGTGCGAGTTGGGCTCGCGCACGAAGGGTTCCGTATCATTATCTATAAAAACTAGCAAAAAAACGTTTGATGTATGAGAGAGAAAAAATACTAAAATACAGAATAAAATAAGTACTTAAGGGGTTAAATACTTATTTTATTCTGTATTTTTTGTAATAGCGGCAACAAAAATATATCATCTGTGAAGATTTCAGCTGTCTAACTATCACGGTTCATGAGATACAGCCTGATGGTGACAGACGGACAGACGGACAGCGAAGCCTTAGTAATAGGGTTCCGTACCCAAAACGGACTGACGACGTCTGTCAGGCTGTCTGTCTGTCTGTCACCAGGCTGTATCTCATGAACCGTGATAGTTAGAGCTTTACCCTTGGGAGTATAATTTTGACCCTTGCTACGCCTATTTTTGGCATTACATGACGTTTATGTTTGGCCCACAGGTCTGAGGGGCCAATGATACTCTTACGTTACGTATAAATTATATACTCTTTGAATGATACAGAAGTATAATAATACTCTTTGGAATGATACGAAGTAGATTTTTTCTCTAATCTGTGTACGAAACATGTTATGTAAAATGCCCTGGGGGTCTAGCAAAGATCACAATCACTAACGCTAACGCCTCACGCTAACTCCAAAAATGTATCGAAATGACATTCGCTACGGAAAAGTTAGCGATTTCCGAAACGTCATTTCAGTACATTTTGGAGTTAGTATTTGGCGTTAACGTTAGCGGTTGGTATCTTTGCTAGACTGCTCTATTGTAAAAATGTTTTGAAAGCCTAGATTTTAATTTAATATAGGTTTTAATTAATCATGAATTCGATGATACTTATCGAAATATCATCGAAAATTCTATATTTAAGTAGCCATGAGTGGAGATTTCATCAAAATTGGTCCAGGAATATCAAGGATAATAATTAGCGTAATAGCCATATATAATGTAGTCCACGCGTGGCAACGCCGCGGGTAGTAGCTAGTCACAGATAAATGTATATATGGCTTTAAAATGTGACATATTTGCCCATTCTCGTAATTGCACCCTTAAGTAAAAATGTTGAAATCTTGATTAGATTATGGGCATCTTTTATGACTTACTTACTATCATGACTTATAATTTATGGGAACTATGATATGGCTTTTACAACTAATAAGTTACATTTTAATGAATTTTCTGAAATAAGACTCCCTAGTGACTTCAATAAAGAGTATCTGTCTACTTACATGTTTTGTTTCTTCTCTGTAATTCTAATTATAATATTACATTGCAGATAAAGAGAAAGGTGCTGCACCAGACATAGTAACAATGCAATCTCAAATAGTTGCCACAGAGGCACCACAATGCAAAGCCTACAGAGTCCATCTGTTGAGGAAAGTGCGGACAAACACAGCTGTAGAGCTGGTTATCTCTCTAGATAGAATAGAAATTGAACCTCAAGTACCAAATAAACATGCATTTTGGGTAAGTAATTATACTTCTATACAAATTAAAACCATTGTTTATTAACAGGATATTGGGGCCAATTTTAAAGGCTTTAAGAGATCTAAAACTCCTAAAATTGTGTGTATTTAATAGATAATATTTTAGAAATGTTAGTGACCATGACAGTTTAAAATCTATATTAAAACATAATAACAACAAACAATAATTATGCATTTGTGTCACCATAAAATATGCGGTGGTGGTACAACTAGTAATTTTTCCTTAGAGATATTCTGCCACTGAATAACTGTAATAAAGGGTGTCTCCCAATAGAATATCCCTAAGTTTATAGTTTTATTGAGTTATAATCTGGTTTTTCTTTTTCTAGTCAAGATCAAAATACTTCATGCACAGTATAGATTCGATAGCTTGGTGCCAGGTCTTGGAGGCCAGAGGGAACCGAACCACTTTCAGATTAGTGTATTCACCAGTATACAATGCTGTGTATGGTGATAGAAATAGCTCAGGTGAGATGTTATTTCGATTATCCTACTGGTGAACCGAGTGAAATTCCAAAATGCACGTTGGTAGCATATTAAATCAATATGACTGTGGTATGTTTCACATGCTTGCCTATGCAAGTATCAGTGCTTCAGTGCTTGTCCTGGCTGCGTTTTTTTTGATGCTTTATTGAAAGTTACTAGCGGCAACAATGACTATCTTTAGGCATGAGTATCATGTGTAGGCAGCAAAAAAATATGAGCCCAGAATACAAGGGAGAAGTTGCAAATCCTTTATACCATTATGTACTTATGTTTTACAGGTACAAGTTACTTCCAACCAAACACAACATACAAGATTCATGATTTTGAATCCGATAGTGACACAGCTAAGGAAATCGTCGAAAAGGTGAATACTATACTAGAATTAAGAAACAGCCCCTGCCGACGCGAATACAAGACTGCCAAAGAGAAAAAAGTGCAAACCAGGAGAAGTTTTAACACTAAGCATTTAAGTTAAAATGAAATTGTACAGTGCCTGCTGCTCTACAAAGCTGTGCATTTATGTTCCGATTTTTAATTCCTGAAAATTTAGGTTGTATACACCTACGGCACAGATGATACAGTTTACATACGGACGCCTTATATTCATAATAGGTAATAGCATATTCAGAAACAGTTTCCATTCTGATTATAATGTATAGGATAGATTAGAAAAGCTAGCAAATATTGTGTTCCTGGTGTGTCCAACATCACTGGTAAGAAAACATCAGTGTGTCGAACATTAGTCTAAATGAGAAATGCAAGTGTGAATGAAATACTAAATTCTCTAGAATGCAATTGTTAAAATATCTGCTGTTACAATAATAAGTGAACAAGTTTTAATCTAGTCTTGTTTTTAAGTATTGGCTAATATTTTAAACAGTACATTATTTTTCCAGTTTTGCTGTCCAATTATTTATTTTTAATTTATGCTTCACTGTTTTAACTCTAACTCAAAAGTTACAAACCCACGCCACGCCACGCTCTGTCGTTAATCAGTGCTCAAATCTGTAATATAGGCCTCTCTATGAAGGAGTGTTTGAATTTGAATTCAGTCTGTTTAAGTCAAAATAATAATAATGCCCGTGGCATCTTTGATGAGGGATAAGCGTGGCATTGACACATTGTATTATTACTTCCTAGGTCTTGTTGAATCTTACCTAAACTCTAATCAACTTTGTCAATTCAATCATCAAAATGTTAAGTAATGGAATTTAATTTGCTTCAGATATTTTAGGGACTAAATAAATTCAATTTTATGCTTTAATTATAAGTACTGATTATGATGTAAATTGTAATTAAATTTCACAAATATAAAATTGGAAATTTATATAATTTTAGTTCACATATAACTTTTTTATGCTGTTGTGGTTAAAATTAAGTGTTATTATTGTTAAGTTTTAATTTATCATTAGAAGTACACACACATGACAATGCATTTACTTACTTTCAACAAGAACAAACCAAGATGTTGATTGCAGTTTGATAAATAAATAGATATGCATATAAATACAGTAAGCTGGTAACACAAACTGTAGAAAATACAAATAAAAATAGTAATTTCTAGTGATTTATCTCTTATGCCAAGGCAATATAAATATAAATTAGCTTAAAATGTGGATGTCTCATCAAGTTTTAGTTACAGACTCCCTAATCTTCTACTTTATCATTTCTAATTGATTCAAAATTGTTATACTGTACTTATATTTTTAATTGTAATTTTGTTGATTTTAATTTGTGTGAATCGAATTTAATTGCAATGATGAAATGAAATAAAATGTTATTTATGAATTATTTTAAGTTAATTTTATTTCAATAGAGCTCTTGGAAACACAAACCAGGTATTTTAAATTAATACAATTTATTGTAAGATAAGTATTTACATTTTGATTTATTATCTATTTACAAAAAAGTTTAGTAATTATTTACACAGTGCTTATACATAGATTATAATATTGGCACATTTAATTTTATTATTATGTACTTACACTAATAATGATTATTGAAACATTTTGTGGCTTTCATATTACAACAGAACCAATGTGGATGAAATTTCACACTTATGTGCTAATATAATTATAATATTATTGTAGTCAGCATAGGATTCTCTATTATATCCCAGACTTGAGTGTTCCCATGTAGTCCATTGAAAAGTTACATTTGGGGTTGCGTTTCTTAGAGAACGCAATTTTATTTTTTTGATGTGTAGGGGGGTAAGTGTAAAGCTAAAATCAAGTTTGTGGGGTCGCCACCCTTGTCCCACGGCCGCCATCTTGAAAATAGGGGATGAAACGGTTTTTACTATATATCTCTTAAACTATTTATCTGATAAAAAAAATTGTTAACATTTTTTGTTGCAAATTAAATTCTCTATAACTTTTGTCCTATAACTATAAATAAAAAAGTTATAAGTGAAAATGTTCAGAAATTCGAAAAAAAAATTATATTTTTCGAAATAACTTTTTTTTTATCATTTCACGAAAAAATGGTATCAGACCTTTTTTGTAGATCTTTTTTAAAGAATAACTTTTATAGGCAACATTTTTTCATTAAGTCAATAGCTAAGGTTGTACAGCGCTCCGAAGTGAGTACTATTTTTCAGTACTCTTAACTATACATATATTATACGTACTAATAATGTGTCATCAGTTATTTTTTGTTTTTTTTTTATTTTGTTATTATAATTCTTTTGATTAGTAAATTTGCAATATTATTAGCAATTAATTATAGACTCTTTTCCACTCCATTACAGAATTTGACAATTATTGATTTTTTAAATAATTTTAAATCTGACGGCCGTTACCTAGAATGCTGTCCAGGTAGAAAATACCCAAGCGACCATTAGGGAACAAAAGAACAGCTGCCGGGCCTGCTATTATTATTATTATTACCTTCAGACTACCTCGTAGGTGGTGGGGAAAAGAGTCAATAATTAATTATTAATAATATTGCAAAATTACTAATTAATAGACTTATAATAACATAATAAAAAAATAACTGATGACACATTATTAGTACCCACGTATAATATATGTATAATTAAGAATACTGAAAAATAGTACTCACTTCGGAGCGCTGTAAAACCTTAGCTATTGACTTAATAAAAAAATATTGCGTATAAAAGTTGTTCCTTAAAAAACGATCTACAAAAAAGGTCTGATATCATTTTTTCGTAAAATGATAAACTACGAATTTCTGAACATTTTCACTTATAACTTTTTTATTTATAGTTCTACGACAAAAAGTTACTGTACCAAAGTTATAGAATATTTAATTTGCAACAAAAAATTTTAACAATTTTTTTTTTATCAGATAATTAGAGATATCTTAAAAACCGTTTCAACCCCTATTTTCAAGATGGCGGCCGTGGGACAAGGGTGGCGACCCCACAAACTTGATTTTAGCTTTATGCTGACCCCCCGTACACATTAAAAACAAAAAATTGCGTCCTCTAAAAAACGCAAGGTAAGGCCTAAAAAATGTAACATTTCAATGGACTAACGGCCAAAGTTGTGGGCAATAACCAGTGTGCCTGTTTCTACTAATGAGCAAAATACATGATCGGGACCAACCAAGGTCACATTTGTCTCCAAATGAAGACACCAACCACCATCCACACGGATTTTACACCAACATAGTTGATGGTGAGACAAATATGACCTTGGTTGGTGGTTAGTCCCGATCGTCTATTTTGGTTTTAAGTATTAATAAAAAAATAAAAGTGATAAAAGAGCTTTAGCACATGTTATGAGTATAGCACTCTTGACTGCTAACATTTTATTGTAATTAATTTATTGTCAACACCAATGAATCTGCACTTAGTGCTTGACTCCATTTGTACATTTTTTTGGTTGATCTAGAGTTAACTAATCATACTCACACCCTGTTTCTCATATGTTTGCTAAAGCCAAACTCATGTCCACTAAAAAATATAGAATGCTCAATTGGTTGCATGTTGATCATCAGCTGTCTCCAACCAGTGAGTATTCGGTATTTTTAAGTTGACATGAGGTTAACTTTAACATACATGAGAAACCAGGGATCAACCCATTAGCATTTAGTCACTCTGTGGGCTCAACTGTACTATGTTCTAAAATATACTCCATAATTTGATTTACTTTGTCCTCACAAAACTTAAGTGCAACATCCTCAAGTTCATTTGTTCTTTTAACTAATTCAACAGTTTCTTTTAAAGACTGGTGGAGCTTCTGTTGACTTTCAACAAGCTTTGATATGTTAGGTTTCCCTTTAAGAAACTCAATATCTTCATTTGTCAGTACTGAATATGACATTCTTGATCCACTTGGTGCTTTTGTAGCCATTTGGTATTGTCTGAAACGGAAGATGATGATAGAATTGAGTTATTTGCTAAAGCATTTTCTGTGAACTGTAACTTTTACATTTAAGCAAGTCTACATTTAATAATATCAAATTGAATTGAATCTTAGTTAGTAGTGTATGCAGAATTTTTGTCTGGCAATACAATAAATTAAACTCACTGCCTTAAATCATGATATTTATTGCGCCTTTCGTTTACCTCCCTTTTCCATTGTTCTTTTTCCACCAAAAGTGTTTCATAATATCTGAAAATAAAAAACTTAATAGGTTACGGTTTAAAGAAAATTCTTTAGCAAGACTATTGGGATTACTAGCTAGTATTTTAATTGCGGTAAAATAGATTATGTACTAATGTACGTAATCTACTTTACTGCAATTATTATACTAGCTGTTGCCCACAGCTTTACAAATTCGGACTACAATTTATCCATATTTCATATACATTTATCTATGGTCTGCTACTGACTACAATAGGGTTCCAACAATCTCTGTGTTATATAAACATAATCAGTACAGCATTTTGTTGTATGGATAACAAAGAGAAACCATTGCTTTCTAACTTCGATCAGGGTCTTTCTAATATGAGTATGTACAGGCTAGGGTTTGCTTTGCCCTCAGCTCTGCTCATTATTAACCACGGGATTTTCAGTGCCAACCATATTAATATGCATATCAGAACTCTCATGTGACAGTGCACTGAAACATACATAAAATGGAGGGCTACGGCTACTAATATATCCAATCCAATAGTCTGTTCTCATACTGTATTACTAACATTAATATTATTGATAATACCTTTTAATTTCAGTTAGCTTATTGTCTTTTGCTGTATTCTTGTTTCGGTCATCAGCGTCAACATTTTCTGATAAAGGTTGAGGTGCTGAAAGTGAAAAAATATGAGAAATAATTTGTAAAGCACTAGCTTTGATTATGCTAGTTGATTGACGGGGGCAATAATAACTAAGAATAACGTCCGTAGTTTCTTATTTACAGCGAAGAGGTACAATACAATCCCAAACACACCAACTGAATCTCTTCTTTCGAAAAATGTGGATCTTCTCCGTCTCGGTGGAGATCGAAATGATTGATGTGATTCTGTCTCGTCCAGCGAGTTCTCCATGTTTATGTTTATAGCAGAAATCAGCCAAAACACAAGCACTTAATAGATTCCATGCAAAATATTGAAACTGAAATTAAATTATTACAATACTTTTCAAATATACAAACACGATGACGTCACAAACGGAAAACGACGCCGCCCACAGACAGAGTACATTGCCAAAGAGTATATAATTTACTCCAAATCAAATCAAATAAAATAATTTACTGAGCCCATGGAGGTTTAATGAAACATTCTATGTTGATGATTTATACCCATGCATGTTGATGTACCGATGACTAAGATATTTGCTATATACAACGCTGTAGGGATGTTAAAATATAATCGATTGTCAAAAAAGCCGATTATTTTTTTATAATTTTTTTTTTTATTATTTTGGTCAATTTTTTTTCTACTGGTATTAAAAATCTTAAGGAAACACCGCTACCAAATCCACGGGTGTTCAGTGTAACTCACAAGAGCGGATTCAAGGGTGAGTTTAGGTCCAGTATTTAAAGTATTTCACAATTATTTTTTTTGCGCTCGTAGTTGTATTTTTTATGTGCTTTATTTTCAACCAATCAACGTGAATGTACTGACAAATTTATAACAATATAATTATAGCGAGTGCGAAAATTATCTAATCACACCCTGAGAGATGTTGACAAATTAAGTTTAAAAAGAACCTCGCGCAGGGTCACCCGGCCCGTCTCTATCTACACGCCCTATTACCAAAGCTCCACTGCCCGTCTGTCACCAGGATGTATCTCATGAACCGTGATAGTTACACAATGGAGAACACAAATGAGTCAAAATATCACTATCAAAAACATCTTAAATCAGAGCGTAGATCATGTACATTACATTAGTTTTTATTTCGCTTCGATACATGCAGTATGTATTTCCGAAGTTATAACGACGAGAAGTATAAGCCTTGTTTTGAATTTACGAGATTACGCCGCGCTCATTATGACTTCACGCCCGCCTTCGGTCTGGTCACCCGCGATGTGCAAACGAGAGCGCGACTATAGAATGGCCGCAGGGGTGACATCATCGCCTGCCCACGTTTTTAAAAAACTTCGTCCGGAAATACGCACTTTGATCGTAAAGATCGCAACCATTACTTAAGATAAAAAAAAAAGTTTTTCTCATACTATTTCATAGATTTATTTAGCACGTAAATCAAAAAACGTTTGTCTGCCCCCCTATTACGAAGGAGCTAGCATCGATGCAGACGCGCGTCTGCCGCTCAACTGCTGTCAAAATTGTATGAAAATTGACAGCAGTTGAGCGGCAGACGCGCGTCAGCAGCGCTGATAGCTCGTTCGTAATAGGGGGCAGGTCCATTGAAATTTTTACAGATTATGTATTTCTATGTGACGCTATAGCAACAAAATTACTAAAAAAATAATTATGAAAATATTTAAGGTAGCTCGTCCATGTCGTCATTGTCTTTTGCTCTCTACTGTAAATAATGTAAACCTAATCTGTTTTTGGTTATTTTTCCATTAAAGATACCAAAAAATTCTATTTATAATATAATCTATTATGCTTCTTTAAAAAATTGATTTTTGGATAGGGTGCATCGAAATAATACCCATAGAAGTATAATACGAGGTCCGAAATGGCCAAACGCAAATGCAACCGCGGTGGGTGGGGCTTAATTTTGCAGCCGCGCGTGGCGCCATTCGCATCGCGACCGCCGCGCTGTGAAGTAGTCTTACTTGGACTGTGTTATGAAATAACGATACAAGCGACGTTTTGGTGAAAATGAGTTTAAAACTTTTCAAATTTGTTTTAGTTGCTGTGAGCTGTATTATATTGGATTATTGATGTAATTTTTACTTATAATGTTTTTTCTGTGGTATAATTTTATTTTGTACTGCTTTTTAGTATTTGTTGTTATAGCGGCAACATAAATACATCATCTGTGCAATTTTCAATAACTATCACGGTTCATGAGATACAAGCCTGGTGAGTGATGACAGACGGACAGCGGAGCCTTAGTAATAGGGTTTGCTTTACCCTTGGATACGGAACCCTAAATAAGCGATAAAAAACAACAAACAGATAAATGATGAATGAACAAGTATTGTAATTGTAACCGAATTTCACGTAAATCCATTTTGCCGTGACGTAGTTTGTTGGTTGTTGGGTTAACACACCTACTCATTGAAATAATTATACCTGAAGATACAGACGTATAAACATCGTATTTATTGCTATTGAAATTCTAGGTCTGTGGTGTGATATGATTACAAAAATTCGTTCTAAGTAACTTTTCTATTTTATATTATACATGTTTTCGATACTCGTAGTTTTAATGCATAAGACTATCCCAAATCACCAGTCACTGTGGTCATAGTTAGGGAGCTAGGTGTCGAATTTTTTTTGCGATTTCTTTATATGGCAGACATCACATCACACTATTATCTCACTCAACCATAAATATTATTACCATTGTTATTATTTATTGTTATGGTAAACTGTGATAATAGTATTCACTCTAAACGCGACTTCTAAATTCTTATAGGTTCGTGCTCTAGGTACAACTGATTTCTCATGTTTGTACGTAAGTTTAGCTGCTTGTAAACAAAACTTAATGTAACAAACTAATCGAATATTGTATTGAATACTAACTGACCTGACCCACCTTGAAATTTGCACGGATTTATTAGTTTTATGTCCTTAACCTGTTCATGGGAAGAGGTAAGTTATCGAAGTTTTTCAGTTTCTCAAAATGAGACTGCCAAAGTTGGCCATTTAACGTAAAAATAACGGTTGAAATGCAAGAGCGCTCTTAGTTGACCGAACCAAATCGATGTGTTGGTCTGAACTCTCCGCATTCGTATCGGTGTTTCTAAACATGAAGAAATCTTATATTAAAACCAGTTAGCTCCCCAACTATAATGCCGATATGTAGAGAGAGACGCAGCTATGCATCTACATAGCTGTATCCCTCTTATTTAGCGTCAAAAGAAGTCACTGATCAGCCAATCAGGGAACGACCACTACGCTGGCGGTATTGGTTAGAGTAAAGTCTTATGTGATTGACTTTGTAGGTTGAAATGCACTTAATCTCAATGGAGTAAGGTCGTTTTTACATTGGTGTGTAGACGTAAGTAGATATAAATATAAATAAATATAGTACAACGTTCGTTTGGTTAGAAAACTGGGCGATCTTGCGTAGAGTTATTTTTCTATGGGTATTATATTTCGATGATAGGGTGATTTAAGTCGTCCAAAAATAAATCGATTTTTAAAAATTTTCCTTCCTTAGGTCACATCCCTACAACGCTGCCACCCACAGATTAGATACTACCCAAAGAGTAAATTATAATATAATAATATATAATTGGTAAATCCACAGATTAAAGAAAAAATACAACAGGGGGAAATATACCTCCATGGTGGGAAAAACCGATGAACGAGATCAAGCCGCTCTCATCCACCTCTATAAAATATGGTCACAGATTAGAGAAAAAAAATCTATACCGGATATGAATGGATTCTATGTCTTGATACTTCTATATAAGTGGTCGCAGTTTATTTGAAAAACCAGGTACCGATTTCGAGTAATGTGCAAAAAGACCAATGGTGCGTCTAAGGGAAGCTGAATCTTGGGGTACTGGCATTTCTAAAAGTGACGCTAATTAGTCTTTGTCTGGTTTCACCACTTTCACCTCTCCATCGTGGATATTGTAAACTAGTAGTAGTCCTTCGACAGAATGAGTATAAAAAAAAATAGTTTAACGATTTAAATTATTCCGTTTTATGATTGTCCGGAGAGACTTTAATTGATATGACCGCCATCATGATCGTTACGTTTTTTGTTTGTTCTGTAGGCACGTATATAGGGTGTATATACTATCTATTGCCTGTACTATGGGGCGCAATACATTATTTTGCTATTCTATTTAATTCTTATTGAACGTGTGAAAGAAACATTACTTTCGATTTTAATCCTGCTAAAATCTAAAATGGGGCTGTTTTAGACCCAATTATACCGTCTTAAAAGGGGTCTAAATATTATAAAAATTAAGGAATGGTCACCTAGTAAGCCAAAGGTGAAAAAAAGCATCGACTTATGGTGACATCCAATCGACTGAGGAACTGCCTTTGCCAAATGCAGACTTAAAATTATTTAAAAAAAGCTAAATGTCATATTCTAAAGTACCGTGCTGCTATTGGTTGTATGAAGATTACTTTCTGATACGTAGTATCCCATACCTAGTCTGTGGAACTTTGCTATATTGATACAAAGAGTATATAATTTACTACGTAGTATTGTATCTCTTACTAGTCTGTGCTGAATTGATAGTAATCTGTGGTTTGTGATTTTGTTTCGTTTAGTGAGTTTTGTTGATTGGTCTCAATATTTTAAAAATCACAAGTTTCTTTTATTGATTTGTAAAATGTTTTGTTCTCGAAAGAGGACCTAAACTTCGATGGGTAAGAATTGTAGCCTTTAGTTACGAAATATGTATTGCGATTACGTACCAGTGTGTAACTAGTTATGGTTGTATAAAAAGCGTAGTGTTTGCAGTTTGCAAGTACAAGTTTTTTTGGGATGTTTCTCAACAGCGTGCCGTGATGGAGTTCAATGAATATCACACAAAAGAGGTATTGGCCCCGGTAGACCTTGATAGCTACTTGGATCGATCCCGCACCCCTAGCCCGACCCCCGTACTTAGCACCAATGTTTCTTGCGACTTGGAGGACATTTTGAGCGACGTGAGTACCTAAAATTTGTTATATTCTATGTATTTTGGAGTTTACACGTGTTTTACACAAATGAACGGATAGTTTGCACTGTAACTGCACTTTCTATTCATAAGTACTTTATTTTCGTAAGAAATATCATTTACTATCATTTTATGTAATATCGTTTATTCACATACTCTTCACTTCTTGTTTTGGTTATATTATATTGTAAGCTAAAATTGTCATTTTTAACAAGTGTAGGTAAGGAACTTCACAAACCTATTCTCATTAACTCGCATCTAACGGTAAACCTTTGTCACTTGTAGGCTATATCGGAAACACTGCAGGGGTCTCTTCGAGCCAGTCGCAGCCAGATCATTAGCCAAGAGCTTACAATCCGACCAGAAGCCAACATAGAATCCAACGTTCCAGAGGGCTTAGATCTTTACAACATAATATTTGAAGTGGAGAGTGACTTGGAGAATAGAATGGCTGACGGTTCAGCAGTTCAGAACAGCGGCTTTAAAGAACAGGTTAGTTACAAGTTATTGTCTATTTGCTAATTTTGTACAGAAGGAACAAAATAAATTTATTATTATATATAATAATATATAATATACTATTACTAACTAATTGGAAAATATTTTCAAGGCATGAAAATAATGGTCTTTAAATTAAACAAATATATTAAACCTGAGTACCTAATTAAGATTACAAATACCTGAAAACATAAATAATTAGCAGTGAAATAATGATAATAAATTAGATATTTGTTGTTTGTGTAGGGCTGCAAACCATTGTCATGTGACAAGCTAGCTTATGACATTCTATCTCATTTGAAGATAAATGATTATGTGGATCTAGGACTATAAGCTGTTTGTCTAGAAGTCAAAAATCTAGAAATAAATTGTTGTCTGATCTTGAAGACTATTTTATTTATTGGGTTATACTGATGCTGGTTGGCATGCTTGAGAAGGCATCTTAAGCTATTGGTTATAGCGGTTATCATAAGACAACTGTTAAGTTGGAAAACTTTGGGCGGCCTGAAAGTTTCAACAAACATTATCACATTATCACTATCTATATTATTATAATAATTAGCCTATAGTATTGTCCCACTGTTGGACTATATTTCACTTATTTTTTTAAAGCAACTTATTTAATTTATTAATCAATGCTTTAAATTCCTGTCAACTTCTAGCTGACATGTAGTTTCATAAGCGAAAAGAAGACAAGCATATAAATAAATAACATATTTTTATGTTAGCTTAAAAGTAATTTCTCTACTTGTCTTAGTTACCCAGTAACCATGTATACATGGCCTTATTTAATAAACTACTATTTATAGTGTAGTAGTGTAGTATATAACTAAGATAATTTCTTGCTACATTGTAGTGTAGGTCAAAGACATTGCTATTAATAACAGAGATATATATAATATATTAAATAAAATACAACTTTGCATGGTTGCCTCACATGCGTTTTTTTTAATAACTATAACTACTTTGATTAAATTATTTACTGCAGGCACACTTAACGGAAATTGTTCAATGCGTGTTTGTTAAACATTAAATGAAAGCATTTCTTGTTTCACCAGCAAAATATAACTTCCTATGTTTCATTTATTATCAATACTGTAAATTAGCAGTTTCACACCAAGGGTTATCTCGGACCAAAACATTAAAAAAGATATAGTTTATTATATAGTATAGATGGATTATTATTTGTTATAAATAAATAACACCCAAAGATCACAGACATAGGTCCTGGACCCTAACCAGGGGTTTCTGGGTTCATACATGGGTGTGATAAGTCCTGCCCCAGAATCTATCTATGTATGTGATTGTTGGGTGTTTTGGTTATTGTCATTTTCTCATTTGTAAAATTTGCTTTTAAGCTTCGTAATATAAAAATTAGCAGCTAATAGAATTTATTAAATCAAATCGATACAAAGCTTATCTAAAGTATTAGCCCCAGAGCCGCTGTATTAAAACTAAAAGAAGAGAGGAAGAGTTCTACTTTGATATACATGGTGGAGCCGATGGATGCAAGAGGCAAGCAGCCGCTCTAAAGCCGCGCATTCATTGGATCGGAATCGCCGCGTACGGAGCGTCTCGCCGTCGGCGTCGGTATTTATAAAATGAAGGCGCGGTAATGCCGATCCAGTGCACGCAGTCCCATAGAAATAAATACAAAGCAACAAATCCGTATGCTCCGATGCCGACCCAGTGGACGCAGTGGCGCTCTTGGGCCTATGTTCAGTAGTAGACGTCTTCAGGCTGTTGCTGATGATGATGATGATGATGATGATACATATTATTGTTTACGGGGTTTTCTGCACTATTTTATTTTGTTTTTGCCATGGACCAGTAACAGTGACAAACTATTAGGTACGAAAAGCTATTGTTACAGGTAACACGGCGATAGAAGATCGATACATTGTAACTTGTGGAACATTCCCACATCGATGCTCGGTCTCATTATGTCCGTTATTCGTGTGTATTTGACCGTAAACGGCAAATGTGGGACACCAATTCCCGCGCCAAATTGGTTTAACTCTGCGGACGAGGACGAGCTTTATTGTTCGCTCGATGATTTGTTTCGCTACACCTAACGTCTAGTACTAACAGTAGTAGTAGTAGATCCGAAATGAGGAGATCCGCAGGAGAACTAAAGTGACCGATTAGAACAAGTTGAAATGGCAATGGGCAGGCCACATCGTTCGTAGAACTGAGAACCGATGGGGAAGAAAGGTTCTCGAGTGGCGACTACGAACCGGAAGACCCAGCGTAGGCCGGCCCCCCACTAGGTAGACCGACGATCTGGTGAAAGCCGCGGGGAGCCGATGGATGCAGGAGGCGAGCAGCAGCTCATAGTGGCGCTTCTTAGGGGAGGCCTACGTTCAGCAGTGGACGTCTTCAGGTTGTTAATGATGATGATGATGAACGTCTAGTACTTTTATTTTATATCTTCTAACGTCTATAATATGTAAATGTACGTCTATTTGTGTTTTAAATAATTTCAATATCAACAGCCTGAAGATGTTCACTGATGATAGGCCTCCCCCAGAGAGCGTCTCTTTGAGCGGCTGCTTGCCTTATCAACTTAACTGGGTACCTACTGTTAATGTTTTGATACTTTACTATAGAATTCTGATACCATCCATGATTTGTGAAAAAGAATTTGTATCCTAGTCCCTTCCTACAATCCGAGCTTGGGGTAAAATAACTTTATACCTACACGCAGCTTTATGCGTTACCACATTGTATACAACGTAATCACCTGGGCCTTTATTCCGTATCGATTCCTTACTTCGAAACCACGCGAATTCCTTGTCTTACATAAGAAATCTGCAAAAGTCTATTCTTTATGAAACGAAAACAAAACCGCGCGAAATGAATTTGGAATTGGCGCGATTTGAACTGTCAAAATTCACATGTTTTACCGAGACGCGTTCCGAAACATCAACACATCAAATGATATAACCACTTATGTCAATATATTTTATTCAAAATAAAGATAACTTTAATACAAAGTGAAGATATATCTAACGCTGTGACACGATTTGAACAAGACACGATAACGACGTGGTTTCGTATCGTGTGGAATCTGTGTTTCCATAGAGAATAACCGCCCTGAACAATTTAATAAATCCCATGTGTTGTAGGTTAATCGTAACGCACCTAATTGGATTTTACCACACGCTCCGATAAAATAACTTTATTGGCCATTAAACAAAGCGTTTCAGTTTTATTTTACTTACGTAACGCCAATCACTGTGTCCACTAAGTTGGCCCGATATCGCGATCGGCTTTACGACAAAGTACCGAGTCCTTACGGCTACGTAAAGTCTCTACCAAGCCCAATAAGGCCTTTAACGATGGAGCTTATCTTAGTATACCGCCTGTAGTTGTAAGTGTTACTTATTTTATGCAATATTTTCGGAGAACCTTTGACTTACTCTCAATCTTTGACGTATTTACTCTTGGCCTTGTCGTGCCGGTTTGCAAATAGGACCACCCCATGTATTCTCGTGCGTGCTGTAAAAGCCGGGTAAGGGTATATCCAGGGAAGGGACATTCTCCTCGGTACCAACCAACATTAAAATCTGCGATCAACAAGCCGCCTGCCAAGCTGGCAAATCCCCTTATGTTAAGGCGCTGAATGCTCCCAAATCGACTATTTTGAAGGTGATTATCTCAAAACGTATACCATTTACAGGATTGAAAAAAATTCACGTTAATACTGGTCATATCTTATTTCCATCTGCCGAAACCGAAATGCGTTTACGAAAAAATTAAAAAATCGTGAAGTGACCTCTAAAAACATCATTCAAATGGCCTAAAATGTTACATTATGTCTTAACATCCCATCGAAATAAAACAGTGATAAGTTATGTTTCAATGCATCCGTCTATAAGCTTATTTTTTTTATAACAATAAGCATTTCTTTTATAACTAATTATTTGTACCGAAAAATGAAAAAGTCGAAGTGCAACGCAACGTAATCGCCATATTTTTGCTATGCATAAAGCGACCCTATAACGTACAAAGTAAGTTTCAAGTTCGCTGCTGTAATAAACGTGCTCGCATTGGGTCCTGTCAGCACCTTAAGCGTACAAAGTTGCGTTTTATGAGGGAGGCCTGTATTCAGCAGTGGATGATGTGACGTATGTATTCTGTACAGCCCCCCTATTACGAAGGAGTTAGCAGCGCTGCTGACGCGCGTCCGCCTCTCAACTGCTGTCAAAATTGTATGAAAAGTGACAGCAGTTGAGCGGCAGTCGCGCGTCAGGAGCGCTGCTAGCTCGTTCGTAATAGGGGGGCTGATGTTTCGAGTCCATTGAACCGCAAGTATTGAAATCATCATCATCATCATCATCAGCAGCATGAAGACTTCCACTGCTGAACATAGGCACTTTGAGCGGCTCCTCGTCCCTGCATCCATCGACTCCCCGCGGCTTTCAAGTCTAGAAGCGACTGTCTAAGCATAAACCTAAATAAACTTTGATTTAATTTGATTATCATTTTGATTTTTTAAATGGTGACTTGTTTTCACGGTACGATTTTTTTATAAAGCCGATAATGTGATTTTAATGATACCGGTAATTGTTTTGTATTTATGTCACAAAAACGATTTGACTATTATAGCTTAAAAAAACCTTGAAGACTTCTAAGTATTTATAAATATAGATTTTGTACTATTACCGTGGTTATAGGCAAAGCTTGATAGTTTTGAATTCTATTGCATACAAGATTAAGAGACAATTTCGGTCAACATTTTATAAAGTAGGCCCTAGTATGTTCTGCATTCGGATTGCTAGATGTAATCAGGATGAGAACGCAACCAATGGAATGTAACAAAATGCTAATGATTGTAATTGAATAGGCGCCTACGTAATAACACCACAGCGGTATAAACAGCAACGACCTTATAATGTAGCCGCTTCTCGAGTAAGTTTATGAATGCGAGTAAATTGAGACAAAAATATTTTTATTCCGAGTTGGATTCTTCGTGCGGCCTCTGTCGAAGTTGGACCTGCCCAATTGGACAGTCTGTCCTAGGTACACATATTTGTCGACAACTTCGAGAGTATCATTCCCAACAATCACCGGTATAGGTCGAACATGGGCATAAGACATGACTTTCGTCTTGTCCATGTTCATCTTAAGACCAACCTGTTGGGAGGCTCTACTGAGGTCGTTGAGCATGGTGCTAAGGTCCTCGAGCGACTCCGCCATTAGAACTATATCATCGGCAAAACGAAGGTTAGTGATGTACTCGCCATTTATGTTGATGCCAGATCCTTTCCACTCCAAGAGCTTAAAAACATCCTCCAAAGCGTTTGTGAACAGTTTCGGAGAAATAACGC
This sequence comes from Ennomos erosarius, assembly GCA_963580505.1. NCBI lineage: Eukaryota > Metazoa > Arthropoda > Insecta > Lepidoptera > Geometridae > Ennomos > Ennomos erosarius. The sequence goes on from OY756978.1 coordinate 13,820,771, forward strand.
CTCCCTATCTCACGCCCTTTTGCAATGGGATATGTTTTGTGCTCTGGTCCTGTAGTCGGACTGACATAGTGGCCTTGCTGTACAGAAACTTCAGCACTTCAATATACCTTTGACGACCCCGATAGCTCAGTTGGTAGTAGCCCTGCCTTCTGAACTGAGAGCTGTGGGTTCGATTCCTACCCGGGACAAACATTTGTGTGATGAACATAGATGTTTGTTCTGCGTCTGGGTGTTATATTGTATTCTATGTATGTATTTACAAATAAAAAAAAAGTATATAAGTATTGTCAGTTATCTGGTTCCCATAGTACAAGCTATGCTTAGTTTGGGGGCTAGATGGCGTTGTGTGAAATGTCCACACATAAATTTATATATATATATATATTTTTTTTATACCTATAGTCAATTTGGCATCGCTGTAAGGACTGCAGCACCGCCCAAGTCTCGATTGAATCGAAGGCCTCATAGTCCACAAACGCCAGGCATAACGGCCGGTTATAGTCTTAGGTCTTCTGTATAATTTGGCGTAGTGTGGATGTGGTCTATGATGCTAAAGCCTTTTCGGAAACCGGCTTGTTCGGGAGGCTGGAACTCATCAAACCTGCGTGCGAGATGATTCGTAATGACACTCGAAAACTGCTTATACACATGACTCAAAGCGAGATGGGCCTATAGTTCTTCAATAAGGTGCGTTGTACCTTCAAGGATGACAGAATTGAATAACTTCCGGAGGACTAAAAGTACGGTTCTACCACCCGCTCGCTCAGAAGCTCGGTCGTAATTCCATCCTCACTTGGCGCCTTGTTGTTTTTAAGCTGTTTGAGGGCCATTCTAATCTCGTACAGGATGACATCCGGGATATCTTCGGTATAGTGTCGGACTAACTTGGCTCCTGTCCTGAGCTGTGTTAGAAGCGGGCTTACGTTTCGAGGTGTATAACTGTCCATAGAAGATCTCAATCTCTCAGAATCTTAGGCTTGGATGAAATAATACTACCATTCTCGGTCTTCAGTTTTGTCATTTGGTTTTGCCCAATAGACGAATCCTTTGCGAACATTTTGGAGCCTTGTTTACGCTGAATTGCGGCCTCAATACGTGAAGTACTAAAAGCACGCAAGTCGTGTCGCATGGAACTCTAGATTTATCTATTGAGTTCACCGTAGGCCGACATATCAACTGAAGACTGCAGTTTCATTTCTCTCCGGTCTGCCATTAATTGCACGAGTTTTTTCTGAGAGCTTCTGAGTCCTCTTTCGGCGTTGGGGCTTGGACAGTTTCCACCAGCCCGTCGTTTAACTCGTCCGCTGTGTTGCAATCGGTTAGGCGTTGGAAGCGATTTTGGAGTTCCAGCTGAAAGCCTTCGGGGTTTTGGATTTGGACGGAGCGTAAACTTCAGCAGACTTGACTTTCAAGCTTGACATTGACATTCAATGTGCTTCTTACAATACGGTGATCGCTACCGGTTTTCACCTTGCCGATACACAGAGACATCATCGAATATGCGCTTCTTGTTCATCATGATGAAGTCCACCTCATTTTTGGTGGAACCGTCGGGGCTTATCCACGTCCACTTCCTGGATGGCCGCTTCTCGTAGAAGAAGTTCATCATAAAGAGTCCCTCCTTCTCCATGAAGTCAGCCAGCCTCTGTCCCCGAGGGTTCCGCTGCCCGTATCCAAAAGGCCCCACTCTTAGCTCATCGCTATTCCGCGTGCCCAACTTCGCATTGAAGTCTCCCATCACAACGGTGAAGTGTGTTTCGGATATGCATGGCTTCGGATATATCCTCATACATAGCTTCTACTTCATCGTCTGAGTGTGCCGAGGTCGGTGCGTATACCTGGATGACTTTCAACGAATACCGTTTGCTTCAACAACGAGGTCAAAGTCAAAACCAAACTGTCGACCAGACTTTGACCACATTGTTGAAGAGAGACTTGCGGACGAGAAACCCGACACCACCTTGGGAGAGTTGGATGGTCTGGTGGTTGGTGTTCTCCGGTAGAAGAATAACTTGCCGGAATTTAGGATTATTGTGTCCTGTCCCTGTCTTCGGACTTCTGATAATCCCATCACATCCCAGCGCAACTTACTCAACTCCTCTTCCAGCCCGACCATCCTTTCGTCAGCCCTCAGTGTGCGCACGTTATATGTTGCCAGGGCCAGGTGTCGTGTTTGGTGGGGTTGGTAGCCGGGCGTCTTCCGGGGATTCTTAGCACCCCCTGCCCTGCCGTTACCGTGACCGCTACCGGAGCCACGGGATAGCAGAGCCGCCGGGAACGGGGGCCATCGTTATTTGTGCTTGTCATAAGAGGGGGGGGGGGGGGGGTTGTTTAGTTTCGTATTGTAATTTGTAAATATTGTTTGTGGAGGAGTGAAACTGAAGATGGTATCTTTTAGTATAGATGGTTTGATTTGACTTTCTCTCGTGTCGCGTAACAAGATTGACTTGTTAAAAGCATAGTTTAATTTTATCTAATAATATCCATAGCTTGTAATTTACACAGACCGTTCTGTAGGCGTGTCAAAGTAGTACTATGATTTAGACAAACTGCCTCATTAGCTCAATGTGGTACCTAATATAATTGGCTGCGTTGTTTTCGGTGTTATGGCTATTTATATCCTAAAATCTAGAACCAATAGAATCTGTTCTGTAGACATTGAGATCGATCAATATCTGGGGGGTTATCCGCTATGACACATGAGATTCCTTGCAAATAACGCGTGACGTGTAATATGCTCCAAACGTAAATGCGGGCTTTATCGTGCCACGACATGGAATTAACATGAAATCAAAAAATTGTATTCTGTATGCCACGCGTTAGATTGTTTGTGCACAGTGTTTTCTGTTTTATGACATGCGTGTAACGTGCGTTGTCGTGTTTGTCAAATTTGACAACGGCATACAGAATAGCATTTTAACCCATTCCACGAAGATATCGTAACGCGCCGCGTTACGTGCCTACGTGGTCATACGGAATAAGGGTCCTGTATAGTTCATAAATTAGGTTATAGCTTGATTATGTATACTCTAAGGTACTACATACTACATATATGTGTATTAGACTGTGTTTGAATTCTTTTGAGCTTTTCTGATCCGATATTCCGATCCGAATTCAATTAAGCAAATTAGAGAGACGTACAAATTCTACGAACGTTATACAAAAAATACAGTCTTACAAAGAATACAATGTATGTAAACGCCAGCTCAAAGTTCAATATATCCCCATGACCTTTCAGATAGCTGGCGCCTGACAGTTTCAAGGGTTATAATGGAGTCTAACGGAGCGAGCAAAGCTCTCTTGTTCTCATAGATAAGAAAAGGTTGAAATGGATACAAAAATTATTAAATCGTATAATATATACTATGGAATTTTTAGAATACAATGATGTTCGTACTATCTGATAATAAAAAAAACCGGGCAATGCGAGTCGGACTGCATGAAGGGTTCCGTATCCATTATCTATACAAAAAGTGCAAAATAACGTTAATAGAATTCTGAGAAGTATAGGATATCTACAAAGCCCATGATTATAACTGACAAGTATATAATAATAAATAAATTAATAAAAATACATAAATATTAACAGCTATTATTGCTTGTGATCTCCAAACGCAGTAGGTACCCTAATTGCTCTTCAACTCTACATGAGCTGTTTTTGTTGAGGAGCTCGGGATCTTCAAAAGACATGGCATGATCGTCTCACAAGTACATTGACCACTAAGACCTGTGATTTCAAAACACCCTAATTAAGCTTTCTGAGCTTTTTGTCGTTTTAGAGTTCTGATACCTTAGTGTTTTCATTCCATAATCGGTTGTTCTTTTGTGTGTGGTGTAGAAGTGTAGTGAGCTAATAAATCGACAAGCCAGAGTATACACAATAAATAAATAAATAAATATGTGTGCACATTTCACACAGCGCCATCTAGCCCCAAACTAAGCATAGCTTGTACTATGGGAACCAGATAACTGATACAATACTTATATACTTTTTTTTTGTAAATATATACATAGAATACAATATAACACCCAGACGCAGAACAAACATCTATGTTCATCACACAAATGTTTGTCCCGGGTAGGAATCGAACCCACAGCCCCCAGTTCAGTAGGCAGGGATACTACCAACTGAGCTATCGGGCCCGTCAATGTGACCTCTCTGCGAATAGGCGCCAGCCGTTCAGTCGAGTTTTAATGGGGCCAGTCTTTATAGGCTAGTTGTACAAAAGAAACAGGGTTTTAAAAGAATAGGGTATGGAGTGTACAATACAATTACCTTTACCTGCAGGCTACCGAATTACTATCTCCTGTGCACATCAGTCTTTTGTGAGGCTTGGCCTCCTGAACAATTTTCTTCTGGGGTGGGGTGTCTTCTGCCATTTTGTCACCGCTCATTTAAGGTTTCTAGTTTTCTGTCTTTTCTAAGATCCCCAATTAGCAAAAAGTCAAAACATAGCCCGGGCTTATGTTCTCTATTAGAGAAACTATCAATCTTTGGCATCAAATAACAGTAATGTTATGAACTTCGTCGTTACTTTATCTATTTACCTCAAAAGTCAACACGTTACTCCAATCAGTGGCCGCGAACGATATACTAATTATTGTGCAGTTGTTTTGGCTACGTCCAACCCATTGTACGTCCATTATGTTGGCCACCACCGCTTGGTTCGTCATATTATACTCTTTGTCAGCTCCTTACTGACAGAATTGACTTTATCATCAAATGCGTAAAGATCAAAATCGAATCAAAATTTTTTGTCTTAAAAATCCTATCAAAAATTTCTCAGTCAAAAATATGAAACTTTTGATGTGGTACAGTGAAGAATTTGTGGTATTCAGTGGCTATTAACACAGCAGTATGGCTACTGTGATCGTCAGAGGAAAGGTACGGAACAATGATGTAATACTTGTTTACATTTTCTGCAGTAATGTTACAGGTGATTTTATAATTTAAATACTTAATTTATTTGTTTGTAATAAGAGAAAGAAAAAAACAAAAATAGTAAGAAAATACATTTATTCGAGACATCACACAGCATTTCATTTTTACAAGAAGTTATATACTGATACAAGACAAATCGCATAAAAAAAAAAGAAGAAAGACCGTAAAATACTTAACATAGTTTCTTTTTTATTGGTTACAGCCAAAGTATTTGACCACAAATTGTGTTTGCTCCCGCGTTGTCACAACACAAAATTATCAATGCCATTACCTAAAAGTTAATTATTTTCTAATGAGCTTAACTCAAACTGTATTTGTGGTGTAATTAAGAAAAGAAATTGGATTTGTTAAAAATATTAATTAATATAATTATTACTAAAAATATCGCTCCTTAGATTTCTTGTGTGATAATTTTCTTTTTACAATATGCATTGTGTACAAAAGATTAAATTATGGAGTAAAACATTTGTTATTAAAATCCATCGGCTGCCATTTATTTGCCTATCAATAGACGAAAAGCGTACGAGTGTTGTGCGAATAACATTCCTTGAGATAGGAACACAATAAGGCGTTTCCATTCTTGGTAATTTCAGACATCAGCTGTACATTATGTGACTCAGTCCTGAATGTTATTGGTCAGCACAACGGCAACGTTAAAGTCAGTATATTTATGTTAATAGGAGAGAAATCTAAAATATTTTAAAATGTGTTGTTTAAATTAATGCAAGCTACGAATTTTAAATATGTTTTTAATTTTAACGTTATTCCATTCCACATAAGACTGCAGTTTCTGGGTTAGTTTTGTAGTCATATTTGAAATGATAGAGATAAGGTTATACAATTCATGTTTTCAACCTCCGACCAAGCAGGGAGGTGTTATAAATTCAACGTGTCTAATTGTCTATGCGTGTCTCTGTGGGGTCGTAGTTCCTAACCGTACGAACATATTTTTATACTTATTAATTTTTTCAAGAAGTCTTGATCGAGGGTTTTCTTAGCTGTGGTTCAAGAGACTCCGTTAAGCCACGTGAAGCCTCTTTTCTAGTTGAAGAAGAGAATGGCAGGATTTTCATCTTGTAAAATATCATTCCAATACAATAAACAACTACTTATAGCCCTGGATTTTCTCCAGCGTGTTTATTTTTCCGGGATAAAAAGTAGCTATGCCACTCTGGCCCAAAATCTATCTCAATGCAAAATTAATAATCCCGTTTTGATACTCCATTGCTGTTTGAAAGAAGGTACTAGGTACTCAAAAACCCTTTGCATTTCTTAGTATTCGTACATGTACAAAAATTGGGTGTTAGTTGTGGTGCCAAAACACACTAGTCAGCGTAATTATCACGGCAGGACATTTCTGCTTTTTGGTGTCATATGACATTTTTTTTGTATAATGAACGCAATAAGCACATTAATAACTGTATATAATAACTTGAGAGTATATACAATAGTTTCTATAACTAATGTTATGGTAACAAATAATATTAAAACACTAGCTGAACTGCAGTGCAAGCACCGATCTTCGGTTCGACAAATATATCGAGTCGATAAACAGATTTTATTTATCGATCTAATCGGTAACTTGTAGCATGGATCTAACATCGGTATTTCTTGTCGAAGTCTTTCGAGGGCTTTATTTAGTCGACATCTTATCGACCATTCGTTCGTAATTCTCACAGAGTAACTTTATATTATAGAAAATTCCACAGATTAGGGAAAAAATTGGAGGCTAAAGAAAAGAGGTTAGTCATTCATTCATGAAAAACACCTACTTAAAGGATTTATTCTATTGAAATATTACAGAAAACCATTATTTTCATGTGAAATCCGATTAATTATTGAAGAGGAACGAAATAATAACTATATTGGCCGAAAGGATTTTACCTAATTCATCATCATCATCATCATTAACAGCCTGAAGACGTCCACTGCTGAACACAGGCCGTCCCCCGAGAGCGCCACTTAGAGCGGCTGCTCGCCTCCTGCATCCATCGGCTCCCGGCGGCTTTCACCAGGTCGTCGGTCCACCTAGTGGGGGGCCGGCCTACGCTGCGTCTTCCAGTTCGTGGCCGCCACTTGAGAACCTTTCTTCCCCATCGGTTGTCAGTTCTACGAGCGATGTGGCCTGCCCATTGCCATTTCAACTTGCTAATCCTAAGAGCTACACTTTAGTTCTCCTGCGGATCTCCTCATTTCGGATCTTATCTCGCAGGGACACACCGAGCATTGCTCTCTCCATAGCTCGTTACCTAATTATTCAGTTGCAAATATTTTATCAACCTTATTATTATATTAGATGAAGTGCTTAGTTGATATATGATAGTAAACACATGAAACTTGGAATAGGTGTTTAATACTTTTTTATTTCTTCATGGAAAAACTACGTATGGATTTGACCACCAGCAACTTCTCTCCTGTCCTCTGCAGTGCTAGGGATCTTGATGCAACTGCTCGTGAGATTTTGAATAACTTCTTGCAACAAATCCTGCACAAGCTTGCTTATAGTACCCGTACACACCTACAACAATAAATTTCCATGTATAAGTAGAATAAAATAACAATAATTAGAATAATTTAAGCAAATAGTTTCCGCTTTGGGAAGTACTTACTAATTACTATAACATTCACGGGCAGTCCATTTGATCGGCTCCTTATAGATCGCTCTGAACAACTTGAATAACGGCGAGGGCAATTTCTTTATGAATTCTAAACAGAATCTCAAACTGTTCGTTAGGTAGGCCGAGACAATTATTGGCATCTCTTAGGCACCGCCTATTGATTCTCAAGACATGTTTTCTGCTTACAGTATTAAAATATAGCCAAAATCCAGTTTGAAAATATTATAAATTGGTTATCGAGCAACTATGGAAACCCGATAAAATTCGATAAGTTTGACAAGATTAAACCGATGACAAATGTCAAAAATTAGATCCATGCGTGATTTAGTCGACATAGAACGACATGATCGTTAAGATTTATCGAATTTATAACGAAGTCGATAAAATACATTCCGTGCTACCGATTACGTTTTATCGAAACTTTATGTCAAATTTGACATGAAAATTCGTTAAATATACCGATCGGAAGATCGGTGCTTGCACTGCTGCCCCGGCTTCAAACGGGTTAATTAGTTTTACGCCAATAATGTAACCCAAGGTGTATGTAACCACCTTGGGTTACATTATTGGAGTTTTAATAAGGATCCCTAATATTAAGAAAATATAATATAGCTTGTCACCCGGGGATAGTGTATAGCTTTCCAACAGTGAAAGTATTTTTCAAATCGGTTCAGTAGTTTCGGAGCATATTCAGCGCAAACAAACAAACAATCAAATCTTTCCTCTTTACAATAGGCATGATGACTATAATTTTTTAAAAACATTTTTGAAAAGATAAACATTTGTGAAAACAAAAATAAAATATCTCAAAAAACGACAAAGTTACAAGCATTTTAAAAACGGGAATAGAAAGAGATAGCTCAAACGGCCAGTGACGTCAGAGTACCTCATTACTAAGCTGTGGTAGCTTTACATACAATATCTTTGGCATGTGACGTCAGGAGTGGATTTTTCATAGTAACTGTGGAGGCGCTCTGTTTCGCGAGAAAGGGACAGGAGATGCCCTTATATGATATAGAAACTTTAAAAGCTTATTACACCGTGATTTATTTACCTATTTTACTTATTTTTTTCAATTATTGCATTCATTTTTAATCTTCTTTATGAAAGTATTATTTACATGTTCATTTTTAATAGTAGTCATCATGCCTATTGTTATTATTATTATAAAACATGACGAAAAGGATAACTTAACTACATGCTGTCGACATGAATCATAGGATGGGACATCATTACCATTTTAATATTACTACGGTCGCCCGACGGACGCATTGCGTTGATTTTCTATACTCTGTATTACAAAATTATAAGCCGTCCTTACGCGATTTTTACGCACTAGTGTTTTATAGATTTTGCCGTGTTTTAATTAAGTTTTTTGAAACTTTATTTGTGTTAGTCAATATGACGTACGGAAAGTATTCGCAAATATGGCAAAAGGTAAACTTCCTGCTTGGTTTATTAACTTTAATTTTTCATATATTTCAATAACGCTTTAGGCGGGTTAAAATTCCAGAAAATCTAGATTCCAGATTATCTAAATTCTAGATTATCCTAATAAATAAATAAATATGTCCTTCAGTAAGGAAACGATTTTAGCAGTATCTAATCCATATTACAGGAAAAAATGGTTATAAATTATGTTGAATATTTAATGATAATTAATAATTATTATAAACAATTTTGAATTAGTTAAGTATTTATACTTTCCTCCTCTCCACTACTATAAAACTACACCAACGTCTATTGTAAAATAAAATTTTAATATTAAATTTCGTTAAACACTGTTTTCAGCTTACCATCAGGCAGCTGTTTTTTCTGGTACTTCTATTATGTATAGGTATTTGATTAACAATGAGCAGGTTGATCGGTGTTTTAGTCTGCAAAATAAACGTAGGTAGCACACAGCCAAAAAAAAATCGCTTTGCCTATTCAGAGCTCTGTGGTAGGCAAGACATGTAGTTTACTACATAGTACATAACTACTACTACTACTACAGTCGAAAAGTACGTGTGTTTCGGTTTGAAGGGCGTTGTAGGTAGGTACCAGTGAAATTACTGTGCAAAAAAGACTGTGCCCTAGTTATCACAGCATGGTAATGTCTTGCGCATGCGCAGTGGAAATCCATGAGCTCCATGCTTCATTTTAATCATTGCAACTGTTATGGGCAGCCTACACAAGCTTATTAAAACCAGGCGAACGACTAGCTCGACACGTCATTCATTTATATAAAAATACAACTGACAGGTATTTATTTTTATACGTTCAGAAGATTACTTCTTTATTGTCTGACTTTCCAATGCTAATGTCAGCTAATTAATTATTGTTATAACTAGTTGTTAATTGTTACGTACTTTCACTAGCAAGATGTCTCTCGTGAGCAGTGCTACGTAACCTTAGAATAAATGTACGTAACATTTCGTTTTCGCTTGTATCCTTTTATTATATCGGCGCGAGTAACATGACGCGGTTCGATTTAATGATAAGCATCAACTTACTCTCTTATTGATAAAAGCTTTATACAACTAATGTTGGGGCTGAAGAGATCAGGGCCATTATTCTGTATCGATTCCTTACTTCGAAACCACGCGAATTCCTTGTCTTACATAAGAAATCTGCAAAACTCTGTTCTCTATGAAATGAAAACCAAACCGCGCGAAATGAATTTGGAATTGGCGCGATTTGATCTGTCAAAAATCACATGTTTTACCGAGACGCGTTCCGAAACATCAACACATCAAAAGACATGACCACTTATGTCAATATATTTTATTCATAATAAAAATAACTTAATATAAAGTGAAAGTATTCCTAACGTTGTGACACGGTTTGAACTAGACAAGATAACGACGTGGTTTCGTATCGTGTGGAATCTGTGTTTCCATAGAGAATAACCGCCCTGGGTCTTCATTTATGGTGGCTTAACTTGAATGTCTCGCCCTCACTGATAAATTTTTATTTAGCTAAGAATCGGCAAATTTAGGTTCTACTTAAAATAACATATAAATTATTATTAAAGTAAACTACACTAAAACTAAATACTACACCTAAAAACTAAACCTAAAATTAAAACATTATAATAAATAAAAATCACAGATTATCAAAAAGACCCTGATAAATTGATTTTCGATATGGTTTTGTACATGTTTTGTTTCGTTCTTGTTTTAATATATATAATTATGCTCATAAAAACTGTACCAAGCAGTATTACAGTCCTCTAAAGATTTTCGCAGCCTCTGGGCATGCGATCTAAGCTCGGTTGAAAGAGCGTCTGATCGTGAGTTGAAGTTGAAAGGCGCGTGTTAGAATCTGCCGGTAGCTGAAATGTTTAAGAACTTAATTTTTTTTTGTTCGTATAATCTACTTACGCCTTTTGCATATTAACCTAACTGTAGTAGACCCAAAGTGGTTATAAAGATCTCAATATTCTATCCATAAAAATCGCAATTCCTCATTTATTTATATGACATTAATGTCCTGCCCTGACATTTAAGCATGAACTTTACGCCAAATATCAACATGATTAGGTGTAGTAGTCGGGTTATGTACATGTACATAACCCACTTGACTGTTATATGCTTTGGCTGTTAAACAAGAGTCATCGTTCATTGACACTTGATTTTATACATGCTAACTTAGTATGTCTCCAATAGATAGTCCTGGATTGTGACTGGATTGATTGCTACAATGTTTTTATTTTGTTATTAACCTTCGACAAAAATAGAGGGATGTTATTAGTTAATTAGAGTAAAACGTGGCCTTTACATATGGACTCGTTCTGTTTATTTTCCTGTTATGCTGACTGGAAATAAATAAGGTGACTTGTGGAAGCTAGAAGGTGCAGAAAAGCGCGTCCTGAGATTTCTTACAATATCCTTATCACCTGTGCGTGGCCTTGTCCGAATTTCATCCATAAAGATATGTTTAAAATTTAAGCTTTTTATGCTTTTTTGTTTTAGTTATTGCGGTCAATTTTAATTTAATACCTTCAGCCGTTCCTTAGGAAAATAGACAGACAAAGACAGACGACCCTAAACATAATAGCAGCTTCTAAGTAACCAGTCCCTATTCAATGATTGAAAATAATATGCCAATATATTATTTTGCGTATCAGTAACTATAGTGCCTAAACAACGTGAACACTAAGAAATGTTAGGTATTTCCGTTTATAGTTGTTTTGTTCTTGAAAGTTAGCAAACGTTGAAATACAGGCGAGTTTGCTTATTCATTCCAAAGATTTCTAAAAGGTTCGTTAGTTACGCTAAAGTATTAGTTATGCTAGTTGTTGAGAAAAATTAAAATCACTGCCAGGAAACACAGAACACAATAAACATTAATTATTTCTACGTAGAAATTGAGGTGCGTGAAAAGAACGAAAATTACAAGGTTGTCAATATAAGAGGGGGCAATTATAGCGTGAAGTTGAATCTTATTTTGGTGTCCTTCGTTGTCTCGTACCCGATTATAAGGACTTTCCATATTTATCTACTTATCTTAATTTTTCTAATAAATGCTGATATTAATGAGCCATCTACGTCCAAAATAAGACAATCTGCAAAACGTGGATTCACCCGCGGTTTAAAAGTTCCGAGCTATGTTAGTTTACTGTATCTAGAGTCTAGGTGATTTATATCAGTCTAGGTGATCTATATCATATCCGCCATTTGTACCGAACAGGCAGTAGACAGACAAAAACCGAATGAATATAAATGCAAAATCATCCAGTTGCGAGATAATATGGTTAAAGTTTCAAGTCTCTTGCTATACGGATTTACACGAACAGATAGACAAATAAGCAGACAAGAAAGCGAGTTAATCAGTCTCTAAACTCCACAATAGACATTTTTACCTAAAATTATGTTATTAATTTAATTAGGTACGTTATAAGTTTTTGTTCTTGTTTCAGGACTCGTGCCGGCTGGTCGGCGGGTCCAAGTTCTACGAGATGATGGACGATCCAGGGTCGGCACAGGCGTCCACTCCGTCTCCAACTGAGAAGCACGATTGCATGAAGCCCATTGATAGCGAAGATGAAGGTACATGCGACTCTTTAGCTATAAGTTTATATTTACTGACTTTTTAGCTAATTTATTGGCATGCATTTAACTAAGTATTGGCGCATATATTTTTCTCCATTACTAAAGAGTACTTAACTTATGAACGCCAATGTCTGCGGTGTATTTTGCTGTATACTGAACATATTTTTTTGAGAATGCTGGGAATGCCTTTTTACGCCAACAAACAACGAACGAATAAATAGCCCCTATTGCAAATATCTAATCTTTACGTGTGAAACAGTGAATCTTTGGAGCCAATAAAGTTCTAACACAATCTATAAACCAAATATAAATTACACCTCCAGATATCAGGGACCTGAATCACCCATGTAGTCATCCACCAGCGTATATCTAGATAAAGGACCTGTTACGTAAGCACTAACAGGCGCATAGTGCGTAACTTCCGTTTGCGTCAAAGAGCGTCGAGTCTGAATGCAGTACAGGGTAATCGTCAAGGATTGGATGCGTGAAACATAGAAATGTTTAACGCCTTTAGTTCTTGCCGCGCTTGGATTATACCTCTGAGGGTGATCTTGCGATGCACACCTAATTAACATATTAATATTTTACTTTTCTGCCAAGATTGTCTAGGTCCGCTTTGCCAATTATTCTGCCGCCAAGAAGTACAAGCACTGCTGTGTTCCGGTTTGCTGGGCAAATGAGATTTTCTGATCTGATTTCACAGTATGACGTGCGCAGTGCAGGGTCACGTGAAACTTTATTAATTTAGAGTTCCCAGTGACACTGTAATCTGTTATGGGCAGTCGTGACGCTTAACATCTGGTGAACGAATGGCTCGTCACGTCATTCGTTTACAAAAAAATATTTTTATATTTGCTGTGTTTATGATTCTTAGTTCATAAGTTTATGCATTTCAAAATCAATAATAATTTCTAGAGGCTAAATCAATTTATTATACTTATTCATAATCGTAATCAGAAGCGTCCGCGGTTTTAAAATCGGTAAGTATACAGGGCGGGGCTTTCTATTCTTCGTTTGACGTCGATTTATTTATTATTGAATAGACGAAGTTCCGCTGTCTTGTGGTTTGCATCATCGATACTCTTTTGTTACTCCCAACTATGCTGTGGGTGAAGAGTGAAGACGCAGTCTCATATTATGTAATTCCCTCAACTTTTTAATAATCAAATCAAATTATTTACATTAAATCATCAATATTAATATTTTTACTATTGAAACAGAATATTACGGATGTTTTCAAGTCTCACTATAGGTCAAGTCTTTTTGAATTAGCATTTTATAAATTAATATTATGCATTATCCCGTATGAAAATTATGTCATATTTAGGATAATGGAATATAATGTGGCATAAAATGTAATTAAATAAGATTTGATTTTATACGTATTTTGATCGCCGTTGTTTAATATTAGTTTAGATAAATAAACGTATAAAACAACTTAAAAGAAAAAATCTGATTCACTCTTTTATTATCATAGGACACAACTTGTGAATATTTTTATTTCTGTTTTTTTTTTATAGGTAAACTTTATAAAGAGGAATTCATCAGGAAATACTTGGCCTAGAGTGGTTCATGAAAGAATGGGATGAAAGACATTGAGAGGAAGCTTATGCCCACACTGGAATGAGTTGCCAAACTACCTAACAAGGCTGATTCAAAATTAGGCAGCAAATGGCGGCATTTACAAATTTTGATACAACCTCTTTTTGAGACATCCTATTTTCCCTCCAGCAACTGTAATGCTCAGGATAATAATAACTTCAGTTTCAGATGTAGACCAAGAGTGCACAGTTTTCAGTGGCGTCAGCTACCTGGGCGCTCAGAACATATCAGATCCGAAGTCCGAGAGCGACATTCAAAGGATCATGAAGGAGCTCAGCTCTATGCCGGAGAGTCGGGATGGGATCGCCGTGTCGATATCTATACCTGTGTGCTCACAGGGACTTGTTGTGTAAGTGAATATCAATAATAACACTAAAGAAATTAGTGTATAGGGTCCATAGTCGTGTGTGCAGGCAACCATTCTGCCGTCCAAAATTTCCGTACCTACTGTTATACAAACCCAAAGGATTTACCATCTAGTGCCTGTGTGAAGCACTAAACAACCAAAAATACATCACTCTTGATATCAAATTAAATATTGTCTTTTTAGTTTTATATTTTGTACAATAGGATAGATACCAGACTATCAAACAGTATGCTAAGTGATGCTTAAGTGGTTTCTTCTATTTATGCCTAAGAAGCTTCTTACGCGCCCCGCAGTTTCATCCGCGCGTCTATATTATTATCTTTAACACCCCATTTTACACCCCTAAGCCGTAAAAGAACGACACCCTCCAAAATATATCAATCATCTACGTTCAGCGGCTTGACTGCACATTACCTGTCAGTCAGCCACCTCCAAAAGTAGGCAACGCACCGGCAATACCCTCGAGTAGCAGATGTCCATAGGTGGCGCTGACCACTTACTATTATAATTGTTCACTTATCAAAACAAGTCTGGACCTTATTGATAGTAGATTCTTCCAACAGCCTCTACCAAGCGGACTCCAACAGCGTGATGACACGCTACGCAGTCAAACGCATATCTTTCTACGCTCGAGGCGCGGCCGGGTCGCCGGTGGCTTCCTGCTTCGCATTCACATGGTCTCACGGCGAGACGAAGGAATCTGCGGTGTACAGGTGCCATGTGTTTAGATGTCACATCGCTGAGGCCGTCAATCAGGTTTCAAGTGAGTTGGATTTTTTTACTACCCTCTTGCATCGTTTCACACGTGGACTGCAGAATTAACATACTTACCTTAGTACTTCGATGCCAAAGCGCGATGGAACATTCTACAAATTTTAGGCTGAAAACTTCCAGCAACACCGAACATGAATGACAAAAATTAAAAGCAGACATTTTGGGAAGTGGTCTGTTATGTAGGTACCTTAAGCGACGGAAATAGCTACTGAATCCGCCAAGTACTATTAGCAAATAAACAAAAACGGTTGAATACCAGTTAAGACTCTTTTAAGTGTATTTTAATGTGGAAATCACGAATTCGGTATACGATAGAACCTGCGCAGACCTAGACATTTAGAATATTACATAAATTTAGAACTTGACAGTTTCTTAACGGGCTAAATGCTTAATTAGTTCCTTAACAGGAGTGCAGCTATCGGATATATAAAGGTTTTCAGTCACTGAAGTCTGTTTAGACAAGTCATGTGGTAGTGGTACATCAATTCCAAATCATAATAACATACACAATACGGTCCGCCAATTGAAAACAATCATGTGCTCCGATTTAGCATTATTGGGGCAGCAGACTTTGGTCTTATTTAGGTAGGAAATAGGTCAAGATTAAAGTAATTTATTTATATTAGTGTTTATCAGTCAGGCTTTGATATCTCTATTGTCAGAATTTTACTCAAAATTTTAATTACCGTGTGGTACCATTTTTTTTCACTAGGTTTCTTTTCTTTCTTTCTTTTTTACAATAAACCTTTGAAATATGGAGAGGATGGCAACATCAGTAGAGTCGTGTGAAATATTGTGGATTTGGGCTTGTTTCTAAAAGGTCCTACCTAAGTTGGTTATTTAAACACCTTTTATGGCATACCAATAAAAATACATCATCATCATCAACAACAATTTGAAGACGTTCACTGCTGAACATAGATAGATAGATAGATAGATAGATATTTCTTTATTGTTTCACCAATGAGATATACAATACACAGGAATACAACATAGGCCTCCCTCAGAGAGCGCTGCTTGCCTCCTTTATCCATCGGCTCCCCGCGGCTTTCACCAGATTGTCGGTCCATCTAGTGGGGGGCCGGCCTACGCTGCGCCTTCCGGTTCGTGGTCGCCGCTCGAGAACCTTTCTTCCCCATCGATTGTCAGTTCTGCGAACGATGTGGCTTGCCCATTGCCATTTCAACTTGCTAGATTTAACGGCTATATCGGTCACTTTATTTCTTCTGCGGATTTCCTCATTCCTCATAAAAATATATGAATTGGACAAATAACTGGTGTTCCAATCTCACTGAAAGTGATACGAGCGAGGCGGGGTTTAGGTATTTTTCGTACAATTTTTCTCCTTTATTATCATCGGTACCACCTAGGCACCTACACAGTAGCCATAGCAAACAAAATTATAAGCACGAGCGTAACTTGCGGTTTTAGTAACGAAAAAGGCGATAGACGAATCAATTTCTTCAAGGCTAAAGATGAGTCAGCTTGGTTAGTTCGATGGTTACGAGCCCGACTCAAGGGTTGACTCGCCACACTTCAATGCACTAGTTTAACTTTATTTTGGGTATATTTGAACACTGATAATAATATGTTATATTGATGTGGTTTTGTGGAGCTTTAGTTGCGTCCCCGGTTTCACCCGCGGTATAGTATCCCATGTGTTAATTCAGTGTATAAGCTATTTGAATTCCAAATTTCATCCAAAATCGGTTTAGTAGTTACTGAGATAGAAGGTAACAAGCATTCACACGCACAAACTTTCGCATTTATAATATTATAGGATTAATAACCTTTTAAATATCTTTATTTGCATAAATAGTTTGTTTAAAATTCAGTTTTTAATGTATTAATTTGTTTGTGTATCTACGTAAGATGTAAACAACACATCACTTTTCCACATTGATTTCCTTTTCTGAATTTAATATTATTTATTTTGACATGTTTCTTCAAGCATCTATAATTAAATAATTATGTATGGTAGGTGTACTCACAAAATAATGTTTTAAAAATTATAAACCTCTGTACGTGTGTATGTTGTGAGTCTGTGAGTCAACCGCCCATAGTCATGTGCATCTATTGTTTGATACCTGATAACAGGATGTGTGTGTTGCTCTCGCGTACATATTCTGTGCCTTGTGATTTCAGGTCACTTTGTTTCAGAAATCGTTTACAGGCAAATCATCAAAATTAAGCATCATTATATAGATGTAGGTAGAGTGTGATTCAAAGTCAATGGCGGCTGTGAAGTGAGCTACAAGCCCTTTGCAAGCTGCACTTACCGCTTATATCTGCCCGCGTACAGATAATTTTTGCTACTGCGCAGCGATCCGGGCCGACTTCACAGCTGCCATTTATATTTATACTTCAAATAGCTTTAATCATTGAATTTAAATCACAATTTACTTACTATTACTAGGTACTTAAAATTTCTGTTGAATTAATTTAGTTATATTATCACAAATGTAATTATGATAGAAATCATTGGGTATATGTATAGTAGGATTACAATAAAACGGCATTTTCAGTATATAATTTCTTTACTTTGAAAATTGTAGAGCAGCAAACAAAATAACAAACAGTACCAATGTAAATATCTCACGGATTTATTTATCTTATTGATTACCCCGTCACGTATTATCACATAGTACAGAACTAACCTATTCTATGTTCAACTAGCGTGTTTTATAGTCTTACAATGCATTCGACAAACGACTTCCATATCGGGATCGAAATGTAAATCAGAATACGCCCGCGCGTCATTGTGAGCGCTCGTTATCGCACCGATTCGACGTCTGGTTTTTTCATAAACTCGTCGACTTTGACAGATGATGTTTGTTTTGTTATACATTACATTTTTTTGAATAATCTAAATTTTAAGTTTATTGATGGTTTTTTTTAGTAATGAGTGCAGAAACTAAAATCTAACTAAGTGAAGTGTAATAAAAAGTGTTAAAGTGAGTTAAAAATCAAGGCTTACCCAATTTTAAATTAAGTTTTGGTGGAATACTCCTTTTTGGTATCTATTGTCAATTTGCCAGTGAAGTGCTTAACGTGTGAAAATAACCAATTGTGTTTTATATGCGTTCTTTCATTGTATTTGGACGGTCGTAGTTTGTCAGGTGTGACAGGTCGCTTATATACCTATTCACTAGTACTTAATACATATACGAGGTTTCCGCCCACTCGACGTTTTTGTGTTAATTCGGTCATATTTATATTGACTTGATTGTAATCTCGAGTTCATATTATGATCATATATTAGGGTTCATAATTATGATGTATTTTTAAAGGATTCATTTAAAGCTTTACAGTTTTTAAATATTATTATGTCAATGGCAAGGATCGAATGTGGCTCAGCGGCGGTAGCCTGTGCGAACCCGACGTACCCAGGTTCGAATCCGGCTTGGTTTTGCACTAATCGTTTTAAGTTATGTGCGGATTTTACACCAAATCTTACTACGATGAAGAAAAAAATCTTGAGGAAACCGGCTTGTTCAAGAATCACATAAATCAAACACGTGTGACACTCGCCAAATCGCATCTGGCCAGCAGATACTGCCTTCTAAATTCTAATAAATAGTGGGAACGATTATTACTGCATTACCTATTATTAACCGACGGGTGGATATGCCAGCTTCCATGGAAAAATGTTCGTACCCCTTTATCATCAAAGTTTGTTAAAAGCATTAGAAGTAGGTACTTTTATAGTATTATTGTTGTTTTATCAGTGTCTACCTATAGCTCTTTAATAATATCCATCGGTCAATATAATGGAAACAAAATTCAGCAGCTTAACTTAATTGCGCGTTATTATAAAGTTAATAAAGGCAGATCACTGGGTAATCATGCCCAGTGACTGATACGGCCTTGACCGAGCAATGGTCTTGGTTCAACTCTGTAGTTTCGTAACTACGTACTGTTTAATAATTAATGTACAGTCTGCAGTAAAATATAGTAAACAAACTAGTGATTGAATATTTGCAGCACCCTTATCGCGTAACTATTCTGAACATGGACTTCGCCTTTCATCCTGCACGCGCAAATTCGCAAGTTCGCGAGTGCGAGCAAGATAGCACACGATTACGATGCCAATTAGACTAGATTATTTTGGAAGTGATTGTATTTAATAACTTTTGTAACTGACTGTACCAATAAAGGGCACGGCTTTGACATAATCACAGTGCATTTATTCATGGTTTGTGAACATTAGGGCTAAAACAGGTCTTTGTATCGGTGTTATTGGGAAATTATAATGTTAAAAGGTTAAATGAGATCTATGCGTGCACAGTTTATTCGCGCATTTTGATTAATCTCCATTCGAAGTTGTTAAGGTCGATAATTGCCTATTTTCAGTGCATTGTGTAAAAGGTGCCTCACGTTTTGATTTCGCGTATGTACTGTTTATTTGCCGAAAGTTACGTCTACATATTTAATCTTACTTTTATATGGGTTACATAGTATGTATTCCAAAGCAGTTACACATACAGATCTTGTTAAAATCTCAGATTGAAATGCTATCAAATATCTGTTTTGCTCCAGGCTGTTTCGCAAAAGCCTTCGAGCGCATTCCACGGTCAATGGCGTCCTCTTTGGTTGGAGACTTGAGCGCAGCGCCATCTATGACTGGCTCCCTAACTGAAGGACTGGGGCCAGCCGCGCCGCCAATGCAGCTAATGCATGTTCTGGAATGTACTATTGATATCAAGGAGACAGACGCTAAGGTATAGTCACAGAATACTGAATACGTTACGTATAGTCGTCAATTGTTTTACTATAAACTCGTGCCGCCATATATGGCTGTCTCTGAAGGAATTTGTTTATGTAAACTTGAAGCCACAGCATGGAAACACGGTGCAACTCTCACTTGTTTTGTATTACAGCATATTATGGTCACACTTCTCCTATAATAGGGTTTTAGCCTCGACCGAAAATGCACCGTTCCAGTGTTGAATTAAGTCTCATTTTCGATTGCAGGGTACCTTCAGTCACGTGCCTAAAGAGCGGCTCGGGTTCAAACTGCGCGGCGGCATCGACAAACAAGTGACGATCAACGTGCAACAAGTCTCAAACAATATTCACACTGATGCTGAGGATCCACAGGTAAATAAAACTCTTATATAAATGTCTTAGCATTGAATAACTGCTGAGATTACTTCGGGAGAATTGACAATTGCTTTTTTGTGCTATTAGATTATTTTTTGTTGCTTAATACTGTCTGCATAGCATACAGCTTTCATCGAACACATTTTTAACCATTGTAATGGTTTTCAGACTACCTACACCGGGGGCCTATACATTGAAAGATGCTTTGGCATATTACTCGCTCCCGGTAGGAGCGTTAAACATTCCGATATGAGACTGCTTGAAATGGTAAGTTCGTTAGAGCAGGGCGGAAAATATTTATCATTACGTTTTTTCAATGACAATTAGATACTAAGGCCGACTTGCGCGTTCACTCTAATCTCGTGTTACCTGAATAAATGCCTAACTCGGATTATTTCTGTATTTTATCTTGCACGTTAGAAAATTGACCACTTATCCCGTTATATATTTAACCCGGGGGTAATTTGACATGTTGATCCTTAAGCGGCTTTCACATACTTGGCAAACAGCGAACATCAAATAGCAAACACGAACTTGAGGATGGGTGTGTGTGTATTTTTATTTTGGTGTTTGCCTGTTTGCAAACACACATGTATCACTGGCAAAAACCATTGATCGGTATCAGTGTCGGAATTGTGCATAGTTCTAAGGATTTGACAAATACGTTTGTCGAACGACAAAGCTGTTTGTGATGTATTCAAACGTTTGACAGTAGTACGCGCGTAGGGTTGCTAACCATACATTAATATATAGAACTGCACTATATTTCAAGGCTGTGTGCTAAACGCTGTGCGCAACTAGTAGGTTCTATATATCTCTTCGAATACTGCCCGCGAATAATTGAGATTATTCGCTGCGGCTTAAATAAAAGAGGTAATCAGTATCCTATGTGTTCCAGTATCCAGCATAAAATATAAGCTATAGCTAGCATGCTACTCCTTCGATCGCATCGTCACTTTCAAGTTGCCTGTTGCCAAGTTTCAATATGCGGTCAGTAGCTATGCCAATATAACCTTCTTCATTTAAGGCCTCACTTATAAACGCCGCTTAAAGTTAGCTATTGCTTAAAACCTGTCAACTTTTGACTGATTTGAAATGTCACGCGGGAAAACACTGACTAACTTTAAGCGGCATTTATAAGTAAGACCCTTAAAGTAATGTCGTTCCTGCTTTCTATTCCCGCCATATTCACACGAAGGAAATTCCGATATGAATTTAAAATCGCGGAGAACAAAGAAACAGATAGTAATAAATAATCCGTTTGATTTTACTTAATGCATATTTTATGATACTTTTAATTAAAAAAAAAGACATTAGATAGTGTTTATAAAAATGAATATTTGATAAATAATATATTTGTTTATCTTTTGTTTTTTATTATATTAAAAAGATGCTATATATTTCTCCGAAAAAAAATGTTGGCAGCCCTAACACGCTCGTCGCCTGCCATTTTTGCCCATCCATACTTAGCATTTTTGACTATCCTGTGGATGCAGTGTATGTGTTGAGTAATTTGTGGTCGGTGTTTGGGGTACTAGGTGTTTGTGGCAAACATCAAGCATGTAGAGGCGGCTTTAGGTATGTACGTTTTATAAGTTTTAAATTGACACTGGCTGAAAATGTTCTATTGATACCTCTCCAAGAAGTTCTATAATAGTACTTATATTCCATACTAACTGGAACAAGCACTTCGAACAGAAACGATAAGTTTTTCGAGAAGTTTTTTTTTGTGTCTCGAGTTGTGAATGAGTTTAAAATAAAGTAGTAGGCCCGCAGTTTCATCTCTTCAATCACATAAGAACCGTGTGTAGCATAGGATGCTTAAACAGCATGTGCTATGAATACAAACAACAAAGGTACATTACATACATAGGACTGCTAAAGGCATGCCTAGCTCTTCCTCCGGTAGGTGGTATATTCCCAGTTGCCCCCACATGGATCGCCCCCAGTTAAGTACATGCATGCTACAGCTTCTAATTTTACTAAATCTGATAAAATTTAGTTGATTAATTTACGAAGTAACGGTATTATGCTATCCCATAGAAAGTATGATTTCTGTGCGATTGACTACTGTATTGTTTTTTAGTACAGTTTTAGTAAAAGTAAGTAGGTAAGTCAATTTTACCTAATTTCATTATTTTACATTCATCGATAATTTACGAAGTTGAGTTTATTATGCATGTAGAATCTGGTTGGTGCTCGTGAAAATGAAACGATGGGGGGCTTGAGGCAGCAAAGTATTCTATATTTTCCGACAAAACTATTTTTAAATATTAACACCGCAGAAAAAAACTCTCAGGTCTTCCATTCACATCTTGCATGTCTCTCTTTCTTCCTTCGTTCATAAACTCTCACACCTTTTTTACATTTAGATTGTCCGTTCATAAACTTTATTAGTTTTTTAATCCTACATGTATTCCCATGAAAACAGGTTAACTACCTCCGATAATAAGGCATAAGAAAAAGACAGACTACTCCATGGGTGACAACGTACTATCTTCCTCAGACCACGTTTCTCTCCAAACACGATAGTCTAATGTAAATTTTACGGCATTAAAATTAAAGTTTAGTTTTGTATAATTTACGATGCTATGAGCTTATTCCAGTTAGTATAGAATATGTATACCTTGTACCTTTCAACTTCAAATACATAAGTCAGGTGTAATTTTGTTTTACTCTGTGCATTGAGCCGGAGGTTTACCAACTTAAAGCCCGTCACACACGTAGCTATAATATATATTAATATATTTATAGCTAGACATATTACCTTATGTTTTCTATACAAATTCTCGAGGGACCGCACACGCAGCTATAATATATATTTCTGTGACCAACCTATACCGTAATATATATTATGGTATATTTTTATATTATTGTATATTAATATATATTATGGTATAGCGAGACATATTTTGAATGTACAGCATGTTTCAATATATCCGACGCGCTCCTCGGACGCTTCTCCCCTCTTACCATTCCTGCCACTTTGCCTGGGGGTCTAGCAAAGATCCCAAATGCTAACGCTATCTCCAAAAATGTATTGAAATGACATTAATCGCTTATTTTTCCACAAAAGTAAGCGTGTTCCGAAATGTCATTCTAGTACATTTTGGAGTTAGCCCGAAGCTTTTGGGATCGTTCGGGAAAATTTGGCGATAGCGTTAGCGTTTGGAATCTTAGCTAGACCCCCTGGGCCGCCTCCGCCCGACCAGTGTGGTCAATTTAGGCGATATATCGCCATTTAGTCTACTCGGGACTAGGCATCGGCGATGTAAAAATCTGATTGGCGTCTGGTCACTTTTTATACTACCTCAGGTACAAGTCATTTAAATTAGCCAAATTATAAATAAACTACTTTTCATAAAAACTATATCCACCTTATTAGGAGTGTGTGATATTAATCGGAATGGTCGTCTGAAGAACTATCAAGTAAATCCAATAACAATGCACTTTTTGTTGAATTCATAATTACCTACTGTGTTTTGAAATCAACCTTTGTTACAAAACACGTGTAAACGCTAGGCCGACCATCAATGAAATGAAGGAAAATATATATATTATAGCATCGTCTCCGTGTGTGGTAGCTTGCTATAATATATATTATAGTACGGTATATTAATTTATATTATTGCTACGTGTGTGACGGGCTTAACCCCTGTCAATATTCCGAACGTGCAAGAGAAAATGTCTGGATATTTCTGTTTACCAACTTAACTCGAATTACTAGCTCTGGGTTAGGTATTCAGTTATAATTTTAAACCGAGAACGTGCAAGAGGGCCTAAGTAGCATACGTAAAATTTCTGAATCTGAAACAAAAATAAAAAAAAATGAGTTCGATTTTTTTGAAAATACATTCTAAGCTAAGGCATAATTCAAGCTAAAAGGATAGGTTATGCAGTACTCGTATAATCGGATACCACCTTCTAAGCCAAATAAACTAGCTAGTAATCAGAATTGAGCTGGAAAACGAATTCTTTAAGCGGGCGGACTATAATCCTTCCATTCATTCTGTCATTCATTCACTCAACCGTTCTCGTTCATTCTATTCTAGGTTAGCGGGTCCTCTGGTGGCTCAGGTTGCTCGGTGTGCGCGTTATGGAACGCCGGGGAATCCGCCCTCGCAGCATTTAACGTAGCCAGTGGTGATGGAGCACCCGCTTACATGTCTCTGGCTTTGGACCTCGTTATAAGAGGCATTCCGGACCCGTTAAGGTAAACTAACATTTTTAAAAAGACGAAAATATGGGCATGGCTAATGGCTTGTATGTAAAAGATTGTCAATAATGTTTGCTAATGAACTTCAACTCTCTAACTCGTCCTACTTGTTACAGATTAGTTATTGAAACTCCATTGAAAATATTCCCGCCTACAGAAAGGTTTTGGTATTATTCCAAGAGGCCGCTAGTACAACAGTTCTACATTAACTTGAAAGAGGTAAGAAGAACGACTCCTTACAGTGATTTATCAAATTGAATTTATAGCAAACATGGTAAACTATGGTCCATAAGAATTTGTCAAACTAATCTATAAGCCAGACTGCAAAAGCTTAGCTACTACTAGTTTCATGTCTACTACGATTATCAGATTTGTTAATTCTTTCACTTATGTATTCAAATGCGGTGTTCCATTTAGGGCTCCGCATCTTCCAGACTTCCGTTACTTTGTCAGTAAATATACTTACTTTAAAAACCCTTGACAATAATATCCTAAAAATTTTACAATTAAAAATCATATTTACAAACAACTCTTATGAAAGCTCACCAAATACCCGTAAACACCCGTATATTTTGTTCCCAGTGCATAGATGCAACAGGCCAGCTGCAATACGAAGTGGCTAGTATCGAGACGTCAGGAGAGTTGGATCGATCTCGGCTCAACTTGCCGCTGTCACTGTCCAGTCTACTGCCCTCACCACTGTCTGCTGCGCCCGCGCCGCCTTCCCCTTCTGAACCTGATTCAGGTAAGTAGATGTAATTCTGCAGAAGTGTGTATAAAGTGGCAGGAGTGTGAATAAAAGTTGCAGGAGTGTGGATGATAGCTATAGAAGGGTGGGCAAAAGTTACAGAATTGCGTATGAAAGTTGTACGAGTATGGGGGAAAATTGCAGGAGGATCAATAAAAGTTGCAGTAGGGTTAGCACGGACGGTAGACAAACTTGTCTTCCTCCTGTTTTACCCCACTTGACAGTAAATTGTATGAATAAATTGACATAAAACGGGGAAAGACAATTTTGTCTACCGTGCGTGCTAGCCCAGCAGGAGTATGGTTGAAAATTTCCGAAGTCTGAACAAGTTGCAGAAGTGTGGATAAAAGTTGACGAAGGATGGACAAGTTGCCGAAGTGTGGGGAAGTTGTAGGAGTTTTGATAAAATGGCACGAATGTGGATGAAAGTTGTAAGGGTGTAGGTAGTTAATAGGCATGATGACTACTATTAAAAATGAACAAGTAAAAATTACTTTCATAAAGAAGATTAAAAAGGAATACAATAATTGAAACAATAAGCAAAATCGGTAAATAAAACGCGGAGTAATAAGCTTTTAAAGTTTCTACAGGAGGCATCTCCTGTCCCTTTCTCGCGAAACAGAGCGCCCCACAGTTACTATGAAAAATCCACTCATGACGTCACATGCCAAAGAAAGCTACCACACCTTGGTAATGAGGTACTATAATGACATTCCTGTGACGTCACTGGCCGTTTCAGCTATTTCTTTCTATTCCGGTTTTTAAAATGCTTGTAACTTGGCCATTTTTTGATATATTTAATTTTTGTTTTCACAAATGTTTATCTTTTGAGGAATATAATTAATTAATCAAAAAAAAAATTGTCATGATGCCTATTACGGTTATAGGAGTGTAGGTAGTTAATTATGATATGGTTCGGAATAAAAACAAAATTTCCCGTTTTTGTTTAGATGGAGATGAACCTTTATTAAGCGGCACAGGTGAAGTGTCCAAGGACTGCGGTGAGGACGTTCTCGTTAATTGGGCACAAGTATTACGAAGGTAAGTTATTTGTGGTTATTCACAAATTGATACAAAACTAGAAAGGCTATGGTGCTACTGTTCACATACTATGTGCTGAGTTTAGACAAAAGGTAGGGAACTATTGGTCTAAACGTCTAATTTGTTTATTTGAAGAATTTTTCAAGCAAATCGCAAGTCAGAAAATTAAAAAAAAAAAAAAACGATATTGTCGTCATCGTGCATAACCTGAAGACGTTCACTGCTGAACATGGCCCCCAGGAAGCACAGACTCGAGCGGTCGCTCGCCTCCTGCATCCATCGGCTCCGCAGTTTTCACCAGATCGTCAGCCCACCTGAGCCACTATTCTGTATCGATTCCTTACTTCAAAACCACGCGAATTCCTTGTCTTACATAAGAAATCTGCTAAACTCTATGAAACGAAACCAAAACCGCGCGAAATTTATCTGGCCGGTTATTCTCTATGAAAACACAGATTCCACACGATACGAAACCACGTCGTTATCGTGTCTTGTTCAAATCGTGTCACAGCGTTAGATATACCTTCACTTTAAATTAAAGTTATCTTTATTTTTAATAAAATATTTTAACATAAGTGGTCATATCTTTTGATGTGTTGATGTTTCGGAACGCGTCTCTGTAAAACATATGATTTTTGACAGTTCAAATCGCGCCAATTTCAAATTCATTTCGCGCGGTTTTGTTTTCGTTTCATAGAGAATAGACTTTTGCAGATTTCTTATGTAAGACAAGGAATTCACGTGGTTTCGAAGTAAGGAATCGACACGGAATAAAGGCCCTGGAATTGGCGCGATCTGAACTGTCAATAATCATATGTTTTACCGAGACGCGTTCCGAAACATCAACACATCAAAAGATTTGACCACTTATGTCAATATATTTTATTCAAAATAAAGATAACTTTAATGTAAAGTGAAGGTATTTCTAACGCTGTGACACGATTTGAACAAGACACGACAACGGTTATTCTCTATGGAATCTGTGTTTCCATAGAGAATAACCGCCCTGGTGGATTTGTTAGCTACTTATAGAATCAAATCTTTCCCCAGTTGGACCGGCGCTAGGCCGCGTGCGTTAAATCACTTGGTTCGCGTGGGCGTTCCCGAAGCGCTTCGTGGTGAAGTTTGGCTGAGGCTAGCCGGCGTCGACCAGAACGATAAGCTGATGGAGACTTATCGGACGCTTATTAGTAAAGTGAGTACGTTACTTTGCGGTTACACCATCACATAATCCAATAGAGACGGGCCCGATAGCTCAGTTGGTAGTATCCCTGCCTTCTGAACTGAGGGCTGTAGGTTCGATTCCTACCCGGGATATGTATAAATTGGTTGCATCATGAATACTCTGATTTTCCGACTGATTTCGGACAATATCTTTTATCTAACCTTTTAGGGAGAGATTCAACTTCAGCGTCTCTATTCCAGGATTGTCCATTCGAGGCGGTAATCCAGCGAGACATAGCTCGCACATTTCCTGCGCACGATTTCTTCCGCGAAGCCGGTGGACTCGGTCAGGATTCTCTGCTGCGTATGGCGCGAGCTTATGCTGTTTACGACCACGAAGTTGGGTACTGTCAAGGGTTGAGCTTTTTAGCTGCCACTCTGTTATTACATGTAAGTACTACTTATTATGGATGGGTGAATGCAGGGGGCGAGCAGCCGCTCAAGGTGGCTCTCTCTGGGAGAGACCTTTGTTCAGCAGTGAACGTCTTCAGGCTGTTGATGATGATGATGATGATGATGATGATGATGATGATGATGATGAATAAATACTAAGACTTATCCAATGGATCATGGAATAAAGGCCTCTATGATCAATTTGTAAAATGATAACTTTCAACTTGACCATGTTTAGCTCGTCACGTAATTCATTCTCATAAAAAAAAACAATGAAAATAAATATTCGTTTCCTTGTATCTGTTCAGCTAAGTTTATTGTAAAACTAAAAAATAAAAATCTCCTTGTATTTCTCGCATGGACTTAAAAAATTATAATCCTCTTTCATCCACTTGTTTCATCCACTTGTCATCCACTTTTGTTAAATGAATGAATGTTTAGAACACCTAATAATCCTGTAATATTGTTTTTAGATGCCAGAGGAACAAGCATTCTGCCTTCTAGTGCGTCTAATGTCCGGTTACAAGTTGCGAGAACTGTACAAGGACGGGTTCGAAGCTCTCTACATGAGGCTGCATCAACTAGACAGGCTTATGGATGTAAGCACAACTTAAATATTTTATTATCGACTTTTGCGCGTCGTAATAAGATTCATTTTTCTGTAAAAAGTTTTGTGAAAGGTGAAACTGGGTGGCGCCACCTAAACGTGAATTAAAAATAATTAAAAAATTTTTGAAGGTTGTAGATGAGTGGTTGGGGTGTGGGATGATTCTTAAAAAATCACTCAATAGATGGCGCTACCAACCCCGTAAGTTGGTTATAAAGGTGAAGGAAAAATTCGGACATGAGACCACTTGTCACGGTAGCTTAAGTAAAGCATATCCCGGCTTGAGGGATGGATGGATGCGGGTTCAATCCCCGCTCGTGATTCTAATTTTTCCTTTACAAATTAATCTGTAGTTACGCTGAGCTTGGCGATACTGCTTTAAAAATCATAAATATTGGTTGGGGTTTATTTTCTTCCAGTTTTTCTTTATGTATAAAGACGGCTTAATCACAGAACGTCCATTCACAATCTCGCAAAAGACCTTATACACAGTTTATCTATGTCCGCTGTTTGCTTTTCAGTGTAAAGTTTGGTTGGGAAGCGTGAGACTGTGTGATTGATATGTATGTCAGACATTTTGGAGATGGTGTTACATGTTTTTTTTTTCGCAGGAGCAACTGAACGACTTGCGC
Organism: Ennomos erosarius; assembly: GCA_963580505.1. Taxonomy (NCBI): domain Eukaryota; kingdom Metazoa; phylum Arthropoda; class Insecta; order Lepidoptera; family Geometridae; genus Ennomos; species Ennomos erosarius. The sequence continues at coordinate 13,850,074 of OY756978.1, forward strand.
GCACATTTCCTAGAGTTGGGAGTGGAACCCCACATGTTCGCTTCTCAGTGGTTCCTTACAGTTTTCACTGCGCGATTCCCACTACCATTGGTAAGTTTCCGCACTATTTACACCTATTTACATTCAAATAGAAGCACAAGAAAGTTTAAACACCAACACTATTAATAAAATTTTTAAATATGTCATCAACTCAACTAATCTATCTGTGTGAACTTTGATACAAATCGGCTTAGCCTTTTTGACAAACAGACAACATAAATTATCTTAGTTTTATATAACAAAATAAAAAGTAATAAGTATTCTATCATCACCATCTGTTATCTGGTTTCCCACAGTATAAAAGCTTTACTTGGTTTAGGGGTTAGATGTCACTAGAGGACTTCTATGGACATTTGTGGTAACACAGCGCCATCTAGCTATCATAATTAGTAGGGAAGAGATAGCTCCTCTTTCACAATAGCTCTGGAGAATTTTTTTTTTGTTTTAGGTATACCACATTTTAGACGTGTTCTTGCTTCAAGGCATGGATACGCTGTTCCAAGTGGCTTTGGCACTGCTCTCTCGCTCCAGAAAGGATCTCTTGACACACGACTTTGAAGGAGTACTCAAATATTTCAGGTAATAACATTAAAAAAGTGGTGCTCACGGTATTTGCAAGCCGATTCACAATCTGACAAAAAAAAATACATTGTATCACCTATAAATCGGTTCGATTCGATATTTATAAGAGGGGTAGTAAAGGAATAGAACTCTTTACCAGCGTCCTTGTTTCCCGATAAGTACGATCTAAAGCTCTTCAAGTCGCGAGTGAAAAGGTATCTTCTAGGCAAGCATGCACCACTGTAGACCGCATCGTCACTTCCCTATGGAAACACAGATGCCACACGATACGAAACCACGTCGTTACCGTGTCTTGTTCAAATCGTGTCACAGAATTAGATATACTTTCACTTCACATTAAAGGTATCTTTATTTTGAATAAAATATATTGACATAAGTGGTCATATCTTTTGATGTGTTGATGTATCGGAACGCGTCTCGGTAAAACATATGATTTTCGACAGTTCAAATCGCGCCAATTTCAAATTCAGTTCGCGCGGTTTTGTTTTCGTTTCATAGAGAATAGAGTTTTGCAGATTTCTTATGTAAGACAAGGAATTAGCGTGGTTTCGAAGTAAGGAATCGATACGGAATAATGGCCCAGGTGAGACCGTGGTCAAAACTATCCTAATCAGTTATAAAAATAAAATAGTGGGGTTTATATGAGGAAGGGAGAAACCGAAAAGGAAATCGGATGCGTTGTAGAATTTCGAATAATTTATCACATGCTAATAATATCAATATTAAAATAGAAGTATTTACAAATTGGACGAGATACTGCACAAACATAAAAATAGAGTTTTGGCGGGAACGCGGAAGAGTTCACGTCGTTGCATTGTATTATTCAGTGTTAATGTTTAAAATTGGTGGCGTTTTACGCATTAAGTGCTGAATTACGAGCATGAGTGAGGGCAAGTGATATAATGTGGTGAAACGTGACTTCGTGTTGCTTCCAAAACTCCATAGAAGCTTCTAGTGAAGTTGCCACCACTTTGCTGGAGCATGACTTAGACTGGACTATGACTATGACTAGGACATGACTTTGCGTGAAATATTTTATAACACGATGAAAATATATAATACACTGGCTAAATACACTATGTGTGGAGCCAAAATATAAAAAAAAACCATAAAAATAACATTATTGTTATCTTATCTTTTTATATGTATACATCCGATTTATCAAGAAACACTACATAAACGCGATTATCATTGGTAATGGTAATGTTTCAGAGTAACGTTACCAAAGAAATGTCGCGCGGAAGAGTCATCTCGACAAATAGTGAAGTTAGCGTGCAGTATACGTGTCAAACGGCTGGGGAAGTACCAGCAGGAGTATGAAAAGTTAATTAAAGGTAAGATCGTTGTTATAATACCCCATTATTAAATCTTAACGATGTTACTAAAAAATTTAGCACCCACGGTATATGAACCCGCGTTCTAACTCACTGGATTAAACTATCTATGATGTACACCGGGAGCACTCACGCTCATTAATACTTATGCTAATTATATGCTAACATTTTATTGAAGCACGGAACTGCACGGACAAGCAATATTTAACACATCGCCAATATATTGTCGCACCCACTCCGACCACACAGCCCCAATACTAAAAAGCTTCTTCTTGCGGCGGCGTCGTGCGTCGGGTCGTCCTCTTCCCTCAAAAATGGTTGAGGAGGGCGATGGCTGGCGCATGCGTCAAGCTCGTGAACGGGCGCTGCTTGCGGGAGCTGAGGCCCTAGCACGAACATTTACGCGGGAGTAAGTGTAACGTTAACGTAAGCCAGTTGTATGGCATTTGATCAGCGCCCCATACAACTGACTTACGTTAACGTTACACTTACTCCCGCGTAAATGTTCGTGCTAGGCCTACAGGTCTGCTTGCGTTGTATGCACAAATCGAAATCCAAAATATAATAAAAACAAAAATAAACAACAAAAAATAGGTTAAGTATTTAATTGTCTTCTTGTGTATTGTTCAATGAAATAAAAAATTAAATAAAAATAAATGATAAATTAACAAAGAGCACGGACTCAGGTGTCTCTGGTAGCGCAGATTAAAAAAAACGATCTATGATCTGCGTCTTTGTAGGGTAGGTAATCCTTCACTGCGTAGCAGTAGGTACGTCAACGTCATACGAGGCATACGTGCGAACTTAGAAGCAGTCAGTTTAGTGCAGACGGGCATAGATAGATAGGTAACTCTTTATTAACACCAAGATAACAAAAATAAAATAACAGGAAATCTTACAAGTAGGTTACAATGGACGGTCTTATCGCAAAAAAGCGACCTCTCCGAGACAACCTTTGGAAGACATTGCTAAAACCATAACTGTTTTATTTCATTACACTCTATGGACAATTGTTTTTCTCTAATCTGTGGGTTTACACTTTGAAATCCATTCCACGATAATAATAACAATTAAAAAAGGTACGTTATTCTTAATGGACTATTTCATATATTGGCTTTCCTCATCAACACTTGAATCAATGAACAATTTTATTATTTATTTATTATTATTTATTAATTAATTAATTAATTACATGCTTTCATACAATATCATTTAGTGTAACTAAAACTAAATACCTAGTCCAAAATATTTCATTGTATGAGCCCTGTGAGGGCGTTGCACTTCTGGGTGGAGCTGGAGCGTACATATCTATATCTAATAAAAATAGTAAATTATACATATTTTAATTGAATTTCGTCATCTTATATACAATTTAGGTCAATTTATATATTATCATTGTCATCATTTTAAGTAAATTTCAAAACGGAATAAATTTTATATAACAATTGTTAGATTAATATATTTTATTTTTAGGTACATCTTAAGCCCAATGTTGAAGGATTTAGTTGAAAGTGTTTAACATTTTTTAAAATATCGCCGTCTTCCACATCGCCGTCTATCTGACAAGAACAGCAACCGATTTAGGGGTTTATGATCTGTCAACTAAAGCCTTTGAAATTGGCCCCATTGGCCACTATTGTTTCTCGTATTAAACCCTTATTTTTCCTCCTCTCCAATCTAAAACAACTTTATTATAGACGACGCACGGCACGACGCTGTGTTACTCAAAACTAAAAACTACAGTTTAAATTGTAAAGTGAAATGTTTTTTGTAACAGAATCAGTGGAAAAGGAGAAGATAAACGTGGAAATGGAGAAGCTAAAGGCGATAAACACGCAACTACAGCAAGAGAAGGAAACACTTGAAACGCAGCTATCGAATGTAAGTATATTTTTACCTTCTGTTTTCAACGGACTTAAATACAGAAGGCGGTCGTCAATGCAGTTGTATTTTTAAAATATATCATCATCAATCATTAGACGTACACTGCTGAACATAGGCTTTTTTTTTATGTGAATGAATGACTTGACGAGCTAGTCGTTCACCTGATGTTAAGGAATACAGCCGCCCATAACAGTTGCTGTGTCACCCGGAACTTTAAAATAATAAAGTTTTGTGTGACACTGCACTGCGCACGTCATCCTGAGACATCACACAGTCTAGTAATCGGAATACCACACTGTGTAATCAGGTCATAAAGTCTCATTTGCCCAGTAATTTCACTAGCTACAATGCCCTTCAAACCGGAACACAGTAGTGCTTGCACACTACTGCTTGGCGGCAGAATAACTGGCAGAGCGGTGGTAGACTAGGTAGGTACCTAGACGAACTTTGCAGAAAAGTCCTACCACCTGCTTCCCCACAGAACGCGGCTTTGAGCGGCTGCTTGCTTTAAATATTTGCTACATCATATTATCTTAGTCATTTATAACCAATTTAAAATATTTGTTTCATTTTAACTTTCAGATTAGTCCCCCAGAAATTACATCAAAATCGGTTCAGTGGTTTTATCAAAATAACTACAATAAATATGCTATCATGTATGATATAACAAATAAGTCATTTTTAAGAAAGTTGTTAATTTGAATAATGAAAACCTTTTATATGAATACAACTCGGCATTAATAAACAAACAATATTTTAAAAAGTGGCGTATCGGTTTCAGTTACTAATTTTATGTTACTCTGTGTTTTTTCCGGATATCTTGCAAATACAGACTTTTTCATCTCAACAGTTTAAAAAAAAGCTATAAAAATTGGATGAATGAACAATTAATTAAATACAACTGCATCTTTCCCTAAATAAAACATCTACTACTACTATTACTAGGTGGTAGGACTTTTCTGCAAAGTTCGTCTAGGTAGGTACCACCGCTTTGCCAGTTATTCTGCCACCAAGCAGTAGTGTGCAAGCACTACTGTGTTCCGGTTTGAAGGGCATTGTAGCTAGTGAAATTACTGGGCAAATGAGACTAAGACCTGATTACACAGTGTAGTAATCTGATTACTAGACTGTGTGATGTCTCAGGATGACGTGCGCAGTGCAGTGTCACGCGAAACTTTAATATTAAAAAGTTCCGAGTGACACTGCAACTGTTATGGGCGGCCGTATTGTTTAACATCAGGTGAACGACCAGCTCGTCACCTCATTCATTCTCATTAAATAAAATATCTAGGCTAGGCTTTCATGATATCCTGAGTTATCATTGTATGTACGGCAAAAATTAATCATTTTTCTACGTATCGTAGGCTCGTTCAATAGCAGAGGAGGCGAGGAAGGACTCGGGTCACCACGCAGCAGTCGCGCGCGATTACCGCGAGATATGCGCTAGACTCGACAAGCAGCTACACAATATGCAGGACTATGTGAAAGACTGCACTAATTGTAGCGTTAAACTCATCCAGAAGGATAATAAAGATGGTATGTTATTTTTAACATTGTGTGCTAAAAGAGATAATAATAATAAATAATAAATAAATCTTTATTTCAAAAAAGATACAGTGCTCCGCTTAATGCTTATGCTTAACTAAGGCCGCAAGATATACACTTAACATTTTTGTTGGGTATCTGCTGCCGAACTACGAACGACTCATCGTCTGTGTTTCAGCGTACAGTGCCCTCCCCCGAGAAGTTGATACATAACTAGCCTTATTATTATAGATATAGGTACAGTTTAGTTAATTACGTTATGGTAGAAACAAAGAAGAATATAAAATAATGTGAGTAGGTAAACAAAGTAGGCATAAAATAAAAACGATATAAAACTAAATAATATTGTGGTATAAGATGCTTGGCTATTGTTCCTCTCTGTGTGTATGGTGAGTATGAATGTGTGAGTGTGAGAGGGTGTGTTGTACGTATTTACGTTTATGTGTCTTTTTATGAAAAATGTGTATTTGCTGATCAAAATCAAGATCAAAATTGTTTTAGCGTTTTATTCCCGGTTTCTTGTAGGTTCGTCAAACTCATGTTTTTTTTCACTTTTTTTTTATTAGACGGACCAATTTTTAAGGCTTTACTTGACAGATGTAAAAATCGTAAAACTGTTGGTGTTCTTGTCAGATAGACGGTAATGTAAGATGGATATTTTTTTTTTTTTTTATTACAATTGGTTCGGTAACAGACAATAGGCTATTAGATACAATATACACCACCAACGTTAACACAGCATTATAAACCTAAAGTCCAATAATAACCGTACACAGCTTAAATAAGTATAGACATATTGACACTATGTAACTGCGTTACATTAACTATGCAGTAGCGAGTAACTGTGTGTGAGTAAATAACAGAATCAATTACTTAAATAAACTATTGACAGCAAACTTAAAAGATATAAGACTACACGAAAACATGTCTCTGGGATCGGTTATATATATTTATTATTTTAAAGACTGTCAAAAAAAGCCTTTAATATTGGCCCCAGCATGGCTTTATTACTCAAATTAACTACTACAATATACTATGCACAAAAAGCTAGTAGCTACACCACCTACTACAAAGAACATGTGGACATGTGGTGGACACGAGGGCTTAACTTACCAAATACAATACTATACACTCATTGGTTGATGATAGCCGATGATCGACAGGCAACCAATGAGCTTTCAGTATTTTTACCAAACCAGAAACAGGGGGTTAGTAATTGATTGATAAAAACCACTCTCATCATCATCATCATCATTAACAGCCTGAAGACGTCCACTGCTGAACATAGGCCTCCCCCAGGGAGCGCCACTTAGAGCGGCTGCTCGCCTCCTGCATCCATCGGCTCCCCGCGGCTTTCACCAGGTCGTCGGTCCACCTAGTGGGGGGCCGGCCTACGCTGCGTCTTCCAGTTCGTGGTCGCCACTCGAACCTTTCTTCCCCATCGGTTGTCAGTTCTACGAGCGATGTGGCCTGCCCATTGCCATTTCAACTTGCCAATCCTAAGAGCTACATCGGTCACTTTAGTTCTCCTGCGGATCTCCTCATTTCGGATCCTATCTCGCAGGGAAACACCGAGCATTGCTCTCTCCATAGCTCGTTGCGCGACTTTGAGCTTAGTAATGAGGCCAACAGTTAGAGACCACGTCTCAGTTCCATAAGTCATCACTGGCAACACACATTGATTGAAAACTTTTGTTTTCAGGCTTTGTGGTATTTTGGACGAAAAGATAGGTCGAAGCTTCCCGAACGCTGCCCAGCCGAGTTGGATTCTTCGGGCGACCTCTTTGTCGAAGTTGGACCTACCCAATTGGACAGTCTGCCCTAGATAGACGTATTTGTCGACAACTTCGAGAGTATCGTTCCCGACAATTACCGGTATAGGTGGAACATGGGCATTTGACATGATTTTCGTCTTGTCCATGTTCATCTTAAGACCAACCTGTCGGGAGACTCTACTGAGGTCGTTGAGCATGGTGCTGAGATCATCGAGCGACTCCGCCATTATGACTATATCATCGGCAAAACGAAGGTTAGTGATATACTCGCCATTTATGTTGATGCCACATCTTTTCCACTCCAAGAGCTTGAAAACATCCTCCAATGCGTTTGTGAACAGTTTCGGAGAAATAACGTCTCCCTGTCTCACGCCTCTCTGCAATGGGATCTGTTCCGTACTCTGGTCTTGTAGTCGGACTGACATAGTGGCCTTACTGTACAAACACTTCAACACTTCGATATACCTATAGTCAATTTGGCATCGCTGTAAGGACTGCAGCACCGCCCAAGTCTCGATTGAATCGAAGGCTTTCTCATAGTCCACAAACGCTAGGCATAGCGGCCGATTATACTCTTCGGTCTTCTGTATAATCTGGCGTAGCGTATGGATGTGGTCTATGGTGCTAAAGCCTTTTCGGAAACCGGCTTGTTCGGGAGGCTGGAATTCATCAAACCTGCGTGCGAGACGATTCGTAATGACCCTCGAAAACAGCTTATACACATGACTCAAGAGCGAGATGGGCCTATAGTTCTTCAATAAGGTGTTATCACCTTTTTTGAAGAAGAGCACCACCACGCTCTTGTGCCATGCCTCCGGCGTTGTACCTTCAAGGATGACAGAGTTGAATAACTTCTGGAGGACTATAAGTACCGGTCTACCACCCGCTCTCAGAAGTTCGGTCGTAATTCCATCCTCACCTGGCGCCTTGTTGTTTTTAAGCTGTTTGAGGGCCATTCTAATCTCGTACAGGCTGACGTCCGGGATATCTTCGGTATAGTGTCGGACTAACTTGGCTCTGGTGTCCTAAGCTGTGTTAGTAGCGGGCTCACGTGTCGATGTGTATAACTGTCCATAGAAGTTCTCAATCTCTCTCAGGATCTCAGGCTTGGATGAAATGACACTACCATTCTCGGTCTTCAGTTTTGTCATTTGGCTTTGCCCAATAGACGAATCTTTTGCGAACACCTTAGAGCCTTGGTTCCGCTCAATTGCGGCCTCAATACGTGAAGTACTAAAAGCACGCAAGTCGTGTCGCATGGAACTCCAGATACGTCTATTGAGTTCACCGTAGGCTGACATATCAACTGAAGACTGTAGTTTCATTTCGCTCCGGTCTGCCATTAATTTAAGAGTGTTTCCTGAGAGTTTCTGAGTCCTCTTTCGGCGTTGGGTCTTGAAGAACTCAGCTCCAACAGCTTGGACAGTTTCCACCAACCCGTTGTTCAACTCGTCCACTGTGTTGCAATCGGCAAGGCACTGGAAGCGATTTTGGAGTTCCAGCTGAAAGCCTTCGGGGTTTTGGATTTGGACAGGGTTTGGACGGAGCGTAGACCTCACCAGACGCGACCTTTCAAGCTTGACATTGATATTCAATGTGCCTCTTACAATACGGTGATCGCTACCGGTTTTCACCTTGCTGATCACAGAGACATCATCGAATATTCGCTTCTTGGTCGTCATCATGAAGTCTATCTCATTTTTCGTGGAACCGTCGGGGCTTATCCACGTCCACTTCCTGGATGGCCGCTTCTTGTAGAAGGAGTTCATCATAAAGAGGCCCTCCTTCTCCATGAAGTCAGCCAGCCTTTGTCCCCGAGGGTTCCGCTGCCCGTATCCAAATGGCCCCACTCTCAGCTCATCGCCATTCCTTGTGCCCAACTTCGCATTAAAGTCTCCCATCACAACGGTGAAGTATGTTTCGGAAGTATGCATGGCTTCGGATATATCCTCATACATAGCTTCTACTTCATCGTCGGAGTGTGCCGAGGTCGGTGCGTATACCTGGATGACCTTCAACGAATACCGTTTGGTTATTCTGAGTATCAGGTACGCTACCCTGGTCGACACACTGTCGACTTTGATCACGTTGTTGACGAGAGACTTGCGGACGAGGAACCCGACACCACCTTGGGAAAGTTGGTCTCCCTCCCGGTAGAAGAATAAGTTACCGGAATTTAGGATTATCGTGTCCTGTCCCTGTCTTCGGACTTCTGACAATCCCATTACATCCCAGCGTAACTTACTCATCTCCTCCTCCAATTCGACCATCCTTTCGTCAGCCCTCAACGTGCGCACGTTATAAGTTGCCAGGGCCAGGGGTCGTGTTTGGTGGGGTTGGTAGCCGGGCGTCTTCCGGTGATTCTTCGCACCCCCTGCCCTGCCGTTACCGTGACCGCTACCGGAGCCACGGGATAGCAGAGCCGCCGGGGACTGGGGGCCGCTATTGTTTGTGCTTGTCATTAGGGGGGGGGGGGGTTTGCCATAATCACCACGCTTGGCAGGCGGCTTGGTGATCGCAGTGGATTATGATGGTGGAGACCAAGGAGAATGCTGCAGCCCATTCCCTGGATGTTCCCTTAGCCGACTTTTACGGCACCCACGGGAAGAGATGGGGTGGTCCTATTCGTAACCGGGACCACACGGCTTCCACCACCAAAACCACTCTAAAACGCTGTAATAATTTTAATCTCTTTACACCATCTGTTTGCCCGTCTTCCCTTCATGACCATGAAGCCACTTCTCGACGTATTGAAGCCGTACTAATGGTATTACTTTATGTTACAACTAGATTAATCAATAAATAATGTTTATCTCTACAATTCAAACTGGATGGAAACGATGGAAATTTTCTGTTTGTTTAACGAGACCGAGAAGACTAATTTAGTTTGTTTGAAGGAATCACGGTATCGGATACAAGGTTTTGGGATCCGTGTAGCATTTAAGAGAAAATTGAAACTAATGATATTATACCTTTTTATATTAGTTTCTGATTGTACAGAGTCGGAACAAAAAGACTCTGACAAGGAGGAAGGTTCGAGCGACGCCGAAGCGCGGCTGAGGCAGCGAGTGCGGGATCTTGAGCTTGAGTTAGCGCAAGTCAAGCTCGCTTTCGTACAAGCGCAGTGCAGTAATCAGGTGAGTGTTACCGATTGGCATCACTATGTTTTGCTCTTCCCCTCTACCCCTCGTTTATCCTCTTTTACTCTTCCTTTCTCTCTGTATTTTACTCGTTTATGCCTATGTGCAGTAAAGTTTGTAAGTTTGCACTTATCCTTCATTGCGTACTTGCTGCAACGTATTTGGGTACGTCCTAGTGAGATAGTGCGAACATAAAAGGTGTCAAACTTTAGTGCAGATGGGCATTACTCTCTTATACCGGCCAATCAAGATATCGACATTTTAATTTACCAATAGTTTCTTTTTGTGTCCGTTTATTGAATCCAGTTAGATGCCATACAGAAGAAAATGGAGGTTAGGTACCAATAATTTGGTTAATAATTTCCAGGAATTAAGTCATCAGCTAAACGCGGCGCTAAACGAAGTTCAATTGGCAATAAACCAGAAGAATGACACGCCGTGGCTGGTCCGTACACTTGGTAAGGATCCTATTTATTCTTCTGTTAATTTCATTTTCACTGGACTACTGTAAAAGCTGTATTTACTATAGTAATCATAAGATTTTTGACCCGGTTATAAACTGATCTTATTTCTGGGAGCGATACAGAGTTATTAAACTTAATTAATTGAGTATCCTAAGCATGGATTTGAGGGCCGATATCGTCAAGTCTTCAACTGTTATTCGAACTACATTGGTACGCTTTTAATTGTTTAATGAATGACGTGACGAGCTGGTCGTTCACCTGATGTTAAGCGATACGGCCGCCCATAATAGATGCATATTGGTGGCGCTCTTTGGCGCAGGCTCATGTTCACCAGTGAACGTCTTCAGGTTATGATTATGGTCTATTATGATGCAAATTAATGGCACAGGAACGCTTGGAACATTTTTTATAAACTAGTTTATCAATGTTATGATCATTCTCAGAGCTAAGATCAACCATCCATATTTTCTATTTTAATCGTGATGCGGGCATATTATAAATGGTCCATCATATTCATTCAATTTCTGTATATCAATATGAATATGGCTTCTACAGGCATATAATTTAAACTACAGTAAAACAATAACGCGTCTTTTCAAATTCCTTTCCTTGAATTGTGTCCAACAATGCTTTGCAGTTTGTGACTATCATTTGCATTTCATGCTTATAAATTGCACTTTGGCTTTATATATTTGAATTCTGTTCTTTCAAATGTTACGGCACCATCCACCAATAATGGCATGCCTTATATTTTGACACACATTAAAACCGTAGACTAGATTAGAGAGTAGTTATAATATACAAGAACTACCCAAAAACCGCATGAAACTGTATGGAGCTAGTTTTTAGTACAATGTAGACTATTATTTAATATGAACCTAGATCTAAACTCTATCCAGACTGAATCATTTGTATAAAAGTATTTAGGTCTTATAAAATTTAGAATATTTTAAGAATATAATTTATCCTCCTTAATTAATCTTTCATTTGACATTTATTGTACGCTGATTAGAATAAACACCCCTGTTTCATACAAAAAAGTCCTGTCCTTTGGTTCCATCACAGTAATTTATATACGAAAATGTGTTTTATTGAATTTTTACTTATTGTAGGTCATTAACCAGAAGTGCCAGAAATAAGGTGACATTATTATTCAATGTATTGTCTTATTTGTTCGTTGTGTCGCTTTTACGTAGTTGTTGGGTGGAGTAGTTGTTTTGGTTTTGCTGTTTCTATCATTATCATCAGTATAACAATGGAAGGGGGCGTACGTGCCTGCGTATAATACGCACGCAATACGTACGCACGTACGCTGAAATATGGTATTTGCTTTTTGTTTTCATTGGTGTCGATTATGTTGCAAAAAACCCTAAACTAGAAATAAGAACTCTAAAATGGTTGTGGTACTTGTTATTTCGATCTGTAAGAAGGGCAAAGACTATTTTGCATGTCGATATGACTCCTAAAGTCTAGTAATTTGGTGATACTGGCTCTATACTTTTGATACTGGCGTGCAAAGAAGGAAACGCTTTAGGTTTCCTTCTTTCTTTTTATTCTTGACGTATTTCAGCTAGAGTTCAATATAACAGCATGTCCCATCCCATTTAATTCTTCAGTTTAATAATAGACATACTAAAACCCGATTTAATGGGTTGTAGCTGAGGTCTAGATTTACATGTTTTTTTTTTGCCTTTGCTTTGCTTTTTTTTATCGAGTGTTTACTAAAAACAATAAATGATAGGGTCTACATTTAAATATCTGTATTTAAGCGTTGCTTTTTTAAAACGCTTTGCATCCTGCTAGGATACGTGTCATTAACAACTCGGTTCTACAAACCGCAAATAAAAAATGCAACGATATCAATTTTTCAATAGGTTCCATCATGGAGGCAGCCCAGAACCGACCATCATTCCAAACGTACCTCCCGAATCCAAATCAGGAACCTCCATCGACGCCAACTCACAGACACGGCTCGTTTTCAAGTACACATAGTCATGGTAGCCTAGACAGACGGGTTTCAGACCCCTACAGCCCAGACGTGGTCAGAAGGAAGAAAGACCTTAACGTGAAACGGCATTCCATGCTCGTCGAATCGAATCTTACCAAAGAAGCGAAGGAAATTAACAGAAGAAGCCACGAAGTGACCATAGTAAAGAACCTATCCATGGGTTGACATACAATTCCCTCCAGTATTGAAAGGTTAAGAAATTCGGAGATTGTTATGTTTACGAGTGTGGATGTACGATGACGCAATACGCCTTGAGTTTACGTCGTTCGTGCTTTTTATGTGTATACAGAATTTCTACTTATATTTATAATAATCAAAGTTGTCAGTTTATTTGTTGGTTTGTGTGGATTTCACGCCAAAACGACAGACAGATTCCTCGTGTTATCGAGATCAACTTAAAGTACTTTTTAACCTGGACAATGAAGAATTCCCGCAGAAAAACTAGAACATTTGGGGTGATGCCTTTAGTCTAGGCTGTTTCCTCACTAAGCGAACAGTAAGCAGCTGACTGCCTTATTATTGCCTCTGAGCGGCTAATGTGTTAAACCAATGTCGAATGAGCGACGAACTGTAGAAAATTATTTGAAAACGTGATTCCTCATACTTCAATATTTCGCTTACTGGAGTAAATTCCATGCGTAATTTTGCTGAGAATCGGCCGCTCACAGTATAAGACTGCTAGCAAAACGCCGCAAACTGCGTATATTACGCCTTGTTTAGGCAGATCATATATAGGTGGCGAGGAGGCAAACAACCGCTCACTGTTGGGATAGTGAGGGAACAGCCTTATATAAACTGCACGATGTTGTAAATTCTTGGTGTAGCTTGCACATAACCGTAACACTAGTCATAATGTATATTATAATATAACTCAACACATAAATGCTTCACAAATAAAAGGAATTCCTAAAACGAAACGAAACTATTGCAATACATTTTATTGTAGTTTCGGTTCATGGCGATGACATAAATTGCACTTATTTGCACTTAGGTATTTTCATTTCTATATAATTAAAAGAAACTTAAAGGCATAAAAACTAGCGAAATTAATATAATTAAAGAATCTCTAAAGTAAATTTCCTTGAATGACGCGTGCCACCTTCTCTTGTTCTTTTCGTTCTTATTGGTTTTGAAATGTGAACGAAAAAGATGGAAGAGGAGTTGAAAGGTCATCGTGTAGGACGGAATAGGGAGCTAAACAATGTGTTTATTCAGTTTGATTATTTATTTATTGCTGTTATATATTTTGTGCGGTTGAATTAATCTAATAATTTTGATTAGATTTCGAATTAATATAAAGAAGACCAAAAGGCGATTCTAATGATATTATTTGAGGAAATCTTTTCTCGGGACATTTGGTATCTAAACAAAGCCTTACGTCACAGGTAATACACGCAAATTCGCATTTGTGTCGTAGGCGTTTATTTGCAATCATTACAACTGGATCACTGTCAATTTGAATTCATTGTAGCAAGATTGCATCCCATTTTAATTTCGTGCATAATTTGTATAACTCGATATGTTTGGACGAAACAATTTAGAACTCTGTTTTGACCTTTATTACCAGATTTGCAAAGTGCATATTAAAACGTTGAAAAATGTTAGGTTAGGGGTTTGGATTTCGCGATGAATATTACATGTGCAAATTGCAAGGATGCAACGCTGACACATCGAATATGGTTGAAGGTTGAAGTGTAAAAACAAATATTACTTATGAATGTTAAATTTAATTATTAAGTCGATGTAAATTCTTTTTTTTTATATTACTGTTAGGCGCATATTTATAGGAATTGTATATCGAAATCTATTTATTGAAATCCCTTTTAAAAGTAACGTGTGAACCATATTTTGCTAATATATGTCTCAGTCTTGCTCGTGTAAAATATCACGTGCGAAAGCGGGACGGAACACATTTGAGCTATCGCACGGGACGTTTAAACTGTACCCTTACTAATATAATTTGAGCAATAGAGAAACAGTTATTTTGTGTGTTTGTCTTTCTTTATCGAGTTGAATTTGGCAGAGATAAAATAAGACAAAACACTGAGTATTTATGTAGCTATTTCACTATTACATTGGGGTTAAAGAGGGGAGGGTAGGGTACATACTAATTATTATGAGGGTACTCAACCAAATTACTCGGCAGTTGGATTATATACTCTGAATAATTGCAATAAATCGCCACACATGATATTGTAAAATGTATCTTAAAACCATTAGTTTAGGTACATAATTGTATGCACAAGAGCTTATGAATGTCTGTAAATGCTAGAACATTTTATAAAATATATAAATATTGAGACACCACCACATTCTAAATAAGAGATGTTTTTATACAATCATATAATAAACAAAAAGTAAAAAAATATATTCACGATCTAACATAAAGTAGATGCTACTAGAGATGGTTATAGTTTCAAAGTCTTATAAATTACACAGCCTTCATAAACTAAAAAAAACCCCTATAAAGTAAATTTTTTTCGCTTTTCAATATGGCTGAATCAATTTAGATGAAATATACACAGATAGCTTATACTACTGAGATGGGATACTTTTATCCCGGAAAATTAAGCTGCGGGAAAGCTACTTTTCAAAAACAAACAGATTACAAAAAATGCTTGTCCTCCAAATTAAATTAATTAATTAATAGTTACAGAAATAAATAAATAAATTAAAAAAAAAGGGAACGATGCCCGCCTTTGTGGTCAGATGAATGCGAGATTTAAATGATATCTTTATATCAAAAAAATACCTGTAAAAATAGTTGTAAATAAAATAATACTAGAATGCAACTATAAAACATTCCTCTTAAATCAGTTGCTAACATCAACATAAAACACAGTATAGTTTATAAGAAGCTGTATTATATTGCCATAATTATTCGATTACGTAATTTAGTTTATGTACTGTAGCGGTCTTATGAAGGTATATAATTTAATTTACTTCTAAGTTAGCGTCAGAATATATGAACACATCACGCTTTGGCAAAACTACAAAATCTTAGTGAAATGCATTGAATTGAAAGCTAGAAGGGTCATATTTTACCCTGCTATTTCTGCAACGCAGATGATTAATTTTTTATAAAAGAAAATAAATCTGAAATTCATTGAATGTTTAGTCACGAATAACTCTCATTTAAATTCAAATTACAAGATTGTTGAAATGTTTACGCTATCGAGTATTGTTAAATATAAAAATAATATGAAATCCTTACCCCAGGTTTCTACGGTTTCTAGGGGTCCCGTACGTTTGTTAGTTAAATTCATGCCAACTTAAAACTACTGAACGCCCATTGGTTGCCTGTTGATCATCGGTTATCTGCAAGCAATTAGCGTTAAGTAATTTTAAGTTAACATGAGTTTGACTGTACAAGAAGAGAAACTGCGGGTTAGTTACGTATAGTTTTCGGTCTAGTTGCGGATTTCAAATGAATACTCTGCTCTCGATGGCGAGTACAGTTTAAGAAATCTGTCGCAGAGATTACACCCGAAGCAGTGAGTAAAAAATTAGGCAGCGCGAGTAATGGTAGGTTTTTTAATCGGGTTGTTCCGTTCTTCCCGACCAGCGAGGTTCTATTCCAGTGATATTAATATCAATTGTTTTACCATAGATTATAAAGCGAAGATTATATCATTTGACAATAATGCTGTATTTAGGAGTTAACTTTTAATTATCACCTGATTAAGGGTTTAATCTTTAATTATTTTATACGTATAAACGAAAATATTATGTTCGTGAAATTGAAAAATATGGAGTAATTTCAATTTCCGCTGATTGCGTTGAGACTTGAGCCTTATTGTTTAATTTATTTTAGGTTTTTCGTTTTATTACTTGAGTATTATGTATGCAATATTTTTAAACAATTATGATTATTAATTAATTTTATTTGAAAGATGGTTATAGTATTTCATGTTCCTAAAATATTTATTTATCAAAATTAATATAAATACCTTGTAATGATCTCTGTTATATGTAAAATGGTTTATGGGTGTTTCGAATATGTAACTTAGCGATAATCGGTTGAACATATCCTTTTTAGCCGGATTGAAGTCGGTAACCGATTGCGTTGCAGTTAATAATTTTTATTTATATAATAAATATAATTTGTAGTGTCACTATACAATTTAAATCAAATGATTTTCGGCCATGATTTTGGGTGGGGTTGCATAGCCTTCCAAAAACGTTCGTAATAAAGCATGAATCACCCAGTAAAAATTGACGTATGTAATGCTAGCGTCGTGATATAGCTTCCTCGCTCTCACCATTCTGTTGAAAGTGTAGTGAGAGTGAGAAAACAAAAAAATGCTTGATATTTTTAGAACTAACCGATGAAGCGACGTTTCTTTATAAATTGTATATTTTTCATATGATAATTGTTGGCTGAAAATGAAACGCTTTAGCAAAGTAGTTCATATTATTGGAATGTAGAATATAACGTTTTGTAAGAACCATGTAACCAGAACGCTTTATAAATATCGCCCGAACTAAGTAGTTACTGCAGTTAGAGTGAGTTGTATCGCGAATGTTGTTTTAGTCAGTTTATTGTATTGAAATAAACATTTTACATTGATTACTTGTTTTATTTTATTGTTTAGTGTACAACTAAGAATTCGCTATACACAAATTACAGTGATTTGTTCCACCCATTGTGAAATACTACGGAACCCTAGAGACGAATAAAAAATGGCTGATGCAGAATGAAGATAAGCAGTTCCATTCGCTATCAAACTAACAATCAAGTTCCAAAATACAATAAAAATAATTTATTCATGTAATACTAATCTATTAGCATGTTCTGTCTCTGTTGTCCACAGATATTAAAATAGCTGTTGTCATTTTCACGAGTAAACAACTGAACTATCGTAATAACAGATATTAAAATAGTATTCTATCGTAATGTAACTACATAACCATCTGACGATCAAGACGCTTCCAACCCAACGATGGTGTGTTCGCGATTTGCCCCCTTTCTGACTGCCCCTCATTCGTGCCATCCATACAAATAGTAGATCTTTGCCCCCTTTTTGGAATCTTACCCAAATTGTGAAAAGAAGGGAGGGAACAGTAGTGTAGCACATACCCTAAAGAACATACAATCTTACATTACCGGTCAAACTTGTAACCCTCCTTTTAGCTTCGCCCTAGTCGAATAAAAGGTATGCCGCAGGCGTGGGTATTTTTACATATTCACGCTATCTAGTGACGGGTAGAATTTCGAGGGGTACAGCTGCCACCTAGTGGGGAGTAGAATAGTTTTGTTACAAAGGTAGGTGTCGCTAAAACACAATGGAGTTAATAATATAAGATTTAAAATTTCCATGGTAACTAAGGCCCTCTTGCACGTTCTCGGTTTAAAATTATAACTGAATACCTAACCCAGAGCTAGTAATTCGAGTTAAGTTGGTAAACAGAAATATCCAGACATTTTCTCTTGCACGTTCGGAATATTGACAGGGGTTAAGCCCGTCACACACGTAGCAATAATATATATTAATATACCGTACTATAATATATATTATAGCAAGCTACCACACACGGAGACGATGGTATAATATATATATTTTCCTTCATTTCATTGATGGTCGGCCTAGCGTTTGCACGTGTTTTGTAATAAAGGTTGATTTCAAAACAGTAGGTAATTATGAATTCAACAAGAAGTGCATTGTTATAGGATTTACTTGATAGTTCTTCAGACGACCATTCCGATTAATATCACACACTCCTAATAAGGTGGATATAGTTTTTATGAAAAGTAGTTTATTTATAATTTGGCTAATTTAAATGACTTGTACCTGAGGTAGTATAAAAAGTGACCAGTCGCCAATCAGATTTTTACATCGCCGATGCCTAGTCCCGGGTAGACTAAATGGCGATATATCGCCTAAATTGACCACACTGGTCAGGCGGAGGCGGCCCAGGGTGTCTAGCTAAGATTCCAAACGCTAACGCTATCGCCAAATTTTGCTTTTGGGATCGTTCGGGATCCCAAAAGCTTCGGGCTAACCCCAAAATGTACTGGAATGACATTTCGGAAATCGCTTACTTTTGTGGAAAAGTAAGCGATTAATGTCATTTCAATACATTTTTGGAGATAGCGTTAGCATTTGGGATCTTTGCTAGAACCCCAGACAAAGCGGCAGGAATGGTAAGAGGGGAGAAGCGTCCGAGGAGCGCGTCGGATTTGTTGAAACATGCTGTACATTCAAAATATGTCTCGCTATACCATAATATATATTAATATACAATAATATAAAAATATACCATAATATATATTACGGTATAGGTTGGTCACAGAAATATATATTATAGCTGCGTGTGCGGTCCCTCGAGAATTTGTATAGAAAACATAAGGTAATATGTCTAGCTATAAATATATTAATATATATTATAGCTACGTGTGTGACGGGCTTTAAGTTGGTAAACCTCCGGCTCAATGCACAGAGTAAAACAAAATTACACCTGACTTATGTATTTGAAGTTGAAAGGTACAAGGTATACATATTCTATACTAACTGGAATAAGCTCATAGCATCGTAAATTATACAAAACTAAACTTTAATTTTAATGCCGTAAAATTTACATTAGACTATCGTGTTTGGAGAGAAACGTGGTCTGAGGAAGATAGTACGTTGTGTACCCATGGAGTAGTCTGTCTTTTTCTTATGCCTTATTATCGGAGGTAGTTAACCTGTTTTCATGGGAATACATGTAGGATTAAAAATCTGATAAAGTTTATGAACGGACAATCTAAATGTAAAAAAGGTGTGAGAGTTTATGAACGAAGGAAGAAAGAGAGACCTGCAAGATGTGAATGGAAGACGTGAGAGTTTTTTTCTGCGGTGTTAATAATTAAAAATAGTTTTGTCGGAAAATATAGAAGACTTTGCTGCCTCAAGCCCCCCATCGTTTCATTTTCACGAGCACCAACCAGATAAACTCAACTAAACAATGCATAATAAACTCAACTTCGTAAATTCTCGATGAATGTAAAATAATGAAATTAGGTAAAATTGACTTACCTACTTACTTTTACTAAAACTGTACTAAAAAACAATACAGTAGTCAATCGCACAGAAATCATACTTTCTATGGGATAGCATAATACCGTTACTTCGTAAATTAATCAACTAAATTTTATCAGATTTAGTAAAATTAGAAGCTGTAGCATGCATGTACTAAACTGGGGGCGATCCATGTGGGGGCAACTGGGAATATACCACCTACCGGAGGAAGAGCTAGGCATGCCTTTAGCAGTCTATGTATGTAATGTACCTTTGTTGTTTGTATTCATAGCACATGCTGTTTAAGCATCCTATGCTACACACGGTTCTTATGTGATTGAAGAGATGAAACTGCGGGCCTACTACTTTATTTTAAACTCATTCACAACTCGAGACACAAAAAAAAACTTCTCGAAAAACTTATCGTTTCTGTTCGAAGTGCTTGTTCCAGTTAGTATGGAATATAAGTACTATTATAGAACTTCTTGGAGAGGTATCAATAGAACATTTTCAGCCAGTGTCAATTTAAAACTTATAAAACGTACATACCTAAAGCCACCTCTACATGCTTAATGTTTGCCACAAACATCTAGTACCCCAAACACCGACCACAAATTACTCAACACATACACTGCATCCACAGGATAGTCAAAAGTGCTAGGTATGGATGGGCAAAAATGGCAGGCGACGAGCGTGTTAGGGCTGCCAACATTTTTTTTCGGAGAAATATATAGCATCTTTTTAATATAATAAAAAACAAAAGATAAACAAATATATTATTTATCAAATATTCATTTTTATAAACACTATCTAATGTCTTTTTTTAAATTAAAAGTATCATAAAATATGCATTAAGTAAAATCAAAAGGGATATTTATTACTATCTGTTTCTTAGTTCTCCGCGATTTTAAATTCATATCGGAATTTCCTTCGTGTGAATATGGCGGGAATAGAAAGCAGGAACGACATTACTTTAAGGGTCTTACTTATAAATGCCGCTTAAAATTAGTCAGTGTTTTCCCGCGTGACATTTCAAATCAGTCAAAAGTTGACAGAAGGTTTTAAGCAATGGCTAACTTTAGCGTTTATAAGTGAGGCCCTAAATGAAGAAGGTTATATTGACATAGCTACTGACCGCATGTTGAAACTTGGCAACAGGCAACTTGAAAGTGACGATGCGATCGAAGGAGTAGCATGCTAGCTATAGCTTATATTTTATGCTGGATACTGGAACACATAGGATACTGATTACCTCTTTTATTTAAGCCGCAGCGAATAATCTCAATTATTCGCGGGCAGTATTCGAAGAGATATGTAGAACCTACTAGTTGCGCACAGCGTTTAGCACACAGCCTTGAAATATAGTGCAGTTCTATATATTAATGTATGGTTAGCAACCCTACGCGCGTACTACTGTCAAACGTTTGAATACATCACAAATAGCTTTGTCGTTCGACAAACGTATTTGTCAAATCCTTAGAACTATGCACAATTCCGACACTGATACCGATCAATGGTGTTTGCCAGTGATACATGTGTTTGCAAACAGGCAAACACCAAAATAAAAATACACACACCCATCCTCAAGTTCGTGTTTGCTATTTGATGTTCGCTGTTTGCCAAGTATGTGAAAGCCGCTTAAGGATCAACATGTCAAATTACCCCCGGGTTAAATATATAACGGGATAAGTGATCAATTTTCTAACGTGCAAGATAAAATACAGAAATAATCCGAGTTAGGCATTTATTCAGGTAACACGAGGTTAGAGTGAACGTGCAAGTCGGCCTAACATTACTAAAATATTGAAACAAATAAATTACATGGTAAATATCCCGTTAATAAACAATAGTTTAGTACAATAGTGAATTACACCACCGTGGACAAGTATATTGTGTCATTCCATAATATTATATTGTTTTAAACATAAAACAGTAATATCTACTATTTTAATATCTGTGGTAATATGAAATAAACTTCTAAATAAATAAATATTTACTTTGAACTAAACATACCTAGGTATTTAAGCATAGTGTTTGACGGGTGCTTTTTGTCGCTCTCAGGCTGTGTGTGTCCATTCTAACTGGATTTTATTTGAATATCTTTAATTCAAGCCTCGGATGAAAACTAAATTAAATAGATGTTGATTTAGAACGCAAACGCACGCGTACGTTTGTCTACATTCGACTACCTATAATAGAAACGTAGACCGTAGTGATAGAGTAGCTTGCTGAGTAGGTGTCCCGTAACACCGTAGGCTACCGTAGCCAACGTGTTGTGACGCAATCTGCTCGATAAATAAACAGATATTTTAAGACGAACTGTTTCAGAGCCACTTACGAGTTCACAAGGCTCATTTAGACTTTTCGGCGCTTGATGTGGTTTGTAAACAGTTGTTATTTTGAATAGACAGAGATGAAAATGTAAGTTCATTAGTATAGTAACTGAGTAGGTATAAGTACCTACCTTTGACGAAGGATAAAATAGGTTTGTTAAAACATTTAGGTAGATTTAGAGATAAGGTAATTATTGGTACTTAATTGTTAATACTCACGAATGATTTGATTTATTGTGACACTTATAAATAAATAAATAAACCTTAGATATTAGATTGTAGGTAATTACCGATAATATGATGTAACAATAAAGAGTTACCTACGGATATGGTATTTTAAATCTACCTATAAGTTCCACCTTGCAAAAGAGATTATAAGTATCCAAAAAGATATCGAGGCAATAAGAGCATTACGGAAAACAATGAAAAAAACGCGACCAACAAAGAAAGCAGTGACCAAGGTGCATTGTAGAACAAAATAAAACAGTAGAAATGTATAGCGTCTGCATAGCTTGCGGCCGGGTGGTCAATGGTCACCGCACCGGTCACCTGGGCCCGAAGTCAGCTATTTTAATTGTGTCATAATGGTTCATGAATGGTGCCATAGACAGATTTTGAAACCAATGGTAGTCTACTTATGGTTTGTAGACTACTATTAGTGTCAAAATCTGTCTTCATGATAGATTTTGACACTAATGGTAGTCTACTTATGGTTTGTAGACTATTATTAGTGTCAAAATCTGTCTTCATGATAGATTTTGACACTAATGGTAGTCTACTTATGGTTTGTAGACTACTATTAGTGTCAAAATCTGTCTTAATGATAGATTTTGACACTAATGGTAGTCTACTTATGGTAGTCTACTTATGGTTTGTAGACTACTATTAGTGTCAAAATCTGTCTTCATGATAGATTTTGACACTAATGGTAGTCTACTTATGGTTTGTAGACTACTATTAGTGTCAAAATCTGTCTTAATGATAGATTTTGACACTAATGGTAGTCTACTTATGGTTTGTAGACTACTATTAGTGTCAAAATCTGTCTTCATGATAGATTTTGACACTAATGGTAGTCTACTTATGGTAGTCTACTTATGGTTTGTAGACTACTATTAGTGTCAAAATCTGTCTTCATGATAGATTTTGACACTAATGGTAGTCTACTTATGGTTTGTAGACTACTATTAGTGTCAAAATCTGTCTTAATGATAGATTTTGACACTAATGGTAGTCTACTTATGGTAGTCTACTTATGGTTTGTAGACTACTATTAGTGTCAAAATCTGTCTTCATGATAGATTTTGACACTAATGGTAGTCTACTTATGGTTTGTAGACTACTATTAGTGTCAAAATCTGTCATCATGATAGTTTTTGACACTAATCGTAGTCTACTTATGGTCTGTAGACCAACATTAGTCATTATGGTACCATTCATGAAACATTATGACACAATGACACATGACACAAAATAGCAGACTTCTGGCCCTGTTGTCTTACAATTTTATTATATGGCCAAAAAGTACCACCAATCTGCTTTAAACAAGGAAGTTGTAGATACTCAACCTTTAGGTACCTACACATATACACACACCCCCCCTAGTATCCCTTCATTATACTTACTTAAAAATGCAACGTTGTAGTTAGTGTAATGTTGTTTGTTACTGTCACGAATAAATGTATTTTCTTTCTTTCAATGGTTTCAAGCCAAAACGACTGAACAGATAATAGATGAAATTTTGCACTTCTCATATATTACTACTAACTGCATTAACATTTCATCACGGAAAATTATCATTCCGCCGCTTGGTGGACGTAGGTAAAGCATGCCCGGTGACACTGTAAAGGTAGGTACCAACAGCATTTAAAAAGCACGAGTAAAATGGCAGGTGTTGCCAGGCTGTGGCAGTCAGCTGGAACGGAATCGCGCACGAGGTTACCACCCTCGACTAATACCCGTGGGAACGGAAGCATACAAGAGAGGGTGGCAAACTTCGTAACTTAGGTATGTACTATGTACCAAGTGAATTCTACATTCATTACCACAGAGCTCTGAAGATTATGACGCACTGGAACGATTTTTTTTTCTTGCTCTGTGTTCATTACCTACATGTGCCAAAAAAAGCTAACTGAACAAAAACTTAATATACCTCTATGCATTGAACAATGTTCGTTTGATGTGCCACCATTCTAATACGTGACATTGGCAAAATGTACCTTTACTTAGAAATTTATTTTAATTATTGGCTGCAGTTTCTATAATTAGGTATTGTCCTACTCAAGATATAGATAGTAATAATATATGTACATTATTTATATTTAAAGACTTACTTAGAAGTTTTAAAATCTATTAAAGCTTATTCTGCCCCAATGCCCATTGATCAGAAAACTCTACAAACTTACAAATACTAACTGTACGTAATCACTGATTTGCTCTATCAATTTGAATCCCCTCACAAGCACTCCCTTTGCCTATGACAAGCCTATGACTTATTCAACAGTTGTATGTACTACGTACTACGTATATCAACTATGTAGTAGAGCATAGAAGGATAAAAATAGAAGGGCCGCTTTATACAAACTATATAGTAAGCCAAAAATGGAATACTAAAACCACACCAGTTAACCCACATTAAAATTTATCGCGCAAAATCTGAGATCTTACAGAATGTAATGACTAAAATCAAAATGACTCCTACATTTTCTGTCTTCGTTGTGGACATTTTAAACGTATAAGACTCAGCTCTCGATGCACTTACATCATAAAATGATACCTAATTATGTGACTAAGTTATAGGTAAGTAAGATGATTTCTCGATATCGTATTTCTTTTTCTGACCTCACTTTTTAGTGAGTTCCCCCGTCCATATATATTAATACTTTTAATCAAAGTGTAGAGTATTATACCTACGTTCACACCCTCTGCATTACCGATCAATTGCCCGTAAAAGCTACGGTTCATTGAACGAGCAAGAAGTTTAGAAGTTATTTTTATGACTATTATAACTATATCTATCCAGGTTTTACACAGAACTGTAGTTAAGACAGATTTAAAGGATTACGTAGGATGTTCGATGTTTACGATCGTACTATTACATTTCATTTTATGTTTAGTTTTCTGGTTTTCACAGCTAAACTATACGTTTATGGATAAAGTGAGGCGAAGATATTCAGAGAGGAAGAGAGAGAGAAAACATGCACTCACGTTAAATTAAATTATATAATGAACAGAATCGAAAAAAACTAGGTCTTTGACTAAAACTTTCAAAATTTGCTGACGTGACGTGAATATTTATATTGCAAGTAAAAGTCCCTCGCTATCTGCTATGTCTATTGATTCTTTGCAGTTACTTACATAATAATTTTTTGATATAATATTCTGTAACTTTTGAACAATAGATCTTAAATCACTCCGAAGTAATAGGCCATAATAACAATAATATCAATATTTTATGATCACGTAACAGCAATCTACATTTTGTTTTTATTTAATGCGTCGCTCGTGATAACTTTAGAAATTAACTTTCAATAAAATTGCGTTGAATGGATTTCTTTTGGACCCCTACTTCGCGCTCACAAAAACTGCGAGTATCATTTTAACATACAAGATTATAGATACTTTGCTTGGTTTAAACCTGAAATAATAGACTGCCTAGTCGTACCACAAAACACACAACACACAGCCACTTGCGACCGTGGCTGTGTGGTTCTGGCGCGGTTTGAGAATAGGACCACTCCATCTCTTCCCGCTAGGTGCCGTAGAGGCGAGTGGAACATCCAGAGATTAAGTAGCAGCCTTCTCTTCGGTACTTATGAATATTCTGCGATCACAAAGCTGCCACCAAGCGTGATTACAGCAAACCTAGCGTGGTGTTTATGGAGCCTTATGATAAGCTTAAGCGTCCAGTGGTGCTTTATGTGAGTTTTATCGGGGAGGCCTGTATTCAGCAAAGGACTTATAGATTTCGGTAACTTCATAATTTTGTCTACTCATAGGCTATTGAAAAGTTAAACCATAAAAAAATAGGTACATATTAAAGTTGAGCTTTTTCTTATCGGAGCTTCGAAAAACCACATAAAAAAGTAAAGTTTAAAGTTTTATTGTATTTTTCATTTATATTTTGTAATTAATTAGCGTTCTTAAATCATAACCGCTACTATAGTAACCTCTTTCACCATTATCTAATAGAGAGCGGTCTTATTTGTTGTAAATGTTCATAATAACTAATTATATAACGAAAATGAATAATGGATGTTGTAGTTACATTTCTATGTCGGTGTTCGTGTTACTGTAAGTACCGACATAGAAAGTGAAGCCCTTTCACGAATTATTATTAGATGAAATCGAAATGTCGTGCTTTGGGTTTGAAATTTTAACACCTACTTAATCTCACTTGGAAATTGATGGTACAGATTAAGCCAATAAATTATCGTCATCGTCATAGCTTCAATAAAAGTTACCACGGCTGCAACATACACATAAACATAAATAATTAGGTAATGCAGAGAAACAATTCAACAGGAATAGAGGTCAAATATTATATCCCCACTTTATAATCAAGTGAGGTTTCAAGCCTATTGCGACGCGCCACTAGCACACAATTTTACTCGACGGCAAAATTGGAGGTATCGGGTTTTATTTCATTTTGGAATTTACAAAGAGAACACGACAAGCTTTACTTTTTGAATCAATGATAAAACACTGTTTTAAACTTTCACGGTTGTTTACTACGTTTTTAATAGTAGTTAAGGGATATTTACCGTGATTAGAATCATTTTTGAGTTCCCGATATTTCGGCACAGTAACATGCACCATTTTCACGGGTAGACTGAAGATGCGGGGGGATGATAAAAAGCCACGGTAAATATCCCGTAAGTACTATTAAAAACAAATCAATGATACTATGTTTCTTGAATGTTTATTATAGGGATAAGGTTAATACATTTTTCTGTCGCTGGGATGCGTCACCATTTTCAACTTTAAAAGAGGCCACAAAATTCGTCAAAGTTTAATGACTTTTCTACTCTTACCAACTAATACTGTAAGACTGTACTTCCTCACCTAAATGTGGTTTCTTCTGTTCCTTTGTTGTCCGCAATCATAAAAGCGAAACGATTGTGAATCGCAAGCCAATGACCATCCAGCAATGACAGCCATCGGCCGTTGACTACCTACAACTATTGTCTCGTGAACCCACGCCATCGCATGCAACGATAACTTTTCATAAAAACTAATCGAGGGAAGAAAATTACACGTCATACCCATGTGTCGATCGAAAGTCACACAAAGTACCGACACTGTTAATGTTTGCTTACACTACGATGACGTTGCAAATTTGACTTTGCTGATAAGATTTTAATTTTGTATTTAGGTACTTGTATAGGTTCTTACCATTTCAACTTGCTAATCCTAAGAGCTACATCGGTCACTTTAGTTCTCCTGCGGATCTCCTCATTACGGATCTTATCTCGCAGGGAAACACCGAGCATTGCTCTCTCCATAGCCCGTTGTGCGACTCTGAGCTTAGTAATGAGGCCAACAGTTAGAGACCACGTTTCAGTTCCATAAGTCATCACTGGCAACACACATTGATTGAAAACTTTTGTTTTCAGGCTTTGTGGTATTTTGGACGAAAAGATAGGTCGAAGCTTCCCGAACGCTGCCCAACCGAGTTGGATTCTTCGGGCGACCTCTTTGTCGAAGTTGGACCTACCCAATTGGACAGTCTGCCCTAGATAGACGTATTTGTCGACAACTTCGAGAGTGTCGTTCCCAACAATTACCGGTATAGGTGGAACATGGGCATTTGACATGATTTTTTTGTGACCGATGTAGCTTAGGATTAGCAAGTTGAAATGGCAATGGGCAGGCCACATCGCTCGTAGAACTGACAACCGATGGGGAAGAAAGGTTCTCGAGTGGCGACCACGAACTGGAAGACGCAGCGTAGGCCGGCCCCCCACTAGGTGGACCGACGACCTGGTGAAAGCCGCGGGGAGCCGATGGATGCAGGAGGCGAGCAGCCGCTCTAAGTGGCGCTCCCGGGGGGAGGCCTATGTTCAGCAGTGGACGTCTTCAGGCTGTTAATGATGATGATGATAGGTTCTTAATAGAAATAGAGCAGCTGTGCTTTGCGATTTTAATATTCTACAATTATCTATTGACAGTTATAATATTTGCGATTTGAATTTCAAATTGTAATGTTACTGATTTATGATGGCTTTTGTTAAATGCAAAACCAGCTAATGCAGAACCATAAATCAATAACATCACAATAATTTTAAGGCAGTAATAGACTGATTCATAGTTATTGTAATAAATAAATGGGAACCTGATGATGACTTACAATTTTTTATTATTTTTTACTATGTACCTACTGTGATTTGTCGGCACCGTTAATCTTTGTATTTCAATATAGAAATTTTGCAAAGTAGGTAAGCGCACATAAAGAATTCGGCAGGTGTTTATTTCTATGCGACTTTGAAAATGTTTCACATGTGAAGTCATACACTGTCTTATTGTAAAACTCAATTCTATTGCTGTATATACAAATTTCACCGTCACGTCACCGTCATCGTCATTGCACCGTGTTCACACGGCGAGTGAAACTGTCATAATTGTGAACACTTTCTCACGTGCTTCATTTAACACCTGTTAATATAATGAGTGGTTAAACTTAATGCTCTGTCAAATGTCAGTGTTAACATAGAAGAGACCTATTCTCAGATAAAGCGCACTGCAGGGAAACGCAAGATTTTATAAATTAGAGTTCTGAATGACGGAACTGCTATACCTAATCATTGTCATCATCAGCCTGAAGACATCCTTTACCGAACAAAGGTCTCCTCAGTAGAGCTTTGAGCGGCTGCTTGCCTCCAACCTGCCTCCTGCAACCAACGGCTCTGGTTTTTACCAGTTTTTCGGTCCACCTAGTATCCACCATATAAATAGATAGATAGATAAATAAACTTCTACCTCTCTCTCTCTCTCTTATCTCTTACTCTCCATATATACTTACGCTACGTTTCCGGCTCGTGGATCCCATTTGATAACCTTTCTTCCCCATCTATCGGTTGTCAGTTCTGCGAGCGATGTGGCCTGCTATTTTAACATGCGATTCTAAGAGCAATATCGATGATTTAAGTTCTCCTGCGGATCTCTGACACAGCTCTCTTCCTCTCAGCAATTGCTACTATGATTAACCACAGATTACTGAATATGTTACTACGTAACCGTAACGCTTAACATCAGGTAAAGTGAAGGACCAACAGTCCAACAAGGCACATCTCTGATTGCAAGTACATAAAAAAATGCAGGAGCTCTAGCACTATTAGCTCAATCAGTTGAATTATGCTCACATAACTTTATATATATGTATTTTTCAAAAGTTTCGTCATGAGACATTTTTACGCCAGAATTGGCCTCGGTGTTTAGAGAAAAGGTTCGCAACGACGCCGGCAGGTGTCAAAATTAAAAAGTAAAGTGTTTGTGAAGTGCTGCATTTTCTTTTCACGGTATTACGTGATGTTCTTATTTGTTTGTTTTCACTTTTTGCTTTTAACAACAAAAGATAATACGCGAATAGATTTGTTTTGGAATTGACACCACAAAAATTATCGTGAAAAAGAAACCATCTTGAAAAAGAGTTCAACGCGCTCGCTGTAATACTGATAAAATCATAGGCTTACAATGGATTTTAAAAAATGTAAAACCTTATTTGGCTGTAAGTTTTGTTAAAAGATGTATTTGTTTTTAGTTAAGAGCTGTGGTTTTTGTTTAATAAATAAATAAATAAATAAATAAATTATACCATTGCTGGTTATGATTGTAAAAAATGTCTACATAATAGGTTAACATACTAGCTTTTATGATGTATCAGCATATTTTGTTTTCTCTGTATTAAATAATATATAGTAATACCTACCTATTTCTATTGTCAGAACGGCTGTACCGATGTAGACGAAGTTTAGCATAATTTCATTCAATTGACTTAGCGTGGGTTTTTGAATCCGTAGTTAATCTAACCAATGGTTTTTTATATTATTTATGTGAATGAATGACGTGACGAGCTAGTCGTTCACCTCACGTTAAGCGACACGGCTGCCCATTGGTTTCCTTAACTACTGAATCCCACCCTTAGGTTACTTTGTCCCAGAAAATAAAGTTCCCTTGGGAAAATTGGTAAGCTGCGGGTGAAACCGCACGATAAAACCGCTGTAGTATTACATAATAAAACGCAAAATGTTGATAATTTTATTTTGCAAACTTTCACTCTATTGATAATGAACAAAGTACAAGCAAGTGTAATCAATCTCTGTAAAAGCACAAATGGATGCTGTGACGCATACTGGTTGAGGTTAGATTGACGACTTTATCTGACAGTAGGTGGGCATAAGTAAATATTTATATCTACATGTATGGCTTTTAATTGCTTCCCTATGTTTATTTTGTTATTAAATTTATGAAGACGTCCACTTTTGAACATAGGCCTTCCCCAGGGAGCACCACTATGAGCAGCCGCTTTCCTCCTGCATCCATGGGCTCCCCGCGGCTTTCATCAGATCGTCGGTCCACTGGGGGGCCGACCTACGCTGCGTCTTCCGTTTCGTGGTCGCCACACGTGGTCGTGGTGGTTTTTCGAGATAAGTTGAGCTGTTCCACCTCGGAGACGTGTTCTAATAATGTCAGATTTTTCCCGGGGGTACGTGACTTACTCCTATACCGCCTCATACTCACTTTTGACGCACCACTTCTCAGAGCTGAGATCAATTCTGTCAGTACATCAGTCAATGGGTTTTAAGGGTTTTTAGAAAATAAGCTTAAGCATGGCTGTCAAGCATCAACTTTTACTTTTTTGACGATTCCTCAAAATGATTAACAAGTCAACACGCAGAAAAGTTTTTATAAATATCTACGGGAGGATTGAAAAATCTCTTTCTTAAAATATGACGGCTTAACTTATGAGTAGATTTACCTAGTAGCAAATTCTAATATTTATATTTTATTCTATTTGTGGGTCATAACCCGCTGTTTCCTCGTGGTTCTACTATGTTGTCTACCAGTAGGACCACGAGAACAGTATAGTATATCTTCGCATATTAGTAGCTTCTTCTGATTTAAGAGTTAGGACTTAATGGGGGAGCAGGCAACATTTTTTCTGGTCCAAAGCGATTTCTTTTGCTTCCTGGTACAACGTGCGCACGACCTTCTATTGACTAGACTGTAGGTATAATCGATCCTTGGCCTTCCTCTTCCTCGCTTGCCTTCTACTTTTCGTTCTACCAATAAAGCTATCATGTTGTACCAGCTGATACGCTCTATGATTTTTTCCTTTTCTGCAGTTTATAGTTTCTCTGTAGTTATAGTCACTCTTTCTCATCTCTATTAGTATATCTTTTGATAAAGAAAGTAAGTAGGTAATTGAAGTAATGTACAATTTGGCAGTCGTCCCAGATGCACCATTGGAACTGACTGAATTGTCTCACTAGTACAATATCTGTACATACAGTTGATGGTACAACTGGTATTGGAACAATTGCCACCATACCTTGCGGTCTCGCCCTAAATCCTGTGAAATCTTGTAAACCTAGTAGGTATAGGTCGTAACTACCAATTATTTCAACTTAATTATAGTCCCGGAAACAAACTCAACACATAAATCTATTAGAATATTCTAAGTGAGTCATATAATTATCGGAGATCAAGGAGACCGAAGAGAATTGACTCGTTTTGATCTTTGCCTTACTTATTAGCGGGAATAAATGGCACAGACAGGCATAATATTCGTTTGTTTATTTGTCTGTCTCGAGTTGAAACTGAACGGTCGTATGTTTTCTTCGAATGAAAATAAAAGTGGTCTTTGAGTTTTAATGAAAGAGAGTGTGAGATTTTGGGGGAAAGTGATTCTCTACTTTACTTACTTTATTTTTGTATAGTCTGTAAGGTTGCATACAACCATATGGTACTCTGGCGCGATGGGTCAATATCATCATCATCATCATCATAGCCTGAAGACGTCCACTGCTGAACA
The DNA here is from genome assembly GCA_963580505.1 of Ennomos erosarius. Lineage (NCBI taxonomy): Eukaryota > Metazoa > Arthropoda > Insecta > Lepidoptera > Geometridae > Ennomos > Ennomos erosarius. The sequence continues at coordinate 13,882,212 of OY756978.1, forward strand.
TAGGTCTCCCCCAAACCCACTTTGAGCGGCTGTATGCCTCTTGTATCCATCGGCTCCCCACGGTTCTGACCACCTATTATAGTGGGGGGCCGCTGCGTCCTCCAGTTTGTGGTCGCCACTGGAGACCCTTTCTTCCTCAAAGGTTGTCAGGATCACGATGGGTAGTAGTACCTATTATAATTACCTATAAGTACCTATTATATTATTAGTGTGATTAAGCAAACGAGACAAAAGCCTTCATCATCGGATTCACGCCATAAATAAAATAACTTTGAAAGTCAACAACAATGTGTCGAACATTGTCGTTGACTTTCATTTGTTCATCGCAATAGTAGGTAAACCTACCAGAGAAAAAATATAAGTAAGTATAAGACTACAGTAGGTACCTACTCTACTAGGTACCTATAGTACGTTCATACCATGCGCTTGCATAATGTACCTACGAAGCTTCGATTCAATAGCGTTTCGATTTGATCACAATCCTACACATATTAGCATAGCGAACTGTTCTAAATTTTTATAGAGATGACCTAAGATACGGCCTTTCACAATGTCAGGTTACGTGTCAAGGCTGGATCTAGACGGGGGGGAAAAAGGGGTCCCAATTTTGCACCTTTTAATATAGTCTTTAATGTCTGCGTAGTTAGTTAAGTTTATGTAAGCAAGGCAACACATAGAAGTACAAAAAGTGAATATTGTCAAAAACCTAATAATTTGCAGGAAGCAAGCAGCCGCACAAAGTAGCGGTCTATGTGCAGCAGCGGTCGTCTTCAAGCTGTTGATATAAATAAATAAATATAAATATGTGTGGACATTTCACACAGCGCCATCTAGCCCCAAACTAAGCAAAGCTTGTACTATGGGAACCAGATAACTGATACAATACTTATATACTTTTTTGTTTGTAAATACATACATAGAATACAATATAACACCCAGACGCAGAACAAACGTCTATGTTCATGATCTATGTGATGATGGTGATGCTCTCGACGTGAAAGTGCTTGAACTTCAAAGGACTCATTCTGCTAGGAAGTCGACGTCATGTGAACCTATTTCAGCTATACTTTGATAATTATAGGTAAGTGCCTTTTTTTTCGTACAAGCATGTGCAAAATTCGGCCTGTGCTGATGGTTTTTTAGCCCACGCAAAGGCCTCTAAGATGGCTGAACGACTTTTGTCTTACAACGAGTGGTCCATATAGACTATAGACCTCTCAAAGTCGTTAGATGCTTTTTTGAATAAACATAATGCATGAGTAGCCCCCCAAACTAAAACTTAGGACTCTCCCATCTTCATCGATTTTAGAACACGCTATGGCAAATGCAGAAACCATAACTTTGCTATTACCCTTAATCACCTGGCAATCCAGCTCACTGACCAACTTCGCGCACCATTTGGATATGTCTATCCCATTTCAACAACGCTGCCATCAATATGTTAGAAGGAGGTAAAAGATTGGTCAGTTGTATATTGCATTCGGCACTTATCAGCTATGCATTCCACATTATCTGCGGCGTTGAAGACTGCACTTTATGTATAGGTCTTATTCTAAGATAAGCTTTTGCTTAGTTCATATTGATGTTGTAGGTACTACTTCTTAGTAGTAATCTAACTACTGCAGGTACCTACTAACTGACTAATAACTATGAATTTGCCTACACGAAATCAAAGAATGTAATATACCTACTTAAATTCAAAAATAAAGCGATAATAGAGGAAATGTTTACCGGAGAGGCGATGGCGTAATAAACCTATTTTTCATATCAATTGAATCGCGCATGTGCACTGTGCAGTCTAAACATAATTGAAATCGAATTTGCACATATAAAGCCCATTAGTTACCGTAGCACTGCAATTACCGGCACTGGAGACATGCCAATGGTAATCTTAGGGTGATGAACGCACTGCTATGTCGCTAGAAACGTTGCACTTTTATGGGGTTTATATATGAGCGGCATTTGACCACTTTCTCTACATTACTACTTAGGAGTTATTGATATGCTAAGCAATAATGATAGTTTAGGTTCATAGCAATATCTTAGTCTTTGCCGCCACCAGCTAAATAGGTAAATCTTCTGTTATAGTTCCATGGGTAAATGGGCGGTTTAGTTTACATCATAAGTAGATTTTTTAATAAAGATTCAAACACAGAATAGAGAAAAAATAACTGGTGGTAAAAGACTCCCGTAGTCTTGAGTGGAGCCCACGGATTAGACAAAAGCCACGAGACTTACTGATATCTGCCTTATGCCTTTTTTTTGTACACAGTTTAGCTAAACATATCATTTATTAACATTAGGTATGGCAATCTCTTTTTTCAGCAGGTGTGCGCTTACAGAAAAAATAGCTTGTTATATACTATAGCATACCTAAATACAACGAAGACATTGTGGACTAATAAAAGGTGTACATTTGATTACATCGCTTTTCCATCTGAAACAATGCCAGCTAAGAGTGTCGAGGCCTTTCTGCATTGTATTCCGATCGGTTCGAACAACAAGCATACGTATTACCGTTCCGCTCTCGATGCGGTTCTGATAACATTCGTGTTCCAATTAACTTTGTTGTGGGTTTGCATAAAACTGCAATGCCTATAAGGATAAGACGAATTGTTTAGGTACCCATTGTCTTGGTCCTCGTGAGTCTTGTCTTGGGCGTGTGCATATTTCATACTATAACGCAGTTCACTCTAGCTACTTTACAAGTTCACTTTGTAACCCTATTAGTTTAAAGAAAGTGGGACATGGAACTCCTATACTAATCTGCACAAAAGTATGAGAGGACCGCTCTTAATTTCGCACTCATTTTATTACGAGTATGAGTACGTCATACTCGTAAGTGTGAACTTAGGAGCTGTCAAACTCAAAGCGCATAAGATTAAAATTCATACTGAACAATTGAACAGTCATGTTAATACGAAGTTTTAATCTTATCATACAAGGAGCTGATTTACTTTTCAGTCAATATTGCATGGAAATCTGGGGCCTACTCACCTAATTAGGGTACCGTTGCTTCCTTATCTGCTTAGTTTTACATAAATCTTCTAGGAATCTCGCATGCCGCAACACTGGCAGCCGGTATGATGAAACCAGGCCTCATTAAGTTAGGAAGATATTAAGAAGTATACGTATATTATAGGATGTGATAAAAATTTCGACATCAGATTGTAATAAGTAGTACATGGATGTCTCTCAGCTCTCTCAAATAAAAATATAATAAGTAAGAAATAAATAATTAAGTAGAAAATTAAAGAAGGGTCCATTTCTTCCCATCGATCTTTAGAGCAAAGTTGTATTATTAACAGACTTACCTAAGTCACAGAATAGATAATTATTATATAGTACCATCGAAGAAGTTCCTCGATGTATAGTACCTACCCCGTACCATCATATTGTAATAAATGGCCCGTACTACGTACCTAAGTTAAAATACAGCTTAGCCTCTGGGCTCTCGTTGTGAAATTCATGTCAACTTGGCACACCAAATGCTGAACGCTCATTGGTTACCTGTTGTTCATCTGATGCTGTGTTCACCCAATGTTGGTACAGAGTTTGGTGTTTTCATTTGGTCCTAGTTTGAACGTATGAGAAACTGGAGGCCAGAGAAATAAGTGCAAGCAAATTTGGTGCAGACGGGCATTACTTTTATTAGAAAGGCGGTTATATACAACTTATCAAATATAGAAAATACTCGGTTCCTAAATAAAAAGTGAATGCTCATTAGTCTCATAATTACTCACCTACAGTGGCTACAGTGAATACTCAACGCATCAGTTGTCGCAGCGCACGCGCATGTCCAATCGGTGATAGACGGATCGGTGCTGATTTTAAACTGGAGACTGTAGCATGTTGGCGCGATGCAACATTGTTGCTGAATATGTTATGGGTGCTCGTAGCATCTAGAATGCGTGGCTATTTTAAAATTGGTCTGTAAAAATATGCAAATCGTTGGTATGTCCATACTTACGAAAATTATACTTACTTACCTATTACGTACAACGCACATCCATGCGTGAATATTTGATAATTTATGTTTGTCTTTGGCTAATTATCTATTCGCCCTCTATTTTACAATCTATAGGTATATCAATGGTTATAGAAAAAAACGATACTGCGATAAACTTGTCATCGAGGTTGAATTGACGCCATTTTCACACTTCTCAAGTATTGTATAGAAATGGTGTGAATTCGCAAGTCGAAGAAAGCTGGGAGCTATCGAGGTTGTTACGGGAATCGCTACGCAGATTTGAAAGACACATTGTAGTGGTAATGTGGTCAACTCATTACGATGATGTTACAAAAACTGGCGGATGTTTTGCCTGAATACGGGCTACATTTGTGGTCTTGTCCGTTTTTCCGCCTGTCTTGAATTCTTTTTAAGATAGGCGTACTTATGGATACCAAGTTTCTACTTGATTGATGTAAAAATAAAAATAAGTGAAGCACAGATATTTAATAGGCAGTATTAAATTACTGAGAAGTGAAGTTTGAAGTTTAAAACTTACAACTGTTGCCATTTTTGTAGGCAATTTTATTTATTTATTTGAGATAACATGCCTTTGGGTGGGCATTACAGTTGGCCAATTCACCCACTCAAGGCCATAATTTTCATTTATTTATTTCATAGGTACTTACCTTTTATTCAAACATAGTAAAGCTATTTTAAGCCTAAAGTATAAGATAGGTGTGGATAACTAGCTACCTACCTGCGGCTTCACACGCAATAAGCTAAGTAATTGAACAGGATTTAAAGTATCTGCTTTCTCAGGGATGCAGTGCAGTATAGCCGTAGACCAGCCCCAATTAGGTGGACCGACGAACTGAGGGAAGCCGATGGATACGAGAGACAAGCCGCTCAATGTCGCGCTGGCGCTCTATGACTTGTATGCTGATGATGCAAATATATTTCAAAGCTTCGTTGATAAACATGCATGCCCAAGGAAGTTCAGAAAGCTCTTAAAATGTACAAATCGTTATTTTATTTAGTTTTTGGTGCTTGTTTTTATATGCTTACTAAAGCTCCACTAAATGCTCCACATGTATGTATTCCATACACGACGAAAGCGTGTCAAAAACAAAACGGTCCATTAGATCAAGTGCGTTGATCCCCATCGATTCGATCGCTCCGATCTTGTTACGAAATCGGGTGACAGAATCAATTATCGGTACAATGCGCGTATTCGATAGCGTTAGAGCCTTCTGAGAAGTGCCAATAATGAATGATTGAAATCAATAAACATTGACTGTTTTGGTAGTTATCGCCTTTTATCGATTAGTAGTATTTTGATATTTTAACTTCTCTTCGCTTACACATCATGCAAAATGTTAGGATCATCGAAATTTTTACCGTATACAGACGATCAAGTTCAAGAGAAGTAGAGCAAACGTTGTTAAATTGTATATAACCTCGGTGGTGGCACGGATAACATTATACTATTTTTTGTAACGGTTTTGGGGATGGTTTTTGATAACTTAAACTTTTGTAACCGTTATCATATCAAGTAACTGCCAAGCTATCTGTATTTTTGTGATCTTTAATTTTTGTACTCAGTAAATTACTACATAAATCATACCTACCTACATAATATACAAAATTTGAATAAGTAATCGTTTTTCTGTGGTGCTAAAGAAGCATTGATGCAATCTGTGGGAAATTTCATAAAATTACAGCAATAAGTGAACCGCTAATAATATGTAACGTGTCTTAATTTTGATTTTTGTTATAATTACCTAACTAATCTGCGATAACATAACTACTCAAACACGGTACTCATTTCGAAACGTAATCACCACTCCTATTGAGTAACATTTTATAATCGGCTAATCTAAAACAGAAAAAATCTGTGCTGTGATGTTGCTGCAGTTACCAGGCGTGCAGACAATGGGCAGAGGTCGTTTTCCTGTACGTTGGGAATCTCCAACAATGGGTATTGTAATCGCTCACCGCTACCATTTCACTCACTCTCTTACACACACACGATTACAATGAGCCTACAGTAAACGAGAGAAACATGTGTTTTATGAGTTCTATATGATGAAACATAAAAACATAATGTTTTTGGAACTAAAAGCAATAAAAGTCTTACATTCTTTTCACCCACTTCAATCAGTCTGTAATTGATATTAAGTATTAACGTTCAAGAGTATTTTATAAGTTCAAATTCTGTCTGTTAGCTTTTTGTGAAAGAAAGCATTTTGATCATAGTTTATTTTCTATAGGTATTCATCTGACGAGCTACCAGGGAATAAGTAAATCTTAGAAGCAGTTCTAATATAGCCGTATAACGTGGTGCCATGTATAGGCAGCATGCACCTTTGAACTGTGCTGAAACGCTTACCTTGTAGGACAAACAAACCATCTACGCAAGTACGCACATTACTTATGTACTTCTAGTTACGCAGCGTTTCACTAAACGCTGTCAACTTTGCTCCGTCGATTGTCCTTCTCCAGTGACCCGTGACGAGTTCGAGCAATCGGTGACCGAGTTGCAGCATTTCCTGCTGTGTTGCAACCATGGAAGTTACAAACTGCACTGCTGGCACGTTTCCGCAGATTTCCGGTGTCTAGAGGTTGGCTCGTGCGTACAATTTTGATAACTGGGTTGTTCCGTAAACTGGAAAACTGGTAAGCTTCAGGTGAATTCTAGTTTGTAATATTTGTAAAATAGAAGGAAGAAAGTCAGCAGTAATGTATATTCTGTGGTACCAATTAGTAGGATGGGATTCATCGTCTATCATTTTATTTGTATTATTGCGAGCGCGTTGAACTCTTTTTCAAGAAGATTTGTTTCCGCATGTATCAACACGATAATATCTTCGAAATCAGTCATTTTATCCTACATCCTACTATCGTAATTTAATAGTAGCAAATCGAATTACCAAATTGAAAAGGCAGAGTGGGCTCATGGGCTGGTCATAATTATTTTTAGTAGCCGCAGAGCTGACAACCGATTGGACGTGTTCTTGAGTGGAAACGGCTACTTGGCAAACATAGACCCTGCAGTATTTATTTACATTCCCCCCCTTCATAAAACAAAAAATAAAGTTCAGTGGCATGGGTTATGGGCAGAAGTCAACATTTTGATCGATATTCTAATCATCATCATCATCATTAACAGCCCGAAGACGTCCACTGCTGAACTTAGGCCTCCCCCATAGAGCGCCACCTTGAGCGGCCGCTCGCCTCTTGCATCCATCGGCTCCTCGCGGTTTTCACCAGATCGTTGGTCACCTAGTAGGGGGCCGGCCTACGCATATACGCGTAATATTCTAATATTTAGTAAATAATATTATAGTCATACTTAACATCTCAATATAGTATTAACAATTTTAATAAACTTTAAAAGGGAACATAACATTCCCCGAGACAAATTATAAAGCAATAAAAATGGAATTTAAAAACCTACTTATAACCCAATAGTTTGTTGCATCAAACTAGACGCCACCGTCGGTACCCCCCGTCCAAACGTGCCCATCCAGGCTGGCGGCGGCGTTCCCTCGCTGTATGGCCAACGAGATGTGTTCGACCTGGGGGTCTAGCAAAGCTCCCTCACGCTAACGCTATCGCCAAACGCTAACTCCAAAATGTACTGAAATGACATTTCGGAAATCGCTATCTTTTCCGCAGCAAATGTAATTTCAATACATTTTGGAGTTGGCGTGAGGCGTTAGCGTTAGTGGTTGGTATCTTTGCTAGACCCCCTTGTAGTGGCCCACCTGAGGGTCATGCTTCCTTTCCCTCAGACGACGCCCGAGGTCCGCTACAAATGTTTAAATAATAAATATTACGCTACGATAGACTACGACGTAGGTACTACCTTATCTAACTTTGCAGATTTGTTTTGCGTTTGGTATTAAAATGGTACAGGCAGTGAGCGTGCAGAGTAGAGTTAGCCAGGGTAGGCAGAATTTTTTAAAAGCTATTACATTGTCAGCCGGAAGACTTCTACTGCTGCACACAGGCCTAAAGGCATCCCTCATAAAACGCCAGGTAAGGTCAATACAAGATACCTATTCTAATGACAAAAATAACAAGAATTGTTTAAAGGTCTTCGTTTCTCACATTTCTGTTCAATTTGAAACGCAGGCTGTGAAAATATAACCTTTTATTTGCAACTAAAGTTATTTTAACACCTCGCATGTTGCGTGCCGTTGGTATTGACCTCGAGATATCGAAACGGTATTCTACTTGGCTAGTAATCTGTACGACTTTTTCATTGAACAGTTTTCAGTTGGTGGAGGATACAAGCGCAGAGTCAAGCATTTTCAATAAACATTTGGGTGCAGTGAAATATCACGTGTAAGTATTTAATTATTCTTAGAACGCGCGATTTCTATAAACAAGAAGTGGTGGGTGATTTGACTTACCGTAGCCAGGCAGCGAGCAGCGTCTTAACTTTCCAGAATTAAATCAGATTAGTAAACATAACTGTTCACAAACGCATTGGAGGATGTTTTCAAGCTCTTGGAGTGGAAAAGATGTGGCATCAACATAAATGGCAAGTATATCACTAACCTTCGTTTTGCCGATGATATAGTCATAATGGCGGAGTCGCTCGATGATCTCAGCACCATGCTCAACGACCTCAGTAGAGTCTCCCGACAGGTTGGTCTTAAGATGAACATGGACAAGACGAAAATCATGTCAAATGCCCATGTTCCACCTATACCGGTCATTGTTGGGAACGATACTCTCGAAGTTGTCGACAAATACGTCTATCTAGGGCAGACTGTCCAATTGGGTAGGTCCAACTTCGACAAAGAGGTCGCCCGAAGAATCCAACTCGGCTGGGCAGCGTTCGGGAAGCTTCGACCTATCTTTTCGTCCAAAATACCACAAAGCCTGAAAACAAAAGTTTTCAATCAATGTGTGTTGCCAGTGATGACTTATGGAACTGAGACGTGGTCTCTAACTGTTGGCCTCATTACTAAGCTCAAAGTCGCGCAACGAGCTATGGAGAGAGCAATGCTTGGTGTTTCCCTGCGAGATAGGATCCGAAATGAGGAGATCCGCAGGAGAACTAAAGTGACCGATGTAGCTCTTAGGATTGGCAAGTTGAAATGGCAATGGGCAGGCCACATCGCTCGTAGAACTGACAACCGATGGGGAAGAAAGGTTCTCGAGTGGCGACCACTAACTGGAAGACGCAGCGTAGGCCGGCCCCCCACTAGGTGGACCGACGACCTGGTGAAAGCCGCGGGGAGCCGATGGATGCAGGAGGCGAGCAGCCGCTCTAAGTGGCGCTCCCTGGGGGAGGCCTATGTTCAGCAGTGGACGTCTTCAGGCTGTTAATGATGATGATGATGAGTAAACATAAATGACTTTGTACGAAAAAATACACGTGGTTACGGATACGGGGGAGGGTTAATCCAAAATCTCACCAATGTCACTTACCCCTTTCTGTGATTTAGTTTCACCACAGATAGTGAAATACCTCTGTAGCTTATACTATAGCCCTACTTTATTTTGATATTTTTCAATCTGGACTCTAGACTGACAAATATCAATTTAACTAGGTATTGAGGTATACAAGGTGACATTGAATTGGTATGTTATCCCGAAATGGGGGGACTGGGACCATGATACCCTACAAGTTGTGAGAGCCTTACTTGAAACTGGGTGTTTCCAGACCTCCATGGTAAAAACTAATCCACTCGCAAAATTGCACGTGTGATCGCTATTAACAAGATACTATAAATACATTCCTAAACACAGGTCGTTAAACTCATTTATGTGTACTCGGTCAAGGACGAAGCCCAAACACCCAGCTGCCCTAAAGCTATTTTCGAACGTAAACTTCACATGGCATTTCTTCAATGAAAAACTCTTAATTTAGTAAAGTCGTAGAAGAAACATTGTCTACCTTGGCATAGATTTACCCCTTTCGGGATAACATACCAATCCAAGGTCACCTTGTTTAAATTCTAGATTCTAGAGGAAATTTGACTTTATTAAAGTACGGTGAGAATGCTATTCTTGAGCTTGCATACATGGATGAAATAAAAAAAAGAAGGATTGACATCAAACTGAAGCCCAAAATGGTGGACAAATTACATATGTGTGTCAGATGAAAGTAGGGCGGCCGGCTGCATATTATGATGTGAGTGTGTGCGTGCCCCGCTCGTACGTACGAAGCGTTCCGGCTTCCTACGGGTGCTTCAGTTTCGGATCAGACGGGATTCCCTCCTTCTTTTGTTATTAGCTCCATGCTTGCATATTGTTTATTAGAACATCGATAAAAATATATCATCGATCGCACTACTTATAATGACATTTTATAATTTATAAGATACGATAAGATAAGGATGTGAAGAGACTATCTATAGATTCTAGATGGAAGTTAGATAGGATAATCCGTTGCACCTAGTAGATATAATACCTTGGTTTTATGTGTCATTATACTCATTATGTATGCATTTGTTTACACTTTAATGCGATGCGTTTTCTGATTTCTGCACCAACCCCTAATGGAAAATTGCTGTCTCAGGCATTGTGGTTATTTTATTTCTTATCAGTTATCAACTTATCGCCTCTAATCTACAGTGTCTCAATTACTCAAGCTGTTACTATATTTCTCCAATGATATTTCTAGTATATGGCCACTATACTTTTTTTTTGATAATCTCTATTCACAGATTAAAGGAAATCGGAATTTCTTTTTTTTTTAACAATCTTGTTGTAAATCAAAATAATACATCTGCTCACTTTCGTAACTGTGCCATACCGTATTCACTATTAAAAGATTATAAATCATTGAGCAAGCATTGCTAAATCTACGACAGTAGGACTTATCGTAGACTTATCTCTCGTATCAAGATTAGATTATTTTGAGTGTTGTTGCATTGTTTCCCGAATTATTATCTCGTGACAGCTGTCAAGCTAGATAATAAGGAGTTTGAAAGCAAAGAGGCTTTGAAAGGGATATTTTTTTGTGACAAGCTCTTTCTCTTCAGTAAAAGTTGAAGATAGAGAAACTTGGGACAACAGTAAAGATCTAACTTTCTATGCTATTATGTGGAAGGGTGTTTTTTGTTTCAAACGTTTCTACTTATTTATTCAGGTAAGTACTTATAATATTATATTATGCAAAAAGTACCAAGGTACATTAAGTTGCGGCGTCCCGATCCCGAAAGTTCTAGGTTCCGAATCAATGCCTTTTTTTTGAACGGGCTAATGCTGTTGGTCTCTACCGACCTTTACAGCGTCATCGCGTGGGAGGGCAGGCGCTTAAGGCGCCCATTCGACAAAAGTGGGGGCAACTAGCTTAAGGGCACCCCTGGGGTGCGAGCCTCGGCTTGGGCTGATGCCGTGGTAAGATGATCGAGAAGGCTACGCCCGCTGGAGGAGTGGACCCTATGGAAAGTCGCGACCGTCTCTCTTTCAGCCACCTTTCAGCACCTGCACATGTATGAAGAAGATACAGAATGTAAACTAAAAAGAAGGAAATTATCAACCTCTGTATTATTTTTAACTTTTTGACGTGATTTGTTAGTTAATAAACAGTACTCGTATAACTTCAAAATATCAGGCTTTCTTTTGTCGTTTTAGGTACCTATACCTATTGAAGACTTTATTCAAGTTTCATCTTATTATCAAACAGTCAAGTACATCAGTGTGCAGATTTCCCTGTAGCTTAGGAATTTTGTTGAAAGTGGATCAGTTACCTTATTACCTTATTTTCCCAGTGGCGGTTTCCGGCGTGTTTTCTACCGTCCGGAAACCTTACAACATAGCGCAATACGGCGATGGCTCTATTCTGTTAGAAAAACTGCAGTTAGGCCTTAGAATGGGTATTTACCAATGCTAGGATGTTTTAAAATGATGTGGCAGTGCAGTGTTGTAATGGAGTGGACTGGGTGTTTACCTACTTGAATAACAAGGATGCATAAAAAAATAAAATGACTTCATCATTTTTTTTTTACTACTATTCCCCTCAATTAATATTTAAGTATTGAAAAGTAAGTAGGTACTTACTTAATAAAGAAGTTCATGTAACAAATATTTTTTAGTAATTCTTACAAGTGGCGAACCTATTTTTGATTGCTCAGATTTGTCCCGAACCAAACTAATACGGGACATTTTGCCATCGAATAAAAACTGTTGTCGATAAGTTGAAAAAGTTTCAGAATAAGCCTTCACTAACTTTCCCGCGTACCTACTACCGCAACATTTCTCGGCGTAGAAATAATAAAACTGCTGCGGTTCAATCCGCTCCAGACCCACTCTGCTCCCAGCGTCACTGGGCTGTTATGATTGTTAGGTTGTACGCTAGGTTAACACTAGACCTTGATCTAGATTCATAATGATTAATTTGAAGTGGTAGTGTCAAATCGAACTACCATAACATTCCAAAACCTCGATAAAAATGTGGAACGACTCTAAGTTAAGCTAGGGTAACATTTGTTGTCACGCAACGAGCTATGGAGAATGCTCAGTGCCACTGGAGCAGCTGTGCCAGCAGCCTAGAGCCACACTCCGTTATTTTAAGGAGTTGGGTTGGCTCGGGTAGATGCTGGCAGTGGGAAATAAACAATACACCCTAAGCGGGACGTCAGTGCAGGACTTAGCGCCCCCATGTAGAATAAGAATAAGATAAGAATGCTCGGTGTTTACCTACGAGACAAGATCCGAAATGAGGAGATCCACAGGAGAACTCAAGCGACCGATATAGCTCTTAGAATTAGCAAGTTGAAATGGCAATGGGCAGCCCACATCGCTAGTAGAACTGACAACTGATGGGGAAGAAAGGTTCTCGAGTGGCGTCTCACTAGGAGGACTGATAATCTGGCAAAAAAGCGGAGGCCGATGGATGCGCTCTGTGGGGGAGCCCTATGCTCAGCAGTGAACGTCTTCAGGCTGTTGATAATTACTGAGTTATTTATTACACAGGCTAACTGGTAATACTAAGTAACATCCTCTCGAAGTATAATAATATCCAAGCTTATACCAATATCAATGCAGGAAGAGAGTTTCTAGTCTATGGTAGAATCCTAAACGTAGGGAGTGGAGGTGGAGGGGTATTCAAAGTAGGTTGTACGTCCTTTTTGAAGTTACATAATTTTGATATCGTTTGGCGAGTAGAGGCAGAAATGTGAAAAATCATTTTTCACCTGAGCAGCTCGAAATGGCACGGTTTTCTGCGAGAAAACAGTGTGCAAAATCGTATATTGCTCACTGCGTGAGACAAAGTGACTTTTTAATATTATGACTTTGCGGTAAGTGTATTTAGCCAGCTTTGAGTTACATTTGTATGGAGTTTTGGAGAGAACAGTATTTTTTCTTTGTCATGCTTTTGGCGGGAACGCGATGAACGCGATAGTGTTTCGTTACTAGGTAATTAGTACCTACCTGTAATGATGTTCTCACTGCTGAGGTGAAAAGTTGTATGTGCTACTCGAGAGCAAAGTTTTTCATCTCGTGCCTTTGAATCCCTCGCTCGCTCAGGATTCTAACTTAGAATCACTCGCCACGCTCGTGATTCAATACTAGAATCCTTCGCTTGCTCGGGATTCAACATCAGCACTTGAAGCAAAAATCAACTTTGCTCTCTTGTTGCACAAATAACCATTGTATGACCCATTTTAGGCGCACTTATCGAGGAACCGTTCGCCTCTTTTGTTCAATGTGGGTCTTTTATTGCCGCATTTAATGGTTTGTACAACTAACTACTATAGCGGTTATAGAAAGGAGTACGCAGTGCAATTTATTAAATAAGGTACAATCAAACTCGGTTTATTGTTTCCTCACTGCGGCTAGGTTGAAATCAATTGCGGTTAGTAAATTATCCGCCTTTTACTTAGGTGAATGTTTGAAATATCATAGCAAGCTTAGGAAGTATAGATAGACTTAGAGCAAAAAAATGTATATAGTAATGAGAGAGTTTGCAGTGAATCAACTAAATAACACCCAACGATCACATACATAGATCCTGGACCCTAACTAGGATTCCCTGTGTCTAGGGACCCAAGAACTACGAGGACCATGGTCCCACAACACCCAGACACAGAACAAGTATTTGCGCTTTTTTTTTTCGTGCACAAATACTTGTCCTGTCGCGGGAATCGAACCCGCCACCTCCGCCGGTTATGAGCCGACCTGCTCAACCACCACACCACGGAGGCTGTCAAATGATATGCTGTCGATTTGATTTTGCATTATTTTCCAAATATTGGTCACTGTTCACGGGTGGTAAACAAAATCGTCTTTCCCCTCTTTTAAGTGGAGCAATACAAAGTTTACCCAAGGTGTATTCTGCCGGCGCTACGAGATTTACGATATGATTACGAGTGTAACAGTAAAATTTTGCATGTCGACACAATAATACAGGTACCACTACCCCTTAAATAATTATAAAATAACACCTATAGTGTATAGTATTAGATGTCTGTGACCTAAAACCTTTTTTTTTTTTTTTTTATATATTGGCTCCACATATAGTGTATTTAGCCAGCGTCAAGTATTGTATATTTTCATCGAGTTTTAGAATATTTTACGTAGTCAACAAGTCTTAGTCACAGTCATAGTCCAGTCCAAGTCGGGTCATAGTCCAGTCTAAGTCATGCTCAAGTAAAGTGGTGGCAACTTTACAAGAAGCTTCTATGGAATTTTGAAAGCAACACGAAAAACCACGTTACACCACATTATATCACTTGACCACACTCATGCTCGTAATTCAGCACTTAATGCGTAAAACGCCACCAATTTTAAACATTAACACTGAAAAAAGCATAAGCTTTGAGAAATAATACAATGCAACGACGTGAACTTTTTCACGTTCCCGCCAAAACTCACCTAAAACCTTCTTATGCACATAATCAACTTGAAACATTCGTTTGACCCCGAAATCATAAATAATTATTCCAAAAAGGTACCATGTGAAACGTCTCTCCTGTTGTGTAACGAAAAAATTCTAGGTCTGTGGTTTTCGTAGTGCTTCGTAGACAAAGATAACGCCTCGGCCTATGATTACCTACGTAATCATAGCGCTCGGCCTTGCGAAACGCCTACATTTATTTACGGCATTTTAATAAGCAATCACAAAAGCTCGAATCTCGATTCTCATGCGTACAACGTAACATTTGAAAACAAAATACCGCAAAACACATTGTACAATGCTGGCATGGGGCCAGTCCCGTGGTCGCTCGAAGTACCCTACACTGAAGAACTTTGTCTTTCTAAAACTTCTTGAGTCACCAAATATACTTCAATAGAAAATTCCCAGCTAATTTAATGCGACAGAGTCCTTAGGGCAAAAGACTTGTAGTTCGTACAGCCTTGTATGTTCTTACTAGTGTGTGAATGTGAAATGGTGTGATAATGGTTTGTTTCTTTTCTAAATTACTTCCGAGACATATTCACACATGTACGTCGGATGTTATGTTCATAAACATTCTGTTGAGGACCCTATTCATTTTTGTTTGTAACTATTTACTTTGCTTTGATTGGTCGACACTCGTGCGTGTGACACAAATTTCGAAAAAAGAATCTTAATACAACAACAGAAAGGAGTTTTGGCGGGAACGCGGAAATGTTCACGTCGTTGCATTGTATTATTTCTCAAAACTTGTGATTTTTCCAGCATTAATGTTTAAAACTGGCGTTTCACGCATTAAATGCTGAATTACGAGCATGAGTGTGGGCAAGTGATATAATGTGGTGAAACGTGAGTTTTCGTGTTGCTTCCAAAATTCCTAAGAAGCTTCTAGTAAAGTTGCCACCACTTTACTGGAGCATGACTTAGACTGGACTACGACTACCTGACTTAGACTGAACTATGACTAAGACTTGACTTTACGTGATATATTCTTTAACGATGAAAAATTACAATACTTGACACTGGCTAAATAAGTGTATTTACGTGAGGAGCCAAAATATAAGAAAAAAAAAAATTAAATATATGGTTTTTTAAAAACAAAATATTGCAGCCGTATCATTATTTTATTATACGTAGACTACAAAATACCAGCGGGTAGCCCAGTATTTTATAAAAAAAAAGAATAACCTATCGTATTTTTTATATTAAACATTACTGTATTGCACCAGCGTTTATTTCATTCCGCAATAATTAAATTAAATTTCACATTTCATTTTACGATGTGTGTAATCCAAGTGTAATCAAACTTTTGTTTTCAAAGGTCACAGTTTGAAAGCACAATTATATTTACAGTCCAAGTTGGTATTACAAACGAAAAGAGCAGAGGCACGCAAACTCTACACAACATGAAGCAAAGTAACTAAGTGGAGTGCGTACTATAATAATATAGTAGGTATACTAACCTACCTACCTACTTATTACTTACCTAACTTTTTTACCAAACTTAGAACTTAGACTGTGTCATGTCTCAGGATGACGTGCGCAGTCTGTTATGGGCGGCCGCGTGACGCTTTACACAAGGAATAGTTTCAGTAGTTTTTGTCAGTAATACTGAGAATGAACCCCTTATACTAATTGCATTTGTTGGTATCTACCGACTTTTACAGAACTGTAATGTTTCATGTAAAAAAATGTATTTCATTTCATGATTTTCTAACTTAGCTGGGCAGCGTCCGCGAAACTTGGACCTATCTTGTCGTCTAAAATACCGCAAAGCCTGAAAATGAAAGTTTTCAACCAGTGATGACTTATGGCACTGAGGCGTGGTCTCTTACTGTTGGCCTGATGAGTAACTCAAAGTCGCGCAGCGAGCTATGGCTCTCCATATCAGCAAGCATAGCATTGTCATAGCATGGTCTCGCAAGAAAACATTGAGCATAGCTCTCTAGCTATGCTCAATGTTTCCTTGCCTTTAGAAATGGGGAAATGAGGTTCTCGAGTGGCGAGCACGAACCAGAAGACGCAGCATAGGCTGGCCCCCACTAGGTGAACCGAAGACCTGGTCAGAGCCGTGCGGAGCCGATGGATGCAAAAAGCAAGCAGCCGCTCAAAGTGCCGCTCTTTGGGGGAGGCCTATGGCCAGCAGTGGACGTCTTCAGGCTAATGATCATGATGATGATTTTCAGAAATGCCACTAAAGCTAGCGTGTTTCTGGTAATAAAACCGTAGTTGTATTGGCAGTCAAGTGGTTTAATGGCTGCAGACATCTATTATTTAAACATTAACTTTTACAAAGACGCTGTTTAATCGCAGGTTCGCTGGGCTTAATGCAGAATCGTGTAGATTTCGTAAAGCGAATAAAATAAAGAAATCAAATGTTCGAGTCAGAAAGTCAGAATTTACAAGGGGCATTAACGCGAATACTGCAACGTCGCTGGACTGGCTGCAACTTGTATGAGTACTATTATCATTTCTGTACTTGGTACTTTGGTGAAAAGATTACCTTTTCAAAAACGTTTATCGTGGTCTGTATGAAAATGAAAGTTCATTACCGACCGACCTTTACAGCGTCACCAAACAAGATGGAAACAAAAGCAGTATTTTGTGAATAGCTAGCGGCAGCATAATATCTTCAACATCCTATTTAACCCCCTTAAGAATTGAATTTTCAAATTGAAAATTGAATTGTCTCTAGGTACACCTCTACTCCCATAAAAGGAAAACATCCGACCAACTTTGAAGCCTCCGGTTTGTTGGGCTATGCCTGCGTTGCTGGTTGCAGTCACTCAGAAACAGTAATTTTTACTCATAACATAACTAACCAATCATCATCATCATCATCATTAACAGCCTGAAGACGTCCACTGCTGAACATAGGCCTCCCCCAGGGAGCGCCACTTAGAGCGGCTGCTCGCCTCCTGCATCCATCGGCTCCCCGCGGCTTTCACCAGGTCGTCGGTCCACCTAGTGGGGGCCGGCCTACGCTGCGTCTTCCAGTTCGTGGTCGCCACTCGAGAACCTTTCTTCCTCATCGGCTGTCAGTTCTACGAGCGATGTGGCCTCTACTAACTAATACTGTTTCTCTAAATTATAATCTAAGTCTAAACTTCACTTGCTATTATAATTTAGAGAAACAGGAAAGTATACGAGGAGAGGTTATAGAACTTATAGATTATGGTTCGTAAAACCCCTAACCTTAGTGATACGCATTCACGGGAATCCCCAGAAATAGGATAGATATATTTATTTTAAACTAGTATTTTTATAAATTACTGGCTCACGTGCGTGTGACTCTGCTAAGCATTAATATAATGTTTTTAAAACTTATAAAGCACAAAGTGACATGCATTAGGTTATAGGTAAGATGGGACACCAGGGCGAGATGGTGAATGCTAGCGCGACCCCAGTTGACCCAGTACGCCCTATTCTGGCAGCGGACGAATCAGGGAGGGGTTTTAGAGGATGTAAATTGCGAGTCCCACATACTTACTGCTATCACCCCCGTCGTGGAATGGAATTGCGAGGGCATTTCAACCTCCCAAAAATTGGTATGATGGGGCTGAGATACCTTGTGGACTCCACATTGTGGAGAAAGCCTCTAAATATATTATTACTTATAGTATTGATAAAAATGAAGACGAAAAAAATTCAAAGCCTAAAACAAGGGATCTTTATGAAAGGAAAGCCTGTACAGACTCCAAAGCTTAGCGCAAACATCTTTGCTAGCAACGGTAGATCAATCACAAAACAACCACCACTCTCTGACACTCGTAATATCCGAGAACAATACGGTTTTATTGCTCCAGCCATAATCTTATTTCATTCTTCATCAGAGATTAATTCGACGATTTAGAAATCCAGGTTACTGTTTATGCCGACGATTTGTTCGACTTTCTCCCGCTTTGGGAATGTTGTAACAGCACGTAAGAAGGGTAATCGTGATGCGTATGACAATTATCTTGGAATATGGCAGGAACGTTTCTAAAATGCCCAAACTGGTGTCTTCATTGAAGCGTGAGGTCGTAGAGCAACACATTCAGCAGTAATATAAAGACGTTTTGTTTCGCAAAATCTATTTCTCACGATCAGATGGATACAGGCTTGATTGTAGACATAAACAAGGCGAGTGCAGGTAACCGTCACGTCTGCAGCGCATCTGTCGCCGCTCATTTCGCTTCTGTCTGGCTGCCAAAATCTGAGTTGTATCCAAATGTGTAAAACTAGTTCCGAGCTCGCAAATCTTGTTTCGCGATAGTGGATACGATTTCCGTTCATGGGACAGGCGAACACTGCTGAGGAGTGGCCTGCATGATGGCGGTATCCGACGGAGTCTGGGTTTTTTGTTGCGATAAAATATCGGAGAGATCGCAGCGCGAGCGCGAGTGCCTCGGTCGCCGGCCGCCAGTCAACCGCCGCTCCCCGCCGCGCGCGCTCGTACCTGGTGAAAGCCCTCATACACGGCAGCTGCAGTCGTCCGACCCGGCCGCAGAACCGCAGCACCGACCGTTATCGTCCTAAATGACCACCTAATGAACGAACGAAGAGGTAGCCCGTGCATGCTCGTGCTAACATAGTGTAACGCTTGTGGAGTGCAGTGTTGTGTTGATGTCGAAATGGAGGAGGTCCGCATATCGGATTGGCCCGAACCCCCGGGATCCCATGCATGGCTGCCTGCTTATGGCTTCCAGCATGACTTGGTGGATAAGGATGACTATTTTGGCACCAACGGTGAGTGCCGCTTGCATTCCAGTGTGGCCTTTCAGTTCAGCGAGTCGTTGTAGGAAATCAGAATCCATAGAATGCGATGTCATCAGGTTTCGTATTGTTGTAGCTTCGGAATGGAAGTATAGAATGTGTGTTAAGCTGTCCGTGCATGTTACCCTCGTTTGTGTGTTGATTTGTGGCTCATCATGAGGGCAATTGCCTCATCTCATGGACGTATGCACACGGGTTTCGTAAACTGGTTTCTAGCACAGGCTTATTAGAAAATACTCCTAGTTGTGCACCTTTCGTGTAACATTGTAACACTCGTCCAATCAGATTAATTTAATCCGCTATGCTCTGAGTAAAAACCATTTCATTGATAGTAAGGTTATATACTTGTACTTGTATTATAAAGTTCACAACCACAGCAAGTTTTACTTGCAATTCAAGGTGTCGTCATACAAACTTAAAGTCTGACTCAGTATAATAGGACACCTACTCTACGTAACATAATTATCTTAAAAATCTTTGCAAAATTTGCAAGATAGTTATCGACTTTTACAATTTGCTAATCTAGAGCAGGTACAAATTTTAAGCATGCTATTTAACCAGTATCTTTAAGAACAATAATTAAATCCAAATTATGTTAAGTAATCGCTCATTGTTAGACCACATCCAGTTGAGATAAGTAAGTAGACACCTATTGTTACCGAAACTATTAATTAATTTAATGAATAGGTAACATCTATAAGCAACAACAATGGACTCTGGAACTTGGAATGAAGATAAAGACCCTGATACAGAAAACTGAGATCACGCTCTAAAAATACATGTGCAAGTTGACGCTCAGACTGTAAAAACGGAGAAAAAGATAACCGAATATGTTTGGAATGTAAATGAAGCGAAAGTGAAAGACCAAAAAGTAAAAATTTAGATGGTCAAAACGTCTTGCCTTAGTTGGAAGACGTTAAATACGTTACAATTGAGTGAAACATACTATACGAATGATGTAATTTGTTTAGAAATCCAAGTGGTTCCTTATTTATCAACATTACCAGCCAGTCAACATTATAAACTTAACGTTGTTATCTGTCGTCTCTTTTTCTGTATAAATAAATAAAAGTAATGAAATGTGCCTAATAGCTCGGGCAGTAAATAAGAAAATATTTCTCACAAATCTCTAATATTCCATGGAACAAAAAAGGAAATCATCGCACTTCTTGTAATAAAAGCAATCAGCTATCTCCATTCATTATTCGAAGGAAATAGCTTCCATCATTCATTTTAATAATGCACACGTTACATTTTTACGTCAATTTCTTCTTTTGCCAGTGAAACTGAGTGAAAGTAAATTTAGTAATATTATATGTAAGAAGATTACAAATCAAGCAGCGCCAGTTTTGAATTTCAGAGTTTGAGAGAAATCTTAAAGAAATCCGATAGTAAATAAACAGACATTGGTGGAAGTAAAGGTTATTGCTCTTTACAATGTGCTTGTATTCGTTGCCAGCAAAAAATATGAGGTACTGCTACTCATCATAGCTAACTGTCTCTGTATAAGTGGAAATCTTTGTAAAAATCTCCGTATACAAAACGTCAATGAGCTCAACGACCTTATTACGTATTCGTAGATAATCCATAAGCAATGAGATTAGTCTGACATCATCAACATCTACTTTCCAAGCGAATATTTTAAGCCGTTCACAATAACTACAATGGGTCTCGACATAATTATATATATTTCATAAACTGTCAGATCAAGTTTACGCCGTTGTTGAAATATAAGTATATTATAAGAAATTCAGAAATAGAACTATACAGAATTATGATATTGGACTTATAATATAATTTAGAACGGTATCGTGTTTTGGTCTACAGCTTAGCTTATTTACTGTATCTCGTTTCGATTACCTAATTAGTTGTTAAACTAGGTTGCTTTAGATAACAGTTATAAAATATTTTAACGAGCGAAGTAATTTATGACGTCTATAATTTCTGGTATAAAACTACTTGTTAGTCTATTTATCTACATCATACCAAAAAGTCAAGTGTTTTAGTTCTTACATCAATGTTAATAAAGTACTTCCATGATTTTAGCGTGCTCTGTTTGAAATTTCCTTTATCATAGTACAGGAACAAAATTAATGTAAAACATTACCTTCATACTGGAGTTACTTACTATTTATATAACAACCTATAAAAAAGTCCTATAAACTAATTTTAACTTCTCACGAGCACTATAATAATTATAATAACACGTACAGTCATAATAATTAGACATCAACAAGATTATAGCGAGCACGGGTAGAGCAATAACATAATTGCAAAGAAACTTTTTATGGAAAGGGTTTACGATCAGTGACCGGCGTTCGGCAGTGACGCTATACATTCCAGGCCGTACCAAGTGCAGAGAAGCATGTGGTCAGACCGGTACCCCAGACAGTAAAGGTCATATCTTATCCGTAGGTGAATCGCATACCTGCACCACCTTTGCACCGTATTTTAATTTCAAACGGGATAAGGGTTCCCTTTGGGATCCATTTTGGGACCTCAGTTTTGTTTGTTTCACCTTTAACCAAGTCTTTGAAATTTCATCTATAAAGCAAATTGTAAATAAAATACTTGGGAAAACGAGTGTTCTTTGTTGTGTATTATTAGTTACTCACGTTTTTGTATGAATTCAGTTTCAACCTTTGTTTAAATCTATATAAATACCTACGTGTAATGGAATAAACATGTGTTAAAGAATTGTTATTTTAACGCACGAATACCACCTTATCTTTAGGCATAGCTATAATAATAATAGTATTGTTGTACTGAAAATAAACGAAGTAAATGATTGATAATTGAATGGACAGATCTGGCTTGATGTTTTATATTTAGGCAAGTACCTGTTGGAAAATGGAATACGTATTTGTAATCTAGCAAAACGTTACATATCATGAAATACAACGAAACTACATAATTATGTGAGTAACTTAGCTTTCTATTAAAATTTACCTTTCAACTGTTTATAGCATGATTTTAATAAAATTTGGTCACTTTATTTCTTTCACCATCAGGTAGATAAACATTTGAATCACCATGTTAGCATGCATCGTCATAAGGTAACAATTAACATGCTTTCGTCAGATAGCTTTTCCCAAATACTTCAATATCAGGGTCGTAGGCACCTCTCTTGTGAAGTGACAGTCTGGTGTAAATATTAACTGAGCAAACATAATATTTACAATTCATGCCAACATAATATATGCCTGTGCGGTCGTTACTGCCTTACAATGGATAGGCCTGATTCTATAAAAAAAATATGGAAGTTTTTTAGTCTTTTAACATTAAGCATCCAGAGATCCAACAAAATACTTACTGAAGAGCTAAAACGAACAGCTGCAGTAAAAACTTGTATACTCTTGCCAAGATTAATGCGATCCTTGAGCTGTCTTCTCGTGACATTTTGAGATAAACCGTGGATCCAGATAAGTCAGTCGGAGCGAGTCGTGGCTTTGATGAGCCCTACTTTGACATTTTAATGCCATTGTATTTGAAATTTTATATGCAAGTGATTGTGCCAAAGGACATACTTAATTTAGATTATTTATGAAGCGCGTCGGTTTTTTTTTATTTGGAAGTACCTACACTAGTTGTCACGCAAGATAATTGTCCTTCTCATGCTTATGGTATTTCAGTAAGATGAGCAAGACCTTGTCTACCGACCTCGAAGGCCAACATTATTAAGTATTAAAAATTCATAATCATTACGACCTTTAGCTTTTATTATCAATATTAATAAGAGCATCATTACATTTCGCTATGTTTTCAACGTTAGTATGAGTAAGTATTTGTCAAAACAAAATAATTCGAGTTAACTAGCAACATCTCTTCAAGCACAGAATACATAATAGTTCCACATTCCGTGTCTCCAAGCTATTTTCTATCAACTCTGCCATTAATAAATTCAATTCGAAAGTGTGAGAATTTGAACGGTTAATAAATCAATTTATCAATTCGTCCAAAACGAACGGTCAAGATTAACTAGCCACTTTCGTGACAATACTGTACGAAATTGGGACACCCGGTCATTCTAATCACGAATACACGTAAAACGTTTATTGTGAAGTATATTGGGGAGACATTTGCTAAATTCTCTTTATCAAGTGTGACGGCATATTGAGGACAACATGTTTTTGCAGACATGCGATCAATGCATTTACTTATCTGTGAGTAATCGGTCATGTGGTGTTGCTGAATATTAAACTACATTATCAGTGTAATCTTTTTTATCGTTTATCTGTTAAAGTTATTGGAAATACAATACAACAGATTAGTTATGTTTTTGATAGTATCCCAGATAGTACTAAGTACTGCACAAGCCATATCTTCATATTTAAAAACCACCATCTCAAATTATCATCACCATCATCAACAGCCTGAAGTCTTCCACTGCTGAACATAGGCCTCCCCCATAGAATGCCCCTTTGAGCGGCTGCTTGCCTCCTGCATCCATCGGCTCTCCGCGTCTTTCACCAGGCCACGTCGGTCCACCTATACTTTTATTATACTGGGTGTAATTGAATTCATTAGCATCCTTTGAAACTAGATACCTACTCCTGATACCGGTCACGTGTGGACCAAAATTTTTGAATTCTAACACATTGGTTTGGTAATAATAATAACTCAAAAAAATGGAATAACTTAATCAAATGCTACAATACAAAATTTAATTAAAATAATGAATTACTGTTTCTAATTAGTACATACAAGGTATAAAAACGTTTAAATGTATCAAAATCATCCGCGCCAACCGCGTTAGGCGCCGCAGCAATCTTCATAATTTTCAATAAAAATGAAATAATTTACACTCTTTACTCTTTAATAATCATCTATAAATGATGTACTATCATGGGCTCAATTTATGCTAATGAATTAAATTACATCCTGTATAGTGGGGAGCTGGCCTATTGCTGTGTCTTCCGGTTCATGATCGCCACTCGAGGACTTTTCTTCCCAATCGGTTGTCAGTTCTACGAGCGATGTGGCATGCCCATCTCAAAGTATAGCTTTTCATACCTAATTTATTCATCGACCTTTCTACTATCCATTACTATTTAGTCATCTGTGCTCATTCTTATCGTTATTGTGATGTTTTGTATGGTAACGAACTGTACAAAGGCAGCAAAAAATTAAAGTTCTTTTATTTTTTGGACATAAATTTTGAGCGGGAAAAAACTGTAAGATGGCGTCAAGGCGTGACCTTTTGTAAGTTACTGGCCTACTTCCCGTCGACTTGCAACACTTGTAATTTTGTAAAATATTTATAGGAGGCAAAAGCGTGTGTAATAATTATAAGACTAGATGTAGAGATGAATAAATGTAGGTACTTAACCAAGCAAGTTATCAATATACCTATGGCTATTCATACCGAAAACTTTTCTGATAAAGTATTAGCGTAAATTGCTCGTTTTCAGAGTCAACAAAAGCCTAGAAACTTATTTCTATAGTTACAATTATTCATATCCCTTTTAGAAATTGAAAGCTGTTCTCGGAAAGTACCTAAACAAAACGCCGTGTTATCAACATAAGAATCATCATCATCATCATCATAATTAACAGCCTGAAGACGTCTACTGCTGAACATAGGCCTCCCCTAAGGTGCGCCACTTAGAGCGGCCTCCTGAATCTATCGGCTCCCCGCGGCTTTCATCAAACAACAACACAAGAGTATCACCTAAAAACACCTAAATGTTGTCGTCACCTTGGCATTTATTTGCAATCTAGGGAAAATCTAATAGCGCACACGCGGGAAAAAATCCAATCAACTTTTTGTAGAGTTCTATTGAGAAATATTTCTCATTGATGCGTGGAAACGTGGAATAGAAAACAGCGAACAAATTAACGCTTTTAGTATCAATAGATGTAAAACAGATAGAAACTAAACTATACATCCTAAATTATCAATATTATCATAGATGAAGTTCTTATTGTAAGGTTAACGGTATTGAAACACGCCACTGTAGTGACTGTAGTCTGTCTGTAGGTAGGTAGGGATAACACCTACACGTAAGAAAGAGAGCGAGAATGTCTAAGCATAGATTAAATAATAACTCAAG
This sequence comes from Ennomos erosarius, assembly GCA_963580505.1. NCBI lineage: Eukaryota > Metazoa > Arthropoda > Insecta > Lepidoptera > Geometridae > Ennomos > Ennomos erosarius. The sequence continues at coordinate 13,907,836 of OY756978.1, forward strand.
TAGCATTTGCTTTTTTATTCAATAAGTACCTATGATTCAATAATTAGGTGCTTACAATAAAAAAAACTGATACGATTCTTGTAAATGTGACTGCGCGTGTTAACTTTATGTCCAAGGTTCTAGGACTGTAAGATTTGCGGATGTAAGTATTACATGTCTCTAGAGAAATCATTTTAGGCAAATTGAACAACAAATTATAATTGGTACCTAAATAAAAACTTTGAAAGAAAACGGTACAATACAATTCCTTGACATCTTCACTTCACACTCTTCACAGAAACTGAAAAACAAGTTTCCTATGCTTTAGGTACACTAATTATGCCTTCGATGGTTAAGTTAAGTTTATCCATGTACACCTTTTTGTGCAAAACTATTAAATAAATAAATAAATGGTAAGAAGTAAGAACTCCATACATCTAGATGATATTGTAAAGAATTATAAATGATATAAATGACATGAATCACAACCTAAAGCTATACGGAACATATCAAATAGCACGCGCAGTTGTGTTGTGTGTATACAACGCGGCGGCGGCGCCCGGCGCTCAGATTGTGGGAACCGGTAGTAAATTAGTGCAGCCACTCGTGGAGTCTTGAAGGTCTTGTCTTGTTCACAAGGGCTGATTACTTTTAACCTTAATTATCGTAGAAAACTAATGATTATGGAATTGTAGGTATAAACAGGCCTGAACGATGAATTAGTTTAAGTATCGAAAATTACTTGTACAAAAGAGAAAAGATTATTAGTGAGAAACCAGCACATATTTTGGAGACACTTTGAAATAAAAACCATAATATTTGTACGAGCCAATACAGCACGTACAGCAGTTTTGGTAACCTATAATAATCAGCACCTACTTTACTTAAACGAGTCGTCACTAAACCACCGTCGCGCACTAATGTGTCAATATACGACTTACTTACCTACAGTGCGGCTCGGACACGAAATTACGCGTAGACTTTTTACTTACTTACAACAAATACAAAGAAATTAACAGTGAAGTGATTTGAATTATTTTATTTACTACGAACAACGGGCTGCCGTCTACGACGATAGGCCCAAACAATATTATAATTATGGAAGTTACTTGACTGCAGGTTACCTATGATGACCACAGTTTAGGAAAGATGTGCGACTGAGTGGTAGCTCATGCAATTTTCAAACTGAAGCATCTTTCGAATGCCGCTGGGCCGCACCATCAACTTTTAAAGGGTGTGAAATTTTCTGTCGTACAACCGATGAAAGAAAACTTTGCCAGAAAAAAATGATCAAGTATAACAAAAATTCGAAGACTAATGACTGCGTCATAACCTTAACACATTACCTTCTCTCCCTGTGGGAGAAAGGTCATGACCAAGAACAAAATGACCTTTATGCTAATAAACCACAATGTCTGCAAATAATGAAGTAATCCACACAATAGGCATGATGACTAAAATTTTTTTTTGGAATAAATTAATTATATTCCTCAAAAGTAAAACATTTGTGAAAACAAAATAAAATATCTCAAAAAACGACAAAGTTACAAGCATTTTAAAAACCGGAATAGAAAGAGATAGCTCAAACGGCCAGTAACGTCAGAGCAATGTCGTCATAGTACCTCAATACTAAGCTGTGGTAGCTTTTCATACAATCTCTTTGGCACGTGACGTCACGAGTGGATTTTTCATAGTAACTGTGGGGGCGCTCTGTTTCGCGAGAAAGGGACAGAAGATGCCTCCTATAGAAACTTTAAAAGCTTATTACTTCGTGATTTATTTACCGAATTTACATTTTTTTTCAATTATTGCATTGATTTTTAATCTTCTTTATGAAAGTATTACTTACTTGTTCATTTTTAATAGTAGTCCTCATGCCTATTAATGAACAAATAAAGAAAAGTAAACAGCGCACGAATAGCACATTTAGTAAACGAATAGCACATTTAGTAGAATACGTAGCTATTCTACTAAATGAATCCTATACTGATACCCGAAACTAACTGGCTCAAGGTCTATCTAATCACTAGGTATGCCTTTTGTGGTTTAATCTAAAGATTCATTGTTACCTTCTCCCATCACACAGCAATGTCATTACATCCACGAACTGTATAATCATTGAGATATCTTTTGATCTCTATACTGATAAACCCAATTGTTCTCTGTTACTCTGTAACCCAAGTTAAAATTATATTATATTCAAAAATAGGTATATACATATCACAAGCTTTATTTTGATGTATTAGATACTACAGCCACGATAATACTGATTAGTTAGAAATAAGAGCTCTTCTATAGATGTAAAATAAAATCATTAACCTATTGAGATTTGTCAACGTTACCAGTATCACTCATAAAAATAATTCTGAGATAATGTATTTAAAAACATTTTGAAGGTTTCTGTAATAAGTCAGTATCTAATTCATAACCTGATGTTTGATTTTCACTCAAAGCTTGTATTTTAAACCCAAAATACTTACAGCTATTCATTAAATTTTATGGAGTTTTGGCGGGAAATGTTCACGTCGTTGCATTGTATTATTTCTCAAAGCTTGTGCTTTTTCCAGTATTAATGTTTAAAATTGGTGCCGTTTTACGCATTAAGTGCTGAATTACGAGCATCACTCATGGGCAAGTGATATAATGTGGTGAAAAGTGATTTTCCCTGTTGCTTCCAAAATTCCATAGTAAAGTTGCCACCACTTTACTGGAGCATGACTTAGACTGGACTACGACTACCTGACTTAGATTGGACTATGACTATGACTAGACTTTACGTGACATATTCTTTAACGATGAAAACTTACAAAACTTGACACTGGCTAAATACACTATGTGTGGAGCCAAAATATAACAAAAAAAATTATTAATCTAAAATTCTAAATATTAGAAACCTAACAACGTATGAGTGGACACTGGACATTACTAATCAATTAGCCGGGATCAGCAGTGATTTCAATATAACAATACCCTTAATTAATGATAGTCAAATGACCATCTGTTACAGTTGATCGCATAAATAAAGCCTTTGGAGGCAATACGTCGCGCGTCGCTTCAATCACTCTTGTTGACTTTAAGACGCTGACAGGAGCCAATGCGAGCACGTTTATTACAGCAGACGAACTTGAAACTTATTTTGTACCTTATAGGGTCGCTTTATGCATAGCAAAAATATGGCGATTACGTTGCGTTGCACTTCGACTTTTGCATTTTTCGGAACAAATAATTAGTTATAAAAAAAATAAGTTTATAGACGGATGCATTGAAACATAACTTATCACTATGATTTATTTCAATGGGGTGTCTTATTATTATGTAACATTTTAGGACGTTTGAATGATTTTTTAGAGGTCACTTCACGATTTTTTTCTATCGAGAAAACTTTTCGTAAACGTGTTTCGGTTTCGGCAGATGGAAAGAAGATATGACCAGTATTAACGTGCATTTATTGTAAATGGTATACGTTTTGAAATCATCACGTTCAAAATAGTCGATTTGGGAGCATTCAGCGCCTTAATGATTCATGGGTTTTGTATGTGTGTTATTCGTTAAGAATGATTGTCTTCTTCACTTGGAACTTGGAACTGTTGTGTGTAGGTATAGTATTGGCAAGGTCAGTGACGGGGCAATCGATTTTATTGTTCTTTGCCTTGTATCGTTGTGGTTTGTACGAATTAATTGATTTGGCGTGAAAATCTAATCGATTTACGTGAATAGTGGGAATAATAGAGATAGTAGTTGGTCATAGTGATCATTGACTGCTTAAGTGGTTAGTAAGGATTAGCGCGATCCAAAATTATTGCACTGTGTTAAAGGATATAAGAACCTCTCGTTTTCTTCTCGAATTTTTTTTTGGAATAAATTAATTATATTCCTCAAAAGTAAAACATTTGTGAAAACAAAATAAAATATCTCAAAAAACGACAAAGTTACAAGCATTTTAAAAACCGGAATAGAAAGAGATAGCTCAAACGGCCAGTAACGTCAGAGCAATGTCGTCATAGTACCTCAATACTAAGCTGTGGTAGCTTTTCATACAATCTCTTTGGCACGTGACGTCACGAGTGGATTTTTCATAGTAACTGTGGGGGCGCTCTGTTTCGCGAGAAAGGGACAGAAGATGCCTCCTATAGAAACTTTAAAAGCTTATTACTTCGTGATTTATTTACCGAATTTACATTTTTTTTCAATTATTGCATTGATTTTTAATCTTCTTTATGAAAGTATTACTTACTTGTTCATTTTTAATAGTAGTCCTCATGCCTATTAATGAACAAATAAAGAAAAGTAAACAGCGCACGAATAGCACATTTAGTAAACGAATAGCACATTTAGTAGAATACGTAGCTATTCTACTAAATGAATCCTATACTGATACCCGAAACTAACTGGCTCAAGGTCTATCTAATCACTAGGTATGCCTTTTGTGGTTTAATCTAAAGATTCATTGTTACCTTCTCCCATCACACAGCAATGTCATTACATCCACGAACTGTATAATCATTGAGATATCTTTTGATCTCTATACTGATAAACCCAATTGTTCTCTGTTACTCTGTAACCCAAGTTAAAATTATATTATATTCAAAAATAGGTATATACATATCACAAGCTTTATTTTGATGTATTAGATACTACAGCCACGATAATACTGATTAGTTAGAAATAAGAGCTCTTCTATAGATGTAAAATAAAATCATTAACCTATTGAGATTTGTCAACGTTACCAGTATCACTCATAAAAATAATTCTGAGATAATGTATTTAAAAACATTTTGAAGGTTTCTGTAATAAGTCAGTATCTAATTCATAACCTGATGTTTGATTTTCACTCAAAGCTTGTATTTTAAACCCAAAATACTTACAGCTATTCATTAAATTTTATGGAGTTTTGGCGGGAAATGTTCACGTCGTTGCATTGTATTATTTCTCAAAGCTTGTGCTTTTTCCAGTATTAATGTTTAAAATTGGTGCCGTTTTACGCATTAAGTGCTGAATTACGAGCATCACTCATGGGCAAGTGATATAATGTGGTGAAAAGTGATTTTCCCTGTTGCTTCCAAAATTCCATAGTAAAGTTGCCACCACTTTACTGGAGCATGACTTAGACTGGACTACGACTACCTGACTTAGATTGGACTATGACTATGACTAGACTTTACGTGACATATTCTTTAACGATGAAAACTTACAAAACTTGACACTGGCTAAATACACTATGTGTGGAGCCAAAATATAACAAAAAAAATTATTAATCTAAAATTCTAAATATTAGAAACCTAACAACGTATGAGTGGACACTGGACATTACTAATCAATTAGCCGGGATCAGCAGTGATTTCAATATAACAATACCCTTAATTAATGATAGTCAAATGACCATCTGTTACAGTTGATCGCATAAATAAAGCCTTTGGAGGCAATACGTCGCGCGTCGCTTCAATCACTCTTGTTGACTTTAAGACGCTGACAGGAGCCAATGCGAGCACGTTTATTACAGCAGACGAACTTGAAACTTATTTTGTACCTTATAGGGTCGCTTTATGCATAGCAAAAATATGGCGATTACGTTGCGTTGCACTTCGACTTTTGCATTTTTCGGAACAAATAATTAGTTATAAAAAAAATAAGTTTATAGACGGATGCATTGAAACATAACTTATCACTATGATTTATTTCAATGGGGTGTCTTATTATTATGTAACATTTTAGGACGTTTGAATGATTTTTTAGAGGTCACTTCACGATTTTTTTCTATCGAGAAAACTTTTCGTAAACGTGTTTCGGTTTCGGCAGATGGAAAGAAGATATGACCAGTATTAACGTGCATTTATTGTAAATGGTATACGTTTTGAAATCATCACGTTCAAAATAGTCGATTTGGGAGCATTCAGCGCCTTAATGATTCATGGGTTTTGTATGTGTGTTATTCGTTAAGAATGATTGTCTTCTTCACTTGGAACTTGGAACTGTTGTGTGTAGGTATAGTATTGGCAAGGTCAGTGACGGGGCAATCGATTTTATTGTTCTTTGCCTTGTATCGTTGTGGTTTGTACGAATTAATTGATTTGGCGTGAAAATCTAATCGATTTACGTGAATAGTGGGAATAATAGAGATAGTAGTTGGTCATAGTGATCATTGACTGCTTAAGTGGTTAGTAAGGATTAGCGCGATCCAAAATTATTGCACTGTGTTAAAGGATATAAGAACCTCTCGTTTCTATGGGTCAATTTGCATGGTTTTGCGTGGTAAAGATGAAGGTTTCAAAATATATGTTTAAATAGATTTTTGAAGTTTTAGGTATTATATTCTAATTTAATTTATGGCTAGGTACCTATTTATACTTGTTCATATTCTCAGTATGTAAATGTATACTTTCGTGATGACATTGATGTGAATTATAAGTAAGTGTCATAAGCATTACAAAAACTTTCTAAAGCTGGTTCCATAACACAGTATAGAGATAGAGACTGTTCAATGTTCATCAGTGATTACCGAAAGTAGGATGGCAAATCCTTTGCATTTTCAGCCTAGCAGGAATGGGGCCGCGTCCCTGAATGAAACTTTACGTATCGAAAGTTTTTTTTTTATGTGAATGAATGACGTGATGAGCTGGTCGTTCACCTGATGTTAAGCGACACGGCCACCCATAACAGTTGCAGTGTTACTCGGAACTTTAAAATAATAAAGTTTCGTGTGCCACTGCACTGCGCACGTCATCCTGAGACATCACACAGTCTAGTAATCAGATTACTACACTGTGTAATCAGGTCATAAAGTCTCATGTGCCCAGTAATTCCGTATTAAAAAGTAACTAGCTACAATGCTCTTCAAACCGGAACACAGTAGTGCTTGCACACTACTGCTTATTAATATTTTTAAATAGTACATTGAATAATTTTTTTAGTAGATGGGAGAAACACAAATTTTGCCGACATCCTTTCACATACTGGAAATTGTTTATCAAAGCATGTTCAAGGTTCATGTATATTGTGAATTGGAAGCAATAAAGAGCACAATGACTGTTGTTTATAGACAGTGCACGTTCTTGGATCTACACGAGTTTTTAAGTCAGTATTTACGGCTATGTATTTAAGCATTGAGTATATTGGTTAGGTTTACTGTGTTTACTATATTTACCTACTCACTATTAACATTTATGACTCAATGTTTTCACAATTGACGTAAAAATAATAACTAGAGATTAATTATCATAAACCCCAGAGCGCCACTTTGAACGGCTGTTAGCCTTCTGCATCCATCGACTCACGAAGGGAAGATAGAAGAGAAAGGTAAAAAATAGGGTAAAAGGATTAATGGATGGAAAGGCAATAGAAGGGAACCAGGCGCAGCCTGCCTTCCTTTGCCGTCCCATCCATTCATCCTTTTCCCCTATTTATTACCTTTTCCTTCTCTCTTACCCATAAACAGAGTGAAGACTAAAAACTAATTAACCCGTGCGAAGCCGGGGCGGGTCGGCTACTAACATATTAAAATAAACTGTTCTATGTTTATAAAAAAAAGTTATAATCCAAAAATAGAACTATGAGATCCAAGAAATTAAATCGAGATACAATCGAGGTGAAAAATCAGCTTGAAATCTGAGCTAAGCTGACTGAGCTAATTTTATCAGTCAACCAACTCAAACAGACGTCAGCGCAGAAATTAAATTTCACGCATATTTTCTGTTTTGTCAATAATAAACCACTTTATTGAGCAAACTGAGCAAGTGCAATTGGCAAATAATTCAAAATCACACAGCCACTCTCGCAGAACTGACAATGGATGCAGAAGGCGAGCAGTCGCTCAAAGTGGCGCTCTCTGGAGGAGGCCTATGTTCACGTCGTCAAGACGTCCGTCTCAGGTTGTTGATGAGGTATTTCTTAGAGAATATAATAGCTACTTACTTAGTTTTAGAGATTTCACACGAGAATAGAAGATAAAATTAGTCTCGAGTAATAAGGGTTAGAATTAGAACATTATACAGTTATACATTAGTCAACTTCCTTGGGGCGTTATCGATTTAATTGATTCTCAAATGCCAGTTGGAAATGTCAATCTTGATTAGGCAATTAATGGTCCATTCCTTAATTAATTGGCTGATTAGGATTATGTAGTGGTAATATATAAATTTGTATGTGTAGTCAAATAGAGTTCGAAGTATATTTAAATTATTTTGTTCTGCAATAAATAAATATAAATTTACAATAATTTATTTTTAGTTTCGGTGCCTTATTCGTGTAGGTACCTGTTAGTTTATAGAAATATAATTTATTATAGAAAAGAAAGAGAATGATACTTATTTAACTTTTTGTGGTAACGGTCTGTATAGGGAATACCACCAGAAAACTGAAAAGCTCCACCTCCATGGGGTCCATCAGGTACAAAGGAAAAATAGCCCGAACTTGAAAAAAATGTAGTAATCGTGTCTAGAGAGTTACTAGTTAGTGTCCAGTGTATTCATTTGGCCCAATACTTCGCCAATACGCAATAAATGTCGCTTGATAATATTGCGTTTTGCAGAAATAAAATAATTCGTAAAATAGCCCGCGTTATTCCGTTGTATGGGATGAGGCATCTGTACTGTAGCTATTATATATTCTGGGGCTCCACCAAGTTTTGTCTTAATGAAAGACAAAACTTGGTGGAGCTTTTCTGGTGTTTTGGAGGGGAGTACGAAGTGACTCACCCCCATATTCTAAGACGTTACCTCGAGATTACTCCACTCGACTCAACCTCGAATTAACCTCATTTTTATGTTTTGGTATTTTTAGTTGACAGTAAATAATCAACTAGACATTTCTGCGTCAATTTTTCTCAAACGAGAGAAGCGAAGCAACTGTCAACTCAAGGTACGTCGCGATGTATTTTGAGTTTCCCTCAAAGTTAAGTAGAAGTCAAGTGAAGTATTTTTGGAAAAATGTTTTGGAATACGAGGGCTAAAGTTTGACTTTGCTTAATATTTTCAATTACGTCTACGCGTTGCTATTTTAAATTCGGTTTCACTCGAGCTTGTTTTTTTACGATCATAGTAACATGACAGACCGGAGCAAGGAGGCGTGAAAGAAACGGTATTTTCGTCACAATGGCTCGAGTCTGTTTACAGGCAGCCTCATGGCAACCTACTTTCCAGTAATTATGATAGGCAGTGGGTGGTATTGTTCGAACTCCGTTTATAAACTGGAAGAATTAGCGATGATTAACATGTTTTTAGGGTTCCGTACCCAAAGGGTAAAGCGGACCCTATTACTAAGGCTTCGTTGTCCGTCTATGTCCGTCCGTTTGCCACCAAGCTGTAAATCATCCCAGATAATATAATACCTACAGTACAGATGCCTCATCCCATACAACTGAATAACGCGGGCTATTATACGAATTATTTCATTTCTGCATAACACAAGATTATCAAGCGGCATTTATTGCCTGTTGGCGAAGTATTGGGCCAAATGAATACACTGGACACTAACTAGTAACTCTCTAGATACGATTACTACATTTTTTTCAAGTTCGGGCTATTTTTCGTTTGTACCTGATGGGACCCCATGATAATTATCATGAACCGTGATAGTTAGACAATTGAAATTTTCAGCGATGCCGATGATGTGTTTCTGTTGCCGCTATAACTATAACAACTAAGACAAATACACACAATACTTAACATAAACAATTAAAGGCCGCTCCCATACAACAAACCTGATATTTTTGCTCGTATTTAAGGATAATGGGACGGAACCTTGCTTGCGAGTCCGACTTGCACTTGACTAGTTATTTATAAATAGGTAATGCTAAGGAACCCTTCGTGCCTAAGTCCGACTCGCACTTGGCCGGTTTTATTACTTATTTTATGTGAGCTTCCATTTTTTTGCGTACAATAAAGAGTTTAGTATCCAAGTAAGTATCATTTTTCCGACAATCGGCTCCTTGCCATTTCTCCACGCTGTACTAGCTTAGGCCAATTTTAAAGGCTTTAGTTGACAGATCTAAAGCTCCTAAAACTGTTGCTGTATTTGTCAAATAGACGGCAATATAAAAGACGGATATATTTTTAACATTTTTAAAACTGTCGACTAAAACTGCCTTCAAAATTAGGCCTAAAATCTTTCTTAATGGGCTTTTGAAGAAAATCCGACAATGACGGTTGTGAATTTTAATTTTTTTACCATAACCTGAGTAAATCTGAATTTTAATGTGTAATAAGGATGGATTATTATCCGTTAAGTGTTCGTGAATGTGCACGAGTGTTGGCAAATGGATTGAAATTCATAAAACTATGCATTTTCGTTTTCCCTTCAACGGCTTTTTTGAGCCATCAGGTTTTTTTTTTTTTTTATAACATGGACAGACAAACAAGCAGACGGCCCGCCTGATGGAAAGCAGTTACCGTCGCCTATAGACACCTGCAACACCAGGGGCGTCGCCGACATATCCACCATTTTACTGATGGCGTTTTGACTGACAAAATACGACTTTGACTTGACATAACCGTACAAATTATACTCACTTGACATTGGCAGAATTATTGCTGATAGAAGGCCATTAATGAAGAAGAAGAAGTATCTTTCTCAATGAAGTTCCTCAAGGCTGCATTGTGTTCAGAACCCGTGACATCTCATACAACTGCCACTCTGTCACTGTTTACTTTTAACTTTTCCTTAGACATATTTTTTATTGCGAAATGGTCCGAAGTTGTTTAAGAAATTATGTTGGTAATACGTTTATAAGTTTTCTTGTTAATTATGGTACTAATTTCACTTGGTATTATGTTATTGTTATGTAAGAGCGTAATAGAGACATTAAAGCATTTTAGTGTGGGAATAAAGTAGTTAAAAAAAGAAATTATGCTATAACAAGTGTAATATTTGGGAAAGCTCTCATTTCGTTCCGTATAGAGTCTACGAAGTACAACGGCGTAGACGACGATAAATGGTGTAATAAGATTTTTGACTGCTTGTTTTATTTTAAATTTAATTTAAGTCAGCTGATTTTTACAAATACTTAATTACTATTTAGAAAAATAATAACAACAGATTCTAGAAAAAAAAAATCTTCCCCGCGGGAACCGTGCTGAATTTCGGGATAAAAAGTATCCTATACCTTGGAGTATATGAATTCTAGTTTCATTCACAGTAGACAAATCATGCCAAATTTCATTTTAATCTTTAATCAGTAGTTTCAGCGTGATGCTCAGCCAACATACAGACAGATATATAGACAGACAGACAGACAGACAGAACAAATTTATATATTTTTAGCTTCAGCATCAATAAAAAAAATAAATCAAAACATCTTCAAGGTATTATAAGTATAAGTTAATAAGTTAAAACGCCTCAATAGAGTACACGCGATCACCATCCCTACCAGACTAGCGATGAGGCCCCAGGGGGGCAACCACAACGTCTTATAGCATTATTACTTCAATATTACTTCAATCTAGTATACGTATAAGTTCCTTGCTTCAATCATACATTGACAAATGACATAAAAGTAAGAATACTTTAATGTTGCAGAGCCAGAGAAGTTTTGACTTTGATGGGGGAAGTAAGAGGATGTGGCATTAAGCTAACTACACAGAATATGTTATAGTTATGAGGTCAACTTCGTTAAAGAATGGACAAAAATATTCTCATTTCATTTTAGCCAATACCATTTTTAACGTGCTAAAAAGATAGAAGTATTCCGTTTCAACTTTCTTTTTTGATAATAATTTGTCTCTGACGTCACTTGAGACCGCCCTACAGCAAAAACTCCGCCATGTTCTGGTGGTATTTTGAGCTAGTACGTCAGTCGTCAACTAGCGTCAACTGTAAAACGCAGTAAACAATGGGGTGGAGTGGGGCGGAGTCGGCGCCATATTGTGGTGAAAAAGTGCCGCACGTCACGTGACCATGATTCACATCCTCTTACTTCTCTCATCAAAGAGTTTTGACGACGTCACGTTAAATAGTTCACTCAAATACAAGTGTCATGTCATAACTTTACATCATGTTGACACTGACGTATAAAAATGTAGACGTCTCGTTCACACGCAGGAATACTTTATAAGTTCATGGTACGAATTCGAACAATATTATTGTAACCTTGAAATAATAATGCCATGAAACATGGTGGTTTTGTATTAGTTTGTGGTAGCCTAGCAGCTATTAGTTTTCTATAAAGCAACTGTTCCTGCTCCGTGATGTTATTTTACAAGTACCATGTAAGGAATGCTGCGTAGGTTGAAAATTGGTTTAGTTACCGAAAAATACACGAAGAGCCATTAAAGTGATTTATGGAGCTTCAACTTTTACTAATGAGGTACAATTCCTTACGTGGCTTCAAAACAATTAACATACCTAACATCAAAGGCGTTTTAAAACCCTAATTCAAAATTTGAATATTTACGCTATTGAATGTCGTACCTACCGTATCATTGAAACTAATATAATATTATCGGTAGGTACTTATGCATAATTTATAACAATCCAAACAGACTTTCTCCTAGAAGCTGCTACGTTTTTAGAACATGACATAACGTATACAACATTGTAATAAATTATTACGTAGTTTGGTGAGTAATTAAATAAATACATAGAGCTCAGATCACATACGTAAATCCTGGACTCTTCGGATTCCTCTAGGTACCCAGGAACTACAAGGGCCACGGTACTACAACCCCTAAAAATTTTTTGATAAATTAATTATTTTCCTCAGTTTTTTTTTCAACATTTGTGAAAACAAACATTTATTATCTAAATAAATTACCAAGTTACAAGCATTTTAAAAACCGGAATAGAAAGAGATAGCTCAAACGGCCAGTGACGTCAGAGGAAGGTCGTTATAGTACCTCATTACTAAGCTGTGGTAGCTTTTCATACAATCTCTTTGGCATGTGACGTCACGAGTAGATTTTTCATAGTAACTGTGTTTGGCAAGAAAGGGACAGGAGATGCCTCCTGTAGAAACTTTAAAAGCTTATTACTCCGTGATTTATTTACTGATTTTACTTATTTTTTCAATTATTGCATTCGTTTTCAATCTTCTTTATGAAAGTAATATTTACTTGTTCATTTTTAATAGTAGTCATCATGCCTATTCAAACCGCAGCTGTGGTAGTAACATGCATGCATAGAATAGTAGTAGTTAGCTTGAGTAATAAAGGCATATTGCCCTATAAAAATTAAAAAAGCATAGAATATGTTATATGTGTACCTATCTACATGCCAATTTTCAACAGATTTCATATAAGGTTGTTTTTTTAATTCAGATCATTAGCCCCTTTAGGTACATTTTGTCTCATCATCATCAAAATCAGCCTGAAGACGTCCACTGCTGAACATAGGCCACCCCCCCATAGAGCGTTAATTTGAGCATTGCCTCCTGCGTGCATCCCACGGATAAATTTTCACCAGGTTGTCGCCTAGTGGAGGGCCGGCCTACGCTGAGTCTTCCGGTTCGTGGTTGCCACTCGAATTTGTCTCTTATCGTGTCTCAATAGGCTTGTGTCCTGCTATTAAAAATTAACAAGTTAATATTATTTTAATAAAGTAGGTTAAATATTAATGCAATAATTGAAACGTTAGTCAAATTGGTAAATAAATCACGGAGTAATAAGCTTTTAAAATTTCTGTGGGGGTCTGTCGCCTGTCCCTTTCTCGCAGAACAGAGCATCCCTACAGCTACTATGTAACTGTGGGATATAACGTCACATGCCAAAGAGATTGTATGTAAGTCTACCACAGCTTAGTAATGAGGTACTATCAAGGTGGAAGAAGTGACGTCACTGCGCGTTTGAACTGTCTCTTTCTATTACTGCATTTTAAAATGCTTGTAACTTGTCATTTTTTGAGATATTTAATTTTTGTTTTCACGACTGTTCATTTTTTGAGACATATTATTAATTCATGCAATAAAAAAATTGCAGGACACAAGCCTATTCTCAAAAACGATAATCACTAAACAACAGCATACGTCTTTATAGTACCTGTGCTGTGCTCTATACTGCATGTACTCTACATTCAGGCACATCATAGACTCGCGTACTTGTATTGTAGCTAATCGGGGTTGTTACTTAAGTACCCCTATGCATCAACATACTCTTATAACCTAGTTTTGCTGCATGTAAGTTTATCCATAAAAAGCCAAATAGACGATTGGGACCAACCACCGACCAAGGTTACATTTATCTCACCTTGGTCAGGTTGGTGTAAAATCCGACCGTGTGGATGGTGGTTGGCGACCAAATGAAGGCACCAACCACCAACCCGATCAAAGTAAGACAAACATGACCTTGGTCGGTGGTTGGTCCCGATCGTGTATTTTGCGCATAAAGTTTGCAAATGTAGAGCACATTAGGCAATATTATTTATACGCGTTTACCTATTAGAGAAAGATTGAGCACACAACATAAATATGTGCATTCCTATAAGTAAGCTGTTGATATAGCTACATAATCTTATTTGTCTACTGTGCAGTAGAGTCTTTAATCCGTGTTGACATTGATGAATAGGTATTCTGTTTGTAAAGCAATTAATGTGCTATCCTATTCTCTATATATGAGCAAAGTTACCTACGCGTGCATTTGGTTTTGCAAGTTGTTATTAAGTGTTTTTTTTTATTATTAAGTCGTTTTATTTTTATTTCCTTAGTTCGTATTGCTCGTGAATGCGATCTACATATTAATTGCAAAACTTTTCATTTGACCTTCACGAAAATATTGTAAACAGTATCAGTGAATTTCACTGCGACCTTGCATTCTAACGTAAAACGCAAAGTACGTAACCTATGTAAATAATCGCATACCATTCTTCATTTTTACATAATCGACCATTAGTGCGGGGCGTCGTATCAACAAACACACGCTAGTCTCGCCTTGCTCTTGACACGCGGTCACTCGCCACGCATATTAATAGTCTCAAGTGATTCACATCACTACAGTTCAACAGGCAACTTATTTTATGAGTCGTCCGCGAGATATGACAAGGAACGCGCGTCTTTTGTCTAATAAATATGTTCGAAAACGATTACAAATTCAAAAATCGAACGAGAAAGTGGTGTGTGTGATGTGGGCGGTCGATTAGTGATGTGGTGATGGTCGGGATGTCGACTCGTAGGGTGCGATGTAAGTATCGAGTCGATGAAATAGGCGTGTGATTAATTTTCATTGTTAAACGGTGGAATAAATAAATAGATTACTTAATAATTTATAATTACCCTTCTAAAATAAACTAGGCAGTGCACTTAGTATAAGTTTTAACTTACAATGCAAGCGTAGTGTTAACCGGATGTCGGTCGGCAGTGTGTTTAAGAATAGATAGTCGTGCATAGTCCTTTGTTCCTTAATATTATAAGTCAGTTGAGCATGTTATTATTTTAAAACGTTTAAGTAATATTGTTCCGTTCAAAAATATTACTTTTCTAGTATGAAAAAAATGTAATATTGAACAAACAAATAAATATAGCCGTAAAGGTAGATAGTTAAGTATCATTTTCATATACTTAATTACTTCATTAAACACTTCCTGAACAGTCTATAAACTCCCGCAAAGTTTTTAAGTTTGTAAAGAAAATCAGAAGTTCAAAGCTAACCTAATTCTGAACGAAACGTGTAGCTATAAGAATGCGGCGATGTTTTGTAGATCTGTTTCAATCATAATGTCAGAGGTAAAGCTTAAATCTGTCTGAGTGCGATAACACGCTATAATAGCTACCTATAAATATAATAGATCGCGTCCGCCCTCTCGCTCTATAAGTACCATATATACATACCTAAACCTAAAAGGCTTGAAATATAGGTATTTTTGGAAACCGGTACCAGACGCATATACCTTAGGGACTATAGTATATAGGTATTATAATATCGATTATTTGGAGTGATTTTTTGGAGTGATTTGTATGAGATCCTTAGTTGTGCATGCATATTGTAAAGGTTTGTTATTTTCATTGACTATAAATAAATCCAGGTTATTTGTTACCGCTAGGGCATTGTGCAACATGTTGGATTTCATGTACCTAAATACTTTACGATACTCCATACGGTATCGTATTAGGTACAGTAATGTACATTCAAAAATAAACTCGGTACTCGTACTAGGTAGGGGTAAGTACCTACTGTTTGTAATTTTAGTATGCGAGTATTTTAAGATTGCTATAATAAACCTATAGCATTGTTGTAGAAATAACTGTGTATTATAGCATGAATAATATAGCGTTGCAGTCGAAATGACCACAATCAGAGCCATAGACAGCTCTGCCCGCCGGCATTCCGTGCATTCCATTTCGTATCACGAGAAGGCATTACATACAAACCGGTTCCACATCCTTCGAGGCCGGCCTTTATTTGTTAGTTTATGTTTATATTTTACTTTCGCAGTATGCCTTTTTGTTAGAGGACGTTTTATTTGTGTTCAATCGATTACTACGTCCAATTATAAAACACGCACGTGTGGGGAAAAGCTAAAGTAGTATTTCTACAAACAGATTTCATTCAGCAAGTCGATATACCTTTCCGAATCGATTCAGAGTGATTCGAATGATTGTCACGGATTTGTTTGAGCTGGAAATGGATACAACTTAATATTCCTGAGCAATACGCGCATCGCAAATATCGCAATGCTCATTGAACCTACGAGTCCTTGGTTATCTTCAATTTTAACACGAGTCAATGGTAGATCGTTTGAATGCATATATTGTGATCTTATGAGTACCTATGTAAATTAGAACTATACCTACTTTCTAAAATTTGCAATAGGCATTCCTCTGCAATCGTTCTGAATTTAAGTCACACGTATAAAATACTCTCTTAAACAATGCATTCATGACAATATAAGCTTTATTTCCTCTAAGATGTCTATAAAACCTAGCCTATATTTATTTTTTTATTACATACTTGCATAAATTTTAAGCCAGAACAAAAGATATGTTTTCGAGTTGTAAAAAAAAACTCATATTTTCTTTCTGAGTAAATATGCACTATGCACAAACTGCACATAATAATAAAACATCAGCAACAGGCAACAGTTAATATTGACGCCACGCCCGCCGCGGGCCGGCTCGCCCATAGCGGGGATAAATAGGCTGATGCGAGCGACGATTTCTCAATGGATTCCTGAACGCAGCAGCAGCCGTCATCGTTCATTAGCCCGAACTCGCGTTCGATTTTCAAATTGAACCGTTTCTTTTTTGCAAGTAGATTACAGTGTAATCGGCCACACTCGGTTAGCTATGGTATTGTAAAATACTAACGTAGAATCGACTTTTTGTCTATGCAAAATAATAGCTTAATCAAGACTGGCAATTTAGTTTTTTGGCTAATGGCTATAAATAATCTGACATTCTTTCTGTATCTGAAACCCACTAAAACCCAATATAATTGACCCTGAAATAGGAAATAGATAAAGTAAAAAAATGCTCAGTAATGTTTTGACAGTCAAGTCAAATGACTCCCATATAGATAGAGATGTAGTTTTATTTAACGATAGAATAGACTCATATCTCAATGCGACACACACCATCTCTTATTCGACGTTCTTCCAAGAATCGATCCTGGGCAGACCAGCAGCCCGATTCGCATTATTCGATTTGAAATTGGAACATTCTGATCCGATAGATCATTATCCAAATTACAGAATAAGCATAGGCACCACAGAGCAAAACAAAACGCTTTTCACGAAGCGTCATTTGTTTCACAGCTCTATGATAGGCACTTAGTTAGCGAGAGAAACTTTTTTTGAGGGGTATAGAGTTATGCGTAATGTAGGGCTCCGATGCTATTGTATACTTTTTTCCACCATCGCAAGGAAGGTGGACGGGAGTAGAGTGAACGGAAGGGGGGAATAAAGGAAAAAGGAGGGATATTATGTTATTAAAATCCCGTAAAGATAACTTCTCTAAAAGAAGCAACCTAATAGGAGGATGTAAATTTTACTCGGGCATGTTTTTAAAAGACGATGGGAGAGAAACTGTTAGGAACTTTTAGATATAACTACCGTGTATGCCGCAGAAGTATTTAAAAGTGTTAGGGTCAATTTTCATATAGCTGTGCAGCGGTTTACAAGGCTAGAACGTACTTCCTGGTACATGATCAGTATGACCACGATATAAATAAATATAAATAGAGACGCGGATGTATCTGATGTAAGATAACCCGAACTGGCTAGGTTGATTGGCATAATTGCATGTGACTGACAATTTATTGTTGTGACTGTTTTGTCCAGGCCTAAGGCAGGGTCTTATAGGTAGTGGTTATAATATCTATTACCTACCTAGTTATATGTACTTTAAAGGCTTCACCACACCATGCAATCCTTCACTCAAATTTTCGTTTAAATCTGCAGCTTTGGATGCAAATTTTATGGCAAATTGTACGGTGTGTAGAGTACCTACCATTTACTGTACTTATGTGCCATTACTGTACTTGCAATCTCCATCACACTGCACCGTCGTAAATGTGATTAATACGTGAGAATAATTAATAAGGGTACCGTTCGTCATTATTGATCGAATCGAGGTTGGAATATAAACGAAAAGAGAGGAAAGAAAATCCGAACGAACAAACACCTACCTAATACTTCCGAGCATTTAAACAATGGAGACGTTAACGTTATAATCCGCAAATATTATTTTCTACCCATTTTTACGGGGGACAAGGTAAACACGCATATCACACGCGCAAATCACGCATGTAAATGCACGATGTGTATGACCAAGTAGTGCCGTATGACCAGCAGAGGGGTACGCCTTGCCATCTCCTTTTATAAATGCTCGTAGACCTAATATACCAAATAATACGTTCGATTTCAATAACGGCACAGCCATTAACTTTTTAAAATGATTTTGCCACATTCACTATGCAGGGTGGTTATTCTCTATGGAAACACAGATTCCACACGATACGAAACCATGTCGGTATCGTGTCTTGTTCAAATCGTGTTACAGCTTTAGATATACCTTCACTTTATATTAAAGTTATCTTTATTTTGAATAAAATATATTGACATAAGTGGTCATATCTTTTGGTGAGCCAATTCCAAATTCATTTTGCGCGGTTTTGTTTTCGTTTCATAGAGAATAGAGTTTTGCAGATTTCTTATGTAAGACAAGGAATTCGCGTGGTTTCCATGTAATGAATCGATACGGAATAAAGGCCCAGGTTTAGAGCTGTAGCTACGTAAGATTAACTCGTTATTTTATTTCATACACTTCTCTAAAACGATGTACGTTCGATGTCTGTGTGTCTATGCGTCTTATTTTCATCTGTAATGCGAAACGAACGTAATTTTGCAGAATGCATGCTCTACCTTGGTAGAACAGATGATGTAATTTTTTTCCCCACTTGTTCTGTTGATAGAACAAATAGTAGAACAGATAGTAACTCACCCTAACTGTATAGAGGTTCTATCATGGACAGTTTCTATCATAAGGCTTTCCATTCAATATTACTGTAAAGCTCATGAGAAATATCAGATAAACTGCAAGCATGTCCGCTGGTCATCACTAGTATTATATTATTATTCCCTTTCATATCCGACGTAACATCTTCAGTAACCTTTACTGGAGACGTTTTGCGCGGCGTATAGTACCGCTTTATTGAATAATCGTGTATATATTGCTTCTGAGATGCATAAAGATTTCCTACAATAAACACCGGATCCATGCTTCTACACTTCGCTCTAAAGGTTAATTACGCCTACATACGTAAGCTTGGTCTTTCGAAATAGTTACGCTGGTTGGATTAATCTTTAAACAGTTTTTTATGTAGGTAGTTACAGAATTAAGAGGTTTATAGACGTAACGCCTGCTAGTCACTTGTAAGAAAAAGTGCAAGCATTTAGGATCAAGGGATCCTAGATTATCGAAAGCTTGAATCACGCGCAGGTCATAGGATCATAGTGGAATCAAAATCAGAGAGATTTTCGTATGAGAATTTTTGTCAAAAATTATCGATTGCTTGATAGAAAAATAATAGAATCGAAAAGAAATCGAAATTCCGTTTGATTATCGTACCTAAACTAGAATTAACTATTATTTATTCCGTCCGTGATAATACGTCAATCCGTGAGTAAATAAGTATTAACTTCTAGCGGAAGTATTAGCTTCATCGCAGCTCGAAAGCTAGAGCACGGAAATCTTAATTCTCTGGCTTCATTTTTTAGTTTTGAGTGCACCGGCTACTTATTCTGATCATTAACTCAATTAGTCAGCTTACCGTTCTAAGTTCTATCAATTTTACAGTCCATTTGACGACATTTTTCAGGCCTTTGATTTGCTGTTGCGCATAATCGTCCCAAGGTGAATACCATTCGGAACCAATCGATTCACGTGATCAACATCATTAGAGAATTGAGCCAATGAATGAGAACACGTTGGCCTTGTTCGTCTTTTAATCAACGACGTAGACCAGGGAAGTTTCAGGATGTTTCAGAATGATGTAAACTGTAAACAAGGAACACTGGATTGGCTGTAAATAAGCAGGAAGTTAGTTCTAGCATAAATGTCGAATAGCCAATCTGGAATGAGACCTTGGTTAGAAATTATGTCAAGAATATGAAAATTATGAAAATGTTCCATGCACCAGTATAATTATAAAGGAATCTTATAGTATTATTATCTATGGTATTATTTGCCAAAACTTAAAAAAAACCATTATTTCCATTCTTAAAAATGTTTGCAAACCGGGTCTCGAAATTATCCTTATTTATTTTGATAATGTGACCGATTGGGATTGCTAAACTGTGAGCGGGACTGTAACCGAATGGTACTTTAACTCTTTCAAAGGACGGCCAAGAAAAGGAAAAGAACAAAGTTCCGAAAGAGGAGATCCGCAGGAGAACTAAAGCAAGTTGACATGGCAATGGGCAGGCCAAACTCGTAGAACTGTCAACCGGCGGGGAAAAAAGGTTCTCGAGTGGCGATCACGAACCGGAAGACACAGCGTGGGCTCCCCACTAGGTGAACCGACGATTTGGTGAAAGCTGCCCGGAGCTGTTGGATGCAGGAAGCGAGCAGCCACTCAAGGTGGCGCTCGGGAAGGCTTATGTTCAGCAGTCGACGTCTTCAGGCTGTTGATGATGATGATAATGATGATGATGATGATGAAGAGTCGGTTCTGCTACGTAAATAAAGTCCTGCATGTCTATAAATCACAGCTAATACTCCAAAACGAACACCAAAAATATTATCACGTGTACACTTACAGTAACTTTCGCAAGCGATTACCTGTGTTAGGTATTATTATAGTAAATGGTAACGATACCGCAAACCGCCGCCAGCGCACCGTGACGGAGTAGCGGTCTCACTACCGGTAGCTGAGACGATACTATCTCCTGTTACTGTGACAGCTTCGACTGGCCTGATAGCTCAGTTGTAGTAGCTTTCTTTGCCTTCTAAACTTTAGGCTGTGGGTACGGGTCTCGGGATAATATTTATTATAATTTATATTTTGTGCACAGAGTAATTATCTACACATTTGTTTGATGAACCGATCGGTGTTTTGTGTGTTCGTGTTATTATAATGTTTGAATATTGCCTTAGAGCATTTAACCAATGGAGATGTTAACGATATAATTTTCTGCACCATTTTCTGCCAATTTCTATGGGGGACCTCGCATAGCACACGCGCCAACCGCGTGAAGCGTGTAAACGCACACCGTTGTACTATATCTAGCGTAACTTTACACGCACACTATGACATTGTAGATGACCAAATAGCGCCATATGACCGGCAGAGGGGTACGGCTTGCCTTGCCACCTCCTTTTGTAAATGCTCTTAGTATATGGTACGAGCGTCTACCCCGCGGCTTCTACCTTCAAGAACCATTTATATTTGTTCAAGGGATGAAATTTAAAAATCGCCAAGACCCGTATCTCTTTGTTTTGTATGTTCTTTGCAAATTCCAATTTTCAGTATTACGTATTTCTTTTTTGATATTTTCACACAAACTTTGAAATTTTTTAAGCCATGTTTTTTTTATAATTTTTCTGGGATTAAAAGCATCCAGTATTTGAGTCAGCCACAAAACATATTTAATAGTAGATAATAAAAAACTAGACGACGTAGTTTATAAACTAAACCACTCTATCAAAGGCCATTTTGTTCTCTAATTAAAGAATGCATGACGAAGCATCGCAAGAATGCAGTCTCACAAAAACAGAAAGGTACCGTCGAAGGGAAGCCATAAAAATTCCACATTCTCCCATCATTCTACTGGCACAATAAAAAAGCTAAAACTGTCAGCTGACGGATATTTCGTAAGGTTATCGTCGGTCTAGTTTCCAAAATCGTATTTCCGTGTTTAGTAATAGTCATTATGGAAATGATACAAATAATAACATTTTCTTATAATTACTTAGGTACTTACAATATTATGATACGCAGTGCCTACGCACATACTACAGCTGCTTTGGGTTTACGGTGTACTGCCTATTATAGCCGTTGGTTGGCTGTTGACAATCTAGCTAAAGTCGTCTAAATAAAAGAGAAACAGATAGCTGCTTCAATTGTTCAATATTGAAATGATTTTGCTTGAGAAAAGGGCATTTTGAAAATCGGACATTTTGTGAAGATTCACACATACTGGAGCTCATTAAAAAAATTGCAAACTGGATTATGTGGAGGTCTTCATGTCGCCAATGAATAAGTATCTTCTAGGCAAGCATGTATAATCGTAATTGTAGACTGCGTCGTCACTTTCCATCAGGTGTGACCACAGTCAACTACATATCTATTCTGTGCCGCAGTTAAATAAATTACGAAAAACTCAAAGTGAATTTGATTTGTTAGCTCAAAGAGGTAAATATTGACCAGACTCTGGCATTTGTTAACACGAATCAACGTAGAGCTGCCCCGTTTAGAGGAAGTTTCGTAACTAATTATAAATTACGTTCTACTTTTATTCTGTATCGTACTTTCCATATGATTTATTATGATGTGAGTTAAGTTATGATATAGGAAGCGTATGTTTATGTATGATGGATTGTCTGTAATGCGAATGCGCCGGAAATCTGAAATGGATTAGTAGCGAGTAGCGAGATTGAATAACAGAAGTTAGATGAGTGGTTCGTTTTTAATTTAAGCAACTTGATGCATCAGAACGTCTCGTTGGAGATTTTGGGCCGTGAAGATGAATAAAATTTAAGGCAACGAAAATGACGTAGTGTTGATTGTCAAGAATGGATAAAATTAATTGGGCCAAGTTCGCAATTTTATCCATTCCTGACTTGGCTTGACTAGTGACAGAAATATGGTTACAACACGGCTACAAATTACGACTGATTTTTCAGAAAAAAAAAATAGGAAAGGTGGCGTAAGTGCCGCTAAGGGAATATCCAGAGAAAGAGGTATACACAGTTACACATACACACATGTGTTTTTATTTTCGAATGGACTATAGAATACAGATAATGATAATTCAATTTAATTCAATTCAGCAGAGATTAAATCTCACTCATGGTTTTTGACCACGGTTGTAGACCGTAACAATATCGGTCGTTACCCCATTACCTTATATTGTTTAGAATAATTTATCTGGCCCCATCGTTTCAACACTATGTTTTAATTCAATGGTACCTACTTCGCTCAACGCCATTAGGTATATACCTAAATTTTCAATTAACTTCAATAAAAGATGAATTAATGTTTGTTTTTTTATAAGTGCCATGATATCTCCGTCATTTATAAATATAACAAACTGAATTCAATAATTTTTATTTATTTGATTTGATATAATTATTATACTGTGTTGTATTGTATTGTACATAACTATTTTAAACTTTTATTTTGACTGGCCTCACAGCTTACTTGGTTTTGGTAAGTTCGAAGCAGCTCTGGCTTCTACGCCGCAGCATAGAATACTTAATAGTACTACATAGGTCGTCGGTTGGTCGTGGGGTCATAGACATATATATTAAGGACAGGCCTAATGACTGGTTATAGGTCGCTTCAAAGTGGGAGCCAATTTCACAGATTGGCATCCACTAGCGCTCAGTCTGTGATGGAAGTTAGAGGGCACCGGTCGAATGTCACAAACAAAATATGCCAAGTTGTATTGTGAAGGGTTGCACAATCTATACTCAAAAGTGCAGTAAAAAGAAAGACCAAGTTTCTTACCTCAAGTAATTCAATATTTTCAATATTACACTCTGTTTTGTAACAAAATAATCGAATTTATATTTGGAATAATCATTGTAAACATAAACATTGACGGACATAATGGCAGCGACAGGCACCAAATTTTCTCAACTTGTCGTAGTTCACGCGAAATCTAATAGATGGCGCTGACTTTTCCCACGCCATTTTGACAGAATAAAATATTCCTTCGGGCATATCCTGATATATAAATCTATGCGTGGGGTAACGTGGGTTTGGTTCCAACATAGGGGTAAAATACTATAATATAATAATACATGATATCTATCTATCTATAACATGTCTGTTCTGTGTATGGGTGTAGGGTAGGTTGAAAAAATTAAGAATTTAATACAATCTTTTTCTACCATTTAACCTGGTTTTTATCATCTGCAATATATCTCCTCCAATCTCCAACCATGCTTTGATTTCATCAAGGATTTGGACCATTTCATGACAACAAAATTAACAAATGCAAACAGAAAACATGTCATTAGATTAAATAACCAGTTTTTGTAGTTCTCTCGTAAAATGCTAATTTGCAATGCTAATTTTAAAAGTAGTTTGCGTGCAAATAAGGTTAGTTTTAATTAGATGGGTGAAATTAAAAATGCTTTATTACCATTTAATAGTCGAAAAGTAGAAGAGTGTCTTTTGAGGAAATGAAAGGTACTTATTGGGTACGTTTCTGTGCCGAGTTGGGATCGTGGCTAATACTATGTTAGGTTGGGATAAAAAGGGGTCTATGCATAGATCTATATATCAGGATATGCCCGAAGGAACATTTTATTTACTCAAAATGGTGTGGGGAAAAGTCAGCGCCATCTCTTAGATTACTCAGGAACTACGATGAGAACGGCCCTATCGCTGCCATTATGTCCGTCAATGTTTATGTTTACAATGATTATCCCAAATATAAATTCGATAATTTTCGTACAAAACGGAGTGTAATATTGAAAATATTGACTTACTTGTTGTAAGAAACTTTGTATTTCTTTTTATTGCACTTTAGAGTGTAGTTTGTGCAACCCTTCACAACACAACTTGCCATATTTTCTTTGAGACACGACCGATATCTTCTCACTTCCAACACAGACTGGGCGCTAGTGGATGTCAATCTGTGAAATTGACACCCTCTTTGAAGCGATGGTTTAATCTGTCATTAGGCCTGTCCTTATATATATGTCTATGGGTCTATGTTTGGCTCAATAACTCAATACTATATTATAATTATATAGCTGTCTAATAAGATCGATAATATTTGTAAATATTTGTACAAGTTAACTTTGGGTTTACATCAAATGGAACTAGATGGCGCTCGACTTGCTTAAAACGCGCAAGCGTTTCGTTACCGATTCAACGTGGACAGTGATGATTTTTAGTTCGATTTTTCCTGTGCAAAAATAACATGTACCCACCGTTACGCTATTACACGAGTTAATTTTTTAATTGGAGGTAGTTTATTTTCTTTAGTTCCTCAACAAATAATTAAAGTTATTAAAAGTATTAAAGTGGTGTGCGATATTAAACATTGGTGCCGAAACCAGGGACGAAAAAGTGAAGTCATTAAGTGAAAATAGTGCAATAAACATAAAATACTCTGAGTGAAGTGCTATTGATTTATAAGTGCCGTACTAACTGTCGAACTTCAACAGCAACTAACCAACAATAACTTATCGATTAATATTGTTGATTTTCTCACGATGGAATCTATTTCAAAACTGATTGCAACTCAAATAGATTTATTCGAGAAGTTACAAAAGGCAGAACAAAACTATAAGAAGTCACCCAGAGAAAGAATTAAGAAGCAATATATAGAAACAAGAATAGAAATAGCAAATGACATATGGAATGATTTTAAAGAAGGTCACAAAGAGATTATATCAACTTCTACCAAAGATCAAAGAGACAAAGAAGATTATTTCCGGAATGATATTTATGATCAATGTCAAGAGGCTTACATTGCATATAAGAGTGCTCTGAAGGAAATTCACCAAATGATGACTGGCACAAGTGGCACATCGTCGAAGACATCAAAAACCCCACCGACAAAATCTGAGGGTTGTGAGGTCCAATTGCCACGTATACAATTGCCAACTTTTAATGGTAAATATTCTGAATGGCAGACGTTTTATGATATGTTTCTTTCTCTTATACACAAAAATGAAAGCTTGGCTCCTGTACAGAAGCTACATTATCTCAAGAGTAGCTTAACTGGTGAACCAGAGTTATTAATCCGGAACTTCTCTACTACTGAAGCAAATTATACAGAGGCCTGGGCGCAGCTTATCAAGCGTTACAATAATAAAAAGTACAATTGTAACAGCATAATGCAAATATTGTTCTCTCAAAAGGCCATACAGCATGAATCAGCAACAGCGTTGAAAGCATTATTGGACACCACCTCCTCTTGTTTGAAATCATTAAATAACATAGGAGTTTCTACTACAGGATGGGACGCCATAATCAATTATGTAGTGGTCTCGAAGCTTGATCCAGAGTCTCACAAACAATGGGAGTACCAGATAAGTTTAATGTCCGATGAAATGCCGACATGGTCGCAGCTTATGGAGTTTTTAGAATCTAGATTCAGAGGGTTAGAGATGATCGAGAGCAACAAAGGAACCAAGATTCCTAATCAGACGGCCAAGCAAGCTACAAAAACGAAGTCATTTCATTCAGCAGTGCAGGACGAAAAGAAAACCAACTCGATCACATGCCCATGCTGCAATGGTCCCCACCACATATGCCACTGCAAACAATTTGGACAAAAATCAACTCAAGAGAGATACGACTTTGCTCAAAGCAAAAGGCTTTGCTTCAATTGTCTTGGATCAGCCCACTCTGTAAAGGCTTGTCGTCAAACAACGAATTGTAGAAAATGTGGCAAGCGCCATCATTCATTATTGCACTTTTCAAAAGAAAACATCATCGCAAGTACTTCATCAACCACACCTAATACTGAGACGGAACATGTTCATCAACAAGGAACGGAAGAGAAGAATATAACATCAACTTCCTCGGATACACACATTGTAGCGAATTTTGCAAAAGAAGGACATCATCAAACCTACAATGTTTTACTCGCGACAGCAATCGTTAAGGCAGATTCGAGGAACGGTAGCAAATATATCATTAGAGCGTTATTAGATCAGGGCTCGCAAGCTTCATTTATCACTGAAGCCACGGTGCAGTTACTAGGACTTAAGCGTCAACCCATAAGTGGTTGGGTGTCAGGTTTGGGTAATGGTCAAACAAAGGTCAAGTATATGGTGACACTTCGTGTCGAATCAAGCCATAACCCTAACAATTCAATTCTAGTAAATGCGTATGTTTTGAGCTCACTCACATCCTTGCTTCCATCGTGTACTATTTTAGAACCAAAGTGGATTGCATTGGAAGATGTACCACTAGCGGATCCAACATTCACCTCACCAGGCAAGATAGACATCTTGCTGGGAGCAGAAGTATACAGTGACATTCTACTCAGCGGAATCATGAAGCACCCACAAGGACAACTTTTAGCACAAAATACAATCCTTGGTTGGATTATATCAGGTAGAGTGTCGCAAGAGGCTAATTTATCAAATGTAATCAACATGCATATACAGACAAGGATCGATGATTTACTGAAGCAGTTTTGGGAAGTCGAAAACGAACCACCTTCCATCAAAAAGAAATTGACAGACGAAGAAATAAAGTACGAAGAGATGTACGAAGCAACTACAGTAAGAGAGAAGGATGGAAGATATGTAGTGAAATTACCGTTTAAGAAGGAGGATCCAGACTGTCAGTATGGAAATCACAAAGAGGTAGCGGTTCGAAGACTGAAATATTTAGAAGCAAGATTATCGAAGAAGCCTAAATTGCGTGAAGAATATGCCAAAGTGTTAGACGAATACATAGAACTGAATCATATGAAACTCGTCGATCAGGGAGATATTGACAACCCAAAAGCAGTGTATCTTCCCCATCATGCGGTAGTGCGCGAAGATAAACAGACTACCAAAGTACGAGTAGTATTCGACGCCTCAAGCAAGGGACTCAATGGTGTCTCCTTAAATCAAGATCTTTTAGTAGGTCCTAAACTTCAGCAAGATTTGAGACATTTGCTGATGAGATGGCGATCTCATCAGATATGTATAATTGCCGATCTGGTTAAGATGTATCGACAAGTCCGTGTAGCCATAGAAGACATAGATTACCAAAGGATTTTGTGGCGTACTCACCCAGATCAGCCAGTGCAACATTACAAT
This sequence comes from Ennomos erosarius, assembly GCA_963580505.1. Lineage (NCBI taxonomy): Eukaryota > Metazoa > Arthropoda > Insecta > Lepidoptera > Geometridae > Ennomos > Ennomos erosarius. The sequence goes on from OY756978.1 coordinate 13,936,172, forward strand.
CTTCTGACAGTGACTTTCGGGACGGCTTGTGCACCATACCTCGCAGTTAAAACATTGCAAAGGTTAGCCGAGGATGAGCAGAATAGGTATCCAGTTGCTACAGAAATCACCAAATCCGACTATTACGTTGACGATCTTATGACCGGATGTTATTCTGAAGAAGAGGCTATTAAAATCTACGAAGAAATGAATAATTTGATGAACGCCGGAGGTTTCGAACTTCAGAAATGGAGTAGTAATAATGAACGGTTACTGCAACATATCGACAACGATAAACGTCGACCGAACAACCCTGTGGCTATAAAACAGGATAATACCGTGAAGGTTTTAGGCATATTCTGGAACAAAGAAACAGATAACTTTGAGTACACAGTCAATTTGCCCGAAGTCAAAGGCAAGTTTACCAAACGACAGGTGCTATCCGATATCGCAAGACTGTACGATCCTTTAGGATGGATCGCGCCCGTGGTAGTAGTTGCAAAGTTGTTTCTTCAAACATTGTGGAAATCACGCCTGGATTGGGATGACGAGTTAGGTGAAGATCTATCACAAGATTGGATAAAATATAGAGAAGATTTAAATCAAATCAAGAATATTTGTATACCAAGATGGATTCAATATTCACCAGGGTGTAAGACAGAATTACATGCCTTTTCTGATGGTTCTCAGTCAGCTTACGCAGCAAATGTGTACATAAGAGTAGTTGACGAACATAACCATGTTACGACCAGTTTGCTGTCAGCTAAAACAAAGGTTGCACCTATTGAAAAGCAAATGTCGATTCCCCGATTGGAGTTGTCCGGAGCAGCGCTGGCTGCCAAGTTACTGTCTGAAATAGGTGAAGTGATGGGAATTCCTAAAGAAAATCGACACGCCTGGACAGACTCAACAGTAGTCTTGGCTTGGCTTAAAGGTCCAGCTTGCAGATGGACAACATTTGTTAGCAATAGGGTGTCAGAGATTTTGACCATAATAGAGTACGACAATTGGGGACATGTATCAACACACGTGAATCCAGCTGATTGCGCATCTCGTGGATTAAGACCAAGTGATTTAGCAGGACACTCGCTGTGGTGGCACGGGCCCACATGGCTTAAAGAACTTTGTGCAAAAAAGGAAGTAATAGAAGTACTAGACACACACGAAGAAGAAAAAATGAAGGCCTTACCGGTGCTACAGCAATCTCCTGATGAACTTCCATGGGAAAGATTTTCATCATTGAACAGAATGTTAAGAGTTTTATCGTACTGCAGAAGAATTTTGAAGTTTAAATTACCAAAATCAGATAGAAGAAACATGCAAGAATCAATACAACCAAAAGAAAACAACGAAACATTGAAGAAATGCATTGAGATTGTACAAAGACAAGAATTTGGAGAAGACATCAGACAGTTGAAATCGGGAAGTTGTGTGCCAAAGAAGAGTGCGCTCCGCCCTCTTTGTCCATTCTTGGATCAAGATGGGATATTAAGAGTTGGTGGACGCATTGATCTTTGCGATGCAGAGTATGATCAACGGCATCCAGTTATTATGCCTAGTAAGAACCATCTCACTAAGCTATTAATAGCAGATGCCCACAGTAAAACCATGCACGGCGGCCCGCAACTTATGTTAAATCACCTTAGAGGACGTTACTGGATTCTTCGGGCACGCGAAATGGTGAAGAAGCATTACAGGGAATGTGTAGTTTGCATCAGACAAGCAACAGCCAATAAGACACCATATATGGGACAAATTCCCGCAGCTAGACTCAAACCTGGGAAACCGTTCAAATCATGCGGTGTTGATTATGCAGGGCCCATCAACATAAGGTTTTCACCAGGCCGAGGAGCCAAGTCCTACAAAGGCTACATATGCTTATTCATATGCATGGTTACCCATGCTATTCATGTAGAAGCAGTATCAGACTTGACATCTAAAGGTTTTATAGCGGCTTTCAAACGCATGACATCAAGGCGTGGCCATTGTAAAGATCTCTACAGTGACAATGGCACTAATTTTACCGGCGCAGACAAGCAGTTGAGAGAGATGTTCAACAGTGCTAAGTCAGGACTTCCGCAAGAAATTGCTGAGCTGTTAACATTGGAATCCACGTCTTGGCATTTTATACCTCCCCATGCACCAAATTTTGGAGGATTATGGGAGGCGGGTGTGCGTTCAGTAAAGACACATTTAAAGAAGGTTATTGGTGACAGCACGCTCACTTATGAAGAGCTATCAACCGTGTTAGCACAGGTGGAAGCATGTGTGAATTCTCGTCCTTTAACTGTTTTTAGTGACGACCCTAATGACCCACTTCCACTGACACCCGGCCATTTCCTAGTAGGAGAGCCGTTATTAAATGTCACGGATGAAAATTATATGACGGTTAGCTTACTAGATAGATGGAGATTAACGACTAAAATGGTGAACGATTTCTGGAACCGTTGGAGTTCCGAATATCTTGTAACGTTAAATAAAAGATACAAATGGACCACTCAGCAGGACGAACCAAAAGTTAATGATATTGTCATTATAAAAGAACAGAATTTGCCGCCTGCTAAGTGGTTATTAGGTAAAATTGTAGATACGCATCCAGGCAAGGATGAGATTGTGCGTGTAGTTACCATTAAAACAAAAAACGGTATGTGTAAACGCCCATGCAGCAAATTGTGTTTTCTCCCTAGGAGAGGTTGTTAAATTAACTGCATCTATTTGTTTTTAATCAAGTATGCCCATTACTTTATTGTTGTGAATAAAGATTTGTTTCGCACTGTATAAAAAAAAAAAAAAAATGTTTATTGGGTAGGTATCTTGAGCTTAACTTTTAGTCATTCTATACTTCTTTGATTCTATGGCATGTATTTGAGTGACTAAAAATATGAGACTTTCTTTCTTTGGAGAACTGTTACGGTGGGCGGTGTATCATAATGAGTTTTATTATGGGTTTTGAGTTACGAGTTTTGTTGTTTAGAATTGTTTTTTTTACTAACAATTTGTGGTTTAGTGTTGTTTAGGTTAGGGATTACATATAATTATGTAACATGACTTTCCACTGTCGGTAGCTAAATTCCGGTTCATTAGGTAAACGTGATTTAAAGAACTTTGTTCTTGGTGGGCGGGATGTCTAATAAGATCGATAATATTTGTAAATATTTGTACAAGTTAACTTTGGGTTTACATCAAATGGAACTAGATGGCGCTCGACTTGCTTAAAACGCGCAAGCGTTTCGTTACCAATTCAACGTGGACAGTGATGATTTTTAGTTCGATTTTTCCTGTGCAAAAATAACATGTACCCACCGTTACGCTATTACACGAGTTAATTTTTTAATTGGAGGTAGTTTATTTTCTTTAGTTCCTCAACAAATAATTAAAGTTATTAAAAGTATTAAAGTGGTGTGCGATATTAAACAATAGCTGTTAGCTTAACTTAAATAATAAAATAAACTTTGTATTTATAATAGTGGTATATTTACTCAGCTGTTATTTTATTTTTGCACATTTCAAACAAAACAATTTTTTGCGACTTGCACTTGTAACTTTAAAAGTATGACCCGTACAAAAAACGTTCAGACTCCCTATATCGCGGGCTGCATCAGGCACTGACATCTTGACAGTACCGTACCGACTACCAATGATATCCAACTCACAGCCGACTACATTGTATCACAAGGGTGCCCTAAACTGTTACAAAAGCACCAACTCCATGTTATAACGTGTCTATACAGAACAACTCAATAAACTTAGGCCATTAACTATAAATACTCACTTGAATTTTTGCATGCACTAAGTATATATTTATTGGTCTTAGTTCCTAAGTAAACGTACAGGGTGCAATTGAGTAAGTACACGATAGTCAATGATATTTTACCTGAACTCGCTCATACTTATTATAATAAGTCATTGATAATTATGAAAGAACCGATATAAAGAAGTACCTATACTTATAAAGAGTGCAAAATAAAATAGTTTTATTGAAAATTATGAAACTTAATAATTATAATTTAATTTTGTACTGTAGCAGTTGATTAAGTAAATTATCAATATTTTGGGAGTAATTATTATCATTACCAAATCGAAGCGTTAGATTTCATGAATTTTGGTTCACACGTCAGGAGTACTTATCGTAAGTAGGTAGGTACTCCTAGTTTCATAGGTTTCTATAATTTGCACCCAGTACGCAGACTCGAAATATAGTACAATATAAATTATAGTATAATATATTATAGTACGGTCGACAACCGTAGCTCAGTACTCTTATTTTATTTACATCAGTAATGGGCACCTGTCTACAAGCTCCAATACACGTGCGACCCCGAATCTATAACGACAATGTAAGCGCACTGTGAATGCACAAGCGAACAGCGAACAGTTTCGAATGCTGATCGTGTGACAGATCAAGCTAATACGGTCATTTGATGTAACTGTATATTTTGGTTCCGGAACTCAAACAATAGGCAACGAACAAACATAACTTGACCTCTTTAGGAATCCACTTATAATTCACTCCTAGACAGTAACATGCCGTGTGAAGCTCCTTGGAGACGTTTTTTTTGTAACCAGCTTAGAGTTGTATTGAAAGCTTTACTTTTTAAACAAGTTATCGGATTTTATGTCTGATAAATAAATGATTTATCGATCTTGAGATTGATTAAATAATGCCCAATGATTACATGCATAGATCCTGAACCCTAACTAGGATTCCCTGTATCTAGGGATTCAGAAACTACGAGGGCCCTGATCTTGCAACACTCAGACACTGAACAATTATTTGTGTTTTTTCCTGTACACAAATACTTGTCCTGTTGCGGGGATCGAACCCGCCGCCTCCGGGCTATGACCCAACCTGCTCAACCATTACACCACGGAGGCTGTCTGATTCCTTAAGTATTTTTTATTTATTTATAGGTTCGCAAACTGGACGTTACAATGTGCATGACATAAGTACAAACATTTATCAATATAGTGGCTGAACGACCTTCTTGATGCGAACACAGCATGCATCTGAATATAAAACATTATGCTCTCAACAATATACAAATAATAATAATAAATAATATAAATTGTAAGTTAACACGTTACATGAAATATCTACTAAATAAATATATACATAAGTAGTAAGAAATATAACAATTTTTATAAACAAGTTACAATAAAACTAAAGTTATAATTACAATTTTTTTAGCCGGTACCAACGGGAAAAGATGGGGTGGTCTTTATTCTCACACCAACCTCCCGGGACTACACGGTAAATCTCTAAAATAACAACAGTCTCTATTATGTAGAACTTTTTGGATGCTGAAAAATTGTCGGTGGTAACAGTACTTTATGTAAGTAGCGTCAAAGAAAAATACTAGCTTGTTATTACTCTGTTGCATTCTGTGGCTTTACTATAAATTCTATGAGTAATATTGAAATTACGTCATTCAATGAACCAACAGAGAAAGTTCCATTGTGAATTTGTGACGGCGACGAAGCGGGTGTTTAACATTGTTTACTATTATAATTTTATGCATGATTGATAGTGGGTGAACGGGTTAAAGCTTGCCCAATGTAAAATTATTAGACATTCGGGACATTCCTGAGTAATAATCGACTAAAGCTAGGTCTGGCCTACTTGCCTTGCACTATAAATATCTAATTATTCTTCTAGCATTAGCAATAGCGAGTACTAGTAAAATAACTATTGAACACAACAGCAATAACCGTAAATTGTACGATAAGAAAATAAAACAATCAAATCAAACCATCAGATATTGCTTGTGGGAACTAGTGGCGCCATCTGTTGTTGAGTAGCAATGTAGCGCTAACTGAAATTCAGGATAAAATTATTATTATTATTAGGTATTGGTGTGCTTTGCTATTGGCATACTTATTAATTTACTACCAATTAGTAAATGTACGTCTGTGTATGTATGATGGTTTTTATACTTAGCTACTGCCTACTCTATTTCTGTGGGAAATACGATAGTACAGACGTTCTTATATTCCTATTTTATGTTAGAAGCAAGTTAAAAAGTGCTTTGCGTTTTTGGTTTTATTACACCAGTGGCTAAATACAATTTTGTTTCAGGCGAAAACGGCAGCACTCATGCTTTATACCTCGAAACCATAGTCGAGGAGACGAGTGATGACCTGCGCTCCGAACGCTCTTCGGCCGCTACATGGCTCTCCGATTCAGATGCAGATTCAGTCATACACGTGCGAGGCGTGGCAGGTAAATAATAAAAAGATAAGCAATACAATTTTACAGAATATCCATGTATGTATTTCAGATTTTTATTATTGTTACTAAATTTTTATTATAGTGCCATCTAGCGTCGAGTAGCATAACGATAATTTTTAACAGTATATTGGGTAATAGATACACACTTAAACGATAGATGGCGGTATCCTAAATCTCTTTAGTTATGTTGTTACGTTAATAATGAAAATAATGAAATAAATTAATTCCCAGAAAGTGTTGATAGTTTGGAAATTGCTTTTTTGCCTGTGTAGTGATTTAAAAAATAAATTTGGTCCAGTAGAATTTTTTAAATGAGTCAATAAGTATAATAAATATTTCCTCGTAATGTAGAGCAAGTAGGTAGAGCAAACATTGCTCCACATTACAAAATTTTGGCAACCAGAATAATAGTGTAACTCTGAAATCTTGGATTTGGTCCAAGTAATATGTAGAGAAAACGAGCACGTGCATACGAATTCAGCCGATGTCATTGTCATTGTCGGCGCCTAACCGAGGCGACGTATCGCGCGCTTGCACGCTGCGCGCTGACGGAGCTCGGTGGTCTCCCGCAGGTTCCGAGTGCGACAGCGAGTCGGAGCGCGAGTGGGCGTGCCCGGCCAAGCGGCGGCGGCGCGAGCGCGCCTGTTCGCCCGCCAGCACCGGCTCGCTCTCGCGCTCCTCCAGCCTCGCGCAGTTCGAGTCCCTGGAGCGGTCGTGCGCCGCGCCCGCCTCGCCCAGCCTCTCGCCCGACTCGCTCGACTCGCCGCCCGCCAGCCCGCCGCCGGCGCGCGCGCAGCCGCCGCGCTCACACCTCTCCGCCGAGAACCTCAGCGAGGACAGCGGCTACAGCGAACGCTCGCGCCGCGCGCCGCCCGTGCCTCGCCGGGCGCCCGAGCCCCGCGCGCCGGCTGCCGCCGCCAGCGTGCCGTGCCTGGCCGGCTCCCCGGCCGCCGAGCGCCGGCCGTCGCGCGCTGCGCGGGCGCTCTCCCTGCCCGCCGAGCTGGACGTGTGCGCCGAGCCGCACCGGCACGCACCCGCGCACCGCGCGCGCTTCCGACAGTCATTTGAAGTGAGCGACTCGCTGACCGTCAGCGTGGCCGACCTCACCGCGCTCGACTACCGGGGGCCCCCGCGCCGGCCGCGGCTGCCCCCGCCCCCGCCGCCCCCCCGCCTGCCCCCGCCACCCCCCGCCGACCCGCCGGCCCGCGAGCCGAGCGCCGGGAGTGACTCTACCACGGAGTCCGAACGCGCGTTCACCCGCGAGATGGAGATGACGGCGCGCCAGCTCGACGAGACAGCGCGGCGCGCGCTCGCCGGCGCCGGTCATTACGACCGCGAGCTGTCCGTGCTGACGGCGCACCGGTTACGCGACTCGTGGGGCGCCTGGGACGACGTGCTCGACGAGCTGCGGCGGCGGATCGAGCCCTCTTCGCCATCTCCTTCGCCGCCGCGCACGCCCTCGCCGGACCCCATCCGAGAGCCCACCTACACGTCGACGCCGCTCCGGTGCGTGGACGGGCGCGTGCGCTCTACCCCCGAGCTGCGCGCGCGCGCGACGCCCCAGCGCGAGACGCCGGAGGAGCTGCGCGCGTCCCTGCAGCTGGTAGCGCCCGCACAGGCCGCGCCGCCCGCGCGCTCCGTGTCCGCGGGCTCGCGGGGCGTCACGTTCTCGCCGGTGGTGGCGGAGGTGTCGTGGCGCGAGTCCACCGCGAGCAGCACGCCGAGCGAGTCGACGGCGAGCGACGACGCGGCCGACGCCGAGGTGGAGGTCGTGGAGGGGGAAGCCGAGCCGCCGCGCGCGCCGCCCGCAGAGCGCGTTTCCGTCATGACGGAAGCGGGCGCGCGCGCGCCGCGCAGCCGCATAGCCGGCTTCCTGTCTAGGTTCGCGAACTTCCGATTTTCCGGGCGCAAGGAGAAAAAGTCCCGGGGCGCAGGCGCGAGCTCCCGTTCGGCGGCGGCGAGCGCCGGCAGTAACGGGGTGACGGCAGACGCGCGCGGGCCGGCCGGCGGGGCGCAGTATGTGCGCATCCCGCTGAAGGACGAGGGTGTGTCGCGGGCGGCGGCTCCCCCGGCGGGCGGCGTGGCGCACAAGCCGCCGCGGCCGCGCGCGCCGCCCGCGCCGGCGCCCGGCGTGCTGGAGACCGACGTGGACACGCAGCGCACGGTGCTGCACGCGCGCTCCCTGCTCGCGCTCGCTCCTGCCGACCACCACGCTCACAGACCGCACAAGTCTATGGAGTTCCTGCTCGACAAGGATAGCGCCCAAATCGTACAGGTGAGTCTCTTCACATCTTTTCTTATTAACATACCACATTTCATGTCTGTATCTAGGGTATAATCCGCCGGCAACACTGCCGGGTGTATGTTTACAAACAGCGCGATCGATGCCGGGTAAGCGACCCGTCTGCATCTTTCCGCACTTGCAAGAATTCGCGTCATTATTATAGCGAAGTTCTACGAAACGGCTCGTGGCGAAAGCAATAGCGTCTGATCACGTTTGTCAGCAGTACGTGTCTCTAGCCCGATGCCTGATTCAAGCTTGCGTCTCCCCTTCACGATATCCATTAATTGTCGGTGACAAAAAGGTCAATTTTCTCTAGCTAATAAGCGCCACGCACGAACTCCGTGAAGTAATAAATCACGTCGAGTGTAACCCCGGGTGGGACATTACGACACGACCGTGTTCACACGCAATACATTAGAGCAGGCAGACAGGGCGGAGGTGAAAGTGAGCACATCTGCATTCTGTCGGCGGCATTGTCAGCATGCCGTACATACCGCACATCACCCGCGGGCCTGTGGGCGTAACTCTAGTTTTATCAGCAACATGTACTCTACATAATCAATACGCCGCTGGAGACATCAGCATTTCAGATTCAGCTCATTTCCAATACAGATCACTCCCGCAGCCACTTTATTCGCGATTTCCTATAGAGAATTCTTTATTTCGTCTGGAAAAGACGCCCGAATTACGTAAAAAGGAATTATTTATAAGCTTCGGTAACGGAATAGCACTCAGATTAGATAACAAGCCAAACAAAGAGCATTCTTCATCTTCACTTGAAGAAGGAATAACTTAATTAAGAACCCAACTTTGCGGCAAGTCAATAAATGATACGAAATATACAAAAAATTGATAAAACTGAGACCTTTGTTCCGAAAAACCAAGGTTTGTGCTTTAGCTGCTGTTTATCCTTATGTGTGGGAAACCTACAGGTATTCAAGATCAAGATAATGCGATAACAACACAACATGTCATTGAAGTTAATTAAGGTCCACATAATCACAAGGCTGAACAAAAAGCAAATTGGTACCTACATTTGAAATAACTAGTACCTATAATACAGATAACATACATCTGCTAAATCGTCTCCAAAAAAGCAAAAGCGAGTACCTATTTCCACTTCCTCCTTTCCAAGTTTTCACTGCAAGATCTGTGTCCACTGCATCTAAAAGTCCTCTGAAACTGTACAGAAATCTTCAAAAAGAGCAAATATATAGGTTTCAAAACTTCGCCCATACCTACATTTGAGATTCTGGAAGAAAGAACTAAAAATGTTCAAATAAACTGAACGGAACTGTTCCATACCTACGAAAAAAACATAATAAGTACTTATTAAAGTATCTGTAGTCGATTTGCTCATGAATGAATCGTTCTGTCGGCGAATCGTTCGTAGTTGAAAGGTTCTGTCGGTGAACTACCCATAAACGAAACATTCTGTCGGCGGATCATCCGGCAGAGAAACATTTGTCGGAGAGTTTCAGAATCTTATTTTCCTGGTACCATTTTGGTAATACCTCTACACAGTATACTATACACCCTTCTCGTCGAGACCTAGGTTCCCAATTATGTTAATTATGCTTATGTAGTAAGCAATAAACATAGGTATCTACTATACATACAAAATGTTCTCCAATCCCCTTTTCAGTTATTACGGCCCGCATCAATAAAAACAAAGGACATCCGTTATAAAGACTTACAAGAGGTATAGTGTTCGTTACGTAGGAAGTAAATGTTAGATAAATGAAGTAAGCTTTATCGCACTCTCCGATAATCTTGGTCTCAACATTACACTATTGTACCTAAACTTACAACCTACCTACACTTGCAAATCATTAACAGTTGCAAAAACCATAGACTTGCAGCGCGAACTGCTGAGCTGTTTCCCACGCCACTGTAATAATATTATCCAACTTGGCCCAAAATAGTAGCTCTACCTACACTAACAGTAAATACACCTACCTATCAGTTACTAAATACATATTGTTAGATAATACTTGAAGTAGATAGGCTAGTAGTGGAAGCGTCAAATTCTAAGGAAAAAAGAAAAGTCTAATTTCCGCACAGATTTAGGAATTTTGTCTTTTGTCGCCATTGTTTCACTTTGTGTATTGTGTAGGATCTATCGTAAAGTAAGCTTATAGTTATTCCGATTTCCTCCATAAATGGCATACATTAATTCCGACATTCACTCATGCCAATTTTTTGATGTAATTCAGTTGTTATGTACAACAACACAGAGCAAAACAAAAACTTGCTAGGTGCGAAGCGACCGTCATATGTTTCAAAGCTCTGTGTACAACAACATGAAACAGAAACTTATTTCAATTTCAAGTTAGATTGTTCTGGGAGCCTTCAGCTTCTTAAGGCGCTGTTTTTTCAAGCAACGCTTACACAATTAATCCATCGGGCATTTCTAAAAGACAGCATTATATTGATACAGACTTATCATTCTATAACAATAGTAACATTGGCAAGACTCACAGGTTTTCTGTAATTGTTACCCATGACACACTAACCGCTACAGTTGTTGGCAATAATAATATGATGTCACCAATCATCGCTTCGAATGCTAATACGGTAATATGTATTATCATTTGTTTCGTTTAGTTTCCTCATACTTCTATCGCACCATTTTGAGCACGTTGAAACCAACAGTTTTGTTATATTATGAGTTATGTTATAATAACGACTTTTTTCATGTAAACGCTAAATGCAGTCGTAACAATGTATATCGCTAACTACATGTTTTACATTATTGGTAACGTTTTAAGTAATAATGTTACAAAAAAGTTACAAATCTTTTGATAATTTATCGAACACGAATGACGATTGATGTAGCAATCACTCTTGCAATGACTGTTTTCTGTCATGATATAAAAATCTACTAAATAAAATGTAGTGCCTCCATGACGTTTTTAGTTTTACTTAGTTTAAGTCGAATTGAAACTGGCAGTGTAACAAAGCAAAAAATAAGAAAATCCCTTCGATTGTTTTTCCCACACGTTTTTCCTCTTACCCTGTGCCTTTTTTGTGCAAGAGACATTGACATAAAAATCTGTGACCAATTCACTATATAGCTAATCATTTAACGTAATAAGACTTAGCTGAATTACAAATACGGACCTTATCCACATTATGAGAACACCGGTGGAGAACACAAACGAACATACTACACATCTGTTTCACACGAGCCTTTTTTCTAAGTGCCAATGCCATGCAAGACTAATAATGATCTCATAAAAGTTGACCTCCTATGTGCCATTTGCAAGGGTCATTGACAATTTTAGAGAGCTCTGAGAACTTTTTAAACCAGCCTGGTTCGGCCTTGACCGAGTTGGTCAACTTTTGACCTCGTGTGATGGAATTAAGGACATTTTGTTAAGGGAGATTAATAGTTTTTTTTTCTCTTTCTAATGAGAGCAGGGGCCTTACTGCTAAAAGGTGAAGATCTAAAGTGAGTCGTTACAGTATAAATTGTATTGTCGTGATTAAATTAGGTCTGCAATTAAATCACGTTCAGAGGTGATCGCGTTGTCCGCAAAATGGAGAGCGCTTGTGACCAATAGTAGTAGCATAGGTCCTATCAGATAGAAACGAAAAATAGCCCGAACTTGAAAATAGTAATCGTGCCTAGAGAGTTACTAGTTAGTGTCCAGTGTATTCATTTGGCCAACACGCAATAAATGTCGCTTGATAATCTTGCGTTACGCAGAAATAAAATAATTTGTAAAATAGCCCGCGTTATTCCGTTGTATGGGATGAGGCATATGTACTGTAGGAGTTATTATTATCTGGGGTAGTATCAATGTCGCTTGGTAATAATAGAAGTAGTTAGAATCTAAATCCGGGTTTCCGTTTCCGGTCTTCGAAGTGTCAACATTGTTGTAATTTCATCCGAAAATTATCACGTATTTAAAATAGTTAGAAGTTACACTTAGATATCAACACTGCTGCAAACAACCATATTAGAGTGAAGGAAGAGCTTGAAGAATTGACTAAAGCATATTCGTCAAGATTAAACTAAAAAAAGGGAAGCTAAAAGTGCACGAAAATATTTGAGGTTAGAATATTACTCATCTTTTGAATTGATCCAACAGTCCATAACCCAACGGCAGGGTGACAGTCGGTAAAGCAGACGGCAGCCAGCTGTCAGTTTGTTTGGTTGGCATGAAACACGGTGTTGCCAGAACAAGAAAATATTTTCTGCCAATTCTATTTTACGTTCCGTGTTACACAACTTAACCCGATAATAAAATGGAAGGACAATTTCAAATACTATTCGATAAAATGAAGTTAGAAATGCAGAAACAGACAGCGGACCTAACAGAATCTCTTACAAAAAATATAATGAATCAGATGGACGAAAAACTGTCTCCAATCATTGAGGAGAATGAAAAACTAAAACAAAAAATTAGTAATCTAGAAAATGAAATAGAATATCTAAAAAGAGATAAGAAAAGTAATAATATTATTATATATGGATTGGAAGAAACTGAAAAATCAACATCGGACCTACTTCAAGGAGTCAAGGAGAACTTTAAAAGAGATATCAACATATCCATTGAAGAAAACGAAGTGAACAAATTATACCGCTTGGGAAAAAACACAGTTGAGAACAAACCAAGACCGGTACTATGTTCATTTATTAGTGGATTGAAAAAAGATGAAATTATAAAGAACAGAAAGAGTTTTAAGAAAATCTATGTTTCGGAAGACTACTCAAAGGAAACTCTAGAGAAAAGAAAAGCTTTGCAAACACAATTACTGGAAGAGAGAAAAAAGGGAAACACAGCGTTTCTGAAGTATGACAAACTAATCATCAAAGAGCCTAACACCGAGAAAAGGAAAAGGGAACAGTCCACTTCACCGCAATCACTCTCAAAAACCCAACCCAAAAAACAACAAACGCTAAATACTTTCAAGGCTAGCAAAACAAATGCATTTGATGCAATAAGAGCCCGATCGAACTCTTTGACCAACAACTCTACAAACAAGAACCAATAGCAACTAACAACCGACAAACGGAAAAATCAAAACCAAAACCATGAAAACAGACAAATAGTTAAAACACAATCTCCCCCAAGCCGACTGGTCCTCGTGGGGGATAGAGACCACAACCCTCCAACAATACAGGAAAACAAGCCACAAAACGTTATAATCTATGTCGCAGCCCTAAATGTACGTACACTAAAAAATGAAGAAAATCTCACAGAACTAACCTATGCATTGAAGCAAATCAAATGGGACATAGATGGCCTGAGCGAAGTAAGGCGAATCGGAGAAAGAATTATTTCCCACTCAGACTTTCTACTATATCATATAGGATCGACCCCGGGCCAGCATGGGGTTGGTTTTATTATCAAAAAACACCTCGAAAATTGCATAGAAGGATTCAAGGGAATCTCTGAGCGCATAGCTATCATGAACTTGAAATTACCTGGATACAAAGATTCATGGTCCATTATACAAATATACTCACCTACAGAACAATCGGACTTAGAAACAATAGACACATTTTACCTTGAGCTGAATAAAACTATTCAAGAACACGCCCACAAGAACGTCATTGTGATGGGCGACTACAATGGCCAAATAGGAGAAAGGCGCCCAGGGGAAAACACAGTACTAGGACCATTCACATACAGTAACAAACCCAGAAGTAGAAACGGAGAAAAAATCGTAAACTTCACACTGGAAAACAACTTAACTATTTTAAATACAAGGTACAAGAAAACTAAAAAGAAGATGTGGACCTGGATTTCACCAGATGAAAAAACAAAAAACGAAATTGACTTCATAATGACCAATAGAAACAGATGTTTTACGAACTTCAGCGTCATCAGCAAATTTAACTTCAATACTAACCATAGAATGGTTAGAGCTGAACTGGAATCAGTACAACCAAGAAACCCTAGACCAAGACTGGAACCAGGAAATGTCAAACTCGGAAAATACCAAATGGAACAACTAATGGCTACCCTGAGAGACAGGTTCACAGACTTTGATGCGAACATAAAGAAGTTAGGAACACAAGAAAAATACAATTGGATAGAGAATATTATTAAAACTCAGACACAATCTATTATAAACTCCACAACTGAACCGAGAACATGGCTAACATCTAATACCATACAACTGCTAGAAGAAAGAAATGACATAATCAACGCAAAAGAAGTAAAGGATAGGAGAAAGAATATAGCGAAAATTAGCAAAGAAATTAAAGAAAGTATTAGAACAGATAGGGAAAAAAGTAGAATGGAGACTATTGAAAATTATATAATCAAAACGGGAGGAACCAAAAAAGCTTATAAAGAATTATCGAATACAAAGGACTGGATAGTAAAGATGAAGAGTGATAACGGAAAATGGAATCATGACAGAACGGACATAATAGGAATTGCCACATCCTACTACAAGCAGTTATACGAATGCAACACTACACAAGGAGAAGTCGACTTGATGGAGAAATCAGACATCCCTAGGATCCTTAACTCCGAAGTCGAAAAAGCTATAGATACGCAAAAGAGAGACAAATCACCAGGACCCGATGGTATAAATAACGAAATCCTTAGACAAAGCAAGGAAATAATGATTCCAGTCCTCACAGGAATTTTTAACGATATCGTGAATACTGAAATTATCCCAGAACAGTGGACAGAGTCTAACATTATCTTGTTGTATAAGAAGGGAGATAAACACGAAATTGGTAACTATCGCCCTATCAGCCTTATGTCAAACATTTACAAGACATTTGCCAAGATTTTATTAAATCGGATGGAACGAACATTTGATGAACACCAACCCATAGAGCAGGCGGGTTTTCGTAAGGACTACTCGGTGATAGACCACATACACGTAGTACGCCAGATAATGGAGAAGTATAACGAATACCAGCTCACATACTACATTGCATTCGTCGATTACAGTAAAGCATTCGATTCTCTATTTCACGAAAAGATATGGGAGGCACTATTGGAGCAAGGAATTGAACACAAATACATTCGCTTGATAAAAAATGTGTATAGTCGTAGTACTGCGACAATTCAACTAGAAAAGAAAGGTAAACCATTCAGAGTGGAAAAGGGTGTCAGGCAAGGAGACCCGCTGTCTCCAAAACTATTTTCGGCCGTACTCGAATCAATTTTCAGACGTCTCAATTGGGAAAATCTAGGGTTCAATGTAGACGGGGTCTCACTAACGCATTTGAGGTTCGCAGACGACGTAGTACTATTTGCTAAAACTCCAGGCGACTTAAGTAGAATGATCAACGAACTGGCAATGGAAAGCGAGAAGGTAGGGTTGAAACTAAACCCAGATAAAACGAGAGTGTTGACAAACGGAGAAAGAAACACCATAAATTTAGATAACAGCCAAATTGAGTATACAGATGAATACATTTATCTAGGACAACTAATGACACAAAAAGATTCAGTACGTAAAGAAGTAGAGAGAAGAATAACCAATGGCTGGAAGAGATACTGGGGCTTGAAAGAGGCTATGAAGGATAAAAAGCTTCACATAAATGTAAAAAGCAAATTGTTTAACACCTGCATACTACCTGTCCTTACGTACGGCTGCCAGACATGGGCTTTAACACAGAAACTGACAAACAAACTCGCAACCTGCCAACACGCAATGGAAAGGAGTATGCTGAATGTGAAAAAGTCGGACAGATTAAAACACCGTGTCATCCGAAGCAAAACTAAGGTTTCAGATATTACATCCAAAATGAGGAGACTTAAATGGCGATGGGCAGGGCATATGATGAGAGGACAAGACAAATGGAGTAAAATTGTGACGCGATGGTATCCTAGAGAAGGAAAGAGGAAAAGAGGTAGACCGCAGAAAAGGTGGGACGACAACCTCAGAACACTGGCTGGAGTTATGTGGAATAGAGTCGCTCAGGATAGACATGAATGGAAAAGGTTGGAGGAGGCTTTTGCCGACTGGCAAACAGATCTGCAGAAAATAAGCAAGGAACAAATACTAGACTAAGTTTGTGTATAAAGTTTTAGTTTTTAGTTTTAGTTTAACTATAATCACTTATGATCTGAATAAAAAGCTATATTATTATAGAATCTAAATAATTCTTATCAAAGGCAAGACAAACTCTCGTCAAAATCATAAAAAATATGAAACAAAACTTAAACTTTTACCGTTCATCACATTTTAAGAAAGAATAATAGTCTGATTTCTTAAAAAAATCTTATCTTTGTATTATAATGTTGATTTTATATTAAAAATTAAGCAATTGCCACAAACATTAGTTATACGATCTCAAGATAGACAGCGCGTTGATAGCACCAAAGGTATTCATTGTTTATTCAAAGCAGTAGTACAACCGGTTGTCTCATCTCGCCTTGTGTCAAGTTTGTATACTGATATAATGTTATATGGCGTCGGTGGCCTTGTTGCAGTTGCATACAAACAAGTTTTTGTTTGTATCGTGAGATCATCTCGTCTTGTATTGAGGTGTGATAATAATAAATTACCTAATTATCTAGGAAGAATCCACCAACACTTATGAATTTTGAAAGTAAGATTATCAAGTTGTAAAATGGTAAAGAATATTTTATAAATTTACTAATTTATAATGGTCTCGTCAGAAAAATTGGTCTCGTGATCATAATTATCATACTACTTATTACTACTTACTTTACATAAGCCTAAAAAAATAACCTTTCTAGAAGGATTCTGAAAATAAATGTAAGCTAACGTAACGTCAAGAACGGCAATGTTTTTCCGATAAATCATAGATCTATTGAGAGTAGGTTACAAAAATATCAAAGAAAAAGAAAGGTAACGTCATCATCATCATCATTAACAGCCTGAAGACGTCCACTGCTGAACATAGGCCTCCCCCCGGGAGCGCCACTTAGAGCGGCTGCTCGCCTCCTGCATCCATCGGCTCCCCGCGGCTTTCACCAGGTCGTCGGTCCACCTAGTAGGGGGCCGGCCTACGCTACGAAGTTTGTGGTTAATTTATAATGTTGAAAATGAGGTTTCATTCATCAGCGAGTGTGGTACCGGTTAGCGAATAGCACCACCCCATCTCTTCCCGTCGGTGCCGTAAGAGCCGGCTAAGGGAATATCCGGGGAATGGGCAGCACTGCATTCTCCTCGGTAGAAACATTAAAATCTTCGGCGATCACCAAGCAGCCTGCCAAGCATCGTGATTTATGGCAATAAAAGCAAAATGCCAAAAACGATGTGTTACTTGCAAATTGTGATGCCGTAGTATCTTAAAAGCAAATAAAAATCTTAAAGCTAGAAAGCATTCCAATTTTGTTAGGCTAGAACGAAATTGGAAGTTGAAAGACTTTGGAGGACTCCCAATGGGGGATTTTACTACGTGCCATCATTTCTTCTAGAACACACTCTACTATATACATGATTCATACATAACACTCATAATATTTGCAAGACAGCTTAATTATTATTTAACTCCCAGCTCAGTAACACAATGTAATAACGCAAAGATCTTGAGAGTATATACAAGATAAAGTCCAAAAACTAAAACCCGACTACCTAATTATTTATGATGGCATTTTTCCCTCGCCCAAATGAAGGGGTGTTGTATAGTATAACTAATGGTTACACTTACCTATGTGCAAAAATGTGTGTTCAGTGATTTTATTTTTTGTTAATTATACTTTTAAGTAGGTACCTACATCTATCATCTATGCTACAACTTTACAAGCGCTAAGCAGTTGCGCGTTAAACTGAGGTGGGAGGAAGCTATTTTTTTCTAATTACAACATCGTTTAATTCCTAAAGTATTGATCCTACAGTAAAAATGGATAGAATTTTTATTTTGGTGAATGTAATATACATAGTTTAATTTCACAGAAGTAATTGTAATGCTAATCCTAAAGGTTTCTGAGATATAAGCAAATATCCGAAAATAGTGATATTCAAACCCTTCCCCCTCCCCCTACTTACCCCCCACCCTCAGACATTTTTAGTATATTCATTAGTACATTTCAAAGTATAACTGTGCCAATTTTTAAGACAGCACGAATGATTTCGGCTGTTTGTCTAATGTTTAGGAGATACGAGGGAACATATGAACATACATACATATACAGTCAAACTCATACATAACCCTTTTTGGTAGTCGGTTAACAACAGCAAAAGGTCAGACAAATTAAATTCGAAACTACCATCAAATGCTTGTACTTATTCTATAATTCTTATATAAGCTAGTGTAAGTAATATTTAGTTTAGTTAATCTTCCGTTTGTATTACACGAAAATATAAAACACATCATAGAGCATTAAATAAAATGACGTTACGGGAGGCTAAGCATTTTTTTTTCGCTTGGTTGATTCGTCCAAGAGCCAGCCTGACTTTTGGTGCTCTTGACATCTAATCCAAAATCACTACCTTTTAAGATTTATCAGATGCGTAATCATACAATAAAAGTTAGGTAGTACTTACAGTAGTTAGTGGAAACTTGGATAGAGTATAGATGGGAACTTAGCCCTAATAAAATATTAAAGGTAATAAAATTCAAATCAAGAGTAAATAGGTTATTTCTGGGTAAGCGTGCTCCACCTTCGACCTCATCGTCACTTACCATCAGGGTGGTTATTCTCTATGAAAACACAGATTCCACACGATACAAAACCACGTCGTTATCGTGTCTTGTTCAAATCGTGTCACAGCGTCAAATATACCTTCACTTTACATTAAAGTTATCTTTATTTTGAACAAAATATATTGACATAAGTGGTCATATCTTTTGATGTGTTGATGTTTCGGAACACGTCTCGGTAAAACATACGATTTTTGATAGTTCAAATCGCGCCAATTCCAAATTCATTTCGCGCGGTTTTGTTTTTGTTTCATAGATAATACAGTTTTGCAGATTTCTTATGTAAGACAAGGAATTCGCGTGGTTTCGAAGTAAGGAATCGATACGGAATAATGGCCCAGGTGAGATGTAGTCAACGCAAACCCTTTGCAAGTAAAAAAAAAATAGATCACTCGAAGACCACATATATCTAGAATTCCAGACCGAGCTATATTACTACTTCCCATTACTCGATATAAATGCGGGTCAGTAATATCCGAGCTTTGACCGGATTTCCTGGCTCGGATTTGCCGGGGCCCGGATGTAGCTAGTTAGGTAAATGTGATACTTCCGTCTCTTACCTTTACAGAGCTGTGGACAGGCTGTGGTAAATAAATTGATAGACTCATGAATCTGCTGGTATTGATACAATCTTTTGAATACCTTTTAATATTATTTTATCCTCTCCCTTTTCTTGTCCCCATATACCTTCGTATTCCCGTATACGTGATAGGAGTGAATTTGGACCTAATACTGAAGGCTGTCTGTAATTTCAGGACCACAAAACCGACGACCCTGAAATATGTACGGGACAATATTTAATGTACCCCCTTTCTAATTTACACAATAAACATTAGTAAGTACTGGGTACTTACTTACACTAGTAATTTTAGGCACGATATTTTTTTTCTTATATTTTAGCTCCACACATAGTGTATTTAGCCAGTGTCAAGTTGTGTAATTTTTCATCATGTTAAATAGAATATTTCACAAAAAGTAAAGTCTTAGTCATAGTCCAGTCTAAGTCAGGTAGTCATATTCCAGTCTAAGTCATGCTCCAGTAAAGTGGTGGCAACTTTATTAGAAGCTTCTATGGAATTTTGGAAACAACACGAAAAATCACGTTTCACCACATTATATCACTTGCCCTCACTCATGCTCGTAATTCAGCACTCAATGCGTAAAACGCCACCAATTTTAAACATTAACACTGGAAACTATTAACCTTTTAATATTATTTTATCCTCTCCCTTTTCTTGTCCCCATATACCTTCGTATTCCCGTATACGTGATAGGAGTGAATTTGGACCTAATACTGAAGGCTGTCTGTAATTTCAGGACCACAAAACCGACGACCCTGAAATATGTACGGGACAATATTTAATGTACCCCCTTTCTAATTTACACAATAAACAATAGTAAGTACTGGGTACTTACACTAGTAATTTTAGGCACGATATTTTTTTTCTTATATTTTAGCTCCACACATAGTGTATTTAGCCAGTGTCAAGTTGTGTAATTTTTCATCATGTTAAATAGAAAATAAAAAAATAAATAAAAATAGAATATTTAACGTAAATTCAAGGCTTAGTCATAGTCATAGTCCAGTCTAAGTCATGCTCCAGTAAAGTGATGGCAACTTTGCTAGAAGCTTCTATGGAATTTTGGAAGCAACATGTAAAACCACGTTTTACCACATTATATCACTTGCCTACACTCATGCTCGTAATTCAGCACTTAATGCGTAAAACGCCACCAATTTTAAACATTAACACTGGAAAAACCACAAGTTTTGAGAAATAATACAATGCAACGACGTGAACTTTTCCGCGTTTCCGCCCAAAAACCCGGCACGACATTAAATTTTCGCGGGAGTGTGGCTTCGTGTGCTACAATTCTCGGTAGTCCTTATCGTTCAACTCAATTTTGGAATGTGGCCGAAAAGGGTGGAAGATACCTTATCGCGTCAGAACCTAGCTCCGGGTTTGAAATTTAAAAATGGAACTTACAACATAAAGTGCTCGTAAAATCTAGACTAACAATGTAGCTAAAAGATGTCTGAAAGCTTCTTGAAAGCTTTCTTTGACGTACTTTATAGCAAACATCTGAGAGGCATGAGTAATCGTCGGTGTTACTGTAGCTCTTTTATGAAGAGTTTGCGTTTCGGCCAGTGATTGGCTAAATAACAATTTAGATTTTTTTCGCCTTTAATATTTATCTGTATAAATGCTCACATAAATATTATATAGAGCTCCCAACAACACGAAGTTATGATGCTTATTAGCAGTGGGGTACCAGCGATTGGTTGTGAATTCTGTTTATTTTTTAAAGGCTCAGTCACATTTTTAGAAGTAGGTAGTTGATACTCTATTTTAGTTGTACGCACTCTATCTATTTATTTCATCTAAGCATCTTACCATTTCCTAGACTGCGTCTATGCCGATTTCCTGACTCATGAAAAATAGCTAAAATAAGAGCTCGCTTGTAAAAGAATTTAAACTCTCTCGAAGCTTCATAAGTAAACCATCCGACCTATAAACAGCGAAACTGATACGTTGCAGACTATCTGGCGCGATAGCCGGGTGACCGGCTGCTCCGGACGGATAAACCGGGCTATATCTGGAAGTGGGACGCCTCTGTTATACCTACTCTTTGTTAAAGCCTTTTACGTGGCGCCTCTGATGTAAGCACAGATTAGAAAAAACAATCAACTAAGTATAGGTAAATGTAAATTAGTAGTCTGTGGTATACCAATGTTTGCAATAAATGATTGAGTATTGAATATTTATCGAAATAATGATGGCTTCTTTTGCTGTAATGAATATGCCATAGTACTGCAACCTATGAACACTTTGAGATTTACATTGACTTGACGGCAGATGCTGACTAAATTCGCTAACAGCGTGGAGCAAAGTAAAACAAAAAAGCTGTTGATATTTTACATTTTTTCCCTAATCTGTGATATTTTACCACGGATTATAGAAATTCACAGAGTAACAACTGTTTTTCTGGCCGGAAACACTGGAGAATAGGATACCCCATCTGTTCCCGAGGGTGCCGCGCGCGTAAGAACGTTATGCAGCAGCAGAATTCTATCCGATGTGAATTTGGTACTGCAATACATTCTAATTCTAATGAGGCTTATGTTCAGCAGTGGGCGCATAAAGGCTGTTCGATATACGTTTTTGGCTCCTCAAATCGCAATAAGGGAATTCAATCTACCTTTTTGATTCCATTACTTTTTACTAATGTGACCACAGAGTATTGAAACAAATGACGCTATAATTTTTTTTTGCTCTGTGTTTGTGACCATGGAGTTTTGGCGGGAACGCGGAAAAGTTCACGTCGTTGCATTGTATTATTTTTCAAAACTTTTGCTTTTTCCAGTGTTAATGTTTAAAATTGGTGGCGTTTTACGCATTGAGTGCTGAATTACGAGCATGAGTGAGGGCAAGTGATATAATGTGGTGAAACGTGATTTTTCGTGTTGTTTCCAAAATTCCATAGAAGCTTCTAATAAAGTTGCCACCACTTTACTGGAGCATGACTTAGACTGGAATATGACTACCTGACTTAGACTTTACTTTTTGTGAAATATTCTATTAACATGATGAAAAATTACAACACTTGACACTGGCTAAATACACTATGTGTGCAGCCAAGATATAAGAATAAAAAATGTGACCATGTTTAGAAAATTTCTTATACCTAGATTTCATAGGGCTAAATTCTAAAAAGACTGTGCATAGAACAAAAATGCATTGAACGTTACGTTACCCTACATTTTTCAAATGGGATCTTAAACGAGGGTTAATGGCTGCCCTTTAACTCGGTTAAACACGGACATGTTAGACATTATTGGTATTAATTTGAAAGGAGAGTGTCTTTTGTTAGAGCATTGTAGGTGTACGTAATACTCCTATACATGGTGAACTTTTGAAATAAGCGTGGTAGGCTAAATCCGAATCTATGAGCAATAGCGAAAAGTACAAAGGAGTTTCGGCCCACTTGAAAAATTCACCTTGTATATAATAATATCTATTCTAAGCCAATACACATCCTAATAGGTGTTTCTAGAACCAAGAATTTATACATTTTTTATTTGTGCGTTGTACTAACAATTTTGTGTGATTATATCTGAATACAATTTTATTATCTACGTAACTACTATCTCTGTTTGGGTCAGTTTATTACACGTAAATGTAATGCACATTAAAGTATTATATAGTTTACCTACCTGCCAACCAAAGCAAGAATAACTTTGGAAACTACCGTCATCCCGTGGCTCCGCTCGCGTGATCACAAAGACCAACGCAGGACCGTTTTCAGACCGTTTGGCTAAAAAACGACGGAAATCGCATCAAAATCCTTCCGGTGATATTTGAGAATATAGGCAACAAACAAGCGTATAATCAAACAGCTGTAATATATATTTAAGAATTAACTATAATAGTATACAATTATATTAACCAAAATTAAAAAAAGCATAGAGTTTATTCGGTGTTGTCTAGCGGAATACCATCGCGCCATATTGAGCAATAGTAACGGAAGTGCGTTTAATTTTGGACTAACACCGCATACCATTCACGAATGCTAAATACCGCATCGCGTCCATTTGAAATTCGAATCGAACACACAGCCGATAACTGACACTGGGCAAATGTACGAAGGAAAAACGAACTTTCGTGTTCGAAAAATAAAATTGTTTATCGACACCGGCTGCATATTTAAGTATCGCGTTACAAAAACAAACACTCGTCGAACGATAACGTGTGCGTATTTTTGTGGGGAAAGAAAAACACCGGTGCCCGTTTTTAAAAAATGGAACCCGTTTATTGCCATTGGCCATTCAAGACAAGACTCGTTATTTTCTGGAACGGCTAAAGTCGTTCAAAATAACCGTTGGAACGTTGCACCCCATATTAAAGAATAATTCAAAAATGAAAACTTCGCCGACACTTCACGTGTTACAAGTGTTATGAACTTTTCGTTAATATTACTATGGCATTGGAAATGGACTTGCAAAAAATGTTTAAATATGTGTATGTAGGTAAAGCTTAGTTCGATGGCATTTTGCGCTTAATCAAGGATTTCCATGATTTCTTAGGTACTTATTCTAAGAGGATTTCCCATTTCTCTGGAGCCTTCTTTGGCCAGAACATAGATAGATAGATATAAAATGCTTTATTGCACAAGAGTAAATCAAGTACATAGGCGAACTTAAAGCATTTTCTTCCAGTTAACCTTTGTGTAGTGTGGAACGAGTTGTGGTGCTGGTTGAAAAGGAATAAGAAAAAGAATTACCCAAAGAAAATAATCATAAGAAGTAGCAATAGATAATAATATGAGTTTAGATAGATAAGGTTTTAAACAAATAATACATATTAATATCTTACATATTTTATATTAAACTTATTGCAAATTAGAATAAAATACTTATATAATAAACAAGGACCTACTCATTTAATAACTAACATATACCTATTAATAAGTATTATGTCAATGACATTAAAATCTGCGATCACCAAGCCGCTTGTATTCATAGTATACTTGCTGGCTAGTGGTTTATTTACAAGCATTGTCATCGGCGATTGGAAGCTATTTTCCAATTTAAAAAACGTCTTCAAAATTGCATTATGCCCTGACAATAGCGCAGTCATCGTGAGACGGACGAGTCCTATAAAAGATCAGGCATTCTCAACATGTGGCCCGCTGGTAAACTTAGATATTTTAATTAGTTTCCGTAGCAGTTTTTTAAACATGACATGACAGCCTCAATTTGACTAAGTCTTAAAATGGAAGTAAGTATTCTTAAAATAAACAAAATTGAAAAGGCACACTGAAGGGGGCTTTTACTGCAGAACATAATATTATTTTATTACTACGTTGGTTTAAAAATATGGGTTATATACAACACAATAAAACCGCTAGTCGCAGATCGATACCTTGATTATTATATTAGTACTTAACAAGTTTGTGATACCCATACCTATAGTCTTCTCTACAATACATTGGTACTAAATTAGGCAGCAATAAAAAAGAGTTTATGAACATTAGAAAAGCATTTACGTTTAAATACTTAAATAAATTAATACCGTCTTTGTCACTTTCGGGTTTTTTTTTTTTTGAACGGGCTAATGCTGTTGGTCTCTAGCGACCTTTACAGCGTCACCGGGCGGGAGGGCAGGTGCTTAAGGCACCCAGCTGACAAAAGTGGGGGGCAACTAGCTCAAGGGCACCCCTGGGGTGCGAGCCTTGGCTTGGGCTGTTGCCGGGATAAGAGGATCGAGAAGGCTACGTCCGCTGGAGGAGTGGACCCTATGGAAAGTCGCGACCATTCTAACTAACCTACGGGGGGTAGGTAGACCTCGCCGGCGGGGTCGGTGTCTGATTGTGTTACGCTGGTATCCTATACCGGTGCCGAAATCGGTACCTGAGCCAGAAGGGCTCGACTGGTCCGGTGATCCTAGCGCAGCCGAAACAACGGCTGCTATAGGATCTTCCGGGTCGCTCAAGACGTGTCTTGGGCGGCGACGACGGGGTGTGTCACTTTCGGGCCCCGACCGAATACACTTAAGCATGGTTGCAAGAAGGATCAAGTTACGCTTATTATGTTAAATTAACGCATCGTGGTGGGAGTAACATTTCTTAGCTCGTGACAATTTATGGTAATTTTATTTGACAATGCATTTAACACACTAGAATTTACAGTCTGTTATGTTATGTACATTTAAACTGCTTTTATTACCTACCTACTTTTTCTTATTTTTCCGAATGAAAGCCTTGTATAGTTTATAATAATTCCTTAAACATGGTTTTTCCATTAAACGTAGGGTTTTTAAACAGTGCCAAAATGTTTTATAGCGTAGAGCAACTTTTATTTACATTTGCCAAGTTTGCCGAATTGCGTCTAACTTTAAAAGTAAGTACGTAGGTATGGAACATTGGGGAAACTTTGGCTAAGATTACGAAATAGATTGACGAAAGAAATTAGAGTTCTACTTTTCTCTCGTTTTATTGAACACTTTCACAAAGATAAGGTTTTATTATTTTATCGGCTTCAATTAAGATTGGGTAATTGACTATCAGGAATTCGTAGTTAGAGAGTAGTTGGTGGCTTGAGTACAGTTTGACCCAGAATGTTATAGGACTCACGAATTGGGGAAGCAATAAGTTGAATAGGTTAGTTGAAATATTGGACCAACGACTAATCGAAAGAGATTCTACATACCGAGTTTGCTCTAGAAAGCTAATCGTTGTTTTTCATGCAGAAAAATAGGCTCCGAGAATGAGGAAACTTTACTAAAAAAAATAGCTGTAATTTTATAAAGATAGATGGCGTTAAAGTGGGGGTTTTAAGTTCTGTCATTGTTAAGATAATTATGTATCGTGTTTAGTATCCTATCCTTATTTTACGGAAGGCATTATACTCTAATGGCTTTCTATCGACAACGGACTCTGTGATCCACTCAACTGAATTTGATATTTCCTTGTACTCTGTGCTTTGAAACTACGACCATGTTTGAAACACGTTGTTACTACGTTTATACGCCATCTAGTAACAGAAGCGGAACTAGTTTTTTAAATAAAACGTCTTATTAAACATCAAATGGGCAAAGAATAGGTACAGAACCTGGGGGCAGGAATGGGCTATGTTTTAATTTTCTGTACCAGGGCAGATCTAACTATGTGTGAGTAAAATTTTGAATTATAAGCAAGTTATAAAAGTTAATGAGAGTTGGTCGTTGTTATCTGTGAAAATATTGACAATCCATAATTCCATATCCTTTCTCGGTCAAATAGATTTTCCCAAGCATCTTCGTTGCGTTCGTAAAACCTCATTAAATCTCCGCCATAAAGTACATTTTCCCCATCTCTTATAAGTGTACAAATTACATCTACATGGTAGAGTTTCACGACTTCCACGTCATGTCAAAATAGCGAGAATTCCAATAAAGTTGCAAAAAAAGTCCTACCTATATTGTAATTTATCCCACACTTTGCTAAAGCCAAACATGACAGCTCGGTCACAGTTTCCATTACACCCACTAGGTCACTCTCCCGGGATAACCGTGTCTGACAAAATGAATATATTATATTCAGCATCTATCGTTTAGCCTTCAGCTAGGGCTGCCAAAGCAAATAAAAATACTGGACTATGGATTGAAGAGTCAAAATTAAGATATCATGATATCATTTACATATTTTTAAAGAGCTGAAACTATCAGGCAGGCGACCTAGGTGGACCGACGATCTGCTAAAAACTGCGATGGGTGCAGGAAGCGAGCAGCCGCTCGAGGTAGCGCTCTCTGAGGGACGCCCATGTTCAGCAGTGGACGTCTTCAGGTGATGAAGAAACTATTAACCTACCTCTTTCATCGTCATTCATCATCACACTAAAATTGTTACTCAAATTTTTTAATAAAACTGCGTTTCAGCAACCAAGATAATGTGTGGTATACAATGGTATGAATAGTACCCCAGGTTGAAAGGTTCTGTCGGTGAACTACCCATAAACGAAACATTCTGTCGGCGGATCATCCGGCAGAGAAACATTTTTCGGAGAAATTTTTGAGAATCTATAATATACTTAATACTTACAGATGGTACTAAGCTATGTAGGAAAAGTTGAACGGAAAACAAACATAATTAAAAAATGTATAGGGAGGTTAAAATGTACCTATAAGCTTTTGTAAAGTTGAATGCGGGAGGTATTCGTATGAACGGTGAAAATAAATGTTTAACGAACGAGGTATGTTTTTCAGGGTTTTCAATACAATGAACTTGGTCCACTCTGGTAAACTCTTTTGTATTTGATCATTAAAAAGTGGGCTGCGGCAGTACTTGACTTCCTAGTCACTATTTGACCGTTGATGGTGAAATAAAAATACACCTGTATAAGTTTATTAATCTATGTTATAATAAGCTCCGCTCTATTTAATTTCTATTAACCATCAATAACGACATAAAATTGAGCAACCACAGCAGTCCAATAATAGAAGTCCGTTACAAAATTGCATCAGCGCATTTCGACAAAGTTGTAAAAGTATGAGGTAATAAAATGTCGTGGAACTTTGGCAAATTGCCAAGTCCTAGCGGAGGCCGAACCGCTGCGCGCCCTCGGATGCACTTGAAAGTCCAATTTTCCAGAAGTGAGCATTTCGCTCAATTCGCTCGCTACGGTGAGCATTCGTACCTGTTTTGCTTACTTAATGATTGGAAAAACGGAAAGGCATAAAGGCCGTACCTATAATAAACTTATGACATACTTTGACTTCATCAATATCGTAATTATTAGAACTCAACTATTGTTTCTGTTACCTTCATGCATCAACATAGAATATACCTCCATGCTTTCATATTTTAATCCTGCCTGAAAAGTACATAGCATGGTATTTATTTATGTTCATTCTTTTGTTATTTAATAAAATGTACTAATGTAACTACGGCCACATGATAATAAGCTTAAGTCCCACTATTGATTTTAGATGCATAACCTCAATACGATATTGCACCAAGCCCTCACAATGCCTCCATGTGGGAGTTAAAATTACAATTTGCAACACAACCTATGCAATAAAACAATTTAAGGATTATAACAGCAGCTAGTAGCTACTTGCTAATTGAAATGCATGGCAGAATACGGATGTTATATTATAACGTTACGACGTCATTCATTATGGCTATCCGTTATTAAAAATTCATAACGTCGCGTCCCTAACATGATTGGAAGTGATTTTATAGTTATTTTGGACGACTTTCAGTTCAGTGATACTCGCAGCTGCTTAGAAAATGAGAATCGCTATTTCACCTACTTACTTCTTACATTATTATTATCTGGTTGTCAAGGGAATCATACATTTTTTCGGAATAAAAAGTATCTAATAACGGTAGAATAAGAACTCTGTATGCAAAATTACGCATAAGATCTCAAAACTAATCACAGTCACAGGTAAAACAGTCGAAGTACATCCCTTAGGCTCCGTGCCGCTATTAACCTTACACCGCATTGAAACGTTGCAGAAACACTAATAAGGAACTGCTAAAAGCTAATATCTCTCATCTCTACATTAGTACAAAAGCTAACCACGTGCGTTCGTAGTCGGGCATACGGAATGCGTGTTCTGTTCAAGGCAGAACTGTTCGACTATTTCTGGACACGGAACCAAATGCCTTCAATGTGCTTCAGCCGCAGTTTTATTCTGTGAGCTAAATTTCATTGAGTGCTTCAAACAAAACGCAAGTGGACGGAATTTGATTTTCTATAGACCAATAGGCTACTGTGTATAGTTTTCATTAAGAAATGAAAATTTACAGTAATTACTAGGTAAAATACGTATGAAAAATGAAAATGCCAAAGCAATAATTCTCGCCAAAATATGTCAAGCTCTAAAATGTTGACTGACAAATTGACGATTGATAACCAATTATTCAATAATGAGGATTGATATCAATATCATTATTAACCTTTTGTTTACAAGGAAATTAGAATCAGCCAACTCTACGATTTCAACATTATTTTTATACTTAAACAGTATTTTGTATATTACACTCATGGACCTCTGTGACAAAACATGGTACTAATGTATTGCTTATTATATCTATCCTCATCATAACCATCTACTGCTGGGTGGTTATTCTCTATGGAAGCACAGATCCGCACGATACGAAACCACGTCGTTATCGTGTCTTGTTCAAATCGTGTCACAGCGTCAGATATACCTTCACTTTACATTAAAGTTATCTTTATTTTGAATAAAATATATTGACATAAGTGGTCATATCTTTTGATGTGTTGATGTCTCGAAACGCGTCTCGGTAAAACATACGATTTTTGACAATTCAAATCGCGCCAATTCCAAATTCATTTCGCGCGGTTTTGTTTTCGTTTCATAGAGAATATAGTTTCGCAGATTTCTTATGTAAGACAAGGAATTCGCGTGGTTTCAAAGTAAGGAATCGATACGGAATAATGGCCCTGAACAAAGTGGCGCCTTATGGTATGCCATAGAGCACCACTTTGACCAGCTATTTGCCCCTTGCATCTATTGGCTCTCCGTAGTTTGACCAGATCGTCTTCGGTCCACCTAGTGAGGGATCGACCTACGTCTTCCGGTTCGCGTTCACCACTCAAGAACCATTTCCTTCCCCATCAGTGGTCGGTTCTGCGAGCTATGTGGGCTTGATTCCATTTGAAATGTTTGTATTACGAATCTGGCATAAACAACCGAGCTTGTGGTTTTTGATAAGCGGTTGTAACTCACTTTGATTGGAGTAGGTGTACACTAGTAGGGGCTTTTGACGTAAACGCTTGTTTGCTCTTCGTAACTCGTACATAATAGGAATTCCATGGCTTCATTGATGTTATTTACATATCGGTTATACCTACTTTTATTTACCGTGCATGTTACCTAAACTATTCTAAATATTTTCCTCAAAAGCTGGGGCATATTATCAATTATCGCATTAGTATAATAATACGTTTTTGTATTTATGAGTTTTAAATATTGTGTATGTAGAGTGGCTTGTTGTGTGCCTTGGCATAGCTGTAAGCACAATAAGCATTTAAAATAAAAAAATAAATAAATAAATAATAAATAAATACTATAACAGTGCTCTATTGCTGGTATATTGTCTATGGCTAGTACTCGCTACTCTGTTGTTGGTCTATAGTATTAGGGTAGCACCCAACGGATCTCATTTTAGCATGGACTGCACAAGGATTCCAAATTCTAATCAAGGAATCCAATACTACCGGTGGGGATCCTTGATGGTGTTTTTGGAATGTACTCTGTAGTCTGTACCTACTACCTACTCTACTATCATCATTGCTTGAGAACACGGCAATGGAAATATCATAAATAATTGGCGATTTTATATCTCTTTAGTTTTGAATTCAAAACTTTAGTACGTGTCGGTCGTCTATATTTGAACCCTGTAATAAAGCTAAACATTTATGCCTACACGTGTAGTGTCTGTACTTCAATAAACTGTGAAATGTAGAGCGGTTGCGTTAATTTGGTAATGCCTCTTCCTTCCGTTCTAGTTCCATGAGAAATCTACTTCGATGGTTGAACTACCGTCACATTTAAAACCTAAAGCATGTTTTCAACTTAGTTTTAACTTTTTTAGGTGTTTTCCTAGAACGTAATTAGACATTTGAATTTTGAAACACGTAAAAATCTGAGTAGTAAAAGGTGAATTATTGACGGTTGAGACAAACAGACAGGTTTGTCTGATATTTAATTTCCAAAATGCAAGAGTGCCAAAACAATACTACTAAACCACCCTCACTATAACAGTTTCTGCCCAACTGTAATAAAAACTATCTCTTAGCAAACACCCATGCATTTAGCAGATAGGGAAAGCTTACTCATTCCAGTTTTATTGCAAGCGGTCCCTTTTGTACGCGGTAGCAGCGCGGTATTCCACTGGACAAACATTAGAATAACGAACACATTGTATTACTCAGCAGCCTTTTTCAGTTCACCACTTTAACTCTACGGAATAAGGTTTAGAATTACGAAAAAGTTCATGGTTGCTTTGAAATGGAACATTTTTCACAAAGCGTTTTTAGTTGCAAGTTGCAACTCTATCCCTACGATTTTAAGGTTTGAATTTATTGTTGGTTTATTATGTTTTGAATACAAGATGTTCATTGTTTCTTGTATGATCGTGAAGCGTCAATTATTTCTGTGAATTTCACTGCTAACTTAGTAATGTGAAATGTTATTAGTAACTGCATTTCACACTGCATACTTATTAGATAGCTTTCAATTAGATAGCTTCTGTTAGTTTATATTTATAATTTTTATAGCAGTATCGCCTGCTTAGCGTTATCTACGTGTTATCGTTTATACTCTATCAAATTAGTATAACTGAGCTGGTGGCCAACAATATCCGTAGGATATAAATAAATAAATAATAACGCCCAACGATCACATACATAGATCCTGGACCCTAACTAGGATTCCCTGTATCTAGGGACCCAGGAACTACGAGGTCCATAGTCCCACAATCACAACACCTATGCAATGCTAAATATCTGTGTATTAAGTGTGGACATATTAAATGCTAAAAGTTATATTCTCTTCTCCTCGCCTCCCCCTCCTTTCGCTTATACTTGCCAGTAATTAAACACTAGGAATAAAATAAAAACTGCCTTTAATATTTGCCTTTTGAAATCCATTTTTTTTTATTTGCGTTGACTTACATTTGCTAAAAACCCGGCAAACCTTTGGATGCCTATATTTCAGTTTTGTACAAATATAGAAAATCCGGGTTTTGCTTACATTCCCGTTGTGTTTATTCTGCAATATTCCTGGGCTCCACCAATGTAAATATCCATCGGTTTGGATACCGTTTGAAAAATGTTCCGCTGACGTTTTGTTTACAGGTCAGCGTTTAATCTAGACTTTTTGCGAATTCCGTTCGTAAACATTTTTCTAAATTGGTAACCAGTTGTACACGGTGCTTAAAAAGAGTTGATTTATTCAAGCACCAGTTGAAGTTATGTTTTATGTTTGTTAAATATGTTTTAAGTCCTTAGAATAATTTAATCGTAATACAAATAGAGGTTCGTGCCATAAGTGGTATTTATGTAGTAACCGTGGTACCATACCAACGGAAAATTTCACAGTAACTATGCACATAAACTGCGCATTGAAATTGACAAATCCATTTTAGTGTTTCTATCGGTTGCAATCAAGTTACATGATCGCCTAGCAGTAATACCTACCAGTTACTTTTTCGTTAGTACTTTTACTTTTTCAAAATATGTATCTTAACATTATCAGTGCTTACTTGCTTGTGTCCTTTCTACTTACTGTAGTTTAATCTCATCGTCCAATATAATCTGATATTGTTTGGGTATTGCCTGCCAAATTGCGACCAGTGAAAACAACTTTTCGCTCACTCGTCCGTTTGTTTGCTTTACCTGTACTAGTTTTCTTAAAAGGAGCGATCTAGATGAGATATACTTCAGACGCAAGCACGCGAGAAAACTTGTCGTCGATGTTAGAGTGAGACATACTTAGGCGTTACCTAGTGTTGTCACGGTCTCTCACGAGATAAAGTGTCGAGAAAATTCTGTCGCGGTGCGCATGCTCGCCGTTCTGTACGCCTAGCACGAATATTTACGCGCGTGTAAGTGTAACGTTAACGTAAAACCCCCTATTACGATTGCATCTGCCGCTCAACTGCTGTCAAAGTTCATACAATTTTGACAGCAGTTGAGCGGCAGACGCGCGTCAGCAGCGCTGCTAGCTCAATCGTAATAGGGGGGCAGATGAGATCAAATGCCATACAACTGGCTTACGTTAACTTACGCGCGCGTAAATGTTCGTGCTAGGCCCAGTGATGTTAAACGACACGGCCACCCATAACAGTTGCAGTGACATTCGGAACTTGAA
The DNA here is from genome assembly GCA_963580505.1 of Ennomos erosarius. Lineage (NCBI taxonomy): Eukaryota > Metazoa > Arthropoda > Insecta > Lepidoptera > Geometridae > Ennomos > Ennomos erosarius. Next base: position 13,969,651 of record OY756978.1, read on the forward strand.
TATACTTTGATAGTATTTAAAACACTTTACCTTTAACTGTCCTAATTTTTATTGTGATTAATATTTTACTAAAGCATTTTATTTACCTGTTACATTGATATGATTGATAGATTCATCATACTTAATATTGGCTTGTCGAATGAAGCCATCATTTTGCCAAAAGCTCGACCTTGGCTCCGGTCCGAGTGCGTCTATTTGCGGCGCTCTTACTGATCGAACGCCATGCTTCGATTTCAATCAAATCCGTTTGGAATTAGAAATTTATCGCTTAAGCGGAGGTGCGGCTTTTATATTGCATTCTTGTGGGTCGGACCTATGCAATAAATACTCACTGCGGTCAAAATGGATCTTGTTTGACTGTGATTTACTTAGATAGGTACCTAAATTAATTTCTCCACCGGGTAATCACCTACAATGATACAAATTGATAGATATCTAAATTGATTAGCAATTGTGATAACCGGTAAAATACTTTTCTACTATTAAGTATTGATCTTGTAAAGTCGAAAGCTTTTAAAGGTCGTACGTTATTTAATAATCTTTAATTTATAGAATAGTTACTTCCATGGCTTATTCAGAGTGAACTAAACTCTTGTAAATTCAAGATGACATGTCAGTTTGTTTATTCAGTAATTTTGTTAAGATCGTTTATTGTTGGAATAGGCATTGATTAATATCCTAACCTAAATAACGAAGTTAAATAATGGCACGTCAATATTTTACAATAGTAGCTCCGTTAGTTTAGCTACAGAATAGATAATACTACTATGGTTTAGCTCCATTCATTGAGAAGATTAAGCTCGTGCGTACAATGGTTCGTAGTTAATTCAATAATTATTAATTATTATTCATCAGCGAGATGAGTCAACCAGCCAGAGCATTCGCAACTAAAGTAATATGCGGGCGTGGTATGTACAAACTTTAGTTCACTTAATTATTTTTAATGACTCAAAGAAATAAGTAGCCACAACTGTGAGATTATAAAGTCTCATTTGCCCAGTATTTCACTGCTATAATTATGCTCTTCTAACCGGAACACAGTAGTGCTTGCACAACTTCTTAGCGGCAGAATAACTGGCTAATAGTACCTACTACCTACCAACCAAGACGAACTTTGTAGAAAAATCTCTATTTATCTATCTTCCTGGTAAAGTACTAGGTAGGTACCTATTATTTAAGTATTAACCCCCTTTACAATGTGTAGCTAATGAATGGTTATTCAGCGTTTGGTTTCTCTCTGTCAAGTTAGAAATAGGCAAAGATAAAACGAGAGAAAACACTGAGTTATGAGCTATTCCACCATTAGCAGCGTTTATTACTAAGGGGGTAAATGTACGTTGAACCTAATTATTCTACATTTTCTTCACAGAATAGAGCAAGAGTAGGGTAAGAGCTCTACTCACTTTTTTTCATAAACCTTTTCCTATCTGAAAAAATCCAAGAGCTAACTTATCACAAACTGTGGTAGGTCGACCACTTCATACAGTAGTAACCCATTAATAATCCCCAGTAATGTTATGGCACCCCACATGAGTTAATGTCTCGTTCACACGTGCGTGAGATATTCGTTTATTTATAGAGGCCACACTACCGTGGTTTCCGCTGCTTACTTTTCCTCCAAATAGAGCAAACCTAGGACTTACGCGTCGGTTTATTTCATATATTATAGCATACATTTTAATTGAAAAACACTGGAATGTTAACGTGAAAATATTTATAATAACTATTGGGCTAATAACCACAAAATAATTCTTAAAATAAGTAATTGACGATTACGATTTCCAAATAAGAAACAAGGTTATTAGGTTAAAGATTTACGCATATCTTCGAAATCAACAATTAGTTGCGATTGAGGAAATGCTATTATTACGTAACTTACAGTTGTAAGGTATATGGGGTGCGTTCCAGTAGCTGCTAAGAATGCCAAACACGAAAAAAAAAGATCACTGTCAAACTGTCTAGACTCACACAGTGATCACTTTTATTGACAGTGGAACGAATTTTTGTGATCAAAAATAACGAAAATATTAAAAATAATACCAACTGGAACGGACCCTAATATCTATTTACTGGTATATTACTATACACAGCAAGCTAAGATACTTCAAGAAGTTACCTACGTATACTATATACACTTAAATACATACAATTATACTTACTGAATTTTGCTGTTTCATATTAACATACACTGACGTAGTATACTGGGTGTAATTGAATTCATTAGCATCCTTTGAAACTAGGTACCTACTCCTGATACCGGTAACGTGTGGACCAAAATTTTTGAATTATAACACATTGGTATGGTGTTAATGAAACTCCAAAAAATGAAATAACTTACTTAATCCAATGCTACAATACAAAATTCAATTGTAATAATGGAGTACTGTTTTTAATTAGTATACAAGGTATAAAAACGTTTAAATGTATCAAAATCATCCGTGCCAACCGCGGCAATCTTCATAATTTTCAATAAAAATTCTTTCATTTACACTCTTTACTCTTTAATAATCATCTATAAACGATATACTATCATGGGCTCAATTTATGCTAATGAATTAAATTACATCCTGTATAGGTACCTAATAAAAAGGGTTGCTAAAAGGCAACGATTATGTACTCTTTAGCAAGCCTTATTATCAATTTTACAAGAGAGCTGCCGTGCTCAGCGGTTCAAAATGGGTCGCCATCTAAAAATAAAGCTACTGTAAATATATTTGCTGATGTAAACACCGGTATTTCATAAAACACGAGGGTGTAAAGTGTCCGGTGGTCACCGGTAAACCACTGACATTTCGCCACCCACGTTTCTTACACTTTATTATTTAGGTCCAGTCACTGACCTCTATTATATCAAGTAGAGTAAAGCTTAGTGGGCCCAGTATTTATTTTTTATGGGAATGAATGACGTAACGAGCTAGTCGTTCACTAAGCAACACGGCTGCCCATAACAGTTGCAGTGTCACTCGGAACTTTAAAATAATAAAGTTTCGCGTGACACTGCACTGCGCACGTCATTCTGAGACATTACACAGTCTAGTAATCAGATTACTACACTGTGTAATCAGGTCATAAAGTCTCATTTGCCTAATAATTTCACTAGCTACAATGCCCTTCAAACCGGAACACAGTAGTGCTTGCACACTACTGCTTGGCGTCAGAATAACTGGCAAAGCGGTGGTACCTACCTAGACGATCTTTGCAGAAAAGTCCTACCACCTCGTGAAGTAGGTTACATAATAGTTTGGACCACACAAAAATGCCAAATGGCGGGTTGCACGAAGCAATAAGGATGTAATTTTGATGCAAGAACTTTCTCTTTGTATACTTAACCATTATTTTTCATTTGTACTTTTACTGTCGAAGGGAAAAGAGAAGGGAAAAGAAAAAAGATGGGGGAAAGGATGATAGGGACGGAAATAGAAGGGAGGGCAGGCTTCACCAGCCTATTTTTTCGAGAAGATCACCATCATAACTTCCGTCCTCTCATTTTAATCTACCCATATGTAGTATACATTTACACTAATTGATTCTAATTATTCCTTTACAAATTAATACACTGTACATATATACTTACTTTTATGACTTTACAAATACTTAATTTAATTTTCTTTTCTGTTTCAGGTAAACCCCGTTCCATTCTACGTAAGTTATTTAAAATTCACCGAGTGTTATGTGGAGTAAATTGAATTAGCCGCCGTGCTCTTTAATTTAATTAACTTGGCAGCCACTTAACATTCATGGAGGTATCGTTTGCATGACACGGAACGTATGAGGGCTGGATACCTCAAAATATATTCGCATAGACGTTTAGACTTACCTACCTAATTATGTTAGATCAGAATGTTGATCAACGCTCAAAACTCAAAATGTTTATCAGTAGTTCTGGTACTAGCAATTTTCTACGCTACTCGACATAGAATATTGTAAAATATTTCTGAAACCTGTATATGCAAAAAAATACTATGTTAATTATACAAGAGTTTATACCTAGTTAGAACAGGATAGGACTGCAAAAAATGTAATAACTCACATTGAAAAAGAAACAATCCAACCAGAGCAAGTATGAACTGTGTCAACTTCCCAAAATAAAAACTTAAAACTGGGTCACTACATCTCCCCATATAATAAAGAACCACCCCATCCTGCAACATCCACCCTATTCAACTTAGCTATTCAGACATGCTGCTGACATAGACAACCTAGAAGTTACTATAGTGAACTGCAGCTAGGTATGGCTTTCAGTCCACGCCTTTTCAAAGGACCAAAGGACCTTTTCAAATTGTAGCTCGTTCCCCGTATACGTTTGTACAAAAGCTCGATTAACTGACGTGCTTTAGACCGATGTCTTTTATTTTGATAGCTAAAGCGAAGTCTTGAATTTCGTTACGTTGTATTAGTCTTTTGAGATTTATTTTATACGTCTAGATTTTGATATAGTACATATTAGTTTAATTTATCTGTGTCTTGGTGATGGAGCGAAAATCACGATCCTAACGCCCTATATCTTTGGTAATGTTATAAAAGCGACCGTTGTTTGTTTATGTGACTCACTACGTAGTGCTACTATAAATATATTCTGTGTATTTCATGTCAAAATGGCGAAATCATTCAATCGCATCAACATACAAATTTTATTTTCACCGAAAATTGAGCATTCCCGCAGAAAAGAACACAACACAAGAATAAAACACTTCCACTTTAAAAAACAAAGGCAGTTAGTTCCTCAAATTGTTTTACAAAATACTATTAACTTAATACTAAAGCTTCTTGGTTCAGTTCCACTTCGAAATCTTTATTGAGCTGTTTTATCTCGTCCCCATTCCGGGTTCGGACTCCGTTAAAATGCCTAAATAATTAAATCTTGCATCAGAGCTATAGGGAAATCTGCCAAAGAATGCATTTCGGATGAAAATAGCACAGCAGGCATTTTGTTTAAAAGAGGAGTTAAATGACTCTTTTTTAAATTTTCCGGATTTGGTATTAAAAAGGGCAATAAATTTTTTTCATTTTATTTAATAGCTCCGTTAGTTGTAAGCCATTTATTTCATAGTCAATGGTTTGCAGTTCGTTTCGTTCCCATACTATCAGTACCCCTAATAGGTGGAGTTTATTCGATTGTGGTACTGTGGTACTCGATATTATCGTAAAATGTTTATATAAAATCTCAGCACAGCGCCCCTAGCGGTCACTATACGTAACTAAGAATTCATGCAAATAGAAATGAAACGAAACATTATATTTATTCGTAATACACAATGTAACATAATAAAGTACAATAGAAGCATAATAAAAAAACAATAAAACATTACATACTTACAGTCCGTTCACCATAAGCTGTAGATTTTCTACTAAATAGTGTTCGACACTCGATATAATCGAGTACACTAATAATTTCCATTGTTATAAACTCGCTTAGTGCTACCATAAATATACCTCTGTGCTCGTGCTATAGAGGTAGGTAGCTAGGTACAGATAATTCAAATAAAAATAACCAGAACCGCCACAAAAGTTTCAGGAGATTTTTGACTTGGCATTTCCGGCGTAAAAAAAAGTAAAACTGTACAATAGTCTACGTCTCTCAAAGTCAAAGCTTCAGCACTTCCTTTAGCTGCAGCGCAATGGCGCCTGTAGATATTTCGGGAGCCCGTCTACTTAACTCACGGTGACGCTTGTTTATTTTGGACCATCCAGACTGATGGATGACGACATAATGGTTAATGAGAGCAGGATTATGTTGTTTAGTTTGTTAGGTATTTTGGAAATCGGTGATTATTATTGAGATTGCGATTGACTAGTCTGTTTATTTTAAAGTATGTTTGTGTCTTTTCACGTGGAATATTCCTAGTAGTCCTGCAATACTATCGACTCTACTGACTTGGGAATGACCCTTCTCGTCAGTGAGTACCGTATATATTGTTTTGACATTCAGAACATTAAAATAATTGAAATCCATGGATAATGATTTATAAAAAATGGAGTGGATAGTATCGCTAGGTATACTACTGCAATTTTTTTCATTAACAATTCTCTCATTGGCCATTGGGTCGACATAACTTCTCACTAGACCATCATTGAGGTAGATAACATTTTCAATGATCGCACAAAGTTAATTTCGAGAAAAAGAGGCTCTTTTAGTAGGCTCACGATGGCGTAAGTGTAGATAAGAACAATGTAGGAACGTTTAGTCTTTTTTTTTCAAAATTATGTTAGGTAGCTAAATAACTGGCGTACCAACCCTTAATTCACAGGCTCACAAAATATAAAGAGATATCAAAATCGACGACTACGAAAGCATTTTTCGTATAAACTGTTTTCCAATTAATCCAACTTTATCGATCTACAAAATAATAACCAAACTTAAATCAGTCCTTTTCATTGAGCTGTTATATTACCCAATCAATAGAAATACTCTTATTTCTATTGATTGGGTAAATATCTAAAATAACTATCCCAAACTTTAACGTGAGTTATCCTATTGAGTTCCAATTGCCATCAGTCATCGTTACGGGCAACACAAACGGTCAATTTGATCCTCATTTGATCCAATTCAGGGTTGCCCTGTGCACTAGATTGGCCACTGCCCTCGCCGGATTAGATTGCTCCGACAGATGGCAGGATGCGGGGATTAGCCGACGGCTACAGACTAAATAACAGGGATTACCTATGACGTAGGTCTCTCTCATCTGTGGTACAAGAATAACTTCTTGATGACGTGTAATGTACCAAGGCACTTCTATACTATGCTACGTACCGTGTGATCTGCTAGAAGCACTTCATTTGTTTTTCTTTAACTTGTAATTAGAAGTCACTTGTTATTTCTATAGTCTGTGGTACCCAGCAAGATGATTGTGTAAGGTGGTAAGATATTGTGGTTCTCGGTAGGTGGCATTGTCTTCAATGTTGCATCCTGATAGATTAACTAACGAGGTCAACGTAGTTTTTGCAAGGATATGTCACGTCAGGCTTATCCCTTCATACGACGGGATGGAGAGAAGACAGGATGACTGGATGAATGAGTTTTTGTCATGGTAGTTCCATAGTATATTCTTTACTAACGGTTGTTTAATGTCATGTTCCAACCGCTCTATCGAATAGGAATTTCAGGACATCTTACCGCGCCATAATAATACCGGGTAATTTTTTGCGACGTTGGTAATGTTTTGTGGGAGATTTTTATTTTATACTTAGATCTTTTTAGAAAATTAGAAATGTTCCCGGAAAATAGTCAGAAAATACTTAACGTCCTTTTTTATGAGGTTTTTGTAAGAACTTTTTAGACAGAACTACGTAGGTATGTCTATCGGGTCTGCTGTTTTTTTTTATATATGTTGGCTCCACACATAGTGTATTTAGCCAGTGTCAAGTATTGTATATTTTCATCGAGTTTTAGAATATTTTACGTAGTCAAGTCTTAGTCATAGTCATAGTCCAGTCTAAGTCGGGTCATAGTCCAGTCTAAGTCATGCTCAAGTAAAGTGGTGGCAACTTTACAAGAAGCTTCTATGGAATTTTGGAAGCAACACGAAAAACCACGTTACACCACATTATATCACTTGACCACACTCATGCTCGTAATTCAGCACTTAATGCGTAAAACGCCACCAATTTTAAACATTAACACTGAAAAAAGCACAAGTTTTGAGAAATAATACAATGCAACGACGTGAACTTTTTCACGTTCCCGCCAAAACTCCGGGTCTGCTGTTTGTCTGCTATTATTTTAGAAATAGCTACTTACGTCTAATGCAAACGCATGGATAGCGAAGTGAAAACTATCTAGCTTATAATTAAGTTAAGTATATTGAGTTTTAAATTCATTAACTATTGTTAATTTAGTTATTATTATAACAAAAGCCAGCGAATCGACTAGATAACATCAAAGGCCACCAGAAATATACTTGCCTTATTTGGTTTTCTCTTTTTACGATGAATGGTCCATTTCCACCATTCTTTTGATCTCAATTACTTACATTACGAGTTTCGACAATAGGAGCTTTACGATCGGTGAAAGGTGTGGCATTAAATGGACAAGCCTTACTCTATTATGAGAGTGAGATAGCTTTAGTTGGTGACAGAGTTCTCTCTAGACATAAACACGGAATTGAGTATTAAGGGCGAAACAGCCTTGATATACCTATACCTGCAAAATATATCTAGAATCACAGAATTCGTTTTATTTACAGACACTATATTAGGTAGTATACATACGTACTTATACACAACAGTGTGTTGTGCGTAGAATGGAACTTCCTTGGCGTAGGTATAGTATTTATCCAGCACGAAAACCAATGAGTATATGCAATTGTGCAAGCCAATTCGGAACCCTGTGAACAACCGAGAATTATTTTTCCTACTTGTTCTATTAGTAGAACAGATGGTACTTTTTTCCTGCTTCTTTTATTGGTAGAACCATAGATTTATATATCAGGATATGCCCGAAGGAACATTTTATTTGGTCAAAAAGTCAGCGCCATCTATTAGATTTCGCGTGAACTACGACAAGTTGAGAAAATTTGGTGCCTATCGCTGCCATTATGTCCGTCAATGTTTATGTTTACAATGATTATTCCAAATATAAATTCGATTATTTTGTTACAAAACAGAGTGCAATATTGAAAATATTGAATTACTTGAGGTAAGAAACTTGGTCTTTCTTTTTACTGCACTTTTGAGTATAGATTGTGCAACCCTTCACAATACAACTTGGCATATTTTGTTTGTGACATTCGACCGATGCCCTCTAACTTCCATCACAGACTGAGCGCTAGTGGATGCCAATCTGTGAAATTGGCTCCCACTTTGAAGCGACCTATAACCAGTCATTAGGCCTGTCTAACAAATAGTAGATGGGAATAGACCCGTGAATTTCGTGACGTCCAATTGCATCTCTCGCGATGTTGCAATTTTATTATTACACCATGCATTAAGTGGATTTTTTTTCTCGATTTAGATTGGAAGCTATAATATAAGGTATAACCTAGACTTTATTCACTTAATTGTTAATAGCTTGATAAAACAACCACAGATATTTTGAAATAACTACAGCTAAGTAATTATTTTAAACATAGCTCCTTTGCGAACAGTGGTTAATTTTTAAGGTTTCCGTTTTATTTTAAGTCCACTGTGTTATTGTTCGCGATAAGCACATTTATGCTCGTAAAGTTGATGATACATCACTCCTTCCTTTCGAGGTCAATGTACTTAGATAAAAGGAATTTACGTTCGTTTTGCCGCGGAGTTCATTTCAGGCACATGTGGAATTACGCGTCTCCTTAATTGAATGCGGTAATAGAGTAATTTCAACTTTGTATGCGTGTTTATTTTCTTTTTATTTGTACCTTCTTTTGTTTGTCTTACACATAGTAGGTCTATGGGAGTGGGAGTTAGGTACCTATACAGGACACACGCACAGGACACAGGACAGGGTACAGGATTCGCTTTATTTGACAAGTCTATATGCAATTGCATTTGTACCTACATTAGAAAGCTGAAATCTCAGATAGCGCTAGCTTGCTTATGTTTTTTTTTATCAAGGATAGCGCAATACCCTTGGATGGTGGACGTTGCCAAGTAATTTTTTTAAATCTTCATCATCATTTTCTAATATAATACACGTTTAAAAAAATCATGTCGTATTGGATGTGAACAGTCCTTATGCAAAATTTCACCAAAAACGGTTCAGCTGTTTTGGTTTGAATTCAAACATACAAACACACAGACAGATATTAGAGAAAGCTGAGCGACATTACGTAGGCGATTCTGGCGTAGGTAGAAGATACTCCCGCTGCTTCGTCGAAAACGTAGAGAAAGAAAAAAATTGAGATATCCTCTCCTTTCAAAACAAGTCCAGTATTACCTGCTTCAATATTTTCAGCATTCCCCGAACTAAACCGTTTGCTCCAGAAACAGAGGATTGCACAATCGCTAAAATAAAATTATGCCACTCGCATCCCCGACAGACAAACTAACGATGGAAAGTGCACTGAAACATAACCTGGCGAACTGCCAGCGGCTTCGTGGGATCTGTAGGGTTACTCTTGAATCCAATCCCAATTTCACTCAAATTCTAATCCGATTCAATCACCAATTCCAATGTTAAATAATTTGATAAAAAAGCGGATGGTGTAGAAATGAATCGATTACATTTAGTTCCATAACATTCCATGTATAAAGATTCCAATCATGCACTAGTATGGGATTTAATAGTACCAATTGCCACGATTTCGTTCCAAATCCCAAATTACGATTGAAATCGAGTGTCAAGAGTAACCCTGCTGAACGTAAGCCTGGCTGCACACAAACGCTTTACATTTTCGGGACACATTTTTCGGAATAGCTTTAAAATTATGACTATTATGAGAACACACATGGTAGTCGATTTTTTTATATACGTTTACACATATAGTAGGAAGTTAGTGTACTAATCCCCGCCTGCACTAAAGCGTATTTAAAATACAACTTAGCTAAACAATACTTTCCACCGGGTTCTCTTAAGTTTGTAAGTTCGTGTCGACTGGGCACACCAAATACTGAACGTTCATTGATAGCCTATTGAACATCGTCTGTCTTCAACCAATGAAGGTACAGTATTTGGTGTGTTGACTAGACACGAGTTTGACAAACGTACAAAAAACTTGGGGCTGGAGAGATAAGTGCGAACTTAGAAGCTGTCAAATTTATTGCAGACGGGCTTTAACTAATAGATAAATAAAGCTCTACATGTAAATGCCAAATAAAAAGTTTCTTTTGACACATTAGCGATGACTTTTTTTAAGCTATTTATTTCATTGTTTTGGTGTAGTGAGTATATTTTTAATAACATTCCATCTCCAACGTCGCCGTCTCCATGATGTCGTTTCTACCTTCAAGTCATTTACATTTACATAAAGTTCTCAAGTTTGTCCCAGAAAATTTCACTCCGAACGAAAAGCTGTCCCAATTGTCCAACCCCCAGTGTGCCCTCGCTCTAATGAAAACTGCTGAAGCGCGTTCAGTATAGACAGTGCGAATAAACGAATTTTTCCACAATTCCTTGTTCAAAGCTTCGCAAATTGCAGTTTTGTTTACTGAATATTGTTACTATCATCTATTCTGCGGTCAGGCTGTGTAAACACTGCGGACGCGACTTTCTCGAGTTTCTATTGATATTCTTTGACAGGTTTAGCCATAACATCGCTTGCGCGTTTTACGATATGCCTCCTTAGTTCTGTAGATAAACAATCGCTCATTTAAAACATTCAGTCTTTTCTATTGTAGATATTTTATACCATTGTTTATCTAATAAGAAACGACTGAAAGCCTTCTTGATGATAAAGGTTCTGGCTTAGAGGAAACGTAAGTCGTGCTGATTAGGTGTTCGGCGCTAAGTTTCTACCTCCAAATTGAAAGGTCTGTTGGACTATTGATTTATCTATATGTAATAATTATGTTACTTATATTTTAAATAGGTAATTTTTCATTCCAAGTTAAATGCAACGATTAACCATCATTCTATATGTTTAATCGTAGAACCTACAATTTTGCAACAGTCTCCAGTAGTCCAGTAGTCTTGCCAGTGCAAATATCTCGAATTGCAGGCTTGCTAAACAAAACCACTCAGTGTGGGCTGTGGCTTACCACATAGCATGGCAAAGTGTAGGTAAGAGATATAATGCCAATAGGTACCTATCTATTAATACCTACTTAAGTATAAAAATTGTCTCCCAGCATTAAAGATTAAAGCAGCAGTTATGAATTTGTTTACTTACAATTAAAATTATAGTATAGCGGTGGTGGTCACTTACCTACCTATAATATATATAGGTAATTAGGTACACTTAAAATAATATATATTATGATAGTCCAAGTATTCATAAAATCTAGATATAGTCGTGTACAATCACAACGAAGAATTGCAGAATGAATGATACTTGTATTGTATCTATAATATATCTATAAAATATCTCGAGTTCTAACACTTTTGAGCTGATCATTCGGTCAGCGCCATCTCTGTTGTTTTCCCAGAACTAAGCGTCGATATAGTAAACTTGCTTGCTTCCAACCTCTAACAGGATGCCTTATCGTAAAGTTACCTATGTAAGTACATATTTCACTGGCAGAAAAACGTCAAACAGCGTTTAAAAGCCACTAATTGAAGAAGAAGAAGAAGAAGAAGAAGTACATATTTTCACATTCACAGATGTTAAATCAAAAACTTTTAGTGTCACTACTCTATCTAATATTAAATTAAATTTATTTTTACCTAAAACACCTTTGTCTGTAATTCCATAAAAATATCCTACGAAGTCCCCTTGGAATCGGCACATAAACAACGAAACAAGGGTAACAATAACGACCGTAAAGGCGTACGTACAGGAGATGGCGTGGCGGGTTCTGTACAATTTTAGGGTTTTTTTAGGAGAAAGATGGAGGCTGGGTCTGGAAGGTACAGAGGCACGCTATGTGGAGGCGTTTCGTGGTAAAAGTAGGTTAAGGCGTAGAAAATTCGTTCATTTAAAAAAAACTCAACGAATTCCTTGATCTAAGTACAGTCACGTAACGACCTAACAACAGTCGGTGACATTTCACTCGCTTTCATACTACCAACCAAACGTACCTAATCATAGCCAAACAATGTTCATCATTTCTATAAATTTTATTTCGCTATATGCCATTAAGGAATTTAAGGATAATACCAATAGGGACTTTCTTTTAGTTTCCTCACTTCCGTTTACGCGTCACCGAATTCAAATTGCCATTTCTAAGGATTTCAGTGGACATGAGCTTAACCCAGTTTAGGGCACTTCATGGTTTTGACTTTAAACAAAGTGCTATGACGAAGCGAAGCTCGAGCAAAAAAGAACTGGTTTTGTGCACCTATTTTTTTTTTAAATATAATAGACCAACAAAAATATAGAATGTGGAAACTCTTGAATATTATGGAATGGAACTTATTGCGGACACCATTATAAGTGCTGGACTTTAATGATTTAGTAAAAATTTGTATGAAGGATAGGCCTTTTTTAGTATGAATTACCTAGCCTATTAAAATAGCTATAAATGTTTTTTTTTATTTTCGCCTCGTATAATTGAATGTAGGTATTCTTTTATAAATTAGTACTTAAGTATTGTATTGTATTTTTAGAGAACACTGAAACTGTTTAATAGCTGTAGGTAGTCTGTAGGCATCTACTCTACAAAGGTTAAGTTCGGGAGCCCTCTTTGATAAGCCCTTTCGACCTTTTATCTTGCCTTTGACAGATTAGTCCCGGCCGGGTATTGTTAAATATTCGAGTTTGGGTTATCAAGATTCATCTAAGTTTGTACTGATTAATCTAAGATTAACATCCATTAAAGTGGGCTTAAATAATTTAGTACTTAGGCGATTCGTTTTTTAAAATAAGTTCTTGATTGGGGAGTCCTATGTAGTTGCGAAGAACGCTGGTGTTCTTAAGAGCACTTCTGGAGTGCAAGCCTCGACTTGGGTCATGGCAAGAACAATAGGATTCAAGTCTTCCACTAGAAGAGTTCAAGGGCTTATGGAATGGAAATTCGCGAAAGTTCTAAATAATCAATGGGCACGTTGACCTCGCTACCGGGAAGCATGGTGTCTGATTGGCTTATGCAGGATACCCTACGGTACCTGAGCTAGAAGATCTAGACTGCTCTGAGTCTGAAAGCATTGTGTTCCTGTTCGCCCCACATGAGAACAGGTAGGAATAACCCGACGATGCTATTCTATAGCATATAACCCTGCGATATTATATTCCCCAGTGTCTCGGAGAGCAACGAAAACGAGGCCATCACCTAGTCATCACTTCAGCAAGTGTGATTCAAAATCTTGGATAGGCCCTCAAACACTGTCGATACACAGTACAAGCAAAAATACAATGCATCTCACGCCAGATTATAGGGATTTCGTGCCGAATCCTTGTAGGTACGGTCTTGCTTTTAAGTCAGATAGTAGCCTCCACAGAATTACAAGGAGCCTCTTAATCCCTTCTCAATGGTCTCAGTGGCCCCCTGACCTAAATCGGAGTAAGGTCCTACTTATACTAATGTAGGCACTTAAGAAAAGTTAAGGATTTAGGTAAGTATCTACTTTTCTACATTATTTTTAAAAGGATTTTGAATAACTAAATCAAGTTTAATATGTAGATGCTTTAGAGCAGGTTTTTTAATCCGTAGTTAAGTTAAAAACTCTAAGGCTGAGTTACACCATAATCACGGTTAAAGTTACGGTCAAATTTTGACATTAGCCCGCCCTGCGAAGCGTGGACGGTGACAGTTAGCAGTTAAAGTTAGCGTTAAAGTAAGCTGGTGCACCTAATATTGACAATTGGTTAGTTTTAAACCATTGGTTAGTTTTTAACCATTGGTTATATTAAAGAAGCCCTTTGTCAGCGGTTTTAGACCAAGTAAAACTACAAAAATGTTTATGTTAAAATGGACACAGCATATGAGAATAAGAACTTTGTTTACCTAAATTGTTTTGACAACGAATTAGGGAATGGATTTGACAAAATTTTAAAACGGTTGATTATTTATTTATTATCATCATCATCATCAGCCTGAAGACGTCCTCTGCTGAACATGGCCTCCCCCCAAATAGAGCTACGGCTGATTACAAGTAAGTAGGCGACAATTCGACAAAGCTATAATATTACACAATTAATTACCTCATCATCGTCATCCAGGGAGCGCCGCTTTGAGCGGCTGCTCGCCTCCTGCATCCATCGGCTCCCGCGGCTTTCACCAGGTCGTCGGTCCACTTAGTGCGGGGTTCGTGGTCGCCACTCTAGAACCTTTCTTCCCCATCGGTTGACAGTAATTACTTACCTACTATGAGCAAAAGAAGTTGCTGATTTTTATCTATCTACGATAAAGTGACATAAATTCTACCTACACTTTGTTTTCCGTGTTATCTATTATCTATACCTACGCCTTCCGAAAACTCTTTCTTCTCTTCCTAACGACTCGTGCTAAATCGGTATTATTGGTATATATGGATATTGTAGGTACAGTTCGTATTACAATATAAATCATTATATTTTAATTTACATTATTATTGTCCAGTTAGTCGTGCACAAAATATCAACTTATACTCACGAAACATTCCACTCACTTTGGTTAAATTTAGGTGATTTTCAAGGCTGTGTAAAGTAGGTACCTGGTAAGTTCATCGTTTTCCCCCTTTCTCATTTTTTATATTTTTTATTTGTGCCGTACCTGTCCTTACTTGCTCTATGCATAGATTGACCATCATGCAAAGGCATAATAAAGGCACTAAGTGTTAGTGTTAAAACACCCACCTAATCTTGAAGGTTAGCTTCTAATTATAATTTTTACATAAACTTCTCTATATTTATGTTATTGACCATCATCTCAATTCTCGAAAGGCTCCCCAACCCCCACAGAAACGAGTTTTTTTTTCTCTGTGCCATCCCCATAGATAGTTGTCTAAGGATTTTTAGACTTGTCCTCCAAACTTAACGGTAAGGCCTCGGCAAATCTAAATTTAAAAAAGTACTGTTATCGTTGACTATGTTTTGTTTTTCTACCCTCTCGTAAGTCACCCTGGGTCAAGGGAAATCGTCGGGGAATGCTTACACCTGGCTCGCATGACTGTATAGAATTTAGGTACCTGCAGAAAATATAATATAAATGGATTGAATGTGAAAGGTGACCTTACACGAAATGGAAGAGAACGGCACCTTAGTTTTTTAATGCTGTATGTTGCTAACAAGCATATGGCCTTCCTGATGGGAAGAGGTCACCCTACTTAACCCTCGGTTATCTGTGCCGTAGCCTATGGACAATTATTAGACATCCGTAACACTAGATGCGCCACCAACTTACCACTAATGCGTTGCTTACCTTGTCTGTTGACCCTCCTTTTAAATTGCTGCATTTAACTCTGGAGAAAGGCCGCTAGTGGATGCTCATCCCACATCTTACAGATGAAATCAAACTGATAGAAATCCACAGGATTCGCCCTAGACAAATATTGTCAAACGTATGCCCATTTTTGCATTAAAAAAGAAAGATAATAATTTATTCTATGTTCTTCCAGCATACTCTTAGAATAGGTTTCTAAGAAGCTTTCTAAGAAGTCCAATTTTGATTATCTCTCTCTTCATCAAGTTTATTTCTACGTACGCGCGTACCTAATAGCTACTTATATCTACGCGTATACCTAATTAATACCTCTCCCAAATTTTCTGCTTACCTTTTTCATAACGTTAATATTCCTGCCAAGCTGCTACTAATTTCCGACTCAGTGTAGCTTGTAAGCTTATGTAATTCAGTAGGTAATAATATCGTGTGACACGATTATGGTTGCCAGGGGGTAGTGTTACGTGTAGACATAATGTAGAACAATGGGTCACGCCTTCTTAAAAAGTATGTTATTAAATATTCCACTATTATTCTATACTAGACGGCGGCCCGTAGTTTCACCTACTAACCTTCCCATTTTCCAGAGGGAATTCTCAATTTTTCGCCTATTTTTAATTTCTTTGGAGAACTTATATTACCTATCTACTAAAATAAGCTCTCTTAGTATTACATTACAATCTAGCCATCTTTAGGCAACAAACAAGTACAAAGCAATGTAAAGTTAACTTAAACTTCTAGAAACCTTATCTAAGAATGTATCCAATAACAGTTATCTTATAATTATTGTCTCTATTAAGGCGTTGACACGATGTTCTTGTGTTCTTTTAGAGTGGCACTTAAGTTACACTGCACTACATTACGCTAACTTTTCTCGTAATAATAATCCTGATAATGACCAGTAATATATATAACAACCGGTGTACAAAATTTAATACAAATTGGTTCAGCCATTTTAGCATAAAGGCCAACTACCAAACAAAAATACATTTCTCTTTTTAATAGTAGTAGGGACTGGGGATAGAGTTTATGGATGGGCCGCGTTTACACATGCAAGAAAACTCGCTGTAGTCTTGCGGGATTTCAACCAACCAATCACCTATCTCCATCTACAATCTGTCGTGAGCGCACTTGCTACGTTGTTTACACGTGCTAGCTGCTGTCTGATAGAGTCCGAGACTGATTGCAGAAGTTTTCTTTCATGTGTAAACGCGGCCTTAGTGTTAAGTCTGTAATGTTAGAAGTTCTCAGCAACAATGTATTTCTATCGTGAGAAATATTTCTTTATACTACTCCTACCTTCTTAATCATAAGGATCGTTACTACATTCCTTCGGGCCTAAATTGTTGATTGCGTGATATAATGTCGTTTAATACAAGTCTGAAATAATAGTAACGTTATAATAATATTATAGGCTTTTTATTGCCTTCCTCTCCTGGAATTTACACAACCATATACGCCGCGATGTAGACAGACAAATCGGAAAATTCTGCAGCGTTATTGTTCC
Organism: Ennomos erosarius; assembly: GCA_963580505.1. NCBI lineage: Eukaryota > Metazoa > Arthropoda > Insecta > Lepidoptera > Geometridae > Ennomos > Ennomos erosarius. The sequence continues at coordinate 13,987,031 of OY756978.1, forward strand.
CATATTGAGGTCATGATCTACATTTCATTTTCCAACGGGACATGCCACGGCACCCCTTTCCTGTTGCAGTATTTCAAAACTTTACAACTCCCTCTGGAGTTAAGGAAATAAAAGTACCTACTACTACTTTCTCTAAGAATGTCTATGCTACTCACAAAAACTTATATTACGGTCATAAAAATTTGATATCGAGTCACATGCCCACGGGAACCCATAAAAGCTAATTAAACGAAATCCCCTATGAGGTCCTCGATGTAAGGTCGGATACACAAACACAACATCCTATGAAAAAGTCACAGGAAAAAGTACTCTGTGAACACGCCCTCGGAACTTCATAGAGACGTCAGCTGACCGGCATATCAGCATCCCGGACGTATCGATGACGTAGCTGTCCATCGCTTCTTTGTTGCCCAATAGGTTCCGATAGCCGACGCTTTGACCGCAATGGACGTTGTTGATACCCTGAAAGTCGAAACTGATTGCGAGTGATAACGTCAGAATTGTCAAAATTCAGTTGTCAACTGAAAATCGGGATGTACGGGGAAAAGCTTTGATAAAAGGGGAAAATTAATACGATAAAGTCTTAAGAAACAACAATAGAATGAATTGTGAAAGAAGTGGAAGCTGATAGTGAGGGTGTGTGCACGCCTGCGCCGCGGTCTCAAGGCCACGCGCCGCGCCTCAGTTCGGCGAGAGTCAGGCAGCGACGCGGCTGCCAGTCTCGGCGCGCGCGCGATGCCGAGTGCCGCAGTGTTTGTGGCAGTGGCGGAGTGACCCGCAGCCCCGCATGCCTGACCCGGCACCAGCGCAGCCTCCAGCCCGCAGAGCGACCCTGAGCTCAGAAGCCCCGCGGTCGCTTCGATTCAGTCTTGTAATTGGATTTTCGTTCGATAAGCAACTTTATTCAGATTTGATTGGCGAACGCTTTCCGCTTCAATATTGCAGCTTGATCTTCGACTTCCTCGTGAAGCCATTCGTCTCGGTGCTTGTAGTGGCTTTATTTGTTTTCTAAGAAGTTATATTTCGAGTGATAACTTACGTAACGTCTCGCAAGTCAAGAGCATCAGGTTACAGTAGCGCCGTCGGCATTCGACTCTAGACTTTACATGTGAGTGCGCGTATTTGTTATCAGTGGACATGACTTGCTGGGAAAGTGTAGGACTGCTGGGCCCATGCGCGCTCCTGGCCTCGGCCGACCATAGGGTGAGTTCCACTGCCCACAGAAATAACGACCACCTTTTGATTCACCAATATTCGAAGACATCAAGTTGCTCAGACGGGATCAAAGTTTCAAGGGTAAAAGTCAACTAACCCTTGAAGCTGACCCTAATTTTTCAACTCAATGAACCGTCCCTTATACTAAACTTTCAATATTGACGAATAGGTACCCTACTTATATGTACGGAAATAGGTACTTAGTACTCACTTTATCATAATGCTTCCAAATACATTTATCTCAAAGTTGTAATAAACAAATTAGGCTGGATAATATGATAAATATCCAAATGATAACACTAATTGTATATGTGATGCATTTTGGCATGAACAGCCATTACGCTCACGTCATTAGACCTTCCTTTATTGAAATGTTTAAAAAAAAAACTATAATGCATGTTTACTTTAAAAGTAATTAAGATTTCTGGGAAAAACAATGATTAAAAATGAGTCTCAGTGGCATAAGAAAATCGCGATCGAGCGGTGCTCACGATAATGGTATCAATAGTGCTACTAACTACTGAAGAAGTTCTCCAGAGAAATGGATTTTGGTACTGTTTGGACACAATATGGATTACTGAAGAGTTGGAACCCTTTGAGGAGGTAAACTCTGAACATACATTTGCTAAACCACTCTCAAGAGACGTTTACTACACTAAGTACCCTGATATACCGAGAAGCGAATCGGAAGATGAGAATTCCTTGAGCTTGAATGGTTTTAGGACAAAACACGATGAATGGAAAACGAAGGTATGCCTTATGAGATTTGACGCAGAACGCCGTAACTCCTGCAATTCTCACTTGAGTGTAAGCGGTGAGAGACTAACAAAAAGCAATGCGTCTTTAAACGAAACCAGGAAATTTACGTCACTCACAGATGAAAAAAAAAGCTTTCATGGTTCGGATGATAAATTGCATTCCAAAAACAATGATGATCGAGTGCGAGATTTTTTCAGACGATTACTTGATAGTGTTCCTCCCCCGCCTATTGAAGATTTACTAGACAATGTTCTCCAAACTTCATGTTCTATTATAGAACCACCAGAACTGAATAGAGATTTCAATGAGATCGAATTACCATCCGATTACGCGGACTTCGTAAACGGAAAATTAATGCCAACAAGTAGTGCACAAAGTTTGAACCCAACCTCTTCCTTAAAGAAATCTAAAAGAAGTGTCAGCTTCAACTTGAGTACAATTGGTATAGAGCATCCTTCCTGGTACGAATCTATTTTTGGCATGTCAGATTTGATTACACAATCCAGGGAAAGTCTGCAAACAAATACGCACAAATCAGATGTTGAACTGGATAAATCAATGAGTGGTGCCAGTAGCATGGACTACTTCCCCTCGTGGTCTGAAATCGTAAACGAATGCGGGATCAATACCAGTCTGGCGCGGAGTAAGGAATCTCTACATTCCTTAGAAGAAGTCATCAGCCATTCCCATGCAAATGGAAAGATACAAAATATTTCACAGGACCGTGAAGCTGACGGATATGCCAAGTTTGCAATTTACAAAATTCATCAAAGTTATAAATCTGGTAAAGCAAAAGATTCGTCATCGTTGAGGGATTTGAATGCTGATATCGATGACTTGCAGAATAAAACTAAAGTTTCTATAACCGCGGATTGGTATCGCTTAGTGCCGAATAATGTTGATGAAATTCACGAATCGGTAAATAATGCGGCCTCCACGGAGTGCACGGAACTGTAAAATTAAAATAACGTTTACTTTAGCATTTAGTAGAATATGAGTACATTGTAATTGTAACGTCTGTATTATTTTGCAATTTACGTTTTTACGTTCCGTGATAAACAGGTCAGAGCTTTTTTATGCTTCATCTTTGTTATTTACTTAGATTTTGCTTAACAATAAAACTGTATTCTTATTGTTGCAGCCCCCTGAGAACGAATTACAGAAGAATTCGGATCGTGTGCTCTCTGAGCACGAGCTGAGGGTCCAGAGGTCGTTGCAGAAGCTCAATGTGCCGGAATGGTGAGTCGGGAACTTATTTACTTACCTACCTAGTTCATTTTGATAATCATTTTCGTTACCTTATTTTAATCGTATTCAGATTCAGAGTGAATTTTTTTAAGTGGGCATGGTAGGCCGAATTCAATACTATGAGGAATAGAGAAAAGTGCTCAAAAGAGTCTCGGTCGGCCCCGATTTAGATAAAAACTAAAACTGCGTCATATGGATTTATGAAAAATCAATATTCCTAGCCGGGATTCGAAGTCGAACACGAAAAAAAAGAAAGCACAAAACAAATGGGCTTAAATTAGGGTAAGTGTAAGATGCGAGCGTAACGTGGAATAAACTGTAAATGGTAACACACATAAACCTGGTCCCTAACTATCTACCCAATATCTAGGACCCAGAAACTATGAGGACCCCATGGTCCCACAACACCCAGACACAGAACAAGTATTTGCGCATTTTTTCCTGTGCAAATACTTTCCTTGTCGCGGGAATTTGACCCGCCGCCTCCGGTTTATGGGCCAACCTGCTCAACCACCACACCACAGTGGCTGTATAATTATGCAAGAAACGTAGGTGCAGTTTTAACTTATCATATATTTATATAGAGCTGTTATTAAAAATCTGAAAGGCTACATTCATTTACTTATAATATAAACAGATGCATCACGGCATTCCTGGACTATACTAGTTCTTATATATCCTATGGAAGAAACACGAAAAATTATTGTATAGAAGTTATGTATAAGCAAAATAGCGGGTTTTATAGAAGTAAGTAAATATCGTCTCTCCAGCAGAATATGATGAGGGAAGGGGTTTATCTCTAACGCACGGTCTACTTCACATAATAATCGTGTCAAGGCAAGCGAAAGGGTTTTGATACAGTATCAATATATCGTAGGTTTGGATAGGATAGAAATAGAATAGAGTTAGCACGCTTGTCATGCGGCTTGTTGATCGCAGAAGATTTTATTGAACCGACTAAAGTGCTGCCCGTTCTTTGGATATTCCCTTAGCCGGATCTTACGGCACCCATGGGGAGTAATGGAATGGTCCTTGGGTTCTAGCATAGATCCCTAACGCTATAGCCAAACGCTATTCCGCATTAGCTGCGGAAAACTTAGCGATTTCCGAAATGTCATTTCAATCCATTTTTGGAGTTAGCGTTTGGGATCTTTGCTAGACCCCCTTATTCACAAAGGGACCCCACGCACGGCCTACGTATAGTAGGTATAAAGTATTTGATCAATATTTGACGGTTCCTACGAAGGTACACAATGGCACTTGATGGCATTTATTAGCTGATTGCCCTTCCCATCTTCTGTCAATTGTCATAACTGGCTTTATCATACCGACATTCATATAAGCACCGACAGACCGACATGCTAATCAAGAAGGCACCTACTTACACGTAGATTACATGAGCTCCTGGTCTAATGATAGTAATGATTGCAACTTGCTCTCACGCCCACGTTAATAGATGTAAGTACGGGCTATTGTAATTAACGAGGTCCTAATTACACGTCCAGCTGTTCATATGACTATAGACTAGATGGTAACGAAATAAACGAGGAAATGACGCGTTTCCGGCTAGACTTTGCAGTATCACTTGGGCGAATATTTTCAGCCTGTGTACTGCCAAAAGAATTGAAACAATGCAAGAATCAAAAATTTGTTGAATTTTTCATTAGTTTTTGATGTATTTTCCATGCTGCGCAATATTGTTTAAGCAAAGGAAATTGGTTAGTTGCATTTGTTGCACTCATATCGGTAATCGGGTACGTCCGACGTAATACAATGGTTTTTGTTTGTTTTGTTGGACATAACATTATTTATTCAGTGTTTAGGGTTATACTTCAAGTATACTTAAGAGTAACATACTTTTATAACTATCCTGCCACATTATTATCAATGAAAGGTATAGAAAATCCGAAGAATTGAGGACCATTTCACGTTCATAATATTATAAAAAAGCCTTGCAACTTTCAACACACGTTTTGTAATATCGTTTTCAAGAGCCAAATAGCATTCGCAACCGCGTTAATTAGGACCATCAACTCGAGTTTGCTCCCGTGTGGGTCATGTAAATGGCGCCGGCTCTTGACTAAAAGCCCACTAAATTCGTGCACTGTCAGAAAGTCGCCTAGAAACTTTTAACTACAGCGAGAATTCAGTAATGATAAAAGTTCCAGACTCCGTGCTGGGAATTTATAATACTGAAATTGGGAGCGATTTTATCAGAACCTTTCCGTGATTAGAACCATAGATATGACTTTAAGATTTTGTTAGAAACTAGGTCGGTTTGATAAACCATATTTATTAAGTGGGTCATTCCAAATTCTAAAGCTCATGCTACTCGTACTGCACACCTATTCCCAACCCGTTGACAACGTTTCGATTCGATACTTACGCTATCCGTCTCCTTCGTCTACATTTAGAACTAAGGAGACGGAGAGTGTAGATTTCGAATCGAAAAGTTTTCGATGGGTTGGGTTCATCTTCATCAGGATCATTAACAGCCTAAGGTGGAGACGTCCACTTCTGGGCATAGGCCTCCCCCAGGGAGCGCCGCATTGGGCGGCGGCTCACCTCCTGCATTCATCGGCTCCCCGCGGCTTTCACCAGATCGTCTGTCCACCTTTTATCCCCATCGGTTGTCAGTTCTACGAGCGATGTGGCCTGCCAATTACCATTTCAACTTGCTAATTTTAAGTGGATACTTTACTGGATGCTTATTATTGGAGAGAATCCGAAAACACGTCGCCTGCCCATTGCCATTTTAACTTGCTAATCCTAAGAGCCTAATCCTAAGAGGCTTGCGAATAGGGGTGCTGGATTCGGAACCGGCTCTCTAGTGAGTCTGCTGAATCACATTGATAAATAATGTAATCTATTCCCAGGTACAAAAACGCGCCAGCCCCTCGCGAGGGCTTCCTCCTCCGCAAGCGTCTGTCTGACGCGTCCGCATCGGCCACCCGCTGGAGCGGCCTCAACTCGAAGACCACCTCTCTCGGCAGCCTCGGTGGCGCTAATATACAGCCACCGCCGCCGCAGCTGTCTCCACACACGACAAGCTTCGGACGATGGTCTACTAGCCGGCTTAATTCTAACCAGGTGAGTCTTGGAGAAAGAGACCGGCAGATAGGTAGTTTATCTGACACTCTAGATGGACCGACGATCTGGTCAAAACCACGGAGAGCCGATGGATGCAAAAAGCAAGCAGCCACTCAAAGAGACGCTCTATGGGGAAGGCCTATGTTCAGCAGGTTGTTGATAATGATGATTATATCTGGGAGAAGAGATGTAGGACAGGCCACAAAATGGACTGCATGACCTGATCCAAATCGATGCTTGTGAATTTCTCAAGGCAGTAGGTAAATGACTGTAGTAATTGTAGCGTCCATATGGGGGTGCATATGAAAAGCAGTGAACGTCATCCAGTTCAAGATATTTCTTCTTATGAGAAGAAAATGATGCATAAATGTACCTACTACCTACTGATGTTTGTACTTGTCGGGGAAGTGATTTCCATCTGCGAATTACCTACCCATGTTTAATGAAAACGGTTGCCATGACATTGATTTGGCAAAAATAGTTGAACTATAGATGTCAGGATAATCAAGTTGGAGCTCAACATTATCTGCAAAATTTTCCATATCACAGCTACGTAATGTACGTCTTTGTGTATAGGTACCGAATCTCCAGGCACTAAAGAGGCTTTATTGTAATTGTAACTTCAGTTTGACATAGGAACTGCATTCAAATCTGGAAAGTTTGCCAATACAATCGTCAGCGGTATATTACGGCTTCCTCCCAGCGGCGATTTCTCCAGTTCATTCACCGATACAGTTAGCCGAGCTATGTAAACTAGCCCATTGTTTTATTTCAACGTAGTTTGTGACTTTTGTATTTCAATATCGATCAAATAATCTGTCAACTGTTGCATGACTTCGCGATTATTTTGAGCTGATAAGTAGGTATTGAGTTATAGAGGGAAGGCGGGTAAATTTAGGTATTGCCTTGGATAGGAATTTTGTCACGACTGGCTTTCAGAGAGATAGGAAATGGAAGTAAAGAACTGGTTACGGTGCGCTGCACGCTAAGTGCTTGTCGAATCACAACCTTTTTATCCTGACTTTGAATAATAGACCAGTTTGTAAACCGGATCAATTAGTTTCCGGGAAGAGTCCAAAAATACAACTTAGCTAAGCAACACTTGCCCCCAGGTCCTCGTCCGTTTGCTAAGTTCATGTCAACTCGGCACACCAAATGAGTGCTCATTTGGTTGCCAGTTGATCATCGGCTATCTCCGACCAATGAGAGTACAGTACTTGGTGGTTTGGACTTGACACGAGTTGGACAAACGCACGCGTAAACCGTTGAACCGGCGAGAAATTAGGAGCTGACAAATTGAAGTGTAGACGGGCCGTATCATAAAAAACTTCGTTAATTACAGACGTCACCGTGCTCATCAACGCGCAGCAGTATCCGAGGCACCAGCCCGCTGTGCTCGCCTTCAACCAGGTCCTCGTTCAGCGCGCGGCAGCCATACCTCGGATGGAGGAGTCAGGAACGACTGAACACCACGCCTAGAACTCCGCATGAGAGGTAACAGCTCATTTTATTTTATATATAACAGTTTTGCTCCTGACGTGAATTAAGAATGAATGGAACTTATTTTCGACAGATCCATGAGGACGGCGAAGACTAGTAAATATATTTTTATTGTAGGTACTTCAGAATCTAACAAACAAACAAACGTTCCTTTGCCGTACCGAAAATGGGTGCTATATTTTTTTTTTAGTTATTACAAGTGTGTTTTTCTTCGCAAGAGAAAAATTAATTCCCAGTCCTATCACTCTAAAAACAAAGCACAAGTACCAATAAAATGCCGAATTAAAAATCTTTTGTCCGTTTCCAGGCTAGCTTCATCATTGCTGCAGCAGTCGGCATCATCGAAGGCGTCGGAAGAGATTCAGACGTCAATAAAAGAAGTGACGTCAGCGATCGTACACTACGTGTCCGGTTTAGAACCAGCTAATGGAGACTTAGACACCACGCCATCGCCTAGATCCAGTCAGAAACTGTACTGGCTGGAGAGTTCTTTTGTTGGTGAGTTGGAAATTACTAATGTTTTTGTTGTATTTTGTTACTGTACTGTACTGTTAATGTAATACATTTTGCCTGAAAGTTATTAAAACTATAATAATATATATACGACATAATCCACTGAAAATTATTTTAGCAGGGTAACGTTTCGCTAGGTATTGTGTTACCAGGATCTACAGTTTATTGTATAATAAAATGAAATGAAATTGTGTTAAAAATAGACGATTTTTATGATGAATCAACGAATCGACCTTCTGCGTGCAAAAAAGGAACGCATAACAAACGCGAAAACATATTTTCGCATTCGGAGCAGAAGTCGCAGTTTTTCGCATATTTTTAAATTAAATCTCCGACACTAAATTTATATATTTTTTTTTTATTTTGACTATAATTAACTTGGTCTTTGCTTTGACAGAAAAAGCAAAATGTGATTTCGCTTTTGTACCGCCACTAATGGAATAGGTGGATTGAGAACCATTTTCCCGTTTCCAGGCACAAAACCAGTGGAGTCGCCGCAGACGCCCCTCGTAGTGACGGAAGCACTGCCCCCACCGCACCCGCGGCCGCCCTCCTCGCTCCGGCTCGAGCACCGCGCGGCGCCCGGTGAGCGAGCGTGACCCCCCACCCACGGAACACTGCAGGCGCGATACTATACACATTCCCTAGCACGCGGGTACTCCTCGCACACTGGCAGCATTCTGAGTGCGACGTAAACATTACGTCACTGTGACATAAAACGACGTCAATGTAACATAAAAATGACGTCGGAATTAAACGTACTAAGGTCTAGCTTAGATAAGGGAATGTTGGGGATAGGAAACACGTCACGTGACTTGCGGCATTTTGGAAGCACAAATGGCGCCGATTGCATACACAAACGTCAACCTGATAACACTGGAAATTTTATAATTATACTCTGGTGCTCGCCATATTATATGCACAAAATGGCGGTTGTGCCGCATGGTGGTCATTGCATAGATACCATTGTGGCGTATCCTTACTATTCCCTTATCTAAGACCCAGAATTAAAATTAACTTGATCGGACACCCTGATCAAGATCATTTCTGAATGGCCAGTCAGAATGTTGCCAGAATGAAGGTATATGTGAACCCCCGTAAAACTAACGCGACAATGTACATTGAACGCGCCAAATTCACACTCCACTGATGACTTGACTCACAAAGAGGCTTCACAATTTGCATTTACGCATCGAAATCAAACCTGCAGTGTCATTGTTAATTTTTACGTAAATACTCGTGCGTTAATTTTTGTGCTGTTCTATGTATTTTAGTTCTTGTAAAATGGAATTCTGGGATTCCACTTGTGACTTTTCTATTTATGTAATAGAGCTTTATAGACTGCGTGTAAGACTCAGGACCATTATTTTTGTGACATTCATTATTATGCACTGTTTTCTATTCCGATTTTTATCTGTGTAAAATGTCTTTATTTTTGCAATGTTAGCACTGGCTTGTAGTCGCTTACGAGTTTATGTGAATCACGCAACACTGCTTTTTATTATATTCTGACTCGGCGGTAGTAATTAAATAATTTCAATGTTGCCCGTTCGACATAATTAATGGCAACTTTTTACTTTATTATGTTTATGTATGGCATAGATGTATTAAACTGATTTTTAATCTATAGATTTATCAATGATATTGTTAATTTACTTTCATTTATGCATTTCTAATAAATGTATTAAATTATTCTTGTTGCTAATGAATTTACCATTATTCAGACATATCAATTATTTTCATACTATATTAAACCTATCATTTCCCTATTATAATTGAGTCAATAATTAAGATTTAAGTTTTCTAGAATAAATGCCATAACATTTTTGAAAATACCATATTTAAACCAGTTGACTCTTCTGTAGGTTCATTTAATGTACAGTTTAAATTATATTTTGTTTCGTGTGTTTTTTTTAATTTGAAACGTTTTAGTATTTTAGTTTCATGCTAGTTTTAATTTAATTTACATAGTATTTCTGTACATACAATTATTATGTTGCTCTTTTACTTTAGGTGCTAATTTTAATTTCGATTTGTCAATGTTTTTTGTTGTTTATATTTTAACATTTGTAGGTACAATAAAGCTTTAATAAGTCACAAAATGATTCAAAGAAAGCATTTAACACTGCTTTAAATCACTGTGTCTATTTTATTTAAATATTTGTAATATTTTTTTCTTATGGCAACAGTTATCAGAACCAATAAAAAGTGGTGGTAAAAAGTGACATAACAGCCTGGACTCTATACTTCATGTTCCTTCTACTTAAATCACCTCGTAATTTATATTGGAGCTTTGTTACTCCTAAGTAAATTATACAGGTTCTGATTAGGTTAGAATATAAATCCAAAATTGCGTTCCAAAATTCGCACCGCCGAAAAATTCGAAATTTTACGTAACGAATTCGCTTTGCTAATGCATAGCATGTTTAAAAAACTTTCGCCTCTTGTCTATGACAAAATGTAATAGGACTTTTGGTTTTATTGCATTATACAATTGTGCCTGCCCTACTTTTCTGCTGATAACTACTACTATTAATGTTTTAGCTCTCTAGATATTTAGAAATATTCCGATTTACCATAGAGAAGTACCTAAAAGAATATGTAAATTCTACGTAGCTATAGACAATATAATTGTACTAAGTTAGAGAATCTCGGTACCTACATTGTTACGAAATAAATTACGTTACTGTATCGAAGACTAGCATAAATAAATCTAACTGTTTTCGTCATATTTATCTTTTCGAAAGTAATTGTAATCTACTTTTAGTTACGTTTAATATAGTGGTTAATAAAATATATTCATTTTTATTTTATGTATTTTGGTTTTATTTTATTTTTGTGCCGTTAACAGCTTATTTTGTGTTGAAATTTAATTTTATCACCATGCTTATTGTGATCTTTTTATACTCCATAATGTACATTAAGTACATTGGGGATCACCAATAAAATCACTTAATTTTGCAATTAATTGGTTAATTATGAACGCCTAATTTGGGACTCTCTTTAAAAAGCACTTATTTTTAATTATTAGGTGAAACTACACTATGCTTACCTTACTAAACCACTGAAATATAATTAGGTACTTACATCGTAAAGTAACAGCAACACTAAAGAGGTAAGTTTATAATTTAAGTACCTACATAACTTTCGTGAAATATTTCGCATGGTATACTAAAGCTAGAATAGCTTCTTCTTCCAAAGACAAACTTCTTTGCTTCTAATCCGGAATGCTCCCAATCATCATACTTTTATAGACAAAAATTTCCCTAATAATATCCAATCCCATGTGATCCCTGTACTTGCAGACTGGCAAGATTCCCAGCGGTCTTTGAATCTGGGTATCTCGAGGCCGTCTCCGGGATCCACTACCTTGGAAGACGTACTGGACTCACTATTGGGTCTGCCTTCTCAGCCGACGAGGATACCCACACCTCAGCCCAGCCCTCGGAAGTCTAGTAGCCCTTATTACTTGATGGGTGGAAAGGTATTCTTAAAATTCATCTTCATCATCCACAGCCTAAGGACGTCCACAGCTGAACATCCTCCAAAGAGGGCCACTTTCCGACAGATCGTCGGAAAAAATCATAAAATTAATCTGTTCGTTATAAAAAAGTAAGATATTGTACAAACATGTCAAAAATAGTTCAAGCCAAAGTCTTCTACGTTACCTCTTTGGCAAGCTGTAAAGAATGCATTGAGGACGAGGAAAAACATCATATCAAATCAATAATCAATCACACTATCTTAAAAAATCGAGAAAGAGACTGCATAGACACCTACGGCGCGAAAAACCTTCAGTCTTTCTTCGAGGCACAATGATTCTCTCACTTTCCCAGAGCCCCCGCTACGAGCAGTTGGCCAGCAGTGGTCACAGTAGTCTCTCCCCCGCGTCTCGCTTCTACAGTACCCCTAGCGAAGGTCCCAGCTCCGTGACCGATCCGAGCCCGGACCGGGACCGACCAGGTAGGAACGATATGTAAGTCAGGCCGTTCCAATTTTACTTATACCTTTTCACTCTGTTCAGGCCACTTTACTAATGTTTTGATGCTCAATTTCACTTTAACTTTGAAAACACTTGCGTAAAGTGGCGTTGAATGCAGATGAATTCACATCATCATAAGTCACACTCTACATTTTAGACATCACACTCAGTGCACCATTACCCATCAGCCTATCACCAACTTTATAATTTGCTATCGTACGTACCTAATAAGGAGTTACACTTTTGTTACTGTACTGGTACCTATAAAAGTACCAACTCTTTTGTGATGGTTTACGCTTAATATGCCCCTGTGTTTTATTTGTATTTGCACAATCAAAGCTTATTAATTTGAGCATGCCCAAGCATGTTGATGTTTTGAGTCTTGGTTAACGTAAGATGGTTCTGAGTCTCGCAATTCATGTTGATTTTCAAAATCATGTTCAGTTTGGTTAATACATACTGTTAATTTATTGTGCTGTCATTGTGTTTCAGGCAAGGATTCAGTTGATAATCCCGTGGTGATGCCAGAGTCGAGGCGCGCGCGGTCGGCGCAAGGCGAACGCCCTCATTCTCGGCGCAGGAGCGAGCCCTTCGCGCAGCAGAGCGGCTCGCTCGACCGCCGCACCAGCCTGGACGCCACCACTCTACGCTCCGCAGACTCCCACCTCACCCATCACGACTCCAGACTATCCCTTGCTTCCTTACAAACAGAAAACAGCACCGACGACGCTTTCGTCAAGTGCAAGTACCCCAAGTGCACATCGCGTGCGCCCCTAGCTGATGCCAAAAGACATTATAAAACATGCCACAATTGCACAACAACATACTGCTCAAAAGAATGTCGTCGGGCGCACTGGGAGAAGCATAGAAAACTCTGCTTGCACTCCCGAGCTAGCGCTCTTTGTAGACAAATCATATCAGCAGCTAAAGAGGATGCGGATGCACTGCACCAGATCAGCACGATAGCTCACAAGGGCTACCTTGCTCTCGGCAGGGGCGTCGTTAAGGTGTTCTTCACTAGTCCCGAAGCGGCAGAGAAGTTCACCACTCACGGGTTTCAGTACCTCAGCGAGCCGGAGTTCGTGAAGTGGACGTCTCTCCAGCCGAACGAAATGGGCGTGGAACTGTACACCGAAGTGGTCAAGCTGTGCAAGTCTTACAACCCTGAGACGAGGGTTATTTTATACGTGGCTGTGTGTATTATCAGTGAAGTGCCGACAAAAGGTGCCGTAAAATGGGAGAGGCAGATGGTGTCGAGATGCGCAAAGCTACGCCTTAGTAAAACCGTGTCGGTCGTTATAAAAGAGCAGAACCGAAGACGACAGAGGCGGGACAGCAAAAGCGCGGCTGATGACCGAGATACGTTGATATTGACTTCAAAGCTAATCAACGCAGCCGACAAAAACGCTGCGACGACTCATAAATTTCGAGAAATATGCTTCCAAAACATATCTCAGCAGTTGGAAAGTAGAGGAGTGAGCCTGAAAAAGCATTTCCCAGAGGTCTACTCGAGGTTGGGTGCGTATGTTGACGGCACGAGCGATAGGTTCATACCCATGACTATTTACCCCAAAGATGTGACCAGCGGAAAGTCATTCATGTGTATAATAATGCCAGATAGTGAGATCGACAGTTGCACTCCTTTAGATGGGAAAGTCATTACGGTAGACGTAGGTGTAGACCGGTCTCGACACCAACTCTCTACGCCCATGTGAGAATAAATTAAATATTAAGTAGATAAATAGAAAATGCTTATTTATTGGATGGTTTTGGTAATAATATGTGAATCTATGGATAAATATCCTGACGCCATTTAAACCATTTTCTGAATCGATCTCATTACGAAAGAAAAGACGATTTGAATTAAAATCACCATCTTCTTTGAAACATGCAAATATACTTACATTTTTAATATGTAGTCACGGAAACTAAGTAATATACATAAATACACTATATCCTAAGTACCTAAGGATGTTTGCCGTGATTGGAATCATTTCTGAGTTTACGATATTGCAGCGCAGTTATATATTTATTATCATGTTCACGTGTAGACATTCTAACCTACTGCGCATCTAACCGTGAACATGGAGCAACTCCGCCGATAATCTGGAACTCGAAAAATATTCCAATAAGGTACCTAGTGAAGAAAGGTATGTAATACGTACTGTACTCGTAGTTTGGATGTAGACATACTACCTACCAACCAACCCAACCAATGGTATTGTTGCGACACGTAGTAAATGTGTACGAAGGAGGGTAGACCGCTACGTTTGCCCATAACTTATTATCATCTACCCGCAAGTTCTTCAGTTCGTCCGTGATCATGGTGCTTGCAACAGCATCGAAATATCGGCAATTTAAAACAAATAAATTACATAGAAATAAAATTAGTATTTTATATAAGTACTTGCATCCAAACTATGAGTAGGTACCTATTATAAATGTATTGAAAAACAGTCAACTTAAAAAAGCTTGTTGCTTTGAAGATTCATATGAAGGTTTTTGTTGGTGGATGTTTGTTTATCATATAAATTTTATTAAAAGGTCATCAAAGTACTTAAATTTAATTATTGACAATATTTTTATACCATTTGTAATTAATACCTACCTACATACACTTAGCTAATTATATTTATGATATATTTAAAAAAATATGACTGTATTGTCTCGTACCCTAGTAGCAAATCTACGTCATTATGTGAAGTTATGCCGATGGATGCAGGAGGCGAGCAGCCGCTCTAAGTGGCGCTCCCTGGGGGAGGCCTATGTTCAGCAGTGGACGTCTTCAGGCTGTTAATGATGATGATGATGATGATGATGTGAAGTTATAAGTTCTCTCCGACGTAGGTACCAAAGCACGTCATGCAAGCTTGTACGTCTAGACTCTAGACGTCTGGGAGCTGGGAGAATGAAAAATTAAGGCGCTGAATGCTCCCAAATCGACTATTTTGAACGTTTTATCTCAAAACGTATACCATTTAAAGGATTGAAAAAAATTCACGATAATACTGGTCATCTTCTTTCCATCTGCCGAAACCGAAACACGTTTACGAAAAGTTTTCTCGATAAAAAAAATCATGAAGTGACCTCTAAAAAATCATTCAAACGTCCTAAAATGTTACATTATAATAAGACACTCCATTGAAATAAATCACAGTGATAAGTTATGCTTCAATGCATCCGTCTATAAGCTAATTTTTTTATAACAATAAGCATTTCTTTTATAACTAATTATTTGCACCGAAAAATGGAAAGTCGAAGTGCAACGCAACGTAATCGCCATATTTTTGCTATGCATAAAGCGACCCTATGAAGTACAAAATAAATTTCAAGTTAGTCTGCTGTAATAAACGTGCTCGCATTGGGTCCTGTCAGCGCCTTAAGTACAATTTTCAATGCTCTACTGTGGGTACATAATAACTACTTGCCCTGTTATCAAATTAAAGTTAATTTTATGTGCAAAATGCTTTATTTAAATTAGGTACATTGTTTGTATTGTAAGTAACATGAATATGAAGTATTTCATCTATTTGACAATAGTTTAAATATCGCAAAGCCAATAATGGCACAAAATGAGATAAGAGTATTTATAAAATTAGTTAATACGTACGTAATAAGGTTTTTTAAAAGAATGCTTTTATCGACTAAAGTATAATTTTTATACTTAAAAATGTAAGTAGGTATGCTTAAAAAATCATAAAAATGTGAGAGTTCAGTCAGCCTTAGTAGGTAATCATATAAAATAAAAAGTAAAAAATTCAGCGTCAGAAAACACGTGGGGGCAAATTAAAAAAATCGTAGAAGCAGTTATAGGTTTTCGCAGCATTAAAATTTCCTGAAAAGAGCGAACATTTCTATTGCTATCTCACTAGATAGCAATACAAATGTTCGCTCTAAACGCTTAAGTGTAGTCGGACTCCGACTACACCTACGTCATTGTCAAAGAAGTGGTGGAAGTGAGAAAACAATATCGCGTAGCATCGCTTTTCTATAGCGTACCTACGTTTACATAAAATAAGTAGGTATCGGGCCGATTCAGCCCGTGCCCGAGCTCGACATTAACTTTCTTGTTAATAAACGCGTTGTAGCTTTTGATTAGTTTCACCACAGATATTGTAATAGTATACTTTCACTCTCTTTTATCTTTTTCGATCGCTTTCAATATTCATTACGTCAAAAAAGGACAAAAACTGAACTAACTAATCTAAAACTACTTTGCGTTTATAAATAAAGGCCGTTAAGTAGGTTTAAAAATTAAATTTTTGATTTTTAAGAATGTAAGGTATGTTGTTTTGTTACACGTAGATAGAAACCAAAAATATTTATTCAATAATTTTACATTTGTTGAGTGTTAGTATTATCTTCTCCATAAGTCTCGAAATTGCTATGTAAGCTACCAATTTACTGTACTTGGGTAATACCTTTTTTTGCAAATCCTATAGTAGGTATAAATCAATGCAATGAGCTAATGACCATGCAAATATACTTAGTATACTAATATTAAGCGATTTTTAAATCAATGCTTTACATTCCATGGTAAGTAGGTCTTAATACCTATACTTACATACTTATTTATTACCTACTTTTTGTTTGTGGCACAAAATTTACAATGTAATTACTTACTTAAGTAACTTAGATTACCTACACAAAAAGTGCCAATGTAAAACATTCCCATTTTTATACTTAAATCTCATTTGCCACTTGCCTTATTTTAATACCTACCTATCTACCTATTTATAATGTTCACGATCATCAGAAAACTAAGTACTACTTAAACATTAAACATTATAAAGTTTAAACGGGTACGCGTTCGGGTAGCGGGGTAGTGAAGTTTTTCAAGACCAAATGCGGGTAGTTGGTGGAATAAAACTCCTGCCTGCACGATGATGAGTTGATGACACGTTCTACTCCACTCCAGTCTTCTCGTGACCACGGCCGATGTAACTTGGCCAAGTGTAGTCAAAAATTGTTTTTTTTTTGGTAAATTTCAGTGTGCGATAAAACCCGTTTTATTATTAATTTTATGAATCATGTCATGTCATGTCATGTCATCAAGTCGCGAAATTTTAAAGCGTAAAAAGTAAAATTTCGTACCCCACATTATGGCAATGTTTGTGACTCATAAACATTTTTCTAATATTCTATTACATTAATAACAGTTTTAGTCGTTATTGAGCTATACTCTACATAATATTATATACATATAAGTGTATATCCTACATACCTATTCGATTTGTAAATGCCTGTAAAGTTATATTTGGTACATAAAATAATTATAATACTTATAATGTTGTCATATCAATTGTTTTTCTTATTCTGGAATCCAGATATTTTATCTAGTTGTCCCTATGTAATTTCAAATAAACAGCCCAGCTATTGAATTTGCCTTTTGTTTTATTTGAACATCCAATAAAACCTGAAACGTGATAATTTTTATTACACTTCGATAGTATCCTTACACCACAATACTCCTTGACCACAGAGTTGAAGTGAAGAGGTTCATTCTCAGTAGATCCATGGGCCAGATCCATAATGGATCTAGTGAGCATTTATTTTCTCTTTGGATCTATTTTCAAAAACTTAAACACAACAACATGCATGCATGTATCTAAATCTAATGAGATTTTTATTTTTACCTCTTATCTTAGGTTCCCGCCAAAACTCTGTGTATTATTTGTGTCAAGTTTTTTTTTTGTTATATTTTGGCACCACACAAAGTGTATTTAGCCAGTGTCAAGTATTATAATTTTCATAGTGTTGTAAAATATTTCACGCAAATTCATGTTCTAGTCATAGTCACAGTCACTCTAAGTCATACTCCAGTAAAGTGGTGGCAACTCTGAGTCTCTTCTACCGTTACTACCATGGGGAATGCTCTGAAGAAATATTTAACCTCATCCCGCCTTCCCGATTTTATTATCAAACTTCTCGGCAGCGTGAAAAAGCGCATCCACATATTGTAGACACGTGGAAATCTCATACGACGCGTTTCTTGCGGTCGTTTCTTCCACGAACCTGCAAGATGTGGAATGATCTTCCTCCTGAGGTTATTCCGCATAACTACAGTATGGGGAGCTTCAAGAAAAGTGTTAAAAGAGTCCTTTCTAAGGGTAGGCAACGCACCGGCAATGCCCTTGGTGTTGCAGATGTCCATAGGCGGCGGTGACCTCTTACCATCAGGTGGGCCGCCTGCTTTTTTATCAATCAACACAAAAAAAAACTTTACTAGAAACTTCTATGGAATTTTGGAAGCAACACGAAAAACCTCGTTACACCACATTATATCACTTGCCCTCACTCATGCTCGTAATTCAGCACTTAATGCGTAAAATTCCACCAATTTTAAACATTAACTCTGGAACAAGCACAAGTTTTGAGAAATAATACAATGCAACAACGTGAACTTTTCCGCGTTCCCGCCAAAACTCTGTCTTTAGTTCTTTTTGCCAAGCTGGGCCCTTATTCCGTATGACCATTCACGCACGTAACGCGGCGCGTTACGATATCTTCGTGGAATAGTTTTGGGTTTAAAATATTATTCTGTATGCCGTTGTCAAATTGTAACGTGTAACGTTGTAACGTTGTTGTCGTGTTTGTCAAACACGACAACACACGTTACACGCACGTCAAAAAACAGAAAACACTGGGCACAAACAATCTAACGCGTGGCATACAGAATACAATTTTTTGATTCCATGTTAATTCCTTGTCGTGGCGCGTTACAGCCTGCATTTACGTTTGGAGCATGTTACACGTCACGCGTTATTGGCAAGGAATCTCATGTGTCATAGCGAATAACCCCCCTGTATGTTAACGTCACACCTTTTCACTTTGTCATTGTCAGTTTCGTTAATCAGTCACCGTCAGCAGTCAGTCGTCCTAATTAGCATTGCCAGAACGTTACTTTGGTGACGATTTTCATTACTTTTGACCCCTCTTCGTTGCTTTCCCGTTACCATTACCAGACTGAAAGCGTTACTTTTTCCTTAATTTCTGACGCAAGGGTTAAAAAGTTATTACTAATGCAATAAAAAAAAAAACTCGCAATATCTATTTTGAACTAGCCCCCGGCTTCGCATAGGCACAGATAATTATAATACCTAAAAGCTCGGGTACATATTTTAACGTCGTAACCCTCAGTGTTTGAGTAAGAGGGAAGCGAAAGGGGAAAAGGATGAATGGATGTGGATCCAGCATTCTAGACAGGGAGGAGGCATCATATAATCCTAGTTGGACAGACCAGGAGCGGATCCAGGATCGGATCAAGTTGGAAATCCGCTCCTCGTGTAAAGACAGTGGACGCCGCTGTAACAGGAGGGACACATATTGTGAAACATAATACAAATGAACATGCCGATTTAAAAAAAAAAATTTACGAAAAGTTATTTTACTCAATCCGAAAAACCGGAAAGTTCATAAAATGAAAGCGCAAGGACAACGAGTTCAGAAAATCAGAGCTTTGGGACTGTAGAAATGAATGCCACTGTAACAGGAGGGACTTATGCTGGTGAGAAAAGGGCGCGAAATTACATACTTACGTATTTCTAAAATACAATAGTGCAAATACGGATCCTTTCGCTCTCTCTTCGCTCACGTTTTAGATAAATTTGCCTTTTAATTTTTTGCTATTATAATAATTCTACCAGAAATAAACACACGCTCCTCCCTGGCCCAGAGCTAGAGCGGATGGCGCTACCCACTACTCTAAAACTATAAAAAAAAACACCAAGTACCAGCATACATGGGGATTACATATGCACATCGATAGCCAGGCACTACGCCGCTGATATCGTCAGACTGCCTTTCATCCAATTATCAACAATTAAACTTCATTACAATAGCACCCTTTAGCAGTATGTTATTTACTACACTAGGTAATGAAATCGTTACACATGTAAACACTTTTTTATTTGCCAATCGTTACTTTTTGCAGACGACCTCTGGCAACACTAAATTTAATTTATATCAAATTATCAGCCCGACCCCGAGTCAGCCGTCGTCCGTCTCCCAAATCTACGGAAAAGTGTTTTGTAATCAATAATTTACTTCTGTGTGTTCGGGAAAATAACTTTAAATTAGCAGCCATGGTCCCGGCTACTGTAGCGTACGCGGCTTTGCCGATTTCAGTAGCAGTTGCCCTTGGGTTACTTCGTAAATGGAGGTCGAGGAACTGGGGGAAATGCGTTGCTAATACTTGCCTCAGGGGCAAAACGTTCTTGATTACCGGTGCCAATAGTGGTATAGGCTATGAGACGGCCAAGGCTTTGGTGAAGAGGAAAGCGCGCGTCATATTCGCGTGCAGGGATATCGGCAAAGCTAAAGCTGCGATCGCTGCAATTAGGAAAGAGCAACCAACGGGTGGTGAACTGGTGAGTTCGCTTTTAAAATAGATAAAAGGTCTTGACACTGAACTTTAAATAAATTATCTATAAACAAAAGATAAATACACTCAACCAACAATTATTTTGTATAGGTATGTAAGTACTTATTATGTTGGATGACAAATGAATTAATGAATGTAAACCGTTTTTACTCGACGCATCTCGATTTAATTACAACATCGTAACAGTCCTACTTTCAAGGATCAAAGTTCATAATATAAACCATTTCTTAAAACAAATGTTATAGTATCCACAGTAACGTGCATTTCCTGCAAATGGTTTTACACAAAAACATCCAAAGAGTACTTATGTATAATTCCATGTACCTCGGAAAACAAATAGAAGACAAATGTGTAAGGCCACGCCCCATTGTAGCAATGTTTTGTGTAATGTTTGGCAAAAAACACGCAGAGGATACATGGCATTAGAAGTGCATCATAGGATGATGAAAGAGATATTTTCTATAATAATCAGCATAGGCTTGAGAGATGAAATATGAAATGGTTCGTTAGAGAAATGTAAACATTTCATTCTAAATAAGAGGGCTTTGCTCCCAACATCTGTTTAAGAAGCTAGTAAACAACTTACAACTACCTACTCTATTACAGTAGAGTAAATCAAGAATAGACATACACCAGATACAGTTTGCACACACACCACACAGAAGTTTGTTTTAAAAGCTATTTCCGACTAATAATGTTTAACTCTGTTTCTATATAGCATGATGTCATCAACATCAATGATCAGTGCTATTTGCAGATGTATTCAAGTGAACATATTATGTACTATTTACTTTTATAATAAATTACTTGTAATATGTATGATATGCATTGTGTAATGTTGGAGGCCAAGACACATTTTGGGTTACTAAGACATTCTAGTTAGCATTATGCAACATTGTTATTTTTGTTCTATTCAATTTCATCTTACAAATGTGTGCACAGACAAGAAGTAAAATGATTATAGCCTGCCTCAAACTCAATGGTGGCAGTGAAGTGTGCTGCGAGGCCCCCCACACTGCGCACACTGCTTACATCTTCCCGCACACATCTAATATTTGCTACTGTGCACCTTTTTGAGCCAACTTCACAGCTGCCATTAAGTTCAGTGCAGATTCTACCCACATTGATATTAATATTTCATTTTGTTATTTCTAGTATTTTATTTAAAGCCATACAATTATTCAGCCAATCTCTTTTTATAATTATGTAATTATCATATAGGGTAAGCATTTCACCACATTTCATCAGCTAAGTGGTAATAACTGTCAAGCAGAATGCTATGGGTTGGATAAACATTCAGAAAAATAGTTTAAATAATGTTGATCTATAATTTTACATCTTTCAGATCCCCATGCAACTGGACCTTGCATCATTTGAGTCAATAGAAAAATTTGTAGAAATAGTAAAAGCTGGGTTCCATAAAATCGATGTGCTGATCAACAATGCAGGAGTAGCAGTTCCTTTAAACCAAGATCTGAAAACCAAGGAGGGATTTGAAATACACTTTGGGGTTAATCATCTGGGACACTTTTATTTGACCACTTTATTGCTGGATTTGTTGAAACGGGCTACACCGAGCAGGTGAGGATTTATATTTTATTGCTTCTTTAGCCAGAACTTTAGGAAGAACCTCGATAAAACTGTGTAAGGGATATTACATTTTGGGTGATAGTTTAGTACCTACCTAATTCATTGATTTCTTATTCTTGATTTAAGAATGCAATTTTACGTTATACAAGTTTGCTTGGTTAATACTTGATGTACCCCATTAAATCCCTGTTAAATGGGGCTGGGGCAACCACAAACCGGAAGCCGTAGCGTAGGCGGACCCCCACTAGGTGGACTGACGAGACTTCCATGGACTCCCCGCAGTTCTGACCAGCTGCCGAATTGGTTTCCATTTACGCCCGGTAGGGGCTCTGATCAAATGCAATACAACGGACATACGCAAACGTTACACTTACTTGCGAGTAAATATTCATGCTCGAGCCTAAGAACTCCAGGGAATCCATGAATGCAAGAGGCAAGTAGCTGCTCTATGAAGGAGGCTTATGTTCAGCAGTGGACATCTTGAGGCTGATGATGATGATACCCCATTAAGTTGCAGGGCAAAGACAGGCAGTGGTCTGTCTTATTTAACTTATTTCTGTGAGTACAACACTCTGTTCACCTTTCAGAATAGTCATAGTATCATCAACGCTTCATGAGCGAGGTGCCATTAAGTTTGAAGATCTGAACATCAGGAGTGAGATTGAGCTGGCCAAGGCAGGGAAAGCTGGTCGTCACAACCCTGGGTACTGCAACTCTAAGTTGATGAACGCGTACTTTATGAGAGCACTCGCAGATCAGCTGAGAGGATCAGGGATTGATGTTAACGCCTGCTGCCCGGGATTCTGTTACACAAATCTATTCAGGTAAAGTGAACTGGTTTTTTAAATATTAAAATAGAATTACCGGCCAAGTGCGAGTCGGTCGGAAGGTTCCATACAATTACTATCTATATATGGGAGCAAAAAAAATAATGTTAGCCCCCTTAAATATTTTATTTTATTCTGTTTTTTAGTATTTTTTGTTATAGTGGCAACAGAAATACATCATTGGCTCCTGGTGACAATTTCATCTGTCTAACTATCATGGTTCATGAGATACAGCCTGGTGACAGATGGACAGACAGACAGCGGAGCCCTAATGCGTGGCGAGCAAGTCGTTCCCCTGATGTTAAGCGTCACGGCTGCTCATAACATAGATTCATAGAACATTGCATCCACTCATATGTCTAGTCGTTCAGTTAAGAAGCTGCCATTGTGGGATTTGATTGGAATTTAAATCTACTTTTCGAGCTAATCAACACACACAGCCTCTGTGGTATGGTGGTTGAGCAGGTCGTCTCATAACCCGGATTCGATACCAGCGACAACACAAGAATTTGTGCACAGAAAACACGCAAATACTTGTTCTGCGCCTCGGTGATGTAAGACCATGGTCGTCACAGTTCCCGGGTCCTAAATTAACCCTAGAGGATCCAGGATCCATGTATGTATGTGATATAAACGTCATGGGCTCCACCTTAGACAGCTTCGTCACTTACCATCAGTAGGCCTTGCACGAATATTTACGCGCGCGTAAGTGTAACGTTAACGTAAAACCTCCCCTATTACGATTGCGTTGGCCGCTCAACTGCTGTCAAAGTTAATATAATTTTGACAGCAGTTGAGCGGAACACGCGCGTCAGCAGAGCTGCTATCTCAATCGTAATAGAGGGGCAGATCAAATGCCATACAACTGCCGTTACACTTACGCGCACGTAAATATTCGTGCTGGGCCTACAGTGAGATGTTGTCAACGTAAGCCTATCTTAGCATAAAAAAAAACAAAAAAAAACTTTTTTTTTTCAGAGATTCAATCAGATGGTATCACTACATTCTGATGGCTCCCATTTTCCTGCTGTACATGAGGTCGGCCCAACAAGTGAGTAGCTCTTGACCCTTCATTAACAACATTAGCATCACATTAGTAAACATGTTGTAACCGGCTAAATACAAAGAATAATGATACCATTTGTAGAAGGGAACTCGCTTCAAACATTCATGGTCAGAATAAATTATTACAAAGTATCAAATATATACGATAAAGACGACCTGAACCGCAGGGAGCCGATGGATGCAAGAGGCAAGCAGCCGCTCAAAGTCGCGGTCTTTGGGAGAGGCCTAATTTCAGCAGTGGATTTCTTCAGGCTGATGATGATCAAAAATATAACTTTTATACAATGACTTGGTTGCGCGGTGCTTGGCCTAACCAGCTCCTCCCCCACAGAGCGCCATTTTAAATAAATAAATAAATATGTGGGACATTTCACACAGCGCCATCTAGCCCCAAACTAAGCATAGCTTGTACTATGGGGACCAGATAACTGATACAATACTTATATACTTTTTTTGTTTGTAAATACATACATAGAATACAGTATAACACCCAGACGTAGAACAAACATCTATGTTCATCACACAAATGTTTGTCCTGGGTAGGAATCGAACCCACAGACCTCAGTTCAGAAAGCAGGGTTACTACCAACTGAGCTATCGGGCCCGTCACTTTGAGCGGTTTCTTGCCTCCAGCATTCATTGGCCCCTCGAAATTTTGACCAGATTGTCGGTCCACGCGCCCTGTTATGTAACTTAAATACCTAATTATGTTAGTAAAAATTTTCTTCGTTACTTTCTAGGGTTCCGAGTCTGTAGTATTTTGCGCCACAGACTACAGCATTGAGGGAAAGACTGGCAAATTCTACAGAGACTGCACCGAGTACACTTCTCAGTACAACTTTGACAAGGACACGGAGACCAAGTTATGGGAGGTATGTTGTTTGGATTCATTCTAGGTTTAAGCCTCTACTTATTCTTTGGATATTAGTATATTATAATAATCTATGATTCGGAAGAGAAAAGATAAAAAGATCCCTCCCTCCCATCCCATCCTTTTCAGGGAGAGAAGGGCTGGTATGAAGAGAGGCAGGTGCCATCTGCCTCCCTTTGCCATCCCATCCATTTATCTGTTTCCGCTATCTTTTTCTTTCCGCTTTCCTTTAGGTTTAGGTGTAAGTTCACCAACAAATCAACCGACGTAAAGCCAGATCAACTATAGTAAGGAGGTGTCTTTAGATGATGTATTTCTGTTGCTACTATAACAACAATTAGTAAAAAACAGAATAAATTCAATATTTAAGTGAGCTCCCATACATAAAACTTAATTTTTTTGCTCGTTTTTATAGATAATGGTACGGAACCCTTAGTGCGCACGGCGCGAGAAAACTTGTCGCTGCTAGAGTGAGACATACTTAGGCGCTACCATAAAGGCCTATTACAGTACACGGTATTCAGGGCCCGGTAGTTAGGGAGGGCGTGGCCCCTTGCAAGGGCGTCGATTACTACACTACACTGAATACCGGCTCCCTTACTCTCTGTGTACAGTCTGAAATTGAACCAGCGCGGATGTAGACATATCATGGCACCTGTTTTATCTAAACCATTAAAAAAAGCTCGGGTTGCCGTGGCTTTGGTATCTGGATCTATGAATATTATAGAAGAAAAAAAGAGGAGAAAGGATCTAGGTCAAGAAATACTTGAACTTAAGAAAAGATCATTCCAATATGAGGATACTCAGTGCTCTAGAACCAGCGGATTTCAAAAATTATTTAAGAATGGGAGAGGAGGAATTTAAATACCTATTAAATTTAGTAGCTCCATATTGTTTCTTTATTATATAAAAAAGAAGACACCATTTAAGACAGAGTGTCAGTGCTAGACAAAGACTGGTTGTCATATTATCATTACCAACACAAGCGCTCTCCGCGCTAGCCACGCGACGACTGAGTTCCCTAACTACCCTAAGTGTTATTACACTAATCGGTTGTAAGGGCGATTAGGGAGCAAGACTTGCCGGGACCGCCCGGTCGCCCTAGGTAGGGACCCTTACGCTCTAACTCTTATTACACCACCCTTAGTTAGTGTAAGGGTCCCTAAAAATTGGGTAGTGTAATAGGCCTTATAGCCTGGTCGCGGCTCTCACGAGATAGTGTCGAGAAAGTTTTGTCGCGGCACGCATGCTAGCCCGGAAGGCCGATAATTTTTTTATTTTCAAAAAAAAAATTACTCTATGTTTATTGATTTTTTTTGTTTCCCCAGGTTAGTGAAGATCTGGTGAAAGCGAGGAAGCCCCTCTGATTAAAGTGCAGGACGCTGCTGTCTCGAATACAAGAGAAACGGCCCTACCACTTTTGAACAATCAAGGCAATAGGATAGACATTACAGTGAAGTGTTTTAGATGTGGTGTGAGGAATAGTAAGCTGTTATTGAGTGATGTAGAAACTGTTGTGTTTAGTTATTCAAAAACAGTCATTTATCTGTACCCCAAAAAACAAGTCCATAAAAAACTATATTATACTATATTTTTAGGATTATTCATTGTTTTTCAAATACCCATAATAGTAGTTTGATCTAATAGCTGTAGAAAAATATTAATTGCTTACCTAACATGAACCCTAGTTATATAATATATGCATTATATCAAAATACATAGGCAATAAATGCAAATCAAACTTACCAACACCGTAGAATACTTATAGTATATGTACAGGGTGGTTATTCTCTATGGAAACACAGATTCCACACGATACGAAACCACGTCGTTATCGTGTCTTGTTCAAATCGTGTCACAGCGTCAGATATACCTTCACTTTACATTAAAGTTATCTTTATTTTGAATAAAATATATTGATATAAGTGGTCATATCTTTTGATGTTTCGGAACGCGTCTCGGTAAAACATATGATTTTTGACAGTTCAAATTGCGCCAATTCCAAATTCATTTCGCGCGGTTTTGTTTTCGTTTCATAGAGAATACAGTTTCGCAGATTTCTTATGTAAGACAAGGAATTCGCGTGATTTCGAAGCAAGGAATCGATACGGAATAATGGCCCAGATGATTCTCTCCGCCAAGTCACTTAAATAGCGACTCTTGTTGTAACGCAATAAGGTGTAGTGCAGCTTGCAAGCCTAGCCTAAACAGTTGCCTCTCGTTCTATCGCTATAGCGCTGCTCTTCTAACGCGTTACGTGTAACGTACCGACCGCGCGACCCGATAAGACGGGCCGCTGTGAAGTCTGCGCGGAACGCTGCGCAGTAGCAAAAATTAGATGTGCGCGGGAAGAGGTAAGCGGTGTGCGCAGCGCACTTCACAGCTGTCATTCAGTTTTGCGCAGACTATACTTGTAACTAGCTTCGTACCTAAAGCGTGCAGAGCCAACACAATTTGATGCTTTTAGAGAAATATTAGCGGTGTACTAGTTTTGGTCTGAAGTTGAAAAGTGGTGAGACTTTTTTCGTCGGTAGGTTTTGGGTTAAACGGTGCCTTAGTGTTGCATGTGAGTATGATTTTTATGTACTAGGACGTGAATGTTTGTAATTTGTGATCCCCTACGTTGATCCCCTATAGGTTTTAAAACTATAGATATTTTAATAACTAGATGTCAATTTATTAATATTCTAGCTCAACCGCTTCGCACGGGTTAATTAGTTTTACGCCGTAACCCTGTTTTACGTACACCTTGGGTTACATTATTGCAGTTTTAGTAAGAATCCCTAATTTTTTGTAAATATAGCCTATGTCACCCGGGGATAGCTTGCCAACAGTGAAAGAATTTTTCATATCAGTTCAGTAATTTCGGACCCTATTCAATGCAAACAAACAATTAAACCTTTCCTCAAAAAAAAAAGACGGTTCAAATGGTTCAGTCCAGCCCACTACCAGGGGGTCTAGCAAAGATTCCATTAGCGTTAACGCCAAACGCTAACTCCAAAATGTATTGTTGAAATGACAGCCCCTGCGGATAACTTATCCGCAGCAAATGTCATTCTCCATAAATTTTGAGTTATCGTTTGGCGTTAACGCTAATGGAAAGGCATCTTTGCTAGACCCCCAGAACAATAGCGTACCCAATATGCTGCTGTTGTGTGAATAATATTAAAACGTAGTTATAATTATTGTACATACTTATACTCACATTTGCGTCACATTATTATTAGTATAGACTTTGCCATATTTGGAATATACGATAAAGGATAAGATAACTTAAGGTGGATGGTCATTATGAAGCGGGAAATTTAAAGTGTACAGTTTTTTAATAGGTATGATGACTAAAATTTTTTTTGGATAAAATAATTCTATTCCTCAAAAGATAAACATTTGTGAAAACAAAAACAAAATATCTCAAAAAACGACAAAGTTACAAGCATTTTAAAAACCGGAATAGAAAGAGATAGCTCAAACGGCCAGTGACGTCAGAGTAATGTCGTCATAGTACCTCATTACTAAGCTGTGGTAGCTTTACATACAATATCTTTGGCATGTGACGTAATAGGTGGATTTTTCATAGTAACTGTGGAGGCGCGCTGTTTCGCGAGAATGGGACAGGTGATGCCTCCTGTAGAAACTTTAAAAGATTATTACTCCGTGATTTATTTACCGATTTTACTTATTTTTTCAATTATTGCATTCATTTTTAATCTTCTTTATGAAAGTAATATTTACTTGTTCATTTTTAATAGTAGTCATCATGCCTATTGGCACTATATATTTTGAATCTTTTTGAATCACTGTTGTATTACAATATATTAAATTGTACAATTTTATTAGTTTAGCAGCTTAGAGCATCTATAAATGGAGATGTTAACGTTATAATCCGCAAGCACCATTTTCTTGCCAATTTCTACGGGGAATGAGGTAAACACGTATAGCACACACCGCGCGTGTAAACGCACGCCGCACACCATCTTAAGACACGCACACCGTTATATAAACTAGCGTAGTTACGCAGTGTCTACACGCACACTACGATATTGTGGATGACCATGTAGCGCTATATGACCGGCAGAGGGAAACGTCTTGCCTTGCCATCTCTTTTTTTAAATGCTCTAAGTTTAGCAGGCATATTTAAATAGGTTATAGTAAGAATGGCTGGTTATCTAAATAAAAATTTAAATATCGGCTTTTAGTCATTCTTAGTTTTTTTATATGTATATTTTTATGTACTTATTTATGTAGGTGCCTAAAGTAGTTCCAAAGACTTTGTATCTTATTTATTATAAACATTTGAATGGGTAAAACTTTCGTTTTATTTTGCTATTTACTACCTACTTTTCGGTAAGTAAGCTTCTGTCAGAAGTGTCTGTTTCTTCTCATTCTACTCTGCACCCCTACCACGAACGGTACGGTACGGTACCTATTTGTACGAACGAATTCCGATGAAACATAAAACCGAAACGATCACCTAATTTTACTAAACCAAAGTAAATATAATACGGGAACTAACATTATTTTGTTATATAGATATGTATTGCAAAAACGCCATTCCAATATTTTTTGAGTTATCGTTTGGCGTTAACCTGTAATGTCTCTGCTAGGTAGACTTGCTATACTGGAAAGGGGGTAAGTTGTAATAAAGAAGACAGTAAAAAACAATAACAATGGTAAATGTCTTTATTACAAGTAGATACATACGTAAGCCAGGCACTTAGTCACGATCTCATTTCTAGGTATATAACTTACCTACTTAATAATAGGTACTTACAATAAATATTGAAATTAAGTAATTATTTTATTATCATTAAGTTTACGTTTACTTATTGCCCACCTTTTTGTAAGTTTTTAGTTTTTGTAATTCAATACTACAAAACTATCATCTATGTACGTTGTTTATTTATTATACATCTGGGTTGTCTGGAAGAGGTCGCTTTAAGCAATAAGACCGACTATTGCGGCACTAATAAGTAGGTTTCTGATTGACGATTTCTCCGTATCGTGTTATTACGTGATCTATCCATCTACTTTTGAAATATTCTGTATTCTTGTAAAAACTGAGGGCATAAAATCTAAGGTCTCCGGATTATAATGAGATAGTATTTTTTAAACTGGTTTAAATAAATAAAGTTTTAAATATAATCTAGATAAAATTAAGCTCGAGACAAATAGTGTCCGGATTTTAATAATGTTATGTTTTTTTGTTAAGTAGTATAAATAATTTACATAAAATCCGGTTAAAATTAAGCTCGTAACAATGTGATTTAGATCATTAATTTTTGGAAGCTTTAGTCGCATAGCGATTATGTCAATTTAGGTATAATGAATTCAGACATGTGTTGTTTCTAAATGCTAAACAAAAATACTGACACATTATTTCTAGTATAGATCATTATAACACCATATAAATATCCATTTAGCTATTTATATAGTAGCTGTCGGCCTGCCCATTGGTGTGAGAGTAAGTCAGCAAATTATCCAGCTTACAATACTAATATAAAAGAAAGAGAAAGCATATCGTATTTCCTTATCTAAGGAAAGTTCTTTAGCAATAAATTAAATTACATGGCCTCCTTATTATTACTGGACGGCACTACAAGTACATACACAGATTCGTATACTATTAGTTTTAATATACAACACTTACCCCAGGTTTTTGGTGCGTTTGTAGAGTTAAAATCAAGAAATACTGAACGCTTATTGGTCGCCTGTTGGTCAAAGGCTATGATCAACCAATGAGTGTACAGTATTTGGTAAGTTAACATAAGTTTGACAAAACTACGTGAAACAGTTTTTTTTTATAGTTTTTAGGCATAGCGTTTGACTACTGCCTCACCTGATGGTAAGTGAGACGCGGCCTACGATGGTGCATGCTCGCCTAGAAGATACCTGTTCACTCTTGGCTTAAAGACACCCAGGTTATAATTAGATGGAAACAAGGACGACGCCGACGGCAAGATATTTGGTTATTGTATATACCACTATCTCTATTGTACAAATGCGCTAGGTAGACGATGTCGTACCAATATTGAGAATTTCTTGTGCCGATTTGAAGCGCCACTACGTGTGTCCGGAGAACTATAATTTGAAAATCCATCGCATTGATTGGTTGCTTTGAAAGTGTGAATTCTGTGATTGGTTGGTTAAATTAGTTCCATGGACTCTCACGATGTCACTCTTAGCAATCAGCGCCAAAATGGCGATAACCAAATGGCTTCAATCAACATTGTTCAATATGTAGTCCAGCTACTTATAATGGAGGCGTGTAATAATATACGAATCGGATCGATATTACATAAACATTTAAAAATAAATGAAGTACTCAAAAGCTCCTAAATTTATACCTACTGAGACAATACAAATTTAATATTAGTATTCGTAAATTAACCAATAAATAGAAAAAAAATTCAAGCTCACAACACTGTAGGTAATGACAATGTTCTTCCTTATTATTATTAAACATTTTACATCATAGGTGGCTAATCTGTGTTTTGTCTTGTTCTATCCTTGCCCATTTCAAACTGTAAAGGAAAGACGAAATACAAAATAACTATTCCCCCGTTACATAATGCTTATTAGTAAACACGTAGATAAATTAAATAGTAAATAATATAATATAGCTTGTGCTGCTTATAAGGCGATATTCCATTATTATGCGGTATTAAAAACGTTGCAAATTATTTAATCAGGTTGATAATAAATATACTTTAGCCGCAGATTGTAGTCTTTGGTATTTTCAATATCCTGGTTGGACCACACAAAATTTTGTTAATTCACTAAAGCTAAACGAAATAAAATATAATGTCTATGTCTTTTTCATATTTCGTATAAGAACAGTGCCGCCATTTTTTAAAAGTAGGAAATCTTTGTCTTTCCTATCCGTCCCATAACTCATGTCCGATAGCTGTAACTTGTGTTAGATATAGAATAATTATTGGTCATTATCGAAGACTTACTTTTTAAACAGCGCGAAATTAACTTTCGCTTGACTATTGTACGTAATTGAATCAACAAGATACTTATAAAAATAACCGTAAAGTTAAGAAACACACCACTATCCATCAAGTACCACAACCAACTGAAGCGACGACAAAGTATTCTGAATAAATAATAATAATAAATATATGTGGACATTTCACACAGCGCCATCTAGCCCCAAACTAAGCAAAGCTTGTACTATGGGAACCAGATAACTGATATAATACTTATATACTTTTTTGTTTTGTAAATACATACATAGAATACAATATAACACCCAGACGCAGAACAAACATCTATGTTCATCACAACACAAATATTTGTCCCGGGTGGGAATCGAACCCACAGCCCTCAGTTCAGAAGGCAGGGCTACTACCAACCGAGATATCGGGCACGTCACAATAAAACTTGCATCTTTCCATGTTGATAAATTACATAACTTCCTTATACTTTGTCAATATAAAATAGACCTTATTGTTATTACACTGCAAGTATGTATAAAGCACCGATCCATACCAACATACTATAGCGTTAAATACAATATATATATAATTGTTCAAACAATTGAATACGCTATTTACAAACAAAAAAACATCACACAATTTGGTTCTTAATATTGCACCTAGCTGTATAAAAATGTACAAACACACACGGTATTATAATTATTATGACATATATATTTAATCCACAACCACGACTACGATTGGTGTCGATTTTGTCATAACTAACTAAACAAAAATTATAATATCCCCGTCTTTTTCAATAACACTTCATTAGAAGAGTACCACTATACTTTAAGCTACGTATAACTTTAAGGCCCTCTTGCACGTTCTCGGTTTAAAATTATAACTGAATACCTAACCCAGAGCTAGTAATTCGAGTTAAGTTGGTAAACAGAAATATCCAGACATTTTCTCTTGCACGTTCGGAATATTGACAGGGGTTAAGCCCGTCACACACGTAGCAATAATATATATTAATATACCGTACTATAATATATATTATAGCAAGCTCCAACACACGGAGACGATGCTATAATATATATATTTTCCTTCATTTCATTGATGGTCGGCCTAGCGTTTACACGTGTTTTGTAATAAAGGTTGATTTCAAAACACAGTAGGTAATTATGAATTCAACAAGAAGTGCATTGTTATTGGATTTATAGTTTTTATGAAAAGTAGTTTATTTATAATTTGGCTAATTTAAATGACTTGTACCTGAGGTAGTATAAAAAGTGACCAGTCGCCAATCAGATTTTTACATCGCCGATGCCTAGTCCCGGGTAGACTAAATGGCGATATATCGCCTAAATTGACCACACTGGTCAGGCGGAGGCGGCCCAGGGGGTCTAGCTAAGATTCCAAACGCTAACGCTATCGCCAAATTTTGCTTTTGGGATCGTTCGGGATCCCAAAAGCTTCGGGCTAACCCCAAAATGTACTGGAATGACATTTCGGAAATCACTTACTTTTGTGGAAAAGTAAGCGATTAATGTCATTTTAATACATTTTTGGAGATAGCGTTAGCATTTGGGATCTTTGCTAGACCCCCAGACAAAGCGGCAGGAATGGTAAGAGGGGAGAAGCGTCCGAGGAGCGCGTCGGATTTGTTGAAACATGCTGTACATTCAAAATATGTCTCGCTATACCATAATATATATTAATATACAATAATATAAAAATATACCATAATATATATTACGGTATAGGTTGGTCACAGAAATATATATTATAGCTGCGTGTGCGGTCCCTCGAGAATTTGTATAGAAAACATA
The DNA here is from genome assembly GCA_963580505.1 of Ennomos erosarius. Lineage (NCBI taxonomy): Eukaryota > Metazoa > Arthropoda > Insecta > Lepidoptera > Geometridae > Ennomos > Ennomos erosarius. The sequence continues at coordinate 14,020,829 of OY756978.1, forward strand.
AGGTAATATGTCTAGCTATAAATATATTAATATATATTATAGCTACGTGTGTGACGGGCTTTAAGTTGGTAAACCTCCGGCTCAATGCACAGAGTAAAACAAAATTACACCTGACTTATGTATTTGAAGTTGAAAGGTACAAGGTATACATATTCTATACTAACTGGAATAAGCTCATAGCATCGTAAATTATACAAAACTAAACTTTAATTTTAATGCCGTAAAATTTACATTAGACTATCGTGTTTGGAGAGAAACGTGGTCTGAGGAAGATAGTACGTTGTGTACCCATGGAGTAGTCTGTCTTTTTCTTATGCCTTATTATCGGAGGTAGTTAACCTGTTTTCATGGGAATACATGTAGGATTAAAAATCTGATAAAGTTTATGAACGAAGGAAGAAAGAGAGACCTGCAAGATGTGAATGGAAGACGTGAGAGTTTTTTTCTGCGGTGTTAATAATTAAAAATAGTTTTGTCGGAAAATATAGAAGACTTTGCTGCCTCAAGCCCCCCATCGTTTCATTTTCACGAGCACCAACCAGATAAACTCATTTAAACAATGCATAATAAACTCAACTTCGTAAATTCTCGATGAATGTAAAATAATGAAATTAGGTAAAATTGACTTACCTACTTACTTTTACTAAAACTGTACTAAAAAACAATACAGTAGTCAATCGCACAGAAATCATACTTTCTATGGGATAGCATAATACCGTTACTTCGTAAATTAATCAACTAAATTTTATCAGATTTAGTAAAATTAGAAGCTGTAGCATGCATGTACTAAACTGGGGGCGATCCATGTGGGGGCAACTGGGAATATACCACCTACCGGAGGAAGAGCTAGGCATGCCTTTAGCAGTCTATGTATGTAATGTACCTTTGTTGTTTGTATTCATAGCACATGCTGTTTAAGCATCCTATGCTACACACGGTTCTTATGTGATTGAAGAGATGAAACTGCGGGCCTACTACTTTATTTTAAACTCATTCACAACTCGAGACACAAAAAAAAACTTCTCAAAAACTTATCGTTTCTGTTCGAAGTGCTTGTTCCAGTTAGTATGGAATATAAGTACTATTATAGAACTTCTTGGAGAGGTATCAATAGAACATTTTCAGCCAGTGTCAATTTAAAACTTATAAAACGTACATACCTAAAGCCGCCTCTACATGCTTGATGTTTGCCACAAACACCTAGTACCCCAAACACCGACCACAAATTACTCAACACATACACTGCATCCACAGGATAGTCAAAAGTGCTAGGTATGGATGGGCAAAACTGGCAGGCGACGAGCGTGTTAGGGCTGCCAACATTTTTTTTCGGAGAAATATATAGCATCTTTTTAATATAATAAAAAACAAAAGATAAACAAATATATTATTTATCAAATATTCATTTTTATAAACACTAAACTTCTAATGTCTTTGTTTAAAATAAAAGTATCATAAAATATGCATTAATTAAAATCAAAAGGGCTATTTATAACTATCTGTTTCTTTGTTCTCCGCCATTTTAAATTCATAACTCGAAATTTCCTTCGTGTGAATATGGCGGAAATAGAAAACAGGAACGACATTACTTTAGGGGCCTTACTTATAAACGCCGCTTAAAGTCAGTCAGTGTTTTCCCGCGTGACATTTCAAATCAGTCAAAAGTTGACAGAAGGTTTTAAGCAATGGCTAACTTTAAGCGGCGTTTATAAGTGAGGCCCTAAATGAAGAAGGTTATATTGGCATAGCTACTGACCGCATGTTGAAACTTGGCAACAGGCAACTTGAAAGTGACGATGCGATCGAAGGAGTAGCATGCTAGCTATAGCTTATATTTTATGCTGGATACTGGAACACATAGGATACTGATTATCTCTTTTATTTAAGCCGCAGCAAATAATCCCAATTATTCGCGGGCAGTATTCGAAGAGATATATAGAACCTACTAGTTGCGCACAGCGTTTAGCACACAGCCTTGAAATATAGTGCAGTTCTATATATTAATGTATGGTTAGCAACCCTACGCGCGTACTACTGTCATACGTTTGAATACATCACAAACAGCTTTGTCGTTCGACAAACGTATTTGTCAAATCCTTAGAACTATGCACAATTCCGACACTGATACCGATCAATGGTGTTTGCCAGTGATACATGTGTGTTTGCAAACAGGCAAACACCAAAATAAAAATACACACACCCATCCTCAAGTTCGTGTTTGCGATTTGATGTTCGCTGTTTGCCAAGTATGTGAAAGCCGCTTAAGGATCAACATGTCAAATTACCCCCGGGTTAAATATATAACGGGATAAGTGGTCAATTTTCTAACGTGCAAGATAAAATACAGAAATAATCCGAGTTAGGCATTTATTCAGGTAACACGAGGTTAGAGTGAACGCGCAAGTCGGCCTAAATAAATCAAGACAAAGTATCGACACAGTTATGTATTTAATCTCATTACAGTTATTGGAATTTGAGATTATTTTTAAGGATAATCTTTCGAAATCGGATCACACAAAAGTCGTTTTACGACAAAATGTAATATACAACCTTCCTAATATACTACGCTACTTTCATTATGTTACTTCTACAGAATAAGAAATATCCAAGAGTCGTGTTAACGTAAAGCAATGCGTAATTTTTTTGGAACCTTGACTCATTTCAAGGTCCAATCAAGTTGTGCGCCAACCTCAAATTTGACCCTAACTAACAGGTGCTAATTCTGCGACAAAACTACAATAGGTGCCTGGTGGAATTAAAACTTATAGTACTTACACTTAAAAGAAAAACAATTTTCGAATAAAAAATTAAAATAGAATAAATATTTTGCCTTTATGACTCAAAGTGCCACAAACACCTTTGAAAATATAAATACATGTTTTTGTAAATAGCTGCAAAATTAAGCCCGGATTTCACCAAAGTAGAATAAGTTTTATTCCAAGTATAACTCATATTATTACCCTCGGATACAGCGGATTGACAAATGAAATGGCGATCAAGAGGACGCCATTCTGAATTTGTATCCAAGGAATAAGCTTCTAAATGGGTGGTATAAGGGTTATATTCGTGTAACTCGGTTATCCTCGGAAAGTTATACTTGGAATAACGTTATTCTACTTTGGTAAAATCGGACCTAAACTGGTCAGTCCCAAGCATTTATAATTTTATATTCATATTTGTTTTTTATGTTTATTAAACTGCATGAAAGGACATGGTCACGAGATATCCAAGATCACTTCACAAGCAAGCCAATTCAATTTGCGAAGGTCACTAAGTCTACGATTACAACATTTTCGTGTTTTTATATTGTTTACGCATAATACACAGCGGCAGCTGTATTTTGTTTATAGTCTGTGATTTACGCTTTAGGTCGCACACATGCTATTGCAATATAGTATTCTATATTGACAATGTTCACAGTATGGGTTATTAACAATAACCCCCTGCAGCACATGGGGATTTTATTACGTATGTTCTTCTTCTTCTTCTTTAATGGCTTTCTATCGCTTTTTTGCAATAACTCTGCCAATGTCAAGTGAGTAAAATTTGTATGGTTATGTCAAGTCAAAGTCATATTTTGTCAGTCAAAACGCCAACAGTAAAATGGTGGATATTTACTGAAGGCTCTAAAAAAGGCCGTTGAAGCAAAAACGAAAATACATGGATTTATGATCTTGAAACCATTTGCCAACACTCGTGCACATTCACGAACACTTAACGGATAATAATCCACCCTTATTACACATTAAAGCTCAAGATACACTAGTTTTGAAAAATAAATTCAAAATTCACAACCGCCATTGTCGAATTTTCTTCAAAGACCTACGTATGTTCGGCAACCCTTAGAATATATTGACAATGACATTCTGCAGTGTACGGGGTCTTTTATTGATAAATATTATTGTCATTGTTGGATTGTCAGTAATATAGCGTGTGTGCTTCCACCAAAATCAAAATCAGGACCTTCTGACAAAAGCCGAAGTATCTCTAGTTTTCTAATTCTCTAACCATAAACTCTTTAATGAATTGTTTTACGTCAGGCCCGAGACGGATTCGGATTTGACTATCCACGTCCATTTGAAAATCGAACTCCTTTTTTATTGCAAATAGACAAAGCGTATGACCCCCTACACTAAAGGTAGCCCGCGTTTTCACCAACGTTTCATACAATCTTTATCACCCTTAGGGGTTTAATTTTCATAAACCCTACTCTTACGCCGTAAAAGGAAGACATCCTCAAAATTTCAAGTCCCTTTCCAGCGAAGCCATTGTCTACTGAATGCGATATTTTTGCAGTAACCAGACAATGGCTTCACTTCGTCATCCGAATCCGAATATATGTCTTATTCTTAAGCCCTCACAGATCAAGGTTCAGTAAACCTGGAACAGCAGTTAGGTCGTAAGTTGGATCTGGTACGGCCGTCGTGTAGTGTGACCGCATCAGGGTGTTGAAACATTCCCAGCTCTTTCTCCGCCCTTTGGTCTAGTTCTGCCCATCTGAAAACAAGTACCATCGTTTTTAAGGCACCGCTGTCCGATCAAAAAAGTTAAGTAACGTGTGGCAAAGCGGTAAAATTTGTAACTTTTAAATCTGACGCACCCAGGTTCGTTCCCGCCTGGCTTTATCAAAGACTTTTCAAGTTACGTGCCAGCTCTTAAACCATCGTGAGGAAACCGGCAAGAAACACAAACGAGGCCGTATAAATGAAGCCAGTCACATCTAGGCTGTTAGCCCACTAGACTAAAAATATTACCGAGCTAGAAATGCTAGAATTTCTACGTCAATGTCCAAGTGGTGATGACGTCATTCGCATGGGATTGCCGAAGCGTGACGCTGGCGATTGACGAGTCTATGTCACGGACGCTATTATACTTATTTGCCCTCGACATCGTTCACAAAGCAGGCTCGGCCGGCCTTCGGCCTCGCTATATGTGATGTGAGTGAAATTCGATAACCATACCTACCTTTTGTTATTTTTCTTTCCATAAAAACCTAATTCGGATTATGCCGCACAAAAAAAATCGGTTCATAAGAACACGAACACGAGCATGAACACACTATGTAGACGCATGCACGTCAAACTTAAACACCGATTTATTTGTTGTGTAAAAAACATAACAAAGATTGCAGCTTAGCCGCTTATTCATATACGATTTTATAATAATGGACAATTTAATATCATAATCGCGTTTTCAAAAATCGACCTAAACCACAGCAGGGATGTCCCCTCAAATAGGCTGATACAAGAACAATTACTGTACCCACGCCTCGTCTGCATTACTGGCAAGTTACTGGCTGATCACAAAAGATTCAACCTTGGCTACTGGCCGGTCGGTAAAATACCCGAGTTTTGATTCATCACACGCGTTGATACAAGGACTCGATTCGTCGTTGCATGTACAACTACTTGTGAGTTAAGTGGGGAACTACCAATTAAAAATGCACAAGTACTTATTAGACACTTGAACCGCAGACAGGAAAATCAACGTTTTACTCGTTTTTGGACGACATTCACCACAATTTGCAGAGATATAGATTATATAATATAAGGATTAGACTATCATGCCACCCGCAAGTTCTTTAGTTAGAGCGCGATCAAGGTGCTTTTTGTACAACTATGGTATTTTTCGAATAAGGCATATTGCGAACAAGTCCTTAATAAGACTATAGGTCATTTTGCAAATAGGTCCAATGTCAACTAAACCCTTGCAACGGCGGCAGCTCCGAAATATCGGCAACTCGAAACTAACAACTTACATGGTAAAATCTGGATTACCTAAGATCTCTGGATGATCTGGATCTTTTGTATGACCAATAACATAACGTTTGATCATTTATAGCAGTACCGCCTGCTGCTTAGGTCAACTCAATGGATATTTTTTTATGTAAGTAAAGGAAATATTAAAATCACGACCGGGATTCGGACACGCATATCTATGCGCACCTTTAGCCAGGATATGCTTTTCTGATGTACCTACAAACAACTAAATTGATCACTTTTACTAATACTTTCGACACGAACTTCGGTATTCTTTGTAATTTATATTATATTACGCAAGTAGGAAGTACGCAATAGATAGACTCGTTACCACTTTTAGTAATCATTGTCTACTTTTTGATGGTATTTTTGTTATTGGCACGTATTTATTACTTTGTGTTGTAACGGCTGTTCCGCATTATCTATGGACATAGACATATGATAGCAAGAGTAACAATCAATCATTTCCTGCAGTCTACACAATATAGGAAGCTACCGGTTTATAGACTAGCTCGTTTATAATTTTCGACAAACGGATTGATAGACATTTGAAACGAGGCTACAATATAAATTCTAGTGAAACCATAACATAAAAACGAATATAGCAAAACCATACAAGCATACTGACAACCGATGGGGAAGGTTCTCGAGTGGCGACCACGACCCGGTAGGCGGAATCTGACGCGGGGAGCCGATGGACGCAGGTGGCAAGCAGCCGCTAAAGTGGCAGTCTGACGGAGGCTCTGGGTTCAGCAGTGCACATCTCCAGGCTGTTGATGATAATGATACAACCATACCGTACCATTCAATAAACCAACCACAACCAACAATAGCATTCCACGCGCATTTAACAAAGTGATAGGACATTCAAGAATTGGATATCAAAACTCTACATGTCATACACCAACCCGCACTTGATCAGCGGATTATGGCCTACACTACACTCTCCCTGTGAAGGCCCGTGTCCCAACAGTGGGCTGATGACGTGCTGATTAATCAGTGCATTAATTAGGCCTCTCACACCACTGAGTCATAGCCCTTGCTAAGGATTTCTTCTACATTATATCAACCCGCCCAGAGCCTCATTGTGACCTCATCTTGTTTAAGTAATGGCGCATTATGGCGTGGCCTAATCTAAAGTACGCCATTACTAATAAACATTTTTTACGAGAATGAGTGACGTGACGAGCTAGTCGTTCACCTGATGTTAAGCCACTGCCGCCCATAACAGCTGTTGCTGTTGAAACACTGCATAATATGGAATTTCTGTGAGATAATGGCTAAAATGCAGGTGAAACCGCGGGGCGCTCCATTAATACTAGAAATTAGAGTCTGTTATTCCATGCGGTCTGTTGTTCTGAGCTGACCAATCAATGCATTGCTTCTGCCCCCGACAAAAAGGAGTCGTTTTTCTTTAATTCGACCGAATCGAAACATGATGACACGTTGCAAATTCATAATATTGTAAACATGTTATTTTCCTTTGTTGTAATTATCATATAATTACTTAGGCACTGAAATCGCCCCTTCTTGAATAGCAATTAAATTATACCAAAGTATAATATAATTTTTTTTTTATTAGAATGAATGGCGTGACGACACGGCCGCCTATAACAGTTGGTGTCACTCGGAACTTTAAATAATAAAGTTCCACGTGACACTGCGCACGTAATCCTGAGACATCACAGTCTAGTAATCAGATTACTACACTGTGTAATCAGGTCATAGTCTCATTTGCCCATATTATGTTTGGGAGGCGTTTACCCTCAAATGCCATGCATAAATGATAATAAAAAGTGCACCACTGTAGTTCGTATAACAAGCGCGGCCAAACCATTATATTATGATTCCCTATGACTTTTAGCAAAGATTAGGGAAGGTACAGCTATAAAAAGGTAGTTTTTTGAACGGGCTAATGCTGTTGTTCTCTACCGACCTTTACAGCGTCACCGGGCAGGAGGGCAGGTGCTTAAGGCACCCAGCCGACAAAAGTGGGGGCAACTGGCTCAAGGGCACCCCTGGGGTGCGAGCCTCGGCTTGGGCTGTTGCCGGGATAAGAGGATCGAGAAGGCTACGTCCGCTGGAGGAGTGGACCCTATGGAAAGTCGCGACCATTCTGACTAACCTACGGGGGGTACGTCGACCTCGCCGGCGGGGTCGGTGTCTGATTGTGTTACGCTGGTATCCTGTACCTGAGCCAGAAGGGCTCGACTGGCCCGGTGATCCTAGCGCAGCCGAAACAACGGCTGCTGTAGGATCTTCCGGGTCGCTCAAGACGTGTCCGGCGACGACGGAGTGAGCTATAAAAAAGTAAATACAAACCTCTGTACAGCCATAGAGAAGGCTTCAATCACGTTACTGTCGTTTTTCGCCGACGTCTCAATGTATGTGGCAATTTTATTGTCACTGCACCACTGCTTTAGCTGGTCGTGGGATACCTCGCGGTCCTTCGATGATACATCCGACTGTGGGAGTAAAATATATTATCATCGTCATAATCTTCACATCATCATCATCATCCTCATCATCAATAGCATCAACAACATAGACTCCCTGAAACTAAACAAAAATATATTTAGAGTAACTAATATCATCAAATAGATTTGAAAGTGCACCAAACGTATTGTTAGATTAGATGCTGCTTAGCCAGTATAAAAATAGAGTGTAAAAAATTTTCGCAGCTAATTGCTATAGCTCAGTTGGGAAAGCGTCTAATCTATTGAGTCGGAAGGTATTTCCTATACTACAAGTTAGATGAATACGTGGCCAGAAGGCATCGTGTGAAATGTCCACACATATTTTTAAAATAAAATAAAAAAGTACTGCACAGATACATAATATATTATGTATCCCACAATCGATGGACTGTATTATGAAACAACACTCAGCCATGAATTGGTATTCTGCTGCTGCGAACAAGCAGTAGCGTGCAAGCACTACTGTGTTCAAGTAGGGCAAGTGAAATTACTGGGCAAATGAGAGTTCACGACCAGTGGGGTGATTACGTAACTTTGACAGCAATGCAACAGGAGAAATTTCATTCCGAATATGAAAATTTTCATAGTTACTATGCACATAAACTGCGTATTGAAACTGTCAAATCCATACATTTTTGTGTTTCTATTGGTTGCAATCAAGTTACATAATCGCCTAGCTGATTTCACAATCTAGTAATCTGATTACTAGACTGTGTGATGACTTAGGATGACACACGCAGTGCAGTGTTACGCGGAACTATTATTTTAAACTTCTGAGAACACTGCAGCTGTTTACATCAGGTAACGACTAGCTCGCACGTCATTCACTATCATAAAAAAGCAGCACTGTACAGTCATACTATAGATAAAACACTGTTAAACACTGTTTGATTATGACTGTGATGACTGTTTGATTGTGTATGTCTTACTAATAGATAGTTTATCTTCCTTCGTAAGCCATACCTTATTTCCAACAACCATAAACGGATATCTGTCAATGCCGTTCTTAACCCCGGCGTAATGAAGGAACTCATTGAGCCACATCTTGATGTTGTTGAATGAACTGCTGTCATCGATGGCATATGCTAGTATACAGATGTCCGAACCACGGTAGAATGGAGTTCGGAGGGACTTGAACCGCTCCTGGCCGGCCGTGTCCCATACCTGTGGAGAAAGTGTTTGACTAGAAAACCATTGACTAGATTATTCTATTGACAACCTCCATGGTGCGGTGGTTGAGCAGGTTGGATCATAAACCAGAGGCGGTTTAATTCTTACAACAGGACAATAGGCATGATGCCTAAAATTTATTTATTGGATAAATTAATTATATTCCTTAAAAGATAAACATTTGTGAAAACAAAAATTAAATATATCAAAAAATGACCAAGTTGCAAGCATTTTATAGACCGGAATAGAAAGAGATAGTTCAAACGGCCAGTGACGTCAGAGGAAGGTCGTTATAGTACCTCATTATAAATCATGACTAAATGGATGGTTTGACATTTGTCACTTATTATACTAATCATTATACAAACAACCTGTATTATATAATATATAATATACAATATACACATATGTGTACATATGTTATCGATATTGTTCCTTATTAGTAGATTTAGATTGGTTTCACTGTAACCATAATTGTTTTTAATTATTGTATTTTTAATATGGTATTCTTTTGTTTTGTCTCAGTATTTTAGGTTCATCACTACTCGTAGCTCATAGCTGTCTTCATACTCATTACCTACATGTACCAAAATTTCTCACTGAACAATCTTTGTTTGATGTTCTATCTTAGTGACACTGGCAAAATTGTGGTCACCTCTCCACAAAGGCCGTTAACCAAGAGTTGAAGTTGAAGTTATAACTGGTGGCCAAAGCGTCGACCGCGAGGCAAAAATTGGAATTCCATACATTCGAGTCAATTCAGGTGCACTTTTACACAGCATAGATGCTAAACCACCACACATTCGAGGAGCACCTACAAAAGTTTCAAACTAGTATCTATTATCCATTATATTGTTGCAGTGGAATTAATAGGCATGATGACTAAAATATTTTTTTCGCATTAATTAATAATATTCCTCAAAAGATAAACATTTGTGAAAACAAAAATTACCAAGTTACAAGCATTTTAAAAACCGGAATAGAAAGAGATAGCTCAAACGGCCAGTGACGTCAGAGGAAGGTTGTTATAGTACCTCATTACTAAGCTGTGATAGTTTTTCATACAATCTCTTTGGCATGTGACGTCACAAGTAGATTTTCCATAGTAACTGTGGTCTGTGGGGGCGCTCTGTTTCGCGAGAAAGGGACAGGAGATGCCTCCTGTAGAAACTTTAAAAGCTTATTACTCCGTGATTTATTTACCAATTTTGCTTATTCTTTCAATTATTGCATTCATTTTTAATTTTAGTAATTTTTACTGGTTCATTTTTAATAGTAGTCATCATGCCTATTGCTATCAATCCTTATTGAATAATTACAAATCGATGGGTCAAAGATAATGTCACACGGTAGCTTTTTGTTTGTTTTTGTATAAAAGCAAAATTACTACCCATTACATTACATAGATTACATAGACTTATTTTTCGCGCTCGCTTTGCTCACGCTGTTCTTATTGGTATGCTCCTCCTATTCCTATTACAGTGGCGTTCATTTCTACAGTCCAAACATTCTGATTTTTAGTTCTGCTCGCTGCACTCTCGCTGATGTTTTACGATCTTTTCCTATTTTTCTGATTGAGATAAATACTACCAATTATGAACTTATTTTTCTGTAATCTGCCAGTACCTACATGTTTCAAAGATTTTCGCGCTTGCTTCGCTTGCACATTTCTTATTAATTTACGTCCCTCCTGTTACGGTGGCGTTCATTTCTACAGTCCAAAAGCTCTGATTTTTCGCGCTCGCTGCGCTCGTGCTTTGGTAATACAGCCTTTTAATGTTTTGAATTCAGTTTTCATCGCAAATATACCCAAGTATGAACTACCCCCAAATCTTGTGAGATTGCCCCTCCAAAATGAAATCCTGGTTCCGCCCCTGACTGATGTGTGTTTGAAGGGGCGGACAGACAGACAAGCAGAAAAAATTAAGTGAAAAATTGTTTTACTCTTACTTACATCAGTAGAAACAGTGCCCCTTCTTATTCCTATTCTTATTCTATTTGGGGGCGGTAAGGCCTGCACTGACATCCCGCATGGGGTGTATTGTGCATTTCCCCCTGCCAGCACTCACCCAAGCCAGCCTAGCTCTTTTATGTATCGGAGCACGGCTCTGGGTCGCTGGCACAACAGTGCCCCTATTAAAATCTTTATAAAAAAAATCAATTGCTGTGGCTGGAGGGTATTGGTAGACTGAGCTATTTTAAATCATAAAGTAGACCGGATACTTTAAAAGTTTGGCCACCCCTGATATATAAGATAAGGCCGAACTTGAATTTAGAAGGTCAGATTAAGAACTATGCAAACATAAATTAAATAGAACAAAACACTCTTTCTGTGCCTTTTGCAATGAATTGCAATAATTAAATATATAAATATTTAATTATTGCAATTCATTTTGCACTGTGGAAATGTACAAATAATGTAAAAAAAATAAGATCTGTGGCTTTTAAGTGGTTTCGTTCCTTGCATATACCTAAAAACCAACACAATATTGTACTAATTTCAAAAACCACTGCGACAGAGATGTTGTGGTTGTAGCATAATAATAAATGTTAAAAATCAGCAGTTAAGTTGAAATAGTACGCATTCAATGGGTATTCATTCATAATTTTATAAAAATGTCAAAATAATAATTAAATATTACAAAAATACACATTAAAAATTAAACATGTCAATGTACAAAATCATAAATTAAACACAAATATTATTACAATAGGTAGGTATGTGCGAACATTCTGCTTTAGTCTTATCAGTTATTACTTCTAAATAGCAGGTCAATATTAACAATGTCATGTACAATCACATTTATTTAAATTGTAAAAACTCATCAATGCTGTAGAATGTCTAGTAAATAAAAATACTAAACTAAGTAATATTTGAAAATGATAGTAAATAAATATTTACCTGCAGCGTAAACTCTTTCCCACCCACTTCGATAGTCTTGTTCATGAACTCCACTCCAATAGTGTGAAAGCTGTGGTCGTCAAAGTGGTTTGAAATGAACCTGCTCATCAAACAAGACTTCCCCACTCCTCCATCGCCTAAGATTACAATCTTTAGCAGGGTGCTCTTGTTCGGGCTTCGGTTTCGGCCGTACCCGCGGTCATTTTCATCCATTATGACGAGACAAAGCACATAATACTTGGTAAAAAAACGTCTTTTAATAACGCAACCTTGGATATAAGGCTGTATAATTAATGACTAATCTTTCCGATTAAGTTTTATCTTTGACTGTGATGTTAACTTGATAAGTTTAAATCGCGGCTTTCTATCTGATGATTGATAACTACTTTTCACTTTCGCTCAAAACTTCAAACTTTTCCCCTTTTCCTCCGATTCTCTACGATAAAAATAAAAAATGTACATAGCGATTCAGCGCAGACCTTTTTGCAAACCAGGCACGTCAATCTTAGTTCTACGGACCGAGTAACTCGAAGTATACAACACGAATAAATTGAAAAGCACATTGGGTTAAAGCACTATAGAATATACCTAATGAGCTTTAATTTTGCAGTGTTAATCTTGCTAGTTTTTTTAACTTGCGGTACTAGATGGCAGAGATCATAAAGAATAGAAATAGTTCTACAAGGTATGAATTTAATTTGATATCATGTATATGTAACATCCATGTCTAGTTAAGTTGAATCTTGATTAAATCTATAAATGTAATTACTTCATTCATAATCATTACTTAGTGTTACACAAACACTTTATTGTATTACTTTTTATTCGGTAATAAATAAATGAAAATAGATTAAATACATGTTTTTTATTTTTAAAGTACTAACTAGTACCTATATATGTAGGCAAGTATAGCTATAGATAAAATTATATATATTCATAATACGTTGCATACTTTCGGCACCAGGTGGCGCTACGTATACCCACAGACCAACGATGTTACCCATTTAGAGACCGAAGATTGGCCTCTATTTCTATATATACCAATGTACTCTGTGTTGCAAACATGAACTTACACTTAGTGTTGCCGACACTGATTCGCAAAAGAGAGCTAAAGTGTCGAAAATAAGAGCTAAAAAGCTAAAATTTTCAGTAATAGAGAGCTAAACTAAGAAAATAACAATTTCTGTCCCAATGATAGCGATTCTGAAGGTTTTAAGTGCTTTTTGCACTTTATGTGATTCAATAAGTCAGCCTTCTCGGTTTAACTCGCAGCGACAATGACTACATTATGCTTTGAACTTTTTATTACTCACTTCTTCACAGAGGTTTTGACTAAAAAGCCATAAGTTAATTAATTATTTCGATTAATATATCTATAACACAACACCACATCGAGACAATACTCAGAAGTAGAAAAGAATTTAAGTTGTAAAACGTGTATTTTGGGGATTGTTGAGTTACTTTGGTCTTGAATCATGTTAGGTTTAATTTAGTCTAAGCACTGTAATTAAGTATACAAAGTATTGCGGTTTTTTTATAACATAACATTAAATAATATAAAAAACACTCAGATTGTAAAACTGAACTACAATTTTAGAAACATTTCGTTTTTAATAGAATTCTATCCAGAATAGAGAATACCTGTCTTAACATGAGATGATAATGTCAAAATTAAGATAGTGTCAAATACGGAGCCGCTTTTTTGGCCACAACACATTCTTTTGTATTGTGTGAGCAAACTAATGAGTACCTATTTTTATTTATATTAATTTATTTACACTCTCTCACCTGGGCCCCGTTTTATAAAGCTACATGTCTTGTACTTGTAGCAAAAATCTGGCAACACAGCCATAAAAAATTGAAATAATGCGTTTTATAAAAGTACAAGTTAACAAGTGTACAAGCAAATTGGCCGATATATTACTTTACTCTATGAATTACAAGCACTTGTTCGTAGATCATAAACAATCCATAGTGTTTTTTCATTTTTTAAATGTAAAATCGAACAATTATTATGGTCGGTACAAGTGTACGGAACTACAAGTTGTAAAATTTATACCTAACTAAAGAGCTAGGTAAAATGAACTACAAGTGTAGATGAATTTACTGAAAGTGGATTGTATTGGTTGTGTCACGTATAATGAATGTTCAAATAGTAAAATTAAGTAAATGTGAATGAAATATAATTATTTAGCGACAAATTCAGCGTGATCTTAGCTCATGAATAATTAACGCATATCACAAAACCTAATATGAGAACGGCCATATATAACCTTGACCCAACTTAATATACTTAAATAGCTTAGCATAAAAATAATGACGCCCGTGATTTCACCTACAACTTATTTATTTTCCGCGGGAACTTTTCATTTTCCGAAATAAAACGCATCTGTCCCGGTAATATAAGTACCCATATTATCTAACTAAACTTCATCCAAATAGATTCATTATTACACATTAATATGACTTGAGAGGCAGAACCAACAAAATAGACTGTTTTATTAATTTATATTATTATGTAGAGATTTAATGTAACCTTGACACCGGCTAAACTCTTTAATAATGGGAAGCCAAATTAAAAAATAAGTTATTTACCGTGACGTTTATTCATAGTGGTGTGCAACTTGTAACATCATAATCTAGATTTTATACTGTACTTGGTCTGTGGTTCCACGCCATGACTTTCGTAGTGATGGGAATTATACTTGTAATCGATGATTTGTAGGTTTATAAATCGCTTGTTACTAGTAACTTGTAGTTACTTGTTCTTGTAGCTGCTACAATTGTAAGCTATAATTGTAGCTTTATAAAACTGGGCCCTGGAGGTAAGTGATGACATGCCTACGGTGGTGCATATTTGCCTAGAATAGGTATTAGGTATGTACATAATGAAACAAAAAGGAGCCAAAATCCTTCTAAAAAGGGAGCTAAGGAGCTAAATAAATTTTTTTAGAGCTGCCGATGTGAAAAAGAGCTAAATTTAGCTCTAAAAGATCTGAGTTGGCAACACTGGATGAACTTTTGAAGTAGGGATGTTAAATTGAAATCGATTATTAAAAATATCGATTAGTTTTCGTAAACATGATTATTATTGATCGATTATTATTTGTCTAAAAATCAATGAAGAGTTTTATTTAAAAAAACGACCTGTTTCGGCTTCTGTCACTAGATGGCGTACCAACGACGTATTTCAAACATGGTTGTAGTTTAAATATACAGAGTACAAGGAAATGTCAAATTCAGTTGGGTGAATCACAGAGTACGTTGTCGATTTGTCGATAGAAAGCCATTAGAGTATATGTCTTCCATATAATAAGGATAGGATATTAAAGTTTAATAATTAAACTCGATACATAATTATCTTAACAATGTCAGAACTTAAAACTCCCATTTTACCGCCATCTATCGGGCCTTTATAAAATTACAGCTTTTTTTTTAATAAAACGCCTCATTACTAAAAAATCGATTTTGCTTTCGACTTGTTTCTACTGGTATTCAAAATAGTAAGGCCAGGGGGTCTAGCAAAGATACCAACCACTAACGCTAACGCCTCACGCTAACTTAAAAATGTATCGAAATAACATTCGCTACGGAAAAGTTAGCGATTTCCGAAATGTCATTTCAGTACATTTTGGAGTCAGCGTAAGGCATTAGCGTTAGTGGTTGGTATCTTTGCTAAACCCCTACATCGCTTCCAATTTCCTATAACTGGGGTTCCATTCAGACAAAGAAAGATGGAAACAAACTTGATCTAATCTTTTTTTAATTATTCCATTTCATCGCGTCATGCTAAAAATTATTTTGTTAAATTAATTTTTTTGGTTTCTTTACAAAAAATTTTTTTATAAAATCGATTATCAGAAATCAATTTTTCCTCCCTTAACATCCCTAATTTGTAGTTTTGTTTGTTGGCCTGACATTGACAATGACAACATAATTATAATAACCACAGATTAAAGAAAAAAGATCTAGTATAATATAGTCTGGCAAAGCTAAGTCTGCAGTGATTTAAAATTCGTGTAATATAAAATCTTGTATATTATGGTAGCACCTTGGTAGCACAGTGCATACTTCAAAAAACTTTTTAAAAAAGCCTAGTTCCACTGAACAATCTTCGTTTGATGTTCTATCTTAGTCCACGTGACACTGGCAAAATTGTGGTCACCTCTCCACAAAGGCCATTAACCAAGAGTTGAAGTTGAAAGCCTAGTTCCCTTTCTGTTACTAGATGGCGTAGTAACGACATATTTCAAACATGATCGTAGTTTCGAACCACAGAGTACAAGGAAATGTCAATTTCAGTTGAGTGGATCACAGAGTAAGTTGTCGATTTATAGATAAAAAGCCATTAGAGTATAAATATAATGCCTTCCATAAAATAGGGATAGGATACTAAACTCGATACATAATTATCTTAACAATGACAGAACGGAAAACCCCCATGTTAACGCCATCTATCCGGTCTTTATAAAATTACAGCTTTTTGTTGCCAACCGTACAATATAAATTGTATTTTTACGATCTTTTTGGCGCTGGAAGATACAATGTACGATCGCGTATTCGAAATCGTACACAAGACATACAGCCTTTTCAAGTCTTAGTCGGTAATTAATTGCCGTATAATATACGGTAATTTCATTTCTTTTCATATAACACATGAGTACCTATAGCCAAAACTTTAGTTCGAAAAATGCGTGACAGCATGCATCTTGACTGTCCCTTGAAATTAATACGACATACGACGTCAAGTAAAAAAGAGTACGGCAGTCATTAGCGTATAGTCCTATATAATTTTTTTAAAGATATGATATGATAAAGATACTTTATGTAGGTACGGTAATTGTTCGGTATTTTTAAGGTAATCGTCACGTAATCCTGGCAAGAAAATATGGCCACACTGCCGTATGTTGTTCGCTCACTCGCTCAATCGCGCGCTCGCTCAGGCGCTGATTCGACTTTATTATTATTCCGCTTTGTTTTGCGGAGGTGAGAGGACATGGTGCGTTGCTGTCGATTACGCGATTGTGTTTAATGTTTTTCATCTATTTTGTAAGTTTTTGAGTGAATAGACAATAATCATCTATTGGAAAAGTGTATTCTCATTCCACCGAAGACTGTGCATGTGTTCAAATAAGAAGAAATCCAATTTTGCGCAATAGTTTGTGAGACTCGATGTCAATAAACTTGTCGGAGTCATCGGTTTATGGGAAAGGTGTGCCGCGTCGCGTGCTGGTACCTGTTCGCGGCTGGCGGGGGCCGAGGTTCGGGATGGCTGGAGCCATGGCGTAGTCGAGGTGAGTTGATGTTGCAAGCGGAGGTCGGTTCATGTATTTGGTCGGTCGGGGCCGCGACAAGGCTGCGGTGGCGCGGGGCGGGGGCGCGCGGGACTGGCGTTCGTTCACCTCTGACCCGCGCGCGGGGCGACGCTCAAGGTCGGTGCGCCGCTGAAGGTCGCTCGTCACGTGACGCAGAGGGTGCGCATCCCCCTTCCCGCGCCCGTCTCGTCGCGCCGCACACACACCGCCTCCCCTACCTTCATTAATTACTTACATGGTGTAGGTACCTAGTACCTACCTATGCAGTACGTTTGTTGACATTCGCGCACTAAAGCGTTTGCTTATTATTGGAGAACCAATTCAACCAATTTAATGTTTGTCGATAGGTATTATAATTTGAAGGGATGATGTCCTATCTTAGTCGTACTTCGTATTCGTTTTACAGCTAGTACCTTACAGTCATGTTTAAAAATTTCGAAGAATGGATTCCCGTTCTACGTAAAGGAACCACACCTACCATAATATACCTAGGTGGGCAGATAAATAAAAGGTCTATTACTACTTAGTATTTATACCAAAATAACCTAACAACAAAACTGTGATTCAGTATCGAAGAGGTACATTAGGTACCTACCCTTTACCTATAAATCTTGTAATGTAGGTACCAAATACGCTTGTACCTATAATAGTACCTACTACATAGAGGCTAGAGGTCATTGTTTGGTACCTAATGTAATCTTATACTGAAATGTGAAAATATCCACGGAATAAAGATGTCCGTCCGAATTCGAATATTAGATTCAAATCTTCGGCGCGTTACTTATACCCACCTACCTACTTTAAATTCAAGACAACATTCCCTTATTTGCAACGAAAAATTTGGAAAGGTACCTAAGTACCCTAGACTAGACAGACATAATTATGTTTTTAATAGTACTTACAGGATATTTACCGTGATTAGAATCATTTTTGAGTTCCCGATATTTCGGCACAGTTACATGCACCATTTTCACGGTAAATATCCTGTAAGTACTATTAAAAACGTGGTAAACAACCGTGAAAGTTTAAAACAGTGTTTTAGACATAATTATGATCTCAGGATTCTCAGGTAGACTTTTAATTTTATTGCCAGTGCCAGCGTGCTAGAGAAGAAAAAAAAACATTTTATTTTTATCGTGTTTTTCCAGTGTGCGTTTTATGTTTTCTCATTTTAGTTTTATTGTTGTTTCGTCTGCTTGCGAATGTTTCTTTTTTGAACTGGGAAGTTGGCCTTGTAAGCCACATTTTGGTTGAATAAAAATAACTGCATAATATAAGAATTTAGATAGATAGATAAACTCTTTATTGAAATACCACATCACAAATAATTAAAAGCTAACAACAACAAAATTAACAAGTGTATCAATTGGCGGTCTTATCGCTCAGAGCGATCTCTTCCAGACAACCTTGAATTTACTTACTTTTTCCCGCAATTTTTATCAAAATCGATACATTATTTGAGTTTTGGGGAGATTTTTTATTGATCTGAGAATATTTTTGTGTTAAGTTATGTATTGTGAATGGAGTTACCTAATAGTATAAATGGAATTTAAAAAGTGTGCTTATTTTTAATAACACGTAGGCGATTTTATTTTTCTTTTCTGTTAGAAAAGAGGTACAGATAGGTAAAATAAGTACTTATTGTCTTTCAAATATTTCAAGATCAGCTTTGTGGTTCAGCCATTATAGACATCCTACATTTCGTACGTTCAGTACTAGATATATATTTTTTTTCTTATATTTTGGCTCCACACATAGTGTATTTAGCCAGTGTCAAGTATTATATGTATTTTCATCGTGTTATAAAATATTTCACGCATAGTCATCCTAGTCATAGTCATAGTCCAGTCTAAGTCAGGTAGTCATAGTCCACTCTAAGTCATGCTCCAGCAAAGTGGTGGCAACTTTACTAGAAGCTTCTATGGAGTTTTGGAAGCAACACGAAAAATCACGTTTCACCACATTATATCACTTGCCCTCACTCATGCTCGTAATTCAGCACTTAATGCGTAAAACACCACCAATTTTACACATTAATACTGGAAAAAGCAAAAGTTTTGAAAAATAATACAATGCAAAGACGTGAACTTTTCCGCGTTCCCGCCAAAAAAACCACTAGATATATTCAAACCAAAACTCCACTCCTATCCTGTACCATACCATAGTGTATTAAACCTGTAAAATGGTAAAGACAGAAGGGAGGGGGGAAAGGGATGAATGGATGGATCTTTGTCCCTTTTCCTTACCTCTTTCATTAGACTGATAAGGCGTAAAATTAATAAACCCGTGGAGTTTTGGCGGGAACACGGAAATGTTCACGTCGTTGCATTGCATTACTTCTCAAAACTTGTGCTTTTTCCAGTATTAAATGTTTAAAATTGATGGCGGTTACAAGCATGAGTGTGTGCAAGTGATATAATGTGGTGAAACGTGAGTTTTCGAGTCGCTTCCAAAATTCCATAGAAGCTTCTCTTTACTGGAGCATGACTTAGACTGGACTTTATTACGTGATATATTCTTTAACGATGAAAAATTACAATACTTAACACTGGCTAAATACACTATGCGAGGAGCCAAAATATAAGAAAAAAAACCCGTGTGAAGCCGGGGCGGGTCAGCTAGTATTGTTATAATATTAATATTATTAGTTTTAGAATTTGAACACAGTCTCCATTCGTGTTTCGTGATTGCGACTCAAATATCGGGCCTCACAGTTTTATGATCTCGGCAAAAAAGACTCATATACAGGGTTACAGGAAAAATTGTGCTAGATCCGTTAAGGGCGTGGAGTACCTATCATTTCTGATTTATTTCACTATGAAACACCCTAGCCTAAACTTAACCCTTTTCGAGATATTCGACTTTTAATATTTTTATTGAAAATTGCCAATTTTTAGGCTACAAAATTTAATTTTGTTTATTTTGTGTGTCTTATTATTATTATTATTGCATTTTTACGTGTGTAATAAGATGCTTTAGGATGTCAATCATTAAAATAGTACATAAGTTAACTGAATAGACCGTAGTAGACAAGTGAAAGTTAAGAATTAAAAATAAATATTAGAAACTGTATTTTTCTCTAAGGGATATCTAAAAAAAATATTATGGCAGTTGTTCGGCAGATGTGTTTTAAAATATCTACGTTTCATTAGCTATCTAACGAGGTATAATAATCTAGAATTTTATTCAAATGCATTGAAAATAATTTAGTTTCATAGGCGACAGTGGAGAAGAAAATGTATACTTAGCCCTATAAAGCAAAATAAAACAATAGGTAAGCATGCAATGTCATTTTTTAAAGGTTTTCACAAAACTTTTTCTTATTTTACAGTTCATGTTCAACATGGCCGCCTCTATTTCTGATACATTGTCGCATTCTTCTACGGAGACCAGTCTTCACTACTCCAGTGGTCAACGTGGTCCTCATTTTATTTCCTGCATTCACAATCCTTTCTCTTAAGTCTTCCACAGACGAAACTGGATTTGGCTCGCTGTACACTAGACTTTTCATGAGCCCCCACACATGAAAATCCATGGGGGTTAGGTCCGGACTCCTTGCTGGCCATGGCAACGGCCCACCTCGTCCTATCCATTTGTTTTGGTAATTTGTGTCCAGCCAGTCTCTGACACTTCTTCTGAAATGGGCGGGCAGCCATCGTGTTGGAACCACATGTCCCTGATCAGGTTGAGTGGCAGATCATCCAGCATATCACTCAAATCTGCTCTCAGGAAATTTTCGTAGCTTTCCCCATTTAGATTATCCGGGAGAAAGTAGGGTCCAATCAAATGATTGGATATAATGCCCATCCACACATTCACGCTGAATCTTCGTTGGGACCCTTTCACTCTTTTCTTATTGGGATTCCTTAGTTCTTTTGGGGCCCAGTAATGGGCGTTGTGATAGTTGGTTATGCCATCTTTATCAAATTTGGACTCATCCGTCCACAAGATATTTCTTAGGAAATCTGGGTCTTCTACGTCAGCATTTAGCATAAATCTGCAAAAGTCCAGTCTTCTCGCAGGGTCTCCTTCTTCAATAACGTGTACCGGCGTGTAATGGTACGGGTATAGGCCAGCAGTATGCACTGTAAACCACACTCTCCATTGCGAAAGTCCCAGATCACGGGCAACAATATTAGTGGAAGTAGTCGGATCCGTTCGAAAGCGTTGCACTATCTCATTGTCCTGGTCTTCGTCGTCAATTCGTGGTCTTCCCATGTCTGTATTTCGTCTCAAAACAGAGCCAGTTTCTCGAAGTCTTCGATAAGCTCTGTCAAAAACGGCCACATCCGGCACTCGACGACCGGGGTAGCGAGTTATGTATTCGTTGCGAGCTTGCGCAGACACACAATCGCAGTATCCGTAACAAATATGCATATCAGCATATTCCTCAGGTGTGTAGGACGTCATCTTCAACACTTCCGTATCACAGGTACAAATCAGAGTCCGGTTAACAAGCACAGTAATCACAACAATCAGAAGAAAAAGTCCAGAATCACAGCCAAGTCGAGAAATAAAGCAAAACGATAACACATCTACTATGTACGAAGAACAAAAGCAGACTGACTACCAAAACAATACCCCCTGTTGCATTCCCAGCCCTAACCAGTCTCTACACATTTTTTCTTTCATTCGCACCCACATAAAACGTCACTTGTCTCGCTCGCACGGTGCGTCTTAACTTGAAGGACAATAGGCGCGAGACCATTAGAACTGCTACCTGGAGCGTCCCAATTATTTTTTTTCCATGAAATGTAATACAAACCCTAGATTATTGTACCTCGTTAGATAGCTGATGAAACGTAGATATTTTAAAACACATCTGCCGAACAACTGCCATAATATTTTTTTTAGATATCCCTCAGAGAAAATTACAGTTTCTAATATTTTTTTTAGTTCTTAACTTTCACTTGTCTATTACGGTCTATTCAGTTAACTTTTGTACTATTTTAATGATTGACGTCCTAAAGCATCTTATTACACATGTAAAAATGCAATAATAATAATAATAAGACACACAAAATAAACAAAATTAAATTTTGTAGCCTAAAAATCGGCAATTTTCATTAAAAATATTAAAAGTCGAATATCTCGAAAAGGGTTAAGTTTAGGCTAGGGTGTTTCATAGTGAAATAAGTCAGAAATGATGGGTACTCCACGCCCTTAACGGATCTAGCACAATTTTTCCTGTAACCCTGTATATAATTTCAACTCGTTCGCTGCTTTAAAGTCGTTTAGACATGTTCATTAGATTCTTAGCTTTGATACGGTGGTTCTGACCCAAAACGACGGGCCCGATGGCTCAGTTGGTAGTATCCCTGCCTTCTGAACTGAGGGCTGTGGGTTCGATTCCCACCCAGGACAAACATTTGTGTGATGAACATAGATGTTTGTTCTGCGTCTGGGTGTTATATTGTATTCTATGTATGTATTTACAAACAAAAAAAGTATCTAAGTATTATATCAGTTATCTGGTTCCCATAGTACAAGCTATGCTTAGTTTGGGGCTAGATGGCGCTGTGTGAAATGTCCACACATATTTATATTTATTTATTTATTAAATGACCATCTCTGATACATTTTGTAAAACCAAATGCCACTTTATTATTTCAAAGTTCCGAGTGACTCTGCAACTGTTAAGGCCGTGTCGCTTAACATCAGGTGAACGACAGTTATATACTCACGTTATTCAATTTCCATAAAAAAAATATATATATATAATGTATGTAGTGGTAAACGCAATATACTTAGTACCTAAATTATATCAATAAAATATTTCATTGATTGATTGATTGATTGATTGATAGATAGTGGTCGCACGTTACCCCTGGACATGTTCGGATCCTATCTTTGTCGGCCATACTGTCAGCTTGGACTCTTCGGATCCTGTAACAATCAGCTTGGACATTTCGTATGCTATACAATCATCTAGGACTCTTCCGATCCTCGAGGGGACAGACAGGAATAACCATAACAATCTGCTTGGTCTCTTCGGATCCTATAACAATCGGCTTGCACTTTTCAGATCCTATAACAATCGGCTTGGACTCTTCGGATCCTATTACA
This sequence comes from Ennomos erosarius, assembly GCA_963580505.1. NCBI lineage: Eukaryota > Metazoa > Arthropoda > Insecta > Lepidoptera > Geometridae > Ennomos > Ennomos erosarius. The sequence goes on from OY756978.1 coordinate 14,044,518, forward strand.
ATCAGCTTGGTCTCTTCGGATCCTATAACAATCGGCTTGCACTTTTCGGATCCTATAACAATCGGCTTGGACTCTTCGGATCCTATTACAATCAGCTTGGACTTTTCGGATCCTATAACAATCGGCTTGGACTCTTCGGATCCCATAACAATCGCCTTAGACATTGGATCCTGTAACATACAGCTTGACTTTTCAGGTCCTATAACAATCGGCTTCGACTCTTCGGATCCTACAACAATCAGTTTAGACTCTTCGGATCCTATAACTGTCAGTTTAGACTCTTCGGATCCTATAATAATCAGCTTGAACTCTTCGGATCTTTTATAACAATAAGCTTCAACTCTTCGGATAACAATCAGTTTGGACTCTTCAGATGCAATACAATACAATCAAGACTCTTTGGATTCTGTAAGAAAGAGAATCCGTAGTTTGCTATTGATTTGCTTGCTGTGGTAAAAGCTTTTGTATTGTATAGGTGTTATTCAGTTGGTTTAGTAATTGGTACTAAACTTACTGTCGCCTTCTCAACCTTCTCATGTCTTGCAGATGGTATTTTGTTCAACATTTTGTTACGTGTTTTTGTGATTACTTAGTTGTGGATTAGTCGCGACTTTGCGAGGCTTAACTCGAGACACTCGACCCGAATCCAAAAATGTCAATGTAATTTAATATGCATCTGATCTGCCCGACCGACAGTCCGTGTCTTGTAAGTATCAGAAATGTTTCTATACCTTATTAATGTTGTATATCTAGTCTTAGCATAAATACCTATTATCTATATTAGTTACGTAATATTATTAGGTACTTAATAGGTAGATCTATGTCTACTTGGCTAGTCTAGATCTAGCTAGAACAACGGCATGGTCCGATTAGAAATCATTTCATTAACAAAATATGTAATTTACATATTGGGTATGTGTTTGTCTTGTACTTCAATTGAATTAACAAGTTCAAATTATAAGTACCTACGTGTACAATACTATCTAAACAGGAGTAGGTACCCATTATCTATTTTATTTACTGTAGTGTACAAAAGTGTTATCGTCAGATCGAAGGTCGCCTCAACATTTGGCCTGGGGCGAGGTAAACGAACAAAGGATTTTTAGCTGTACATTCAGCCACTGACTGAGCTTTTGTGCTCGAGCGTACTCTCACTACTTTCACGTTTGAATGTGTGCGTGGACTTCGCGGTGTGGTAGTGTGCGTGGCGGCCGGTGACCTTGCTATCAGCACAGAATAAATAAGAGTAGGTATAGGCGGAAGCGCGCAGCCGCGTGACTCAGCGCGTCTGCCGGGGAGCAGGGACCTTCAACAGACTGTTCCCACCACCACAGAATAAATCATAGGTATACCTTTCAATCCTAGGATCGACTAACTGGGTGATTTACATTCTCCATGGCGCGTCTGCATCCGCCTATTTCAAATTATTACAGCGACTGCCCGCGAATCGTAGGTAACTTATTAGATTCTATTGAATTTGGAATTCAATTAAAGCGTTTGACCGACGAACTGGTGAAAACCGCGAGCCGATGGATGCAGGATACGAGTAGCCGCTCAAAGTGGCGCTCTCTGAGGGAGGCCTATGTTCAGCAGTGGACGTCTTCAGGCTATTGATGGTGATGATGTTTGAAACTATCGGGGGAGTCTGTTCCAAGGTATCTATACCTATTGTGAATTTCAATGGATATTCTTCTACAACACTAACATAGAACTACCTTGGTGAATTCCTTCTGAATTCTAAATGGCATTTCAACATGCACTCGGCAAGCGCACCGCACGCACTGGCAATAAAAGTTACGAAATTTCCCAGCTCGTTGAATCATCCTAACCTCTACCTAGATTGGGTAATCTAGGTAAACTAGGCGGCACCTGATGGATTGAATGAATGATACAAAAAGTTTGAATTCTTTTGAGAGCGGGTATAGGCACCTAAACCTAACCTATGATAATCCTAGCTTGTATCTAGTATATTACAGTCTGGCTCATTTAGCTGGTCTATACTTTACTATGCAGTAAACTACAAACAAGAGAATGTTATGTATTTTTCTTTGTACTAAAGTACTAAATTGTTATACACCTGTACTAATTTAGTACTTTATTAGAAGTACCCTAACGTTACTAACCTGTAAGTTAGGGTTAGGGCTGGATTCTGGATCTTATTTGAATCCCATTAGATTAGGTGATATACACCTACCTAGGTAGGTAACGTAAGGATTTCTTGGAAGAATATACGAGATGTAAGGCCTAAATATTAAAAAAAAATCATCATCATCATTAACAGCCTGAAGACGTCCACTGCTGAACATAGGCCTCCCCCAGGGAGCGCCACTTAGAGCGGCTGCTCGCCTCCTGCATCCATCGGATCCCCGCGGCATTGACCAGGTCGTCGGTCCACCTAGTAGGCGGCCGGCCTACGCTGCGTCTTCCAGATCGTAGTCGCCACTCGAGAACATTTCTTCCCCATCGGTTGTCAGTTCTACGAGCGATGTGGCCTGCCCATTGCCATTTCAACTTGCTAATCCTAAGAGCTACATCGGTCACTTTAGTTCTCCTGCGGATCTCCTCATTTCGGATCTTATCTCGCAGGGAAACACCGAGCATTGCTCTCTCCATAGCTCGTTGCGCGACTTTGAGCTTAGTAATGAGACCAACAGTTAGAGACCACGTCTCAGTTCCATAAGTCATCACTGGCAACACATTGATTGAAAACTTTTGTTTTCAGGCTTTGTGGTATTTTGGACGAAAAAAAATATACGTTTCTAATTCCATTGTCCATTGTAAGAACCTACCATCCTACCAACTATTTTATTTTGATTCACGATAGGCATGAATCATTGGAAGACAGTTACAGTAAAAAAAAAAAATAGTACCTAACGGAGGTGCCTCTGGTCTGGATGGGGCAGGTCGACACTTTCTCTAATTGGCTACTTTTATTGATTCGCTAAGTACCTTCCTTAATTCGACACTTTCCTAATGGACACTACAAATTTGATACTTGGATATCTTGTTTATAAATACGTCGGTAATTTACCTTCTGTCCCACCATGATATTTTATTTTTCTGTATGGTATAAAGTAAGCAAAGTAACAAGTAACCGAAGCACAGATTACTAGAATATGTTGACCGAAGTAACAGACTCAGGGCACGAGTAGCGCGATGTCATCTCTGCAGACTGCAGAGTTCCAGCAGAGCCATGCCTGATGTAATTCTCTATCACTACCCTACGAGGTCGTGAATTATTAGTGAGACACGGTTCCCGCCCGCCGCGTGTATGTCGAATGTCGATTAATACGACGACTGGAGTCGAGAGCGGAGAGACGATAGATAGCATAATTTCGTGATTACCGTTATTCGATACGCGATATAGAAATTAACATACATGGAGTTCAATGGTGTTTATGTTAATTAAGTAAGTGATTAAGAGCGATGAGCCAAAGTTCAAACGAGATCGGCATTCGATCTTTTTAGAATTTTGCCCGTAACAAATAATCTCGGAGCCGTTCCGCCGTTCTTTTGAGACCACTATCGTCCGTGTAATAAATAATTATATTAAATTATTTGAAGCGTGTCGTGTCGTTTGTGTGAAAATTAATCAATTCAATTCAAATTCAGAATAAAAATTCATAATCATTGTTTGTTCCTAATATTCTTTACTTTTACTCATAATTATCAAGTTGCTATCCCAAAAAAAATCAAGGTCAACGGTATTAAGTTCATGTTAATTAGACGCGTAAAACAAAGTCACTTAAGTATAATTTTTCCAATATGAAGAGTATGAAGGTTTATGTACTTTTCAAAAACCTCATCAATGTTTAATAACAGAATGCTGGTCTATATTGGGCGCAAAGGCTAAGCATTGCCATACAACGGGGCAATGCCGCCAGCATTTTGGGTACGTTGCCCACTGGTAGTGGATTTTTAGATATTATATAGTTTTTTACTTTAGATTTAGATAAGTAGTTTATTTTAGTTTACGATTAATTTAGTTTTAGTCAATTTATCTACTATTTTAAGCTGTTTTATCGATTTTTATAACAGAAACTTAACATAACCAATTTCATATTAACTTGTTATAATTATTATCTGAAATAGGTGATTAAATAATTTCAACATATTTGTGGCGGCCGCGTGCGTTTCTTTCATCCGATTCCGTTCACGTTGACCCCGCGGTTATGCGTGTTGCGACAGCAAAAGTAAAAGGCAGATTGGTGCATGGCCGTTCAGGCCTGGGCCTGGTGTTATTAGTCACTAAGGAAAAACAGTATATTTATTTGCCGTAATCAGGCTAGCTTTTGGCCATTCACCACAGCTATGCCAATAATGCTAGACGATGACGTGACTGCCCCACATTTCATTAGGTCTTGGATTTCGATCTATCTAACTAAAAGGCGAGGCATATATCTTTTAATAATAATTATTGCAACATGTCATTAATTAATCGCTTGGCTGGTAAAGGTGATCATGTAGCAGAAATAATAATAAAAATATAATACACCAGTTATAGTTTACCTATTACTTATTTAGAAACAATAGAGCTTATGCTGTAACTTAAAAAGTTAAAACAGCTGGACTGACTAATCTGACATGAACTGTTTGTGGTTTTAGAAAGATAATGACGTTTTCACCAACTGAAGTTAATGGCCTCGTATAAAATCACGAGATTTATAATCACTAAATCATGATTTACGTCAAACTGTGCGTCAGCTGAAGCTCTATTTCACAAAAAGAGTACTGATTGGTAATCTCAACATCTATGACGAGCGCATACAATTCTAGCCGCTAGACGCATAACATTGTGTGTCATCAATTCTACAAGAAATTCAAGGCTAATATGTTAGCTACCTAACTATAACACATGATGAATCACTTACTTACCAATCAAAAGATACAATATTTTTCTAGCTATATGCAAAAACAACACCTACCTAAACGATAAACTCGATAGAAATCGTAAAACAAGAACCGTTTTTGCCAGTTAAATTATCTTGATAGAAGAAAGTTCTTCGCTTCGTTGTGTCAATGTCAATAAAAGATAGGCGAAACCGCAGAAACCACTTAAAACATCAAACTAAATCGATCCGAGTTTCAACCGTTTTTGATTCGCAGAAAACTTTGCTCAAATGCAGTGTTTAAAATCTTGAAACAAAGACGACCTTTTTCCGTAATCCGTTAGTGACTTTCTCCGACACCCCTCAGTTCCCACGAGGCCCCTCTGTGGTCTGAGGCGCTCGAAGGCTTGAAGTGCCGAAATCATCCTTGCCCGCAGGTTTCGAAACTAAATGATTCCGCGAAACCATTACATACTGACTCACGCAGGGTACGTCTGGAACAGGTCTTGGCTCCAGGAGCGTAGGCAGGGTGGGGCGTTTACCCACCTCTTAAATCTGATATAAGTAAAAAGAGTAAAAATGTTATTATCATTAAAATTATTATCATATTTAATAGTTTTATCATTCCGGTCACCGTGGCTCGCATGTCGGTAAATCAAGAGTAGTTTCTCTTATTGGTATAGTCGTTCATTACATTCTATCTATTAGGTTCCTTTTGTTTGACGAATAGTGTCTGGGCTATCATCCAACCCGATGGCCAAGTGCGGGTTGTTGAATAACGCATATCCTGCATTTGATTCTAGAAAATATCTGTTTCCTGACGATATTTTTGTCTACGACTGTAAGAGCCAGTGCAAATCCTTGCAGACAACTTGTGAAGTCAATGGTAGCAAGGTTCAAAACCAAGGTGCGCAGGATTCAAAGGTGCACGAGGTGTTGCTGGAATTGCTGGATCACACTAGCTCTTGTGCCACTTTGACCTCTATGTTTTGTACTGCTATAGTACAAAACATAGAGGTCAAAGTGGCCCTTCACTATACAAGCTGCGTGTTGGCTCAAAACCTAACTTAAACGCAAATACTGTAAAGTGGACTTGCCCCAAAGAGTATACTTGCTACGTCCAGTCTTGATCCATGCTTAGCTACCTACCTCGTTTACTTTTGACTCACCTCACACGGTGTGTTTTTGTGGTGTCTCATGTCTGGCGGAGCCGACCTGTTGGACTCGATTGAATCTTAAGATTGTTCGAAAAACGGCCTTTATCTGGTCTTTGTGCCTTGTTGTCTCATCCTAAACACTCAAAACGTCAATTATGTTACAAAATATAGACGTGTTTCGCTCGAATGTTTATTGATTAGGTGTTGGTGGTGTCCGTGATAAGGATAATAACATTATAAACTATGATCTCCCAAACCGAACACATATGAGTGAAGAGACCTTGAACAGAACTTGAAGCAAGTGCAATAAAGTTTTATACCCAGAGGTAGAGGACACAAAAACTTCGCATTTTAATAAAACCTAAATAAAGCTCGTCTAAAACGGCCATAGACGTGACTGTGACTGCACGGCAACGCAATTTCCGGAGATTTTTTCTATCTGCGCAAGCGCTGGCCAATTAAGTCGTTTTTAATTTGGGTACCGGAAAACTCAGTCATAGTGACGGTTAGACCGGTTGGACTAGAGTATATTTGCTGCGAAGGATATTTTTTACGTTCACAAGCAACAATTTGGCCTTCTTCTAGCGATTGTCTGTGAACATGTGAATTGAAAGTCACTGGTGTAGCAGGTGATATTTGCTAATCTTGCATTGGTAAATTAGTATCGATTGTTATCTGATATTGAACTTTACAGTTGGTATGCGATATATGTTTTAAATCGACAGTCGTGACGTCGATATGTGAACAAAGCGCATCACTATCAACTAGTGCTTGCGCAAAAACCATAGTTTGACTGTGGAGCGTGAACTGCGGCGATGTCAAGGTTGTGACTGCATGCTACAGTATCTGTGGCATGCAACGATACAACTTCCCCTCGTACGAAAATTGATAGTTTATTTCAACTGCTAATAGCTTTCCTTTCATGCTGCATTTTCTGAAACAAACTACATATTATGCATGAAATCATACTAATTTTAACACATCATTTTCCATACCTATTACCGATAAGTATAAGATCCGTTAAGCAGTCGTGGTTTTCCTGGGAACCGTCAAGCGGTGCGGAATGCGGCTGCAGCGACACATTTACCTCTCCCCCCCCCCCCCCCTCCCCCAAGTCACCAAGAGAGCCGAGAGCGCAGTGGTGGGTGGGTTACCGGTCTTGCGTGCCCTCGATGCGTTCGATTCCGCTTTGCGAAACTGCAAGCCCTTGATAAACCTAATGCACGCGGAAGATTAAAGTGTCAATTGCTCTACCGACTAATTTCAAATCAAAGAGTTGAGAGAGACTGCAGTTCTCTAATTGTTAGATAGGTGTTACTTGCTGTCTGTCTGTCTGGCCGTCTGTCACCAGGCTGTATCCAATGGCTGTATCTCATGAACGGTGATAGTTAGACAGTTGAAATTTTCACATATATGATGTATTTCTATTGCCGCTATAACAACAAATACTAAAAATAAAATAAATATTTAAGGGGGCACATGACTTTTTTTGCTCGTTTTTATAGAAAATGGTACGGAACCATTCGTGCGCGAGTCCGACTCGCACTTGGCCGGTTATTTAAATATGATTTCATGAAAAATTACTCTTTTCATTACAATTAATAATTTTGTTATTGTATACATTAACCGGTAAAACTCAGGCATTTCAATTATAATATAAAGTTACTTAACAAATAACTGTTTTAACGGAATTGAATAACTTTGCGAGCAATTCTCTTTCGCGACAATTTAATCGTTGTGAGACGTGATTCATAGTTTCATAACTCGTGAAACGTGAATGTGGGCGTTAGGAAGTATTTTCAAAGGATTGAGGCACTGCTGGCCAGGAAGCGCTTTACAAGGATCAACTTTGCTCTAAGATAAACTAGTTTTGGAAAATTTAGGCATGTGAAAATGTGTCAAAAATATCTCATAAAAATTAGGCCGTGTCAAATATAATCGCTGTTTCCTCGTGGACATACTAATTTTGTCCTACCAGTAGGACCACGAGGACATACATGTATTTGCATGTTTCTTTCATGGATCTCTTGGTGGAAGACAAGTCGGTAAAATAGATCCGAGAAATACATAATACATCCCATGACCTCTTTGATGAAAGTTGTATTGTAAATTGTAATGGCCAAGTCTAGACCTCCGTCAGTAGTGTTAGACTGACATTCACATACGAGTTTAAGTTTGATCTCAAACTTCGTTATGTCTTTGAGTCTAGACTCAGACTTCATGTCGACATTCACAGTCAAAATTAGCATAATGGGTACGAGTACTTACGTATAAGGTTAGCTGAGACGGGCTGAGCCACGAAATCGGTGACTTGAGCCCTGCACAGACACCGCCATCTTTGCCTTAGTGTTCTGTGGTCTAGTCTAGACAGTACATTAGATGTATGCTAGGTTTAACTTCAAACCTTCTCTAACCTATACCTGGCTGCCTAGAAATGAAATCCTGGCTGCACCCATTCTCTTAATTAATTCCACATTTTGACCCACTATTTCAGCATTGTATAGTGTTTGCGGCACTTAACAGGTATACAGTCGAAGACAACATTCCGCTGGCATTTAGATATCTATCCAATCCTATGAGGTATCTGCAGACCTTGAAGAATTTAGGTTATGTCACGTAATTACGTTGCACCTGATTTATTTCTAAACCTTTTGGTACTAGTGATTTCATTGGATTGGATTAGCTTTTATATTTATTCCGTATCGGAGTGCTCAAGTCGAGCATTCTTGGGATGTGAATCACAAAATGATCAATTTGATTGAAATGGACTGAGTATTGAATGAAAAATTATGTTCGAAAGCCACTTTATCAAAGGTCATTTCCAAAACGCCATATCATTGAACAGAAATGCGATATGCTATAATCTGGAGTGGTATTCAAATCAAATCGTTTATTTGCATAAAAACAAAACCCTTTTAAATATTTTATTGTGGTATATCTCCTGATTATTGTCACAGTTTGTGCAAACACGTGGTTCTTATTCACGACATTGGAACGTAGCTATAAATAGCAGAAAAGAACTTCATCGATTCAACAAAAATGTGAGGCTGAGTCATGCGCATGGGCAAAGGCTTTAACTTGGCGCCTTTGAATTATTATTGCTGTGGTGGGATTCAATACGACTCAAGGTTAATGCATTGGGAATGGGGGACTTTATGGTTCTTGGTTACTAACTGGGATAAAAAAAATCGAGTTTTGTTTCAAACTTCTGCTTATCCGTGTGTTGCCAATGATTCCAATACACGTTCGAAAGTCAAATAGGTAGTATAATATGAATTCGAATTTAATGCCAGAGGTATATGCGCAAAGTTTGAGGTAGGTATTAGGTACTCCTAAGTCACTTCATGTGTTTTTGACACATATTTTCGATAATCGAATCCGCAACACTTTCCCATCCCTAATTCATTGAGTCGAACGGATTGAAAACTTAAAATATTTAAAAGGGTTGGCTTTATTTGGTTATTATTAATATCGCAGATTGGACGCTTTCTTGAATTGAGCACATTCCTTACCTTACTGTTTCGATACTTCTAATTTTTTATACGAACCATTAAGCCACAAGTCATAAAATTTTTATTTTGATTAATATTTTAGCGGTTTTACAACGGTAGTGACCGCCATTATCTTGTAGCTAATCTACACGACAAATACTGTTCACTCCACTTTGTCATTCTAATCTGTCACTAGACACACATTAGAGTTGTACCTATTATAACGATTTAATCTCAGTCAATACGCTACCTACTGAAACAGTGATTTATGCATCAACGAGGCACTGCATAACGGGTAAAATATGTGTTAAGTTGTTAACTATTCCACTGATTTAACAGGCTCTATACCGGCTAAAATAGAATGCCGAGGTCGCCCAGTGCATGCAGTGGAGACGGGAACGTAACTGTGTGTGACACGAAAGACGAACCTTGGCCTATTGGGTGACGGTTGTGACGGTGACGGTAGACGACATTTTGTTATAAAATTTTAACGGGATTGCGTGAATTGCGTCGTTAATTCAATTAGACCGTTATTAATGTCAGTGTTATTTCGGACTCGCTTTTGACGCAAAAGCTATAACAATTTTAAGGTTGAAACCGTTCAGGCTTCGCGACAAACCATTTTACCTTCGGATTGTAAGTAATAAAATAAACCCAAAGACATATATTAAGGACAGGCCTAATGACTGGTTATAGGTCGCTTCAAAGTGGGAGCCAATTTCGCAGATTGGCATCCACTAGCGCTCAGTCTGTGATGGAAGTTAGAAGGCATCGGTCGAAAGTCACAAACATAATATGCCAAGTTGTATTGTGAAGGGTTGCACAATCTATACTCAAAAGTGCAGTAAAAAGAAAGACCCAAGTTTCTTACCGCAAGTAATTCAATATTTTTAATATTACACTCTGTTTTGTAACAAAATAATCGAATTTATATTTGGAATAATCATTGTAAACATTAACATTGACGGACATAATGGCAGCGATAGGCACCTAATTTTCTCAACTTGTCGTAGTTCACGCGAAATCTAATAGATGACGCTGACTTTTCCCACGCCATTTTGACAAAATAAAATGTTCCTTCGGGCATATCCTGATATATAAATCTATGAATAAACCTGTAACTTTTTCTGTGAATGTTAAATGAAGTATTTATGAGTGACAGCTAAAAAGTGAACAGCGCTCGCTTAGCGCTTATCGCTTACTTTTAATAATATATCTAGGTGTGGGTATGTCATTATTATTGAAACTATAATACTGTGTACGTAATACAAAAGGTGTGCCCACCGTGCCCACTAGTCAGCGCTGATATCTTAAATAGAATTTATCGTCTAACAACTGTGTTAAAGATAATAAACAGATACTAAATTAAGTATTAATTACTAATGCTAACGCAATGTAGACATTGCAGTAAACGTTGAACACCTTGGGAGTTAGTTTATGGCGCCGAGACGAGAAATAGGTTTATATTGCAGTTTACTTTTTATAGGTACGATTTACTATTATGAGGTATAATTACTAGTCTAATGAATGTTAAGTATGATTTAACCGTAGGTATTGGAAAAGAAGAACAATACAAAATGCAAAGCCTATGTAATATCTATAATTAAGTTGCCTAATCGATAAATTACAAAATAATTGTTTGTTATAATACGCCGTCCAAGTGGTACATCAAAGTAAAAAAAAAACGTGAAAATGTACACACTTCACATCTCTAGCATAGCACATTGAAGGCTAAAATAGGGATGTGCAACCGTCGACAATATTTGTGTATTTATATCGACTTTGAACTTATTGCTTTTTTAAATCGAACTTTTTAGAACAATGGAGATCTTTATCGATCTAACGAAATGTAATTCAAAACTAGCATTGTAGCAGGTGTATTACATCAGATTGTACTAATCTCAAGTAATTTTTAATTCTAAAAACCTTTCAATTTTGGAGAAAGGTTCTTAATGCTTTTTTTAAATTTCTTTTTATAATAACATCCTCATAGTAACTTCTCGTAAAATAATAGCTCTTGTGAATGTAAATCTGAAGTAAAAGCAAAGAAAACCGGCAATATAAATGATTATTTATTACAAGTTGGTATTGCGCTACATTACCTTGTTAGCTAACAATAACAATACATTTTATGTAATCCGTTGTTTATGGTATGACTAGTTCATTACGCCGTAGAGTTGTCTGTGGCGAAATTTACTATTACTGATTCCTGTTTTGAAATGATATCATGAACTAATTGACAGATGCCGATAAATTGTCTACAACTTGTGGTAATTGCAATATTGCAATGCAATTTGCAGGCAGAATTGTTGGTTATTGTGTCTTTATAAAATGTATGATTTATTATCGCTAAGTGCATAGAATTACTTATTCTAAGCGCTAAGTGTTAATAATTCGCGTGGTACGAACTCTCAACAAGACACATCCTCAAATAAGTATATGGCTGTACTAAGGAACTAAGTATAAGTATATGGAGTAACTGGAAGGATTCTCAAGTTTACAGAATTTGTTATTAATCACACAATCACTTATACATACACAATCAGATATTATTCAAAATTCAAAAGTAATGGTAACAGAACGAATAGAAAAACTGAATAATGATATCCAACCCAATTAAATGTTTCTTATCTCACCATTATCATTGTTACAACAACGACAGTTGTTACTAAAATGTTTTATTTACAAACATTAACATTAACCATTTATTTCGCAATATTGACCTTGGCAGGCAGTGTAACGAAAGGCAATCAAACAGAAGTTTATTACGTTGATGCTATTGTAATATTTGCATTCTGGGTTTGAAAGTTTGTACAGCTGGGCGTCTGGAGCTGTAACTGCGTCAAATAGACTAATGTACCTACAATTTTTGCAAGTTAATTCTCAAAATAAGGCCACTTAACGCAAAATGCTCTTGAATTAAATGAATGAGCGTCGTGAACTGAAAGGTAGACTTGATAAGAATTACAATATGTATTATGTCCCTAAAATCACGCTGAAGACGTTAAATTATCTATCTCCATATTCTCCATAATATTGTCCATTGTCCGCTGGTGAATAAGTATAATTTAATTATGTATATATTATGTTTAGTGTCCTTTTTTGCCACTCAATGTGTTTTTATAACAACTTAAAAAAAATAAAATAATAAAATTTTAATTTCTACGGTTTAGAATTGTACTGTGTAATCAAGGATATTATGGATACCTCCTTTGTAAAAGATTGTATAAGTGAATCAAATTTTGTAGGTCACCACGACATGGGCCTAGAGCCTGGTGTGGGACCGCTGTATATTTTGGAAAACATCTTTATAAAAAAAACACACGAGATATTGAGTTTTCATTTCTACAACGGAAGCTTTTACAAAAGCATATCTCGTTGCGTGCACGAAACAAGTTTGCTAAACATCCTGAGGACTTCTCAGGTCGAGTTTACGGATGAGCACAGACGCAGACTGCAAACTAGTCACACCTGTTGGCATGGCACCAGCGTTTGGGGTGTACATTCGCAGACCGTAGATTAGTGCCGTTCACCTCGGTTAGGTACTTTCTTCTATGACTAAGGCTACCTACTGCAGCAAGGCCATTGCGAAATTTAAACTGTGAATTATACAGCAGCATTGTTCATTTAGTTTAGTAGCTATCTCTTTACCTTGGTGAAGATCAAAATATGTACATGATTGGTATTCTTTTTGTCATCATTTTTAATCAAATTATCGGCGAGATGATTTAGTAAACTCGTATGTATTGCTATAATAAAAATTTACTCATACAAACGTTTAATCCGATAGTGGTCGTCTCTCAAAACGTCAATTTTCTTATAAGTTATAACCAATGGTGTCTAAGCAGCCAAGTGTTGAATGAATTGCAGAGCTCTTTGTTCGAGGCATCGAGGATCGCAGTTAAACATAGAGTATTCACCTCGTCTATTTTAGTTGCGGGCGTGGGTGACAGGGTGCGTCGTGCTCTAGGGGTTACATGACCTCGCGCATTTGCCGTCACTATATAGGGTCAAGGATATAGCAAATTGGGAAGTAAACACTTCATTTTCTATCTCAGGGGCCAGTTCGCGCCACGCATTGGGTTCGATCAATCACATTTACTTATTATTGAAATCGAATCTGCGAACTTGTTTTATGAGATTTCGTTGAATGAAAAAGTACCGGTGCTGAACATTGTTATCAAAAAAATTTGGAATTTAATGCTTTTGTTATTGAAACAACGTGCACCTGTATCCGAGTTACAGTATTATTAATTGTCAATGCATGACACTAACGATTACGTCACGCTGATAGTGCTGTGACCTTAAGATAATTATCGGTCGACGCCTCGTCTCACGCAGTATCTTATCGATAACTAGAATAGCAGCGCAAGGACATCGTTGGTGATATTTTTAATGTACATTGATGTATAATGTACTGCGTTACCAATGGTAGCCTACCATCAATGTAGACAAAGACAATATGATGCAGTTATTATTGTGTATTAGTAACTGTGTAACTTGTGCAAGTCAAATTAGATAAAAGTATTGGGCTGTGTGTGTGTGTGTGTGTGTGTGTGTGTGTGTGTGTGTGTGTGTGTGTGGATGTGTGTGTGTGCAAGTTTGGTAACTTGTTTTGTTAATCTGTCATTTTCCTCCAACTTGCGAGATTCGAGATTTTTGTGGGTACTTAAGTCAATAGAGTTAATTACTGATAGTAGTCAATTATATAAATACAGTAGTAATTAAAATCTTCTAATAGTATAGTACATATACTGTGTAATAGTATAATAAACTGTGTGAGGTAATAAAATAATGGTTTTACTTATAAAAAATCAGTTCAAAGAAAAACTCTAAAAATAACATCACTAATTTTCAACAAATTAATATAGAAGCTCCATTTCAATAATTCAAGTAAACCCGTTCTTTATCTATTGCGGCGGGCGTGTAGGTACATAGGGCATGAACACTCTCGCACACAATTTTCGCATTTATAATATGAGTGTGATTATGATCGTAAAAAAATATGTTGCATAGGACATGTGGAAAATCTCCACATTCCGTTCCATAAATAAAAAGTAGACAAAGCAACAAGTTCGTCTGGCGTATCGTACAAATGACCGCTCGGCCTTGTCTAGGCCGCGGTGACGCCATCCATACAAGCGGTCGGATGAACTCCTTTTATTAGGACTCGAATTCTAAACCTGTCTTGCTTGCTCACTTTGTTATGGTACGGTATAGAAAGAGATGAAATGAGTTTGATATATTCGAATCAATTATAAAACTAGCACCGAGCGTCACTATACATTACATTACATGTTTATGTAAAGCTTTATTGAGCTTAGCCGTTTTAGTGTTCGTTCATTGTGGTGATATTTTTTTAAACTTTGAAGTAATACAATACACAACAGGCTTTTTTTTTTCAGAAAAATGTAAACTGGGTTTTAATTTTATAAGTGGAAGGAAATCAAGTCAATTCATTGATGAATATTAATTTAATTCTGTGGGTTCGACCGACGCGATGCCAAACTAAGTATTAAGTATTGGAGAACTTCAAACATAAGTGATTAAAATGCAAGGCATTCTGTACATACTCGTACTTTAGATTACTTTTTATATAGATAAATTATTATAGCAGTTTGCCTAATTTTAAAGGCTTCAGTTAACAGTATTAAAAATGCTAAAAATATATCCGTCTTTTTCATTGCCGTCTATTTGATAAGGACAGCAACAGTTTTAGGAGCTTTACATCTGTCAACTAAAGCCTTAAAATTGGCCCCATTAGCTCCCAATCCTAATGGTATGCATTTCAATGACGCACGCAGCAAATTACCAACATTTTGCGTTGTGTAATTGGCCACTAGTTTTGTTGCTAAGGCGACTGCATAGCCGTGCGAGCTGTCCTCCCGTCTGACAGCGTTCACTGACTTCTGGGGGTGAAGGGGGTTATTGGACTTATTGGTTGCTAATTGATCTGCCAGACATAGACGTCTGTCTGATCTTACCTTCATGATAATGATGCCCACAAGGGGTCTTATTGATACTCGTGACGTGTTCTTTGAACCTTTGTGTTCATATTGATGGTTTGTAAGCTTACAAACTTAGTGAATAATTAAAGTTATAAGCTATTTAAACTCATCTCTTATTGGGTATCGCCTCGATTTGGTCGTATTGGGAGCGGCGAACCAGTCCTGCGCGAAAGGCGAAATGCTCACGGCTACAACCGGCTCCGTGAAGGCCGATCGGAGGCCCCCTCCCTCCACTCCACTCCCGGTCGTGCTGGTGACTGTGCCTTATCGATACATGACTTTGAATAATCTCAATGCCGATGCTGTCGTCATCGAGTTTAGTATAGCATTCATTCTTTTTTCATAATATTGCAACATTAACAAACGAGTATGCTTATTAATCAAAATATTTGTCTCTCAATCAAACAAAAGATACACGGAAGTCTTAACAATATAACAGAATAGGTATTTATGAATATACTTAGAAGTCATGAATAGTCTGACGCGGTACGTTATCGCGTGTGCGACCGAGCTTCGCCCTCTCGTACACGATGCCAATGACATGAGGGTCGGAGTCGGAGTATCGATAAATAATATCGCGCATATCGCAGCACTGGTCGTTCGGGGCACGCAAGGCCGCGCGGCGCGACGCGACGGACAGTCCGCGTGTAGTCGTGTACACAACACAAACACATGCGGATACAAAATTACACTCGTTCTGTTTTCAAAGTTTTAAACTGGCTGGAATTAAACATTCGACCTCTTTTGTTCATTCAGTCAGTATTTTTATTTAGTTTTTTATTATTTTAAGTTTGTGTTGTGGTCTTTTTGGGGTGGGTAGGTACGTAGTATGTACCAGTACGTGAAAAAATATATGGCATTCAGTTATTCACAACATAATTAAGATAATAACTAATTATTTTAAAATTAATATAATAATGTAATAACTATTATATTTCCTATTGTTACAGATTACCGAAAATAATGGTGTTATCATTAAGCCGTAACGTTCCAATGACTTCGGCTTCAATGCTAATAACAAGAAGTAGTACCCATGGTCTTTCTCAAAGGCTTACCAGCACTACAGCAAGACTGAACACACAAGCCTTAGAAGTGAGCAGTGACACAAGATAAAATAATTTTTATATTAACTTTATTAAAAAAAGAATGCGGAAAAAACTTTAAAACTTTTGGAACTATTTTTGCATATTTACGCGCGTGCTTTTCTGAATTAAAATTTTGTGGTGCTATAGTGAGGTGACAGAGTCGATAAGGAGGTTTCGATAATATCAATACACATGTATGTATGAATAAGCCGATTGGTGGATTTTGGTGATGGTGTGATGTGGTGACGATGAATGCTGCTATGTCCAGCGAAGGAGATGCGGTGAAGGTGGAAGGCGGACACGTCTCAGTGACCACCATCAGCATGTCAGGGTGTCCGGAGACCAGTAATGGTGAGTATGAAGTACTGTTTATTTTCCCGTGGGTTTACAAGTTTCTCAATTTCCCGTACAAATTACCAATCCTCCTGGATAAAGGTATCTTATTTTGATCTGTATACCTACTGTAAGTAAAATCCTGATCGGTTTGGCCTTCGCAACTTGTGACATGAACAACAAACAACAGACATCGCGTTTTTTTTTACGATGTATGCCTGCCTATGTATAGGTAGTGAAGGGATTTGAATAAACTGCAAACATATGTACTTAAATACTTACTTAGTTTACAAAAATCTTTAAACCTGATGTACTTAGATGATCTGGGTTTTTTTTATGCTTAAGGCGCTGAATGCTCCCAAATCGACTATTTTGAACGTGATTATCTCAAAACGTATACCATTTACAGGATTGAAAAAATGCACGTTAATGCTGGTCATATCTTTTTTCAATTTGCTGAAACCGAAACACGTTTACGAAAAGTTAACTCGATAAAAAAAAAACGGGAAGTGACCTCTAAAAAATCATTCAAACGTCCTAAAATGTTACATTATAATAAGACACCCCATTGAAATAAATCATAGTGATAAGCTATGTTTCTGCATCCGTCTCTATGCTTATTTTTTTATAACAATAAGCATTTATTTTATAACTAATTATTTGTACCGAAAAATGGAAAAGTCGAAGTGCAACGCAACGTAATCGCCATATTTTTGCTATACATAAAGCGACCCTATAAGGTACAAAATAAGTTTCAAGTTTGTGTGCTGTAATAAACGTAACCTTAATTGGGCATACGTTTGACAACAACTCACCTGATGGTAAGCGAAAAAGCTGTCCAAAGTGCACGTTTGTCCAATTTTTTTTTTGGAAATAAACACATAATAGAAAAGCATTTCACAACTAAAATATTTAGATAACCATACGAATTCTAGCTCTGTGTGATAAACTTAGGTTTGTATAATGATTACGAAATTGCGGTTTTCTTAGGATTTTTCCTCTCATAAAATCTATAAAGTCAATCGACGTTTCATGTAAATTAAAAGCTATGAAATTAGCATATCTACTTGTTTGCGTATAAAAAGATGTTTCTAGTTTGTAGCTTGTATATTGTAGAGGCGCTTAAAATAAAATAATTAAACGTAAGTTAATACAACTGTTATGGGGTGGCCGTGTCATCATCAATAGCTATTCTTTATATTAGCACAGCATAGGTACCTATTTATTTTTAATTTAGCTAAGGTACGTAACATAATAACTAGTCTAGGGTACGCTTAAATTAAATGTCGATAAAAAATGAATCAAAGTTTAAAAATAAAACATCACTATCGATTGCCATAGAACATCGCCATAAAGTTAAAAAATACAAAGACTTCTTACTCTTAGGCCGACTTGCGCGTTCACTCTAACCTCGTGTTACCTGAATAAATGCCTAACTCGGATTATTTCTGTATTTTATCTTGCACGTTAGAAAATTGACCACTTATCCCGTTATATATTTAACCCGGGGGTAATTTGACATGTTGATCCTTAAGCGGCTTTCACATACTTGGCAAACAGCGAACATCGAATAGCAAACACGAACTTGAGGATGGGTGTATGTATTTTTATTTTGGTGTTTGCCTGTTTGCAAACACACATGTATCACTGGCAAACACCATTGATCGGTATCAGTGTCGGAATTGTGCATAGTTCTAAGGATTTGACAAATACGTTTGTCGAACGACAAAGCTGTTTGTGATGTATCCAAACGTTTGACAGTAGTACGCGCGTAGGGTTGCTAACCATACATTAATATATAGAACTGCACTATATTTCAAGGCTGTGTGCTAAACGCTGTGCGCAACTAGTAGGTTCTATATATCTCTTCGAATACTGCCCGCGAATAATTGAGATTATTCGCTGCGGCTTAAATAAAAGAGGTAATCAGTATCCTATGTGTTCCAGTATACAGCATAAAATATAAGCTATAGCTAGCATGCTACTCCTTCGATCGCATCGTCACTTTCAAGTTGCCTGTTGCCAAGTTTCAACATGCGGTCAGTAGCTATGCCAATATAACCTTCTTCATTTAGGGCCTCACTTATAAACGCCGCTTAAAGTTAGCCATTGCTTAAAACCTTCTGTCAACTTTTGACTGATTTGAAATGTCACGCGGGAAAACACTGACTATCTTTAAGCGGCATTTATAAGTAAGGCCCTTAAAGTAATGTCGTTCCTGCTTTCTATTCCCGCCATATTCACACGAAGGAAATTCCGATATGAATTTAAAATCGCGGAGAACAAAGAAACAGATAGTAACAAATATCCCTTTTGATTTTACTTAATGCATATTTTATGATACTTTTAATTTAAAAAAAGACATTAGATAGTGTTTATAAAAATGAATATTTGATAAATAATATATTTGTTTATCTTTTGTTTTTTATTATATTAAAAAGATGCTATATATTTCTCCGAAAAAAAATGTTGGCAGCCCTAACACGCTCGTCGCCTGCCATTTTTGCCCATCCATACCTAGCACTTTTGACTATCCTGTGGATGCAGTGTATGTGTTGAGTAATTTGTGGTCGGTGTTTGGGGTACTAGGTGTTTGTGGCAAACATCAAACATGTAGAGGCGGCTTTAGGTATGTACGTTTTATAAGTTTTAAATTGACACTGGCTGAAAATGTTCTATTGATACCTCTCCAAGAAGTTCTATAATAGTACTTATATTACATACTAACTGAAACAAGCACTTCGAACAGAAACGATAAGTTTTTCGAGAAGTTTTTTTTTTGTCTCGAGTTGTGAATGAGTTTAAAATAAAGTAGTAGGCCCGCAGTTTCATCTCTTCAATCACATAAGAACCGTGTGTAGCATAGGATGCTTAAACAGCATGTGCTATGAATACAAACAACAAAGGTACATTACATACATAGACTGCTAAAGGCATGCCTAGCTCTTCCTCCGGTAGGTGGTATATTCCCAGTTGCCCCCACATGGATCGCCCCCAGTTCGGTACATTGCATGCTACAGCTTCTAATTTTACTAAATCTGATAAAATTTAGTTGATTAATTTACGAAGTAACGGTATTATGCTATCCCATAGAAAGTATGATTTCTGTGCGATTGACTACTGTATTATTTTTTAGTACAGTTTTAGTAAAAGTAAGTAGGTAAGTCAATTTTACCTAATTTCATTATTTTACATTCATCGAGAATTTACAAAGTTGAGTTTATTATGCATGTAGAATCTGGTTGGTGCTCGTGAAAATGAAACGATGGGGGGCTTGAGGCAGCAAAGTCTTCTATATTTTCCGACAAAACTATTTTTAATTATTAACACCGCAGAAAAAAACTCTCACGTCTTCCATTCACATCTTGCATGTCTCTCTTTCTTCCTTCGTTCATAAACTCTCACACCTTTTTTACATTTAGATTGTCCGTTCATAAACTTTATCAGATTTTTCCTACATGTATTCCCATGAAAACAGGTTAACTACCTCCGATAATAAGGCATAAGAAAAAGACAGACTACTCCATGGGTACACAACGTACTATCTTCCTCAGACCACGTCTCTCTCCAAACACGATAGTCTAATGTCAATTTTACGGCATTAAAATTAAAGTTTAGTTTTGTATAATTTACGATGCTATGAGCTTATTCCAGTTAGTATAGAATATGTATACCTTGTACCTTTCAACTTCAAATACATAAGTCAGGTGTAATTTTGTTTTACTCTGTGCATTGAGCCGGAGGTTTACCAACTTAAAGCCCGTCACACACGTAGCTATAATATATATTAATATATTTATAGCTAGACATATTACCTTATGCTTTCTATACAAATTCTCGAGGGACCGCACAAGCAGCTATAATATATATTTTTGTGACCAACCTATACCGTAATATATATTATGGTATATTTTTATATTATTGTATATTAATATATATTATGGTATAGCGAGACATATTTTTAATGTACAGCATGTTTCAACATATCCGACGCGCTCCTCAGACGCTTCTCCCCTCTTACCATTCCTGCCGCTTTGCCTGGGGGTCTAGCAAAGATCCCAAATGCTAACGCTATCTCCAAAAATGTATTGAAATGACATTAATCGCTTACTTTTCCACAAAAGTAAGCGATTTCCGAAATGTCATTCCAGTACATTTTGGAGTTAGCCCGAAGCTTTTGGGATCCCGAACGATCCCAAAAGCAAAATTTGGCGATAGCGTTAGCGTTTGGAATCTTAGCTAGACCCCCTGGGCCGCCTCCGCCCGACCAGTGTGGTCAATTTAGGCGATATATCGCCATTTAGTCTACTCGGGACTAGGCATCGGCGATGTAAAAATCTGATTGGCGACTGGTCACTTTTTATACTACCTCAGGTACAAGTCATTTAAATTAGCCAAATTATAAATAAACTACTTTTCATAAAAACTATATCCACCTTATTAGGAGTGTGTGATATTAATCGGAATGGTCGTCTGAAGAACCATCAAGTAAATCCAATAACAATGCACTTCTTGTTGAATTCATAATTACCTACTGTGTTTTGAAATCAACCTTTATTACAAAACACGTGTAAACGCTAGGCCGACCATCAATGAAATGAAGGAAAATATATATATTATAGCATCGTCTCCGTGTGTGGTAGCTTGCTATAATATATATTATAGTACGGTATATTAATATATATTATTGCTACGTGTGTGACGGGCTTAACCCCTGTCAATATTCCGAACGTGCAAGAGAAAATGTCTGGATATTTCTGTTTACCAACTTAACTCGAATTACTAGCTCTGGGTTAGGTATTCAGTTATAATTTTAAACCGAGAACGTGCAAGAGGGCCTTAGTACTTTATACCTCTTTGTGTAAATAAGGCGAGTTGTGTGACTATTGCCACATGTGTAATATAAATATACTACTTATACATATGCTATCGCATACTGCTTGCAGTTTATCTTAAAACTATTCCAATAATTACGTTTATTTGTTAATTCAATAAATAGAACGTAAACAACATCCCTCTGGCATTGAGATACGGATGCAGACGTATTAATATAATCGTATCTAATAAAAGTAGCGATAATGAACAGGCCATTGAACTTTATGTTGGTTTGTTTGTTTGTTTAGTTAGACGCTTCAAAGTGAGCGCTTCACAAAGGTCGACCTTGCGGGGAAACAATTTGTGTAAGTACAGTACTTACGCATTATCCGCAGTGTATTTCGTAACAGTAGAATTATTGTTTGTGAACCCGTGAACTGTGAACTTGTTTCTATGGCTGGCGTGAGTACATAATACTTTTATTGCTCTACGACCCGTTTTGGGTACAAATCTCAAGACTTGTAGTCTTGACTTAGCTGTGATAGCAATGTACTTAACGTGATACTTTAGTCTTGCTGCTACAAAAGCCTTAACAATTTCTATGCTGTCAAAAATAAAGAGGTATAGGAAGTAGGTTTGTATTTTTAGGTCAAAAACGACTATTCCTTGAGTAGTTAGTAGGTACATGTGATAACATAAAAAACCTTCTATGTATCACACGGTACACCACCCATTTTAAGTTTGTTTGCATCTGTACTAGTACTAGTCCCAACCCCATCGCGTGCAGAGCCACGGTCGATATTAACTGTACTATTATTTATTCTGTGACGATAGATACTGTACTTAGCTTAAAATGTTAAAATACTAGGACGTAGGTACTGGTTTCTAACAAAGCCGCGCGACCTTATCACGGTTAAGGACAGTCAACGCTCCCGGCAGTCGCGACGGGTCACTCGTGTTCATTGCCTCTGCCTACAAAAGCCACTGATACAACAGTGACTTTTATAGGAATGGTCTTGTTTGATTTGTTTTAACTAAAATATATTCGAACCCACTTATTTTCTGATTTCGGAAGTCGGCAAGTAACGGCGGCCGGCAGGTAGCGGCTCTTGCGTGCTCTTAACCGTATAGGATTCTTATTTTCATTTCTCTTTTTCTAATTAGCTTGATTAGATACACCATTTCAAGAATTTTATTCATGTTTCCAAAGCTAGTATACTCCTAGTGTGATACTTATTAGAAAAATTAATAATTAAGTAAAATAGAGATCCTATTTAGTATAATTATGTTTACCTACATAATTATTGTTTGTCATCTTATCATGTTAGTTTTATCAAACACATAAGTTTTTTGTGTCAATGCAAACCTAGGCTGCTCCGTCTCAGCAGCGTTTCACCCCGAAGTTTTCATAACCAAGAAAGCTATTTTATTCAACTAACATGTCACATAACTATTTCTGAATGCTGTTTATCCTTAATTTCAGGTCAGTTCTCGTACAGCTCGAGCGGAGTCCGCATCAGCGTGTCTTCAGAGCCACATGATGAGGACTCGACTGACGCAGAGATTTCCAAGATCGATTTCACGCAGCATCAGTACGAAGTTAGTATCATCATGAGAAACTAGAACAACATAAAAGTCTGAGTATCCAGACCACATCAGTGTAAGCTTCAGTGATATCAATGTAATGATCGCTTTGAAGTTAGGCTGTTCTCCGACAAGGCAAAGGTGCATATACATAGGTACCTACTGATCAGCTATTGTCAGTTGTCACTAACGTCAGTTTGTTGTCGAGTGGTTTTTGTTGACTGCTGAGTGCTGTACCTACAGTCGTATGAATTACATTAGGTACAGTTAGTTGAAAAATGCTACTGCGTTGTTGTTGTTTAGGTTCTTATTAGACGAGACAAGTACTCTTTAGTTCCCTGATAGTATCACAGCATATAATCTTCCCTTATAAAAAGTATACTGAGTTAACACTGAATGTACCGCTACTACTCTTGGTACCTAATTCACAGTTTCTGTCAAACCTTTCATTACTGTACACCGTCTTCCAGGTCAACATGCGGAATAATAAGAAACGCTCATACAGCGGCGCCCAGTACGAGACGCAGTCGAACGACCGCGAGCGACCGATGTCGTGGGAAGGGGAGCTGTCCGACTCTGAAATGGTTATCGACACCAGCGTTAATAATGGTAAGTCCATTCCTGTTGTTGGTTTGATAGAACTTGTTCTCCTAATAGTTCTGCTTATTTATTCATTCCCGCAAAATTACTCTATTTCATACCGCCAGAGTAATACGCCTGCTTCTGTAAGCAGGCGTATTACTAGTAAAGAAAGAATGGCATTTTATTTAATTCAACACTTTATAAACAATAAGTACTACAATACACAGATTATGAAGAAAATACAGACTTGATCCTAAAGTAGAGCCTTGTGGAACCCCACCGAATAATCCAACTATGACTGTAATAAAAATGTAGGCGCTTTGATTGCTAATAGACATCTCTGATAGATTCCGTTGTGACGCCAAATAAGTAGCATTGGGTAAATGAAATCTGATGAATAGTGAGTTCTAAGCACAATCACCCCGCCAAAAGCAAGCCCCTTTACCAATTTCACGCACATGCTTTTTCAGATGAAAACAGCAACTCCCTAGACCTACAGTCGTCCCGAGACTCCATCGACACCCTTCGCAATGTGACTATAAAGACAGAACCGCTCAAAAACGAAGTTTTCCAGAGCTTGGATGACCAGAGGGTACTGGATCTGAAGTATACGGCCCCTTTGCAGTCCCATCAAAGAAGTCTTAGTATGAACAGGGTAAGTGTCAATTTAAGCAGCAGTTGGTTTGAGTTTTACTTAGGTATTGACATTGATATAAAAGCCACGGTTCAAGATACACAAAATAATTAGGGTCGTAGTGACAAGTGACACAAATTGGACTTTAGGGTAACAAGCTTGTAGCGGTGTGAACTGAACTACACTTTATTGCGTTTCAGTGAGAGTCGCTATTTGTTTATGGTGACTTCGTAGACTGAAGCCTCTGTACTTATATTATTAAGTTGTTAGGATATAAACCTGATAACTGCTATCGCAGTATAATGTCAACATTCGCTTCGTATTCCAGATACCAGTACTTACAGACACCGCATCACTCTCTCTCCTCCGAAGACCATCGTCACCGACAAGCAGCGCCAAATCCTTGGCTCTCTCCGACCAGGGATCAGCTTCGATCATGGCGCAGACATCCATCGGGGAGGTCCAGAACTTGACCATTAAGAAGGAGACTTTATCAGGTATGTTCCTGACCATTTTATTTGACTCTTCCTCATCATCATCATCAATAGCTGAAGACGTTTCATCAGATCGTTGGTCCACCTAGTGGGGGGTCTACCTACGCTGTGCCTTCCGGTTCGTGGTCGCTACTTGAGAACCTTTCTTCCCCATCGGTTGCCAGTTCTGCGAGGCCTGTCCATTGCCATTTCAACTTGCTAATTTTTAGTGACGAATACTTTGCTGGTGACTTATTATTGGAGATAATACAAAAAGGCACGTTTCTCGTCTTTATATGATTTATTTTCCACTTGTGCACGTATACGAACTCGACCCATCCCATTTTCGCATTGTCTAGATTACAATTATGTGCAAGATAAACCGAAGAACTGGGTTAGTTATCTTGTTAGCTAACGCGCATGACACTTGAAATTACACAGGGTTTCGCAAATAATACTGATCCTCAGCTCAAAATACTTACGTTTCCGCCAACACTCTTCATCATCACCATCTTCATTAACAGCCTGAATGAGGAGTCCATTGCTGAACATAGGCCTCCCCCAGGGAGCGCCACTTTGAGCCGCTGCCCACCGCCTGCGTCCATCAACTGCCCGCGGTTTTTACCAGACCAAAACTTTTGATATTGTGTATTTCAGAGTTAAAATGCGAGCCGTCAGTGGGCATGGAAAAGCTGCTGGGTGCACTCCACGGTTCACCATTACTCGGCCGGCTGCCGCGCGTCCAGTCTAGCGCCAGCACTGACTCGGCTGTGCATTCCATGTACACACACAGGTACACACAATCAAAATAACACACAATATTCCTTCCTTTTAAAAAATAAAAGTATTTTATTATTTTTAATTTAATATTGTAATTTGTGTTACTTATAGAGGTCAGTGCCTGTAATGAATTTATAAATTTGTGCCTATTTTTCGAAATTAAGTTGGGTGAATTGTTTTTTCTGCGCTGGCAACATTACTGGCGCGTGAGTGGATCTAGACACATGGGTCAGACCGTTTAGTAATAAAAACAAGTTGCGATCTTTAGTCTTTTTTTAGGGTTCTGTACCCAAAGGGTAAAACGGACTCTATTACTAAGGCTCCGCTGTCAGTCTGTCTGCCTTTCCGTCCGTCTGTCACCAGGATGTATCTCATAAACCGTGATAGTTAGACAGTTGAAATTTTCACAGATCATCATCTGTTATTTGTATTGTGTTTCTGTTACCGCTTTAACAACAAATATACTAAATAACAGAATAAAATAAATATTTAAGGGGGCTCCCATAAAACAAACATGACTATTTTGCTCGTTTTTATAGATTATGGTACGGAACCCTTCGTGCGCGAGTCCAATTCGCACTTGCCAAATAATATGTATTGAAGAATAAATAACAAACGGAATTTAAAAAAAATGTTTCATTTAATTAGTACCGGACCGGCTGAACCGATTTGGATAAGGAAACATTTTAGTTCCCTACAATGTGTTTTATACCTTATTCCAATCATATTAAAGTTCTAATTTGCATACTAAAAGTTCTCTCTTTGTCTTCCAGTGTATACAGCAGTCCGTCGGCCAGTCCACGCGCCTCCCGCCACTTCACGCCGTCTCTTTCACGCAATAACAGCGACGCTTCACACAGTTCGTGCTACTCTTACAGCTCAGAATTCTCGCCCACACATTCTCCAGTTCAGGTGAGATGAACTTGATTGAAGGATTTCTAGGTTAATAAGCACAGAACACTAGAAAAATGACATATGGGACTGAAACGTGGTCTTTTACTGTTGGCCTCGTTAGCAAGCTCAAGTCGCGCAACGAGCTATGGAGAGAGCTCTACTCGGTGTTTCCCTGCGAGATAAGATCCGGAATGAGGAAATCCACAGGACTAAAGAGACCGAATAGCCCTTAAAGTTAGCAAGTTAAAATAGCATTGGGCAGGCCACATCGCTCGCAAATTTGACAACCGATGGGGAAGAAAGGTACTCGAGTGGCGACCACGAACTGGAAGTGCCGCGTAGGCCCACTAGGTGGACCGACGATCTGGTGAAAACCGCGGGGAGCCGATGGATGCAGGAGGTGGAGATAAAGTTTCTGGAGTCACCTGTACCTTTCTCGCGAAACCGAGCGCCTCCACAGTTACTATGAAAAATCCACTTGTGACGTCACATGCCAAAGAGATTGTATGTAAACCTGCCACAGCTTAGTAATGAGGTACTATGAACGACCCAGCTCTGACGTCACTGGTCGTTTGAGCCCTCTTTCTATTCCGGTTTTCAAAATCCTTGTAACTTGGTTATTTTTTGAGATATTTAATTTTTGTTTTCACGAATGTTTGATCTTTTGAGAAATTTTAATAATTTATGCAATAAAGAATGAGTGATGATGCCTATTCAGGGCGGTTATTCTCTATGGAAACACAGATTTCACACAATACGAAACCACGTCGTTATCGTGTCTTGTTCAAATCGTGTCACAGCGTTAGAAATACCTTCACTTTACATTAAAGTTATCTTTATTTTGAATAAAATATATTGACATAAGTGGTCATATCTTTTGATGTGTTGATGTTTCGGAACGCGTCTCGGTAAAACATATGACTTTTGACAGTTCAAATCGCGCCAATTCCAAATTCATTTCGCGTGGTTTTGTTTTCGTTTCATAGAGAATAGACTTTTGCAGATTTCTTATCTAAGACAAGGAATTCGCGTGGTTTCGAAGTTAGGAATCGATACGGAATAAAGGCGTTAATCTCGTTCTGTGATATCGCAACAGTCCCGTCACGGCCCCGTGCCGTACCGCGAGGCGGGCGGCGCGCTGACGTCCCCCGGACACGAGGAGGACGCGGAGGACGACCGCCTCCATCACCACCAGGGGATCAGCAGGCAGCAGCTTATCAACAGGTCAAATATTTTACAAAACGAATACTTACTTGGCTTCTATACCCGTTTTCACGGGCAATATCCTTTATTACTCAAGCTAACTACTACAATAATAAAAACTAAACTAAACCTATACTAGCTACCATAGACATATATATTAAGGACAGGCCTAATGACAGGTTAAAACGTCGCTTCAAAGTGGGAGCTAATTTCACAGGTTGGCATCCACTAGCGCTCAGTCTGTGATGGAAGTTAGAAGGCATCGGTCGAATGTATTGTGAAGGGTTGCACAATCTATACTCAAAAGTGCAGTAAAAAGAAAGACTAACCCCCATATTCTAAGTCGTTACCACGAGATTACTCCACTCGACTCAACCTCGAATTAACCTCATTATTGTGTTTTGGTATTTTTAAATGACAATAATAATCAACTTGACATTTCTGCGTAAATTTTTCTCAAACGAGGGAAGCGAAGCAACTGTCAACTCAAGTTACGTCGCGATGTACCTTGAGTTTCCCTCAAAGTTAAGTGGAAGTTAAGTGAAGGATTTTTGGTGAAATGTTTTAGAATACGGGGGTTAGTTTCTTACCTCAAGTAATTCAATATTTTCAATATTACACTCTGTTTTGTAACAAAATAATCGAATTTATATTTGGAATAATCATTGTAAACATAAACATTGACGGACATAATGGCAGCGATAGGCACCTAATTTTCTCAACTTGTCGTAGTTCACGCGAAATCTAATAGATGGCGCTGACTTTTCCCACGCCATTTTAATAAAATAAAATGTTCCTTCGGGCATATCCTGATATATAAATCTATCTAGCTACATTAATAATAAAGCCTTTAATTTCCATATCTAAATTTACATTTCAAATGCTGTTAGTATTATTAGTAGTTTAATCTATATTATCATTAATTGTTAGTGAAGTTAGTTATCTTCATCGATATGGACCCCTCTTTGGGTGAAGGCCTCCTTCAACTTCTTCCATGCCTCTCTATCTTTGCCCAGGATAAGCCAATCTTTTCCTGCATTTTCTATAATCATCAGCCCACCGTTTATTCGGCCTGCCAACCTTTCTTTATCCTAATGGTTCCTTCCAAGATGTTCCTAGCTACATTACAAAGAACATATTAAATGGGCTGTATATATGATAGCCGCAATGGCCTATAGACAGTCTAGAGGTTCCAGCCCTCTGCCGGTATGTTGCGTTTTAATTAAATGAATAAATCCCTTTGCACTTACAAACTTTACATTATCTTAATGTAATCCATAGATTCCTGAATTAGTATTTAAACCGAATTTCAGGAAACAGTGGCTTCCTAATAGTTTAAGTATTATTTTAGACATTGTAGGTATATTAGTTAGCCATTATGTAGATGTTTAGTTAGCAATATGTAGCTTTAGTTAGCCGTTTATTTAGGTAAACAGCTAGCTGTTTTTGTCAACGAAATAGCTCTTTAGTAGCCGAATGCTGCTTTTTAGTTAGTGATATGTAACTCGTTAGTTAGCCATAGTAGTCAATCAGGTATTTCTTCATCTTTTAGCCATGTAGTTCTTTAGATAAGTAGCCCTCCAGTTATCCATCTCTTTAGCCGTTTTATTAGTTATGGACGCTTGACTTCATAGCTGCGTTCTGCAGTCGTATCTCCGGAATAAACCAAAGTAATTTTACATATTTTTTTAGCTGTCAGCTAATAACAACAGTACGCTGAGACACCATAGCAGTACAGTTTGCTCTTTCTTAAACTAAACATTTTTTTTTGTTTCCACAGTCCATGTCCAATTTGCGGCGACAAGATCAGCGGGTTTCACTACGGCATATTCTCCTGCGAGTCCTGCAAGGGTTTCTTCAAGCGAACCGTCCAAAATAGGAAGAACTACATGTGCTTGAGAGGCGGGAACTGTCCCGTTACTGTGGCGACCAGGAAAAAGTGTCCCGCTTGCCGGTTCGACAAGTGTCTCGGATGTGGGATGAAGTTAGAAGGTAAGAAGAAGAAGATATTGGACTATCATCATTATAATCAACAGCCTGAAAACTTCCACTGCTGAATATGTTCCTCCCCCAGTGAGTGCTACGTCGAGCGGCTGCTCGCCTCCTGCATCCATCGGCTTCCCGCGACTTTCCCAGATCGTCAGCCCACCTAGTGAGTGCGCTACGCTGCGTCTATGTAACTGAATTACAGCATTAATTACAGAACAATACTTAGGCGTCTATGGATGCTAAACTGGAGATTTCATTCACTATTTGATATCATTTTGTGAATAACATGTGTACCTACTTGAGCATCAATGGACAACGGAGCATAGTTCTGTAATACAGGCCTTACTCATCTTTGGATCTGAAGGGGATTTATCACCCTTTTGTTTCTGTATATCGTAATATGTCCTTAAATATTACTATTAGAGAAATCCCCGCCAGTGACTGAGTGAGTGAGTGAGTGTCTTTGGGTTTGAACATTCAGGCTGAGGACGATCTCTCACCCTTTCTTTCTATAGCTATTTATCTATGCCTGTTAGAGAAAGTTCCCAATCAGGCCCATAAATTGTTTTTCTTTGAATGAATGAATGATTTACTTAGGAATTTACAAACATTACCTTAAAGTAAATATAGGTTACAAACAGTGCTTGCTAGTCCAAAATTAGTTACATCTTGGTACCCAAACTGGGATTGACCTGTAGAATGGTGTACCAATGCCCTCCGCCAGGTTTAGTTTAATGATTTTTATTTATTTCTAGCAATACGAGAAGACAGAACAAGAGGTGGCAGATCAACGTATCAATGTTCGTACCCACTCTCTGGCGCATCGTCGACAGGCTCGCTACTGTCCGCACACGTACCTTCCACGTTACGGCACGCCTCCAGTCTCACCTGTGTAAGTAGTCTCATTTGTGTATGTAGGTCAACTTGTGTAAGTAGTTTTATTTGTGTATGTTTATGTAGTCTCATGTTGGCAAGTTGAAGTGGCAAGGGGCAGGCCACATCGCTCGCAGAACTGACAATGACAACCGTTGGGGAAGAAAGGTTCTAGAGTGGCGACCACAAACTGGAAGTCGCAGCGTAGACTCCCCACTAGGTGGACCGATGATCTGGTGAAAACCGCGGGGAGCCGATGGATGCAGCAGGCGAGTGGCGGCTCAAGGTGGCGCTCTCTGTGGGAGGCCTATGTTCAGCAGTGGATGTCTTCAGGCTATTGATGATGATGATGATGATGGTGATGATGATGATGATGCAGTCTCGGTTGTGTATGCAGTCTCAGTTGTTTATGTAGGTAGTTAAACTTGTGTTTGTAGGTCAACTTCTGTATGTAGTTTCACTTGAATAAATGCTGTGTTTCTAGTCGTTCTCACTTGTTGTTGTTATACTTTCTAGTGTAATCTGTAAGTACTTTTATTTCCGAAGAGATTTCTTTCGTATCAATGTTATTTATCAGTATTCCAACGCAATGATTTCACTTTTCCGTCGTTTAACTTATGTCAGTGGCCTTTTGATTGTATAAATACCCTTTTTGTTTAGTAAGCGAATTTAACTATCTTTTGTGTATGTTGATGTTGATAACATAATCTTAGTAGACATTTGGATCCATCTATCCGAATGTTCCAGGTAAACGGTCCAGGGTCGTACAACAGCAGAGGGGAGTCCAGTAATAGTCGACTCACGCCTGACATACCGCCATTATTGCAAGTAAGTATAATTTAATTGTTGGTTTCACAATGAATTTCCCCCCTTTCCTCATTCTATCATCGGGCCTAAGCTAACCTTCATGGTTAAGCATCACTAACGCAGAATCATCACTAATTTCAAATTACTTAAGAATGAAAATCTTATGAAGAAAAATAATAATGTCAAAGAAATGAATTCAGTTTGGCAACTTTCTTGAAGAACTTAACTTTATAATTCTGAATAGACCAATCGATCTCACCTTCGTAACGTCATTTTCAGTGTTTATCTCTCACTATTTATCATATCACATGATCATTATGAATTCTAGGAAATAATGGACGTGGAACACCTATGGCAATACAACGAGTCCGAACTAAACCGTATCGGCAAGTCGACTGGAGGAAGCCCCTCTGCCAACCCCCTTCTTGCCGCCAGTGGAATCACGGCGCAGAACTCCAGTCCGGACTTCTTAGCCGACCTTTGCAATATCGCTGACCATCGACTGTACAAAATCGTCAAATGGTGCAAAAGTCTGCCACTCTTTAAGAATATCTCTGTGAGTATTGGGTTAAGTAAATGTAAGAATCACTTAGTTGAAAACCGCTCTAGTTTTTAAATTTGTATCACAATCAACTGTAGAATTACGCGGGTAGGCGTCAGAGAAACAACATCAAAAATTAATAGCTCTCGTTTTATTATTAAATTTAAAATATAATATACGCTTTTAAGTATCAGAATATGTGTTAAAAGTAGTGTTTACATACCACGCCTGCCAGTAAGTGTTATTTCCAAAAGAAAAACCACACACTATATTATTTTGAGCACTATTTCACTTTATTTTGCACTGCAACATTTTGTACAATGGAGACCATACAGGAAAGTTTGAATCAGATGATCAGTATGTTTGGGCAGAGGATGAGTGCTTTTGAAGAGCGGCAAGCCTCTAAACCAGAAGCTTCATCTATAGACAGCGAATCTCTCTCCCTTGATTATGCAGTTTTTAAATCATTTGTTGTTGCATCACTGAAGGCCCTTCAAAGCCAGATTGAGGTTGTTGCAATGCAAGTGGACCAACAGGAGATGAGGAGCAGACGGAAGATTCTTTTACTGCATGGCATTCGCGAAGAAAAAAATGAGAACATTCTTGAAGTTGTTGCTAGGTTAGTGTCTGAGCGCTTGAAAATTACAAACTTTACTGCAAACAACATTAGCAGATGTCATAGAATGGGTCAGGTTTCGAGTGTGGACAAGCCACGTCCGGTTCTGTTCAAGGTACGTGATGAAGCTGTACGCAGCCAGATCTGGGCATATAAGAGCAGTCTTAAAGGTACAGGTTATGCTCTGTCAGAATTTCTCACAAAGGCCCGCCACGACGTCTTTGTAGCAGCACGCCAGAAGCTGGGCGTTGCTAAGTGCTGGACGAGAGATGGGACGGTCTTCGGAATTGGAGCTGATGGGATCCGCCATCGCATTGTCTGCATCGCGGATATCGCAAAAATTACGAATGCGAAGATCTCAAAACCTCCTCCAGCAGCGAAAAAGGTGGTGTCAGTCGCCAGTGAGGAGGCGGCAGCAGCGGCAGCAGGCTCGAGGTCCAGGCGTCCAGTCTTTAGCAAGAAATAGATGCATTATTTTTTTAAGTAGGTATGGTCTGTTTCGAAGTATCTTGATGGGTATTTATTGATGTATAGCAGGGTAGACTCGGAACGTCACTATTTCTTATTAACTTTATTACCAACTATACCTATATCAACATTATTTATCTTTTCGAGTTGGGCGTTGTACTGTATATAGAAATTATAGAATTATAAATAATAAATACTTTTCTTGCTCGTTTTGTTAAATTTGATGTATACTGACTGACACTGACATGTAATAAAGTTGTTAATCTGAACTTGACTTCTTTTGACAAATGTGTCAATGTCAATTGATCTGTCTGTCGTTCAGAAAAACGTTTCGTTGTCCGTAGTGTAAATTAGCAAGGCGAAGTTTTTTAGTATGTTTTACAAAATATGTATTAAGTATTAAGAGTTGCGTGCAACTCATATGTTAGGTAGGCTAAAATTACCTATCATTATTTTGGTATTTTGGGTATTGTTTTCCTTTAATCTGTGATGTTTTATCTACCCATAAGGATCCTTTGACTTTATTAAATTAAGTTAAATTGCCTATAGATCGGATCGGAACTGACTTGGAACTGTCAGTTAACATACCTACTATTTGTTTTATTTTGTGTAGTTTAAAACACTAAATTCTAATTAATAATTTGACACTTTTGGTGGGTGGTTAAATCTAGAAAAACAAAACTTAATTATAATTGTTATTATTTATTTTGCATTATAATTTAATTACTTAAATACCTACTTGTACACTAGATTTTATAACAATATTTATTTATTATACATATTATTGATATACAACAATAGAACAACAATTAAGTCTTATTGACTGATACTAAATACAAGTTAAATAACTGATGAACACAAGGAAAAAATTTCTAAGAATTGGATTTCTGAACGCAGGATCGCTAGGGACTAATCACGATGACTTCTTGGCGGGTATGCTTAGGCACGAATTCGACATTCTAGCTATAAACGAAACCTGGTTACGAGTGGGTGAAGAGGGACGTGCTCCACGTGTTCCTGGTTTCCGGCTGCACCACATTCCGCGTCCTACCAGCGTGCGAGGTGGTCGTGGTGGAGGTGTAGGCTTCTTTGTAAAGCGCGGAGTTAGTGTCCGCTTGCGCCAGCATCCAGTCGACCCACGACATAGGTCTGTCGAACAGATGTGGATGACTCTCAAGGTTAATGGGAAAGTTATTGCAGTCGGTACCGCTTACCGACCACCTTGGCTGGAAGTAGATTTGTTCTTGGATGCGATTAGTGATTCCATAAATTCACTCTCCGGCTGCGATGATGTAATTATTCTGGGTGATTTCAATGTAAATATGTTAAATCAACATGATACCAAGACCAGAAAACTTACCACTACAATGAACTGTCTAAACTTATCTCAAATTGTAGCTGCTCCGACACACTTCACAGACAATAGTCAATCACTAATTGATGTAGTCTTTACCGACTTACGTGCACGACATGTTTCTGTGGAACCCGTTGGTGCCCTATCGCGTGGTCACTCTTTTGTGATCTGCGAATTTAATGTGAAGAAGGACAAGTTTATACCTTACACAGTTTCCTATCGACCTATAAACTCTATTTGTATAGACACTTTCACCGAATGCCTTAACGCAATACGGTGGGACTTAATCTCAAACTTAATCGATGTTAATGAAATGGTAAATCTGTTCAACTATGCTATAATAATTTTATTCGATATACATGCACCAGTAAAGACAGCGATTATTAGAGATCAAAATAATTACCCATGGATTACAGATAATTTAAAACTAATGATGCAGCTTCGAAATGAAGCCCTGTCTACATATAGGATTACCAAATCAAGCGCTAAGTTAGAATACTACAAAAGTCTGAAAACGCTGGTAAATAAATCTCTGTTTTTTGAAAAGGTGGCATACTACAAATATAATATTAATAATAAAATAAATGACCCTAAAACATTATGGAATAACCTAAAAAATACTCTTTTACCTTCTTCTAAACATACTGAGCTCCCAGCGCACTTTACCGATGCAGACGCCATAAACAGTCACTTTCTGAATGTACCCGGGCGAAACTCAGTTACCTTATCTCAACTCAGCTTCTTTGAATTTAATGAGTTCAATTGTGACAATATTTTCACGTTAAGGACAGTTAATGTAAAAACCGTATTTAGAATAATTAAAAGCCTTAAATCCAACGCCGAAGGGTGTGATCATATAACTTTAAAAATGTTGCTTATGACCTTGCCTAATTCTCTTGAAACCCTTACTACCCTAGTAAATAAATCTATCTGCACGGCCACCTTTCCTGAAGTGTGGAAAGTAGCTGCAGTGCGCCCACTTCCAAAAATTAATAACCCAGTGACGTACAAGGACCTCAGGCCGATTAGCATTCTTCCATGCATGTCCAAAATTATGGAGAAAGTTGTTTGTGAACAGTTAACTGCATATCTTGAAAAATATCAGATACTTCCTCAGGTCCAATCAGGCTTTAGAAAAGGTCGGAGTACAGCGACGGCACTACTTGATGTCACAGACAATATCCTAGCCTCCCAGGATGAAGGACAGTGCACATTGCTGGTGTTGCTTGATTTTTCCCGCGCATTTGATGCTATCAATGTCAACTTACTCCTTTCCAAATTGAGGTACTATGGATTTGACTCATCTGCGTTGAGTTGGTTTAACAGCTACCTCAGTAACCGACAACAATACGTTGAATTGCGTGGGACGTCAGGTGCCACTGTTTGCTCAGCTCTTACGGAGTTACACAGAGGTGTCCCTCAAGGGTCCATATTAGGTCCTATACTGTTTATCCTTTACACAGCTGATATTATTAGCTCTTTTAAAAAATGTAGATTTCATATATATGCTGATGATATACAAGTATACTTGTCATTTCATCCTAAAGATATTGATTCGGCAATACAGGATGTTACTGAAGACCTCTGCAGGATTGCTACCTGGTCATCTGATAATTGTCTCCTACTAAATCCGAATAAAACTAAATTTATGGTGTTAGGCAGTAGACGGCAGTTGTCATCTCTGCCACCTGTAGTCAATATTTCGCTGTTAGGGGAAACAATTGAACGGGTTTACGAGGCGCGTAACCTGGGGTTGAACGTCGATGTACAGTTAAGATTTGAAAATCACGTTGCTGACTCAGTACGAAACTGTTTTTACCGGCTTAAAACTCTTTATAAGCTTAGACCTTATTTATCCCAGGAATTGCGAATGCAACTCGTTGAATCGTTAGTTTTGTCGAAGTTAAACTATGCCGACACCGTGTATGGGCCTCGTTTGTTGGTGCGAACACAACGCTTACTGCAACGGGTGCAAAATGCATGCGCGAGGTTCTGCTTTGCAATACCGCCAAGAAGTCACGTTACGCCATTTTTGAATAATCATCTTATTTTGAAAATGAAATCACGCTACAAGTTACATCTGGCCTGTCTTCTGTTTGGTGTAGCAAAATACGGGATTCCTATATATTTGCATGACAAACTCAAGTGGACTTGTGACACCAGACAGCGTTCGAACAGGCATGGCTCTAATCAACTGTCCATACCAAGGCACCGTACGGAGGCATTTAGGGGTGGCTTTCGGTATGCTGCTTCTAAATGCTGGAACAATATACCACCGCCAATTAGAGCGTTGAAAAGTGTGGACGGTTTTAGAGGCAGGCTTAAAAAATTTTTAATTGATGAGCAGGTAAAGCATGGCGATATTATTTATGATCGGTCCTTCATTTAATAACGTGAGTCTGTAGTATGTTCCAATAAATTTTTTGTTGTCGTTTTAGTTGTAGCTTAAATTTTGTTGTATATTTTATATAGGTACGTGTGTAGGTTTTGTTATTAATTTGTGTACCTAATCTTGTTTGTTTGCAAACGTTTCTATCATTATATTATAAGGTTTATATTAGTGTTATGTGTACTAAGTATGAGTAGCTATTTGTTATATGTATATATATATATAATTATATATGTAATATGATATTTAATATATTATAAATCACTTAAATGTTATAAATTTAGTAATATTTTGTCTGAAAAGAATTATCCACCCGCGGGGTTTCAGCTGAAAATCAGCGTCTGGTACCGGTAGGCACTTGACATTTATGCTGAGCTGAACGCCCTTTCAGCTTCAACACTAAAATTATTTTTTAATAATTAATATGCACAGTATGATGTAAAACTTAATTAAGATCCTGGTTTGTACTTTTTGTTTTTTATTGTGTATTGTGTTACTTATTGTGAAGTTGAATAAACGCTATTCTATTCTATTCTATTCTATTCTAGAATAGTTAGTAGATACATTCCTTAGTAGATACCGTTTTTATCAGCATTTTTGCGTCCACTGCTGAAAAGAGGTAAGCCTATTATGTCCAGTAGTAGCTTATGTCTTGATAAGTTGTTAAAAATAATCTCATCTATTTTTACAACCGGGTTGGGATAGCTGTAGAAGATCGGTCTTCTTCTTCTTAACGTGTACCTAGTGCAAGTGATCAGCCTAAGTGTGTAGTGTATTTTTAGGCCGCTGAAAGGCTTCTGACTTGGCTTATAGAAAATCTACTAGAAAATCGGTAATTACGTTTTACCGTAACCAAAATTAGCTCTTATTATCTTTCGTATTATATATTCGTATTTTCATTCTACCGTACGTAAAGGTTCATTCTTGTAACTCCAACGTTTGCACGAGACTCTTCCGTTTCTTTTTATGTCCATTGTGGCTCCTGTTTTTCGGCTTTTGGTACAACTATAAAAGGTTTTAGATAAATCATTCTAAAACTCTTTACATTTTATTTTATTGACATTTTCCACTCTTTCTTCTTTTTTCTTTCTTTGGTTTAAGTCTTTGTTATATTACAGATAGACGACCAGATCTGCCTGCTGATTAACAGCTGGTGCGAGCTACTTGTACTGTCTTGTTGCTACCGCGGCGTCAGCACTCCGGGCGAGGTGCGAGTGGGCGGCGGCAGGGGAATCACGTTGCAACAGAGCGCCAAGTAAGTTAGTAAGATGTGATGTGGGTTAGTTAGGCAGTGCTTTTAAAAGTAATACAGGTGATGACAGAGCTAGGACTTTAACGGGAAAACTTCAGTTGACATGCTTTATCCAAGCATAAACAAAAACGTCTGGTAGAAAGTACTGGGCTTAAT
This sequence comes from Ennomos erosarius, assembly GCA_963580505.1. Taxonomy (NCBI): domain Eukaryota; kingdom Metazoa; phylum Arthropoda; class Insecta; order Lepidoptera; family Geometridae; genus Ennomos; species Ennomos erosarius. The sequence continues at coordinate 14,082,831 of OY756978.1, forward strand.
CCATTGTTAGTCCATGGTCCAGTGCTAAATAACGTAGACTTAGTTTTTTAAGAAATGAATCTGACATTTTCCATGTATACTAAAATGAGATACTTACTTAAAAGTTTTCATGAACTTGCCGAAGCTTTTGATACTGTCGGTAGCAACTGGCTAGTCTTTTATCGCTTTAAATATTCAAACTTTTCGTCGAAATCGCACAAACATAAAGTTCCAAGCATAAATCACAGATTTTACGGGTATAAACCAGAAACACCCTTAAGTTATATTAAGGCGTTCCTAAAGGAAGTTGATTTGGCCCTACTCTTTTCCTTTCACCTATATGATGTTTTCTATCCAGGTTAGGCTTGACACCGTGTATAGAGCGAATGCTGAGCTTCACCGATCACCTGCGGCGGCTGAGAGTGGACCGATACGAGTACGTGGCATTGAAGGTCATCGTACTCCTCACGTCAGGTAATTGTCAGTCAGTTCAACATTTGTTATTATCTTTTACAGCTTTAACATGCCATTGCTTTATTTTTGTTTGGCTTGGTTCGCTTCTGTATCGAGTTAAATATTTTTATTAATTTTTAAAGCTTATTTTTGTGAAGTGACTTACTGTATTTATTATTTAACGATCTTGTTGCAACGAATAGCACAGATAATATGAGAGCATAATACTATACAAAAGGACGATAGAGAAAAGGCTTAGTAGTACACTAGCTAGACATTACTATAATGTGTGTTCATAAAAATATTTTACCAACAGATGCGCCTGAGTTGCGTGAAGCTGAAAAAGTGAGAGCGTCTCAAGAAAAAGCGCTGGCAGCGCTTCAAGCGTACATTGCGACGCACTCGCCGCAAACTCCCGCCAAGTTTGGAGAACTATTGCTGCGGATCCCCGAATTACAGCGGACTTGTCAGGTGAGAGCGATAAAGTTATCATCATCATCATCATCATTAACAGCCTGAAGACGTCCACTGCTGAACATAGGCCTCCCCCCGGGAGCGCCACTTAGAGCGGCTGCTCGCCTCCTGCATCCATCGGCTCCCCGCGGCTTTCACCAGGTCGTCGGTCCACCTAGTGGGGGGCCGGCCTACGCTGCGTCTTCCTGTTCGTGGCCGCCACTTGAGAACCTTTCTTCCCCATCGGTTGTCAGTTCTACGAGCGATGTGGCCTGCCCATTGCCATTTCAACTTGCTAATCCTAAGAGCTACATCGGTCACTTTAGTTCTCCTGCGGATCTCCTCATTACGGATCTTATCTCGCAGGGAAACACCGAGCATCGCTCTCTCCATAGCTCGTTGTGCGACTCTGAGCTTAGTAATGACGCCAACAGTTAGAGACCACGTTTCAGTTCCATAAGTCATCACACACATTGATTGAAAACTTTTGTTTTCAGGCTTTGTGGTATTTTGGACGAAAAGATAAAGTTATAGTTAATCTTTACTAGAGGGAAATAGGTACTAGATTTGTTGCTACACTTTTATCTGTGGAAAAATATAGAGCTAATTCGTTAACCTTAACTAGAATAAAGAAATTAAGGAAGACATAAATAGGAAGAAAGAGATAAAGATATCCTATGTGTAAGTTTTGATCTAGCTTCATTGTTTCAGTTCTTTATGCAAGTCGGCAAAGAAATGCTAAACCCTGCAAACAAAAACAAAGATGGCGATGGACCCAGCTTTAACCTTCTAATGGAACTGTTAAGAGGAGACCATTGACCTCCGCTACCTTCAAAATGTAGCGGAAAATAATTCTTAGCACAGTCTAATGAAAATAAAAGGTTTTAGAATCAAGAAGCAAGAAACCAATGGAGTACAAGTAAGCATATTTCCTTTAGAGAATGTCACCAACCTTGGTGTAGGATGAAAGAAAGTATGCGCCTGTGATTGGTTGGTGCACAGCTGTAATTGGTCAATTAGAATGTAGCAAACGTCAAACTCAAAATTACTGAGTTATGATAGGCGTTATAAGATTATCGGGCGATAGCAAATGCTTCAATCTGAAGTGGTGCTTACAGATCTAAAACTTTAATGATATCAATAAATTATCATCATATGGTGTCCAGATCTCAAAGGAATTCAATATTAACGATTAATAATATCTTACGATATCTGTATGCGTTTGAATCCTTTTTAAATTAACGCCATCTATTGACAAAAATCATGAATTAACTTTTAAAATCGTTTTACGAAACAAACATTTCGAAAATAATTCCAGTAACAAAATATAAAAATATCTTTAAAATGACGCCATCTATTAGCTGAAAAAAAAGTTAACGTGTACTTTGGCAGCATTTTATAGGATGGTAAAGTAGATCATAGAAACAGTAAAATAAAATGAACATGAACATTTTTAAAGTACTCTTGCAAAAGACATGACTGTCAGTTGACATGAATACCTAACATTGCTCAATGTGTGTTTGAATTAAATGTATGTACGCCGTTTGCCTGTATGATTTTTATATGTAATTTTAAGTAATTTTTGGAACCCGAACTTTACTCTTTGCTGCAAAGCCAAAAACAGATGGCGCTTTCGTTGCTAGAGTTGTCAGTTCACATAGTCAAAATGATATCGATAAATAACTGGTATTATCGTAAGCTTTGAAACGTAACCAGCCAGCAGAGGTTCATCCCTTTGTACGGGACAAATGAGTAGTGTTATTCAAATAACACTGGAAATCTGCTTGATGCATTCTTTATCCAAGCAGGTTTTAGCCATTAATAATAATTACTTAGTTATGTGCATTAATTCTAAATCATTATTTGTCTTGGCCTTAGAAACTATAAGACTGCTTATAAATAATAATAAACGCGCGTAAATGAATTTCTTTCTTTCTGTGCTAATTAACAATGAAGTGCATTTATTTTACACTTTATACTCTTTGTAGCTAGATGTGGGGTGATGTAGTCACATAAAAGTTACAACCCATTGGCTCGGCCTAACCCACGGTCTATGACGCGACGGCAGCCGGTAAGCAGAACGCGGCATAGACCATGCGCTAGGTCGCGTCAGTGCGCTGTAACCTTTTCCAAGCAACCATTTTCTGGGATTCTGTATTCTGGATTTTTCCGAATTTCATTGCGTTATTGGCCCAATTCGGCCGCGCGTCGCTCAATCGATTTGTGCCGTTTCTGTACGTACCTACAAGGGTACCCACACTAAACTAAAGACCGCACTGATATTGTTCTACCTACTGTTCCTGATACCTAAGGGAAGTAAAAAAAAATTACCTATACAGAGTTGACCAGTATTAGCAATTTTCCAGTACCTATCGACTTTTTTATTCTCATAAAAAAAATAACACGGTCCTATTTACGCTTTTAATGATTTTTCCTTCCTCGTTTACACTCCACTTATTATTTTTATACCTACTCAATTCAGTATCTCTAGTATTCAGTATTTTATGTTCGATAAAATTATAACTTGCATATTCTGATATCGAGGTTTTAATCTTATCTCTAAAATTATGCCGAGGTGTAGCTCAATGTCATATATTGTGTCCTTTTTATTGTAAGCCTTTTTGAATCGTTCTGTATTACTTTTTAAATATCTTTGGAATATTTATCTATACTCACACCAAACTGAACTTTACGTGTGAAATTATGAGGATGTGTTTTAAAGCTTGATCCACATCATAACACGAATTATATTTTGTTACTATTTTTTAAACATAAAATATCAACTCCTCAATATACAGACAGACATACACTGCCTCACACGCTTTGCTATATGGCCTAGGGAACAACTAATGATTAGATAAGTTGCTTTATAATCTAAATTAAATTTAGATTGTGTATTAATCGTAATTTCTTATGTAAACAGTTTTGATAACGGCTTGAATGTTTTGTGGATATAAGTGAAGAAAATCTAAATATGTTTTGGAAGATTTTTACGACTGAGTCGTACATTGAGAATGTAGGCTTATATAAATAGGTCTATTCTACAGTACATAATACCTTTTTCGACTCTTTACCTATATGTATATAATTATTTAAGAATGCCTGTACTTATGAATCAGGTGTACAGGTGATAAAAACAACGTTTACAAGTTCAGAATGTAAAATCAGCTATAAAGAAAAGTAGATTGATTAGAGAAATGTAAAAGTGTCGTTTTAGGAATCGTCATAAAATGCGGTTCATAAATGAAAATTAGGTATGGTTGAATTCAAACCTACTACAGTCTGGCAAGGGCCGGTCTTAATTAATACCCAAAAAATAAAAACCCACACACGCAAAGAAAATAATGCCTGGATTTTTGCCGATTTTGCCGATTTTAACGAATTTTGCCGATCGAAGAATATGACCATTTTGTGACGCCATCGTATAGTAAACACGAAAAATGCTACGAGGCAGCCATTTTAATACGGCAACGTTTCGTTGACTTCACTTTGCCTTACAATTTTACATTAAAAGTAAAACATTTCTATGTAATATTAAAGTGCGTTGTTCTCTTCCTTCGCATTCTAAAATCAATATGAACGAAAGGGACAAGCAACACAAGTCGAATAGATGAAAATTACGACACAAACTGTGGGGACCAGTCATCTCACTCATGCAAAATATTAAAACATTTTTATTGGTATTTAGTATTTTCTTTCTTGCATGTCATTAAATTGTCTGCATTTTGATAAATGTTTAGTAAACTGTATAATATTAGTCCTAACGTTGTATGGACATTGTATCATTGCCATTTTGATTAAGTTACTTAAATGATGTATTGATGTTAATAAATTGTGCAGCTTAATTTAAGTAGGGTATTTCTGGAGGTTAAACCTTTCAGTGTATTTAGATATATTTTTATAAAGTACCTAGTTCTATGTGTATTTTAGATCTTGCGTATTACTGGTTGCATCATGCCGATATAATTATGCTGAATTTATTCTCAACTTCATATGAATCACAGATATTAAAATAGTAGTTACCTACTATATGAGTTCAACCTCGTTTTGTCATAGTAAAATAATTTCTGTTTTTGTTATCTTTTATATCGGCAAATTAGGTTCCTCCATATTCTTTATGAATCATTCACACTACAATAGATTAGTGTTTTAGAGCATTTATCAAAGGAGGTGGCAAGGCAAGGCGTTCCCCTCTGCCGGTCATATGACGCTATTTGGTCATCTACAATATCATAATGTGCGTGTGGACACTGCGTAAATACGTTAGTTTGTATACGGTGTGCGTGTTTTAAGATGGTGTGCGGCGTGCGTTTACACGCGCGGTTTGCGCGTGTGCTATACGTGTTTACCTCGTCCCCCGTAGAAATTGGCAGAAAATGATGCTTGCAGATTATAACGTTAACATCTCCATTTATAGATGCTCTAAGATTAGTGTACATATTTGTTTATTCTTTTTTTTCTTTGAACATTTATAACAACACATTTTCATAGGGTAAAATTTTGTTTATTTATTTTTTTGTTATTCTTTACTAGGATTTCGCCAGCATTTCTGTTTTTATAAAACATTCGTCGATATATTTAAATCTTTAAGATTAGAACAATATTGATAAGTATGTAATTTTAAACAGGTCCAAAGGATTAAACCGGTTAACAGAAATGTTGGTGAAATTTTGTTCTTGTTTTTTTTTTGTGCAATACTTTATTTGATAGACTAATATTTTGAATGCGGATCTATATTTTTTTATACTAGTATTAGCCCATTTTTCTGTGCTGATCTTTTTGACAGCCTATAGAGAACCAGTCAGTCACTGCCTATAATTTTATACTATAACCAGAAAGCAAGATATTGCTATAAGCAAGTAACTTTGCTATATTTATTTAAATATTCTCATAATTAAGTTAGTTTTAAGTAAGTAGACATTATTAGTTTTTGGAATATATAGAAAATGTAGATATCTACGTATGTGTAAGTTATTTTATTGTAACTGTATTCCTGATGTTTGACTTATGCCCATCTGCACTAAAGACAGCTCCTAAGATCTAACTTATCCTCCTATAGCGTACCTACTGCAAAACTAGGGTACCTGCGTCCTGGCTAGGATCTATGTCAAATTTTAGTGCATATTGGGCATTAGTGATTCGAAAACATTTAAAGATGGCTTTACAGACGGTGCTCCGGGTTTTTTTTATAATAAAATAATCTAAAAATATGGTTTTTAAAATGGAATGTGTTTCTGTATACATTGAATAAACCTGGGACAAAACTTAACTCGATAGTAACAACTATTTTGCCAATTACATAAACATGCCCTAAAATTACTATGTTTACAACAATGATTCCAATTATGTCCTGTCCAGTTCTCGCTGACGTGAATGTCATGAGTGAAAACGAGACAAAGCATTAAGCATTGATTCAATACATTTATAAGGAGCTTATTGGACAATCTGAGTCATGGTGATTAATGAGCGCTTGTGATTGGATGAAAAACCATGTCGTCTGTAAAACTAAGATTTTTAAGTACTTATTTATCTTTGTAAGATTAAAGGGCACAAGTACTTCAGAATTAATTGTAAGTTTTCAGAGCTCATAATAAACGATTTTTAGTCTTAATACATAATATAGTAAATTAAATGTTTTAAAAACAATGTGCCACATTTTAATTTAAAATTGAGATTTTCATGTGATGATTAATATGTATGCATTCTGGAAAAAATAATTGCCAATACGTTATTTTGTATAATTAGATGTAAGTAGTTATTTTTATATTGTAATCGTGAAATATTTTTTGTACTGTGGCATCTGTAGTGTAAATTCTTTACGGAACTGATAAATATAAGTTATAATCTGTAAGTTTCTATTTTTATATTCGGTATAGTTATGGGTATGTTTGAGAAAGAAGTAGCGAGTGGAGTCCCGACTAATTTTTATATTAAAAATTACAAGGAACAAGAATGGTATGACGTCCATATACTCTTACGTTTTGTTATTTCATTACTTGTAAGTATTATAGTGATATTGTATTATTTTTATTTTGTAGATGTATGAAAAGATTTTTTTTATATATAGAGCAAAAAATAAATACAATTTTGATTTATTGACTTTGTTTTTTCAAAAAATTATTACGTGTATCTTAGAACAATATGTTCCCACTGCTAGAACTTAAGCCAGCACGCTTGCCAAGTGCGGGTTTGTGGTTAGCACGTTGTCTTCAAAGTGCTTGAAATTAAAGGAAGTAGGTTCCAGTTTCCGAAATGAGGACATCCGCAGGAGAACTAAAGTGACCGATCTAGAATTATCAAGTTGGAATGGCAATGGGCAGGCCACATCGCTCATAAAACTGACAACCGAAAGAAAGGTTTTCGAGTGGCGACCACGAACTGGACGACACAGCGTAGGCCTCTCCCACTACTTGGTGGACCGACAATCTGGTGAATGCCGCGGGGAGCCGATGGATGCAGAAGGCGTGCAGCCGCTCAGAGTGGCACTTATGCTGTTTATATATATCGGCTGCTGTGAAGCACGCAAGAAAGAAGAAATTAGGTGCTTAACAGTTTTAGCGAAGTTTTAAAATAATTTTGTTTTTATTTTTTTAGTTTTTTTTTCTAATCTTGATATTTTCGCCAGTGTAATAATACACTGGCGAAAATATCAAGATAATATAAAATCGGTAAAACAAAAGCTTGCGTTTATATGAAGTGAGTTATGCCCTTAGGTAGGTACCTATGGGTTTTTATATTCTACTCGTGTAGGCAAGTGGTCTGGCCAGGAATTTTTAGGCTACTCAAAGCTGCCGACTAGGCTTAACAACTATTGTCTTAACAGTATTAGGTTTTTATCAATTCACGAGACAAATAAAGGAGGCCTACCCCGTAAACCACTCAAAATTGTGCATGGACGTCGAGTCAAATGTTAAAACTATGGCTTTTATAATATTTTAGTCCCACTCCGGTGTGATGGGTTAGACCAGCTACTACGTTACCAGAGACGACTTCTTGCGCGTCGACCCCCACCACGGTTGTTGAGCATGGCGCAAGTTAATAGCCAGCGGATGCTGAGGAACTTGTTGCTAAAAAGTAGTTGCTACAGAGAAAAATGACGAAGTTGCTAATGCGGAAGAAATTGCTAAAGCGGAAGAAGTTGCTAGAACGGAAGTATATGCTAAAGCGGAAGAATACTTGCAGGATGCAACCCTTTATTTATTATACGGTAATAAAAATACGCAACTAATCAAAACCTGTATTGTTCGCAAAAAAGAATAGTTAGGTGTTTGTTATGCAGGGCTGCAAAGTTGGTTTTTGGCGTGAGTATTGGTAAATAAAACCTGTGCAAGCGAACGATTCCAGAATTTCCAGGAACCACGAGAGTGGCGAGTGATTTTGTGAAGGTTTCAAAGGTACGAGACGCATATAACTTTGCTGCCGAGCAAAACACACAACTTTTCACCTCACTACAGAGAGAAAATGCAAGAAAATCATATTATTTCAGTATTAGGTGGCGGTAATGCTTATTTCTTTAAACATTTAAAGAATAGTGGGTTTAAACTATGCCCGTTAAAATTTATTATAATTAGAGGGCGGGTACTTATCATAACCCATAGTTAAAATTTTTATCTTTATACAAAATTATGATAACAAAGGAAATCCATCATTTACAGTTGATAGTAAGTAAGTACTTTTCAGAAATCTCTAGTAGTGTACATGAATTGCAATATTTACAGTTCACCCAACAGTAAGCAAATAAGTACGTTTAAAACGTATAGTGCCCCGCGGGTTTACCTAGGAACGATAATGAATAATATGAATCGGTACCTACTTACATGAATAAGTTAGCACTAAGTAGGTAAAAACAAAAGAGAACTCTCTAGGCTCTTCCTAAAACCCTGTGTCTCTGTCAATTTATTATTTAGACTAGACATCGTCTAAACATTTACCATAGGGCGAACTCTATGTATCATGGCCTACATAAAAACCATGTAGCGGCAGAGAAAGGCATGCATGTAGATTAATGCCTTAGATAATTGGATGTCATGCATGAGTCATGGCTCTCGGGGTTCCTGTCTCTTTATTGGTAGGTTTAACCTGGGTTCTCTCTCGTAGATACATTTGGGCGAACGGAATTCTCAATAGTTGGAAACACCTAGGTCACCTAGTACATACACACAAACACAACGACGCCGACTTATCTCGGATTATTCACACTTATAGAGTGACAAAGAATTTGAGAAAATAGCCGTCGCGGTCAAGTCTTCGCCGTAGATTGTGATAGGAACAGCGGCAGGTCAGATGAATAATAGGTACCTACAAACATTTTTACGAAATCAAGAAGAAAAGAAATAAGGGAGTTTGTATGGAGTTTGGCAGCTTCTATATTATCCTCTTATATTGATTGTGAAATTTTTAGGTCGACTAGCAATTAATTATTATAATTACATTACATAAAAAAATGGGATATCATTGGTTGTAATGTAAGCCAACTTTAGTATCCTACTACAACACCTACTATCGTTAACACCACGATGGTTAGCTATCACAGAAAATCATACACCCACCTTCAGCTACAGACAAACACTCCTGCAACAGCTTTATTATAAATCAAAACTTTAGGTATTAGCCTACTCCAGATAAGCAAGCGGAAATTATATGATTGATGAGCATTTATGCATTTATCCTGACTTATCTTAATTACATTTATCTATTATTTTGTCTGTATAATTGTTTATAAAAAGAAAGGTGTTGTCTATTCATAAGCACGTTTTCCCAAAATGTTGAGGGTTCTAGTCGCACTCTGCCTGATCGGAGCTGCACTTGCTGGACCTCCCGTGTCCAGGAGCAGGAGCGAAATTGAGAAGTTCCGAGACTTCCTGGAGAGCACCAGAACCGGTAATTTTACCCTGTTACTCTTAAATTTATCCAAGGGTTTATTTTTGACTAACTGATCAATTCGCAAGCCAATAAGAATTCTAAACATGATATAGTTTTGGATTAGACTAGTTAAAGGTGCTCTTAAAAATGTTCCAATTTAATCACTTATTCACTCATTAGAAGAGATAATATTTACTTGTATTGCACCATCTGTTTCAATTATATTTTATTTTAGAGCATGGAGTGGTTGTCGGCCAGCCCACAAACCCCGAGGCAAGTGTTTGGGAGAACAGCGGCAAGTACCAGGGAGACATCCTCTTGGACGATGAGCAGGTGGAGTCCATGATAGAGCAGTTCTCTTCTGGAAGGGCCGCTTACATCTGGCCCAACACGCGCTGGCCTTCACGCGTCGTTGTATACGAATTCGCCAATGGACATTTCGGTGAGTACCTATATCTGTAGCCAAAACCAGAGGAACTAAGACCACTGCCGTAATCAAGACTGTAACTGAACGAAATAATTACATAACAATCCAATTACACGTATAGACAGCGACCACGACATTAAAATTCCTAGAAACATATACTTAGCTTACGATGAAATGTAACCGGCCCCCGTATTACGTAAAATTACAACAGCAGTAACAAAGCAATGTGATGGGCCAGTATTACAGAAAAACGAACGACGGTCAGTTGTCGATCTATGCTCAATCAGAGATTTCATTCATAAAAACTATGATATTTCTAGCAATAAGAAATCACGGTTTGAGCACCGATTTACGACTGAGCGTTTTTCTGTAATTCAGAACAAAGCTCAGTCGTAAACTCGTAAAGTCGTAAAAGTTGTAAACGCCGCAATACAGAATCTGTATTGCGGCTCTAGGATCAGGATATACCTTAAAATTTTCTTTTTATCATTTTTACCTTCCGAAAAAAAGCATTTGTGTATGTTTATGATTCCTTAACCAAATTAAGTGGGTATTACTGGGTAAAATAGATACTTAATTGAAAAATCATCTCGTTTAATTAAGTAAGTACATTTTTTATAACTGATTGGACCATGCATGGTCTCACCTGATGGATAGTGACGACGCGGCCTACGATAACTAACTAACTAGGATGGCGCAGTGACCCAAAATGAGTCTTGGCCTCCGATAATAAGAGACGCCACTTCGATCTATCCTGAGCTAGCTCCTGCCAGTTTTCGGCCTGGAGCTCGCGCAGGTCCTTGTCCACTTCATCACTCCAGCGATATCTAGGACGGCCTACTGGACGTCGGCCACTTGGCCGTCCCACATATGCTCGTTTCACCGCCCGATCCTCACCCATCCGTTCGACGTGGCCAAGCCAGCGAAGTCTGTGATCTTTTATTTCGCCGATTATGTTTGGCTCAGCCAAGAGCCGAGAGCTTGAAGATCTATTCAAGCTCTCGGCCTACGATAGTGCATGCTTATTATATTAGCCACTCTAAGTACTTCTAAAGCGTAAAGAACTGAAACTCAATCGCTCACGTCGTATTCCAGATGCCGCCCAGAGGAACTATGTTCTGTACACAATGCAAGTCCTCCAGCAGAGGACTTGCATTCGTTTCCGCCCCAGGAACCCTGGTGAATTCAACTATGTGCTCCTTACTGTAAGTGACACAAGGTAACATACATTGGCACGGCCTAGCGCGAGGCGTTTTGCACAATCTGTAATAGCCATTGAAGTACCGACACACGCGTAGGTATCAGACCTCAATGGCAATGGTAATAGTAGGTAGGTACCTTGCTCCTAATACCATGGTTTGCAATGCAACAGTGCGTAGGTTTTTTTTTCAATTATTTATAGGCATTGACCAACGCGGCCAACGATGGTGCATGCTTGCCTAGAAGATACCTAGTGGTATCTTCTGTACTTGAAGACACCCAGGTTATAGTTAGATGGAAATAAGAACGACGGCAAGTTAGTCCACTCATTTGCTGTTCGCACTATAAAGTTAGGTAGTATCAGGGCGCAGGTCAGCTAGTCAATGAAAAATATGCGCTGTTAAGATATTACATCACATAAAAAAATATATGGTTTTTGAATGGTTTTTGATGATTTACTTTATTGAACCGGTCAGTCCAGTCATTATGTAAAAAGTTGTATTTCTTTTATAAGAAATTTACGACCACTCCATGTCATTTTGATAAGAAATGTAAAATTTATGCATAGGTGAGAGTTGCCCCACAGTTTCACCCGCAGGCTGCAATACACGCATATTCTAAAAAAACAACCAAAGCGGTTCGTCCGTAGTCATACAGACAAACAAACATAATCATGGCAAGGACAAATAGAAGTTATATCGCTACCTAAAATAATAGTCTCAGCGAGAAACTTAAAGTTCGTTCAAAACAATAACGTGAATCGGGCGTAATACTATTTATTACAAGACTTAACGTCTGCTTCTAATACTTATATTTTATGTAAGTAAATTATGTACAGACCAATCCCACCGGTTGCTACGCCAACGTAGGTTACTGGGCGTCTCGCGGCGTGCACGTCATGAACCTGGCGCGCAACGCCCCTGGCCGCGGCTGCTTCAACCGTATCGTCATCATCCACGAGTGGCTCCACATCATCGGCTTCTTCCACATGCAGTCCACCCACACCAGGTACAACTACGTGAGGATCAACTGGGCAAACATTCAAAGAGGTAAGTAAGTTTAAAAGTTTTAATTCAATGCAAACCGATCATTGTGATTTTTTGTATTTTATGTTTTTACGAACCGAAAAAGAAATGTAAATCTACGTTGGTAGTTTCAAGTTTTTATTTTATTTTATTTTATTTTATTACAATTGGTTCGGTAACAGACAATAGGCTATTAGATACAATATACACCACCAACGTTAACACAGCATTATAAACCTAAAGTCCAATAATAACCGTACACAGCTTAAATAAGTATAGACATATTGACACTATGTAACTGCGTTACATAGTGAATGTGAATATTTATACTTCTCTGTTTGTTCCAACATTAGAACAAGAAGAGGTGAAGCAGGTGATATAAAGATAAGGTATATAGGTAGGGCCCAAATTTGAAGCCCCTAGGAGTAAGAAAGATCTCCATAACATTATAAACTCATGCTGAAATATTACTCCAACTAGATTATTATTAGAAGTTTTTGTCATTTTTACATTACAGGCATGGAACACAACTTTGATCGGTATGACACCAACGTCGTGAGCAACCTCGGCCTGCCCTATGAATACGACAGCTGCATGCACTACGGATCACATGCCTTCTCCATTAACGGAAGGACGACCATCGATGCTCTCAGGGTAACCTCATTATTTGTGTTAAGGAAGTTCGATATATTAATATACGTTTTTTTTTATGAGAATGAATGACGTGACGAGCTAGCCGTTCACCTGATGGTAAGCAATACGGCCGCCCATAACAGTTGCAGTGCGTAGCTAAATCTAGATAAAATCAAAACCTTTTTATAACGATATTATTAGAAAGATGAAAGGGCCTTTCTAATATGTAAAATAAGCCTCAAACAGACGATCAATCTTTCACATAATTCAAAAGTGTAAGGAGCATGCTACACCTTTATGTATCATCAAATTTAGCGAGTAAAGAGGTTGGACGTGAGATTGAAATGAATGGTATTAGGTAGGACGTGAATAGATCGAGATTAAACTTAGTTACAAAAACCAAAATTTCCTCTCACTTAGGTCTTCTGGAAGGCAAATTTTGTTTAAGACATTTAAAGAAAAAGACTCTTAAAAACCTCGGTACACGTAACAGGCCAACCAGTTACGTTTACCAAAGTTACTGTTTATAAAAATAGTATGCACTATTATTATATAGAGCTGAAGATCATGCTTAGTGGCTTATTATGAGACAAATAGAAGAGGCCCACCCCGTAAACTAAGTAGTTAAAAAGAAGCCTTCAGATTGGATTTAAGAGATATAAGGTTCTTAATATTTCCAGCCCCACACCGGCGTGATGGGTCAGACCAGCTACGTCACCGGGTATGACTTCTGGCGCGTCGACCGCCACTACGGGTGCGTACCTTGGCGCAAGCTGGAAGACTACCAGCCTTACTATCCAGACGATGCTGAGGAAGTAGTTGCTAAAGAGGAAGGCGTTGTTAAAGAAGAACAAGTTCCTAATGAGGAAGAAATTGCTAAAGCGGAAGATGTTGCTGAAGAAGAATAGACTTGCAGTCTAAAATCTACTAACCACGTGCCACCACAAAAAAGAAAAATAATTAAATTAATTATTTATATCGTATCGTGTTATAAATATTGTACATACCTACACTTAATACTCATGCTGATTGTTTAATTAAGAAGTAGTTTTATTATTCGTTGTGTTCAATGAAGAGCTTACCTGCTGATACAAAAATAGTACAAGCTATAAATGCTTAAAATGTTACTAACCACAAAGTATACCTACTAGATATTTTATGTCATTAATATCCTCTAATATATTAAAATAGGTACCTACTAGGAAAACATTTCGACTATGATTGTACTTATTACCTACTGGCCCAAAGAGAACCATAGTGTTATGATTCTGTGCCCATAGACATTCCAAATGCTCCAGCCTTTAGCCCACTACTGGTAGGAACTAGGAACTCTATATATCTATCCCTATGTATATTGGCAGTTTAAGCAATTTGTGCGCAAAATTTCAATCAAATGGTTGGTTCAACTGTTTTGGCGTTAAGGCCACGCAAACAAACAGACTTAAAGTGATATTTTTATATTAGGTAGTGGTAGCTAAAGTGGCAATAAGTAGTAGGTATTACCTACAGTAGTTTTTGACAGAATAAAGGAACTTTGTCCATTAAAAAAATATGGGTTATAATCACAAAATTATGATAATAAAAGATAGTAGTAGTTGATAGTAAGTACTTTTCAGAAATACCTATAATAGTATAGATAAATTGCAGTGTTATTACAGTTCAGTCCAAGTTCAGTTAGCAATAAGTGCAAAACGTGTAACGCACCGCGGGTTTACCTTTGGGGCGATCCCAAGTATAAATAAGATAAACTGGTAGCAACAACAAGTCTTCCTATAAGTAATAGGCTATTCCTAAAATTCTGTCGTTGATATTTCGGGATAAAAACGTATTATTATAACACCCACCCACTATCCAACAATCACTTCGCGCTACAAATCACAGAACTTCCCGCTTCGGCTACAGACAAACATTCCAGCGTACAGCTTTATTATAAATCAAAACTATAATAGCCTTCTCCAGATAAGCGGAAATCATATCACCAATCAGCAATTATGCATTTGCCCTGACTTATCTTAATTACATTTATCGACTATAATTTGTTTAATTAATCGTTTATAAAAAGGAAGGTGTTGTCAACTGAGGAGTGAGTATTCCCAAAATGTTGAGGGTTCTAGTCGCTCTCTGCCTGGTCGGAGCCGCGCTCGCTGGACCTCCCGTGTCCAGGAGCAGGAGTGAAATCGAGAAGTTCCGGGACTTCCTGGAGAGCACCAGAACCGGTAATATTACCTTTTTTAAATAGTGTGACTGATTAACGAGAGAGCTGTAGTGCTTGTTCAGCAATTTCTTCAATTTGTTGAACTTCTTCGCCGTAGGATTTTATATTTCATTATTCATGAAGCATAATAAGTATATCTGAATTAGAAAGAAAGATCTAAGATGTTATGCAACAAATGACTACTTAGCTCGTACAAGAAGCAAATTTTCCCATGTGTATGATGATGCATCCAATTATTCTCTATTGAAGCTCTGTTTCAATTATATTTTATTTTAGAGCATGGAGTTGTCGTCGGCCAGCGCACAAACCCTGAGGCCAGTGCTTGGGAGAACAGTGGCAAGTACCAGGGAGACATCCTCCTGGACGATGAGCAACTAGAGTCCTTGATAGACCAGTTCTCTTCTGGAAGGGCCGCTTACATTTGGCCCAATACGCTGTGGCCTTCACGCACCATTGTGTACGAGTTTGCCAACGGACATTTCGGTGAGTATAGTCAAGACCAGAGGAAGTCAAGACCTTGCTATACATAGCATGGCAGTCAAGACTCTGTGATTAACTGAAAGACACGTCTTGGCAATGATAATCCAATTTCACGTTTTAGAAGCCCAATTTGAGAGTTTTTGGTCATAATTCTTCACAAGTCAGCATTCGCGAAACGTTGGTGACCAAAATTAAGTATGCTGTATTCCCGTTCTTTTTTTTATTAAAAGTGTACTTACCTGTATTAAAATCTTATGTTTAGCAGTGGACATAGTACCTAACTCCGTCTTCCAGCTGATGATGTGACAAAAGGCTCTACGAAGCAATTAAAGCTCTTGGAAAATAGCTATTGATGTTTGATTAGTGATTGGTTACACTAAGTTCTATAATTAATTTACCATTAATTATTGTAGGTAAAATAGCTAATAAAGAATTTAATTATGAGCGTGTTTTTCTTACCCTACTTCTAATATTAACTGTAGGTATTGAAGATCCGTTAACATCGTGTTCCAGATGCCGCCCAGAGGAACGCCATTCTGTACACAATGCAAGTCCTCCAGGAGAGGACCTGCATAAGGTTCCGCCCAAGGAACCCTGGTGAATTCAACTATGTGCTCCTTACTGTAAGTGATACTTATACCAGCTGATAGCGGCGGTGATCGCGTCTTCGCGTCTCAGGCCGTGCCACCCTACCTATTGATAATTATTTTGTGTTTTATTATATTTTAAATATGTGTAAATAGGGAGTATGTAGGCAATCTACAATCAATAATGTGTTATGTAGAACGACAAGTACATCGAACATACCGCATATCGCGCCACCTAGGCATCGTCACCGCCGTGTCAGCGCGATTTGCACACATGGAGAAGATGTACTAACACATGGAAAAGCGCTGACCAGCAAAAGCGTGAGACAGATCGCGACCACCGTCCGCGTACCGCCCGCGCCCGCGATCCCCTCTAAGCTCCGCGAGGCTTACATCATCCTCCCCCGGCACTTGTTCTCGATCGTCGAGACTTGTCACATACATATAATTAATTTTAGGACCTAATTATAGTGTTATATGTAAAAACCTTAAATAAAAGGTAAAAACTTCATCACATGGTTTTACTCTATTACTCCCGCTGCAGCCCCTCTATAATTGGCGCAGTTGGTAGAGTCTTTGGGTCAAGTGCGCGTACGACCCTCGGGAGTGTTGGCAGTTTTTTGGACTTTGAGGTCAATCGGTGAACTCTGGACATTATAGCTGTTAATACTGTGCGCGTGCGTGATTGGCTATTGAGCCTTAACCAAGGATTCGAACATCTATACCTATGGACTGCAGCTGGAGCTTTCAAGAAATCGAAGACTAATATAGTGAACCGAAGATGATGAATAATTATACAGTAAGTACCCTAGAATTGTCTCTGGTGTTGCTTCCCCTTTTTAGTTATAGTTTCCGTCAGGATTTTACCTGACGATACCTTTTTCAGAATCGCTCTGATAAGGTATTTCAGTAAATTAAAATTAAAATCTATCTATTTCCAGAATCGCTCTGGTAAGGTATTTAAGTAAGTTAAAATCTATCTTTCCCAGAATCGCTCTGGTGTAAGATATAATTAAGTAAATTAAAATCCAAGAACAGATAATTGAAAATGAATATATTCTAATATATTAGAAATTCTTATGTAAATTCATTAGAAAAGGAATTTTAATAATTACGAAAAAATTAAGCATAGTGATAATATATAGGTAATAAATTTTAATTAATTCAATTATTAATAAAAATAAAATTAGCCAAACTTAATTATAATAAAATTAAAAGAATAATGAAATTGATAAATTTTAATCGGAATAAAATAAAAAAGCGGTAAAATGTAAATAAAAAAAATTAACACAAATTTAAATAAAGTCATTATTAAATACTTTAAATATAATAACATAAATTAAAATTAAAAAAGTGAAGTAAATTTAAATAATCAGATGGCCGAAATTAATTAGTAATTAAAATTATTTAAAAAAAAATAATAATAAAAACTAAAAAAAAAGTTAAATACAAAAAAATAGAATAATTAGAAATAAAATAAAATAACACGTGAACAAAAAAAAATGTATAAAAAAAATTAATGCAAAAAAAAAATCGCAAAATAAGACATAAATTAAATAAATGTAAAAAAAAATGAAAAAATGTATAATGACATAAATTTAACGGAATTGGATTAATTTGAATAATTAACTTAGGGAATTCAATAGGGATAAAAATTAAATTTGTTTAATAAATTAAATAAAATGAACGAAATAAAAGAAAAATGTTATAAAAAAATGTAAACTCAAAAAAAAACGAAATATATTAAAATAAAAAAATAAATAAAAAAAAACGGAAATATGAAAAGGGTTATAAAAAAAAATATTGATTTTTCTCTTTTGCAAAAATAATGTCTAATAAAAGTTAATATTTGAAGAAAAAAATAGCTAAATTAAAAAAAAAACATAAAAAATTAATATTGAAATAAATAAAACTAAATTTATTTAAAAATATGAATTAATTTGGGAAATTAAATAAGAAATAAGATATTAAAATAAAATTAAGATAATCATTAAAAATTAAATAAATAAAATTTATTTAATGTAACATGAAAGAAATAAATGTAATAAATAGGTATTTAAATGTGATTTGTAAAAACAAAATTACTTTCAATCATTATTTGGCAAAATAAAATAAACAAAAAAAATATATTAGGTTTTGAAAACTAAAGAATGAAATAAAGTTTTATGTATAAAAAAAAATTTAAATAAAAATTGAAAAAATTAGATTATCTGTTAAATCAAACATAACACACATAACATTAGGTATTATAAAATTTAATAAATTACAAAATCTTATAAAAATGATAAATCATTAAAATTTTGATAAAAATATAGGTACTTAAATGAAATAAATTTAAATGATTAAATAAAAAAAAAACAATTCAAAATATTAATAAATCAATTAAAAATAACTGTTTAAGTTTGAATTAATTTGAGAAATTAAATTAATGAAAAAATTATATTTTAGAATAAATAAATGAAATGAAATAAAAATTTAAATGAATAAATGTATTATTGAATTTAAAAAAATAAAATAAATTAAACGGAAATGTTGAATAAAAATTAATGACTTAATAAAAATA
The DNA here is from genome assembly GCA_963580505.1 of Ennomos erosarius. Classification (NCBI taxonomy): domain Eukaryota; kingdom Metazoa; phylum Arthropoda; class Insecta; order Lepidoptera; family Geometridae; genus Ennomos; species Ennomos erosarius. The sequence goes on from OY756978.1 coordinate 14,101,708, forward strand.
AAATAAAATATTTAAATGAATTACATAAAAAAAAAATTCATAAATTAATTAAAAAAATGTAACAACAAAAAAAACAATTATTTAAATTAAACAAAAAAGTCTATTAAATCACTGGAAAATTTATTTTTTAAGAATAAAATTATAACATTATAAAAAATTAAAAAATTAAAAAGTATGACATTTTGAACAATTAAATTCATTTGAAATGTTTGAAAGAAAGTTTAATAAAAAATAATGAGTAGGTATTAAAGTATAAAAAAAAAGAAATAACAATGAAATAATTTTGAAAAATGGTGTAATTAATAATAATAAATATTAATTATAGAATTACATAAGTTTTGGAAATTTATTTATTTATTTATTTATTTATTTATTGAACACCAACACAATGTACATTATTACTATTGAATGTGACTAAATACTAAGGGTAACATGGTTAATGTCATCGCAATTATAGGCGTTGACTGCTTACATTTAGCGAGTATTCAAAGTAAAAAGAATAACATAAAATAAAAGTTTAAATTAAATTAAAAGGGATAAAAAGAATATGATAAAAAATTTAATAAATTTAAAATAACAAAATTCTTTTGGGGAATTAGGATGATTTAAGAATGAATATAAAATTGGAACGGTAAAATAAAAAAAAATCTAATATAACCTAATTTGGAAACTGTGTAAATTTTAAAATCAAATGCATTGTAAAATTGAGTAAATTATAAAACTTTATTAATTATAAGATTACGCAAATCTTAGAAAATGACAAAAATAAAAAAGAACAAGTAGAATAAAAATTGAAATGAACAATTTTAAGTATATAATTAAATTATAAATGCTAATTAAATAGTATTAAATTTAAATCATATATTAAGAAAAAGAAACAAAGAAAGAAAGTTGAAATTTTATAATTTTGGAATCGAATTATTAAATTTTTTAAGTAAAATATATAAAAAAATTTAAATAAACTAGAAATTTAAATTATTGGAATAAAAATAAAATCAATATAAAAACTTTAATGAATTAAATAAATTAAAATAAAAAGTGAAACAGAAAATAAATAAATTAAAAAAAAAATAAAAAAAATGTAGAAAATTAAGCAATACCAATATATCAACATGATATGTTAACTAAAATTAAATATTGAAAAACAAAATAAATATAAAAAAAAAGAAATATAAAAATAACTATTCAAAAAAAATTACAAGTTATTTGAAATACATATAAGAACGGAATAAAAAAACTAGTGAGTAGTATAAAAAAAATGATTTTGGAAATTCTATAAATTTAAAAAATTAAATAAATTTTTAGAGTTAAAACTAGTCTATAGGTTTTAGAGATTAGATAATTTGCTGAAATAAACTTTATAGTTGTATTTTAGGAATGCAGATCATTTTAAAATTAAATCATTTATAAAATTGGATTTATTCAATTAATTGTGAAATTAAATATATTTAATAAACTCACCAAATTAAAAAAGTAAAAAATCAAGTTGACATAAATAAAATATTATTACATTAAAATATAAAGTAAATTTATTAAACACAATTTAAAAATTAATTAAATAGGTTTATTACATAAAATAATTATTAAACAAAAAAAAATTGAAACTATAATTAAATGCAACAATTTGAATGAATTAAAAAAACGTAGAAAAAAAACGATACATTAAAAATTTTAAAAGAAAAAAAAAAAAATTTAAAATATAATAAAACAAAAAGATATTTCAAATTAGATAAATAAAATATAATGTACAACCCCGTATGTATGAAGAGCTACAGATATCCCTTTGTTCACAAGTGATCAAATTGGGAATATGTCAGCAAGGCATTGTAAGACCATCCGACTCTGCATGAAGCTCGCCTATTCTGGTAGTACCCGTAGTACCAAAGAAGACTGATGCTTCCCGTCGACAAAAATGGCACCTTGCAGTAGACTTCAGAAAATTATTTGAAAAAGAAATTGCCGATAAAAATCAAATTTTAGATATGAAATTTAGAGAATATTATAGCATTATAAGTACTAGATCATATTTCTTAGAAAATAAGATAGTAGTAGTTCTTGAAATTCCTATTTGTTCTTCAAGTACAATAAGTACATCCTTTACCTATTCTACTTAATATATAATACTACTTAATATACCTAAAACTTAACTTTTAAACCTATCCAACTTAACTTGTAACTCATACTATCCCCTTATCAGTATATAGCATAGCAACCAACGAGTAATTCTGTGTACATTAGAGGCTGAATGCCCGAAGGTAGCACGCCCGGTTCCTATGCAAATCGAGTCTCAATCATCAAATAGTATTCAAGATTTCTTACTAGAACATACAACTGCAGGCTTATGCACACTGGAAGCTCATGCACAAGAATACCCATAACGTTTTCTTAAGAAGACATGGAAAGATTGAACGATCCACCACTACTTCATCATACTCCCGAAAGCAACCATGTGACGAGGCATTACGAAAGAGAAGAGACCACTACCACGGCCGCTGTACTCTGTTAAAATCTCGCAAAACTTTTATGAACTTGATGAACTAGCAGCTATGAGTATTAAAAATGAAATCAAAGAATAGTCACCGAAGATCATTAACATCCCAGAATATACTGAACCTGGACCTGATACATATCCTGCCACGAAACTCAATTCGATAAATTTCAACGGACTCTACAAAATTCAAGAAGAAATTAATAGCAGTGCAACTTACACTTACTCTTGAAAATCCACCGAGTTCAACAAATCATACAACCATACCATTTTACATTTTATTAATCCGTGCAGGAATACTGGTCATCTTTATATAATCAGCAGAAGATATTGGTTAAATCAGAGAAAGATCAACAACGCTCTCTCCACGACGATTATTCAATCAATAAAAAAAAGCCGACGATGAGAGCCCAGGATCCAGACCTGCAGAAATCCAGATCATCCAGCAACATTTAGTCTGAAAGTACTGAAATGGTTGCTGATCTGCGGTGGGAGGTGTTATGTAGAACGACAAGTACATCGAACATACCGCATATCGCGCCACCTAGGCATCGTCACCGCCGTGTCAGCGCGATTTGCACACATGGAGAAGATGTACTAACACATGGAAAAGCGCTGACCAGCAAAAGCGTGAGACAGATCGCGACCACCGTCCGCGTACCGCCCGCGCCCGCGATCCCCTCTAAGCTCCGCGAGGCTTACATCATCCTCCCCCGGCACTTGTTCTCGATCGTCGAGACTTGTCACATACATATAATTAATTTTAGGACCTAATTATAGTGTTATATGTAAAAACCTTAAATAAAAGGTAAAAACTTCATCACATGGTTTTACTCTATTACTCCCGCTGCAGCCCCTCTATAATTAATGATAATGCTATAATACAGAAACATTGGTATTATCACGTGATTTTTTAAATCATAAATAAATAAATGAATAACGCCCAACGATCACATACAAAGATCCTTCACCCTAAATCAGATTCCCTGTGTCTAGGAACCCAGGAACTACGGGGACCATGTCTGGGTCAGACACAGAACAAGTATTTGCCTAGCTTAACTTTTTCTCCTGTGCACAAATACTTGTCCTGTCGCGGTTATCGAACCCGCCGCCTCCGGGTTATGTGGTTATGGTCACGTACGATTTTCACCCTTTTAACCCACTCAGAAGTTAAATTTTCGAAAAATCCTTTCTTTGCACGTGCCTACATCATTAAAGGAAGCCTCCTTTCAAGTCCTTACGTCCAGCGGTTTGGGCTGTACGTCTGTCACCCAGTCACAAAGATTAATAGAGACCGTTGATAGCTCGTGAACATAATTTCTCCTACAAACACGACTCACTTGCGCGGGCAGGGGGCGAAGTAACAAAACGAGACAAAGTCATACGAAATTACAAAGAACAGAACAGGATGGAACAAAAGACACATTGAATGTCCCGTTTCCTCTCATAGGATTAGCGGTTGAAATAAACAACTAATTTTCATATGAGGGGAAGTTGTATCATTAGTCAACTGGATTTATAGTCAATGCCCAGTCAGGACAAAGCTTTTTATATAATAGAAGATTGTGTATAGGGCAACCCCGATGGCTGCTACGCCAACGTAGGCTACTGGGCGACTCGTGGCGTGCATATTATGAACCTGGCGCGCGACATCCCTGGCCGCGGCTGCTTCAACCCTATCGTCATCATCCACGAGTGGCTCCACATCATCGGCTTCTTCCACATGCAGTCCACTCACACCAGGGACAACTACGTGAGGATCAACTGGGAAAACATTCTAAGAGGTAACGTTAAAAATTGTATTTGAGATTTCAAGAACCGAAAACCAAGGTGTGAATCTGGCTTGGTAGCCGTGTGTTCAGGTACTGCTAGAATGTAGCAAACATCTTCATCATCATCTATAATCTCAGCAGACGTCTAAACAAGTGAATTGCGAGATGTAGGTAGGGCCTTATATTTTATTTCATAACAGTACCTATTTTATCGTCATTTATGTTTAGTGTCAAAACTGCAAAAGAAGGGAGAATAGGCAGTTATATATTGTTTAAAATTGATTTAATATGTAATACGTCGATGGTAAAAAATAACGTACGGATAATATGCGTAGGTAGCTGTCATCTGTTCTATTTCTCCTATTATTACTTCAAGACGTAGACACTTCTAAGAAATTGGTAAAGCTACAGTAATATAAGTAATATATTTTTTTACTAATATCCTCCATAAGTTTTTCAAATGTTTACACTGCAGGCATGGAATACAACTTTGAACCACTATAATATAGTTTTTGTCATTCTTGCGTTGCAGGCATGGAGTACAACTTCGACCGGTATGATATCAACGTCGTGAGCAACCTCGGCCTGCCCTATGAATACGACAGCTGCATGCACTACGGACCCCATGCCTTCACCATCAACGGAAGGACCACCATGGATGCTCTTAGGGTAACCTTCAATTTCTAGATCTTTCCTAAACATATGAATAAAAAGAAGTTTCACGATCTGCTTGTTAAGTCAGAAGTCTCCAAGCAGATCTCCTGGATGACAGAATATGTTTGATCGTAGACGTTGAAAGCAGAATCCTGAAAATCTCGACAAAACTATGTGATTAATATAATTAGACTTATCTCAGATAACACCACAACGCAGGTTTTGCAATAAGTATCTTTCTTACTATGCGTCAAGTTTCGTCAGCGATGCGAAAGAAAATTAAAAATGAATGCAATAATTAAATAATAAGTTAAATCCACCGGTCAGTCAATGGGTAAATAAATCGCGGGCATCTCCTGTCCCTTTCTAGCGAAACATAGCACCTCCACAGTTACTATGAAAAATCCGCTTGTGACGTCTCATGCCATGCAAGAGATTGTATGTAAAGCTACCACAGCTCAGTAATGAGGTACTATGAACGACCTTGCTCTGACGTCACTGGCCGTTTGAGCTATCTCTTTCTATTACGGTTTTTAAAATGCTTTTAACTTTGTAATTTTTTGAGATATTTTATTTTAGTTTTCAAAATATATGTTTATCTTTTGAGGAATATTATTAATTTATGCTAAAATTAAATTTTAGTCATCATGCCTATTATAAAGTTCTATTGTTTCCAGCCCCACACCGGCGTGATGGGTCAGACCAGCTACGTCACCGGGTATGACTTCTGGCGCGTCGACCGCCACTACGGGTGCGCAGCCTGGCGCACGCAAGAAGACTACCAGCCTTACAACTTCGACGAGACTGTTCCTGAAGTCGTTGAAGAAGTTGCTAAAGAACAATAGACTTGCAGGCTACGAAACTTTTTCGATTACTCAGCTATAAAATTACGCAGCTAATAAAAGCGTTTCTGTGTCACCATTATAAGTACTTGGTGTAAATTCTTAACGTGACATACAAATAAATATTAATTAATTTTATTAATTTAAATTACTGTGTTTATGGCCGTGTGTTGATCTCGATGCTCAATTAAAATTGTTTTTTCAATATTTGTCTTTTGTATTGTTCCTTCCGTCTTCACAACTAATAAGTTAGCAAAGTCCAAAGGCTATTGGCCTTAAAATTCTGACACGGCTGACCACTTGCTTCACCGAAAAGAAAACTAATAATTATCATGTTTATAATTACTTAATCAACACCAAAAACTTTGTAAAAGTATCTATAACATATATTATAGTCTAATCGGTGTGTTCGCGATTTGCCCGGGCTGCCTCTTCTATGATGCTGCATCAATGCTAAACAAATTGGATCCAAGGTTCAGAGATATCAACAGAATTATTATAAGGTATAATAGATAAGTACCTCTATCTATATCTATCAGATTTCGGTGAACGTGCGGCCGGCGTAGCGGGTGGCTAGCTACTTGCTACGGCAAAAGGCCTATTACAAACAAGAGATGCTTACAACTTTGAATATATGTACTTTGAACATGTCGCTTATGTACCGGTTCACAACCATCCTTCTCGTGGCGAGTTGGAGTCTCTATTCCAGTATAAAATCTCAAATTTATAGACCGCTAAATATTATTTTAACACTCATCATCATCATCATCAACAGCCTGAATACGTTCACTGCTGATACTAGGCCTCCCCCACCCCACTGAGTGCCTCTGAGCGACTGCTCGCTTCCTGCATCCCTCGGTGTTAACAAAATCATCGGTCCACCCAGTGGGGGGCTGGCTTGCGCTGCGTCTTCTGGTTCGTGGTCGCCACTCTAGGACCTTTCTTCCCCATCGGTTTTCAGTTCTACGAGTGATGTGGTCTGCTCATCGCCATTTTTCTGCTTATTCTAAGAGCTACAACGATCACTTTAGTTCTCTCCGTAGCTCGTTGCGGGACTTTTGAGCTTACTAATAAGGCCAACAATAAAAAGCAAAATAGACGATCGGGTCCACCACCGACCAAGGTCACATTTGTCTCTCCTTGGTCGGGTTGGTGTAAAATCAGACCGTGTGGGTTGGTGACCGAATGAAGACACCAACCACCATCCACACGGTCAGACTTTACACCAACCCGACCAAGGTGAGACAAATGTGACCTTGGTCGGTGGTTGGTCCCGATCGTCTATTTTGCTCATAAGAGGACCACGTCTTAAACTGAATGGTTGCAGTAAGAAATAACCTTCAAAACTTTTCAGTTCCAGATGGATCGACAGTTGCACGACATACTGAGCCAAACTAATTTCTCAGACTGGTAGGTACGCTTTCACCTTAGTTTTATCACGTTGTACCTAATAATATATTCACAAACATTTAAGGAAAATCCCATAATCCCGTTATCTTTTAATCAGCCCGAAAACCACAAATCTAAAGTAACTAGCTAAATACGTAAGCATACCTTCGCTTTGTCTTAAAGTATGAATTAAAACGTAGTTAGGTATTAATTGATAATAACTTTTATCTCGAGTGATCGATAAATAATATCCAGATTCGATATAAGGACTGCGTTAGTGCTGGCTGCATCAGACTGGTAAAATGTTGCGAGTGGTAGTATTAGTCTGTGTATTAGGTCTGGCTGCGGCCAACCCTGCTATTGTTAGAAGCAGGGAGGAAATCCAGGATTTTAGAAGCTTCTTGGAGAGTTCGAAGACCAGTAAGTTCACCAAAAATGCAATACCTTCTTCATAGGTTTCTCTTACTCGTATTTAGTGCTATTTGTATCATCTGTAGGGTGATTGGCGAGGTTGCAGGGAATTTAAGAGTTTTTTGCACTGAGATATATAGTTATTTATTACTGAGTTCGCTATGGCTAGTTAAACTAATGATAAAATGCTTTGAGGATGCTAAAATGATAATAAAATGCTCTCGGTCGCTGCTAAACGATCACTGTCGCAAGTCACGGACGCCGCTTGGACGCCGCAGACGCCGCGTCGTACAATATTTAGGGCAACGCTATGTCAGCGCCAGCGTTAAGGCCTTAACAGGACCCAATGCAAGCAACGCGCTGTAATAACAGCAGACAAACTTGAAACTTATTTTGTACCTTATAGGGTCTTTATGTATAGCAAAAATATGGCGATTACGTTGCGTTGCACTTCGACTTTTCCATTTTTCGGTACAAATAATTAGTTATAAAAGAAATGCTTATTGTTATAAAAAAAATAAGCTTATAGACGGATGCATTGAAACATAGCTTATCACTATGATTTATTACAATGGGGTGTCTTATTATAATGTAACATTTTAAGACGTTTAAATGATTTTTTAGAGGTCGCTTCGCGATTTTTTTCTATCGAGAAGACTTTTCGTATACGTGTTTCGGTTTCGGCAGATAAAAAAAAGATATGATCAGTATTAACGTGCAGTTTTTTCAATCCTGTAAATGGTATAAGTTATGAGATAATCACGTTCAAAATAGTCGATTTGGGAGCATTCAGCGCCTTAACCTGATGGCCTTACATGCGCACTGAAGAATACTTGTCGTCGCTGTAAGAGCGAGACACACTTAGGCGCTACCATAGGCTTGTCACGGTCTCGCACGAGATAAAGTGTCGAGATGTCTCGAACATCGGGATAAAATGTCTTACTGATTTTCCAGGCGATGGCACCAATTTCCTTGCACGCACCAAGGCGTCACCCCTGGCCAACCCTGAGGAAAACAGTGGCAAGTACGAGGGTGACATCGTGCTTGACGACTTCATCATCGAGGACATGATCAAGGAGTTCGCAATGGGCCGCAACGCGTACACCTGGCCTAACACCAAGTGGCCTAATGACACTGTTGTGTGGGAGTTTGGAGAAGGAGAGTTCGGTAAGAGACAATTCCTCCCCCTTGAATCGATTCCCCAATGCTGGGGTCGTGGCATGGAATGACCTTCTTTTAATATTTTTTTAATGGTCGGTAGGCTAACATTTGACCACAGTCTCACCTTCTTCTTCTTCTTCTCGTGTAGGCAAGTGGTCAGCCCTGGTGTCAGAATTTTTAGGCCGCCCGAAGGCTTCTGACTTGGCTTAACGACTATTGTCTTACGACGGCAGCCAGGACCGACGGCTTAACGTGCCCTCCGAAGCACGGTAGCGCTCAGTTCTAAATCCCAACTTTTTGCTGTTGCGGTCACCCATCATAGTAGTGACCGCAGCGAACGTTGCTTAACTTTACCGAATGGCTAGTCGTGTTTCGCTATGAGCTACGAGTCTCACCTGGTAAGTGATGACGCGGTCGACGATGGAGCATGCTTGCCTAGAAGGTACCGGTTCACTCTAAGCTTAAAAACTCTCAGATTATATTTGTCAGGAAACAATGAGGTGTTCCATTCCTTCGTTATCCGCATTATAAACGAGGATTCAAAACGCTTTATATGATGTCTTATCCGTTTTCTTTTTTCCCGCGCGAGCTCTATTTTCCCAGGCTAAAAATTAGGTATCCTATACTATCCTATATGTTACTAACGGTACCTACCTAATGTTAAACGATCTGTGTGCGTTTCATCCAACAAATAGAACTGACCGTATTTGCGTGAAAGCGATACATGCGTGTTAGAAAAATTCTGCTTATCTCTAGATACCCACATCACAAACTTATTTTGTGACCTAATAAATAAAGTATTAAATTACCGTGAGCTTCGTAGCATAAAGCTACGTGGCGTAGACACAGTCGTAGCACAGTTTTTGTTGTGCCCGTAATTTGCATTGCGTATTATTGTATTATATTATGTTACAGTAAGTAGGTGACATTTACCTACATCCAGTTATAGTCGATAGCAAGAGGTGCTTTTTACTAACCAGAGGTTCTTTTGGAGTAGGGCCGGTAGTAACTACGTACCATACCAAAAATTGCCAAAATTTATTCTGATAAAATTCGTAGAGGCCAATGTCAAAATACGGACTGTAGTTACTGCCTTGCACTAAATCTCTAATTTCATACGTAGGTACCTACATATATAATTCAACCTATTATAACAGTTAGGTATAATAATATTATCCGGGACGGGCCCGATAGCTCAGTTGGTAGTATCCCTGCCTTCTGAACTGAGGGCTATGGGTTCGATTCCTACCCAGGACAAACATTTGTGTGATAAACATAGATGTTTGTTCTGCGTCTGGGTGTTATATTGTATTCTATGTATGTATTTACAAACAAAAAAGTATCTAAGTATTATATCCGTTATCTGGTTCCCATAGTACAAGCTATGCTTAGTTTGGGGCTAGATGGCGATATGTGAATTGTGCACACATATTTATATATTTATATTTATTTATCATTCCTATACCTCTATGTAGCAAATGATGGGAGTATATGAATAAAAAAATAAGTGGGTACCTAGTACCTACCTAGGTACCTATTGACCTACAAACAAACAGGAATAATGACAGTTTTAACTAATCAATAAAAACAGTAGCTTCGAGTTGCCAAGCAATTCTGGGTCACCGAACTAGTTAAACTAAGAATATTAAATTTTTTAATTTTGGTTATCCATATCTATAGTCATTAAATAATAATACAATACAAGTGATAACCTGCTAATCCTTGTTTTATCAAAAGATAACATTAAACCTAGGTGCGATCAATCAAAGATGTATTAACTAAGACATTGCGCGCGCGCGGCGTTACTTGTAAAATAGCCTTAGCCTTTTTATGATACCTCTTCCTGTTTTTAAGGCTCCCACAGAGCTTTAAAAATATGACGCATTGAGGGGTGAAGCGTTTTTTGCTCTGTGAAGGCTCCGCTGTCCTTTTGTCTGTCTGTCTGTCCGTCTGTCCCCAGGCTGTATCTCACGAACCGTAATAATAGTTAGATACTTGATCACAGACAATGTATTTCTGTTGCCGCTATTACAATAAGTAGGTACTAAAAAACAGAATAAAATAAATATTTAAGAGGGCTTCCATACAACAAACGTGAATTTTTTGGTCTTTTTAATAAATAATGGTACGGGAACCCTTCGTGCGCGAGTCCGACTCGCATTTGACCGGTTATTTTCGATGCCAATAATACGGATCGAATAATTCTTGGAGGTTCATGAACGCATTTTAAGTCTGATGATGTGATGTGATTTTACTTCATTATTATGTGTTGAGATCATCGAGCGACTCCGCCATTATGACTATATCATCGGCAAAACGAAGTTTAGTGATATACTCGCCATTTATGTTGATGCCACATCTTTTCCACTCCAAGAGCTTGAAAACATCCTCCAATGCGTTTGTGAACAGTTTCGGAGAAATAACGTCTCCCTGTCTCACGCCTCTCTGCAATGGGATCTGTTCCGTACTCTGGTCCTGTAGTCGGACAGACATAGTGGCCTTACTGTACAAACACTTCAACACTTCGATATACCTATAGTCAATTTGGCATCGCTGTAAGGACTGCAGCACCGCCCAAGTCTCGATTGAATCGAAGGCTCGATGATCTCAGCACCATGCTCAACGACCTCAGTAGTTTCCCGACAGGTTGGTCTTAAGATGAACATGGACAAGACGAAAATCATGTCAAATGCCCATGTTCCACCTATACCGGTAATTGTTGGGAACGATACTCTCGAAGTTGTCGACAAATACGTCTATCTAGGGCAGACTGTCCAATTGGGTAGGTCCAACTTCGACAAAGAGGTCGCCCGAAGAATCCAACTCGGCTGGGCAGCGTTCGGGAAGCTTCGACCTATCTTTTCGTCCAAAATACCACAAAGCCTGAAAACAAAAGTTTTCAATCAATGTGTATTGCTAGTGATGACTTATGGAACTGAGACGTGGTCTCTAACTGTTGGCCTCATTACTAAGCTCAAAGTCGCGCAACGAGCTATGGAGAGAGTGTTTCCCTGCGAGATAGGATCCGAAATGAGGAGATCCGCAGGAGAACTAAAGTGACCGATGTAGCTCTTAGGATTGGCAAGTTGAAATGGCAATGGGCAGGCCACATCGCTCGTAGAACTGACAACCGATGGGGAAGAAAGGTTCTCGAGTGGCGACCACGAACTGGAAGACGCAGCGTAGGCCGGCCCCCCACTAGGTGGACCGACGATCTGGTGAAAGCCGCGGGGAGCCGATGGATGCAGGAGGCGAGCAGCCGCTCTAAGTGGCGCTCCCTGGGGGAGGCCTATGTTCAGCAGTGGAGGTCTTCAGGCTGTTAATGATGATGATGATGATGATGATTATGTGTTGTCCAGGTCCCCTGCAGTCGGCGGCTATCGAAGAGGGAATCGCTGACATTGAAAGGCACACATGCATTAAATTCCGCTACCGCGAGCCAGAAGACACGGTGTTTGTGAGGCTAACTGTAAGTATTTGAGAATACTAGCCCTTATTGTACGGCTTTTGTATCTATCTATACCTACCTATACGTAGTACTTCCTTATAACACAGATCATACCGGTCTGTGCAGTATATGGATTAAGTCACTTATTTTTATTTTTATCTTTTAGAATCTTTCAACTCTGAAACGTCGTCCATTGAGTTTGTAATTTTTATACGATAACAAACTAACGTTTGGTTAATCATCACAAAAGGTTTTGGACATAATTATGCATTGCGACTATTTATTAGTTAAAAAAATACAACACTGTCAACGACGTCAAATATAAAATGGTTGCTAAATAACGCCTAATATACACGTCACGTTTGTAGTCGAAATCACACCGATCTGGGGGGTGTAGCAAAGATCGAAAGAAAAGAGCATTTGGCGTTAACGTTAGGAATCTTTGCTAAACCCCCTGGTTTCAGACATCCGATGTCCTTCTTCTGGAAGCCAGTTACTGACGTAAATCCTCACGCAGTCTCATGGCAGTATGGTAGGTGCTGCCACGACCGAAGTGTTTATATTTTCTATGCTACCGTGGTAATCACTTGACGTTTCCCCAGGGTCTAGCCGCTGGCTGCTACGCTCACGTCGGCTACTGGGAGTCCCGTGGAGTCCACACCCTGAACCTGGCCCGCAACACTCCTGGAGTCGGCTGCTTCCGCCACGCTACCATCGTCCACGAGTGGATGCACATCCTGGGCTTCTTACACATGCAGTCTACTTACAACAGGGATGAATACGTCAACATTGTTGAGGAGAACCTCATCGCTGGTTCGTATATTATTTTTTCTGTGGTTAGGCAGGCGTGTTCTGGAGTGGAGGTGGAGACAGACGTAGCTTGTGTAGGATGACCAGCAACGAGATGGAGCAATGATATATATACACAAGGTAGCTGCTGGTAGCTGACAGTAACTGGAAAAATAGAGCCGAAGACCGGACTCATTGGGAGAGGCTTATGCAGCAACGGACTAGTAGGTATCGGCTGATTACAAGCATTTTTAAACTGTACCACGACAAAGATTTGCGTAACGTACCTACATAAAACGACCTAGTTCATTTTACAATCTACAAGGTGACCTTGAACTGGTATGTTATCCCGAAATGGGGGGACTGGGACCATGATACCTTACAAGTTGTGGGAGTCTTACTTGAAACTGGGTGTTTCAAAATCTCCATGGTAAAAAATAAATCAACTCGCAAAATTGCACGTGCGATCGCTACGATATTAAACAAGATACTATAAATTCATTTCTAAACACAGGTCGTTAAACTCATTTATGTGCACTCGGTCATGGACAAAGTTCAACCACCCAGCAGCGCTAAGGCTATTTTCGAACGTAAACTTTACATGGCATTTCTTCAATCAAAAACTATTCATTTAGTAAAGTCGTAGAAGAAACATAGTCTACCTTGGGGTTTAGATTTACCCCCTTTCGAGATAACAAACCAATTAAAGGTCACCTTGTATACGTCGGTCGGTAGGTATAATTTTAGAAATATTTGTTTAATTTGGACTTTTACATAACAGACGCGTGTTTTACATTTATTTCAGGAACTGAGAACAATTTTGCACTCTACACTAAAGACCTGGTTGACAACCTGGGCATCGAGTACGACTACGTGAGCTGCCTCCACTATGGGCCTTATGCATTCAGCTCCAATGGCGAACGCACCATAGTTGCTCTGCAGGTACATACAATTTTCCCCAGAAATAACTGAATTTCCCGCGGCATTTCATAATTTTCTAGGTTAAAATGTGTCCTAACCTAATGTTGAAACAGGTAGTGTCAGCCTGCAAAGTGTTATCAGTTCAGTCGTTTCAGCGTAAAAGTCATACCTACATAAAAATCCCATCCCATCCCATCGTATCCCATCCCATTCTCTTCCATGCCGTTCCATTCTCTTCTGTTCTAGCTGGGGTTCTAGAAAGGTTGGGGATTTGCCTAATTATGTTCACTTTAATGCAGTTTATATTACGACACATTATCTTCAAGCCTGGATTTTATAAATTAATAATAACGTAAAAATCTCAATTCAATATTTTCACCCTCCAGGAGCACGAAGGTGTGATGGGTCAGCGTGAGTACATCACCGACAAGGACTGGCTGCGCATCAACAGACACTACAACTGCCCCGGGGCTTGGGATTAAGGCAAGGACCACCTGTGCCGAAAGCCCCCGCGTAAATCATAAGGGATTCAAGCTAAATTTGTAAAAAACAGTAGGAACACTGTACTGAAATTTAACATTTCATGTAAATTGTGTAAATACGTTTTAAGTTAAAAACATGTATTAAATGAATACTTAATAATAATCTGCAAGTTTTTAGATCCTAGTTAGTATAGAACGGACAAAAAACGGAAGCACAAGTTGAAGGGAAATCATGCAAGCTTTGATACTTATTTCGATTTGAACTTATTTTATTTTGGTAATTGTAATCTACATCATCACTACAGAATCACTAGGTTTACCTATGATAAGTAGCTATAGTATTTTCTACGTAAATTACAACTACGTTTACTATTTAAAAACACTCCAATAAAAAGCATTACGCATAATAATTATTATTATAAATTACTGTCCTTTTAAAACGACAAAAAATACGCAAAAACGTGGCTCCCGTTCTTCGGCAAAGGACTCAGATAAAGTATTAAATTCAAAACACGCTGACAGTTTTTTTACCGTCCCCCCGAGGCTGACCTACAAGTTGTCGGCACATGACGACTGCGCCCGCGCATCTTTGATGTCGCATACACCGTAAATATTGTCAGGACAAATTCCCTCTTTGAAATGTTCGAGA
Source organism: Ennomos erosarius (assembly GCA_963580505.1). Taxonomy (NCBI): domain Eukaryota; kingdom Metazoa; phylum Arthropoda; class Insecta; order Lepidoptera; family Geometridae; genus Ennomos; species Ennomos erosarius. Next base: position 14,116,714 of record OY756978.1, read on the forward strand.
TTTAAGCGCGACAGTCGTTGGTTAACCAAATTTATCGCGGTTTAACTGTAGGGATAAATGAATGATAAATAAAGTCAGTGGTAAAGCAAGCGTTTCAGTGCTTGGGAAATTGCTGTGGACAGTAGAAATTGTTCATTTTAGTACCAGTTTGTTAGAGGAAACTATAAATTGGACTTATTATTATATTAACTTATGTTTTAATTCAGAATGATTTGGTCTTTCCAGAGATGGGAGGGTATTTTATGTTATTTCAAGGGTTCGAAGAATTTCTTATTATAATATTTACCTATTAAATTTTGTGTTGTTAATAAAGATAATTATTATCTAATGGCGGACGGCGGACGGCGGGTTCAAATCCCGTTTGGGAATCAAACTTTTCCTTTACAAAATAATTTGTAGATTACTTACAATAAGCAGGCGATTCCTACTGCTAAATAAATGGCATCTAATCCAGTGCTCATATACCTACTAATTCTGATTTCAGCTCTATAATAACTATTCGTTAATCTGACAGTACAAGATGACAGTGCAAGTCATGGTCCAGTGACATCTACGCTGACAGGCGTAACGCCGAGCAGCCAGGAGCATGTAACCGATACTCCTGCGTCGGCGCATGTAGTGGGTACCAGGGTGGTCGCTATTTACGACGATTCGAAGAAACGCACCCGAATCTTTCATATTGGATTACCATCTATGCAGAATATCAGAATCGGAGGATCTTGTGGAGGGAACTATTACTTATTCTGTCCATGTACTAAAGAATAAAGACGGCTGTTTATAGCTTTCAGACCAAAAAAGAAAAAAGTACTCAAGTTGTAATTGTTTGGTTGCATTTCGCAGTTTTCAAAAGCAACCCGCTGAAGTCTGAAAACGTATCGTCTATATAGATTTTTTCCGCTCTACTACAAATCTTACATTACTAAAGTGTACGTGTGTTAAAAGCGAGCTCTTGCAGTTTTGGTTGCCTATATTATTTTTTGGCAGGTGGAACCGCGATGCACGGCTAGTATAGGTACAATGATAATCCCTATGGTAGCAACTATTACTATTAACTATTTACCTATCTATATCTAAATTAATTTGCTAAATTGATTAAGGTAGGTAAACTAATTGCACGTGTTTTACTTAGACCTGCAAAGTATTTTAATCGCTGAAAACGTGTCAAAGAGTTTCAGGCATCAGGGAGCCAGACAACTTTCTTGCAAAGAAAAAAATGAACATTTTAGTTACGGGTAATAAACTTAAAAAGCTCGCAAGGCACGTCAGCTTCTGACAGTCCCTTGAGGGTGGAGAGGTAGAGTCCCAACACTGACATCTACTTAGCAGCGCGATACAAAGATAAGAACCCATAAAAAGGTGACAAAGTTTAATGACATTATCTCCAGAAAAAACACTAAAAAGCTGCCGAAATACTCGAGTCTATTTCTGTGCGAGTGTTTTCAATTAAAACTAATATTATGAGTGTACAAATTAAATGTTTCCTGAGGAAATATATCTGATTAGGTAATTATATTTATCTTTAAGCTTATTTGTAAGTTTACGATTGGCGTGCATGCGGTTCTCAAGTGTTATTAAAAATTCGATGAGAAATATGTAGCAACAGCTGCGCTATGATGTTAGGCACACCGACTACGACTGCTGTTGGTGTTGACTACAAACTATAATTAAATATTACACAGAAATTGACAAAATAATATAATCGGTGATAAAATTTTAATCTCCGTAATAAAATGGCAGATTGTACTTACTTGAAAGTTTACCAAAAGTTATCATAACGATACAGCTCATAGAGATCAGTCACATTTTCAATGATATTCCAGAAATATTGATATTTAAGTATCAGCAAAATACCTTACAAAAACCCTCAAATTAATAAAATACGGCTATTAATTAAAGAGTGAACATCGTTTTGTCACGGCTCATGGAAAGGCAACCCCGTGTTGACGTTCGCTATTTAATTGCGTTTGGCGCAAACTAGCCGTATCTGTCGCATTTCCGGAATGCCACCGAGGTGCGCAGGCGCCACCCGCCGGCAGTAAATAAAAAATATGACAGTCTTAACTTTTTAAGTAATGACATTAAAACCAATTTACAGTTATGAGGCTACGGTACTTTTAGGCTAAAAAGACTTAAACGCAACGGCTTTTACAAGAAAATTTTAACAGTGGTGAAAAATTTTCACAGATTAAAGAAACTTTTTGAATGGAAATTTAACTTTATAATAAACACAACTCTAGGCTGGGTAAAAAGGTATACTGTATACTCTGTTGTTTATTCTGCGTCACGGAAACAGAACCGAAAAATATCATAAAAGCGCCTAAAACACACGAAATCAGAAATAATAATTCATCCAACACGTTACTCCAAATAAAAATCACAATCCATCATCAATTATCTTGTTCTATTTGCGTACTTTGGCCCATGTTTTGTGTATTTTTCGTGCAAGTCCTAAAATTAAACAGTAGTTAATCGTGGAGGCGAACCGATGCGTGTGCGCCGTGAGCGATGGCTGAATTCAGTTGCGGTAATTGTCATGCTTGCGAGCATGGTGACCATGCTTTAAGAAGTTTTAGATCATCATCATCATCATCATTATCATCATCACACTCTTTTAGGCTACTCGCATGTTATCTTCTCTTCGCTCAATAGATAATAGGAAGAAAGAAAATAATTTATTCAACAAATCACATTTTAGGAAAAACATTTTAAGAGCTACTGAAATATCAAGATAATGCTGTAAAAGTCGAGTGTGTTGTATAAGTTCAGTTTATTAGTTTTTCACTTCCTGTCTTTTGAGACACTTCATCACTTCAAACATTATGTAGAGTGAAATGTATTTAACTAAATGTAAGTATATTAAAACCCTAACATTCATAGTTTAGGGCCTTACCTTACTATGAGCGCCTTTCAATTGAAAACCATACAATTTGTACTGCAGCCAATTACATTAGGTCCTTTTTTGAATCAAAGAGGTGATTGATAGTGAGGCTCTTTTTTCTTGTTTCAAGTAGCTACTTGGGGTGCTTATTTACCTGCTGTTTATTGATTATGCCTTCTATAAATTGTATCCGTACAAAACTTGATCCCATGGTCACCGTACCGGAGGATGCGGTGACAAATGGCCGTGTTCACGGATTATTGCGCCGACATCCAGCGATGAACTCGTCAATGTGGCCACACCGAGAAACGGATCTCCATTCTGATTTATTGTAAACTAATTACAAAACTGCAACCTGGGATCTTATCGTGTAGGTCTGTGGCAGGTAATCGTGTACTCTCTTGCTCGCACTCATGGATTTGTAAAATGGCGCGTACTGGATGGCAGCCGAAGACCATTACCGCGATAGGGTGCTGTATATAAGCTGTAAGTATTACTTACATCTACTTACAACACGCACCTAACCCTGAAAAAATTCTAAAATCTTTATTTCTTCTTAGCATGTCAATTTTGCCATCGTGGTGAGAGGATTACCATTAGCCACTCAGGTTTGAGACTGATTGTTGCCTGGGGTGCGCCGAACGTACGATCTGTAGGCCTAGCACGAATATTTACGCGCGCGTAAGTTTAACGTTAACGTAAAACCCCCCTAATACTACAGCGTCTGCCGCTCAACTGCTGTCAAAGTTTATACAATTTTGACAGCAGTTGAGCGGCACACGCGCGTCAGCAGCGCTGCTAGCTCAATCGTAATAGGGGGGCAGATCAAATGCCATACAACTGGCTTACGTTAACGTTACACCTACGCGCGCGTAAGTATTCGTGCTAGGCCTACTGTAGGTACGTTACAACGGGGAGGATGCAATATTTTTATAAATAGGTTTCATATACAAATTGGCTAACGTTTGCAACTCACCTGATGTTATGCGACGATGCAGTCAAAGGCACTTTGACTTTGAGGTGCCTATTCCCTAGATTCTCATACCCAAATTAAACCTATTCGTCAGGAAATAAGAAAGCCGGGAGCACTTTCATTCCCTACCAATTTGCACTATAAGTCAGGTCAGGCTCATGTCAAACGGAGATTGGTAAATGTTATTTACGATCCTCAGCGCCTTCGCATTGATCAAGACTATATATCTAGCAGTCTTGGCAAAACACTGGAAACGTGTTCCAATATGATTTTTATAAAATCTGGTGTAGGTATTATATTTTTTAAATCTATAGAACATCGGTGGCGATGTTGGTTGCCAGACAGTGTCTGCGTCAACATAACACAACAAAGCGATTATATCTCAACCACAAATTAAATTATGTTCCTCTTTAATGTCGTTCCATCTACATTATTTTCAAAGCACGAGACGGGAGTAAGTCCTCGTTACGCACACCCGCAAACGAGATGTCTTGCGCGCGCAGCGTCTCCAACTGTCACCCCCAATTATGGCCGCCACGACAGTTTCGCGCGCTTGCTTTTGAATTTAGAACGATCCGTTTGTAAATGGAATCCGGATATCTTTTTATTCTCTTTGAGATTGTGTGTGATGATAATACAGACTGATTTTAAAATTTATTTCAAAAGTTGTCGACTCTTCTTTCCGCTCACTGCTTTTGTGTTCACACACACACTATATTGTATCAAAAGGTCACCTACGCATTGCACAATTTTTGAGACAGTTATTTATTGGTTTATAAGCAAATCAGTTGACCAGTCTCGCCTGCATACCTGCTATTCGCTCTTGAATTGAAAACTCCGTTATAAATTGATTGGAAACAAGGCAAGTTTCACTCGTTATTAAATTATTCAAGGGGATATAGTAAACACACACAGGTCCTGCAGTACAGCACAGTAAAGTAACTCTATTTACCTTACCTATACTTACATCCAAGAATTTTAAAATTTCTTTCCAATCACACACAACATGTGCTAAATTCAGGTAATTTTTCTACAGAATTACCTACACCACCTTCAAAGAAATATTTTCATCAGTCAATAAAATATTTTGTGAGTGCCTCTGTTCGTCGTAGCTCGGCGGCGTTTTTCAACGTTTTACGCTAATTCAAAGCGACACGGGTCCCGGGTCTATTCCCGGCGCACTGAAAACGGGCGCGACGGCGACAGATGGTGCTGAAATAAGCTTTACTATGTTAAGGCCCTGACAGGACCCAATTCGAGCACGTTTATTACAGCAGACAAACTTGAAACTTATTTTGTACTTTATAAGGTCGCTTTACGAATAGCAAAAATATGGCGATTACTATGCGTTGCACTTCGACTTTTCCATTTTTCGGTACAAATAATTAGCTATAAAAGAAATGCTTATTGTTATAAAAAAAATAATCTTATAAACGGATGCATTGAAACATAGCTTATCACTATGATTTATTTCAATGGGGTGTCTTATTATTATGTAACATTTTAGGACGTTTGAATGATTTTTTAGAGGTCACTTCACGATTTTTTTCTACAGAGAAAAGCTTTCGTATACGTGTTTCGGTTTCAGCAGATGGAAAGAAGATATAATAAATAATAATAAATAATAATAATTATTTTATTTTATTTTTCTATTTGAGTATTTAGTTATCTGTATTTGCTTTATCTATTAAATTGTTTTGCACCGCCGTTGATTCTCTCTACTGATACTGTCCATCCAAAGGTTGTCTGGAAGAGATCGCTATCAGCGATAAGACCGCCCATTGTTGCACTAGTACTTAAATTTTATTGTATTCCTATTTGTATGTTTATTTGTGAAACAATAAAGAGTGCTCTATTAACCTATCTAATTTTTTTTCAATCCTGTAAATGGTATACGTTTTGAGATAATCACGTTCAAAATAGTCGATTTGGGAGCATTCAGCGCCTTAATTAAAATTATTGGAATACTCACACCAAAACAAAACACAGCCTTTGTTTTCGGTGAAACTGAGAGGTATTAGGCCTTAGGTAGAATGTGCTGCAATCTGCGCACTCCGGCTACCTCTTCCCGCGGACATCAAGAATTAATTTGCTGCGCAGCGTTTCACGCCAACTTCACAGCCGCCATTGAGTTTGAATCGCACTCTATACCCATAGATAGATAGATAGATAGATAAACACTTTATTGCACACACATCAAAAAATGATACAATGAAGAAGGATAACAAATTTTACAGTAACGTGTTACAATGGGCGACCTTATCGCTAAAAGCGATCTCTTCCAGGCAACCTTTGGATGGAGAGGATTTGTTGAAGCGTTTAAAGACGGGGTGCACAAGCATAACTACATAAACAAAATACCTTATAAACTTACTAAATAATTTTAGTAATATATCCCATAGATCTATATCTCGATAAATATCAGTTCTATAATATTATTAAGCCCTGTAACCTTGCCAACATTTTTGAAGCTTCATGATAATTGTAAGCGACATTAGACAAAGTGATTGGCAATGCTGTGGTATTGCCAAATGCCACTTTTGTACAAGGTGCCCCGCGGATTCATCCATTTCCCTCGGGAACCGAATTTTCCCGGCTTAAATGTATAATTAGGTACCTACGTAAGCAAATAATAACTTATTTCACGGTAAAGGGTGAGGGCTCTATCTCTCTGTTACCTACATTAAATTAAATAAATACCAATCATCATCATCAGCCCGTAGACGTCCACTGCTGAACATAGGCTTCCACCAGAGAGCACCACTTTGAGCGGCTGCTCGCCTCCTGCATCTATCGGCTCCCCGTGGTTTTCACCAGGTCGTCGGTCCACCTAGTGGGGGGCCGGCCTACGCGGCGTCTTCTGGTTCGTGGTCGCCACTCGAGAACCTTTCTTCCCCATCGGTTGTCAGTTCTGCGAGCGATGTGGCCTGCCCATTGCCATTTCAACTTGCTCACTTAAGGGCTATATCGGTCACTTTAATCCTTCTGCGGAATAAATACCTATAATAAATTATAAATAATAATAACGGTTTAGGGTGTACATACATGCATTGTAATAAATTTTATATTCTTACCTTTCTTTCGGGCGTAATTTTGTTGCTCGTAAAAAAATCTCTCATCCGCACACATCCGCCGCCACGACATAAACTTATCAAAACCAATTACCTAAAAAGTTTATGTTAATTTTCACTACTCAGCAGCCATAAATAATACATGTTGACGTGTCAATTATTGCCTCAAATCTCGAATCGGTTCCCAAGTTCTTTTTTTAATTTCAGGCGGCACTTTACAAGCCACGCCTTTGCATTCGAACTAATTCGAAATTAGAACTTGACGAAACTCCCACTTAATATAATTTCAATATAAAACCAATTCTAACCTACTGCAAATAGAACATTATTTGAATTGGTGAATTCAGAGACATTGACGTTCGAAATTTGAAATCTTAAGACAGAGCAATAGAGATGGAATTAACTTTTTTGTTTTTAAACTGGGTGTTTTCAGCCAGTGTTTACAAGGTTTTTTTTCAGCCAGTGCACACATGTTTCTTCGGGAGTGGTTTCAGCGCAGCCAGAACTCGGCACAGACTCCATTAGTTCGCACATTAGCATGAGTTAGCCGAATTATTTAATTAAATAAAGTAATTCAATAAGCTAGTGAATTAATAACAATTACATGGTCCACGTTCGATTGGATTTTGTATTTGATGGGGGTTTTATTTAAAAACGAATGTGACAGTGCTGGGGATTATTCCAAAACAATTTGCTGTTTTTAAAGTTGTGTTTTAAATTCTGTGGCGAATTTTTGTGATTTCACGACGATGGATCAAAATAAAGGTAAGGCTCTATGTTGATGTTTTTTAATTTTTTGTTTAGGTAAGTATGATTTTTGTTTTCTAGAATTTATTTCCAAAATAGACTCTCCTTTTAGGTAGATATCTACGAGAGACTCCTACAAAGACGGAATAAGTATAATAACTAAGCGGTGCGGGTGCGGCGGTAGGTAAAATCTATTAGAGCTCAGAGCACAGGGGGTCTAGCAAAGATCCCAAACGCTAATGCTAACGCCAAATGCTAATTTCCAAAATGTATTGAAATGACATTAGCTGGGGAAAAGTAAGCGGTTTCTGAAATGTCATCAAAATACATTTTGGAGTTAGGATCTTTGCTAGACCCCCAGCTTAGTCAATGTCAAAAATACCTCTAATTTATTGAAAGCTAGCTGACCCGCCCGGCTTCGCACTATTATGGGCAATATTATGGGTTTTCCCTATTTTTTTTGTTGTTGAATACCCCTGCATTAGAGCGCAACAAAAAATACTTAATTAAGTAGGTATACAAATTAATCAGTCAAGCCATCGAGTTTTAGCGCCGACCACACAGTACATTGGTACAGATGGCGCCGACTAACAGCAACCAATTTTTGTATAAGATAAGAATGTAGGTACCTACTATTTTAGCATTTTCACAAGTCTGATTTATAGATTAGGTAAGGTGTTGCCTACTTAACGTAATTAACAGACCCGCCGCTTCCCAAATTATTATTCCATTCTTAAAAATTAATCTTTTACATTTATGATAGATTGACAACAATTTTTTTAATTCCGAGCCGAAACCTGTGGTTTTTTGTTTATTAAGTGTTTAAAACTTTGTATATTAATTCGAGTTTCCAAACGAGGAACTTTCAATCCCACAGTGCATTACACTTAATATAGAGCTAATTCATCCTAGAATATATTTTATGTTACATGAGCTACTCAGTGTTTTCTTTTGTTTTACCGTTGCCTATTTCAAACTTGACAGAAACAAAACATAAATAAGTAGGTATTCATCCGTTATGTATATAACTCAAACTCAAATGTCGTTAGGTACTTAAATTATTATAATAATTATATTGTTATCTATCAGTCTTGAGCTTGATGATAAAAAAATGCTACTATAGTTTGACAGATTTCTTGAATGATAAAAGTAAGCCGGCTCGTTCTCATTTTTACGATTCTCATCGTCAGTTTCATGTACAATTTTATATTGTGCTTATTTCAAATATTTTTGTACAGTAAATTATAGCGCTTTATAAGACGAGTAAATTAATATATAAGTTAATCAAATAAAAAGTCTTGTTTGGGTGATAAATGGTTTTGAAGTTTTAGAGGCCACGAAAGCGACGCATCGGATCACGAAAATGACTCAGTAACTTTACAGCTATCATTTTCTCACGTTTTGCTACTGTTTATAAGACTAAATGTTCATAAAATAACAACGTAATCTTGTTTTCATAATTAAACTGGCAAACAAATGGTATTAATAACCAAAACTATGTATATTATTATTATCAGTTCGGTCCTGAGTTTGTGCATCCTACGAAATACGAATACTAATCCACTTAACTACATATTATAGGTAATAAGCCTCTGCTGACAAAAAACAGATAGTTATCGTATTAATAGCTTTATTAATTAAGAAGCATCATGAGTATTTAAAAAGTGTATTTATTTATGAGTTGCGTTATTTTTTCAATAGAACAACAACCTTCACTACAATAGAAATAATCTATATTTATATTATAACGATTTATATATAAAAACAAATCTCACTACAAAAGACAATATCTGGCACATCTTTAGGTACTCTTTTGGATTAGAAACTCCTGATTTCGTGATTTTTCCATAAACTTTTAAATATGAGCTTTACGTGTTCGGAGTCGGGCCTACGAGCAAAATAATTAAAGTATGATTGAAATGTTGGCAGGGGGGGGACCAAAATGTACCTAGTAGGTATCTACCTCCCTACCTAGTACCTATATACGTACTTACGTCAAGAATAGGTAGTGTTGTGATATGACGTGACGTTATTAATAATTTCAGAACCTTTTGGTGATAGTTCCTAATACCTACATACTTTAGGTACATAATATCCGACGGTAAACGTGTGTGGAGAAAAGTGTTCATAGAATGTGAATTTGGGCTATAGGTACCTTTTACCTAGCTACCTACCGGAATCTTCGCAATAGGCTGCTTCTCCCGGAAATCAGAAAAATGGTATGTAACCATAATCTACTACCTACCAAACGTAGGTACTGTTACTAGCTCTTCCCCTTTATGTACCTATTATTAAACATAATACAATGCTAGTTTGATGAAATCTCCACTCATGGCTACTTAACTATAGAAAAATTTGCGATGATATTTCGATAAGTATCATCGAACTCATGATTAATTAAAACCTATATTATATTAAAATCTAGGCTTTCAAAACATTTTTACAATAGGGCAAAGTCTGCGGGTCTAGCAAAGATACCAACCGCTAACGCTAACGCCAAACGCTAACTCCAAAATGTACTGAAATGACGTTTCGGAAATCGCTAACTTTTCCGTAGCGAATGTCATTTCGATACATTTTTGGAGTTAGCGTGAGGCGTTAGCGTTAGTGATTGTGATCTTTGCTAGACCTCCAGGGCATTTTACATAACATGTTTCGTACACAGATTAGAGAAAAAAATCTACTTCGTATTATTCCAAAGAGTATTATTATACTTCTGTATCATTCAAAGAGTATATAATTTATACGTAACGTAAGAGTATATCATTGGCCCACTGCATTAGCCTATGGTGGTAGTGAGATTTGTTTTTATATATAAATCGTTATAATATAAATATAGATTATTTCTATTGTTCACTACAATAGAAATAATCTATATTTATATTATATACAAAAGACAATATCTGGCACATCTTTAGGTACTCTTTTGGATTAGAAACTCCTGATTTCGTGATTTTTCCATAAACTTTTAAATATGAGCTTTACGTGTTCGGAGTCGGGCCTACGAGCAAAATAATTAAAGTATGATTGAAATGTTGGCAGGGGGGGGACCAAAATGTACCTAGTAGGTATCTACCTCCCTACCTAGTACCTATATACGTACTTACGTCAAGAATAGGTAGTGTTGTGATATGACGTGACGTTATTAATAATTTCAGAACCTTTTGGTGATAGTTCCTAATACCTACATACTTTAGGTACATAATATCCGACGGTAAACGTGTGTGGAGAAAAGTGTTCATAGAATGTGAATTTGGGCTATAGGTACCTTTTACCTAGCTACCTACCGGAATCTTCGCAATAGGCTGCTTCTCCCGGAAATCAGAAAAATGGTATGTAACCATAATCTACTACCTACCAAACGTAGGTACTGTTACTAGCTCTTCCCCTTTATGTACCTATTATTAAACATAATACAATGCTAGTTTCGAAGGAAGGTTCTCCCAACTTGAGAGTTACTAGGCTATCACGGTCCAGATCACCCCTTTTCACGATAACATGACATACCTACAAATTCGAACTCATCCATTTTTAGGCTATGATTATTAATCAACTAGCTACTGCCCGCGGCGTTGCCACGCGTGGACTACATTACTTTTCAGGTTTCGGTTTGGGTAATGGCTTTATTTTTAAAAACTGATTTTCTATCAGCCAGAGTTTTCTGCTCGTATAATCACTTCCACGAAGTAAAAATGACATGTCTTAATCATGGATGAAATAATTAATTATAATATTTCCCAAAACAGCGTAGGTATGCTAATTATTATCCTTGATATTCCTGGACCAATTTTGATGAAATCTCCACTCATGGCTACTTAACTATAGAAAAATTTGCGATGATATTTCGATAAGTATCATCGAACTCATGATTAATTAAAACCTATATTATATTAAAATCTAGGCTTTCAAAACATTTTTACAATAGGGCAAAGTCTGCGGGTCTAGCAAAGATACCAACCGCTAACGCTAACGCCAAACGCTAACTCCAAAATGTACTGAAATGACGTTTCGGAAATCGCTAACTTTTCCGTAGCGAATGTCATTTCGATACATTTTTGGAGTTAGCGTGAGGCGTTAGCGTTAGTGATTGTGATCTTTGCTAGACCTCCAGGGCATTTTACATAACATGTTTCGTACACAGATTAGAGAAAAAAATCTACTTCGTATTATTCCAAAGAGTATTATTATACTTCTGTATCATTCAAAGAGTATATAATTTATACGTAACGTAAGAGTATATCATTGGCCCACTGCATTAGCCTATGGTGGTAATAGTATGCATTGGCCTTCAGACCTGTGGGCCAAACATAAACGTCATGTAATGCCAAAAATAGGCGTAGCAAGAGTCAAGATTATACTCCCAAGGGTAAAGCTCTAACTATCACAGTTTATGAGACAGACCTGGTGACAGACGGACAGACAGCCTGACAGACGTCGTCAGTCCGTTTTGGGTACGGAACCCTATTACTAAGGCTTCGCTGTCCGTCTGTCCGTCTGTCACCATCAGGCTGTATCTCATGAACCGTGATAGTTAGACAGCTGAAATCTTCACAGATGATAAATATATTTTTGTTGCCACTATTACAAAAAATACAGAATAAAATAAGTATTTAACCCCTTAAATACTTATTGTATTCTGTATTTTAGTATTTTTTCTCTCTCATACATCAAACGTTTTTTGCTAGTTTTTATAGATAATGATACGGAACCCTTCGTGCGCGAGCCCAACTCGCACTTGGCCGGTTATTTCTCTAATCTGCGGGCACTTAAGTATAATTAACATGTTTGTATCTTGAATGCAATCGATTCATACTACTTACATATTATTTGATGGTATATCTATTTTACTCCAAAAACCCCAAACAACCTGCAAGGGCTTAAATAGAAAACTAATAATGGTTAATCAAATCTAATAAATTGTAAAATTTCATTCCACTGTTTAATGCATATTTACTAACGAAATTAACTCCTATTACTCTTTGTTCATGACCTTACACACGTTTTTTTTTCTTTAATCTGTGCCTCCAGATGGACTTTACGTGAAACGTGAAATATTCAATAACAACACGACGAAAAATTACTATACTTAACACTGGCTAAATACACTATGTGTGGAGCCATAATACAATATAAAAAAAATTACTGTGACACAAACTAACCGTCACAGTAGCCAAAAAAGAATTCACCATGAAGCGGCCATGTTGTATAAAATTCCGTCCGGTTTCGTAATGATATTTAATAATTTTGACCAAAAATTTTTAATGATATTTGTATTTTAATATATCCTATGTTGTGCGCTGGTTATTTCTAAGCATATTAGTGCAACCCGCATGAAAATCAGTTCAGTATCTAGGGATTTGTTCAATAACAAACAAAAAAACAAACAAACAGATACAAATTATTGTCTCTAGATGGCGTTAAATACGATAAATTAGAAAATGTATGGAGAAGGGAAAAAAGCCTTGTAGTCCTGCATCGCGGTTACGATATTTTTTGAACAATAGAACCTATGGGATAAATTAGATTTGACATGATTATGTGTGTGTTCCGTAGCGCATCAGAATTACACATTTATTATATGTAGGGATGAATGATGAGTGAGTTCGAAATGACTTATCTTTTCTCGATAAAAACACGTTTACATAATTATTCAAAACACTATCTTACATCTGTCATACTACAAAAACTAGAATTGTTTCAATGAACTCACACCAGTCGCTACATTTCTAAATAAAAGAATGCATAAAATCAGTTTCATAGACCAAAATCAGTTTCATGACTAAAATGCCACGAAGTTTATGACACGAAACTGACGAAATTATCCCTTTTTTGTAAAATTGCTGCAAAATTAAGTGTATCGATTTAAATCAAATACTACATAAATATCTCGCACATTTTAGGGTTTCGATGAGCTAACTTTGATTTCAATTGCTGAAATACAATGCCCAAAAAATGTAGTGCACGTGTGATCGGTAAACTTGTGAACAAATACAAGCTTACCGATATTATTTTTTTCCGGCACGTCGAGCCACAAGTCTTACGTCTGCGATGCCAGTACACGACTGACGTTCGACCGGACCACACTCAGTGTTTGATTGCTGATGTTTTGTTTAACAGGCAGCCGTTATATCACGCGAATTTAAAGAACCCATATCCGCGTGACCGATGCGTATGTTGTTATAAATTAAAAATAATGATGAAAAGATATATTTTAGACTATTTAGTGTAAAGTTTATTTAATTACGATAATTTTAGTATATTTTACATACAAATACAGTGAAATTTGGTGAAGTGGTAAGCAAATGTTTTACTGCATCGGAGAGTGTGACACGATGAGAACACGAAAAATTACCCCGTTTTTGACCATTTCGTGTTAATTTAAGGTATTATTTTTGCTTTTATTATGACAAGCTTTATTTCTGTTGTAGCCTAATAGATGTTTCATCATTTAATTCACAAATTTTGTTTGTATCTTAAGCCGTTTAGGAAATATAACCTCGTGACCATCAAATTTGAGCATCGATGAGAACTACCCAGCCATTTTAGTAAAAACATTGGCCAAAGATTTTTTGTAGATTTATTTAATGAATCAGCCTGGTCCTGGACCTAACTGTTGCTATACCCTAATGAGGTCATATGTCCTGCACACTCATACATACCACCTGTATTAAAAATATGTACATATGTTGCAATAAATAATTGAGTTTTGAGTATTGAGATATAAAAGAAGCTTGAACTGAATCGATTTTGATGAAATCAAATTCTAGCTCTGTGGATGAAACTGTGTACTCGACTGATGTATGACCTATGTAAAAAAAAAACAGTTTACATGATGTATAGTCCCGAAATAACAAATGTGATTTTTTTTATAACCATTTTTTTTCATTTACCGTGGTTCCGACGGTGTGTAAATAGGTCCACGTCAACTCTTCCCGTCGGTATCATAAAAGCCGGCTACGGGAATATACAGAGAATAGGTTATGGGCTGCAGCTATCTGCTTGATTAAATCTGCGATCACCAAGCTGCCAGCGAATTGTGGTGATTATGGCAAATTCTTCCCTATAAGCGTCCAAAGCGGCTTAATTTTATATTTCTTTTTTAAATATATGTGGACATTTCACATAGCGCCATCCAGCCCCAAACTAAGCATAGCTTGTACTATGGGAACCAGATAACGGATACAATACTTATATACGTTTTTGTTTGTAAATACATACATAGAATACAATATAACACCCAGGCGCATAACAAACATCTATGTTCATCACACAAATGTTTGTCCTGGGTAGGAATCGAACCCACAACCCTCAGTTCAGAGGGCAGGGATACTACCAACTGAGCTATCGGGCCCGTCAAATACGTTGTACCTATCTACCGCAAACAGTAGAGATCTCATGTTCAGAGAAGCATAAAAACCAGATCCACGTGTGCGGGGTGTAAGCGATAGCGCTGCGCCCGCGCCGCTCGGAACAAAGATCTATACAGCTGGCGAGATTCCGTTACTACTACGGATACCGCCCGATTGGGGCCTTGTTAGTGATACTGTAATAATTGCAAATAGACTAGTTTTAGCACTCATACAAAATCAGAATACATACTACTACCACTACTACCACTCCCTAATCCTACTTAATTTATGTTTATTGTTCTAAAAAGTAAAACCTCGGTCCGGAGCTTCGAAACCAAGAAGTAGTAGCAACAATAAATACTAGTGTGACGGTGATGTCATTAATTCATTATCATTTGTATTTTTAAATATTTTTTATTTATATAATTGCAAACAAGTGCTACCTAAAAAGAACACAAGAACCATGTGTCTTCGCCTTAATAGAGACAATAAGAAACGTGTTATTGGACACATTCTTAGAATATTTTGATTGTAGAAGTTTAGGTTAAATTAGAATTACTCATTAGTCAAGTAGATGACTAGATTGTAATATAAATAGAATGTCTTTTTAAATAGGCATTCTAGAAACAGCAAAAAAAAAAAAAAATTATATAATTGCAAAAAAATGCGTTCATAATATGAACGCATTTGCAATTTGAATACTCTATAGATCAATTTAAATGATTAAACTAATTGTATAAAAAATAAACGGATTAATATTTATTTATTTATTTATAATAATATTATAAATAAATATTAATTCGTATATTTTTTGTAATAAGTATTTGTATAATTATTAAAATTCTCTAGTATTCAAATCACAGAGCTATGAAACAAATGATGCTTCGCATGTAGAGAGACAGCGTTCGTTTTGTTCTGTGATTCAAATAGACATCACACATAATTAAAACGATGAATTTTATTATTGAAGTCAAAGCTCATAGCTCTACGCCGCGGCCTACACGCCTCTACGGAGTGCCTACGTACCTCTACGGCAGTATAAGTAGTACTAACTTATTCAGTAATCTGTGGTAGTACCACAGAAATACAAAACGTGCCTCTAACCAAACGAACCGCTTCATAAGTGCTGGCACTACTTGGCAGTTGGCACAAAGAATCAGTAGATACTTCTGTAATGTCTGCAATTCAACAGGGTAGATAATCCTGCCAGCATGTTGATTGCGATGTAACAGAAGTTTCTGGTGCCCTAGCACGGACGCTACTACCATAGGTGCTGGGTGGGGGTTAACACATCATATGGTAGTCGGTAGACAATGTCACCGTTTTATGTCGTCACCGTCAAAAAGCTCATCCACACCTCATGGACCCATGGAAATCTCGAACGGTCCGTTTCTCGAGGCCGTTTCTGCCACACACGTGCAAGATTTGGAACGAGGTTCCCTCTGAGGTGTATCCGCTGAGCTACAACATGGGGTACTTCAAACGACGGGTAAATAGAGTCCTCAAAGGTAGGCAACGCATCTGCAATGCTTCTGGTGTTGCAGGTGTATAGGCGACGCGGCGACGGTAACTGCTTACCATCAGGCGGGCCGTCAGCAAGTTAGCCCATCAGTGATATGAAAACAAAAATTCACTTTCTTCACTTGTCAAATAGAGTAAAACAGGGGAAAGAGAATTATGTCTACCTTCTTTTTTTTAATGGTCAATTTTGTTGGTCTCTACCGACCTTTACAGCGTCACCGGGTTTTGTCTACCGTCCGTGCCAATCCAGCTGGTAGCGAGCTGGAGCAATTGTTGTCTATAGGTAAAGCTAAGTATAAGTATACTAGTAAGTATATATGATAGGTACCGTTAAAATATTTTTAATTAGGTAAGTAGGTGGGTAGTAGGCGGGTACAGTGTTAGCTATTACCTAATAGCATTTTAGTAGTAATTGGTATGATTGTAAAACTGTTCATACTGGAGGATCTACCGTTAAGGTAGTAATTTCCCGCTGCGGCGCACGAGCTGATGGTTTGGTGCAGGGCCGAGCGGAATTCAAACCTGAGTGCGCCGCGTTTGTTCGAAAGTTGAACCACGCGCTAAGCCACATTTGCTCTCCTCTTGATTCCTTTCAAATTCTTCCAGACGTTCCAGCTTCCCGACAGACCCTCAAGCCGTTCGACTCGAAGCAAATTAACTACAATGTGAACACCGGCTCCTACGCCGACGGTAACTTATTCCAAATGATCAAGTGCCATGAGGACAGCCTGCTGCGACTGCACCACCTCACGGCTGGAAGACAAATGAACGGATCCTATGATCCTGCATACCAAAATGATCTTAATTGGTAAGTATTATTAGGGTTGTTTACCCAATGCGATGACGTCCAGTTACCTCAGCTCTTTGTCTATCCGTCTGTCCGGTGTCTCTCCATCTGACCTTCAAAGTGCTCTTCTATATATAGTAATATCTTTTACGGCATAACAGAGGGATGTTTTTGTTAACAAAATATGACATAGTACAAGCTATTTTTAGTTTGGGGCTAGATGGCGCTGTGTAAAATGTCCACACATACAGAATGTAATTTGATTCATTAGCATAAATTGAGCCCATGATAGTACCTACATCATTTATAGATGATTATTAAAGAGTGTAAATCAAACAATTTTTATTGTAAATTATGAAGATTGCCGCGGCGCCTAACGCAGTTGGCACGGATGATTTTGATACATTTAAAAGAAAGAAAGAAGAAAGAAAGAAAAAACATTTATTCCAAATACACACACACAATATCCTAAAAAACTAAAATAAATTAAACGTTTTTATACCTTGTATGTACTAATTAAAAACAGTAATTTGTTATTTTACTTAAATTTTGTATTGTAGCATTTGATTAAGTAAGTAATTCCATTTTTTGGAGTTATTATTATTACAAACCAATGTGTTAGAATTCAAAAATTTTGGTCCACACGTGACCGGTATCAGGAGTACGTATCTAGTTCCAAAGGATGCTAATGAAGTCAATTACACCCAGTATAATTACAATTTAATTAAGTAACACAATTCTTATGCATTAAGTACCTACCTAACTACCTACTTACCTAATGTTTTCTGACAGGGATTTTGAACAAAATTAATTGTAGGACTTTAGCACCAATGCTGCCAAACTCGGATAATTAATTGTAAGTTCCCACCCTACCGTAGGTACGTTTGGGTTCGGAGTTTGGCGGATTTTTTTACGCATAGGTACCTATGCGTAAAAAAACCGTACTACTGACGTAGACGTAGACATTCGCGGTCCCAATGGTAAACCAGTATGACGTTCTTGTCTGGCTCTTTTTATTTTCCCTTGTCTACTTCCCTTCACTTCCATTTTGGAGTAATTTAGCTAGGCATATCTTTGTTTAATTAAATTAAATTCATCATTTAAGGTACCAGAAAGACCTCCGACAACCATACATAAAGCCAGTCGACTACTTAGCTTACGAAGATATGCGGAGGAAGTACGAAGACAAATCAAAGGAGAGGGAAGTGCAGAAAGAATCCGAAGAAGAGAGAGATGGCAAAGAGGAGCGGAAGAAACCGAGAAGGAACCGGACCACGTTCACAAGCCAGCAACTGGCTGCCTTGGAGAAGGTGTTTGAGAAAACTCATTATCCGGACGCTTTCGTTCGTGAGGATCTGGCTGCGAGGGTCAATCTGACTGAAGCTCGTGTACAGGTAGATCGATACCTAAACCTGTCCGACCTAATTACTTTGGTGATTTGAATTTAATAGTTCCTATATACTAAGATACCTTATTTCGAGGATCTAGCTTGGCCATGGGCACCCAGTCTACCCAACCCATGTAAACTCATCAGCTTAATATTAAAGAAAAAAGTAGGTAGGGACCTATGTCTGTAAATGAAATGATTCTTTTGCTGACTGTCCTTATTCAAAGTCAAAGTCAGAGTTTTATTGCAAATAGGCTATTCATAGCGCTTTTACTAGTCAAATTAAATTATATTATTATAATTACTAAGCAAATAAAATCACAAAGTGCACAATGTCAATTAATATATTACTTACTATAATAATAGCTAGCCTATTACAATAAGTGTTTGACAAAAAAAAGAAGCTCTCTATTATATCAATAACCTGGTTCTAAATAAGTCTACCATTATTTCTCGTCAGCAAATTTCTATCGTTAAAATTACCTATAATGTCATGTAATTTGTGGATTATTTACAGGTATGGTTCCAGAACAGACGTGCAAAGTTCCGAAGAAACGAAAGGTCAGCCATGTCTAGTCACAGGAGCAACACCAGCCAAAGCTCCCCAGAGCCAATTCCAGTCCCCATTGGAATACCACACCAAGACCCTCGACAGGATTTCTCGAGGAACACTAAAGAACCGTGGCTTCATCACTTCCAAGCCAACAATTTGAACTTGAATTTGAGCATACCGATTGCTAACAGTGGCCTGTACCAGAATGATTACTCGCTTATGATGCAAAATGTTGGTAATAGGCCGTATGTGCCGAATTCCAACAGTTTAATGAGCCAGGGTATGGTTGGCTACAGTGGATCAACTGATAATAGTTACGGTTCCTGCGCCCTGATTGGAGGATATACAGCCCCGCTTCCACCAGCTCATCCAAGTTCCTATAATTTAAATTTGCGATTACGACCTCACGATTTTAGCATCAATAATATTACTTTATGAGTTATGTGTTTCTTTTTATAATTAATTATATAAAAAACGTCTTATTTACGAAAAAGTAACTTGCCTTTTTTTCTCACTCAATTAGTCATTAGTATTTCCTTGTTAGTCATCATCAGCTGGAAGTCATCCAATGCGGAACATAGGCCTCCCCTATAGTGTTACCTTGGGCGGCTGTTTGCCTCTTGCATCCATCGACTCAGGTCGTCGGTCCACTGGTTTCATAGTCAATGTCGGTCCACCTAGTGAGGGCTGGCCTACGCTGCGTCTTTCAGTTTGTGGTCGCCACTCGAGTTGGTTGTCAGTTTTACAAGCGATTTGGCCTGCCCACTAACCAAGTGCCAACTGCCACTTCAACTTGCTAATTATTCTAAAAGCTAAAATATAACAGTCACGTTACTTCTCTTGCAAGGAAACTCCAAGCTTAGGTAGGTAGCTCTCTCCATAGCTTGCTTGTGCGACTTTGAGCTTACTCGTAAGGCCAACGTTAAAAAACCAATGTTGAAATCAAGCGCATCGATCGTTAGGGTCAACAGATATCAATGCATGTGCATGATTGTGTCGCTACACCATCTAGCAATAGGTAAATAACGTTAAAATTACAAGAGAAAAACTGCGCATAATTATAAGATCTACATTCAGTTTCAATGCATTAAAATATGAGTTTGCTTTCTTTGACTCATTATTATATTATTTATATTTAATTTAATTTTTCTTTTATTTTTGATATGAAATAGCAGTTTTATTAAAAGTTAGTACACTGTATTTTACCGGGTGCTATCGCCGTAATTTCTAAAATCTACCGGTTTTTGAAATAGGTTTCAACCGCCGTTCCGATTTTTGACATGACAACACTGACAGGCAAAGAAAAAAAAATTCAAGAGTCGGCCAAAAGGCCAATAGGGTGAATAGCATAGACATACATATAAGGACAGGCCTAATGACATTAAAACGTCGCTTCAAAAGAGGGAGCCAAGTTCACAGATTGGCATCCACTAGCGCCCAGTCTGTGTTGGAAGTGAGAAGATATCGGTCGTGTGTCTCAAAGAAAATATGCCAAGTTGTGTTGTGAAGGGTTGCACAAACTACACTCAAAAGTGCAATACAAAGAAAGACAAAGTTTCCTACCACAAGTAAGTCAATATTTTCAATATTACACTCCGTTTTGTACGAAAATAATCGAATTTATATTTGGGATAATCATTGTAAACAAACATTGACGGACATAATGGCAGCGATAGGGCCGTTCCGAAACCAGTATCGGTACCAGTACTCGATACTTTTCGTACGATACTCAGTATACTTCATTGAACAATTTTTGTAAATAATATACAAAAGGTATGGCATAAAAATTACATACTTATTGCTTCGTACAACCCGCACTTAGCCGTTTTAGAAAACAAAAAGTACCTATCCTAAATGTTATTCTGAAAAATTAGCTATTACCATACCAAATTACAGCAAAATCCGTTCAGTACTCTAGCGTGATGCGCGTTCAAACAGACAGATAGACAGAAAAAAAAGCTTATATTTTTATACAGATTAAGAAGTGCAAAGCAGCAAAAATTTTCAAAAAAATATTCAATGTACAGATTTAGCCCATTCACAGTTTTATTATATGTATTGATGATGACGATTGATGATAAATGCTGATTGATAATTGTGATATAAATAAAAAAATAGTAAATAGTAGATAAATTAAAAAATAATATACTTACATTCTTATTGCTTCGTGCAACCCGCACTTGGCCGTTTTAGAAAACAAAACTATCCTAAATGTTAGTCTGGAAAATTTGCTATTACCATACCGAGGGGTCTAGCAAAGATATCAACCACTAACGCTAACGCCTTACGCTAACTCCAAAAATGTATTGAAATAACATTCGCTGCGGAAAAGTTAGTGATTTCCGAAATGTCATTCCAATACATTTTGGAGTTAGCGTGAGGCGTTAGCGTTAGCGATTGGGATCATTGCTAGACCCCCAAATCTGTTACGTAGTTCCAGCGTGATCCGTGTTTAAAGAGACAGACAAAAAATTTATTTCGGATTTTATCTCGCAGGGAAACACCGATCATAGCTCCCTCTATAGCTCATTGCGCGACTTTGAGCTTACTAATGAGGCCAACAGGCAACACACACTGATTGAAAACATTAACATAGTTGGCTGTGTTTTAGTAGGTAGGAAAGTAAATATATAATCTGTCCGCACTGTAAGACTTAATTTATTTGATGGAAATTATGTGGTTCCTTTCATTCATTATTAATTTTCATCACTCTTCACGCAGGTGTACAGCCAGGTGCAGCTATTAGCTAATTAATAATATAAAATATAAGACAATCAATGTAAATATTACTGGGGAACAATTATATACATGATGTTGACGATGTTTATTTCACTCTGATAATTATTATACTTACCCCAGGCTAGCAAGGAATAGTACCTTACTACTTCATAGTAACTTCAATATATACACTAAAAATGGTACAGGTACGAGATTTTTTATGTACAAGGTCAAGTATAAGTTTTTAGATTGTGTATGTGTCAAACCACTGCCTTGCTGTACAGACACGTCAACACTTCGAGATACCTATAGTCAATCCTTCAGCGAATAAAACATTTTCTAATAAAAGGTAATTTTTGTAAAATAAAAAGTCCTAATTGAATGGTACCTAGTTGATTTTATTTTCTATTTAATACTCCCAAACTTATTCCACTACTAAAGTGCAACCAGAATAGACTAATATCATAACGTTTCCACAATATTGAACACTATTATACGAAACAAAACTCCCTGCTTTATTTTAAGTGTGCAGTTCCAAAAAATACTCATACAGATATTTTACTGAATGCCACCCGTACGTATTTCTAGCTAACTAGTATTGGTCGTGCACCTTCCTAATTTCCCAACTCGTCGTAGTTCCTGAGTAATCAAAGAGATGGCGCTGACCTTTCCCCACACCATTTTGAGTAAATAAAATGTTCCTTCGGGCATATCCTGATATATAGATCTATGGTGAATAGGGAGTTTTGGCAGGAACGCGGAAAAGTTCACGTCGTTGCACTGTATTATTTTTCAAAACTTGTGCTTTTTCCAGTGTTAATGTTTAAAATTGGTGGCATTTTACGCATTAAGTGCTGATTTACGAGCATGAGTGAGGGCAAGTGATATAATGTGGTGAAACGTGATTTTTCATGTTGCTTCCAAAACTCTATAGAAGTTTCTAGTAAAGTTGCCACCACTTTACTGGAGCATGACTTAAACTGGACTATGACTACCTGACTTAGACTGGACTATGACTATGACTAAGACTTGACTTTACGTGAAATATTTCTATTAACATGATGAAAAATTACGATACTTGACACTGGCTAAATACTATGTGTGGAGCCAAAATATAAAAATAAAGTCCAATAGGCTTATTTATTTATTTATTTATTTATTATGAATACCAACATAATGTACACCGCACATGGTTTTATAACACATTCACAAGGAAACGTTGCTAAGTGTCATCACAGTTACAGGTAAAGACTGCATGCATAATACAAAAGGAGTGAATTTTAACAGCTGTTCAAAACAATCAAGAGAAGGCTAGGAATACATCAAAGTTATAAATTATAGGATTTTTACTAGACAATAACAAAGCTGATCAGAAATAATTAAATGAATTAAAAATAAAAATAATGTAAAACTAATACAAATAATAAAAAAAAAACGACAAAATATAAAAATTAAAAAAACTGCTGCTTGGGCAAACTCCTTCACTTTGGCGATCTCGTTCTTCAAATCTCGTTCCGGACAAGGAACTCGTTCTTCTAACTCGTTCAGTAACTCTTTTTGTTCTGTGAATCCGAACGAACGAGACGATGTGCGAGTCTCTGCAACTCATTCGGATTCACTGAACTGATGAACTGCGGAACGATTTTGTTGCAAGGAGTTAGAAGTTCCCGTAACTCCTTTCGTTCAGTAACTCCGTCGGAACGAGACGATGTGCGAGTCTCTGCGACTCGTTCGGATTCACAGAACTGCTGAACTGCGGAACGATTTTGTTGCAAGGAGTTAGAAGTTCCCGTAACTCCTTTCGTTCAGTAACTCCGTCGGAACGAGACGATGTGCGAGTCTCTGCGACTCGTTCGGATTCACAGAACTGCGGAACGATTTTTTTGGAAGGAGTTAGGAGTTGATTATAAATTATAATGTACGTGACTGTGCTAATCAGATCTTTTAACTATACTTAGATAATATGTGTAGTATAAATACATGATTTACTTATACTGTAGCAGTTATGAAAAAATAAATGTTCTTATTTTGTATTACAATTTATGTATAGGTAATAAATTTAAATCGACTTTAAAACAATACCCGTAGTACACATTTAACAACGTTAGTTACTATGTTTTTTAATAATAGATGTAAATGAACTTCAACTTACTCCGTTAAGGAATAGACCATAAAATTGACTGATGTGTCAAGAATGACGACTCGTTTAGAGAGTAAGCTATTTATGACCGGAAATACGTATGTGTGTGAGACTGTGAGTAAAATATCGAATTCAATCTCATGCATTCTCAATCCGCTGCAAAGAGGCTTCAAGGTTCAAAGTTCTCAATACTGTGAACGAAATCACTCCTGGGACTGGGAGTTACTTGCGGGCGGACGCAACTCCCAATCCCGGCGCTCGCTCGAGTTCACGGAGTTGGAACTGGGAACTGGGAACGACTGAACGAAAACTGGCACTGGCTAAATACACTATGTGTGGAGCCAATATATAAGAAGAAAAAAAAAGAAAGAGAAAGTAATAGTATTCTGTGGACTTGTGTTTTGTGTTTGTCAGGTTTTTTTTTCTTATATTTTGGCTCCACACATAGTGTATTTAGCCAGTGTCAAGTATTATATTTTCATCGTGTTATAATATATTTCACGCGGTGTCCTAGTCATAGTCATAGTCCAATCTAAGTCAGGTAGTCATAGTCCAGTCTAAGTCATGCTCCAGCAAAGTGGTGGCAACTTTACTAGGAGCTTCTATGGAGTTTTGGAAGCAACATGAAAAATCACGTTTCACCACATTATATCACTTGCCCTCGCTCATGCTCGTAATTCAGCATTTAATGCGTAAAACGCCACCAATTTTAAACATTAACACTGGAAAAAGCAAAAGTTTTGAAAAATAATACAATGCAACGACGTGAACTTTTCCGCGTTCCCGCCAAAACTCCTTATCAGAGTTTAATAATCTTAAAAAGTGTTCTCTGTGCTTCGTGGTCACAGAGTACATTGGTAAAAACTGTTTGTTTTTGTTTGTATTATACGTAGTATCCCCTACCTACCTAGTCTGTGTTTGTATTGGAACCAAAGACCTATGTAATAGGGGGAATTCTGTGATTGGAACATAATTTGTGTCAGAAATGAATTTATTACTTTCTAGAGTTTCTAGTTTCTAACAAGTTTACGAAAACAGATTGGAAGACGTGAATCGGGAATATTGTATCAGGATATTCTTAATCTGAAGTTAAACAATTTGTACCTAACCTGAAATATGGAAGTTCCAGGCGGAAAGACATTACAGAACTATGTCTCAACTTAATTACAAAAAATCCGTCTTATCTTTGGTTGCTGTTATTTTCGCTTCACACGTCGTTTATCACTACATCATATGGAAAAAGAAGACTAAAACTAAAGAAATCAGTGAAGTAATTGTATTTTCTGAGACCACACAGTTGATACCAAGCAAATATTCGTTTCTTCGATCTAAGGTTCACCCGAGTGTTGATCGCATTCTTTTCTATTTGAACCAGACCCATTATACTCTGGATATCTGCATGTACATGCTAACCAACCGGGATATCTCGTATCTGATTCAAAAACTTCACCATAGAGGAGTAAGAATAAGAATTATAGTTGATGCCGAAACAGCCTTTGTAAATGGATCTGAAACAAAGAGACTGAACCGGATAGGTGCAATTGAGCTACGTTGGATGAAGACTGACAGAAATATTATGCATCATAAGTTCTGTGTGATTGATGCTTCACCTGGTACGAATAAAAAACTGGTACCATTTATAATGACTGGATCACTAAATTGGACAATACAGGCTCTTTCTGGAAATTGGGAAAGTGTGGTTGTGATGTCTGAACCAAAACTTGTACGGCAATACAAAGAAGCGTTCGAAGAACTGTGGAGGAAATTTGCACCTCCTGTACCTCTAATGCACACCTGAAAAATTATAAAACAGGCTGAATAATGTAATTTCTCTTTATTTTAAGCTATTAAATAAAGTATTTGTAGGATAATCTGTAAATATTACACCTTAAGTACCTACCAAATATAAATGTAAATCTACTAAATAATCATGTTCCATCTAGGTGTTACGGCATAGACTTAGGTAAATAGGGCTTCTGTTCTATTAGGTAGGTATAAAAGGGGTTTGAATATTTTTCATTACAGTTTCTGGTGGATAATGGAAGTGTAATATTATTTTGACTTTAATTTTATTGTGTCTGCATCTCCTTTCATCCATGGGAACCTAACTGCAAAACACTGAAAATGAAATATCAATTTATATATTACTGTAAACTGTAAATAAGTATTAATACATTTTTTTTCTATTCTTTTTTTATATTCTATTCAAGTGTTTTTACTTTTTTTATGGTTCCATACCCAAAGGGTGAAACGGACCCTATTACTAAGACACCGCTGTATGTCTGTGTCTGTCTGTCTGTCTGTCACCATGCTGTGTCTCTTGAACCGTGATAGTTAGACAGTTGAAATTTTCACAGATGATGTATTTTTGTTGCTACAAAAAACAAATTTATTTATTTATAAATAAATATTTAATTTATTCAGGACATCACACAACATTACATTATAGGAAACATACACTAAAAATAATAATTACACTACAGAAACAGATGATAAAAATGTAACGTTGTGTGATGTCATGACCCAGGTCCCGACTCAGCATAATGAATAAGGTAAACAAACCATACAACAAACGTGATTTTTTTTGCTCGTGTTTATAGATAATAGTGCGGAACCCTTCGTGCACGCGTCCGACTCGCACTTGGCCGGTTTTATAGAACGAAACGAAACCCTCACAGATTAAAGAAAAAAAAGGAGTTTTGGCGGGAACGTGAAAAAGTTCACGTCGTTGCATTGTATTATTTCTCAAAACTTGTGCTTTTTCCAGTGTTAATGTTTAAAATTGGTGGCGTTTTACGCATTAAGTGCTGAATTACGAGCATGAGTGTGGTCAAGTGATATAATGTGGTGTAACGTGGTTTTTCGTGTTGCTTCCAAAATTCCATAGAAGCTTCTTGTAAAGTTGCCACCACTTTACTTGAGCATGACTTAGACTGGACTATGACCCGACTTAGACTGGACTATGACTAAGATTAAGACTTGACTACGTAAAATATTCTAAAACTCGATGAAAATATACAATACTTGACACTGGCTAAATACACTATGTGTGGAGCCAACATATAAAAAAAAAAAATTTACTATGTGGGAACTTGGGAACCCTTCGAGTCCGAATCTTTTTTTTTTCTTATATTTTGGCTCCACACATCGTGTATTTAGCCAGTGTCAAGTATTGTATATTTTCATCGAGTTTTAAAATATTTTACGTAGTCAAGTCATAGTCATAGTTCAGTCTAAGTCAGGTCATAGTCCAGTCTAAGTTATGCTCTAGTAAAGTGGTGGCCACTTTACTAGAAGCTGCTATGGAACTTTGGAAGCAACACGAACAACCACGTTTCACCACATTATATCACTTGCCCACACATGCTCATAATTCAGCACAATGCATAAAACGCCACAAATTTTTAAACATTAACTCTGGAAAAAGCACAAGTTTTGAGAATTAATACAATGCAACGATGTGAACTTTTCCGCGTTCCCGTCAAAACTCGTCCGAATCTTTTAAATGCGTAAATTTTGACAGTTTTTTTTTTTTTTTTTTTTATGTTGGCTCCACACATAGTGTATTTAGCCAGTGTCAAGTATTGTATATTTTCATCTAGTTTTAGAATATTTTACGTAGTCAAGTCTTAGTCATAGTCATAGTCCAGTTTAAGTCGGGTCATAGTCCAGTCTAAGTCATGCTCAAGTAAAGTGGTGGCAACTTTACAAGAAGCTTCTATGGAATTTTGGAAGCAACACGAAAAATCACGTTTCACCACATCATATCACTTGACCACACTCATGCTCGTAATTCAGCACTTAATGCGTAAAACGCCACCAATTTTAAACATTAACACTGAAAAAAGCAAAAGTTTTGAGAAATAATACAATGCAACGATGTGAACTTTTCCGCGTTCCCGTCAAAACTCGTCCGAATCTTTTAAATGCGTAAATTTTGACAGAATTTTTATTTCTTGCAGTTTTGACATTGATTGCCAAAACAAAACATTTCTGTCAAAGTCAAAGCTAAATGTTTTTGTTTTGTTCATCGTAGTGATGGACATTTTATAAGCTCGATTTTGTGGATCGATACGGATCAAATGGATACGATCCGATCCGATTTGATCCGACTTCAAAAGATCGATACAAAAAATCGCATGAAAATACAACATTTAAATACTTCCCTCCATCTGTTGTTTTTATAAAATTTGACCAGTCCCATGATTATCAAGGCGGCGCCATTTAGTCTTGCTGTTTAAAGCAACACAACGAAACAATGAATGAGATGATAAAATATTCGCAATTTTGCATCCTACACCCACATAATTCATTACCTATTTCCATCAAGGAACCAACCCTTAGAGGAGAATTGCTGGTGCGTCCGAGTCTTTAGCAAATGTGTTTTAGATCACATAAAGATCGGAGCTCGAGCGCACTCTATCAGTTACGTACGAACAGAAGTAGAAGTTGTCTGTAACTAATAAATACGTACCCTGATTGGGCTCGTAACAGGCCAAATTATACTGGACAGGCCTAAAGTCTGTTATGTATGCATCTTTCTCCCGCTGAAGTATATTTGTAATGACTTCCTTGTCTTTTTAGTAAGCCCCGCCCTAATCGCCGCCGTGCCTAGTGTTGTATTAAGACAGTATGTTCATTTATCGATACCTCCGAGTCCCGACGCAAAAATGCGTAAATAAGTAAGTATGAAAGTGCCTACTTATTTATACTTAAAGACTGTGTTACGTATGTACTGTAATCATTATTATTGTAGCTCCTAAATGCATTGACCGATTCTAGTGCAGCATATAAATTAAAAAGTTGATTTTATGGAGGTTGCACGATGGTCATGAACTCAGCATTTCTTCGATGCCATTATCATCATCATCTATTGATGATGATGATAATGGCATCGAAGTTGATGATAATGGCACGTCAAATATTTACTACGCTACTGAGTGGTAAATATTTGACATTGAACATAAATAATTATATTTTAATAAATATTGCCTGCCTACTATCAGCTTGGCAAAATGGGAATAAAAAAGATCTTTAAAAACATAGCTCATTCACTTATAACAACGCTTTAAAAATTCAGTGTTGCCACGTTACTATGTACCTACCTTCATTACATAATTATTATGTCACATTTTGCACTTTGCCAAACTCCAATAATTATCACTTGCTTATTGATCATTACGAAATTATACCTAACCTCGAAATCGATAAATTTTAGCATAATGTACCTATGACCCATCACTACAATTTTGACGAATCAACGCGTGGTGGTGGCTCAGCCAATTTAGAGCGCGTTATCTCAGTACGGAAAATGGTGGAATCGATTTCGAACAGAGCGTAGTGTCATCACTCCTCTTTTGGTTCTTTCCTCGATGCCCATTTCTTAGAAATCATATTCCACCCGCCGGCTATTGTCACCAACTTACAGTAATGATGTTAAATACCGACCTTTTGTAACATAAACAAGTTATAGTTGCAAATCGTACTTCGATTAACCACCCAATTTTAACATACCAACATAACATTGTGTGAAACGGCAATTCTTGGATCGCAATCCGATATTCGAAGAGTGGAATCGATCCGCAAGTCGGATCGCATAGTTTCGATCCGATCTTCAACAAGATCGGAATCGGATCGGTCGGATCGGCCCATCGCTAGCTGTAGTTCATCGTTTTGTCATTGTCATTTGTCACAAACGAAACGGTTTGTCACTTTTGTCAGTGTCTTTTGTGGTCAGTCAGCTGTGGTCTTTCTGTTTTGTTTGTTTCGTGTAAGGTTTCGTGCTTCGTGTCGTGTTTATTTAAAATCAAAAAAATACTTACATTTTGTTGGAGTAGGTAACTAATTTATTACTGTGAGTAGTGTTAGCTTTCCTCCTACACTCCACCTTTCAGAAGCCTAGAACAAGGATGGTTGAAATAACATTTCTGAAAATGGGCTTTGACTTGATATGATTTTACTCACTACTTACATACAACCACATACAACCTTACTTATTTGTTTGTACCTACATTTTGTGGTTGTCTACTGAATCAACACTGATATCATCACAGGATAGCGTGAATTGATTGATTAAGAACAAATATGATGGCACTAAATTACAGTAAAGGCCTTGTTATAGTTGTTTTATTAGGTTTCGCTTCGACTGCCTACCCGGCCTACCACTACATTAAATCTAGAAAAAAGACCAAACCCCGCAAACGGCAAATCAACGAACTGCTATTATTTTCTCAAGTCGCACCATCAAAGTTAGTACCGAGCAAGTATTCCCGGAACTTGATTCATCCAAGTACAGACCGTCTTTTATGTTTTTTGAGTTTTTCCCATCATACATTGGATATTTGTATGTATATGATAACATACCATGACATTGCCCATTTGCTACAAAAGCTGCATAATAGGGGTTTGAAAATTAGAATTATTGTTGATGCTGATATGGCATATGCAACGGCATCTGCTGCCAAGAGAATAGAGAAGCTAGGAGTGGAACTACGGTGGATGAAATCAACAAACCTTATGCATCATAAGTTCTGCCTGATTGATGCATCGGCTAATATTGAGAATGGTTCAACTACACCTTTTGTTATGATTGGCTCATTAAATTGGACCCACCAGGCCTTCTTAGGAAACTGGGAAAATGTGCTGATAACATCCAAAAAAGAGATTGTTCAAGGGCTCAAAGAAGAGTTTGAGAACCTATGGCTGAAATTTAAACCTATTGATAAATAAATAATGTCATAATTTATGGAGACATACTTTCAGAGTTATTGAAATCAATGTGATATTATTTGTGTAAGTTTAATTTTTATACTATGGTTGGCTGCAACATGACTCCATTTATTCTACCTTTCTACATTCATTAAATAAATGTTAAATACTATTTCTAAACGGATTCTTATTCATATAATTATGTTCCTGCATCAAGCTGTAACAGTAAGAAATAAATCATAAAGCTTAAGAGTACCCACACCGACATAGCTCAGTTGTCTATGTAGGAGATAAAGGAGAAACACTACTCCTTATGAAACTAAACAGCTTAGAATAAAGAAATGATTTTCAGTAACTAATGGGAAAAATTATACCTGTTACAAGTCTTATAATATGGCATATATGCTTGATATTGTCCATGTTATCTAATTTGTGGAACAACATAATAAAATTACCTACTTATAAATATGTGTTTGTAGTGGGATAAACGAGAATTTTCCTTACAGTTTATACCTAATCTATACCTACAATAGGTTTACTTTATGTGATTCTGATTGAAATACCTATCTTTATTGTTTTTTTGTATGTTATATTGTCTTGGCCGTGTGTAGCGAGTTGGTTGTTTCATCGAACAAGGCATAAAAATTAGAATAGAGTACCTATTATAAAATGCAAAAGTTCCATTCACAAAAAATAACTATGGGACATATTGTATGGGACAAGCACAGAATTTGCCCTATTACATTATGGACAAGGTATTGTATTGTATGTAAATACAGACTATAGTACCGCCCTATCGGCCTATTATGCGTATGCCTATGCGTGGCTGAATTATGGCATTGTAATATGGGGCGAAAGTACCGACTTCATGGACCTTTTCATCATGCAAAAGAAATGCTTGAGAATCTTAGTAAATATTCAACAACGTGAAAGCTGTAGGCCACACTTCATAAAGAGGAAAATACTTACCTTACCAAGCTTATACATACTGCAATTAGCCTTATTTGTAAAAAAAACATAGACATTTTTTCAAGTCAAACGCAGAAGTGCACAAACATTTTTTCAAGTCAAACGCAGAAGTGCACAAAAACTACAATAGGCGAAACAAACACAATCTTATCCTTCCATCTGCTAAACTACACATATTTGGTAAAAGTCCTAACCATAGATTCGTCAACATCTATAATAAAATCCCCAACGAAATAAAAGAAATTACAAAACACGAAATATTTGTTCATAAACTAAGGCCGACTTGCGCGTTCACTCTAACCTCGTGTTACCTGAATAAATGCCTAACTCGGATTATTTCTGTATTTTATCTTGCACGTTAGAAAATTGACCACTTATCCCGTTATATATTTAAGCCGGGGGTAATTTGACATGTTGATCCTTAAGCGGCTTTCACATACTTGGCAAACAGCGAACATCAAATAGCAAACACGAACTTGAGGATGGGTATGTGTATTTTTATTTTGGTGTTTGCCTGTTTGCAAACACACATGTATCACTGGCAAACACCATTGATCGGTATCAGTGTCGGAATTGTGCATAGTTCTAAGGATTTGACAAATACGTTTGTCGAACGACAAAGCTGTTTGTGATGTATTCAAACGTTTGACAGTAGTACGCGCGTAGGGTTGCTAACCATACATTAATATATAGAACTGCACTATATTTCAAGGCTGTGTGCTAAACGCTGTGCGCAACTAGTAGGTTCTATATATCTCTTCGAATACTGCCCGCGAATAATTGAGATTATTCGCTGCGGCTTAAATAAAAGAGGTAATCAGTATCCTATGTGTTCCAGTATCCAGCATAAAATATAAGCTATAGCTAGCATGCTACTCCTTCGATCGCATCGTCACTTTCAAGTTGCCTGTTGCCAAGTTTCAACATGCGGTCAGTAGCTATGTCAATATAACCTTCTTCATTTAGGGCCTCACTTATAAACGCTAAAGTTAGCCATTGCTTAAACCTTCTGTCAACTTTTGACTGATTTGAAATGTCACGCGGAAAAACACTGACTAATTTTAAGCGGCATTTATAAGTAAGACCCTTAAAGTAATGTCGTTCCTGCTTTCTATTCCCGCCATATTCACACGAAGGAAATTCCGATATGAATTTAAAATCGCGGAGAACAAAGAAACAGATAGTAATAAATATCCCTTTTGATTTTACTTAATGCATATTTTATGATACTTTTAATTTAAAAAAAGACATTAGATAGTGTTTATAAAAATGAATATTTGATAAATAATATATTTGTTTATCTTTTGTTTTTTATTATATTAAAAAGATGCTATATATTTCTCCGAAAAAAAATGTTGGCAGCCCTAACACGCTCGTCGCCTGCCATTTTTGCCCATCCATACCTAGCACTTTTGACTATCCTGTGAATGCAGTGTATGTGTTGAGTAATTTGTGGTCGGTGTTTGGGGTACTAGGTGTTTGTGGCAAACATCAAGCATGTAGAGGCGGCTTTAGGTATGTACGTTTTATAAGTTTTAAATTGACACTGGCTGAAAATGTTCTATTGATACCTCTCCAAGAAGTTCTATATTAGTACTTATATTCCATACTAACTGGAACAAGCACTTCGAACAGAAACGATAAGTTTTTCGAGAAGTTTTTTTTGTGTCTCGAGTTATGAATGAGTTTAAAATAAAGTAGTAGGCCCGCAGTTTCATCTCTTCAATCACATAAGAACCGTGTGTAGCATAGGATGCTTAAACAGCATGTGCTATGAATACAAACAACAAAGGTACATTACATACATAGACTGCTAAAGGCATGCCTAGCTCTTCCTCCGGTAGGTGGTATATTCCCAGTTGCCCCCACATGGATCGCCCCCAGTTTAGTACATGCATGCTACAGCTTCTAATTTTACTAAATCTGATAAAATTTAGTTGATTAATTTACGAAGTAACGGTATTATGCTATCCCATAGAAAGTATGATTTCTGTGCGATTGACTACTGTATTGTTTTTTAGTACAGTTTTAGTAAAAGTAAGTAGGTAAGTCAATTTTACCTAATTTCATTATTTTACATTCATCGAGAATTTACGAAGTTGAGTTTATTATGCATTGTTTAGTTGAGTTTATCTGGTTGGTGCTCGTGAAAATGAAACGATGGGGGGCTTGAGGCAGCAAAGTCTTCTATATTTTCCGACAAAACTATTTTTAATTACTAACACCGCAGAAAAAAACTCTCACGTCTTCCATTCACATCTTGCAGGTCTCTCTTTCTTCCTTCGTTCATAAACTCTCACACCTTTTTTACATTTAGATTGTCCGTTCATAAACTTTATCAGATTTTTAATCCTACATGTATTCCCATGAAAACAGGTTAACTACCTCCGATAATAAGGCATAAGAAAAAGACAGACTACTCCATGGGTACACAACGTACTATCTTCCTCAGACCACGTTTCTCTCCAAACACGATAGTCTAATGTAAATTTTACGCCATTAAAATTAAAGTTTAGTTTTGTATAATATAATTTACGATGCTATGAGCTTATTCCAGTTAGTATAGAATATGTATACCTTGTACCTTTCAACTTCAAATACATAAGTCAGGTGTAATTTTGTTTTACTCTGTGCATTGAGCCGGAGGTTTACCAACTTAAAGCCCGTCACACACGTAGCTATAATATATATTAATATATTTATAGCTAGACATATTACCTTATGTTTTCTATACAAATTCTCGAGGGACCGCACACGCAGCTATAATATATATTTCTGTGACCAACCTATACCGTAATATATATTATGGTATATTTTTATATTATTGTATATTAATATATATTATGGTATAGCGAGACATATTTTGAATGTACAGCATGTTTCAACATATCCGACGCGCTCCTCGGACGCTTCTCCCCTCTTACCATTCCTGCCGCTTTGCCTGGGGGTCTAGCAAAG
The DNA here is from genome assembly GCA_963580505.1 of Ennomos erosarius. Lineage (NCBI taxonomy): Eukaryota > Metazoa > Arthropoda > Insecta > Lepidoptera > Geometridae > Ennomos > Ennomos erosarius. Next base: position 14,151,473 of record OY756978.1, read on the forward strand.
ATCCCAAATGCTAACGCTATCTCCAAAAATGTATTGAAATGACATTAATCCGAAATGTCATTCCAGTACATTTTGGAGTTAGCCCGAAGCTTTTGGGATCCCGAACGATCCCAAAAGCAAAATTTGGCGATAGCGTTAGCGTTTGGAATCTTAGCTAGACCCCCTGGGCCGCCTCCGCCCGACCAGTGTGGTCAATTTAGGCGATATATCGCCATTTAGTCTACTCGGGACTAGGCATCGGCGATGTAAAAGTCTGATTGGTGACTGGTCACTTTTTATACTACCTCAGATACAAGTCATTTAAATTAGCCAAATATTAATTATATATTATTGCTACGTGCGTGACGGGCTTAACCCCTGTCAATATTCCGAACGTGCAAGAGAAAATGTCTGGATATTTCTGTTTACCAACTTAACTCGAATTACTAGCTCTGGGTTAGGTATTCAGTTATAATTTTAAACCGAGAACGTGCAAGAGGGCCTAAAAACCTACCTATTGGAAAAGTGTTATTATTCTGTCGAAGAGTTTCATAACAACATAATGAGAATGACTAGCGATAAGCCAACCCACCATTTTCTATGTACCTAGGACCTATTCAATTGTTATATAATATATCCATTTGTGCCTGTTGTCTTATCTTGGTTGGAGTAGAAATTCGATTGTTTTTTAAGGAGTATTCAAAGTATAAGGCCGACTTGCGCGTTCTCTCTAACCTCGTGTTACCTGAATAAATGCCTAACTCGGATTATTTCTGTATTTTATCTTGCACGTTAGAAAATTGACCACTTATCCCGTTATATATTTAAGCCGGGGGTAATTTGACATGTTGATCCTTAAGCGGCTTTCACATACTTGGCAAACAGCGAACATCAAATAGCAAACACGAACTTGAGGATGGGTGTGTGTATTTTTATTTTGGTGTTTGCCTGTTTGCAAACACACATGTATCACTGGCAAACACCAGTGATCGGTATCCGTGTCGGAATTGTGCATAGTTCTAAGGATTTGACAAATACGTTTGTCGAACGACAAAGCTGTTTGTGATGTATTCAAACGTTTGACAGTAGTACGCGCGTAGGGTTGCCAACCATACATTAATATATAGAACTGCACTATATTTCAAGGCTGTGTGCTAAACGCTGTGCGCGACTAGTAGGTTCTATATATCTCTTCGAATACTGCCCGCGAATAATTGAGATTATTCGCTGCGGTTTAAATAAAAGAGGTAATCAGTATCCTATGTGTTCCAGTATCCAGCATAAAATATAAGCTATAGCTAGCATGCTACACCTTCGATCGCATCATCACTTTCGATCAGGTGAGAGCATGGTCAAAAGTTAGATAAGTCCAAAGTAAAACAAAAATTTAATGTCATCAAGACTTTTTCAGTAGTTGCGGAGATTAAAGGTAACAAACACAAATACTCGCAAACCTTCGTAGAATATTTTTATGATTAGGGGCAATAATACGATATTTTCAATGCGATCAGGAGAGCTCGCAATTAAAAAAAAAAACAAGGTAGCGGTCAGTAGCTATGTTCTTCATTTAGGGCCTTACTTATAAACGCCGCTTAAAGTTAGCCATTGCTTAAAACCTTCTGTCAACTTTTGACTGATTTGAAATGTCACGCGGGAAAACACTGACTAACTTTAAGCGGCGTTTATAAGTAAGACCCTTAAAGTAATGTCGTTCCTGCTTTCTATTCCCGCCATATTCGCACGAAGGAAATTCCGATATGAATTTAAGATGGCGGAGAACAAAGAAACATATAGTAATAAATAGTCCTTTTGATTTTATTTAATGCATATTTTATGATACTTTTAATTTAAACAAAGACATTAGAAGTTTAGTGTTTATAAAAATGAATATTTGATAAATAATATATTTGTTTATTTTTTGTTTTTTATTATATTAAAAAGATGCTATATATTTCTCCGAAAAAAATGTTGGCAGCCCTAACACGCTCATCGCCTGCCATTTTTGCCCATCCATACCTAGCACTTTTGACTATCCTGTGGATGCAGTGTATGTGTTGAGTAATTTGTGGTCGGTGTTTGGGTACTGGGTGTTTGTGGCAAACATCAAGCATGTAGAGGCGGCTTTAGGTATGTACGTTTTATCAGTTTTAAATTGACACTGGCCGAAAATGTTCTATTGATACCGCTCCAAGAAGTTCTATAATATATGAATAGTACTTATATTCCATACTAACTGGAACAAGCACTTCGAACAGAAACGATAAGTTTTTCGAGACGTTTGTTTTGTGTCTCGAGTTGTGAATGAGTTTAAAATAAAATAGTAGGCCCGCACTGTCATCTCTTCAATCTCATTAGAACCGTGTTTAAGAATCCTATGCATGCATAGATCTATATATCAGGATATGCCCGAAGGAACATTTTATTTACTCAAAATGGTGTGGGGAAAAGTCAGCGCCATCTCTTAGATTACTCAGGAACTACGATGAGAACGGCCCTATCGCTGCCATTATGTCCGTCAATGTTTGTTTACAATGATTCTCCCAAATATAAATTCGATTATTTTCGTACAAAACGGAGTGTAATATTGAAAATATTGACTTACTTGTGGTAAGAAACTTTGTATTTCTTTTTATTGCACTTTAGAGTGTAGTTTGTGCAACCCTTCACAACACAACTTGGCATATTTTCTTTGAGACACACGACCGATATCTTCTCACTTCCAACACAGACTGGGCGCTAGTGGAGGTCAATCTGTGAACTTGACTCCCTCTTTGAAGCGACGGTTTAATCTGTCATTAGGCCTGTCCTTATATATATGTCTATGTATGCATGCTATGAATCCTATACATGCTATGAATAGGATTCTTAAGTACTTAACAAACAACAAAGGTACATAACATACATTACATTACATTACAGACTGCTAAAGGCATGCGTGGCTCTTCCTCCGGTAGGTGGTATATTCCCAGTTGCCCCCACATGGATCGCCCCCAGTTCAGTGCATTGCATGCTACAGCTTCTAATTTTACTAAATCTGATAAAATTCACTTGAATTATTTACGAAGTAACGGTATTATGCTATCCCATAGAAAGTATCATTTCTATGCGATGAACCACTGTATTGTTTTTATTACCTGTTTTTAGTACAGTTTTAGTACAAGTAAGTAGGTAAGTCAATTTGACCTAATTTCATTATTTTACATTCGTCGAGAATTTACGAAGTTTTTTTTTTTTCTTTTTATTTATAAATAGGCCAACATTTGACTGCAATTCACCGCGTTAAGCGACGATGCAGTCGAAGGTGTAGCACGTTGGCCCATGAGGAGCCTATTCACTCTAGTCTTAAAGAGACCCAAATTATATTTGTCAGGAAACACAGAAGCCGGGAGCGAGCTCCATTCCCTAACAGATCGCATGATAAAAGAGTCAGCAAAACGCTTGGTTCGACATGTTGGTAAATCCACCACGTAGGGGGAAATGACTCCCCGCGCCTTGTTGTTCTATATCGAAATGGAGATGACGGAATCATCTCATGCAGTTCTTGTGCGCATTCCCCGAAATGCAACCGGTAGAAAATTGATAGACATGCCACCTTTCGTCGATGATCAAGACTATACAGCTTCTTCTCCACCAGCGCCTCGTCAGTGAGTTTATTATGCATTCCCATGAAAACAGGTTAACTACCTCCGATAATAAGGCATAAGAAAAAGACAGACTACTCCCTGGGTAAACAACGTACTATCTTCCTCAGACCTCTCTCCAAACACGATAGTCTAATGTAAATTATACGGCCTTAAAATTAAAGTTTAGTTTTGTATAATTAAGATGCTATGAGCTTATTCCAGTTAGTATAGAATATATATATACCTTGTACCTTTCAACTTCAAATACATAAGTCAGGTGTAATTTTTGTTTACTCTGTGCATTGAGCCGGAGGTTTACCAACTTAAAGCCCGTCACACACGTAGCTATAATATATATTAATATATTTATAGCTAGACATATTACCAATATGTTTTCTATACAAATTCTCGAGGGACCGCACACGCAGCTATAATATATATTTCTGTGACCAACCTATACCGTAATATATCTTATGGTATATTTTTATATTATTGTATATTAATATATATTATGGTATAGCGAGACATATTTTGAATGTACAGCATGTTTCAACATATCCGACGCGCTCCTCGGACGCTTCTCCCCTCTTACCATTCCTGCCGCTTTGCCTGGGGGTCTAGCAAAGATCCCAAATGCTAACGCTATCTCCAAAAATGTATTGAAATGACATTAATCGCTTACTTTTTCACAAAAGTAAGCGATTTCCGAAATGTCATTCCAGTACATTTTGGAGTTAGCCCGAAGCTTTTGGGATCCCGAACGATCCCATAAGCAAAATTTGGCGATAGCGTTAGCGTTTGGAATCTTAGCTAGACCCCCTGGGCCGCCTCCGCCTGACCAGTGTGGTCAATTTAGGCGATATATCGCCATTTAGTCTACTCGGGACTAGGCATCGGCGATGTAAAAATCTGATTGGCGACTGGTTACTTTTTATACTACCACAGGTACAAGTCATTTAAATTAGCCAAATTATAAATAAACTATTTTTCATAAAAACTATATCCACCTTATTAGGAGTGTGTGATATTAACCGGAATGGTCGTCTGAAGAACTATCAAGTAAATCCAATAACAATGCACTTCTTGTTGAATTCATAATTACCTACTGTGTTTTGAAATCAACCTTTATTACAAAACACGTGTAAACGCTAGGCCGACCATCAATGAAATGAAGGAAAATATATATATATTATAGCATCGTCTCCGTGTGTGGTAGCTTGCTATAATATATATTATAGTACGGTATATTAATATATATTATTGCTACGTGTGTGACGGGCTTAACCCCTGTCAATATTCCGAACGTGCAAGAGAAAATGTCTGGATATTTCTGTTTACCAACTTAACTCGAATTACTAGCTCTGGGTTAGGTATTCAGTTATAATTTTAACCCGAGAACGTGCAAGAGGGCCTAAAACTACCTTTTGTAATTTCAAGTGCTAAGTGGATAGGTCGGTGCCTGTTTACAAAATAGTAGGTAGCAGTAGTATAATGTTAAACAAGACTTCAATATCTGACTACCTACATTATTAAAATTTAAATGACATTTTATTTTATTTTGACTATGTAATATTTGAAGGACAAAGACTAAAATAAATTGATTGATTTGATGAATTGCTTTTATAATATTTTATTAAATTTATCTTCCTAAAGGGTTGAAATTCTACAAGTAATGATAATAATAATAATAAATAATTGACATACCTAAGTAATATTATGCGACTTTAAAAATGCTCGGTACTTAAAAATTCAAATATAACTCTTTAGTATAATTAATGCCTGATCAATAAATATATTTCTGTACGCACTCGCTTGCAAGCGCCCTTACAGGGTTCGTGTACTATCTACCTATAAGCTATCTTTAAGACCTAACATTATATTTTCAATATTTTGTACATGAATGCAAATAAATTAATATGAATATGAGTACACATTACTCGGGCTAAATCTAAATACGGTCAATAACATCATCGAAAATAAAACTAAAGACTTCTTGACACAGCCCCTATCACGGATGGGTTAGCGACGCTGTGGCAGACCTGCTGGTCTGGAGCGCGTCTGCCGGTCAAGTACTGTCAAAATGAGTGATTTGCGATCAGCCGCCCTATTACAAACGAGCTAGCAGCGCTTCTGACGAGTCTGCCGCTGAACTGCTGTCAATTTTCATACAATTTTGACAGCAGTTGAGCGACAGACGCTCGTCAGCATCGCTGCTAACTCCTTCGTAATAAGGGGGCAGCAGGGCAATTTCGATAAAATCACTTGACGCTGAGCTCACATTATCCTTTGGTGGAGCTAAACCACAGAATACTATTACTCCTAGCGGAGAAGAATGGCATCTTCATACAAAAAAAGTGGTTATAAAATTCAGTACTAGCGCCTTTAGTGGGACCCTTTGGAAACTTAAAAAAGGCGGAAAATTCAAATGTTCTATTCGTATAGATTTGAATTGATAAAAGGGGCAGTTCCAAAATTAATTACTATTGACATTAATTTAAATTAAAATAAATTAATGTCAACAGTAATTAATTTTAGAGCAGCCCCATTGTATTATCAGATATACTATCTTAGAATAGGGACAAAACTACATCAATTCGCAAAAATAAAAGCATAGTATTTTATAATTTTTTATATTTATTGCATACGTGACATTGTGAATAATAAATCGAGAGCGATTTTATTTAAAAAAAACATAATACAATAATACAAAATACATAATACAAAACTTTGCCCATGATAGTATTCTGCAAAACATAATTAACATGTTTAATTCCAAATCCACAATGAACTCAATAATAAGTACATAACCTCAAATTATATTGTATGAGTTTTGTGTAATTTACCGTTGAACATTGGTAGGGCATGGTTTTGGAAATCGATGCAACACCAGACTCAGCTCTTTCGCTGATGATGCATTGCATTTAGCACATTTACGGCTATTGTCCTTCATTGTTTTTAACACGACATCACAATACACAAACACAAAAAGAGTCTCTACGCTAAATAAAGAAGCACTGAAAATTCACGAAAAGAAAACAACACGAGACCGGTGGCAATTATAACCTCAAAATCATTTTGTTGCCATATCTAAAATAAAATAAAAAAAAATATTTTTGTTATACTGGGATCCCTATAGCATGCCCACCTACTATTACCATCCAATGTATGACGAGTTGAATGGGCCTGAGCTAAACCACAGAGAACTTTGCTATAGCTAAACTAACGTTAACCGAAAAATTGGAATTACGGATGAGCCAAGATTGAGAAAAAGTCCGCGTCAACCGCGACATAGACAAAAGCAATTATGATTGGTTCATATTACTCCAAGAATTCATACTATTGGTTGCAGAGATCTTTGACATGCGCCGCTACGCCTTCTTATAGGTGCTAATTTACGTCTGCTGTTCAACTACCCGCATTATACCCCTATTACAGTGGTGTTCATTTCTACAATCCAAACGCTCTGATTTTTCGCGCTCGCTGCGCTGGTGTTGCCGTTTTATGTTATGGCGTTGCTGTTTTTCTGATTAAGCAGAATTACTACCTATTCCAAACATATTTTTCAAAAATCATCCAGGATATGTTTTAAAATTTTTCGCGTACGCTTTGCTTGCGCTTTGCGTTTTAGTATATAATATATTTATTTATTATTATCCTATAACAGTGGAGTTCATGTCCACAGTCCAAACGTTCTGATTTTTTGCGATCGCGCTGCCAGTTTACGAGCTTCCCTGCAGGGATTGATTGAGCAAAAATACTACCCATTGCATGCTTATTTATCAGAAATTCGCCAGGATGTTTAAAAAATTTTCGGGCTTGCTTCGTTTCCGCTTTTTTGTAATGGTAAGTATACGTTCTTCTTATTACAGTAGCGTTCATATCTAAAGTCTTAACGTTTTGATATTTCTCTGTCGCTACGCTCGCACTGCGTTGATGTCGACAAAATTATAGCCAGCATAAGTATATAATAGTCTATAGTAGTATTATATATCGTTACACTAGCTCCGAATCTTGGCAGAACGGCCTCCTCCAAATTGAAATCCTGTATCCGCTCCTGGTGGCAAATACCAAAAAATTTTCGCCCACCTTCGCTCGCGCTTTTATTGTTCAAAGTTTACTTCATAACCAGCGCAATAAATCTACTAAAAAGTTTATTATAATGATGTTATGCTCATAGCAGCAGCAGTGCTCTGCCCAGAGGCTACTTTAATTTGAATTTCATTAGTCTTGATTTTAACATTAATGTTTAATTTTTGGTACCTATTATTTATTTAACATAACAAATTATGCGACGTAAAAGCGTCGTCAATCAAAGGGCGCCGAATAACAAACTAGCTCCACCCAACCCCAGGGCTAGAACCGGCGCTGCTCGTTGTTCTGGAGATTTCAGATCAGTACATCTTCAGAATTCGTTGAGTTGATTTTATTACTGAAGCCAAGCTGGCATAGTTATTTTGGTGATTATTTACTGTGTCTGATTTTAACTTGTGGTTTACTATGTGTTTCTATTTATATTTAAAATCGGTTATTGTAATGATTTGTCTATTATAAAAGAGATGCCTATAAATTTCTTGCCCGTTCTTCTCATAACGCTTTAATAACATTTGGCCTCGGCTAGCATGTGTTGTAGAGTTTGGAATCGTTATTAATAATATCGATTCCAAACTCTACAGATATGTTATCTTTTATCTCGAGAAAGCTTTTGAGTTTGACCATTGAAAGATCACGCGGATCATGCGTGTCATAAACATTTATTTTGTTCTCATTGGTCAAAAGCTTTCTGGAAAGAAGAGATCATCAACATAGGAAGAGATAGTACCACGTCGATTTTGATGAGTAGCGGATAATGTAGCGGAATCCAACTCGGTTGGGCAGCGTTCGGGAAGCTTCGACCTATCTTTTCGTCCAAAATACCACAAAGCCTGAAAACAAAAGTTTTCAATCAATGTGTGTTGCCAGTGATGACTTATGGAACTGAGACGTGGTCTCTAACTGTTGGCCTCATTACTAAGCTCAAAGTCGCGCGACGAGCTATGGAGAGAGCAATGCTCGGTGTTTCCCTGCGAGATAGGATCCGAAATGAGGAGATCCGCAGGAGAACTAAAGTGACCGATGTAGCTCTTAAGATTGGCAAGTAGAAATGGCAATGGGCAGGCCACATCGCTCGTAGAACTGACAACCGATGGGGAAGAAAGGTTCTCGAGTGGCGACCACGAACTGGAAGACGCAGCGTAGGCCGGCCCCCCACTAGGTGGACCGAAGACCTGGTGAAAGCCGCGGGGAGCCGATGGATGCAGGAGGCGAGCAGCCGCTCTAAGTGGCGCTCCCTGGGGGAGGCCTATGTTCAGCAGTGGAGGTCTTCAGGCTGTTAATGATGATGATGATGAATGTAGCGGAATGTGGTGTAATGTGTGTGTGTGTGTGTGTGTGTGTGTGTGTGTGTGTGGGTGGGTGTGTGTGTGTGGTAGTGTAGTAGTATTTTTATTAATTTTTGTTTACTTACAATTGTTTCAGTCGCGCAGCTGCGGTGTCAGTATCAAAGCCGGCCTGACTCACTCTGAATCCATAGAGGTATATGTACGTGTATACATCGAAGTCTTTGTCTGAACCACACTTTATTGCGTTGTAATTGCCGAAGAATGGCAGAAGCCACGGTAAAAGAAATAAAATTGAACTTGTGTAGCACTAGTGGTTTAAAAAAAACAAATAAATTAAAAAAACTTAAGGAAAAATCAAGAGAATGTAAATTGAATGCTCATGTGAGAATACACACTGGAGACAAACCATATGAATGTAATTTGTGTGATTATAAATCAGGACGGCTTGGACAGTTGAAACGACATTTATTAACACACACCGGAGAAAAACCATATGCTTGCGATATGTGTGAATATAAAGCAGGACGGGCAGAAAATTTACAACGACACATAAGAACACACACCAGAGAAAAACCATATGCTTGCAATTTGTGTGATTATAAATCAGGACAGCTTGGAAACTTAAAACAACATTTATTAACACACACCGGAGAAAAACCATATGCTTGCAATTTGTGTGATTATAAATCAGGACAGCTTGGAAACTTAAAACAACATTTATTAACACACACCGGAGACAAACCATATGTTTGCAATTTGTGTGATTATAAATCAGGACGTTCTGGTGACTTAAAACAACATTTATTAACACACACCGGAGAAAAACCATATGCTTGCAATTTGTGTGATTATAAATCAGGACGTTCTGGTGACTTAAAACAACATTTATTAACACACACCGGAGAAACACCATATACTTGCAATATGTGTGATTATAAATCAGTACAGCTTAGAAACTTAAAATAACATTTAGTAACACACACCGGAGAAAAACCATATGCTTGCAATTTGTGTGATTATAAATCAGGACAGCTTGGAAACTTAAAAAAACATTTATTAATACACACTGGAGAAAAACCATATGCTTGCAATTTGTGTGATTATAAATCAGGACGTTCTGGTGACTTAAAACAACATATAAAAACACATACTGGAGAAAAACCATATGCTTGCAATTTGTGTGATTATAAATCAGGACAGCTTGGACAGTTGAAACGACATTTATTAACACACACTGGAGAAAAGCCATGTGCTTGCCATTTGTGTGATTATAAATCAAGGCGAGCTAGAAGTTTAAAACAACATTTAAAAACACACACCGGAGAAAACCCACATTGAAATTTTAACAATAAATAATAGATAGCTGGCAACACTACCTCTCATTGTATCCCGTATTCCGAGACACGTTAAAATCGCTCATAGCGCACCCAGCGTTTACGTTAATTTTTTAGCGTTCCGATTCAAATATTGCGCTCAATGACTGACCGCTGTCAATGACTCGGGACAACCAATCACGGACGGCGATATCGCAAGATGGCGTCGGTCATGACGTTTACAAGAGATTTTGTTGTCGCGCTCACGGCAATTCGGTACGCGTTTTTAGTGCGATAATGTCGATATTATTGATTTTAGCGCGAGTCGGTATAGGGCCGTAGTCACTACTAGTCAGGGCATCATGGGCATACATACGTACCCCGTATTCCGAGACATGCTAAAATCGCTCATAGCGCTCCCAGCGCTCACGTTGATTTTTCAGCGTTCCGATTCAGATATTGCGCTCAATGACTTTGACCGCTGTCAATGACTCGGGACAACCAATCACGGACGGCGATATCGCAAGATGGCGTCGGTCATGACGTTTACAAGAGATTTCCGTCGTATTCCGAGTTACGCTAAAATCGCTCATAGCGCTCCCAGCGCTCACGTTGATTTTTCAGCGTTCCGATTCAGATATTGCGCTCAATGATTGACCGCTGTCAATGACTCGGGACAACCAATCACGGATGGCGATATCGCAAGATGGCGTCGGTCATGACGTTTGCAAGAGATTTCGTTGTCGCGCTCACGGCAATTCGGTACGCGTTTTTAGCGCGATAATATCGATTTTAGCGTGAATAGGGCCGTAGTATACGTCAAAGAGTATATAATGTTAATTTATTACGTAGTAGTACGTAGATATATGTTTACGTTCCCACAGAGTACTTTGCTATATACTTAAATAGAGCCCTGCCCCCCTATTACGAAGGAGTTAGCAGCGCTGCTGACGCGCGTCTTCCGCTCAACTGCTGTCAAAATTGTATGAAAATTGACAGCAGTTGAGCGGCAGACGCTCGTCAGCATCGCTGCTAGCTCGTTCGTAATAGGGGGCCTGTATTCGGCCTCAAAACGGGTAAACGGAAAGTAGCGCCATCTGCACATTTTAGTAAACAAACATTTATGCACAGCGCTATCTATTCAAACCTGAATGAACTAAGTGCTAATTAAGCTTTGTAAGGCTTTAAAACACTGCCATCTCCTTTATTTAGTAATAAATGGAGAAGTAGTATACTGCAAAATTGAAAATTGTGATTCTGGTTCAGCTGTGACCATATGAAGGAAGGTACACTTCAATTTATTGGTGTTTTCTTGATTGAATTACCTCATCCATACAATGTTCTATATCTTGTTCATAAGACTTAGATATTTTATGTAAACAAAGGGGATAACAGTGCAAAAAATATGTTTTATAATGGTAGATTACTATAATTGACCAAAAAAGTATTAAATATCATTTTTATAATCATAATCTAATCAATTACAAAATAAAAACCATTTTGCACTATTTATTTTAACAGAATATCGTATCTATACAATTTTATGATAAAGTAATCGATTATTGGTAAAAAATATTTTATTATACTGGTAGTACTGTAGAGAAGCTAAACATTTCTGTTGCTAACAATTCCCGTTTCATTCGTTTTTGTTTTTTCGAACTCGAATGTGCTGTCCCTGCGTTTTGTGCAAATTGTTTATTGTTAGACTTGTTGATATTGCCATTAGTGTTTATCTTGTTGTTGTTACGTTATCAACTCAACCACATAATTATTATTGATGGAGCTTGCGATAGATTTATCATAAATGTTAACGAATCGGGCTCTGAATCAGACAGCTTTTCAGAACTGTCAGAATAACTTATTTAAAAGGTTTCTAGTCAATTAAAAAACTTTAGTAATGTATGTTAATCTTTTATTTACAACTGCCTAAAATCTTACTCTAAGAATTTTGGAATTGAAAAATCCTTGGTATTTCACATCTTACTAATATTTTGTATGCGAAATTTTTGCTTGGTAATCAGTAACAATGATACTCTTAAATTCTAATGAATTATTCTTTTTTGATTAGTGGCTTTTAGACACAGATATCTAATATTTTAGACACTGTTTTGCTTTTCGCTGAAATACTAATCAATAAAAATATTTTTCAATCATAGATCTATATATCAGGATATGCCCGAAGGAACATTTTATTTACTCAAAATGGTGTGGGGAAAAGTCAGCGCCATCTCTTTGATTACTCAGGAACTACGACGAGTTGAGAAATTAGGAAGGTGCACGACCAATACTAGTATTGGTATCAGCTAGAAATACGTACGGGTGGCATTCAGTAAAATATCTGTATGAGTATTTTTTGGAACTGCACACTTAAAATAAAGCAGGGAGTTTTGTTTCGTATAATAGTGTTCAATATTGATGATATTAGTCTATTCTGGTTGCACTTTAGTAGTGAAATAAGTTTGGGAGTATTAAATAAAAATAAAATCAACTAGGTACCATTCAATCAAGACTTTTTATTTTACAAAAATTACCTTTTATTAGAAAATGTTTTATTCGCTGAAGGATTGACTATAGGTATCTCGAAGTGTTGACGTGTCTGTACAGCAAGGCAGTGGTTTGTGTACTGACATAGTGATGTCAGTACACATACACAATCTAAAAACTTATACTTGACCTTGTACATAAAAAATCTCGTACCTGTACCATTTTTAGTGTATATTTTGAAGTTACTATGAAGTAGTAAGGTACTATTCCTTGCTAGCCTGGGGTAAGTATAATAATTATCAGAGTGAAATAAACATCGTCAACATCATGTATATAATTGTTCCCCAGTAATATTTACATTGATTGTCTTATATTTTATATTATTAATTAGCTAATAGCTGCACCTGGCTGTACACCTGCGTGAAGAGTGATGAAAATTAATAATGAATGAAAGGAATCACATAATTTCCATCAAATAAATTAAGTCTTACAGTGTGGACAGATTATATATTTACTTTCCAACCTACTAAAACACAGCCAACTATGTTAATGTTTTCAATCAGTGTGTGTTGCCTGTTGGCCTCATTAGTAAGCTCAAAGTCGCGCAATGAGCTATAGAGAGAGCTATGATCGGTGTTTCCCTGCGAGATAAAATCCGAAATAAATTTTTTGTCTGTCTTTTTGAACACGGATCAATCTGTTACGTAGTAACAGATTTGGGGGTCTAGCAATGATCTCAATCGCTAACGCTAACGCCTCACGCTAACTCCAAAATGTATTGGAATGACATTTCGGAAATCACTAACTTTTCCGCAGCGAATGTTATTTCAATACATTTTTGGAGTTAGCGTAAGGCGTTAGCGTTAGTGGTTGATATCTTTGCTAGACCCCTCGGTATGGTAATAGCAACTTTTCCAGACTTACATTTAGGATAGTTTTGTTTTCTAAAACGGCCAAGTGCGGGTTGCACGAAGCAATAAGAATGTAAGTATATTATTTTTTAATTTATCTACTATTTACTATTTTTTTATTTATATCACAATTATCAATCAGCATTAATCATCAATCGTCATCATCAATACATATAATAAAACTGTGAATGGGCTAAATCTGTACATTGAATATTTTTTTTAAAATTTTTGCTGCTTTGCACTTCTTAATCTGTATAAAAATATAAGCTTTTTTTCTGTCTATCTGTCTGTGAACTGTGAACGCGCATCACGCTAGAGTACTGAACGGTTTTTGCTGTAATTTGGTATGGTAATAGCTAATTTTTCAGAATAACATTTAGGATAGGTACTTTTTGTTTTCTAAAACGGCTAAGTGCGGGTTGTACGAAGCAATAAGCATGTAATTTTTATGCAAGACCTTTTGTATATTATTTACAAAAATTGTTCAATGAAGTATACTGAGTATCGTACGAAAAGTATCGAGTACTGGTACCGATACTGGTTTCGGAACGGCCCTATCGCTGCCATTATGTCCGTCAATGTTTGTTTACAATGATTATCCCAAATATAAATTCGATTATTTTCGTACAAAACGGAGTGTAATATTGAAAATATTGACTTACTTGTGGTAGGAAACTTTGTCTTTCTTTGTATTGCACTTTTGAGTGTAGTTTGTGCAACCCTTCACAACACAACTTGGCATATTTTCTTTGAGACACACGACCGATATCTTCTCACTTCCAACACAGACTGGGCGCTAGTGGATGCCAATCTGTGAACTTGGCTCCCTCTTTTGAAGCGACGTTTTAATGTCATTAGGCCTGTCCTTATATGTATGTCTATGTTTTCAATAGTAAAAAATGGTTTTAGCAACTGGAATGTCACTTTGACAGTGACTTTTCGTGACATTACTTTGTTTACATAAAATATCTAAGTCTTGTGAACAAAGCCACTAAGGCCGACTTGCGCGTTCACTCTAATCTCGTGTTACCTGAATAAATGCCTAACTCGGATTATTTCTGTATTTTATCTTGCGCGTTAGAAAATTGACCACTTATCCCGTTATATATTTAACCCGGGGGTAATTTGACATGTTGATCCTTAAGCGGCTTTCACATACTTGGCAAACAGCGAACATCAAATAGCAAACACGAACTTGAAGATGGGTGTGTGTATTTTTATTTTGGTGTTTGCCTGTTTGCAAACACACATGTATCACTGGCAAACACCATTGATCGGTATCAGTGTCGGAATTGTGCATAGTTCTAAGGATTTGACAAATACGTTTGTCGAACGACAAAGCTGTTTGTGATGTATTCAAACGTTTGACAGTAGTACGCGCGTAGGGTTGCTAACCATACATTAATATATAGAACTGCACTATATTTCAAGGCTGTGTGCTAAACGCTGTGCGCAACTAGTAGGTTCTATATATCTCTTCGAATACTGCCCGCGAATAATTGAGATTATTCGCTGCGGCTTAAATAAAAGAGGTAATCAGTATCCTATGTGTTCCAGTATCCAGCATAAAATATAAGCTATAGCTAGCATGCTACTCCTTCGATCGCATCGTCACTTTCAAGTTGCCTGTTGCCAAGTTTCAACATGCGGTCAGTAGCTATGCCAATATAACCTTCTTCATTTAGGGCCTCACTTATAAACGCCGCTTAAAGTTAGCCATTGCTTAAAACCTTCTGTCAACTTTTGACTGATTTGAAATGTCACGCGGGAAAACACTGATTAACTTTAAGCGGCATTTATAAGTAAGGTACCCTTAAAGTAATGTCGTTCCTGCTTTCTATTCCCGCCATATTCACACGAAGGAAATTCCGATATGAATTTAAAATCGCGGAGAACAAAGAAACAGATAGTAATAAAAATCCCTTTTGATTTTACTTAATGCATATTTTATGATACTTTTAATTTAAAAAAGACATTAGATAGTGTTTATAAAAATGAATATTTGATAAATAATATATTTGTTTATCTTTTGTTTTTTATTATATTAAAAAGATGCTATATATTTCTCCGAAAAAAAATGTTGGCAGCCCTAACACGCTCGTCGCCTGCCATTTTTGCCCATCCATACCTAGCACTTTTGACTATCCTGTGGATGCAGTGTTTGTGTTGAGTAATTTGTGGTCGGTGTTTGGGGTACTAGGTGTTTGTGGCAAACATCAAGCATGTAGAGGCGGCTTTAGGTATGTACGTTTTATAAGTTTTAAATTGACACTGGCTGAAAATGTTCTATTGATACCTCTCCAAGAAGTTCTATAATAGTACTTATATTCCATACTAACTGGAACAAGCACTTCGAACAGAAACAATAAGTTTTTCGAGAAGTTTTTTTTTTGTGTCTCGAGTTGTGAATGAGTTTAAAATAAAGTAGTAGGCCCGCAGTTTCATCTCTTCAATCACATAAGAACCGTGCGTAGCATAGGATGCTTAAACAGCATGTGCTATGAATACAAACAACAAAGGTACATTACATACATAGACTGCTAAAGGCATGCCTAGCTCTTCCTCCGGTAGGTGGTATATTCCCAGTTGCCCCCACATGGATCGCCCCCAGTTTAGTACATGCATGCTACAGCTTCTAATTTTACTAAATCTGATAAAATTTAGTTGATTAATTTACGAAGTAACGGTATTATGCTATCCCATAGAAAGTATGATTTCTGTGCGATTGACTACTGTATTGTTTTTTAGTACAGTTTTAGTAAAAGTAAGTAGGTAAGTCAATTTTACCTAATTTCATTATCTTACATTCATCGAGAATTTACGAAGTTGAGTTTATTATGCATGTAGAATCTGGTTGGTGCTCGTGAAAATGAAACGACCCCATCGTTTCAGGCTTGAGGCAGCAAAGTCTTCTATATTTTCCGACAAAACTATTTTTAATTATTAACACCGCAGAAAAAAACTCTCACGTCTTCCATTCACATCTTGCATGTCTCTTTCTTCCTTCGTTCATAAACTCTCACACCTTTTTTACATTTATATTGTCCGTTCATAAACTTTATCAGATTTTTAATCCTACATGTATTCCCATGAAAACAGGTTAACTACCTCCGATAATAAGGCATAAGAAAAAGACAGACTACTCCATGGGTACACAACGTACTATCTTCCTCAGACCACGTTTCTCTCCAAACACGATAGTCTAATGTAAATTTTACGGCATTAAAATTAAAGTTTAGTTTTGTATAATTTACGATGCTATGAGCTTATTCCAGTTAGTATAGAATATGTATACCTTGTACCTTTCAACTTCAAATACATAAGTCAGGTGTAATTTTGTTTTACTCTGTGCATTGAGCCGGAGGTTTACCAACTTAAAGCCCGTCACACACGTAGCTATAATATATATTAATATATTTATAGCTAGACATATTTTCTTATGTTTTCTATACAAATTCTCGAGGGACCGCACACGCAGCTATAATATATATTTCTGTGACCAACCTATACCGTAATATATATTATGGTATATTTTTATATTATTGTATATTAATATATATTATGATATAGCGAGACATATTTTGAATGTACAGCATGTTTCAACATATCCGACGCGCTCCTCGGACGCTTCTCCCCTCTTACCATTCCTGCCGCTTTGCCTGGGGGTCTAGCAAAAATCCCAAATGCTAACGCTATCTCCAAAAATGTATTGAAATGTCATTAATCGCTTACTTTTCTACAAAAGTAAGCGATTTCCGAAATGTCGTTCCAGTAGATTTTGGAGTTAGCCCGAAGCTTTTGGGATCCCGAACGATCCCAAAAGCAAAATTTGGCGATAGCGTTAGCGTTTGGAATCTTAGTTAGACCCCCTGGGCCACCTCCGCCCGACCAGTGTGGTCAATTTAGGCGATATATCGCCATTTAGTCTACTCGGGACTAGACATCGGCGATGTAAAAATCTGATTGGCGACTGGTCACTTTTTATACTACCTCAGGTATAAGTCATTTAAATTAGCCAAATTATAAATAAACTACTTTTCATAAAAACTATATCCAACTTATTAGGAGTGTGTGATATTAATCGGAATGGTCGTCTGAAGAACTATCAAGTAAATCCAATAACAATGCACTTCTTGTTGAATTCATAATTACCTACTGTGTTTTGAAATCAACCTTTATTACAAAACACGTGTAAACGCTAGGCCGACAATCAATGAAATGAAGGAAAATATATATATTATAGCATCGTCTCCGTGTGTGGTAACTTGCTATAATATATATTATAGTACGGTATATTAATATATATTATTGCTACGTGTGTGACGGGCTTAACCCCTGTCAATATTCCGAACGTGCAAGAGAAAATGTCTGGATATTTTTGTTTACCAACTTAACTCGAATTACTAGCTCTGGGTTAGGTATTCAGTTATAATTTTAAACCGAGAACGTGCAAGAGGGCCTAATTGAAGAAGAAGATATAAGATTATTAGTTTTGGCGGGAACGTGAAAAAGTTCACGTCGTTGCATTGTATTTTTTCTCAAAACTTGTGCTTTTTTCAGTGTTATTGTTTAAAATTGGTGGCGTTTTACGCATTAAGTGCTGAATTACGAGCATGAGTGTGGTCAAGTGATATAATGTGGTGTAACGTGGTTTTTCGTGTTGCTTCCAAAATTCCATAGAAGCTTCTTGTAAAGTTGCCACCACTTTATTTGAGCATGACTTAGACTGGACTATGACCCGACTTAGACTGGACTATGACTATGACTAAGACTTGACTACGTAAAATATTCTTAAACTCGATGAAAATATACTATACTTGACACTGGCTAAATACACTATGTGTGGAGCCAACATAAAGAAAAAGAAAGATATAAGATTGGGGAGCCTGTAAGCAGTGTTGCCATATATACAGATTTATCTGTATTAGTACAGATTTTAGGTTACCAAACAGATGACAGATTTAACTCTACTTTTATACAGATTTTTTGATTTGAAGATTTTAAAACATTTCGAATTCTTTTCTTATTTTTATACTAAGTAAGTAGGTACTCGTTTTAGTTTTGCATGCATTTTTCCATGTTTAGTTGTATCATGGAATAACTAGGAGAGGAATGCCAATAGACCAAGAAAACAGCGTAGATCAGAAAAAAGCCCAAAAACCGGCTTAAAACTAGATGGCGCTGCAAAATGAGCGGGCTACCAGTTTCACTAAAATGCCGTATATCCGTAGCGCTAATAAGTCACAGCAGCAAGTCAATCGAAGTTCCACAAGATCGAATAGATGGCGCTATTTTTAATTTTGCTTAGTTATTTCAATTTGTGGCGTCGCAAGAAGTTTTTATTTCTTTTCTTCATGCTCTCTGCGAGAGCATTCGAAATTAGAACATAGAAAAAATAACAAATGAAAGTTGTTTACTTTTTGATAGTGAATCACGACGAAAATTTCGGTTCGGCAAGGATATATTTCATAAGCTCTTGGACAATAAATAAGTGTTATATAGTATCGTGCAGTCTTTAATTACCAAAGTGGTGACCCTCGGAACGTGAAGGAGCCCGTGTCTACACACCAACGTGGTTACCACGGCCAGAGTGGTGACCAAAGTTGAGTTACCAAAACGGTGACTCCTTCGTACAACGCACCTAAACGCTGCGGAATTTCACGGGCTCTATACATATTGAGAGATAATAGCAGCGCGCGAGGCTGACGGGTGACGTCGCACTGCATGGCACAACTGCACTGCACGGCGCTGGCGAATTCGCGACGTGCAACGCTGACGACGTGCGACGCCCCCCTTGCGAGCGCTTTCTTCGGGGAGCAGTATAACGCCCGTGGTCGTGCAACTGGAGCTGCACTCAGCGCTAACTAGAGCCAGGTGACCCGCGGACTAAGACGATCATTTTCTGGATGTCAAGAGGTACCGAACATTGATATTATTTCGTTCGTGTTGGTGATGGAATAATTTTCGTGCATGCGAGTATTGAGATAACAACAGATAACAAGTACAGTCACGGTATAAAGTGTTTGTCCAAATATTTTTTGTACCGTATTAAAATTTATGATTTTTTGTACATTGATAAGGCTTACTTAAGGTGATGGTACATTGTTTATTTAAGGCGAAGCGGATTAATTTATCTTTTATACAACTTTTATACTGACCTTATTTTATAGTTACTGTTTTATGCTTGCCTTTTTATATACGCATGTTACCTTGCACGCACACCACACCCTCATTTTTTTTCTCTCTCTTTCGGGTTGATTTTGCTTTTTTTCGGTGCACATTCTCGTTTGACTTTCCTACCGGTTTTGGTGGTACAATATGAGTGATAGTGAGGTTGACGAATTTAAGCCTGCTTCTATACTACCGCCGAATCACGACCAACCTGGCACGAGCGGCATGGAAAGGATGATCGTAAATAGGATATCCATCCGTACCCCTCCTTTTTGTAAGGACCGTCCAGCGTTATGGTTTGCTAGTCTAGAAGCGCAATTTTGTATCAATAATATTACGCACGAATTGACAAAATTTAATTTTGCAATTGCGCATCTGGACACCAACTGCACTAGGGAAGTTGAAGACATCATTATACAGCCACCGAAGGTACAGCCATATACAAAATTACGAGACGCGATAATTTTTAGGTTTTCCGACTCTCGCGAACAAAAGGTCAGACGCGTACTGGAAAAAGAGCAGATTGGTGACAGGAAGCCGTCATCTTTCCTGCGGCACCTTAAATCTTTAGCGGGGCCTACATTTCCTGATGAGCTTATGAAAACTATTTGGATGGGCCGGCTACCACACAGTTCTGGCAGCCCAGCGGTTGGAGGAATTAGGTGAGCTTAGCGAGTTAGCAGACAGTTTGATGGAAATTAATGCTCCATCCACATTGAGGTTTATTCCAGTCATGCGAACTCAACACCACCGCGAGCGGATAGTGACAGCACAGTACAACAGCTGGTTAAAAAAGTGGATGAGCTTACACGCATTGTTGCATCGCTCGCTACTACTAGTGACCATGGTCGTGCGCGTAGCAACAGCTCCAACCGTAGTCGTAGCCGTAGTCGTTCACGTCCACGCAACCCGGAACTGTGTTTTTACCACGACCGATTTGCAGCCAAAGCACGCAAGTGCGTACCACCGTGCAATTGGTCCGGTGCTTCACCTAACATCCAGGGAAACCAGAGCAGCGGTCGGTAGAGGCGACAGCCGATTGCTCTACATCAAGTCGCCGTCTTTTCGTAACCGACCGGTATTCAAACCAAAAATTTTTGGTCGATACTGGTTCGGACTTATGCTGCATACCGCGTCGGTATGTTAATAACCGCACATACGAACCACAGCCATATGACTTAGTTGCTGCAAATGGTACTAAGATTAGCACTTATGGTTTGGTGCAGCTAAATCTATGTTTAGGGCTTAGGCGCGAGTTTAAGTGGAGTTTCGTAGTGGCAGACGTAGAGAGCGGCATTATTGGCTCGGATTTTTTGTCACACTACCACTTGCTACCTGACTGCACCCAAGGCAGACTGCGTGATGGCAAGACTGGACTTTCTTCTGCCGCAGATCTTCGTGCAGCAGACCAACCAAGCGTCAAGGTAGTATCCTTGCCTGACTCGCCATACACCGCGATTCTGGCTAGGTACCCAAGTATCACGCGACCACCTGGAGCACCACGGGAACCTAAACATACCACCGTGCACTACATTAATACAACGGATGGTCCCCCCGTTACAGCTCGACCGCGCCGCCTTGCACCCTTGAAGCTCCGCATCGCGAAGAAAGAGTTCGAGGATATGGTTCACGCTGGTACTGCTCAACCTTCGAGCAGCTCATGGTCCTCTCCATTACACCTCGCACCCAAAAAGGATTCGACGTGGCGTCCTTGCGGAGATTACCGTGCGTTGAACGCCCGCACTATTCCAGATTGTTACCCCGTTCGGCATATAGGTGATTTTGCGCACAATTTAGCTGGCTCTACTGTGTTTAGCACAATAGACCTAGTTAAAACCTACCAGCAAATCCCAGTCCATCCAGGTGACATCTGCAAAATGGCAATCATTACACCGTTTGGGTTGTACGAATTTCCGTACATGACCTTTGGGTTGCGTAACGCGGGACAGACATTTCAGCGATTTATCGATGAAGTGGTGCGAGGCCTAGACTTCTGCTTTGCATACGTAGATGACATCCTAGTGTACTCCAGCAGTCCAGCACAGCATGCAGAACACCTGGAAATTTTATTCCAGAGGCTGCACGACTATGGAGTTGTCATCAACGTCACTAAGAGCATTTTTGGAGCAGAAGAAGTCTCGTTCCTTGGCTATCGCATCAATGCAGCAGGCACACGTCCACCAGAGGACAGAATTCAAGCTCTGGTGGAATATCCGCAACCCAAGACTGTACAAGGCATGCGCAGGTTCATTGGCATGGCGAATTATTATCGTCGTTTTTTGCCCGATGCAGCCAAGTATCAGGCGCCGTTAATCGACGCCGTTACTGCAATACAAGGCAAAGGCAATAAGCCGTTCATATGGACGACTGAGCTCGAGGAGTGTTTTGAAGCCTGCAAGAGGAGCTTAATGTCCGCTACTATCTTAGCTCATCCGGACTGCAATGCTTCGCTTGGCCTATTCACAGACGCCTCGAGCACTCATGTGGGTTCATGCCTTCAGCAACGCATCGGCGACAAAAACGACTGGCAACCACTGGCCTACTTTAGCAGGAAGCTTAACGCTAAGCAAGCACAGTGGCCCGCGTACTACTGCGAACTCTTGGCTGTGTATGAGAGCGTGCAGCATTTTAGGCACATTTTAGAAGCCCAGCATGCGACCATATACACAGACCACAAGCCGCTTACTTATGCTTTTGTACAGCGATGGGAGAAGTTGCCACCCGTACAGCTGAATCAGCTGTCATTTATCAGCCAATTCACCACGGACATAGTCCACATCAAAGGCATTGATAATGTCGTAGCTGATGCCATGTCTCGCATCGAGTCAATCTCGCTGGAAGAAGATTACGCTGCACTCGCTGAATCTCAAGATACTGATGAAGAACTAGCCAAAGTGCGCGACAATTCTTCACTCAAACTGGAATCTATCGTCATTCCAGGCACTAATGTCTCCGTTTTATGTGACACATCCACTGATCGACCACGTCCCTATCTCACGTTACCTTTTCGACGCGCCGCATTTGACCGCTGTCACAACCTCAGCCACCCTGGCGTGCGGGCAACCGTTCGCTTGGTGACTGAGCGCTACGTCTGGCCGAACATTAACTCGGATTGTAGCAAGTGGGCGCGCTCTTGTCTTGACATTACGTCGCCTCTCGGGCATTTTGGTACACCTTCTGGCAGATTCAAGCACATCCACATTGATATCATAGGACCGCTACCGCATTCCGGTGGATATAATTATTGTCTCACCGCTATCGACAGGTACACGCGGTGGCCAGAGGTATGGCCTATGACGTCAATAACTGCAGAGGAAGTGGCAGAGACGTTAGTATCCGGTTGGATATCTCGTTTTGGAGTACCCAGCGTTATAACAACTGACCAAGGACGCCAATTTGAGTCCGCGTTGTTTAAACGTCTCCTAAATGTATGCGCCACAAAACGAATTCGCACCACCAGCTACCACCCTTGCGCAAACGGCATGGTGGAGCGCATGCACCGCCAGCTTAAGGCATCGCTAATGTGCCATGCTAACACATGGACAAGAGCGTTGCCACTTGTTCTCCTCGGCATGAGGACGGCCCTCAAGGAGGATTTAAAATTATCTTCTGCTGAGCTGGTCTATGGGGAGACACTCCGTTTGCCTGGTGAACTCATAGTGCCTCCAGAAGTACCTGCAAGTCCTAGTGACATCGCGGATTTTGTCACGGATCTAAGACGTGGTATGGAAGCTCTACGTCCCATACCCGCTTCTCGGCACGCTGAACCATCGCATTTTATCTACAAAGATTTAGCTACAGCGACGCACGTATTTCTTCGCGACGACACGGTTCGCCGCCCATTACAGCCTCCATATTCCGGACCGCATCGGATCCTTAAGAGGTCGGATAAGACATTAACCTTGGTTGTAAATGGGAAGGAATCTACCGTTAGTGTAGATCGGGTGAAGCCTGCGCATCTGGATCCTGGTCTAACATTAAGTAGTGGTGCATCATCTACTCCGCCCGTGCCAGCTCCAGCTGTAGTCGCAGCTCCTGCCTCAACACCTGCTCCGGTTACCACCAGGGCTGGTAGGAGGGTTAGATTTAGAGAAGTGCTTGACTTGTAATTATAGTTTATTTTTATTTTTTTCTAAATCAGTTTTTCCTTCTCCGTGGGGGGGTGATGTGGCGTCGCAAGAAGTTTTTATTTCTTTTCTTCATGCTCTCTGCGAGAGCATTCGAAATTAGAACATAGAAAAAATAACAAATGAAAGTTGTTTACTTTTTGATAGTGAATCACGACGAAAATTTCGGTTCGGCAAGGATATATTTCATAAGCTCTTGGACAATAAATAAGTGTTATATAGTATCGTGCAGTCTTTAATTACCAAAAATTTACGAGTTCGTAGGTAGGCGCATGTACCTACTTATTGCTTTTCCTAGTTTTTCCATGGTTGTATCTTGATACGATTAAAGAATATTTTGCCCATTCAATTTAAGAAAAACGAAAAACACATTATCTATGTCATTTTAAAGCCCACAGTTTCATCAAATGACAGCTAATAGGTACTCACATGATGATTCTACCCTGTGATTTCAAACACAATACCTTAATTCCTCTACATGACCTATCTAGTTTTAGTTAAGGAGTTCCTAACTTCCCAATTGGGTAGATGAGCACTGATAGGTTCCTAAAGCTCTCACTTATACGAATATACAATACAAAAAACCTCTAACAACAGTATGCTGTCATCGACTGAACAATTGTTACAAGAGTTTTATCAAGTATGTGCCTACTCTATCATCTGTATAAGAGATCTGCCTAGAAGTTGATAGAATAGACAGAAAATTGACAAAAATCGGTGCACAAAACAATGTAATGGTATACAAGATTTAATACGGATTTTGGTTTTTTGATCTCGTACAGATTTTTACAGATTTCTAGACTTTTCAGTACAGATTCTTTAATTTGGGTGGTGGCAACACTGCCTGTAACTCCTGCTAGAGGTGGGTCGTACTAGGTAAATCAAGATACTAGGTAACTCTGTGACTGTGACTCAGCCATACCTGCGACAAATACCTGTGAATAAATACTAGCGAGTATTTTTTACTCGCGGCACAAGTCATGTTTACAGGACGTAGATATATAATAGACGTGTCTTTCTCTGACGCCTATGTGGAAAAAGGATGCACCTATTACTTTTGAATTGACGGCTGGCACAACATGTCGCTGTCACAGCTCCTGTGAAAAAAATACTAGATTTGTCCCTCTTTGGCACGCTACAGACGCCTTCTTGAGAAAAGGATGCACCTATTACTTTAGCACGCTCTCATAGACTCGCGCACAAGTCACAGTGTCGCTGCTCCCGGAGGTATTTTGTCGCTGTGACTGACTGTGACTTTCTTTTACCAGTGACTTTTTCCTGTGACGATAAATACGCCTCACGCCTAACTCCTGCCTGTAAGTTCCTTGGGGCGTACGTAATACGTATGAATATTTATTATTTATCGCTATTTTTGTGTATAAAATAATATTAAATAGTATAGTTATCATTATCATATCCGTGATTATACTGAATTCACTGATAAGCGTTAGTACTTGTATTCCTTATTGGATATATTACCTACGAATACACGACGAAAAGTTCAAAGTCAAGTGATTATGAAATTGGGTTTTCGGATCTTGTGAGAAAACTGATACAATTTAATCCATAACCCAGGTTTAAACATGGTGTCCGGCTTGGTAGCAGGAAGGCTTGCTTTAGTTACAGGTGAGTATTCAAAGTTTATTGTCTTACCTTGCACTACAGATAAAACTGTACTCAGTATTCATTTTTATTGTATGTTACAAAATACCTCTATCATAGCATAGGGTGAAGACACCCCTAATTAATTATGGGGAGAAAATGAATTGAAGCAATAAGTGTATTTAGTTTATAGGTAGAGTAGAGTGTGTTCAAACTTGATGCCGGCTGTGAAGTTTAGTGTGGTGCAAGCCCCCGCCAGCTGCGCTCACCATTACTTGCTACTGAGCAGTGTTTCAGACCAACTTCACAGCCGCGATTCAGTTTGAATCACACTCTACCTAGGATCAAGTACAAGATATTGCTATCTCATAATTTTCTATCCTACATTGTATAATCCAACGTGACATGATGTCATCATCATCAGCCTGAAGGCATCCACTGCTGAACATAGGCCTCTCCCAAACAGCGCCACGGAGCGGCTGCTTGTCCCCTGCATTTATTGGCTCCCCGCAGTTCTGACCATACACCTACTGTGTAACCATTCTGGTAATAGACATCGCCTGCCATCGTGCATGCGCCAATTTATAAGTTCTTGAGTGCGAGCAAGAGAGCACACAATAGGCATGATGACTACTATTAAAAATGAACAAGTAAATAATACTTTCATAAAGAAGATTAAAAATGAATGTAATAATTGAAAAAATAAGTAAAACCGGTAAATAAATCACAGAGTAATAAGCTTTTAAAGTTTCTATAGGAGGCATCTCTTTTTCGCAAAACAGAGTGCCCCCACAGTTACTATGAAAAATCCACTCATGACTTCACATGCCAAAGATATTGTATGTAAAGCTACCACAGCTTAGTAATGAGGTACTATGATGACATTGCTCTGACGTCACTGGCCGTTTGAGCTATCTCTTTCTATTCCGGTTTTTAAAATGCTTGTAACTTTTTCGTTTTATGAGATATTTTATTTTTGTTTTCACAAATGTTTATCTTTTAAGGAATATTCTTAATTTAAGCAAAAAAAAAATTTTAGTCTTCATGCCTATTGCAATTCCCACCAGACTTACAGGTATAAATATTATGATATGACTCATACATGAGTTTGGGCACAATGTTTTATTTCGTTGCTAACACGAAGTTGACACAAACGCTGGACCTGAGCACCCCAACGCCGCACTGATTACTTTAAGCCTTAAAGTTTAAGGGGCTGGGTTGGCTTCGGTAGATGCTGCCGGGGAAATGCACAATACAACTCAAGCAGGATCAGTGTAGACCCCTTACCCCACTTCGAATTATAATTTGCACAATGTTTTAAACACAAATGTTTAATTTCTCTAGGTGCCGGTTCAGGCATTGGTCGTGCAGCCTGCCAGGTGCTCTCACGTGAAGGAGCCACTGTCATAGCAGCCGATAAGAACTATGTGTCAGCTGTCGAGACTATCAAGAAATACACAGCGTTGGCTTCTGGGAGCAATGGTTTGTTCAGAGATTTGTTTATTAAATATGGATGTACCCTTGAAGAATTTATAAATGGAAATTGCAAGGCAAGGCGTACATCTCTGCTCTCTGCTGGTCATATGGCGCTATTTGGTCATACACATTATCATAGTGTGCGTCAAACACTATGTAACCAAGCTGTATTCTATGACTGTGCGGCATCTCGGCTTTTTTTTTTTTTCTTTTTTTTTTTAGAAAGGAACCACCACATCCCGAAAGACTGGAGCAGCTGTTATTGGATTTTTCTTTGCACTAAAAAGACAAGCCTGAGTTTTCTGAGCATTGAAGCCGACTAAATTAGTGTCACCCCAGTCGGACACCAACTTTAAAGTTCTGTTTGCTCGCTCAACCATCATAGCTCTCTCACGTTGAACCTCGTTACTCTTGACCTTAGGAGTGGACAGGTATCTCTCTAGGACCGTCCTATCATCTGCATACCCAACAGCCCCTGTTGTAAGGAGGTCGTTGATATGCAGAAGAAAGAGAGTTGCAGAAAGTACTGATCCCTGCGGGACCCCAGCATTGATAGCCATCCGAATAGACGTGTAGCCATCAATGACAACTTGGATTGATCTACCGCGCAGGAAATCAGCTATCCACTCACAAAGGCTGGGAGTTATTCCGTAACCAGGAAGCTTACATAAAAGCCCAGCATGCCATACTCTGTCAAAAGCTTTAGAAACATCGAGCGATACGGCGAGTGCTTCTCCGTGCCGCTCGATAGCTTCACCCCAGTAATGCGTGACTAACGCTAGAAGGTCCCCAGTAGACCGGTTTCGGCGAAAGCCATATTGCCGATCACTGAGGAGATCGTTACCTTCAAGGTAGTGCAGTAGCCTGGTGTTAAGAACACGTTCCATAATTATACAAAAAATAGAAGTGATGGCGATCGGTCTATAATTGCTGGGGTCAGCTCGACTACCTTTTTTAGGGACTGGCTGCACATTTGCAAGCTTCCAAGACGTTGGTACGGAACCAGTTTTCAGAGAAAGCCGAAACAGACGTGTGAGGATAGGGGCTAGTTCAGGTGCACACCTTTTCACCACAACAGTTGGGATGCCGTCGGGACCGCTGGATTTATTCACGTCTAACTTCGTTAGCACTTTTAAAACCTCCTTTTGGTGAATTGCAATTACCGGCATGGAAGTAGCACAGGGAGGTAAAGGAGATGGTATACTATTGCCGACATCAAGATGCGAGTTTGCAGCAAAAAGCGAGGCGAAAAGATTGGCCTTCTCCTCTGGTGAATGGGCCAAAGACCCGTCAGACTTTAAAAGGGGTGGCAGTGAACTACGACAGAAATTAGTCTCAATGGATTTGGCTAGAGACCAGAAGGCTTTACTTCCAGAAGGGTAGGAAGCCAGTTTGGTACCAAAGTGGGCAATTCGCTCAGAATTGGAAATACGAAGAGCCTTCTTGTAAGCCTTAGTGGCTGTATTGTAGTTTTTCTTTTTCTCCTTGATGTCAGGGGACTTGGAGACTCTAGCACTAGCCCAAGCCCTGTAAGCATTCTGCTGAAGTCGCTCAGCCTCAGCGCAATCAGGGTTGAACCAAGAGCGAGTCTTTCCAGTAGTCGTAACGTCCGTGTAAGGAATAAAGTACTCCATACCTTGCCGGACGACTTCAGTCATAGCTTCCGCACAAGTGGAAGGATTTTCGGAGGAAAAACAAACATCCAGCCAAGGGCGGGATGAAAAAAAATTTCGCATTTCATCCCATTTGGCCCCCCTATAGCGCCAAAGTCGTCTGCTTCTAGGACTGAAGTCCGGAGGAGAATATTCGGAAACTGCTTTTAGCAGGCAGTGGTCTGATGATCCTAGTGGTGCCGAAACTGATACGGAATATCTATCAGGATCATCTGTTAACAGTAGGTCTAAGCAGTTATGCGTGTGGCCTGAAACGTCCGGTATTCTCGTTGGCTCACCAACAAGCTGGTTAAGGTTGTAGTTTAGCGCAAATTTACGAGCTTCTCGACCAGCATGATCTGTAACCTGGAAAGGAAACAGCCAGTCCTGATGATGTGCGTTAAAATCTCCAAGGACCATTTGCTTAGCACGCGGGTACCGGAACTGAACGAGTTCGGCTGTGTCACTCATATATTGAAACAACGCAGAAGTGTCTTGATCACCAGAGTGTGACCTATACAAGCACGCATACATCGTTTGTTCTTCTCCAGTGTCAACTAGAATCCACAAGATGGAAAATTTAGGCTTCTCAAGGTTCCGGAGTCTCTTGCCGCAAATGTCATCGCGTATATAAGCACACACGCCAGCATGTGCCTTGAAATGGGACTCCAGGGAGTACCCAGGGTAATCGAGGTATGACGCATCTAGTGGACATTTAATTTGAGTCTCCGTCAGGAAAAGCAAGTGAGGCTTGGCGGTTTCTAGGTGGTGGTGAACCGCTTCAATGTTAGAATGTAGACCTCGGATGTTGGCGAGGTGCGTTTTCAGTGAGAGGAAGTGCATCTGCTGTGTATACTTACTCTTTTTTCTTAACTTTTTCATGTTTGTTGCGTGAATAGGATAGATAATGTCAAGCAGTCGAGGAGTCGGTTTGGATGCCCACTAGCAAACTAGCAAATGACTCTGCTTTGGGAGACTTGCACGGAGACCGCGAGGACGCCCGTGCCCCCCCAAGAGTGGCCATCGGGTCCTCTCGACCGGTCGCCAACCAGCACGATGGAGCACTCCGGGATTTTTCGCGAGGTGCGAGGTGGCGGGGCAGCCTTTCATCAGTGGCTGACTGACTACTTGGGCCCCCTACTACCTGCGGTCGGCCAGCAGATAAAACCGTGCCACGGATCCCGCTGCTCTCCGGACAAGGCACCCGACAAAGCCATCAACCAATAGCCAATAACTGGCTTTTATTCCGACTCAGCTGATCTGCAATAACATCATCCGTATCTTTGGTTTCCACAGACACCAATGGTGGAACACGACGGATCGCTTGGCACCAAGACTTTGTCTGTGGGGTGGTAACCAACCACGGCAGAAGCCTTCCACCGGTGTAACAGTTGCTTCTTAGCACCACCCAGGGGGTACGTGTAGAGAAATTATGGTATCTTCTACGAACGTGAGCAACTAAAACCCCCCTATGCTATGCGTGTTTACCTCGTCCCCCGTAAAAATCGGCAGAAAATAATGTTCGCGGATTCTAACGTTAACAATTATAAATATTAATAAATAAATAAATAACATCTCCATTGGTTAAATGCTATAAGCTTAAATATCATAGGTTTAGCAACAAATGGCAATAAACAGTCATCTTGGCTTTTCAGTCTATTAGGTTACCAATACGTTCACAGTTCACACACACAAACTTACCCCCAGTTTTTGGTATGTTTGTTAAAGTCAGTCTTATGACAACTTTGAAATACTGTACACCGGGCTTAATAATCTGTACATCATTGGTTGATGATAGCCGATGATCAACAGGCAACCAATGAGCGTTGAGTATTTCAAAGTTGATATGAGCTTCACTTTACAAAATGTATCAGAAACCGGGGGTTAGTATATTAGTAAGGTTGACCCTAATTAATGCTTTGTATGAATTAAACTGACTATTCCTAATTGTAGATGGTGACCACAGCGCGGTAGAGCTAGATGTATCAAACTCCTCTGCAGTGAAAAGTCTTCTGCAAACCGTGTTAAAGCAATACAAAAATCCACCAAGTATTGTAGTCAACTGTGCTGGAATCACACGAGATAACTGGATGTTGAAGCTCTCTGAAAGTGACTATGACAGTGTGCTTGATGTGAATTTAAAGGTATGGGTTTGGTCGCAGTAAACTATTTAGTAATCTGTGGTATTGCTCAGACCTTGCAATTATTACTGGTCTCACAGTAGTATCAGAGAAATATTATAACACTTGCTGCTCGCCGCTTCACAGATGTGGGCTAAAGATTTTCATGCAAAATTTAACTACATATCAAGAAAAACTTTTTTTTTTGCCTAACGATCACATACGTACAACCTGGACCCTAACTAGGTGTCCCTGTAGGACCCAGGAACTACGAGGACCATGGTCCCAAAACACACTGACAAGCAAAAAACTTTATAAATGCTAATTCTAATTGACATGATGACTACTATTAAAAATGAACAAGTAAATATTACTTTCATAAAGAAGATTAAAAATGAATGCAATAATTGAAAAATAAGCAAAATCGGTAATTAAATCACGGAGTAATAAGCTTTTAAAGTTTCTACAGGAGGCATCTCCTGTCCCTTTCTTGCGAAACAGAGCGCCCCCACAGTTACTATGAAAAATCTACTCGTGACGTCACATTCCAAAGAGATTATATGAAAAGTTACCACAGCTTAGTAATGAGGTACTATAACGACCTTTCTCTGACGTCACTGGCCGTTTGAGCTATCTCTCTCTATTCCGGTTTTTAAAATGCTTGTAACTTGGTCATTTTTTGAGATATTTAATTTTTTTTTCACAAGTAAATAAATAAATAAATATGTGTAGACATTTCACATAGCGTCATCTAGCCCTAAACTAAGCATAGCTTGTACTATGGGAACCAGATAAGTGATATAATACTTAGATACTTTTTGTTTTTGTAAATACATACATAGAATACAATATAACACCCAGACGCAGAACAAACATCCATGTTCATCACACAAATATTTGTCCTGGGTAGGAATCGAACCCACAGCCCTCAGTTCAGAAGGCAGGGCTACTACCAACTGAGCTATCGGGCCCGTAAATGTTTATCTTTTGAGGGATATAATAAATTTAACGAATAAAAAATGTTAGTCATCATGCCTATTGGGGGCGGTGAGGCCTGCACTGACGTCCCGCATGGGGTGTATTGTGCATTCCGCCCTGCCAGCCTCTACCCGAGCCAGCCCAGCTCCTTTATGTAACGGAGCACGGCCTTGGGTCGCTGGCACAACTGTTCCAGTGATGTTTTCTCAGGTGTTATGGATGGTTCGGGGACCGATCGCTGTCGATCCCATGGTCGTTGCTCTTGCTCGTGGCTTTATAAATGCTATTTTCATGTTTACCATAAATGTGCAAATGAGATAAAGAATGAACACTTACAACCACTCGAGAATGCCTACCAAACTAAACGTAAGAAATTTAAATGTGGAACGTAAGAAATTCATTGAGAATGTTGTACCTACAGTTGACAGTAAATAATGCTCATCAAAATTACCCCAACCTGCACAAGTAACATGAGCTGTACAAATTGGTATAACTCTTCTTTCCAGTACCCCTGGTACGAGTTTTCCAATACGTGAATACGCGCGAATCCATTTAAAATTTTTACTGCCTTTTTTAGTTCATCAACGTGTCCGCTAGGGGCGCTGCAGAGAAATGTATGGGAGAAAATGTAAACGAATCAAGTTTTAGTAAACTATCGAAACTCGTACTAGAGGTACAGAAAGCGTTTGAGTTTGACCAATGAACAATCACGTGGATCACGTCATAGCTCTTTTTTCTTTTCTTTTTTTTTTTCTTTTTTTTTTTTTCTTATATTTTGGCTCCACACATAGTGTATTTAGCCAGTGTCAAGTATTATATTTTCATCGTGTTATAAAATATTTCACGCAAAGTCATGTCCTAGTCATAGTCCAGTCTAAGTCAGATAGTCATAGTCCAGTCTAAGTCATGCTCCAGCAAAGTGGTGGCAACTTTACTAGAAGCTTCTATGGAGTTTCGATAGCAACACGAAAAATCACGTTTCACCACATTATATCACTTGCCCACACTCATGCTCGTAATTCAGCACTTAATGCGTAAAACGCCACCAATTTTAAACATTAACACTGGAAAAAGCAAAAGTTTTGAAAAATAGTACGATGCAACGACGTGAACTTTTCCGTGTTCCCGCCAAAACCCCCACGTCATAGCTCTTTTGTTGCGATTTCATTTGTCAAACCACAGAGCTTTTTTTTGCTCTGTGGGTCCAACGATTTCTTGAGGAAGGTGTAGCTTCTCATGCTCTGGTGGGTCATTCGATGTCATGGTCATGGGATTTAAACTTACATACATTTTTCCAGGGAACCTTTTTGGTGATGCAGACATTTACTGCAGCAATGACGGAAGCTTCCATACCCGGCTCCATCATTAATATATCTAGCATCGTCGGGAAATATGGAAATATGGGTAATGATTATAATTAGTATCATAATTATTTTAATATGTTCATGAGGCTTGCCTGGAAGAGATCGCTTTTCAGCGATAAGACCGCCCAACGTAACTTGTGTTCCTTTTTGTATTTTGTAACCGAGTTTATCTACTGGGTGTAATTGAATTCATTGGCATCCTTTGAAACTAGGTACCTAATCCTGATACCGGTCACGTGTGGACCAAAATTTTTGAATTCTAACACATTGGTTTGGTAATAATAATAACTCCAAAAAATGGAATAACTTACTTAATTAAATGCTACAAAAGAAAATTTACTTAAAATAATGAAGTACTGTTTTTAATTAGTACATACAAGGTATAAAAACGTTTAGATGTATCAAAATCATCCGTGCCAACTGCGTTAGGCGCCGCGGCAATCTTCATAATTTTCAATAAATGAAAAAATGAAATAATTTACACTCTTTACTCTTTAATAATCATCTATAAATGATGTACTATCATGGGATCGATTTATGCTAATGAATTAAACTACATCCTGTATATATCTAATTGTGTTAAATCTATTTTTTTATGTATTTACAGGACAAACAAATTATTCTGCTAGCAAAGCCGGCGTCATAGGCATGACCAAATCAGCGGCAAGAGAGTTAGGAAAATTTAACATCAGGTAACAACCATCTGTGCAAACGCCCTACCAATTAATTTGTTAAGGTGGAACGTCACGCTCAGCGCGCCAAATTCAAATTTTCTAGCTTGTTTTGCTAATTATAGCTTCATTACTCAACGAATTACATGAGGACTAGTTTGCCGCAAATAAATAGAATGTATCAACAAATTATGATTAAAAGTATCACCTAAATATCATTGGTTTAGCAACAATTGGCAAAAAACTAAATTTGTCTTGGCTTTTCAGTCTATTGCCAATTGTTGCTAAACCAATGATATTTAGGTGATACTTTAAATCATAATTTGTTGATGAATAGGCATGATGACTACTATTAAAAATGAACAAGTAAATAATACTTTCATATAGAAGATTAAAAATGAATGTAATGATTGAAAAAATATGTAAAATTGGTAAATAAATCACGGAGTATTAAGCTTTTAAAGTTTGGCATCTCCTGTCCCTTTCTCGCGAAACAGAGCGCCTCCACAGTTACTATGAAAAATGCACTCGTGACGTCACATGGCAAAGAGATTGTATGAAAAGCTCCACCACAGCTTAGTAATGAGGTCCTATGACGACATTGCTCTGACGTCACGGGCCGTTTGAGCTATCTCTTTCTATTCCGGTTTTTAAAATGCTTGTAACTTTGTCGTTTTTTGAGATATTTTATTTTTGTTTTCACAAATGTTTATCTCTTGAGGAATATTTTTAATTTATGCATAAAAAAATTTTTAGTCATCATGCCTATTCTATTTATTTGCGGAAAACTAGTTTTCATGTAATTGCGTTGAGTAATTAAGCTATAATTAGCAAAACAAGCTAGAAAATTTAAATTTGGCGCGCTGAGCGTGACGTTCCACCTTAATTAAATGTGACAGTGCCAACTGCAGAAACTGCCTTTGTGGTGAGTGGTTGAGCAGGTCGACTCATAACCCGCAGGCGGCGGGCTATTCACAGAACAAAAGTGCAAATATTTATTCTGTGTCTGGGTGTTGTAGAACCCTGCCCCTCATAGTTCCTGGGTCCAGTCCCTAGATAGATCCAGGGAATCCTAGGGTTCAGGATCTATGTAGCGATAAAAAGAGGCTTTAGGTTTTCTTAGTTTGAAATTAGATGGCGCTGTTCACCAAATATTTATTATTTAAATTTCAGAGTGAACGTTGTTTTGCCGGGTTTCGTGGACACTCCTATTGTGGCCACCGTACCAGACAAAGTGAAAGAAAACTTAATGAAAATGATGCCTTTAGGGCGGCTCGGCCAACCGTCAGGTAAGGGGTATATACTTACTCATTAAGTGAAATAGTAAACTTTTTTTATGTAAACGAATAACTTGATAAGGTAGTCGTTCCCCTAATGTTAAGCGCCACGGCCGCCCATAAACAGATTGCTGTATCACTCGGAACTCAAAATTAAGTTTCGCGTGACACTGCGCACTGCACTTGTCATCCTGAGACCAAACGGTCAGATTTCTAGACTGTGAGATCAGTTCGTTAATCTCATTTACCTAGTAATTTCACTAGCTACAATGCCCTTCAAACCGGAACACAGTAGTGCTTGCACACTACTGCTTGGAGGCAGAATAACTATAACTGGTACCTACCTAGACGAACTTTGCAGAATAATAGTAACGAGTAGATTGATCGGGTATTAAAAATGATATATTTCTAATTACAGAGATCGCAGAAGTGATTGCATTCTTGAGTTCTGATAAGAGCTCTTTCGTGACCGGCGCCGCCATTGACGTCACAGGCGGTTATTAGAACTACAGATTAGTGAAAAAACACCAAACGTGATTCAAGTTCTTAGATAATTACCGCTCGCCACAAAAATAAATATGACAGTTTACCAGCTCGAATTTACCTCAAATAAATGTATAATGTAATAATGACTAGCTGCGTCCCGTGTCTTCACACGCAGTTTGACATAATTTTCCGTACTGTTGCCTAAAAAGCAAGATGCTTCAATAGGTATGGCGCCCAAAATGCACTATTGACTAACTGGTGTGATGTCTGAAATATACAGGTAGTAAATTATAAATGAGAAGGGGGTCCATGAATTACGTGAGGTAATTTTTTTTCTGCCCTTGGTGAGATTTGGCTCGACCCAATATCACGTCATATTTCACGCGTTTTCACGCGTGGTTCGCGCGTGTGCTATGCGTGTCTACCTCGTGCCCTTAGAAATTTGCAGAAAATGGTGCTTGCGGATTATAACGTTAACATCTCCATTTATAAATGCTCTAAGATCGAGGGGTTACAAGTCAAAGTTCTTGGTCTTACCGAACGTTGCGGAGCCACCGTAAACACAAATACGACGAATATAGCACACAAATTGTTTAGAACACTCCAGCGGGAAAAATGTTACGTGATATTTACAGAGACCCCTCTCCTCTTCCCCACGTGAGATTCAGCTCGATCCCTACCACCCTCTGCTTCACGTAATGAATGGACACCCCTTAAGTAGATCAACGGAAGTTTAGGGTTAGAGGTTACAGAAATATTATCTTTCCTATGAGTGCCTTCACCATCGCAGATAACAAGATATCGTGACTACAAATTACGTAATCAATACACAATTGCTTTTTTAATGTTGAAGAATCAAAATACCCATTGTGTTGATGTGAGCTTTCAGTCTGAAAAGTATCAATTCGCTTTAGACGACTTCATTCATTTTCTCTGTGAAGGACCATAATAAATACCTATAAAGTTAGGTCACTGTTTCTGTAGCCGACTGTTTAGGCGTTAGAATAATATAATTTTTCTAATACTTATGGGGTATTTGGATACAATTTTTGCACAATTACTTAATTAGTGTCTTCCAACATCAGTGCTGTGATACTTTTAAGCATAATTACCGGTTTAATTGTTTTGAAAACTATTTAATATTTACCTTATAATTATATTGTATGAAAGGGATTTTGTACTTGTTTGTTGTTATGATTGTAATTAAAAACTTTAATTATATTTTATTTTTATAAAATGCTTTTATTTTTTTATAACCCCACTTTTAGTCGAAGAGTGACACCTCTAAAAATTGAATAGTTGATGTATTGCCTGTCCCTAGTGCAATCAGCTGTGAGCAAGGAAGATACGTATTTCTATTGGCTGTGAGCCACTATTGTGGCCTCTATGCACTTGAGGTTCGGCGAAGCGGGCTACAGATGTGGCAGAACACATATAAATTACAATTATTTTACATCTTTCTTGGCCAGTCTCAGAAGTAGGTTTAGGTTATTGAATAGTAAATAAAAGTCAAAAAGAAATTTTATACTATTTATTAATGTGTCATGTGCCCTTTTGAACTTTCTTCCCTTTTAACTTGTTCTTCTTTAGCGCAGCCTTATTTTTCTGTCTCTTGTCTCTCATAAATGTTCTGTATTCCGATTTCCTCTTGTCATCTATGATTTCTTTGTATTTCTTCTTGTTATACTTTTGGAACTCTGCATCTGCTAGTAGTTCATCTACCATTGTTCTCTTTCTCTGTTTTCTAGTCAAGCGCTCATTGACATGGTCTAATGACGAATCCATGATACGGCCAACCTGTAATTAATTTTTTGCAATATGTAGATTTTAAAATATGATCAATTTAACCTAGATTTATTTATGAAGTTGATTTTAATAGGCAAAGTGTTTAGGGCTAACAATAGAGCATTCGGACTGTACACTTGTACAGGGGGGTCTAGCAAAGATACCTTTAGCTGAGTTAGTATCGATCGGTCACATGTACCTTTCGGTTACAGTTTTGTAAACCCATACAACGAATACCGATCAGTCATACATTTTTAATCATTTGTTTAAAAGTACAGTCGGCGGAAAAAGTTCTATAGCACTGACCGTTTAGTAATGTAATTAAACTCAAAATAATGCGTTCCTTTGATACTAGATCTATCTCTAGATAGATCTAGTAAAAAATATCTATCTCTGATCTATCAGAGATAGATATTTTTTACACAGTTGTATTATGCTGTGGAATAAGCTGAGTGGGTAAAAATGAGTTTACTTTACTTTTTAGAGATTTATTTAAAAACTATAGTAACAACAAGTAACAATTCACAAATTTGTATTTCATACCATGTTTCGGTATTTAAGTTAGAATATTTTTTTAAAGATGGGGAAGAAAGGTTCTCGAGTGGCGACCACGAACTGGAAGACGCAGCGTAGGCCGGCCCCCCACTAGGTGGACCGACGACCTGGTGAAAGCCGCGGGGAGCCGATGGATGCAGGAGGCGAGCAGCCGCTCTGAGTGGCGCTCCCTGGGGGAGGCCTATGTTCAGCAGTGGACGTCTTTAGGCTGTTAATGATGATGATGATGATTTTTTTAAAACGATTCCTTTCTATCGGGTTTCACCCCTTAATCAACCCGATCTACAATTTAGACAAACAAAATAATAAAAAAAAACCATGCATCCATATCCATTTTTCACTAAGTGTAAAAGCGTTAGGTCACTCTTAATTTCATACAAAACCACTGACGTATTACTACTCACTTATTTGCTAAAATAACCCTTGTGACGTATCCTAACTACATGTTTCTTATATCACTTTACACTTTCTGTGTTTCCTAACGTAGCTATGTGGAAGTTAATGGAAGGTTTTCTAACTTTAACTTTTTTCTCCCATCTTCTACAAAAATGATCCAAATTTACATTCCATTTTATTATTTAAATATATTTAATTTATACTTTCGATACATTAGACTGTTGGACTATTCGACACACCAAACTATAATAGCTTATTTAAAAAGCTAGTGTCGTTGACTGTACTTTTGGTGCTCATGGAAAAGTGTGACCGAACGGTACTAGTTTTTTATGGACGTTTTAATGGACCTGTGACCGATCGCCACTAACTCCTTTAGCTATTTGCCTTTTACCTTTTTTGTATTAGTGGGTCCACAGATGGGGTGGGTTCATTTCCATACATGTTGGTGTTAATGCTAATGGAAAGGTATCTTTGCTAGTCCCCCAGGCCAGCGTGGCTAGTCCAACTTTTATTTTGGAGTAGGTAAGTAGTAGTTGGTATTGTTCAAATTAAGTTTACATTAATCTGTTGAAAAATTATGCATTTTGATCGCTGTTATAATGATGATGATAAGCTGATAAGTCTATGTGTGTGTGGTTTTACCAGTTTCTGGGTACAGGGATTTGAAATTCATAATGCAATCCAAAAGCATACCTGGAAATACTTGGGCAGGGCTTCCATATCGTTTTTCTTGTAGAAGTGCTTGGGATCCAAGACCGATCTCATTTTGAGGACTTGGAGGTCATTCTTCAGTTCCTCGGTCACTTCTGTTGCAGGCAAGTTGAACCAACCAGGGCCTTTGGTTTTCTCTCGTTCTTTCTACAATTTAAGCAAATTTTATATTATTATTACACACCTGCCTAGTAAGAACAGTGCCAGTTTTTGAATTATAAAATTAAATACTGCATAATGAAGATGAATGTGGGTTAGTTTCCAGCTAAATATGACCTGCAGGGTTAGCACGGACGGTAGACAAAATTATCTTTCCCCTGTTTTACTCCACTTGACATGTAAATTGTATGAAGAATTTGACATAAAACAGGGAATGACCATTTTGTCTACCGTCCGTGCTAGCCCGGCTGCGTGTGTTCAAGAGAAGAGTGAATAGGTACTTACTTAGCTAGCATGCTACACCTTCGATCACATCGTCACTCTCCATCAGGTGAGTGTGGTAAGATAAGTCTGATGTAAAAAAAAGATGACAATACTCAAAGCACCTATGCATCTCAACTAATCAGCCACCTACGCATCTGCAAAGCCCTACATTTTCCCCAACAAGCTAAAGCTGTTGGACTATAGGTAAGTACTAACTGTTACTGTCACTGTGTCTGAAGATGATGCACAAGGTCCCAGCCATCATATGTGGGAGGCAACTAGATCAAGGTCTTCCCTAAGGTGCAAATTGACAAATATTGCGTGCAGTCATGGAGAGGTCTACTATATAATTACCAGTGAATAAATAAAAGTAGTATATTAACCCTGAAAATATTTCATACCTTTCTAATTGCTTTCAACTTCTTCTCACTAACATAATACTTAGGTAAACGATGTTCTTTTTCAAGTCCTGGCTGTAAAACTGATTTTTTCATTTCTTTCTCAACATCCACCCCACCAATATTAGATTTTAATTTGCCAGTTTCAGTATCAAGTTGATCAAAGTGGAACAATCTGGTTTTATTTTCTTTCTTCATCAGAATGTTCTTAGTCCAACCCATATCATCAAAGAATTCATCAAAAAGACTGTAGACTTTTAAATTTTTTAGCTTTTTCTGGATTTCTTCTTCTGTGGCGGCCTGAGCATCCAGCTCTTGTTTCTTCCTGTCGAATAAGTTGATGACGGCACTAATTTTGTCTTCTTTATCTGAAATAAATAAATAAGTAGAAAGAAATAAGAGAAAAGTCCATGTTTTTACTGCTGAGTGAACCAAATGCTTTATTTACATTATTATTAATTCTGGGTACTTTAAATGTGACAAATAATTAAAACAATCATTGAACTACTTGGATACAAATTTCATTATTGTTCAAATATAATTTATTGGATAAGAGCAATAAAGCAGCTAAAAGTGCTAAAACATAAATCTAACCTATAAAGTAAGGTTTCTCATTTTCTTCCAGTAACTGTGACTTTTCCTGGAGATCATCGTCTCCAGCTGTGTCTATTATAAAATCCATTTCCTCGAAACAACTTCAAAATCAGATTTTAGCAATCATTTGCGAAGTTTTAGAATAAACTACACGTTTTTCGAATGCGATTAACCTCAAACTCAAACACGATCAGACGATCACGAATCACGATTGACGATCAACAAAATTAAAAACAATCAACAAATAAAATAACTGTTATTATTGTCATTTGTCAGTGTCAAATGTCAAACTCAACTGGTCCACTGTCTAACCTTTGATGAGGGAAGTAAGAGGATGTGAAACATGGTTACGTGACGTGCGGCCATAGATCTATATATATATATCAGGATATGCCCAAAGCAACATTTTATTTACTCAAAATGGTGTGGGGAAAAGTCAGCGCCATCTCTTAGATTACTCAGGAACTACGATGAGTTGGGAAATTAAACGCTGCCATTACGTCCGTCAGTGTTTGTTTACAATGATTATCCCAAATATAAATTCGATTATTTTCGTACAAAACGGAGTGTAATATTGAAAATATTGACTTACTTGTGGTAAGAAACTTTGTATTTATTTTTATTGCACTTTAGAGTGTAGTTTGTGCAACCCTTCACAACACAACTTGGCATATT
The DNA here is from genome assembly GCA_963580505.1 of Ennomos erosarius. Classification (NCBI taxonomy): domain Eukaryota; kingdom Metazoa; phylum Arthropoda; class Insecta; order Lepidoptera; family Geometridae; genus Ennomos; species Ennomos erosarius. Next base: position 14,192,622 of record OY756978.1, read on the forward strand.
TTCTTTGAGACACACGACCGATATCTTCTCACTTCCAACACAGACTGGGCGCTAGTGGATGTCAATCTGTGAAATTGACTCCCTCTTTGAAGCGACGGTTTAATCTGTCATTAGGCCTGTCCTTATATATATGTCTATGCGTGCGGCACACTTTCACCACAATATGGTGCCGACTCCGCCCCACTCCGTCCCATTGTTTACTGCGTTTGACAGTTGACGCTAGTTGACGACTGACGTACTAGCCCAGAACATGGCGGATTTTTTGCCGCAGGGCCGGGCGGTCTCAAGTGACGTCAGAGACAAATTATTATCATATATGAAAGTTGAAACGGAATACTTGTCTCTTTTAGCACGTTCAAAATGGCTAAAATGAAATGCGACTATTTTTGTCCATTCTTTAGCCAGTGTCAAGTATTGTATATTTTCATCGAGTTTTAGAATATTTTACGTAGTCAAGTCTTAGTCTTAGTCATAGTCATAGTCATAGTCATAGTCATAGTCCAGTCTAAGTCGGGTCATAGTCAAGTCTAAGTCATGCTCAAGTAAAGTGGTGGCAACTTTACAAGAAGCTTCTATGGAATTTTGGAAGCAACACGAAAAACCACGTTACACCACATTATATCACTTGACCACAGTCATGCTCGTAATTCAGCACTTAACGCGTAAAATGCCACCAATTTTAAACATTAACACTGGAAAAAGCACAAGTTTTGAGAAATAATACAATGCAACGACGTGAACTTTTTCACGTTCCCGCCAAAACCCCCGTTGACGGTGTTAGTGTTAATAAAAAGTCAACGTCACGCTGCACGTTTTTTCCTTTGTATTTTGGCTCCACCCAATTTTCGTATTTAGCCAGTGTTAAGTTTAGGTTCCACAAACCGGATGACGCAGCGTAGGCCAGCCTCCCACTCGGTGGACCGACGATGTGGTGAAAACCGCGAGGAGCCGATGGATGCAGGAGGCGAGTGGCCGCTCAAGGTGGTGCTCTTTGGGGGAGGCCTATGTTCAGCAGTGGACGTCTTCGAGCTGTTAATGATGATGATTATGAAGTTTAGGTAAGTCTAGCTGGCTATAGTCGCCTCCAAGTCTAGTCTAACTTCACTAGTAAAGCGGTGAACACTTACTGAGAACTCTTGTTGAGCATACCACTAATAATATTCAGTCAGAACAGCATTCAAAAGCACACACCCAGACAACTCAGTACCATTAGGTAGGCAAGATGTAAGATAATAAAGACCGTTTTCCCAACAGAACAAAACAGTGCATTAGGCGTATCTCGTAATTATTCAAGGTCCCGTCGAGGGTATCTCGATTGGAGAGCTCTCGACTCAAGTCTTGAGCGGTGAGCCGGTCGTTACGTGACGGAAGCTTTTGAGGACTCTCGGGGAGAGTAGGACGCCATACCCTTCAGCTTGTTTTATCGGTTGGCATTATGCATTATATAATTTTCTTGTTGATCTTACAATCATTCTTACATAATTTAGGTAGGTACTAGCCCAGATAATATAATACCTACAGGTAACTAGGTACAGCGAGCGAGTACCAAATCTAATCTCACCGTCCGGTCTTCATCGTCGCTGCCCGTGACGTTTTGAGCAACCAATGAGTCTAATGATGACGTCCTACACACGAAGAAGGATGCTAATCCTTCTTCGTGTGTCGGCTAAGTAGGTACCTATAGCTGCCTTTCTCGTATAGCACTACTTACCTCTAAATAGTCCTTTGGTCGGTCCTAGTGTAGTGTGTAGTAGTTGTGTGGTAATATGGCATACTAGGTACCTTTTTGCTGCCTATTTGCATGTACGAGTACCATTTGTATGTTATATTATGTCGTCACAGGAGGCCGAGGTACGTTCCTAATCTACACTCTCCATCTTCTTCATCTACATTTAGAATGAAAGAGACGGAGAGTGTAGATTTCGAATCGAAACGTTTCCGATACGTTGGGAATAGGGATGCTGATCTGCTTTGTATCGGGATTCCAATTAAAAATCAAAATAAGTCCATAGGTACACTACACAACCAAATGTCTTTAATTAGGTAAACTACACAGATTTATTGAGGATACAAAACGATACGGCTGTACGATAGTTCCGACGTGCGACGGCTTCCACGTCTGATTGCCTTTGAGCATCTTCGAGGGCCCTATTCCGATTTACGCTAAAATCGATAATATCGACATTATCGCGCTAAAAACGCGTACCGAATTGCCGTGAGCGCGACAACGAAATCTCTCGTAAACGTCATGACCGACGCCATCTTGCGATATCGCCGTCCGTGATTGGTTGTCCCGAGTTATTGACAGCGGTCAAAGTCATTAGCGCAATATCTGAATCGGAACGCTGAAAAATCAACGTGAGCGCTGGGAGCGCTATGAGCGATTTTAGCGTGTCTCGGAATACGGGGTAAGTAAGTACCTACCTAGTCTACCTACTCTATTTATTCCCGAGCGAGACTCCATCAAAGCGCCACGAAGCATGACTCGTGACACTTGCGTTTTGAAGTAGGTACTAGGTAAGTTACTCATTTTGATGATGATCCGACATGTAGAATTGTAGATAGGTACCGATGCCGACGGTAAGATACAGTTAAAGCTTTTGGAAAATTCTAGGTGTTTTTGGCATTGATTTACGTATAAACGAAAATGTAAGTAATATAAGTTGTCTAACCACAATGAATAAAAGATGTATTATGATAGGAACTTATACATCGCCTAGATATACACTAACGAAAGCAATGGAACCTTCAAATGGAGGCTGTGGTGTGGAGAACGTTCATAAGTTTGTCTCAGTGAGATATACATAAACAACAAACAGCTGACTTTCTATTGCTTCGCCCCTGCTATATTATGCGCATACCGTGAAAATGAAGGCAGAAGAATAGCTTATAACAAATCAAAAACAGTTATACAAGGTGACCTTGAATTAGTATGTTATCCCGAAATGGGGCAAATCTACACCCCAAGGTAAGACAATGTTTCTTCTACGACTTTACTAAATTAATAGCTTTTCATTGAAAAAATGCCATGTAAAGTTTACGTTCGAAAATAGCCTTAGCGCAGCTGGGTGGTTGAACTTCGTCCTTGACCGAGTGCACATAAATGAGTTTAACGACCTGTGTTTAGAAATGAATTTATAGTATCTGGTTAAATCTCGTAGTAATCGCACGTGCAATTTTGCGACTGAATTTATATTTTATCACGGAAGTTTGGAAACACTCAGTTTCAATTAAGACTCTCACATTCAAGGTCACCTTGTATATAGGTAGGTAAGTAGCTGGATAAAGCATACCTAATAAAATTTAGGTAGAAAAGTTACATAGGCACTTCTTCCCAGTCGTCACCACTAGCTCCGTTCCACTGGAGGCGAATGGGGAAAGAAGGTAGTTATTATTAGGTAGTTCATTACTTCCCAGAATTTGAACCACAATAGCGACACTATCGAATGATGTAGCTACCAATAAGTAATAATAACGCATGCTTTTTTTAGACGGTTTTGATTTTTCAAATATTCAATGACACAGTTTAAGTGTTCAAAATCGGGCCTGAGACTTCCATAACATAATTATGTATTCAGTAATCTGTGCCCATAAATTGTTTACATCTGTGTATACTAAACTAAATAAACTTATATAACTTTAAAACAAATTCAATAAATATGTACACCTAACTAAAAACGAAAAACCTAATAAAAAAAAGCTATATCACATATATCTATATCTGTGTTAATTTGAGCCCAGATAATATAATACCTACAGTAGTTTGAGCATTTTTCGCTATATAGGTTTTGACCATGCCCACTTGAAAAAATCACCTGTAGTACGTAGTACTAAGTATAGGTCTATTCTGTACTTGTACACAAACATTGTCACTTTGTTTGGGTTTACTCCCCGCCTAGAGCGAACTGGGTCAATGGTAGCCCGCTGCGGTCGATACCATTCAAGGGCAAAGGGTTACCCCCTGGGCAGCATCCGAGGTTCTGTTATATCAAGATTTTAACAGAATTTCGTAAAAAGGATTTTTTAGTATTGCAATAATATCGTTCATAAAAAAAATACAACACTAAAAATCTCGCATGACTAATGAATATTCGTGGTGCTTCTGATCAAAGTGGTGCGATGTTTTGCGCCGATGTAGGTATGCCGCTTCTGTGTGTAAAATATACTACTAAAAGTACAACGTATATACATAAACAATCAAATAAAAAAACGAATTAGTTTAGCGGCAACAGAAATACGTCATCTGTGAAAATTGTATCTCTCTAACTATCACGGTTCATGAGTTACAGCCTGGTGACAGACGGACAGACAGACAGACAGATGGACAGGAGAGTAATGATGTATTACACATATGGTAATAGGGTTCGCTTTACCCTTTGGGTAAGAAACCCTGAAAAGAATAAAAATGAAAAGAAAATATCCTCGTTTTGAAGTGGGTTGAAAAGTACCTCCTACCCTTGGGTTATGCATGAAAACTACAGACAATAATCACAAAATAGATGTTAAATTTCGGTACTTACCTTCAGAAAAATGAAATTATAGCAATTCAGTTACTAGAGTTAGCTTGAAGATAATTTTACGATTGTTCAATATCCGTAACTGATGATTTTAAGTGCCTAAAAATATATCCATTACCGCGAAACACAAAATAGGAACTCCCACTGTGCCCGGGTTCAGTACCACCTTTTTACTTAACATAAATGTACTATCTTATACATTTTCCGCGAACTAGTCTGTAAAGCAATATTTAACGTGCTATGCTTTCCTTTTAATAAGCGCATAATCGCTTAGTTAATACTACTAATCTAAGCACGCTGCCAATGATGAATATAGAGATTGCTAGCAATAAAAGCACTGACTCAAACATAGTGCGCTTATGACTAGTAAGCCATTGAATGCTAGAAAAAAATTTTGTACTAACTGTGGAGAGTGCGCTTATGATAAGTAACACTGCAAAAAAATCTTAGTTGATGCGTGATGAAAACAAAAAAACCTGTTAAATGAAAGAATTTGTGAAATGTTACTTTGAGAAAGTTGTAGATCTTGTTTTTCTGATACCAGATCTCGTATTAACTCAATTTCGCCAAAAACCTTAGTTGATGCGCTTATCGTAAGCGCGGCAGTATGCTCCTACAGACAGACTAACGAAGTTCTCCACTGCACAACTAGATGGCGGTGTTCATCCTTAAAACACGCAAGCACTTGTATCATGTCTTCGTTGTGACCGTGCAAAGAACACCACACGCTCTACCTACCACGCATTCCTAAGTTTAAATTATTTTAAGTTTTTTTAAAATCGCGTGACAGCTACTAATATCAGTAGCCCGCGATTGCGATAAGATTTACGGGCATTATTATTTCAGTGAGTAATTGAGTAAAGGTGGGTCGTACTAGGTAAATCGAGATACTAGGTGACTCTGTGACTGTGACTCAGCTATATCTGTGACAAATACCTGTGAATAAATACTAGCGAGTATTTTCTACTCGCGGCACAAGTCACCTTTACAGGACGTAGATATATAATAGGTGTGTCTTTCTCTGACGCCTATGTGGAAAAAGGATGCACCTATTACTTTTGAATTGACGGCTAAACATGTCGTTGTCACAGCTCCTGTGAAAAAAATACTAGGTTTGTCCCTCTCTGGCACGCTACAGACGCCTTCGTGAGAAAAGGATGCACCTATTACTATAGCACGCTCTCATAGACTCGCGCACAAGTCACAGTGTCGCTGCTCCCGGAGGTATTTTGTCGCTGTGACTGACTGTGACTTTCTTTTATCAGTGACTTTTACCTGTGACGATAAATACGCCTCACGCCTATGAGTATCAATAATCCTTAGATTATTACCATTGAAAGCACAGAGCTATGAAACAAATGACGCTTCGCCTCTATATAGAGACGAAATCAATCATATTATTGCTGCCGAACTTCGGTACGGGGTACTCTTCTATGTCAGTTTGACATTATAGGGTGCTTTCGCTAGTTTCCGACCACTTAGTGGAGTTGTCAAGTTTAGGTTGCATAATAAAATGTACCAGTATCATTTTTTGACTTGATGCTACTAAGCTACGTTTCAAATATTATACTCTATTTTTATCAGATTATCAATCATTTTTTAAAATAACCCACCTTTTTATAAATATCTAAACCAAAGGCTAATAGTAACTATTTTGCTAGTTTTCGATCACTAAATTATGTTTACGACCACTTTTTCGCTAGTTTCTTACCACTATAAATTGAAAGACGTAGGTGCCTGACTGCCTGTGGTAAATAAATGATAGAAACAATGATCAGAAAGGCTTCTTTAGATCCTCTGTCTTGTATTTTCATGATTTCTCCAGCTTTGAGGCACTTACTCATGTAAAAAAAAGCATGACCCTTTTTCTTACTGAGACCGCCAAAAATTATTTAAGGATATGGCTGGTTTAATTAGTTACACTTACAAAGTAATCGACTATTTATGTACTTTTATATGTAAATAAATACGTATTTATAATGTCGCAAAACCGGCGAACTTACCCTATGGCAGAAGTACCGATAGTGATGTAATGCGTTGGTTAACCTTATAATTATCGATACATCGATAGTTTCTATTATGCCATCCGGAAATTTGTTACAATAAGTTTTAAATGTTTTCAATTTATTTTGTGGTTAAATTGACTTCTAAAAATTAAACTTTTAATATCTTTTATGTTTATTAGGTTTCCTACAGATCCTAATATAAAAGATAAATAGATATTCGCAACTGGACAGAGCAATTGGTTTCCTCAAAAACATGATACGGTTTGCTCTCAGCATTTTGAAGCTGAATGTTTTATGAAAATGTCTAACCATATACGTTTATATTTTGACGCTATTCCCACATTGAATCTCTATCCTATTTTTAACGAGGTACTATAATTCCCCCCACTAGGTGGACTGATGACTATAATTTCTCTTATCCGCATTTATTATTTGATGAGGACATTATAATGATGTGGCGTGCTCGCCTATGAAAGTTTTCATGTAGCCTCCATGGAGCTATTAAAAAAAGAAGGAGGGAATCCCGTCTGATCCGAAACTGAAGCTCCCTTAGGAAGCCGGAACGCTTCGTACGTACGAGCGGAACACGCACACGCTCACATCATATGCAGCCGGTCGCCCTACTTTCAGCTGACACACATATATATTTTTTTTTTTTTTTTTTTTTTTTTTTTTTTTTTATTTATTTAAATCAGAAAAAAAAGGTTTACAACTTGCCTAAAAACACCAATAAAACCAAATAAGGTTTGTCTCTGGTGTTGTATTCCTCTATTTTACCGTAAGATACATAATATAAATATATATAAAGTGGTTACCAAAAGACACTCAATAATATTAGCATTCTTTCGCATTGTTATCGTCACAGTGGTAGCCGTCGTAAGTACCTACATAAACCAGTTCGCTCGCTGCACCGCCGAGAACGCCAACAGCGCATCGAGCGAACGGACAATGCACAATTGTATACAGGCTGTTGCTAAATACTGTCATTTTTATTTTATTTAATTTATAATATAGATGATTATTACGAATAGCATTTATGTTGCACTAGTAATTTACAAAGACGGATTGTCTAAGGTATGCTTTTTAAGTAAGAGTTTAATATTAATTGGGGTTATTTTATCTTTTAGTTTTTTAGGAATGCTATTTATGAGTCTTGGGAGGATAAAATCTGTTGTTCGAGTGCCATAGAAGTTTATCGCACTTATTGTTTTTAGTTTTTTATTGGCCACTTGCCGCGTCGTGACTGGGTGCGTCATGTAGTCGTCGTACATAAAATAGTTTTCTGCCAATAATATCAGGTTTAATATGTAATATGTCCGCCATTTTGGGCTTCAGTTCGATGTCAATCAAAACTCAATCCTTCTTTTTTTTATTTCATCCATGGTAACCTCATAGAAAACCATTGCTCTTGGTTGCTAAGGACAACTGATCTCGTTGATTCTACGTAAGAATCTACGTCTTAGTCGATATTGAATGAAAAAATTCACTTGCTTTTTATTTTGTAAATAGCTGTCAATTGAAATATACATCGCATGGTGAGCTGAAAAATTACCTTTATTTACTGCCAAACTAAGGACCTCCTTCTAATAAATAAGTGTTTACCTACAACACCTCAATGATACTCAATATTATTATTATTTTTCCTGAAAACTCTCTCTGAACTCTGAATTCTATCAAAAAGAAACATGACGCAACAATACTGATGAATCATCAGCAAAACGTGTTACCTATGTATTTGGAGTTTTAATATATTTTTTCGTTTTATAACTTGTTATGTTTCTTCTATTTCAAACTTTAGTTTATAGATATAATTATACTATCACACATCATCAGCCGGCAGACGTCCACTGCTAAACACTGCCTCCCCCATAAAACCTCACTCTGGACGCCTATCGGATTTGCTTATAAACTTAATCTTTATAACCATGAACTGACGATAAACTACCTCTATACTTACACACATTACATTTGCTATAAAATAGGTGAGGTGGACTATATAGCCGTGACGCGAACATGACGCACCTACCAATACCATTACATTCAATTTTATTTATTTTAGATTTATACCGGTACGTTTATCGGCTGGCTATTACACATAGAAATACGCACAAAAGGCACAAAAGATATAGGTAGGTACTAAAGTGTACCTAATGATACAATCAGGTAAGAGGTACCTTACCGCGTACTTAAACTCATATCAATCTATCGATAAAAATATATCGACTCAACCCACAGCACGTTTTGCTGACAGCAGTGGCACTAATGACAAGACAATTGCTATATATGTCATCTGCGCAGGTAAACCATAGAGGTTTCATTGTAATACCTGACACGCTTGAATTGTATGAGAAGTGTCGAAAAGGCGCCTCTATGTAGAGGGGAAGCGTTTTTTTTTTTTGCTCTGTGATTGAAAGTGAAAGGATAACTAGAAATTAGGTATGGACATGGATACCCGTAGACGTAAGCACTAAGCAGTTTTTACCAATGTACTCTGTGGCACTAAGCAATAAGCACCGCTGCGCAGACATTGTGTGGACCTTAGTCTTCGATTCGATCAGATATATGATCGAAGACTTTAGTATTAACTTTAAAAGTAATAGTTTACATAAAGACCACTTCCCAAATTGTACGCTTTCAACAAACCTACCCATATTCGTATATTGTCAGTATCCTAAAAACTTCCATTTTCCTATAACGTTACTACGCGACAAAACACTCCCTATATTTTGAGCTCCTGGGAAATCTACAGGTGATCAATAAATTCGTGAGTATTACGCGTAGGTACTGTAGGTAGACTGCGCCGAACTAAATGGCGGCCGTGAATGTGCGCTGCAAGCTCCCCGCACGCTTTAGTTTCCATGAGATATTCAACTGACTTCACTTTTTAGGTGCATAAAAACCTAATATTTTCTAAATATTTCCTAAATAAGCTTTCAATAAACCTACCCACATTCGTAAGTTGTTGGTAGTTAGTATCCTAAAAAATTTAGTTTTCCTAAATTATTCGTTACTCACAATGTTCGCTTCTCATAATGACCGTTTCCCAAAATGCCCATGCCATGTCCCAAAACGTCGGTTCCTTTTAGTAATTTTAACAAAAACTGTGCTCAAAGAGTAAATATACAGGGTTACAGGAAAAATCGTGCTAGATCCGTTAAGGGCGTGGAGTACCCATCATTTCTGACTTATTTCACTATGAAACACCCTAGCCTAAACTTAACCCTTTTCGAAATATTCGACTTTTAATTTTTTTTTTTAAATATATTGTGCGTCTTATTATTATTATTATTGCATTTTTACATGTGTAATAAGATGCTTTGGGACGTCAATCAATAAAATAGTACATAATATAATATTTAATAGACTATAGTAGACAAGTGAAAGTTAAGAAATAAAAAAATATTTGAATCTGTATTTTTTTCTAACGGATATCTAAAAATAATATTATAAGTTTAGGCTAGGGTGTTTCATAGTGAAATAAATTAGAAATGGTGGGAACTCCACGCCCTTAGCGGATCTAGCACAATTTTTCCTGTAACCCTGTATATAATTTACTACGTAAACTTAGCTACTGTGCTGATGTCTCAGACCTCTCAGGTGATGTTCCGAGTGACACTGCAATAATGGGCAGCCAATCGAATTGCTCATCATCATCATTCATCATTAACAGCCTGAAGACGTCTACTGCTGAACATAGGCCTCCACCACGGAGCGCCACTTTGAGTGGATGCTCGCCTCCTGCATCCATCGGCTCCCCGCGGCTTACACCAGATCGTCGGTCGACCTAGTGGGAGGCTAGCCTATGCTGCGTCTTCCGGTTCGGGTGTCGTGGTCACCACTCGATGACCTTTCTTCCCCATCGGTTGACAGTTCTACGACGAGCGATTTGCTCATACGCTACCAATAAAAGAAAGAAGAGAGGAAGTTCTCTTTAGACATGGAGATGTTAACGTTATAATCCGCAAGCACCATTTTCTGCCATTTTCTACGGGGGACGAAGTAGACACGTACAGCACACGCTCAAACCGCGCGTGTAAACGCACGCCGCACACCATCTTAAAACACGCACACCGTTATATAACCTAGCGTAGTTACGCAGTGTCCACACGCACATTATGATATTGTAGATGACCAAGTAGCGTCATATGACCGGCAGAGAGGAACGCCTTACCTTGCCACCTCCCCTTCTAAATACTCTAAGCGGCTGGGCACGTGCTGCATGGTGACACTGTTATTAGGTTGGTAGCGATCTCTATTATAAATTGTAATCAGCATTTAACCTCAAAGAAGTAAAGCCACGGGATTAGGATAGCTTCAAGGTACCTACAGTCTCTAATAGATTCTTCATGTCTCATTGGGATAACAAAATAATAACTAGTGCCTTCAGTAAAGGTTATCAATGCTAAGTGTACTCCATAACCTCAGGGGTAAACACGGGATTTACATTAGCATAGAACCAGAGACCTTTCACAATTCCCCGAGGTCCGAGGCTTTCTTCTTCTGACCTCCACCATCGTTGTCCTACTGGGTATGTTTATGTTCAATAATGTAGCCTTCTCTATGGATCTATATTTATTTATTTGAGGTATCCAGTAAGGTGTTGAGAATAATAAAAATTAACAATGTGTTTTACAACAAAGTACTTTTATTTAGTAGGTACAGATATTTTTGATTACTCTTTTTACATCACATTGATTTGAAATGAAGGTATGTTAGGGTTACGTTAAGAGATGTGGAATAGTAAAAAAACCTAAAATAGAACAATATTTTTATATAGTCAGGTTGGAGTTTCTGCCAATTTTCTCCAAGATCCAATCCTTAAAAGAGTATACCCTGGTGTAGACGTCAGGGTATCCTCGGGCGCACGGCATACCCCAGGAAACGATGCCTACCACGATGCTGCCTTCCACCAGAGGACCTCCAGAGTCACCCTAGAAGAGATGGAATCGTTCAGAAGCCGAAATAAAAACTGATTAAATCAGTGACAACTTAGAAGTATAAGCAAGATATATGTACAACTAACAATCTGTAAAGTGATTCATACATAGAAGAATATAATTCCTCTATGGATTCATAAATGGTCTGTTCGCCGTTTGCTTCCTCTGGGTTTGTTTTTATTTGTACCATGCATACAAATTCTCGATCTTTGCCCCCTTTTCGTAATTCTGTAACCTTTTTATTAGTTCGTTGCCAATTTTCTATGTTTGCCCCTTTATTAACGTCGGTCAATCTAAGGCCTTGTTTAGGTATATTTGTGTTTTGTTTTGCTTCATGAAGTCTATTATGCTGTGTTTTTATTAGTACCTAAGGAAGGGGTTAATATATCTAGTAGTTTGTGCAAGAACTTACATGACAAGCACCCTCTCCGGACTTCGTGAGGGAGCATATCTGGGAGTCGTAGACTGGATTAATGTTGGCATATATCCCCTGGCAGTTTTCCACGCTCAGCGAGGTGAGATTGATCATCTGCAGGTGCACTGGAAGCACTCCTGGATACTAAAAATGGAATCTAATTACAACTGTATCATAGCTACCCTATGCTATACAAGGTGACCTTGAATTAGCATGTTATCCCGAAAGGGGGTGAATCTACATCCCAAGGTAGACAATGTTTCTTCTACGACTTTACTAAATTAATAATTTTTCATTGAAGAAATACTATGTAAAGTCTACGTCCAAAAATAGCCTTGACGCAGCTGGGTGGTTGAACTTCGTCCTTGACCGAGTGCACATAAATAAGTTTAACGACTTGTGTTTAGAAATGAATTTATGGTATCTTATAACACTCGTAGCGATCGCACGTGCAATTTTGCGAGTGGATTTATTTTTACCATGGCGGTTTAGATACACCCAATTTCAAGTAAGGCTCTCACATCATGGTCCCAGTCCCCCCATTTCGGGATAACATACCAATTCAAGGTCACCTTGTATATAAAGACGTGCCAGTGTGCTCAGTTATTCAGTCTATATTATAGAAAATAAATGTGGTTAAAGTAACCACCGCCACCACCACCAGGCTTTTTTTCGTGAATCCCGGATGTCATACAACTATGTCAAATTGCAGGAATTGCTCTCGTGGTAGACCACCGCGTCATAGATGACGCGACCGTGGGAGGTGGAGAGATGTCAAGGTGTCAGATAGATCTTGACAACGATATAAGTAACGGGCTAGGGCAAATAACTAACATTTTTTTTACTTAGGCTGAGTTGCACCTTAATCACAGTTAAAGTTAGTGTCAAATTTTGACATTAGCCCGCTCTGCGAAGCGTGGACGGTGACAGTTAGCTGTTAAAGTTAGCGTTAAAGTAAGCTGGTGCAACCCAGCCTTAGACTTTAGCAGAATAAAGCATTCGACTTTTTTCTAGAATGACCGCCGAACTTACAAGTTTATCGATTTCACGTCAGCAATCCTTTTTAGGTCGGTTATTCCTAAAAGAGTTTTAGGCTTACATATTTAATTGAACTGTTTATTCCCTACATCATTTGTTTCTATATCGTCTGATGAACATCCCAAATTCCCTATACATAATACATCATTTATATTCTATTCTATTCTATTCATTATACATCCTCATACATGCTAGCTCTCCACTAAGTGGTACTTCCGTGGACTAATGATGCAGTAGGCTGTAGTAACGAAGTCCCAACATCGGGTCACGACCTCACGACAAGAGAGTAGATTTTGCATTTCTATTATAGGGTTAGTGTTGTTGAAAAATTAGTCAAGATAAAACAATCATGATTTCATTTTGCAATTCAACGAGGCAATGCTGGCAGCATGTAGGGTACGCTACCTACCGGCAGTGGGCTTCTTCTTCTCGTGTAGGCAAGTGGTCAGCCCTGGTGTCAGAATTTTCAGGCCGAAGGCTTCTGACTTGGCTTAACGACTATTGTCTTACGAAAACAGCCGGGACCGACGGCTTAACGTGCCCTCCGAAGCACGGTAGCGCTCAGTTCTAAATACCAACTTTTTGCTGTAGCGGTCACCCATCATAGTAGTGACCGCAGCGAACGTTGCTTAACTTTACCGATCGGGCTGGAACATATGTACTGTCTATAGGCTTATACAGGTTATTATACAGGTCATTATGTTCGTTGTTGTAGATATAGCTAGTTTAATTTAGTTTTTATTACTGTAGTTACATAGTTAGCTTAAGAAATAAAGACATATTGCGCGTTAAAAAAAAGATAAATATCATTTACTTAGCTATGATTTTAGTGTGTATAATTTTTCACATCGCCCATAATTCCCACGTCCACCTCACTACCAGATCAATTAATATTATCGGTACGGAACTCAAGTTACTAATTTTCAGCTGTACTGGCAACTTGTCTACAAAAGACGGGACCGATAGCTCAGTTGGTAGTATCCCTGCCTTCTGAACCGAGGGCTGTGGGTTCGATTCCTACCCAGGACAAACATTTGTGTGATGAACACAGATGTTTGTTCTGTGTCTGTGATGTTTGTGCTATGCTTAGTTTGGGGCTAGATGACGCTGTGTGAAATGTCCACATATATTTATTATTATTAAAGAAGACACAGGAACTGGAAGGAACCGAGTGTCTAGCAAAGACCTTTTTCCAAACGATAACTCATAATGTATGGGATTCACATTTAGCCATGGACATAACCTTTGGAAAATTACGTATTCCGCACTTAATGTCATTTCCAAACTTTTGGACTTATCGTTTGGCGTTAACGCAAATGGAATTGCAAAAGGTTTTTGCTAGAGTCTCAGAAGTTCAAGTTATGAGAGGTAAGAACAGAGACATTGCACAATGTTAAAATCTACCTTTTCGGCAGGCGCCTATTATCCTGTCGTTGAAGGTTTTGGTGTTAGGAGGGCCAACTACTAAAAATAAATGACAGGACATTTTTCCTCCCTGTTCAAGGGGTTACAAAGTGTGTTTACCTTTGAAGAAAATATTCACTGTAAAACTGAAATATTCACACAAATATTTACTGCCTAACCCCCTGGTTTCTCGTATAGTTCGTTTGTCAAACTCATGTTAACCTTAACTTACCAAATACTGTGCGTTGAACATTAAAGAGTGGCAGTCATTTTCTTAAATTTTTCATTCCTTAAGTCTAACCTTACCTTAAGTAATAGGTTAGCTATTAGTTAGTGAGTCTTGTTAATAGGTTGATATTAATTTGTAAAGGAAAAATTAGAATCACGAGCGGGGATTGAACCCGCATCCATCCATCCCTTGAGACCACTTGTCACGGTAGCTTAAGTAAAGCATATCCCGGCTTGAGGGATGGATGGATGCGGGTTCAATCCCCGCTCGTGATTCTAATTTTTCCTTTACAAATTAATCTGTAGATTACGCTGAGCAGACGATACTGCTTTAAAAATCATAAATAAAGGTTGATATTAGGTAGAACGGTACATAATATTCTTACCGACAGTCTTCCCCATCCACTAAGAACCAGGTCAGCATCAGCACCAGTATCATCTACTGGCAGGCTTATTGGCTGCACCAGTTCGCTGAACACTATATTGCCTACCACCTGGAATATTTATAAGGAACTATTATATTGCCTCAGCTTCGCAAAGATATTCTTTCTTCTTTATCATTGCCATTATCATCCAAAAGACGTCCATTGCGGAACAAAAGCCTCCCCCATAGAGTGCTGCATGCCTCCTGCATCCATTGGCTCCCCGCGGTTCTGACCAGCCCCCTATCTGTTCTGGACATGGACTTAACCTGCCATCCTGCCCACGCCAATTTACAAGTCCGTGAGTGGGAGCAAGAGAGCACACGATCGCCATCTCCACCAGACTTACACAATAAAGCCTCATGTCGTCGGTAATTTTCTTCTGTTGATATTAAAATCTATAAAACGTCTGAACACAAAGAAAGGATCACCTCGACCACGCTGACGTCATTCCTGATCAGGCCGCTGTCGTAAGATTCATGGACTATGATGGACTCTACATTGTAGTGGTCACCGCCCGCGATGAGGTTGGTCGTCCCAACTACCACCTTCGTTTCATATTTCGTACGGCTGTTTGGAAAAAGTAAAAGTAATGGGTGGAAAAAAAGGCCATGGTTGAAGGGATTAATATTGATCATAGTTTTTACTGAAAATAAACTTTCTTTTATTTTCAAATGCATTCATAGATTTTTTGGTAGTTAGTTACCTATGGAAATGGTGAAATGGAAATTTTTATTTAATTTTTACTTTAATATGACTTCAACAATAATAACTATGAGTAGAGGCATGAAGGTAAGTCTGTCTTTACTATATTCCTAAAAACAGGACTATTCAATAGGCATGATGATTAAAATTTTTTTTTTGGGTAAATTAATTATATTCCTCTAAAGATAAACATCTGTGAAAACAAAAATTATATATCTCAAAAAATGACCAAGTTACAAGCATTTGAAAAACCAGAATAAAAAGAGAATAGCTCAAACGGCCAGTGACGTCAGAGGAAGGTCGTTATAGTACCTCATTACTAAGCTGTGGTAGCTTTAATAGCTTTTCATACAACCTCTTTGGAACGTGACGTCAAGAGTAGATATTTCATAGTAAATGTGGGAGCGCTCTGTTTCGCGAGAAAGGGACAGGGGATGCCTCCTTCACAAACTTTAAAAGCTAATTTCTCCGTGATTTATTTACCGATTTTTCTTATTTTTTTAATTATTGCATTCATTTTCAATCTTCTTTATGAAAGTCATATTCACTTGTTCATTTTTAATAGTAGTCATCATGCCTATTGATTTGAACAATGGTATGTGTACTTCGTTTCTAATACGTCACCAGCAAATATAGCATACTATTAAACACTGTGTGTGTGTGTCTGGGTTTCGTGGAACCTTTATTAGTGTAGTGCTATCAACTTGCTGATCTACCTAATATAAGCTAGGGTAGTCATCATGTAGAAACCGAGCAATACACATGTGCACCGCAACACCTTTCACCACCTACCACAGGAGTTCCCATGCATCACATCGAAGAAACTGCCTCCTTCACATAGCGAACCACCGGTTCATTCTCAGTAGTTCTATTGGCCAGATCCATAATGGATCTAGTGAAAATTTATTTTTTCATTAGATCTATTTTCAAAGACTTTATAACAACATGTATCTAATGAGTTTTTTTTAGTCTCAATAGATCCATTTTTTCATCACATCCATTATTCAAATGGCGACGATCCTGCGAGTCCCATTTTTACAGAAGTTTTTAAGCCCTTAGATATAGTGACACAGAGAATCCTAGTTGGAGCCCTGTTGGGAGCCCTTTTTATATCATAAAAGAAGAAAAAGAAGAATTTGTTAAGACCTTAACCTTACCCAACGGTGCAATGAGCGGCCGTCAGCACCCATTTGTCATTCAAGATGGAGCCTCCACAGAAGTGCGAGTTGAAGATGGTCCTTAGCGAGGCCTGGTACGGCACTCGACCTTCAGGAGCATCTATTCCACCTACTATCCTCGACTGGAACGGCAGGAGTGTGTTGCGGAGACTGAAGTCTAGTTGCGGCAGACCTGCATATAATGAAGTATGACGTATTAGTGTTACAGTTATTAATATTATACAGTTAATTATAAATAACCGGCTAAGTGCGAGTCGGACTCGCGCACGAAGGGTTCCGTACCATTATCTATGAAAACGAGCAAAAGCATCCAGTTTTTAATTTCTATGCTTTTATTTGTTACTTTGATTTGAGTACTCTTAAAATAGTTTTACTTTTGGCATTATTAAGTACCTACATCTGATAAAGCGATGAGGCAAGAACCAAATCCTAGAATCCCCACAAATAGATATACTTAAATATAAACAAAGTAGACGGGTGTAAGTGATGATAGTTACAACACTTCCTATAAATTATAATATCCGTGCTTAGTATAACAACTACCTAAACCCAACTTTGAACTTCTGGTAGTGAAGCAAACATAATATTTTAGACTAAGAGCTTTAATGAACATTGAACAGTTACTTTTATACCTAACTTCAGCACGGTAAAGGTGCAGTTAATGTCTAAACTAAAGCTTGAAAAGCTGTACATATAAATAAACTTTCTTCAAATAATAGAAGAGACCCATCAGCACTTCTTTTGACACTTTACAACTCTGTTGGAATCCTCACTGAAGGAGGGTGTCAAGGGCACCTCAAGGTCCGAGACTATTTTCGGCCAAACATCTCAAAAGGGTGTTTTAAAACCTTTCACCCGTCAACGAGCCAGCTAATTAATGAAGGTAAAGGTAAATGAAGGTAAAACCTCATTTGGCGTGAAAGCCAACGTGAAAGGGTGAACAAAATGTGTAAACAAAGGGACCTCGGGGTGTGACTGGCAGAATTAAACCTGGGAATAAAATGATTTTCCTTTGGATCCATTGCCGGTGTTTGCGTTACTTGAAATTACAGTGTTAAAGGGTTAAAGGTATGAAAATTCTCATAACCAATTTAAGTTTAAGGCGCTGAATGCTCCCAAATCGACTATTTTGAACGTGATTATCTCAAAACGTATCCACTCAGGCGCGGTGCGGCGGGCGTAGGTAGGTCCCAAAGCGCTCCTCAAATAGCGCGGTATGGTTTTGCATATTTCCGGTTTATACGAATAAACTAAGCAGTGTTTTAAAATTTCAAAACTAGTTTTGATAAGTAGCATTACTTGGCTATCTAAACAAATGCATTTTTACGTGTGTTGCGGTATAAAAAACACACACAACAACACTACACATAATAATTGACGCTCCGCCGTACCTAAATTAAATTATTCCGTCGCCGGCGCGCGCCGGCTCGGCGCGAGATGCAATTTAGACTGAGGCGTTTTTTTTTTCACCTGCACTGTAGAGACTTTTACTTTATTCGATAGTGATGTTCAACTAGTTTCAATTTTAGTCGATTTATAACGAGTGACACTTCTAAAAATTGATTGCCATCCCTAGTAGCGTAATCAGCTGTAAGCCACAATTGTGGTGGGGAGCGGTCCATGTTGCGCGATGCCGGCCGCACATGTGATTGAAGCGCCTGAGCGGGTATATACCATTCACAGGATTGAAAAAAATTCAATATAATACTGGTCATATCTTCTTTCCATCTGCCAAAACCAAAACAAGTTTACGAAAAGTTTTCTCGATAGAAAAAAATCGTGAATTGACCTCTAAAAAATCATTCAAACGTCCTAAAATGTTACATTATAATAAGACACCCCATTAAAATAAATCATAGTGATAAGTTATGTTTCAATGCAGCCGTCTATAAGCTTGTTTTTTTTTGTAACAATAAGCATTTCTTTTATAACTAATTATTTGTACCAAAAAATCGAAGTGCAACGCAACGTAATCGCCATATTTTTGCTATGCATAAAGCGACCCTATAACGTACAAAATAAATTTCAGGTTCGTCTGCTGTAATAAGCGTGCTCGCATTGGCGCCTGTCAGCACCTTAATATAAATTTTATTAACTACAGCTCGCAAAGTAGTGTACCGGGCGGGGGGCGTGAACTCACCTTTATGATTTCGGAGAATTTAAATAAAAGGAGATTAGTGAAATGAGCCCTCCTGAGGAAGGGCATTAGATATAGGTAATTATGATACTCAAAACCTAAGGATCAATTCTCGTAAAAATCGTTTTTATATAACTTAATTTTAAAACTTATTTTAAAAACAGTTGTGGACCGCTCTTAAACTAAAGCCTGAGATTGCAACATTTATTTTTATACTTAATGAAGGCACCATTTTCATAAGGACCCTCAAATCCTGAAGTTTATTTCATATGAGATTGAGTGAGACTAGATAAATAGTATTTGAATATCATTAACTCATTAATTACAGTTTAAAAGCATTTCACAAATAGAGCCATAAGTTTTATTATAATAAGAAAATCGCTAATTTCAAAAAAGTTGTTAGGTTCTCACCTTTTACGTAAGCCACCAAGCACGCGACAAAAAACAACCCAACTTTGGCCATCTCAATCAATAAGTTAAAACAAAATAGTCCAGAAAGATCTCGTCTGCAAAATAACTGTCGGGTGTCTATCCTTTTATAGTAAGTGAATTGTTAAGAGTGCGGATTGTGGAGCTCTCAGGAATATTAGTTCTTAGATATGACACTTAAGATAATTGGAGGTGGGTGTAAGAACCTTTGTTTTTCCTCAAGAGGATGGAGAGGTGCTTCACTGTGATTTATTTTGTTCAGATAGCTTCAGGTGCCTATGGGTATCAAATTAGGTAGCCGTACCTAATACCCACATTCAAAAATTAAAATTACTATTCCTAGAGTTTTGAGTAATTCACGTATTAATTAGGTGGTTAGGTAGGTTAGGTAATTGAATTTGTACGGTGTATCCGTACATAAAATGATAAGACCGAGTTAATGAGACAAACTGTATATTTATTCCCAAAAACTAGGTCTAAAATGGTTTTAATGGTAATGAGAACAGGCGGAATGGTTGGTGTCCGATCGTGAACTGGTGACGCGCGGTATGAAATATGACATGGATGGGTAAAACGCTGACCGCGCGTTTGGTGTGCGATGCTTGCATCGTACAGAATTTTTCATAAGTAATTATATATTCTTTGAAACGTATCAGAAAATTTATTTGGTTTTAAATTTTTGCATGTAATTTTTTTAGGTTTGAAATTATTTGCGCCATAGAAACTGCGAGCATGGTTCTTCAGTAGGTAGGTACCTACTTACCTAGCTATACATAAGAGCAGTTCTCAAATATAATAATCATTACATTGAAGTGCTATATTAAGGCCACCTATATCTGATTGTAATTAATTGTTATTGTATTCTGTGTATGTATTTACAAATAAAAAGTATCTAAGTATTGTATCAGTTATCTGGTTCCCATAGTACAAGCTATGCTTAGTTTGGGGCTAGATGGCGCTGTGTGAAATGTCCACACATGTCCACACATATAATTAACTTACTATTTATCTGCCTATATATGCCAATACTTCATATCCAAGTTGCAATTTGACTTAATCTTATATATTGTACATCTCAAAATGTTCACTTTGTGAAAATGGAATAGGTAATCGAATGATTGGACAAAAAAGTTTTGTCAAATTATACCGATTTGGCCAATATTATATTTGGCAAATCGAGCTATCCTTGCACAGGGGCACAGAGGCCACATGACTGGTGGATCATCTTATAAAAAACTGAAAGGCTGCCTTAAATTATTTGGTACTGTAGGCCTAGCACGAACATTTACGTGCGCGTAAGTATAACGTTAAAAGCTAGTTGTGTTACAGAGGTACCTCCCGAAGCAGCCATGCCCCGAGAGGACCTGTGTTAGGCAGAATGTCAACCCTCCATGCTGCCGCTGGACCCACTGTTCGAGAAAGGGCTGGATCGCTCCATGGGGCGCTAATCAAATGCCATACAATTGACGTATGCTAACGTTACACTTACGCGCGCGTAAATGTTCGTGCTAGGCCTACTGAATTTTGTTCTACGCATGTTCAGGTGTAGTACCTATCTGTACTTCTGCCGTATAGCGAATCCAATATAAGAATCTGCCCAATCTACGAATATATGTTGAACATAGAATCTGCCGTATGACAAATTTATCCAATCCAGAATCTTTCCAAATAACTGATCTAAAGCAATTCAAATGTATAGTGTAGGCATAGGCTCCCATCAGGTACAAACGAAAAAATTTAGTAATCGTGTCTAGAGAGTTACTAGTTAGTGTCCAGTGTATTCATTTGGCCCTATATACTTTGCCAACATGCAATAAATGTCGCTTGATAATCTTGCGTTATGCAGAAATATAACAATTCTTAAAACAACCCGGTTATTCCGTTGTATGGGATGAGGCATCTGTACTGTAGGTATTATATTATCTGGGGTATAGGTAAGTATACAGATAACAATTAAGTAACAATCGGCACTCAAAACTACTGTGCATTCTGCGATAGATCAACGCCCAGAGGGCAAACATTACGGTGCTTTACGGTACCTAAGAGAAATTCTTATCTTTCTCACCCGAGATTTAGAAATAGTTATAGACGAGGAGTGCAGGTGGCCTTTGTTACGACTATTAAATCCTCTCAATCCTTCCAAGAAACTCACCATTTTTCTAGCGCAACCGCCACACTCATCAGCATTAATGATGGATTAATTAGCATTCGCATTAATTTTTAGCATGTGGAAACTCAATTAGCATTTCGCAAATGAAATGTAGTTGCGAAATTCTGTGAAATATGAAATTTCATTTCAACGAATTAAGTGTTTTTTTTGTTTTTTTTTACGCTTGATAGGCTTGCGCTTGACCACTATCCCACCTGATGGGAAGTGACGATGCGGTCTACGATGTAACACGCTTGCCTAGAAGATACCTGTTCACTCTCGATTTGAAGACCCCCAGGTTGTAGTTTTCGGGAAATATTGACGCCGGCAAAGCGTTCCACTCATTAATTTTGAATTTAATTTTTAAAATAAAGTTTCATTTCATTTTTAATATAGTGTTTCATTTCGTTTATCTTTAATATCAATTTTCATTTCATTAAATTTTACATTTCAATTTCATTTCATTTTAGCAAATAGCATAGAAATAGCAAATAGCATGCTAAGACTCGTGAATTAGCATGTTTATGAAATTTACGCAAAATAGCATTAATTGCCATCGCTAGTCAGCATCATGCGTCGTCCAATCACATACCAGTCAGTGTTGCAAACCAGAAAAACGATTATGTAATCCATCATTTCAAAAATTAGAAGCAGATTAATATTTAACGTAATATCTCTGCATGATTTGAAAATTGCTGGCTAGTAATTTACTAAGATGGGGAAGAAAGGTTCTCGAGTGGCGACCACGAACTGGAAGACGCAGCGTAGGCCGGCCCCCCACTAGGTGGACCGACGACCTGGTGAAAGCCGCGGGGAGCCGATGGATGCAGGAGGCGAGCAGCCGCTCTAAGTGGCGCTCCCTGGGGGAGGCCTATGTTCAGCAGTGGACGTCTTCAGGCTGTTAATGATGATGATGATGAATTTACTAAGTTAGATCTAGAATACTTACCTACCTATACATTTTGGTATATAAGTCTATCATTACTAGAGAAACAGAAATAACATTAGTGTAAATAAATGGTTAACCACGGTTGTCAGAATTTGTAAGCTCATAGAAGGCTTCTGACATGACTTATACCGAGTGTTTTCTTAGGACAACCACGGTGATCGACTAAAATTAACGTAAATTCTCTGAGTACCTTAGAACAAAGAGATCCACCGAAAGTAGCTTGTTTCGGCGACTTAAAAATAATGCTGTTTTAAACTTTCACGGTTGTTTACCACGTTTTTAATGGACGATATTCTAAAAATGCCCATGTTCCACCTATACCGGTAATTGTTGGGAACGATACTCTTGAAGTTGTCGACAAATACGTCTATCTAGGGCAGACTGTCCAATTGGGTGGGTCCAACTTCGACAAAGAGGTTGCCCGAAGAATCCAACTCGGCTGGGCAGCGTTCGGGAAGCTTCGACCTATCTTTTCGTCCGAAATAGCACAAAGCCTGAAAACAAAAGTTTTCAATCAATGTGTGTTGCCAGTGATGACTTATGGAACTGGGGGTCTAGCAAAAATACCAACCACTAACGCTAATGCCATTTCGGAAATCGCTAACTTTTCCGCAGCGAATGTCATTTCAATACATTTTGGAGTTAGCGTGAGGCGTAAGCATTAGTGGTTGGTATCTTTGCTAGACCCCCTGAACCCCTAGCATAGCATGAGCTAGCATAGCTTCTGACGGGCGTCTGCCGCTCAACTGCCGTTAAAGTTGTATGAAATGTGACAGCAGTTGAATAGGGGGGCAGGGGGTCTAGCAAAGATCCCTTTCCATTAGCGTTAACGCCAAACGATAACTCAAAATGTATGGGAACGACAGCTCTTGCGGAAAGCTTTTCCGCTGTTAATGTCAAAGCTAATGTCATTCTCCATACATTTTGGGCCCATCGTTTGGCGTTAACGCTAATGGAAAGGAATTTTTGCTAGACCCCCTGAGACGTGGTCTCTAACTGTTGGCCTCATTACTAAGCTCAAAGTCGCGCAACGAGCTATGGAGAGAGCAATGCTCGGTGTTTCCCTGCGAGATAAGATCCGAAATGAGGAGATCCGCAGGAGAACTAAAGTGACCGATGTAGCTCTTAGGATTAGCAAGTTGAAATGGCAATGGGCGGGCCACATCGCTCGTAGAACTGACAACCGATGGGGAAGAAAGGTTCTCGAGTGGCGACCACGAACAGGAAGACGCAGCGTAGGCCGGCCCCCCACTAGGTGGACCGACGACCTGGTGAAAGCCGCGGGGAGCCGATGGATGCAGGAGGCGAGCAGCCGCTCTAATTGGCGCTCCCGGGGGGAGGCCTATATTCAGCAGTGGACGTCTTCAGGCTGTTAATGATGAATGATGATGATTCTAAAATTAATCATATTCTCTCGGTGCTATCTACCTAACTAAACTGCTTGATCTAATAGCTTAGTTAGACCACAGCCATGCAGTCTAGACAGCAACATGTCGGGGTAATAAATTAAACAACAGGATTAACTTAATTAGAAAACGTACAATACATAAAACTTTGATAATACTTGCCAGGTTAGAAAACAGCATTTAAAACTGTAGCTTTCACATTTTACACTCCACGCTAGCAATTTGCAACTAATAATAAACATTTTCCGGGATTGAAAGTATCCTATTGGTTGTGTAAGTGATCAGCATAGCGATTCAGGAGACCTCAGCGCTGAGGCCTCGATTCAACCAACTTTTATTTGAAAATAGAACGGAAAGCTCTCCCCTAGCTCATGCCTTTTGCAGAAACGATGACGCTATTTCCGTTCTATTTTCAAATAAAAGTTGGTTGAATCGAGGCCTCAGCGCTGAGCCTCAGCGCTGAGGCCTCCTGTATCGCTATGCAGGGGGTCTAGCAAAGATACCAACCACTAACGCTAACGCGAAACGCTAACTCTAAAACTGTATTGAAATTTCGCTGTGGAAAAGGAAGCTATTTCAGAAATGTCATTTCAGTACATTTTGGAGTTAGCGTTTGGCGTCAGCGTTAGTGGTTGGTATCTCTGCTAGACCCCCTTTGTACAAAATTTCATCTAAATCTCTGCAGTCGTGACACGCTAAACCACACGAACAAATAAATAATTAACACAATACATTCATCATCATCAACAGCCTGGAGACGTTCCCTGCTGAACATAGGCTCCTTCAGAGAGCGCCACTGAGCGGCAAATATACTAGTTTGCTTTTATGTCTTTTTATGAAACCTATACTTCATATCTATCAAGCCAGCAACGGAGTAGGTATAATGCAGATCAAACAAAAATTATCTACAGGACAAGCACCAAATTAATATTTATTTTGTAGTTGCATTATCCGCCTTTTCTAACATTAGGGGACATTTGTTCGTGACATCGGCATAACCACCAGCGTTATTTTCGGCTCAACGACCAAAACGGCGTTAATTTTTTATGGACAGCCTCAGGGTCAGGTCAGGGTGATGGCGGCTTGAAATGAAACGAAGGGGCCACTTGTGGTTGCTTTGAACCTTTGCAATGTCTATGTGAATTGGGTTTGGAATTTAATTTTGGCGGTTTTTCAGATTTGCGAAATTGTTGGCAGCATCAGCCTGGGATTTGTTTACTTTTGGGGGCTACTAGGTATTTCTCAATACACATCATCGAGACATCGATTTTCGGTTCTACCGATAAAGTTGCTGGCAGCCACTTTGCGTTCGGCACTCCACCTCATGAGAGGACGTGCTATATGTTTGCTAAGTTGTGATCTGCTCTGAAGAACATGTACTATCTCAATGGGCTACTACGAAAACTACGAATCGTAGAACAAATAACCGTTGGGGTACCATTCAACCCACTGGCTTTGCAGCTAGTCCAATGACGTATTATGGGTACCACCGTTTTGGGAATGTGTCACATCGATCAATCCCTACCGAACGACGCAGTGTAGGCCAGCCCCCGGCCCCACTGGCCCTGACACCACACGAACTGACGATCTGGTGGAAGCTGCGGGGAGCCGATGGATGCAGGAGGCGAGCAGCCGCTCAAAGCGGCGCTCTCTGGGGGAGGCCTATGTTCAGCAGTGGACGTCTTCAGGCATCTACCGTCATTAACAATGATGATGATGATGATGATGATAATGATGATGAGCCAGATTCCCACATTTTTATAGAGCTTTTGTTTTTAAAGCGTCATCGCAACATTCGGTGAAATGGGGAAAAATAAATTCACGTTGTAGCGAGCTTTTCAAAAACAAAACAAAAACGTTTGGCTTTTCTGCAAAACTGCTGAAAAATGTTTACCTGTCCAAACTTATTTTTGCTTGCCCGCGGACACAATACCCTGGCAGTTGACTGGACCGACAAAACGTCCGACACAATGCAGGCCATTCGCAGGTCGGTTGTACCGGGAACTTTTATTTCATTTTCAATGGAAAATAGAGATAGGTATGCTTGTATTTTCTTACCAGCGCTGTCCATAATATAAGTGATCATTCAGTAGAATATTTTTTTGGAATAAGTACCTACTACCATTCAATGTCCAAGTGTTGCCTTATCTACGTTTTCTTTAAATTAATCCCTAGGTACTACTAATGTATAAGTGTGAAACGATTTCTGTTTGTTTGTCTATGCCGACCGCTGAGCTGATCCACACTCATCTAGGCTCAAAGCAAGCGAAAAGCACTGATTCGTATGCACCAACTTAAAAAAATGCTCTCCTACATCTATAATACAAAGTAGGTTGTTATGATTATATCTTAAGTACTACTGTACTACTTCTGATTCCAAAGATTTCTCAGTAATTTGCTTAGGTGAAGTTAATAAACTGTTCAAGATATAGAATTGTAGATACTTCTTGGAAGAGCTCATTTTTTATTCTCAATGAAAATATTTCTAATGGAAAATAGAAATAAAGCAAAAAAAATGCTTAGAGATAACATCATAAACTTTCAAGCTGTACAGTTTATGAACAGACATTACCTATAGCAAGCTATGAGTTAAGTAGTTTATAATTAATTAGACCGGTAATTATTATAGGTACATTCGAGACATTTCAAACCTCCGCAAACCCCCTTTCAATGTTTTTGTAAGTTGATTTGCTTATCGCAAACAAAGTTCGGTTATCGGTATACGTATTTTCCTGGAAAATGATTATATTTACTCGAGAAAATGTGAGTGACAGCACTTTGTGCTGTTGTGGGCATCGAGCCTCAGCCCCAGGGATATGAACTGACCTCTCAACAACCACACCACAAAGCCTAATCTGTAATAACTTAACCTAAATAATTAACACAAACTAAGGAACGCCCTCAGAATAAGTACCAACCAGTAAATTCGCAAAACGCCATAATATTGTGGAATCGTTCGGTAGGTACGATGTCCGCGCGGTCAATGCTCTGTGGGAAGAGCGCCCAAAAAATATTTAGATGACAATTGCGCGGTGAAATCTTGCCACAACACATCAGAAAAGAATCTGAGTTCTGGTGTGGCATTCTACTGCATAAGCTATTAGTTTTCTTATAAAATACCTAAAAATGGTGTGGGTTTTGTTGGCGTTGTTTATTGGAAACTTACTTTGTATAGGTACTTAATCTAAAAGAGTGCCATTGGCAGTTACAGGAAGGGAAATTTTCAGGCCTGAACAATTCCATGAATATTTCACAGACATTAGAAGAGTAGAGCTATTGACGTCTATGTCGGCAATCTTTGCGGACAGTCACAGAAATCTAAGATTTTCCAATTTCCACTTAGATAGTACCTATGTTAGCGAGTTCGTTGGCTTCCCTCGATTCACTGAACTGGACTACCTTTCTATGAATATAGTCTAGAGTTGAGATTTAAAATAAATCTGTGCTAATGCAATAAAGTGTTTATGAATTTGAATCATTTATGCTTTATAGGGATGCTCGATAACTATCGATATTTAGAGTGAAAAATATCGATACATAATGTAACATCATTATCACGATGTGTCGAACATATTGGATTCAACATGTTGTAACGTAACTTAATGATCGCTTCGGCTTTACTGTGTTTTATTTGATTTATTGTTTTGCCCGTTGACCTAAAACTAAAAACATGAATATCACAGATTTCAGTTTTCGATTGCAAGAGTCGAGCAACAATGTTTACCGTTTGATATCAATATCGTTTTCAGTTCACTATCGATGTATTCCAATATCGATGAACCCTTATCCCTAATGCAATATCAAATGTCAACATCAGACCATGCCAAACAAACAAAGCGCCGCAAGGTAGTGCATTCCACTCCACCCTGTTGACGTTCATCTTACCTATGTATAGGTAGGTTAGTAGGTACTTGTACAATTGTGGCATGGACCAGTTGTGGTTTTAGGTCACCCAGGTGAACGACAAGCTCGTCTCGTCATTCATTCTCATGAAAAAACCCCCGGACGATGGCTTTCTTCTCCAACAAGACATATATCTCCCCATTTTTAACATACCTACGAAGAGTGAAAGACAAATACCAACTGTTTAACCATATCGTCTTCCAAACTATTATAGATCCTTGAAAATTTGGTCACTGGCTCCTACCTCCTACCTAGCATCTTGACCTGTATCAGAGTAAATATCAGTACTTATACTCACTACGTACCTCGACCCCCAAATGGTTCAAAAGCTACTTACACTCAACTTGAGAATAAGTAGGTAATACAAAGTTGCCAATCGTAGAGACGACGACGGTCGCCAGCTCTCACACATTTTATGTGTATGAAGGATATCACTAATGGCTATAACTTGAGTGCAAACTCATGTAACATGATATAGGATAATGTATAAATAGTTATGATACTAGAGGACGTGTGTAAAACATAGATTATTTGCGGGGCAGCACTACAATCAAGCGCAAGAATACTTTTCTTCTAATTGATTCCAGATGGAACAAACCAGCCATGACGGGCTATCAAGCGAGGGCTACCAAAATAAAGAAAAAAAAATACAAAATCATATGGAGTCATATCAGAAATAATATTATATTTATACTATAGACATTTATAAAATAGGACGGTGAAAGCTCTTTCAGCAGCAAGACATGTTTTCTGTCTGGCAAAATGGCTGAATAAATAATAAACTTTACAAACCTCTCAGCTTACCAGCAGCAGCGGCTTACCTACACGCTCATAGCAAAATAAGTCTTGGTAAGTCACACATTTAAAACCATATTCAATGTCTGTGCGGTAAGTACAGTTGTACTGCCCGTCTAAAACAGTAGAATACTTTATTTATCACATCAAATATATTAATTGAAAACCCAAAATATAAAAACTATCAACTATTTATAATCTAAAATGAAAAACAATTTTTAGTAAGTATTGCCAAAGTTTTCTAAAAGTTTTGTTACCCATCACATTTTACAGTACCTATACGACCGAATACCGACCGATATGTGTTCGAACTTTCTTTCAGTTTTGAAAATATCGATCAAAGTCTGTCTGTTACTGATTTTGACAGATATGGATTGATGGTAATTGATGAACACTATATGGCTGGCCATTTTAGTGCTACCTACATACGAGTATGGGGTCTTTGAAGAAACTCCGACAATGGCGGTTGCGAATTTTGAATTTATTTTTTAAATCCTGTGTATTCTGAATTTTAATGTGTAATAAGGGTGGATTATTATCCGTTAAGTGTTCGTGAACATGCACGAGTGTTGGCAAATGATTTAAAGATTTTTGCTTCAACGGCTGTTTTAGAGCCTTCAATAGAATATCCACTGTTTTACTGTTGGCGTTTTGACTGACTGACAAAAATATGACTTTGACTTGACATAACCGTACAAATTTTACTCACTTGACATTGGCAGAATTACTGCAAAAAAGCGATAGAACGCCATTAAAGTAGAAGAAGAAAAAGATACGAGTATTAGGTTGAGGATCGAAATGACATGCCGCATAGTTTGAGTATAAGCATAATTCAAAAGGTGTACACAAAAACTAGAAAAATTATCATTATCTAATGGAAGACATCTACAATATAAACCTCTTCCATTCTTCTCTTAGATCCAACTGTTCACCGCGGATTGGATACACCTACGGTTCGTAACAAGTTCCATTTTTGAAGATCCATTTAATTCTATTTTGCAGGTCTAGCAAAGATTCTTTTCCATTAGCGTTTTTTTTTCTTACATTATGGCTCCACACATAGTGTATTTAGCCAGTGTCAAGAATTGTAATTTTTCATCGTTATAGAATATTTCACGTAAGTCAAGTCTTAGTCATAGTCCAGTCTAAGTCAGGTAGTCTAAATCATCTTCTAGTAAAGTGGTGGAAACTTTACTAGAAGCTTCTATGGAATTTTGGAAGCAACACGAAAAACCACGTTTCACCACATTATATCACTTGCCCACACTCATGCTCGTAATTCAGCACTTAATGCGTAAAACGCCACCAATTTTAAACATTAACACTGGAAAAAGCACAAGTTTTGATAAATAATACAATGCAACGAAGTGAACTTTTCCGCGTTCCCGCCAAAACTCCAACATTAGCGTTAACGCCAAACGATAACTCTAAATGTAAGTATGGAAATGACGTTTCGGATATCGCTTACAGCTAATTTAATTCCAATACATTTTGAGCACAGACTTATCGTTTAGCGTTAACGCTACTGGAAGGGATCTTTGCAAGACCCCCTTTTCTGCCACGTTCCATTCCATTTCGTTTTTTGTGATGCCTGTCAAGAACTTTATAGTGACTGTGTAATGTTGTTAGCTGTAGAGTATCAAAACAATGCCAAGTGCGTTGTCGCGTGGAGCCAAGGGCATGGCACCGTTCCATCATAATATTGAGTTACTGCACTTACTGCAGAAACAATATAAAACTAGTGGAGCATTTATTACCTATGTTTATTGTTAGGTGGAGTGTGCCAAAATGTATTAGGGTTTCTGTTGCATTTTACGCAACAGGTCTAGTGACATACATTTAATTTATTTCGGTCATTTACTTTACTTTTACATAGTACAAGCTATGCTTAGTTTGAGCCCATGGCGCTGTATGAAGTGTCCACAGTCCACACATACTTATTTTCTTATATTTTGGCTCCACACATAGTGTATTTAGCCGTCATGTCATAGTCATAGTCTAGTCTAAGTCATGCGCCAGCAAAGTGGTGGCAAATTTACTAGAAGCTTCTATGAAGTTTTGGAAGCCACACGAAAATCACGTTTCACCACATTATATAACTTGCCCTCACTCATGCTCGTAATTCAGCACTTAATGCGTAAAACGCCACCAATTTTAAACATTAACACTGGAAAAAGCAAAAGTTTTGAAAAATAATACAATGCAACGACGTGAACTTTTCCGCGTTCCCGCCAAAACTCTTTCTACACATACTTATTTATTTTATTTTATTTTTAATTAATATGACTAATGTATTAT
Organism: Ennomos erosarius; assembly: GCA_963580505.1. NCBI lineage: Eukaryota > Metazoa > Arthropoda > Insecta > Lepidoptera > Geometridae > Ennomos > Ennomos erosarius. Next base: position 14,223,538 of record OY756978.1, read on the forward strand.
TATGTCGATAGTTATCCATCGTTATAGAGAAGCCATGCCATGTTGAAATGTCCTGCTAATACAATAAAGATGTCTGAAATAAAAACATAACAACTCAGACAATTTATTTGTATAACAAGATTCGACAGCCATACCTACTGTAGCGTTAAACAAAATTAATATAACAAGATAATATAACAAGAAAAGTTTCCTTTGACATCTTCAAAGAACTCGCAACAAATTCAGTAAAGAGGAATAAGGACAGCTCAAAGAAGTTTAAATTCATTATCCTTATAACCGTTTCATTATATTTCAAGAGACTTGATTAGGAGGATTGTGAAGACGCCCACAGCCAGTAACCAGAGAGACAGTTCTGGCAATTTGATGACATTTTGTTTTTCTCTATAAAATCCAACTTTTATTTTCGTAATGTTCCACAGAGTACATTGGTAAAGACTGAAATGTTCCTACGGTTTATTCCACAGGGCAAAAAAAAATTGCTTCGCCTCCTGATGCGTCATATTTTCAAAGCTCTGTGGGTTATTAGCTTCTAAAACTTACCAACAAAATCTAGCTAGACAGTTTCGTAGATTAAACCATTTAAGTACAAAAACGCGTCCAAATTTTTCATGCTAAAACTTTGTGGAAGATAACGTCATAAACGACCTCGTTATCAGCTCGTTTTAAAAACAAAGTTTTTACGAGGTTAACTTGAGTTCCTACTAAGGTACTTATTAATTTGATTTGGGCGAACAAGAACCAAAAGGCAGGCACCAGGCACCTGCTAGAGTTGGAAACTCTGCCTCCACTTACTCCCAGTTTGTTCGTACGTTAAACTCATGGCAACTTAAAAATACTGAACGCTCATTGGTCGCCTGTTGGTCATCGGATATCGTCAACCAATGAGGGTATAGTATTTGGTCTGTTAAGTCAACGTGAGTTAGACATCTACGAGAAACGGGGGGTAAGTGCCAGGTGGACCAGAAATTGGTTGGCTATATCATCCATTGGATGCAAGAAGCCACAGTTTATGAGGTTCTATGTTGAGCAGCAGACGTCCACATGCACGAAAAAATAATTTTTCTATGCAGTGAACCCTGCATATTGATACAGTTGAGCAGTTTCACTAAGGTGAAAGAAAGCTGAGAGGATTCAAAATTTCAAACAGAGCAATTATGCAGCATGCATTATTTAATTGTCTGGCATACTGATTGTAACTGTCATTATTGATATTTTTCCTTCTGAGTAGGTACAGTTGTTAATGAAAGCTATTTCTTTTGTGTAGAAAATCTTTTATAAAGTGGCCTATTGTAAAGGAACAATCACTGACTGATTGATAAATGTACAATGTTTCTGACCATGAGTCTACAGTGAAATTTGAGGGAGGCAACTGTTTGCAGCGATAAATCCAACCCTATTCTCATTTTTTTATTTGCTTAGGTACTTTAAGAGCTAAACTCATATATTTACATTTACATGTACCTATGATAGACATCCTAAAATGTTAATCATATAAAAACCATACACTATCCACTTCGGGTAAGTAATAATATCTACCTAAACTAAGTGCCTAATATAAGAAGCGTCCTGTTCTCCGTGACATAATTAGATAAACTCTACGCGACGTGGAATAATGGAACTTTCATTAAGTAGAGAGGAGCTAAACATGTGCAAAAGATATCAAAAAAATACACCGTGTTTTACCTATTGCATGACTTTAACATAACATTGGGGTTATTTTTATAAGAGTCTACTCACGTTCATTGTAATCTTATCGATAATCATTATATTTTATCGACCTTTTTTTGTTCTTTTTTCTATGAAATTAAAGTCCCTTTACTAAAAATATATTGATTAGTGTATTACTTATATGCTTGTCATGCAAACAGTCGGTGTTTGATTTGAGATTTGATTTGGGTGGCAAACAAGCCCTATATTGACCGCTTAGTGTAAGCTGAATAGGTCATGGATTTATTAAAAAAGAAGGAGGGAACCCCGTCTGATCCAAAACTGAAGCACCATTAGGAAGCCGGAACGCTTCGTACGTACGAGCGGAACACGCACACACTCACATCATATGCAGCCGGTCGCCCTACTTTCATCTGACACACATGTGTAATATGTCCGCCATTTTGGGCTTCAGTTCGATGTCAATCAAAACTCAATCCTTCTATATTTTTATTCTATCCATTTTTATTTTTATTTCATCCATGGTATAGGTATATAAAATTCATCGAAACGTTTATCGATACCTTCTCTAAACGGTTGGTAAGGATCATGGTGAGAAAAAGCAGTTCTATCTTAATAAAAGTTTACAGATTATCAGACATCATCTTTGCCTTCTTGCAAGTTTAACTTTATCTCACACAGCTTCGCGTTTTTTCTGCTCTGTGCTTAACCTTTTCATCTACAAATTTAAATAAACGCTTATTAAACTTTTTGTTGTCTTGCATGTGCTTGCTTGTGACACAATCCTATAGTTTTGATAGCCAGCTCTACGTGGTCTCTTACTGATGGCCTCATTAGTAAGTTCAAAGTAGTGCTTCGAGCTATAGAGAGAGCGAGATAAGATGCGAAATCAGGACATCCGCTCTTGGAATTATTAGCAAGTGGAAATGGCAAAGGCCATAACTGATAACCGATGAGGGAGTAAGATTCTCGAGTAGCGACTACGTACCGGAAAACGCATTGTAGGCTGGCCCCCACTAGGTGGTACCGATGATCTGTAGGGTTACTCTTGAATCCAATCCCAATTTCACTAAAATTCTAATCCGAATCAATCTCAATTCCAATGTTAAATAATTTGGTACCCTTGAACAAAATCGAGCTGGAAATTGAAATAGCATATGCGATCGACTTAACATTGCGACTCACAAAATAACAACACTATGTAAGTGCTGCCATACTCAACATAATAGAAAATACTAATACCAAAATTGGTTGAAAACATTTCATTTATTTATTTATTTATTTATTTATTTATTTATTTATTTATTTATTTATTTATTTATTTATTTATTTATTTATTTATTTATTTATTTATTTATTTATTTATTTATTTATTTATTTAAATACTTATTTACTTAAATTTAAAATACTTTACCAAAAACCATCACTTTTGATGATATTTAGTCACTTTCAAGAAAATAAAAGCGCATAGGAATGATTTTTGAAGGGTAAACCACACTTTAGGTATATCTATAAAGATATTATAGTCCTCAAAATTTTAGCAACCAGCGGGATTTGAACCCGCGCCCTCCAACTCTCTAGTTGGTAGAACGTCCAATCCGGTGAGTTGGTGGGCACTGGTTCAAATCCCGCTGGTTGCTAAAATTTTGAGGACTATAATATCTTTAGGCCAACCTACCAACGTGCCGTGTGGTCCCGGTTACGAATAGGACCACCCATCTCTTCCCGTGGGTGCCGTAAAAGTCGGCTAAGGGAACATCCAGGGAATGGGCTGCAGCATTCTCCTTGGTCTCCACCATCATAATCCACTGCGATCACCAAGCCGCCTGCCAAGCGTGGTGATTATGGCAAACCCCCCCCCCCCCCCTAATGACAAGCACAAACAATAACGGCCCCCAGTCCCCGGCGGCTCTGCTATCCCGTGGCTCCGGTAGCGGTCACGGTAACGGCAGGGCAGGGGGTGCGAAGAATCACCGGAAGACGCCCGGCTACCAACCCCACCAAACACGACCCCTGGCCCTGGCAACTTATAACGTGCGCACGTTGAGGGCTGACGAAAGGATGGTCGAATTGGAGGAGGAGATGAGTAAGTTACGCTGGGATGTAATGGGATTGTCAGAAGTCCGAAGACAGGGACAGGACACGATAATCCTAAATTCCGGTAACTTATTCTTCTACCGGGAGGGAGACCAACTTTCCCAAGGTGGTGTCGGGTTCCTCGTCCGCAAGTCTCTCGTCAACAACGTGATCAAAGTCGACAGTGTGTCGACCAGGGTAGCGTACCTGATACTCAGAATAACCAAACGGTATTCGTTGAAGGTCATCCAGGTATACGCACCGACCTCGGCACACTCCGACGATGAAGTAGAAGCTATGTATGAGGATATATCCGAAGCCATGCATACTTCCGAAACATACTTCACCGTTGTGATGGGAGACTTTAATGCGAAGTTGGGCACAAGGAATGGCGATGAGCTGAGAGTGGGGCCATTTGGATACGGGCAGCGGAACCCTCGGGGACAAAGGCTGGCTGACTTCATGGAGAAGGAGGGCCTCTTTATGATGAACTCCTTCTACAAGAAGCGGCCATCCAGGAAGTGGACGTGGATAAGCCCCGACGGTTCCACGAAAAATGAGATAGACTTCATGATGACGACCAAGAAGCGAATATTCGATGATGTCTCTGTGATCAGCAAGGTGAAAACCGGTAGCGATCACCGTATTGTAAGAGGCACATTGAATATCAATGTCAAGCTTGAAAGGTCGCGTCTGGTGAGGTCTACGCTCCGTCCAAACCCTGTCCAAATCCAAAACCCCGAAGGCTTTCAGCTGGAACTCCAAAATCGCTTCCAGTGCCTTGCCGATTGCAACACAGTGGACGAGTTGAACAACGGGTTGGTGGAAACTGTCCAAGCTGTTGGAGCTGAGTTCTTCAAGACCCAACGCCGAAAGAGGACTCAGAAACTCTCAGGAAACACTCTTAAATTAATGGCAGACCGGAGCGAAATGAAACTACAGTCTTCAGTTGATATGTCAGCCTACGGTGAACTCAATAGACGTATCTGGAGTTCCATGCGACACGACTTGCGTGCTTTTAGTACTTCACGTATTGAGGCCGCAATTGAGCGGAACCAAGGCTCTAAGGTGTTCGCAAAAGATTCGTCTATTGGGCAAAGCCAAATGACAAAACTGAAGACCGAGAATGGTAGTGTCATTTCATCCAAGCCTGAGATCCTGAGAGAGATTGAGAACTTCTATGGACAGTTATACACATCGACACGTGAGCCCGCTACTAACACAGCTAAGGACACCAGAGCCAAGTTAGTCCGACACTATACCGAAGATATCCCGGACGTCAGCCTGTACGAGATTAGAATGGCCCTCAAACAGCTTAAAAACAACAAGGCGCCAGGTGAGGATGGAATTACGACCGAACTTCTGAGAGCGGGTGGTAGACCGGTACTTATAGTCCTCCAGAAGTTATTCAATTCTGTCATCCTTGAAGGTACAACGCCGGAGGCATGGCACAAGAGCGTGGTGGTGCTCTTCTTCAAAAAAGGTGATAACACCTTATTGAAGAACTATAGGCCCATCTCGCTCTTGAGTCATGTGTATAAGCTGTTTTCGAGGGTCATTACGAATCGTCTCGCACGCAGGTTTGATGAATTCCAGCCTCCCGAACAAGCCGGTTTCCGAAAAGGCTTTAGCACCATAGACCACATCCATACGCTACGCCAGATTATACAGAAGACCGAAGAGTATAATCGGCCGCTATGCCTAGCGTTTGTGGACTATGAGAAAGCCTTCGATTCAATCGAGACTTGGGCGGTGCTGCAGTCCTTACAGCGATGCCAAATTGACTATAGGTATATCGAAGTGTTGAAGTGTTTGTACAGTAAGGCCACTATGTCAGTCCGACTACAAGACCAGAGTACGGAACAGATCCCATTGCAGAGAGGCGTGAGACAGGGAGACGTTATTTCTCCGAAACTGTTCACAAACGCATTGGAGGATGTTTTCAAGCTCTTGGAGTGGAAAAGATGTGGCATCAACATAAATGGCGAGTATATCACTAACCTTCGTTTTGCCGATGATATAGTCATAATGGCGGAGTCGCTCGATGATCTCAGCACCATGCTCAACGACCTCAGTAGAGTCTCCCGACAGGTTGGTCTTAAGATGAACATGGACAAGACGAAAATCATGTCAAATGCCCATGTTCCACCTATACCGGTAATTGTAGGGAACGATACTCTCGAAGTTGTCGACAAATACGTCTATCTAGGGCAGACTGTCCAATTGGGTAGGTCCAACTTCGACAAAGAGGTCGCCCGAAGAATCCAACTCGGCTGGGCAGCGTTCGGGAAGCTTCGACCTATCTTTTCGTCCAAAATACCACAAAGCCTGAAAACAAAAGTTTTCAATCAATGTGTGTTGCCAGTGATGACTTATGGAACTGAGACGTGGTCTCTAACTGTTGGCCTCATTACTAAGCTCAAAGTCGCGCAACGAGCTATGGAGAGAGCAATGCTCGGTGTTTCCCTGCGAGATAGGATCCGAAATGAGGAGATCCGCAGGAGAACTAAAGTGACCGATGTAGCTCTTAGGATTGGCAAGTTGAAATGGCAATGGGCAGGCCACATCGCTCGTAGAACTGACAACCGATGGGGAAAAAAGGTTCTCGAGTGGCGACCACGAACTGGAAGACGCAGCGTAGGCCGGCCCCCCACTAGGTGGACCGACGACCTGGTGAAAGCCGCGGGGAGCCGATGGATGCAGGAGGCGAGCAGCCGCTCTAAGTGGCGCTCCCTGGGGGAGGCCTATGTTCAGCAGTGGACGTCTTCAGGCTGTTAATGATGATGATGATGAACCTACCAACAGCTGGAGGATCTAGCGGATTTTTTACAAGATAATCCAGGGATAGCAAAAGGTTGTTGCGCTCCGCCCATGGGAATTATCATGTGTTTGTGTTTGTGTCATCAACAAGACTGAGTGTATATTTTGTGTATAAATTTGTCCAAAATATTAAAAATAAGAGACAAACGTGCCATTTTACTTCCGAACACAACACACTCGAACGACAGTTTTCAAAAGTTAACTTTTGAAAACTGTAAAAATTCTATCGCAAACTCGATTTCAAGCTCAATTTGTCAATGTCAAATCGCGTCAAGAGTACCGAAAAAACGTATGGTATAAAAATGAGTCGATTCCATTTAGTTTCATAAAATTCCACGGACAAAGATTCCAATCGTGCGCTAGTATCGGATTCAAGAGTACCAAATACCACGATTTCGTTCCAAATCCCAAATTACGATTGAAATCGAGTGTCAAGAGTAACCCTGCTGGTCTGTAGGTATTATACAGTACTTCGTTTTTAATAGTACTTACAGGATATTTACCGTGATTAGAATCATTTTTGAGTTCCCGATATTTCGGCACAGTTACATGCACCATTTTCACGGGTAGACGGGTGTAAGTACTATTAAAAACGTGGTAAACAACCGTGAAAGTTTAAAACAGTATTATACAGTACTGTTATTGTATGTATTATATTATCTGTGGTCTGGCCAAAACCACGTAGAGACGATGGATGCAGGAACCAAGCAGTGGGCCAAAGTGGCGCTTCGTGAGTGAGGCCTATGTTCAGCAATGGACGTCTTCAGGCGGTTGATGATAGCACAGCTTGTAAACTGATATTATGTAAACTGAAATGAGATGAATATATTATAAGATGATGTTTATGAATGAACATTTGCATAATAATGTGTGCAAATCTGTATACGATCATGTAAAAGCCTCTGTTTCTTGCAATTCTTCCAGCCTAAAGTTAATTTAATATTCTATTTCGCATTTCCTCTCCGAATCACGTAAAACATTCAAGTTAAATATGGCTCTAAAACTATTCTTAGAGCTTCGCATTTACTTGTGCTTGCGATGTATGTCCTAAGTTAAAAGCTTTGACTACTTTTTTAACCTCTTTACCAATCTCTATCAAAACCTATATTTATATGTGTATAAACCACGTGAATTCCTTGTCTTACATAAGAAATCTGCAAAACTCTATTCTCTATGAAACGAAAACAAAACCGCGCGAAATGAATTTGGAATTGGCGCGATTTGAACTGTCAAAATCATATGTTTCACCGAGACGCGTTCCGAAACATCAACACATCAAAAGATATGACCACTTATGTCAATATATTTTATTCAAAATAAAGATAACTTTAATGTAAAGTGAAGGTATATCTGACGCTGTGACACGATTTGAACAAGACACGATAACGACGTGGTTTCATATCGTGTGGAATCTGTGTTTCCATAGAGAATAACCGCCCTGAAAGAGATACGAACTATCTCTGTGATATGGACGCACTACATACACTCTACTAGAGTTGCCTACCTACACAATAATCATAGTCCACGATTTAGACCAAATAACGCTTAACTCAGAATAATACTACCAGGCGTGATGTCGATTATGTGGTCAAATATGATGCCCTAATGTCTCACGTAGAAAAATATGATATAATATAATAAATAAATAATATGTGTGGACTAAAAGTGACCGATGTAGCTCTTAGGATTGGCAAGTTGAAATGGCAATGGGCAGGCCACATCGCTCGTAGAACTGACAACCGATGGGGAAGAAAGGTTCTCGAGTGGCAACCATGAACTGGAAGACGCAGCGTAGGCCGGCCCCCCACTAGGTGGACCGACGACCTGGTGAAAGCCGCGGGGAGCCGATGGATGCAGGAGGCGAGCAGCCGCTCTAAGTGGCGCTCCCTAGGGAGGCCTATGTTCAGCAGTGGACGTCTTCAGGCTGTTAATGATGATTATGATGATGAATATGTGTGGACATTTCACACAGCGCCATCTAGCCCCAAACTAAGCAAAGCTTGTACTATGGGAACCAGATAACTGATATAATACTTAGATACTTTTTTGTTTGTAAATACATACTTACATAGAGTACAATATGACACTCAGACACAGAACAAACATCGATGTTCATCACACAAATGTTTGTCCTGGGTAAGAATCGAACCCACAGCCCTCAGTTCAGAAGAGAGGCCAACTGAGCTATCAGGCCCGTCAACGCTACAGTCTCCACTCTTGGACCCAACGCTCAGCAAAGAAAGGCCAGCCAATAAGACCGCGCTCCGACCGTGAGCAAAGTAAACTTAGTAAACGTTCCCGAGAACTGAACAACCCCATTCCATTCGGAGAGTGTTCACTGCGGCCTTCATTGTATTGGCAATTTATCTTTATTTGTCACACTTTCTTGTAATCTTGTAATTACATCTGTGTATTTGTAAATAAGGCATATTGTTATTTGGTTTTTGTTTTATTTTTTGTCATGAGTGGCAAACAGGCATGCAGTCCACCTGATGGTAAGTGTTCACCGCCACCTATGGACATCTGCAACACCAAGAGCATTGCTGGTGCGGTGCCTACCCTTAGGGAATACTCTTTTAACACTTTTCTTGAAGCTCGTCCTCATACTGTAGTTATGGGGAATAACCTTAGGTGGAAGATCGTCTCTTGGCTTCGTCGTGTCATTTCGAAACTAAACTGAACAAAACAGCATAGTATTAATTCTCGCCACTATCTGAAAGTAGTGAGAATATTTAAATTATTGTGATCTTAATTCAATTTATGAAGTTGCTAAAAACACCGAATCAAGTGATATTTATTGTGACCTAAATTGTACAGACAGACCCACAGACAAACTGATACATACCTAAACACGTTCAAAAAACCCTTAAATAAAACACTTCGCTGATTGGTCAGGGGCTAAAAAGTCTGAAGGTACTTTTTAGCACAGAACAAAACATTCCCCAGTGTCAAAAAGTACAAAAAAAAAACAGGGCCACAAAGTTAAACTCATTTGGCATGGAAACAAAATTTAATTTCTTACATAAGATAAGGAATCCAATTTAGAGGTGCGCTGCGGATTATCCCAGCTTTCAGGCGAAGAAATGAATTTCTACACTTATAATTTGAACGAGTAATTTTTGGGAGAACGCTGAATTTGACATTGTTTGTACTTATCTAGTTTTATTTGCCGTAGCTGAGATTTCGCGTATTTTTACGTATTGATTTTATAAAGCTCGCCTAAAATATTATTCCAGCATTATTATTGGCGTGTGATGAAACAGATGAGATGAGTTAGGTAGAAAAGAGACATTTCGAGAAACGGACATTTTGGGACATGGGAATTTTGAGCATCTAGAAGTGGTCTAGGTCTAAAGGAACAGTTTTTTTTATCATTCATAGGCTAATATTTAACCACGGCCTCACCTGATGGGAAGCGATGATGCGGTTGACGATGGTGCATGCTTAGAAAAAAATAATAATTCATTGCAATGTAATACTTAGTACATGACTGCCGCGGTCTGTATTGAGTGCGTTGATGGCCGCGATGAATGATGGTCGAGAGCTCAGAGTAGCGCAGGTCCAGGCCATCACAGCGCGGTCAGCATTGCAGCCCGTGATAGACAAGCTGGAATAAATAGCCTTTATAGCTCGGCCATATTAATTTACCTTTTCCGAAAAAATTAAACGACGCAGGTGGGACAGGTGCCGAGCAGAAAATGGGGCAGGGAGATTTCATCCCATCATCCCATGATTAATGTCGTTCCATTATATTCCGTTTTGATAAACGACTACGAGCTTTTTTGTCGTTTATTTAATTTACAATAAACGGAGCAAGAACAAAGAACAAAACAAGACAAACAAAGCAAGAACAAAAATAATATACTTATAAACCTCGCCTCATTTACCCACACAAGGATTATCAGTTATTAGGTTACGCGTAATATAAAAGCTGTTAATTTAATGAATCTTGATTGTATAGTGCTTCCTGATGATACCCGCTTGTACTGGATTTTTTTTTTACTCTCGGCGATCATCAGTTCGAGCGAGAGATGGCTTGAAAAACAGCGCTGCGTGCACGTGAAAACGCGCATGCAGCACAATGCTGAAGCCACCCCTTTTGCTGTAAACTAAGTGAAATAACTGTTCTTTTTATTAATTTGTATTTGTGCTAATTTTAAAACGGCAATAAAGTAATTTTTTATTTATTTATTTATTTATTTAACAAAACGGTTTCCAAATTAAATTTTTATTTGGAACATGCAAGCACGTTTGTTATTAAATTCGTAAAGTAAACGCACAAACATCTAATACTATTAGATGTCTGCGTATAATTTGATTGTCTGCTGTAGAGATTATTTCACGTCACATCTAGACGAAAACCTTAGCCTCATCAGCATTAATTTCTAGTCTTCTGGTACTTTTTTTTTCTTATATTTTGGCTCCACACATAGTGTATTTAGCCAGTGTCAAGTATTGTAATTTTTCATCGTTAAAGAATATATCACGTAAGGTCAAGTCTTAGTCATAGTCATAATCCAGTCTAAGTCAGGTAGTCGTCAAGTCATGCTCCAGTAAAGTGATGGCAACTTTACTAGAAGCTTCTGTGGAATTTTGGAAGCAACACGAAAACTCACGTTTCACCACATTATATCACTTGCCCACACTCATGCTCGTAATTCAGCACTTAATGCGTAAAACGCCACCAATTTTAAACATTAACACTGGAAAAAGCAAAAGTTTTGAAAAATAATACGATGCAACGACGTGAACATTTCCGCGTTCCCGCCAAAAACCTTCTATTACTTCATAGTTTAGAAATACATAACAAAAAGAACCAGCTGCGTGCAAGTCGGCCTCGCGCATGAAGGGTTTCGTACCATTATCTATGAATAATAGAAAAAAAATCACGTTGTTGTATGGGAGCCCCCTTAAATATTTATTTTATTCTGTTTTTTAGTATTTGTTGTTATAGCGGCAACATAAACACGTCATCTGTGAAAATTTAAACTGTCCAACTATCACGGTTCATGAGATACAGCCTGGTAACAGACAGACAGACAGATGGACAGCGGAGCCTTAGTAATAGGGTCCGTTTTACCCATTGGTTACGGAACCCTGAAACCCAATAAAACCCAGTCTAGCTTATGTGTATCCAATCCCCACCCGATGACTACTGAAGCACGATTTCCCGTACACGAGAGCAAATGGGATAATGACATGTAGACATCAAAAGATCCCGCAAATATCTCACGATACCCTAATCGAGGTCGCAATGCTCTTTGTATGGATGTCATCATGCAATCATGCGACGAATCAAAGGATAGGTACTTTTAACTGAAATTTGTAAATGAAGGCGCTGAATGCTCCCAAATCGACTATTTTGAACGTGATTATCTCAAAACGTATACCATTCACCGGATTGAAAAAAATGCACGTTAATACTGATCATATCTTATTTCCATCTGCCGAAACCGAAACACGTTTACGAAAAGTTTTTTCGATAGAAAAAAATCGTGAAGTGACCTCTAAAAAATCATTCAAACGTCCTAAAATGTTACATTATAATAAGACACCCCATTGAAAAAAATCATAGTGATAAGTTATGTTTTAATGCATCCGTCTTTAAGCTTAATTTTTTATAACAATAAGCATTTCTTTTATAACTAATTATTTGTACCGAAAAATGGAAAAGTCGAAGTGCAACTCAACGTAATCGCCATATTTTTGCTATGCATAAAGCGACCCTATAAGGTACAAAATAAGTTTCAAGTTTGCCTGCTGTAATAAACGTGCATCGCATTGGGTCCTATCAGCGCCTTAAACAAACAAAACAAATGAATATTACCTACTCTGTTTGTATTATTAACTAGCTACTGCCCGCGGCGTTGCCACGCGTGGACTACATTACTTTTCAGGTTTCGGTTTGGCTATGGCTTTATTTTTAAAAACTTTTTCTATCAGCCACACTGAGTTTTCTGCTCGTATAATCACTTATCATGGATAAAATAATTAATTATAATATTTTCCAAAACAGTATAGGTACGCTAATTATTATCCTTGATATTCCTGGACCAATTTTGATGAAATCTCCACTCATGGCTACTTAACTATAGAAAAATTTTCGATGATATTTCGATAAGTATCATCGAACTCATGATTAATTAAAACCTATATTATATTAAAATCTAGGCTTTCAAAACATTTTTACAATAGGGCAAAGTCTGGGGGTCTAGCAAAGATACCAACCGCTAACGCTAACGCCAAACGCTAACTCCAAAATGTACTGAAATGACGTTTCGGAAATCGCTAACTTTTCCGTAGTGAATGTCATTTCGATACATTTTTGGAGTTAGCGTGAGGCGTTAGCGTTAGTGACTGTGATCTTTGCTAGACTACAGGACATTTTACATAATATGTTTCGTACACAGATTAGAGAAAAAAATCTACTTCGTATCATTCCAAAGAGTATTATTATACTTCTGTATCATTCAAAGAGTATATAATTTATTACGTAACGTAAGAGTATCATTGGTCCACTGCATTAGCCTATGGTAGTATGCATTGGCCCTCAGACCTGTTAGCCAAACATAAACGTCATGTAATGCCAAAAATTGGTTTAGCAATGCGTAGCAAGGGTCAAGATTATACTCCCAAGGGTAAAGCTCTAACTATCACGGTTCATGAAATACAGCCTGGTGACAGACGGACAGAAGGACAGACAGCCTGACAGACGTCGTCAGGCCGTTTTGGGTACGGAACCCTATTACTAAGGCTCCGCTGTCCGTCTGTCCGTCTGTCACCATCAGGCTGTATCTCATGAACCGTGATAGAAAGACAGCTGAAATCTTCACAGATGATAAATAAATTTTTGTTGCCGCTATTACAAAAAATACAGAATAAAATAAGTATTTAACCCCTTAAATACTTATTTTATTCTGTATTTTAGTATTTTTTCTTTCTCATACAACAAACGTTTTTTTTCTAGTTTTTATAGATAATGATATGGAACCCTTCGTGCGCGAGCCCAACTCGCACTTGGCCGTTTATTTCTCTAATCTGCGGGCACTTAAGTATAAGTAACATGTTTATATCTTGAATGCAATCGATTCATACTACTTACATATTACATATTTGATGGTATATCTATTTTACTCCAAAAACCACAAACAACCTGCAAGGGCTTAAATAGCAAAACTAATAATTGTTAAAGAATTCTAATAAATTGTAAAATTTCATTCCACTATTTAATGCATATTTACTACCGAAACTAACTCCTATTACTCTTTGTTCATGGCCTTACACACGTTTTTTTCTTTAATCTGTGCCTCCAGATGGACTTTACGTGAAACATGTGAAATATTCAATAACAACACGACGAAATATTACTATACTTAACACTGGCTAAATACACTATGTGTGGAGCCATAATACAACATAAAATATTACTGTGACATAAACTAACCGTCAGTAGCCAAAAAATTCACCATGAAGCGGCCATGTTGTATAAAATTCCGTCCGGTTTCGTAATGATATTTTAATAATTTTGACCAAATTTTTTTAATGATATTTGTATTTTAATATATCCTATGTTGTGCGCCGGTTATTTCTAAGCATATTAGTACAACCCGCATGAAAATCAGTTCAGTATCTAGGGTTTTGTTCAATAACAAACAAACAAACAAACAAACAGCTACAAATTATTGTCCCTAGATGGCGTTAGATATGATAAATTAGAAAATGTATGGAGAAGGGCTAAAAGTCTTGTAGTCCTGCATCGCGGTTACGATATTTTTTGAACAATAGAACCTATGGGATAAATTAGATTTGACATCATTATGTGTGTGTTCCGTAGCGCATCAGAATTACACATTTATTATATGTAGGGAAGGGATGTAGGGATTTCATTTAGATTCTCCGGTCTAGCTTGGACATTTGGGTGGCTTGGGGCGTAATTCTTTCCATCCATTATTTGTGTTTCCATCCTAAGATTGACTGGAAGAGGCATAGATCACGTCGTCTCTGTCGCACAAATTATGTACCTATATAATTTATCAGGTGTAAACAAACAATGTTAGCCAGAGCAAAATGTCAATCAAGCTCACCAAATTTCGTTTCAAATCTATCAATTCAGTTAAACAGACACATCAGTAAGACCAACAAATAATGTGAAAACTGGTGAAAAGTTTCTGCGAATTCGCTTTTCATCCGAAGGGAGCTCTCCAATCAAAACAAACACTGAAGGCAACCAACAGATATGTACCAACGCCGTACGTATACGCGCTCACTAAGACAGGGGTTTGCAACATTTCAGAAGAACGTAAAAAAACAATAAACATCTCCGAGGAGTTGAAATTAACGGTGTCATTGGGTGGCCATAATATGTGAAATTAATTAATTTATGGTAGTTTTTTATAGTATAACCTCTATTAGTGCTAGAGTCTCTATAGTGTGGTGGTCAAGCCGACAGGCTCGTTTTCTGCAGGGTGCGGATTCGATTTCCGTGGCAGGATAATGTATTAAGAACTTGTTCTGTGTCTGGACGTTCTGTGCCCATATAGTCGTCGCATATCTTGTGTCAATAGATAGGTACAGTTAATAATAATTACTAATTATTACTAAAAAATAAGGTTATTAGCTCAAATAAAATAAATAAGCGTATGATTTTGCGCCTCTCTGAATTGTCACATTTTTTAAATTAGACAGAATCAGCAAAACAAAGTTTAACCGAAAGGTTGCGAACCCCAGCCTTCAGAGAATCAATTTCCTCCGCTGAAGCGAAGCCGATTTCACGTTCAAATATTGCATATTCCATTGAAATGGGCTGTTGTCACGCTGGCACGAGTTGGCAAAATGAGTATGAACAAGTTGTGTGTAGTGAACACTATATAATCTATAAAATATAATGTATTTTATCATGTCGTTCGCATATTTTGTATGATTAAGCCATCGATGATTTGTGGCAACTCCACAAATGCCACCATAAACAAGAAGTGAAGTAAAATGATGTGGCAGTGGCAGCTGCATATGCAGAGAAAACATGTATATAGGCCAACAATATCTGATTGCATTGACAATAAATCGTGACTACTTCGTTATTAAATCAAAGATTTAAGTTCTCCTCGAAATGAAATGAAATTATTGGTATCAAATGAAAGGTCTTCCTGAAAACGTGACTAAAAATTAAAGCTAGTTTATAATACCTATATTTTTAGCGTTTATTTATTTAACCTATGACTGTATTAGCCAATGTAAAATCAAATCGGAAAATATATAAAAAATTTATGATCGTATGCTTCATAAGTTGTCTACCTATATGTTCCGATATTTTAATAAACGAAATGGAAGGCTGTACAATCACGCAACCTAATAGTGATTTAACGACGAAAGCCAATGCCCCAGGGTATTGACTATTCATTCGCTATACGAGAAACTATTGTCCAGACCGAGCCTCTGAAATTACTATAGCCCTGTTGTGAAAGTGGTATTAATACTTACCTAGCCACCTACAATTTCATGTACCTACCTACCTACCTTTACACCTACATACATTATAAATACCTTCGGCATCTATCAACCAAGTGCAATAATTTGAAAGGGAATGAAATGGGACTTTATATAGATGGTGGTAATTTTCAAATCCAAACCCAACGACGAAACGTCATAGAAATAAGAAGACTGGGACATTAAATTACTCTTCAAAACAAAATTATGCATATTACAGTCATAATCATGATGTAATGGAAAATAGAGAGATATTTGAAATGTTTTCAAAAAGTTATGACAGTTTGTAAGTAAAATAAATGATTGTAATTTGAATGTGATGCTATGCTCTGCTACGTAATTATGATATGCTATGCTCTGCTACGTAATTATGATATGCTATGCTCTGCTACGTAATTATGATATGCTATGCTCTGCTACGTAATTATGATATGCTATGCTCTGCTACGTAATTATGATATGCTATACTCTGCTACGTAATTATGATATGCTATACTCTGCTACGTAATTATGATATGCTATGCTCTGCTACGTAATTATGATATGCTATGCTCTGCTACGTAATTATGATATGCTATGCTCTGCTACGTAATTATGATATGCTACGCGTTGGTTACGCTGAGCTTTGCTACGCCACACTGCACATGTCGTAACCTATTGCATTCATAAGCTAAAAAAATAATAAAGGCTTTCATTTCAGTCTTTAATGACCTATTTATGTGGCATGATATTATAGAGTCCATCTTTTTTAAAATGTATATTGGGCGGACGACGAACAAGACCTAATATGTTCCAAGCATTAATGTCTCCAAAACGCAGGTTCAAGGAAAAAACACAAGAATGTACCTACATAACAGTATGCAAAGTACATAATATGTTAGGGCTTGCCTATCAAATAAAATGTACCCCAACGCCTAGGCCTAACGCTTAATTAACTATTAGATTTAGTAAAGTGATGTTGTCGTGACGCATTTTTAGTCCTAATTCATTTAGTTTATGTAAATAAACTAAAAAAATACTGTACCTATACAAACGAGCAAAAAATCTCGTTTATTTTTTATTTAATATTTATTTATTTACCATCAAAACTTAACCTAGAATTGCACAATAACAAAAGTATGGTTAACAATAAGCAGATAATTTACGTATCAAGATCTTATGCAACAAAGACAATATAATAAACTATTCTTAGTTGTAATTATGTATAAAGTATAATGCAGTAATAGGTTAAATACAGAATGGAATTATCGACCAGCTCCTATTATACTAGGGGAGACCCTGTGTTACAGGAGCCAGTTACCAGATATGAGTTCCTTTTACATTTAAGTTTCACAGAAGATTAATTTATTATAAATACTCAAAAATTATTAGATCACAATTAAGGGAATTTAAAACAAATATATATAAAATAATGTAACTAAAGAGAAAAAGAGAATATTGGGTACCTAAAGTTTATTAGTACAAAAACTTAAATAACAATATATATACACTAAACTAAACAACTTAAATATACTTTAAACCAAAATGATCTATCTAAAACTAAAAGTAGTTTAGATTTAATTTGGTTTTAGTCCTTTTTTTTAAGTAGGTATTATTAATCTTTTATGTTATTTATTAATTGTAATTACCGAACCTTTAAACCTATCTTAATAAAAATATACACATAACTAAAAACGAAAACCCTATCAAAAAAAAAGCTATGCCGCAAACAAAAAAAAAATACTATAAATAAAACACAGAATTCAGAAAGCAACCTAAATTCTGTGTTTTATTTATAGTATTTTTTTTTGTTTGCGGCATAGCTTTTTTTTGATAGGGTTTTCGTTTATATATTTATGGTACCTAAATAATAATAATGTATTATGCGGGTATATAATGAATGTATACAAATATTATTTAATAAACCTAATATTATTTGCTATGTACATGGGCATGTGTTTGTTTGTAGGTAAATATGAAATGAGTACTACTTAAATCTACTACTTATGTGTGAGTCAACTGAGTATATGTAGAAGGCGTTCAGTATCTTCATAGCTTAATGTTAGAAGGTAATTAGTTAGCACTTGCTTACATTCAAATTTAGTGAGTGGATAAAGAGGATTGAGCTTGCTTAATTTATTGTAAAGGTAGGGCCCCAAAAAACCAGAGAATAGTTGTGCAAATGTTAGCTTGACGGTTTCTACTCGGCACACACTGTCCTTTCTGCGTCTGTCTGCCAGATGCTTGGGGTCATAAGGCGTCCGAGAATGTTGTAAGAGGACAAGTCTTAGGATAAAAAGTTGACGTACGGTAAGCAGGTTGCAGTCAGCGTAAAGTTGTATAGTTGGGTAGATGATCGGTCGAAATATCATCACCTTCAAAACAGCTCTCTGTGCTCGCTCGATTGTGAGCATCTTGGTCTTTGTACTGCCACCCCAGACAGGGATGCAGTAGTCGATGATGGATTGACACAGGGAATAGTAAACTGTCTTAAGGAGGCTCCAGTCAGCTACGTGACGTAGCTTCCTAAAAACAATCATTAGTTTTCTAACTCTTTCAGACAGAGCGTGAAGGTGAGGGGACCAATTAAGCCGATCATCTAGGAAAACTCCCAGGTATTTCAGCGACGATACTCTGTCAAGACAAAGGCAGTTACACACAGTGGTTCCATCACATTTGTGAGCTCGTATTTTCAGATTGTTAGAGACGTCATTATCAATGCCTTTTACAGAGAATGCTAAGAAACTGGTCTTTTCGATATTGAGAGTTAAAAGACTAGCGTCTAAGTGCTGCATGACGGTTTTTAGACCGTTTTCGGCAATCTGCGTGACCTTACTCCAGCTACGTTCGTAGAAGAGGAGGGCGGTGTCATCAGCGTATGAGATAATTTGACAATATGGCAATTTAAGATCGCAAATATGGTTTATGTACGCCAAGAACAAGGTCGCCCCGTTTGGGAGCCCCCTTAAATTGAATACATTAATCTATGAATTTTTAGAAGCGTCTATCATTGCGTGTGTCTAGAATAGACTAGTTGATTAGTTTATTATAATTAATTATCGATCCTTAGTTTTCTAGCATAGGTATCTGCGAGTGCACAGAGCACGAAAAAGAATACGCCCCTAAGCGAAGGGTATTTTTTCATGCTCGGTGTGTAAGTGGAACAATGATAACAAATACAGCTTACATAATTACCTTTTATAAAGCCTACTCCCCACAGCGATCGATGTGGATCATTTCCGCCAGCCTTCACTTTCATTGTTCGGCCACAGATAATACCTATAGCTAAGAGGAAACACATTTCACAACTGGGCTTATAGGAAACTTCTTATCTTACTGTATATCCTTTTACTTTGTACAGACTATAATGTATCGGAATTTTATGCTGGCTACTGTTTCCACGCGCGGCTTAGTTGTGTACGCTTTTTTACTTTACTAAACTTACTTTTTTTACTAAATAATAAGGACATAATTAAACGACTATTTTCATTTTATTTCATCTCATTTCATTTCATCTCATCTCATCTCATCTCTTCTCATCTCATCTCATCTCATCTCATCTCTTCTCATCTCTTCTCATCTCATCTCATCTCATCTCATTTCATTTCATTTTTATTTCTTAATAATATGACATTGCGGTAATTTTATTTAGCCAGCTTTAGGTTACATTTATATGGAGTTTTGGAGAGAACATGTTTTTTTCTTTTTTTTCTTTGTCAGACTTACTTTTGGCGGGAACGCGATAGTGTTTCATTACTAGGTGTTGGCAGAATTATTGCAAAAAAGTGATTGAAAGCCGTTAAAGAAGAAGAAGAAGAAGAAGTACCTACCTGTAATGATACACTGCTGAGGTGAAAAGTTGTATGTGCTACTCGAGAGCAAAGTTTTTGTATCTCAACATCAGCACTCGAAGCAAAAATCAACTTTGCTCTCTTGTTGCACAAATAACTTTTTTCATTTAAAAGTAATAAGCACAGATTCGCCCTTTAGTTAGTACCTATAATTATTGTAGGAGTTAATAAGTAGGTAATATTATGGTTATGGGAAGTGGGGGCAAAAGCTTGCTAGTCGCCACTTGGTGGGTATATGGGAATATTATTCCCAATTGCCACCCGGGGCAATCCATGTGGGGCAACTGAAAGTGAAGTGAAATAACGCAGGAACTACCTAAACAATAGATGATAGATGCTGCAAATAGTACGTAGTTTTGATAGCTTTTTTAAAACTGGTTAAGATGGTTATGATGCCTTATAAAACTCGGTATGAACTATAAACCTTCGTCGAGAGATATACCTCAGTTACGACCCGTTTGCTCTAACTGCTTTTGCACGTGCTACGACTTAATTACTTAATACTTTTGTCGTTGACGGAACACTGCTGGGTCTGATATTAATTTAGGGTAGAACTCGCTCAATATCTAAAGCAATTTAAGTTTGCAAATCTTTAAAATATAATTACATATTTAATTAAAACACTACACACATTGAGATAGGATACATAATTACACAACTTCACATTTCTTAGGCATGTTTAATATTTGTTTTGAGCTTTGCTTTGTATTTATTGGCTTTGATTTTTTTCCCCCGACTTTAATAGGGGTTCTCAGTTACCTACCTATTAGTACTAATTATTATCCCTACATATAATAAATGTGTAATTCTGAAGCGCTAGGGAACACACACATAATGATATCAAATCTAATTTATCCCATAGGTTCTATTGTTCAAAAAATATCGTAACCGCGATGCAGGACTACAAGGCTTTTTGCCCATCTCCATACATTTTCTAATTTATCGTATCTAACGCCATCTAGTGACAATAATTTGTAGCTGTTTGTTTGTTTGTTTGTTTGTTTGTTTGTTATTGAACAAATCAGATACTGAACTGATTTTCATGCGGGTTGCACTAATATGCTTAGAAATAACCAGCGCACAACATAGGATATATTAAAATACAAATATCATTAAAAATTTTTGGTCGAAATTATTAAATATCATTACGAAACCGGACGGAATTTTATACAACATGGCCGCTTCATGGTGAATTTTTTTGGCTACTGACGGTTAGTTTGTGTCACAGTAATTTTTTTATGTTGTATTATGGCTCCACACATTGTGTATTTAGCCAGTGTTAAGTATAGTAATTTTTCGTCGTGTTGTTATTGAATATTTCACATGTTTCACGTAAAGTCCATCTGGAGGCACAGATTCCATAAAAAAAACGTGTGTACGGTCATGAACAAAGAGTAATAGGAGTTAATTTCGGTAGTAGGTAAATATGCATTAAACAGTGGAATGAAATTTTACAATTTATTAGATTTGATTAACCATTATTAGTTTTTCTATTTAAGCCCTTGCAGGTTGTTTGGGGTTTTTGGAGTAAAATAGATATACCATCAAATAATATGTAAGTAGTATGAATCGATTGCATTCAAGATACAAACATGTTAATTATACTTAGTGCCCGCAGATTAGAGAAATAACCGGCCAAGTGCGAGTTGGGCTCGCGCACGAAGGGTTCCGTATCATTATCTATTAAAACTAGCAAAAAAAGTTTGATATATGAGAGAGAAAAAATACTAAAATACAGAATAAAGTAAGTATTTAAGGGGTTAAATACTTATTTTATTGTGTATTTTTTGTAATAGCGGCAACAAAAATATATTTATCATCTGTGAAGATTTCAGCTGTCTAACTATCACGGTTCATGAGATACAGCCTGATGGTGACAGACGGACAGACGGACAGCAAAGCCTTAGTAATAGGGTTCCGTACCCAAAACGGACTGACGACGTCTGTCAGGCTGTCTGTCTGTCTGTCACCAGGCTGTATCTCATGAACCGTGATAGTTAGAGCTTTACCCTTGGGAGTATAATCTTGACCCTTGCTACGCCTATTTTTGGCATTACATGACGTTTATGTTTGGCCCACAGGTCTGAGGGCCAATGCATACTATTACCACCATAGGCTAATGCAGTGGGCCAATGATACTCTTACGTTACGTATAAATTATATACTCTTTGAATGGTACAGAAGTATAATAATACTCTTTGGAATGATACGAAGTAGATTTTTTCTCTAATCTGTGTACGAAACATGTTTTGTAAAATGCCCTGGGGGTCTAGCAAAGATCACAATCACTAACGCTAACGCCTCACGCTAACTCCAAAAATGTATCGAAATGACATTCGCTACGTAAAAGTTAGCGATATCCGAAACGTCATTTCAGTACATTTTGGAGTTAGCGTTTGGCGTTAGCGTTAGCGGTTGGTATCTTTGCTAGACCCGCAGACTTTGCACTATTGTAAAAATGTTTTGAAAGCCTAGATTTTAATATAATATAGGTTTTAATTAATCATGAGTTCGATGATACTTATCGAAATATCATCGAAAACTTTTTTATAGTTAAGTAGCCATGAGTGGAGATTTCATCAAAATTGGTCTTTCTTTTATGAGAATGAATGACGTGACGAGCTGGTCGTTCACCTGATGTTAAGCAATACGGCCGCCCATAAAAGTTGCAGTGTCACTCGGAACTTTAAAATAATAAAGTTTTGCGTGACACTGCACTGCGCACATCATCCTGAGACATCACACAGGTCATCATCAGGTCATAAAGTCTCATTTGCCCAGTAATTTCACTAGCTACAATGCCCTTCAAACCGGAACACAGTAGTGCTTGCACACTACTGCTTGGCGGCAGAATAACTGGCCAGGAATATCAAGGATAATAATTAGCGTATTAGCCATATATAATGTAGTCCACGCGTGGCAACGCCGCGGGCAGTAGCTAGTTAATAAATAAAAACCTGTTCAATTGGGCAGGTCCAACTTCGACAAAGAGGTCGCATGAAGAATCCAACTCGGCTGGGCAGCGTTCGGGAAACATTGACCTATCTTTTCGTCCAAAATACCGCAGAACCTGAAAACAAAGGTTTTCAATCAATGTGTGCTGCTAGTGATGACATATGGAACTGAAACGTGGTCTCTTACTGTTGGCCTCATTAGTAAGCTCAAAGTCGCGCAACGAGCTATGGAGAGAGCTATGCTCGGGGTTTCCCTGCGAGATAAGATCCGGAACGAGGAAATCCGCAAAAGGACTAAAGTGACCTATATAGCCCTTAAAGTGAGCAAGTTGAAATGGCAATGGGCAGGCCACATCGCTCTCAGAACTGACAGCCGATGGGGAAGAAAGGTTCTCGAGTGGCGACCACGAACCGGAAGGCGCAGCGTAGGCAGACCCCCCACTAGGTGGACCGAGGACCTGGTGAAAACCGCGGGGAGCCGATGGATGCAGGAGGCGAGCAGCCGCTCAAAGTGGCGTTCTCTGGGGGAGGCCTATGTTCAGCTGTGGACATCTACGGGCTGATGATGATGATTACTAATAAGAAACTGATTGGGAAAGTTTTTTTCAGATGGTATATTTTAAATGTTTTCTTTCTTCAAATGTTGCTTATGGATAGAAAGTTAGAAATTGCTTTTCCCTGACTTTGTTTTTAGCTGGATCGCGACTAAGTTGTGAACTAACTTTAGCGGCTAATTGGTGTGCTAGCGTTCTACTAGATTGGTGTGCTAGCGTTCTACTAGATTGGTGCTTAATTTCTTATACTTTTCTGGGTATTTATATTATAGTTACTTATTAACCTCTGAAATACCAGCACTAAAGATGACAATAGAATAACAATAAATAAATAAATATGTGTGGACATTTCACACAGCGCCATCTAGCCCCAAACTAAGCATAGCTTGTACTATGGGAACCAGATAACTGAAACAATACTTATATACTTTTTTGTTTGTAAATATATACATAGATTACAATATAACACCCAGACACAGAACAAACATTTATGTTCATCACACAAATGTTTGTCCTGGGTAGGAATCGAACCCACAGCCCTTGGTTCAGAAGGCAGGGATACTACCAACTGCGCTATCGGGCCCGTCGAATGCATGCATGTTAAATTGTGCAGGTGCTGGGAGTTTAACAGTGGTATTCATAGTTAAGGGGTGAACAATACCCCCAAAATCATTTAACTTTCACATAGAGTTGAATGTTGAATCATTCTTTTTTCACTTTCCTAGCATCCTGCCTTAAATAACTAGGCGATCGTAACTTGATTGCAACAAATAGAAACAAAGCGAATATTACAAAAGCAGTTTTCAGTCAAGGCATTATCATATGGCATATAAACTGCAAAGATTTTCTATTATAGGCGTAAGGGATTTCCAAGATAAAAAGCATAAAAATTTTGAAATTTTATTAACACTATGTACAATGACTTTTATTTAATTTATTCATTACATAATGTAGATCTACGTTTAAATTATGTTTAAAGTTAATGTGAATAAAAGTGTATAATTTTATGCTGGGTACTGATGTAATATTTTTATAAAATTTGAATAGCAGGTAACTACACAGATAACCATAAAAACGGGATTTAAAATGAAGATTAATTAATTCATTATTTTATTACTAGATACAGTTTAATAAGCGTAATATTCATTCGGGCTTCAGCCATTTTGTCAAAATTATAAGACAGCTTTTATATTATGAAAACCTAATTTTAATTTGATTCCTTAAATTATTAATGACTAGATTAACAATTATTCGTTAATTTCAGACAACATTCGATTGACGCTGTTAACAAGTCTTTTACATCCTGTTAATAAAACAAATTGACTTATTTTTAGGATTATTATACCATATTATGATAAAATATTACTTACTATACATTATTATAAAATATTGTTATGTACTACAACGACTTTTATTTAAAAACTTTAATGATGGTTATTTTACGAATTATCTTAAAATGTAACAGGAATGTGCAATATTGGAAATCACTTGCATTGCCAGAATAACTACATAAGTACAACATTTTAATGGGGCATTTACTTTTAATGATAAGGCATCAACTCCCAATATTGGAAGCTACAAGATCACAGATGCCTACGTAACAAGTTTAATGTTAACATCAATATCTTACGACTGTCGTCTCTTATCAATACAACACACAGCTCTCTTAAGATTTTCAGCGAAACCGCTTTTGTTATTTTGGACCTCTTTAACTTCTGATGCATATATTTTGGACTCAGTCTTTTCTCCATGGTCCATATTTTCAATCTCGTCGGATCACGTGTCCGCTGGGTACTTTACTATCAAGTCCAGTTCGTCTTCGTTAGGTTTCACGTTTCTTACTTCGGTGCCTTCGAATTTCTTTGGTCTATCGATCTTGTTTTCAATGTTGACTAGCACATCGGCGAGGCATCGGTGGTCTTCAGGTGATTTTACTTCATCGTCTTGCGTTTCTGCTTCTCCGTTGTTGTTTTGCTTGTCGTTTGCTGTTTCTCTTTTACTATCTTCATCCTCACTGTTTTCTTTTCCTTCTAGAATCATCTTATGTGTTGCTTCTTCGACGACGCTGTCCGTTGGAGCTTCGTTTATACATGAATGAGTGAGAGTGAAAGGTAGTTTGATAGACAAGTCTCCTCCCATTGCGCTGAAGATAAGTTTCACTTTGACGTAGTAAGAGACGTAAATTGCGAAGACATTCCGGTCTTCAGGAGTGTTGTTACTAAGGACAGTAGACGCAAGGCTTGCACCAGTTTTGGAATACGAATCTTCCAGAGCTATCCAGTTTTTTGTAACTCCTGTGAAAAATGTAATGTTGCTTAAGAATTGGTAGATGATAAAGTATTTTGTCACAATAGAGAAACTCTTCTGTGGTGTGGTGGTGAGTATGTCGGCTCATATACTAAAAGATACGAGTTCGACTCCCGTGTCAGGATAAGTGAATACATAGAAGAATGTGCATGGTTTACGTCTGAGTGTTGTGGAATATAGTTATTGCGTCTCTAGACACTGACTCCTAGGGTTACGAAGCTGTATGTATGTGGTTTTTAAGGGTTACGTAATGAATGATTATGTTATTTCAAATTATTACCTTTGTGTGGAGTTAAGACGTAGGTGTCAGTGTGAGTCTGCCCTTGTAGAATTGGAGTGCCTTCACCCTTGACAAGCGCCACTACATTCTTGAATTTTCCATTGGAAAACATGCAAACGTCCACGTGTTGAACCACTAGCGCCTGTGAACAAATAATATGTATATTGCAAATTCAACCCTTAGAAAACCCGCGTTCTCTCAAAAGCATAGTTTTTTTGAACTGAATACCTTTACTATGTTTCGTGTGACATGACACATACATACAAAATAATTAGACATGTCTAACCATAGATTACATTATTTAAATGGATGAAAAGGAGACACACCTTTATACATCACTTTGTGAAAAACTGCAATCGGAATACAACATACAATATTTCTTTCTTACATACTTACAGCAAAATTGTGTCAGTGCTTGACTTGTATCTTGCTATGACTAATAAATTATATCGATTCCGCGAGAAATTATGTGAACTTTTGTCTTTAGTGACATAGTAATATCACAGATAATATAATACCTTAATATTCAGTAATCTGTGGTGATACAGCCTACATTCATCTTTTATATGCATCTAATTTAAAGGGCTCCTCTTCGAAAAAGTGATGCTTGATATTGACGTTTTAGAAGCTTTTATTTATAAAAATAAGCTAGACATAAGCAAACCTTTTGTAGGGCGTAGAAGACTGTATATATGTAAATTAGGATAAAACAGAATCAGTGGGAATAGACGTAGACTGGTATTCAAATACAGAAATAGCAAAATAATGTACAAATATAGAAACGCGTAGGTGAGAAAATTAATATTGCTTTTAAGGCCAACTGGAACGGAATCCCACGCGTCTGAAATTCAAATAGCGTCAAATTTGCTGTTCAAAATTAAGGTTTTCACTTTAAACTGGAATTCTGGGGAGAATACCGGAGCAAATTCAGTGAATTAGCCACGCGTATAACTGAAAATTATGTAACATGTGCAAAACTTTGTCTACTTATATCTTTAATGAAGTAACTAAAAGTGTAAATAGAATAACTTGATACATTATAGAATAAAGTGACAGAGAGACTAATAAAAATAGTGACAACCTTCAAGAAGCCAGCTAAATTTTCCGAAGAAACTGAATTTTGTTTTTTGTTTGCGGTTTTTGTATGGATGGGAATGAGAGATAAATACATAACCACTTTGTGTTTTGGAAGGCAACGATGATGATGATGATGATGATTATGATCATTATGATGATGCTAATGATGATGATGACGAATTTCTCCTTAGCATAGTAGGTATCTATTTGCCGCAACATTTATCCCAAGACAACAACAGCAGAAGCCAGCAGAATAATCGACGTGGAATAACAGCATAGTACCAAGTATTCAGACTCAGTTGTTGCCATTGTGAATTCCAGATAACTGAGTTATTAACTTACCTTAATACGTCGCACAGTTTTGGACGAGTGATTTGCGATGACCACGCTCACTTTGATGGATTCTCCATGCGAGTAAGTTGGTTTGTCTAACCAAGCTTCCAGCTCCACCCTGGTTAACAATAATTAATGAAAGCGTTAATTATTTTGACATAAACATAGATAATATTTTTTTAGAAGATTGGGATATAAATATTTGAATGCTGCTAATGATGTGTCATATTATAACGTTCACTGCTTAGCTCAATGCTCAATGCTTATCTCAGATACAGGGCATGAAGCTTCAATCATAGTACTTATATACATATATAAAATAAATAATGATTTAGACTATAATTTTATTGCGGGGGGTTATTTTCTATTTAAAATCTTGAGCACGTCGCCATGCTGGCTCTAGTTAATAACAGGCAGCCCGACACCAATCTAAGCAATTAGTTTAGCTTCAGTAATCAAAGCGACCAAGACCTGTGCTTTGATCATAAACTAAATTTCAGAAACGGCAATTAAATCGCAAAGTGAGACGTTAACTATGCGACCAAATAGCTAAATAATCATGTTTAATTTGATGGCATAAAACAAATTCACAGAAGGCGGAGAAGAGCGAGTTGGGATCGCGCACTGAGGGTTCCGTATGCTCTAATACCTATGTTCCTACATACGTGTGAGTAATTCCATCTATACATTATAATAAAACTGTAGCTAAATCTATGCATTCCATCGTTTTTTTGGAAATTGGATCTTTTTGGAAATCCAAACCAATTTTTTTCTCATTTTTGTCTGACAGTCTGTCCTTCCCTTTGAACATGCATCACACTGAAACGACTGGACTTATAACATTTCAGAATAACATTTTCTTTACTTTACACATACTGAGTACTAATTTTAAGTTCCAGAAAGTACGTAGGTGTACAGCATCCTAATACCACATACAAATTGAGAAGATTTTAAATTCAGAAATGTGCTTTGTCCCAGATAATATAATACCTACAGTACAGATGCCTCATCTCATACAACGGAATAACGCGGGCTATTTTACGAATTATTTTATTTTTGCATAACGCAAGATTATCAAGCGATAATTATTGCGTGTTGGCGAAGCATTGGGCCAAATGAATACACTGGATACTAACTAGTAACTCTCTAGACACGATTACTACATTTATTTCAAGTTCGGGCTATTTTTCGTTTGTACCTGGTGGAACCCAATGGCTTGGGTAAATTCTAACAAACTTTATTTTAAGTAAGTACTTATTTAAGTTTGTAATCATGATTAGACTATTCTACACGAAGATAGCGGTCCCCTTAATAAGTGTAAGAACAAACTTATAAATAGCGATTGTACGTGTCTCATGCCCCGAGTGTTCTAACTTCCCAGCTGCTTTCAAAGTAACAAAGTTTCAGGACCAGTGTAGAATGACTCAAGGCGTGATAACCCTTTCCTGTGTAAGTACATAATTATACTGAACACCAACTTTTCTAACATTCCTACTAAATATAAAGTTAAAGAAAACTAGTTAGATTTTATGATTTTTTATGAATAGGTAAGGGTTTATAGGTTTCATTTTTTACTTTCCTTTCCTTTTTTAATTTTTTTGTTTAATATACTTATATCTTTATACAGATTTGGTTTTTCCTGATCTCAATTTATAGATGCAAAAGTTCACTTTGTCTCCTGTCTGTTTGTTAATTTTACAGAACATTTTATCATAGTATATTAGTCGCGTGTAGCCGCGAGCAGCAGCTAGTGTTGGCATAAACGTCCAAATATGTCAAGGGAGTTAAAGCTACTTCTTTGATTAAGCAAGCTTTTGTTTTAAGGTTATACCTACTATTTTAAAAGCATCGATGTAAATAAAACCAAACGTAATTCGAAAATAATACAGAAACATAAATAGTAGGTTTTGAAAATTAAAGGATAAATTAAGTGAATTTCACCTGCACCTATATCTGCTATACCTAACCAAATTAATAGAATCCTAACACCCTTGACAGAACAATTTCATTAGTATGTAATATAAGTAATTCATAATTAATTTATTATATTTAATTTATATTAATATTAATTAAAAGCCTCGTTTAACTTTAATTTCACTCTGATAATAATTTTAGAATTGGTTTAAAATATGATACGAAATAACAATGCTAATATTCGCGTGAAAACCACCCGAGGGTTGAAGGTTGATCTTTATAACGAACTCTACGACTTTTAGGATCAAGAATGAAAGCGTGAAGAAAATAGGCCTTAAGCAAATGAATTTTGGTAGACTTATTTTAAGGTTTAAACGAATGATGTATTTTATAGCTTTTTATTTGACTGACAGAAAGACAGACAAACGACTAACGAAGTGATGTAAATGGGTATTCAATTTAATGAGTACGGTACCCTAAATATCTTTCAGGTCCTTGACTGAAGCTAAGCCTCATTTAGAAGCATTTGCTTGACACATAGTCACAGTGTGTCCTTGGTATGTGATTGTATTTTGGAAGTTTTTTATATATAGAGACTGCCAGTCATAATTGACATAATAATAATAATACTACATATTTTGGATTAAATTACAGTAAAAGAAGTTGTAAGAAAATTGTATTTTATATAAAAAACAATCGATGGCACAACAATATATTTATATCTACAAAATAACTAATATCGATTTACATAAACCGTTTTCAGTAACTCGTAAACTGACAACCGATGGGGAAGAAAGGTGATCACGAATCGGGAGGCGCAGCGTAGGCCGGCCCCCCACTAGGTGGACTGACGATCTGGTGAAAGCCGCGGGAAGCTGATGGATGCAGTAGGCGAGCAGCCGCTGTGGCGCTCCCTGGGGGAAGCCTATGTTCAGCAGTGGATGTCTAGGCTGTTGATAATGATGTGTTAAAAATTAAAAAAAAAGTAGTAGGTAAATGTAATGTCATCACCTGCCATCAGAGAGCAGGAACGGTTTTTCGACGGCACCCCGCGGTGGTTGAACTTCAGTGTTTTCTGTACCTAAACAAACAAGCAGATTAATTTCTGTCGGTCCCACCCACATAGCACAAGAAAATACACTTCGCCCCCCGACGCGAGGCGTCATTTTTAGGGTTTCGTACCCTTAGGGTAAAGCGAACCCTATTACTAAGGCTCCGCTGTCCGTCTGTCTGTCTGTCTGTCTGCCTATCTGTCACTAGACTGTATCTCAATAACCGTGATAGACAGTTGAAATTTTCACAGATGATGTATTTCTGCCGCTATACCAACAAACAATAAAAATATTAGATGTCTGTGTGAAAAACAGAATGTATAAGGGGGCTCAGATACAACAAACGTGATTTTTTTTGTTCGTTTTTATAGATAATGGTACGGAACCCTTCATACGCGAGTCGAACTCGCATATGGCTGGTTATTTTTACATCTCAAGGCAAAAGATACAAACACTGCGGCGGGTGGCGTTTCTGAGAAAAGTTGGGGAATTTATACTGAGTTATTTACCCTGTAAAGGTATTGAGGGGTTCTTGACAAACCGGGTTTGATACTTTTCGCTTTATTCATTTTTCGTTTTAATATGGTTAGAGAAGCTATGAAGCTTTTAAGGGCTTTTGAAGATAAACACGATATACCTAGTACTGTAAAAGAAGCAACCCCTGAATTCACTCCCCGTTCTTTATACAATCTTTAATACATAACTTGACCCCTTTAGGGGATGAATTTTCTAAAAATATTTGTAGTTCACTATCACATTACGAAGAGTTTTTCTTCTATATATACACACATACCATAACTGGTTCGCAGCCCAAGGGACTTAGTATACAACCTACTATACTGCGTAGTAAATGTTTTAGAATGTAGTTAGAGTATTAGTAGTTAAAAAATTCTTAAAAATAAGAAGTAAATAAATATCTTTAATCCAAGACCTTTGAAATCGTAGAACTCCTCGTCGCTTCAAATCAGATGAGATTGCGGACAAATGCGGACAACTGCGACAATTCAGTTATTAAAAAAATTCAACGTCAGAAACTCACCGATCTCTTCTTGCTTCGGTCTACAGTTCTCGTCCGATTCCTGTTTGCTCTTGTTTTTGTGTCTGCGAAAGAAAACAGCTTATTAATACCTGGTCTATTCCCGTTTGATCCCCAGAATGATCCCAGAAAAATATTGAATTTATTTCCAGCGAAATTATTTTATATGGTCATGTAAGGTCCGTTTTTACACGCCAATTCCTAAAGCCAATAAATCCTTTACAAGTATTGTTAAAGAACAATCTAAAAATAATTCATTATCATCATCGGTCTGAAGACGTACACGGCTGAACATAGGCTTCCCCCATAGAGCACCACTTTGAGCGGCTGCTTGCCTCCTGCATCCATCGGCTCCCCTTAATTTTCACCAGATCGTCGGTCCAAACAGTAGGGGGCCTGCCTTCACTGCGTCTTCCGGTTCATGGTCGTCACTCGAGAACCTTTCTTCCCCATCGGTAGACAGTAAAAAAATTTATACATGTTAAAAATAAAACTAAATAAACCGAGGAAATAAAACCTGTTGAAATGTCATACGAACATAATAATTAGAATCCATTATGTGCCTCAAAAATTTCAGCGGAAATGTGAGTTTTTATTTATAAAGAACGCGAATAAAAGCTTAGTCCTAATCGTGCCATGAAAATGTTTCTTCGAACGTTACTTTGGCTTTATTTTTCAGTAAAGCTTCATAGATTATTTAATTTCTGTTTCTTATACCTATCATCATCATTGGCCTTATTACATCATTACATGATTTAAGCAGCATTATGAAGAGTGTTATGGCATTTTCATGAGTGGGTAAAGGTCACAGCTCATTAGAGCCACCCGGCACCCACTCCGCACCACCTCGCCTCCTGCGGCTAGTATTCTTTATTATGGACTTGTATGGGTATGCGCTCACTATATCAACGACGTCCACTGGTTGACCGTGACGTTTATTGGTGATAACGCGGCGTCCGCCCGTGGACCACTGTCGACAACGAGTGGACGCCGTGCGACGAGGCGGTGCCGGGTGGCTCTAGTTAGCTAGACCTTAATAAGGCATAATATATCTCTATAAGGTAAGATCCAAGTAAGGGGTTTATAAACTGCATAGTATGTTTGTTGTTTTACCGAATTGTTATGGTAGAAATAATAGAACTCAAATGGCACAAAAGCGCGTGCGTAGTTTTCATAGCTGTTTGTTTTGACCTATAGATTGTAGTGCTCGTAGATGCTATGATGCTACGTAGCTTTCGTAAAGGGCACCATATTTGCTACGACCACAGAGCAAAAAAAAAAAAACGCTTCCCCTCTAGAAGTGTCATTTGTTTTATAGCTCTGTGGCTACGACCAAAAGAAAGTAGTACCCGGTTAACCCTACAATGCGTCGTAGATGTCGCCATAATATCATTAGTTTTTTCTTGTTTTGTTTATTTTTGTATTCGCCATATATCTTTGATACGACAGATAGAAAGCAGCTGGGCTACCACAAACTAATACAAAACCATCATGTTTCATGGCATTATTATTTCATGGTTACAATAATATTGTTCGAATTCGTACCATGAACTTATAAAGTATTCCTGCGTGTGAACGAGACGTTTACATTTTATATGGCGTCATCACTGTCGCACGTCAGTGTCAACATGATGTAAAGGTATGACATGACAGTTGTATTTGAGTGAAAATTTAACGTGACGTCATCAAAACTGCTCTGGCTCTGCAACATTAAAGTATCCTTACTTTTATGTCATTTGTCAATGTATGATTGAAGTAATATTGAAGTAATAATGCTATAAGACGCTGTGGTTGCCCCCCAGTGCCAATTGCCGTTAACGCTACAATTCTTCGTAACTTTCGTAGAGTACATCATATTTGCTACGACCAATAGAAAACAGTGCTTATAATCGCTAGTAGTATAAGTAGTATAAGAGACATACACATATATATTAAGGACAGGCCTAATGACTGGTTATAGGTCGATTTAAAGTGGGAGCCAATTTTACAGATTGGCATCCACTAGCGCTCAGTCTGTGATGGAAGTTAGAAGGCATCGGTCGAATGTCACAAACAAAATATGCCAAGTTGTATTGTGAAGGGTTGCACAATCTATACTCAAAAGTGCAGTAAAAAGGAAGACCAAGTTTCTTACCTCAAGTAATTCAATATTTTCAATATTACACTCTGTTTTGTAACAAAATAATCGAATTTATATTTGGAATAATCATTGTAAACAAACATTGACGGACATAATGGCAGCGATAGGCACCAAATTTTCTCAACTTGTCGTAGTTCATAATCTAATAGGTGGCGCTGACTTTTCCCACGCCATTTTGACAAAATAAAATGTTCCTTCGGGCATATCCTGATATATAAATCTATGATAAGAGAGTACCATTTATCTTTGTTACTACAAATAGACCAGTGCCCATTAACGCTACGAAGCTTTGTAGGTTTCATGGAGTACCATACGCTACGACCAAATAGCAGTGCATTTATCCGCTACGATTCTTCGTAGCTTTTGCAGAGGGTGCCATCTTTTTTTTTTTTTTTTTTCTTTTTTTTATTGGTTTACCAACAGATTGATACATTTTATGTAAAGTCTTATTAACTAGGTGGCAGTATTATAAAGTGTTATGTAACAACCCACTAAGAGGCAAACACCGCATGAATATAATAAACAGACTTGTCTACAACCTGACTCTTAATTAAATAAATGAAGTAACAAAAAGTTTTTACAATTCTCCAAATTAACATAAAGAAACAATAAAATATAAAAAAAACAAAATGAAACAAGAATATCTAGTGTACCTACTTCCGCTAAAATAAAAACTATAAGATTATCTAAGATTATCTATATTGGGAAAGCTGTAAAAAACCTTTCCCACTAAAAAAGTAAAAATCTAACGCATAGGAGTCTCACGACTCCAGGGTTACAAAAACCCTTTTTTTAAAAACACGAAGTGAATTTTCAAAAATGTCTATCCCGCGATCCAACCACAGCTGGTTACAAAGTTTTGACATTCTTGTAAGTGGACTATGTTTACCCATTTCGGTTCTATGACGCTTTATAAAAAGAAAGTTGTAATTACAACTACGGTAGCTGGGGCGCGGAATAGTAAATTTAATAAGTGCTATGATATCTGGAATCATAACATGTCCATTCAGTAATTTATACAAAAAAGTGAGGTCTGCTACGCGACGTCGATCAGCCAAGTTTGTTAATTTAAAATATTTCAACCTATCTTTGTAATGGATCAGCTCATTTCTCTTGCCTACCGATCTTGTCATAAGGTGTAAAAATCGTTTCTGTATCCTTTCAATACAAATATCCTTTCAATTCTTTGTTAGGATAAATAGATAGCAGTGCCCGTTGACGCTACGACGTTTCGCAGTGCCCATATACGCTACGTAAGCGCGTAGCTAACCTTGAAACTTTCCTTGTGTACTGTGTAGGTAATAATAACTGCGAGCGAAAAGAGACGATAACCTGAAATGTCTTTGAACTTGTATAATTTTGAT